>CM028363.1:40815849-42077334 GCA_016624345.1 Platycodon grandiflorus
CGAGCGATTGACATTGCCTTGATCTTGGCGCATCACGGCCAAACCTTTATCAACAAAATTGACTAAATCGATTAGGCCGGGAGAGAGTGTCATCCATTCGCATCTTATTGGTAGTAGCCGTATGTCGATCTCGAGATAGCAGAAATTCGATGTTCCATCGTGTCAAGATAGGAAGTGAATGCAATGGCACTCGAAGCACCTTCTTGGCGCCCGAGCATTTGAAACAACTTCCGTCATGTATTCGTAGTGACCTCTTTGGTGTGATCTTGTTTGAAAGCAAGATGCCGCAATGAAGAATGGAGGTTTGCAAGGATATCCGAAGGCGTTGAACAAAGATGCTATTATGAAGATATGGGGAGAGGATTGGTGAAGGATCTTTGGTCGTGATAGAGTGACTAGTGTTAGTGCGAAAGTCCGGGTGAAGGAGCAAATGTCTAACTCAAGGTTGTCTAAACCGGATCCTGGGCACATGGAAAATTTTTCAATGTAGTCTTGATAGAACCGATCATTGATGAAAGTAGGAATTGAGAAGGATGGAGGAATTCAATGGATTTAAAGGGAACAGGAATCGGGGTTGAAACCAATATAGCGCGATCAATTGAAAGAAGTCGCAGAAGTATGGTGGTGAAACGAAGGATGACAAATTATGGTAGTGATAGGAGGCTTAGGAAGAGATAGAAAGGGGGATATGTCTAGTTTGGTAAGAGGGGAAGACCTGTCCTCGTGAATAGCGATCACTATGTATGATCATAAGATCCTGCATACGTAGTTATGCATGAAAAATTATTGGGACCAAGGGGAGGAAGTGGTTCATAGTAGGTTCCCATCGCATTAAGATTTCCAAATGACATAGGTTAGGAAGGAAGACGTTTAGTAGTCAAGGGAAGAGAGATAGGATCGGTATCGGCAGGATTTGTGTAGGTTAGCTGTCTCGAAATACAAGCTAGCTCTTGGATGTCAAGGTGAAGATGGTTATAAGGGTTTAGTTTAGTTCTTTTGGGTGTAGGTTGATCAGAAGAAAAGGTTAGATGGCGTTTGGAGAGAGAGGGAGGGACTGCCGGGCAAGTCATGTAATGCCTCTCAGTTAGAAGAGTGATTGTAGGAATGGATGAAGGGAGTTGGCTGGTCAATAGAGGAAGATTGAGCAGAGGGTTAGTTGGTAAGAGAATAGTTGGTGAAGGGAAGGGGAAGAAGGAGGTGAGGATGTGTGATCGGGCAGAGGGCACAAACTTGACCTTTTAGCACTTCTTTTGAGACGACGGCCTTGCCTTGATTTTGAGGAGAGGTCTCGTGAATGGTTGGAGTGGATTGTTTATTAAAGGGTCACAGGTGAGGTTTTTCGGTGAGACAGAAGGGAAAAGTCTAGAGTATTGGTGGCTTGTGGTTGCATGGATTTAGGTAGGCCAAAGTCTTCATCAATGGATTGTAGAATTTTTGTTTTGGCCGTGGTGAGAGCTTGATCGATTGGTTTGAGAACGGCTAGTTCAAAGTTGGATGTATCCTCTCAACGGTATTCTTGGATTTGGCATGGTTTAGAGATTTAGAGGGTTGAGAGGAGTGAGGTGTATCACCGCTTTGGCTAGCTTGACCTTTGGTTCAAAGGGGTCATGGTCCAGACGCCTAAGTCAAAGTCGTCGTGCAAAGAAGCTACAATGGTTTTTGGCTCCTCCGAGCAAATTGATCCTCGCTTGAGGATACAAGCTTTCTCTTGCCCTTTTGGCCTATACAAGGCCCCGCAGCCAGCAAAGACGCTCTTTTGCT
Organism: Platycodon grandiflorus; assembly: GCA_016624345.1. Lineage (NCBI taxonomy): Eukaryota > Viridiplantae > Streptophyta > Magnoliopsida > Asterales > Campanulaceae > Platycodon > Platycodon grandiflorus. The sequence continues at coordinate 40,817,611 of CM028363.1, forward strand.
ACATCTCCTATAGCCCTTGATGTTATTGAGAGTGAACACAGGTATTAGTCACCTTATTGATCTCATTAGTAGCTATGGTTTCATCAATTTTCTGGATAACCTCAAGAATTGCATTGATGATACGGACAAAGGGTCGGCGCATTCCGAAATGGCTTGAACTTCCATCACACTATCAAAGAGAATGGAGTATACTTGGCCCAGCTTAGCTATTTTCAGAACAATGGCCTTGGTAATTATCACTGGTGGGAGGTGAAGATGTCCCTGAGCCATTCTTGAAAAGAAGACCTTTATCGATCAAATGGCTTATATGATATGGAACCTCGGAAATAGATTCTTGGACATCTCGGATAGAGGCTCTGGCTTCTCCGCGCATCATGGCCCAAGCCGCATCCGATTCTTCCACGTTAAATCCATTTTGCCTTCGTAGGAAAACCCATAATTTCACTAACAACCTTGTAGTTGATTTTAATAAACTTACCTCTAATGTAACCCTTAATGTAGCTTTTGTCGACAAGGTCATCCTTGTTGATTGGAGGAAGGAACAATCATGTAAGTATAGAATTCTTCTAAGCTTGATGCTATAGTTAGTATCTCCCAATTCAAATAGTGAAAGAATTCCACTTTCAGCTAGATCTTTCACAAGACTCGCCTCGGAAGGATATTCTGTACGATTGAGAGTTGATTGTGACGCCTGGATGATAGCCGCTCTTCGATAGATAAGCAATAGACCTTGGCGCTTTCTTCGCAGCTAGATGATTTTGATGGACGTTGAAGAGTAGAACTAGTAGATGTCGATGTACCAGCAGTCTTAGAATATTGTGTTTTTGCCTATATTTACAATCGGCAGAGTTAAGAATGTCTGATATGAAAAGGGTATCAGCAAGTTTATACAAACATGTACTGTTTAAATTAAGACCCAACTTATGCTAGCAAACTTGAATTTTAAAGGCAAAAGTTCACCAAAACACGGTTCATCCCTGTGGTTTTAGATTAGTACAAATTTTAACATTCTCCGAAACCCCAAATAGATTAAGTTGTGAATATACGTATTTGACATATTAGATACTTAGAAATTAATAATAAACAACCAGATGTTTCTAAGATTAAGCATATGCAGTTCATTAATGGCGTGAAAATGGAGCAGTTCAACTAATTCAAGATCAACGCGTGGAATGTGATGAAACTGAAATTAAATGAACTAAGATAGATAGAGTTTCTTACCATTGTAGACTATACACAGAAAAATGGAAGATTTGAAAGTTTCAGAAGGGCTTAGAAAGTACAACAATGGTGAAAGTTTGAAAGGGCGAATGGCTTTTGAAAAACGTGAACAGTTAAACAGTGAAATTTGCTATTTATATGTCTGACATGTTTAATAAATGGCATTTAATGAATGTTGAGGTTCGCATTTAATGTCTGATAAGTGACTGTTCATATAAGGATAAAAGTGTATATTTAGTCCTTTCGTTTTGAAAGTGGCCTTTAGGGTTAAAAAATACTTACATGAGGTTGTCCTACAACATCGGCGGATTTATACTTGGCTAGTAAGATAAGCAGCCTATATACAAGCAAAGAGTAATAAATCAAGAGATTGTATAAGAGTTAAGGATTGAGATCAAGCATATCAAGCATACCAAGTGGCTTGGTGAAAATATCGCCCAACCGTTGATCAAGAGATACATTGCTTGCCGATATTATCTTTTTCCACATGATCTTTTAAGAAATGATATCTCACATCAATGTGCTTTGTTTTGGAGTGCATGACAGGATTTTAAGAGACTGAGATGGTTGATGTGTTATCACACATAATGGGGCACCGTAGTCTTGATCTCATAATCTACAAGTTGTTGTTTGATCCACAACAATTGTGAGCAAGCAGCTACCAAAGGCTTTGTACTCTACCTTAGTTGTTGAAGTTGAAACAAATGTTTGCTTTTATTGGCCCATGAGATAAGTCTATTCCCTAAGAATTGACATGTCCCACTTGTACTTTTTACGTTAACCTTACAAGCAAAAAGTCAACATCGAATTGTGATGTCAAAGACGAGTCTTTAAAACTATAATGACAACCTAAAATTAAGTCAACATCGAATAGCCTATAAGAGTGAAAGATGAATCCCTTGGATACCAAATACCCAAGTTGGATGTATCAATTAGATATCTAATGATCCTTTGGAAGATGTAAGTGAGACTCCTTTGGATCTGCTTGGAATCTAGCACAGACACAAACAGAAACATGATGTCGAGCCTACTAGCAGCTAAATATAAAAGTGAGCCAATCATGCCTTTATAAAGAGTCATGTCCATTTTCTTTCCCTTTTCATCTTTGTCAAGATCCAACTAGTAGCCATAGGAGTGCCGAAATCGTTTGCATTTTCAAGCCCAAATTTCTTGATGAGATCCTTTGCGTATTTGGCTTGGTTGATAAAGATACATGAACTTTTCTGAATTTGAAGTCCTAGAAAGAAATTTAGTCTCTATTATGCTCATTTCAAATTTGCTCTACATAAGCTTTTCAAACCTTTACAAAGATTTTCATTAGTAGAGCCAAATATAATATCATCAATATAAATTTGAACAAGTAATGAATGACCTTTATGTTTCATGATAAAAGAGGTGTCAATTTGACCTCTCACAAAGCCTTGAGTTATCAAGAACTTTGAAAGGGTCTCATACCGGCCCTTGGAGCTTGCTTGAGTCCATACAATGCTTTTCTCAATTTGTATACATCCTCTCTTCTTGAATTATCTCAGAATCCAGTAGTGTTCCACATAGACTTTTTTTTGCAACTACCATTAAGAAATGCACTCTTAACATCCATTTGATATAGCTTGAAATCTTTAAAAGATGCATAGACCAGAATAGTCTCGATAGCTTCTAATCTTGCAACAGAGCAAATGTCTCATCATAGTCAATTCCTCCTTCTATCCGTATCCTTGCTACCTACCAGCCTTGCCTTATTCCTAGTGATGTTTCCATTTTCATCCATCTTGTTTCGAAGACCCACTTTGTTCCAATCAATCGTTTGTCCTTTTGGCCTGGGAACAAGTGTCCAAACTTGGCATCCGTTGAATTGGTTTAACTCTTCTTGCATAACTTTACTCACTTGGATCTTCCAGAGCTTCATCTACTTTCTTGGGTTAGATATTTGACACAAATGCAGAGAATACATGCATTCATTCCTTGAAGCTTGTCTTGTTCGAACACCAAGACTAAGATCACCAATGATTTGAGTGATAGGATGATCTTTAACTTCTAATTTCTTTAGTAGGAGATCTTGTCTCATAACATCGTAGAGTTTAGATCTTGAGAAGTGGAAGTATTTGGAGTTTGGTTTTCAGCCGGTAGGTGATTTCAAGGTAGGTTGAAATATTTCTGTGTAGATGGAATGTAGATTTTGGATTAGCTAATTCATCATTAGCTGATCCACTATCACCGATTGGAGATTCTGTTAATCCTTAGAGGAACTTGTGAAAATGAAGCTTCAGAGAGTTAGAGCTTGGTCGTTCGCACTGCCTCACACTCATTTGAGTCATTAGAAACCTTAGGAGCTAAATGTGGCTAAAATCAAATTCATCAAAAGACATGTATAGATTCAACAACCTTAAGAGAAGTTTTATTATAGATTCTATATTGAGAATTTAGCATATCCCAAAAATATTTCTTCATCACTTTTTGATTCAAACTTACCTCTATGTTCTCTACCATTGTAAAGAACATAGCATTTGCATCCAAATATTTTAAAGAAACTAATATTGGGAGCTCACCTCCATATTTCAAATGGAGTTTTGTTATGAAACTTGTTGATTAAAGACTGTTTTGAGTGAAGCATGCTGTACTATTAGCTAACTCCATAGCTATAGTTTCTAAGCAATCATGGTCTTCCCAGCTTAATATGATTTCTGTTTCTCAAGAACTCCATTTTGTTGAGGTGTAACAGCTATAGAAAATTGTGACCAATTTCATGGTCATCGTGAATATTAAGCCATACCATTGTTATTGAATTCTCGTCCCATTTTCTCGATCTCGATGTCAAGTCATCCAGCCTTCAGTGCTCCCAGCCTTCTCAAAAGTGCCGTTATGGTGTCATAGGTTTCATCTTTAGAAGACAACATTTCAACCCAGGTGAATCTTGAATAGTCATCAACTACCACTAGTGTATTGCCGCCACCAAGACTAGTAGTAGTGACTGACCAAATAAATCCATGTGAAGCCGGTAGAGGTCCGGTAGTGGATAAACATGGCTTGCTTTTGAATGATGATTTGTTAATTTGCCCAGCTGGCATCTTACAAAGTTTCATGATCTCTTTATATTCTTTGGCAAACCAACAACCAAGTTGTCCTTTGATAGCTTAGAGATGTACTTGAAGTTAAGATGGTTGAGTCTCTGTGCCATGCTTAACTCGTTATCATTTGAGGTCTTTGTAATCAAGCATAGGCTGATTTTTCCTACAAAGATTCGATCAACCATACATATTTTCTTTTCTCGAATCCAATCAAGATTGTTTTGCGTGTCTCATCGTCCTTGATAAAGCAATGACTTGAAGAGAATTGACATATCAATCCTATCACTGAATTGTGATATGCTTAGGAGATTATGCTTCAAGCCTTCTACTAAAGATACTTTTTGAAAGAAAGATTTCATCGAACTATGCATCCATATCCAACCTGTCTTCCCTTTGGAGTTGTCACAAAAATCACCGAGGACCGCTTTGCTTTAATAATATTGGAGAGAAGATCCCGGTCTCCAAATATGTGCTAGAAAGCACCCACTATCCATATACCATAAGTCTTTTCCCTCCTCATTGACAGCCATGAAGCATTCCTGAAATTTAAGCATTTAAGAATATGGTCCCCTTTTATTTTTGGGTCCTGAGGGTTAGCAGCCTTTTGGGATCCATATCTATTTAACCTTTGGAGGTGTGAACCCTTTAGGTTTAGGTATAAATCTCATAAGACATTCATGAATCTTATGACCATGACCTTTACAGAAAGAGCAGTTCTGAAAACCTTGAACATGTCTAATGATTTCCTTAGGAGTCTTCTCGTGATCAGCAGTCTTGGGAATGACAGATCTGCTGATGACAAGCTTATTGAATTTAGGCTAATACTACAACTTCCTAGTGGTATTAGGCTTAGCTATAGAAGGCCTTTAACAAAAGGTTTTACATTTTCGTATAATTCCCTTGAGCTTTTTATCAGCAGGGTTGTGGTTAGCAATCTTTCCTTTGACAGATTTAATAGGCTTGAGTTGAGACTTCTTTGACTTGTTATCAGCCATCACTATTTTCACAAGATGTCTGACAGCATGTCTTTGTTGCTCAGCCTCCCTATTAGTAGTGTCATTGACCTTGACAGTTTGCTTACCTTTGGACTTGTCTGGTTTGTTTTTAGAGTAAACAAATGGAACTTTATTAAAACCAAGTCCTTGCTATCCTGTTGTAATTAGTATAGATTTGCTTGAATCCATAACCTAAGTCTAAGTCAAGGTGACTAATGGGCCTGCGTGTCTGTTAGTGTGGCAACTTGTACTTAGGCATAGCTTGAATAGCTTAGGTTTGCTTATTGTAATATGTCTTGAAGAAGATAGCCTATAGGACATCGGACGTCCTCTGCACAATAGGCAAAGAATGCATCAGCAGTCAGATATCGGACAAGCTCGTATCAGCCAAGCTTCATCAGCAATGTTGAAGACCTCAAGAACGTCCGATAGAGATCTGCCGAAGACATGTCCTGATTTGAAGACTTCATTGACTTCGATACAACGTTAACCTGCAAATCACAATCAATGAAGGTTTCCACTCTTGGTATACACTCAGAAAAGGACATTCTGTCTGCAAACGCAGACTACCTATTTTTGGCAAAGTGTCAGGAGACAACCGGAAGTTGCGTGACGCCTATCGTGATCAACAACTAGATTAGAGCATTAAATGCTCTTAAATTCAAATTAGAAGATCACCAACGGCTCCAAGGTCCCTCCCGCATATAAAAGGAGACTTCATTGCTGCATTCAACACTCTTCAACTGCCCAACTCGAATCTTCATCTTCTTCAAGTGCATTAAATACTAAAACGTCCTATCGTAATCTTTCATTGAAGAGCTTCATACTTAGACGATTAGTCCATCAAAGCTCTTCATTGATTGCAACACCTAGCTTATAGCTCACGAGAATTGTATCTTATAGATATCAATTCTCCCACAAACACTAGTCAACAAAATTTTTGTACACAATCCATTAGAGATTTAGTTTGTAAAGTTCTAGTGGAAAACTTAGTACACGATTTTCAAATCCAAAGTTGACCACTTTGGTTGTGGACGTAGCACTTATTCTTAAGTGTGAACCATATTAAATACCTTGTCTATTTGTGTGTGATTGTGATTTGCTTGTGTTGTTTATAATTTCCGATTTCCAATCATATGAAGATCAATTCAACTTGTCCTATACTTCACAAGACTTCGCCCGAAACTTTTCTAACTTAAGTGAAGTAAGATTTTTGAATCAATTTCAAAATTGGACATAGGCTATTCAACCCCCTTCTAGCCTATATTGAGCAACCTTGACCTAACACTGGTATCGAGCTTAACTCTTTGAAAACTAGTTTTTCCGAGATTAACCTCTTGAGAGATTAAAGATCATGGTCGCCACCAAATGTTGGAAACTTCAAACGTGAACCATTGTCCTGTATTGGATGAAGTTCACTTTGATATCTGGAAAGATAAAGTCAAAAGACATATGAACTCAATTGATAAACGTTTGTGGAAATGTGTCACGATGGACCCGTAATTCAAATGAAGCCTAATACCGCCACAGATCCAACGGCGAACCGTAAATCCCAAAGCCAAGAAGAGTGGGATGATGAAGACAGAAGAATGATGCTCTGGATAGAAAGGCCATCAACATCATTATCACCGTGTTGATATAAGCACATATCGCCAGATTATCAACCTGGACACACTAAGGAGATGTGGGAAGCCATACTTTAATATCTTTAAGGTGATGGTGAAACCAAGAACAACAAGCTATATACATGCATAAGTTTGACTCCTTAAAAAAGATCCCAAAGAATCTCTACGCGCCTATGACAGATTCTATGAGGTAGTCAACTCTTGCTACTCCTTAGGAAAGAAGTATGAAAAGAAAGAAATAAACATGAGATTTCTTAATGCACTAGGCGCTTTATGGCATGTTAAGATCATCGCCATGAAAGAGTCAAAAGATTTAAACAAATTGACTCTTAGAAACCTTTACGCTAGTCTTTCGCCTATGAGCTTGAAATCCAACAAGCTCAAGAAATGGAAAAGAGTTTTAAAACTTATCTTTACCACCATGTCTCATGAACCTCTTGTTCAACACCCGATGAAACCCCATCTACATCATCCAATGATGGTGATGATATTCTTTCGATGAAGCATTTGCTATGTTTGTTAAGAAATATCAATGTTTCAAAAGGTATAACAAATCATCTCATAGGCAGCTCTTACAAACTGCTGTTCCTCAAAGAACAACGCCAACCTAAAAGTTCTACTCCTTATAAATCGCAGACTATCAAAAGATAATGAGCTTGTCTGTTTTAACTGTAGGAAACCAGGTCATTTTGCTTCAAAATGTCCAAAGCCAAAATATGAATTTTATAAAAAACGTCCCGAGTCAAAATTTCAAAAACAAAAAGGGATGGTGGCTGAAGACATAGATGAAAGCAACCTGCCTACATGGTGTGACACTGATACTGATGAGGATGACTCCTGTGACTTTGCTGAAGAAGCAAACATATGCCTTATGGCCAGGGAGTCACCCCATGACTCAGTTAGGTCACTACCATTCCAACAAGATGATAGTGATGATGATGAGCTTAATGAACCCTCAAGGGGAGAGCTCATTAAAGCAAACAAGGACATGCTGGAAGAGTTTTCAAAATTCAAAGCTGCCTATGTGAAATTGGCCAAGAAGCATGAACTGGCTGTCTTGGAAAATCAACCTTGTTGTTTGAAATCAAAGATCTCAATAGACAACAAGCTGAAAGTATCAAAATTCAAAAAGAGAACAAAGCTTTGACTGAAAAAGTAGATTTCCTGCTTGAACACATCAAGAAGATCAATTCTGAGAAAGATGACCTTTAAAAGGTTGTCAACACTTGGAATAACTCTAAAGGAAACTTTGATACCATTCTTTCAAACCAGAAAACTCTAGATGACAAAACTGGTATTGGTTTTCAAAGTGAGTTCAATGTAGGAAGTTCTTCTGGTTCTCAAGAAAATGAGACATCTGAAGTACTTGCTGAAGAATTGGCTGAAGAAGCTTCCTATGATCAGCAATCTCCTAAAGGCAAGGACTTGGTTTCAACAAAGTTCCTTTTGTTTATCCCAAGAATACAAAAGACAAGTCCAAGGGCAAGCAATCTTCCATCAATGACTCTGCTAATAGGGAGCCTAAGCAACGAAACGCATTTCACCCTAAGAAAACAGGGATGACTGGTAGCAAGTTAAAGAATTCTCAGCTCAAACCTATTAAATTTATCAAAGGCAAGACTGCTGATCCTAACACTGCCGACAAAAAGGCCAAAGGAGTAAACTCTGCCGATAAAAAGCTTAAAGGAGTTTTGCCTGTAAATGTGAAATCTTTTGATAAAAGGTCTACCCATGGTAAACCTAATATCAATAAGAAATGGCATTATCGCCTAAGTCCTATAAGCCGTTATCGACAAAGGTCATCTCAAAGACCACGATAATAAGAAGCCTTAAAAGAAATCATTACTCATGTTCAAGGTTTTCATAAATGCTCTTTCTGTAAAGGCCATGGTCATGAGATTCATGAATGCCTTCTGAAATTCATACCTAAATCAAGGGGATTTACTCCTCCAAAGGTTAGACAGGTATGGATTCCAAAAGGTTGCTAACCTTGAGGACCCAAAAGTAAAAGGTGACCATATTCTTAAATGTCTATATTTCAGGAATGCTTCATGGCTGTCAATGAAGAAGAGAAAGACTTATGGTATCTAGACAGTGGCTGCTCAAAGCACATGACTGGTGATCCAAATCTTCTCTCAAATATTGTTGAAGCAAAAGGTCCCTCAGTTATTTTTGGAAACAACTCAAAAGGGAAAACTATTGGCTATGGAAGCATAATCAGAGGCAACCTCTCCATCAGCAAAGTTTCCTTAGTTGAAGGTCTGAAGCACAATCTTTTGAGCATATCACAATTCTGTGACAAAGGATTAGTATGTCAGTTCACCTCAAGTCATTGTCTCATCAAGGACAATGAGACATGTTCAACAATCCTGACAGGCTTCAGAAAAAGGAATGTCTATGCTGTTGACCTTAATGCTGTTGGAAGAAAGTCAAATCTCTGCCTGGTTGCAAGGTCATCAAATGACAATAGCTGGTTGTGGCACAAAAGGCTTAGCCATCTCAATTTCAAATATTTGGAGAAGCTATCAAAGGACAACCTGGTTGTTGGTTTGCCTAAAATATCGACTGAACCACACAGTCTCTGCAGAGCATGTCAACTAGGCAAACTACACAAATCTTCATTCAAAAGCAAGCCTTGCCTATCAACAACCAGACCTCTGCAGCTCCTGCATATGGATTTGTTTGGACCTGTCACTACTACAAGTCTTGGTGGCAGCAAGTACACACTTGTAGTAGTTGATGATTACTCAAGATTTACTTGGGTGGAGATGATGTCCTCCAAAGATGAAGCATATGACATCATAACTAAACTCTTCAAAAGACTACAGACTCAGAAGCTGGATGATATCTCTGATGTCAGATCAGACCATGGGACAGAGTTCAAGAACAATGGTGTTGCCAAATATTGTGATGACCATGGAATTGGTCACAACTTCTCTGCAGTTGGCACACCTCAACAAAATGGAGTTGCTGAAAGGAAAAACAGAACTTTCATTGAAGCAGGAAAGACTATGATTGCTGAAGCCAAACTGCCTATGTATTTCTGGGCTGAAGCTGTGAAAACTGCCTGCTTCACACAAAACAGGTCTATCATAAACAAATTTCATAACAAAACTCCATATGAAATATGGAGAGGCAGAGCTCCCAACATTGGATTCTTCAAAATATTTGGTTGTAAATGCTATGTTCTTTACAATGGTAAAGAACATAGAGGTAAATTTGAATCCAAAAGTGATGAAGGAATTTTTCTGGGATATGCCAAATTTTCAAAAGCATATAGAGTTTACAATAAAACTTCACTTAGAGTTGTTGAATCTGTGCATGTCTCTTTTGATGAATTTGATTTTATTGGGCCACATTTGGCTCCTAAGGTTACTAATGATTCTGATGAGTATGAGACAGTGTAATGCCCAAGCCCGATCTGCTGATCCTCCTTCTTCACAAATTCCTCCAAGAGTCAACTTGATAGAATCCTCAAATGAACCAACAAATGAAAACTCTGAAAACCTAGAATCCACTTTGCCTTCCACACCAGAAGTTCTACAACCTACCTTGGAATTAACTTATCCTTCAGAAAACCAAGCTTCAGAAACTTCTACTTCTCAAAGACCCAATTCTGCCGATGCAATAGGACAAGTTCAACCTGCAGAAGTTAGAGAAGTTAAAAATCATCCTATCACTCAAATCATTGGTGATCTTAATGCTGGTGTTCAAACAAGACAAGCTTCAAGGAATGAATGCATGTATTCTACTACATTTGTATCTCATATTGAACCCAAGAAGATTGATGAAGCTCTGGAAGATCCAAGCTGGGTGGAAGCTATGCAAGAAGAGCTAAACCAATTTGACAGATGCCAAGTCTGGTCACTTGTCCCTAGACCTAAAGGACAAGTTGTTATTGGTACAAAGTGGGTTTTCAGAAACAAGATGGATGAAAATGGCAACATCACCAGAAATAAGGCAAGACTGGTAGCCCAAGGATATAGACAGGAGGAGGGCATTGACTATGATGAGACATTTGCTCCTGTTGCAAGATTAGAAGCTATCAGATTATTCTTGGCCTATGCATCCTACAAGGACTTCAAAGTATATCAAATGGATGTGAAGAGTGCATTTCTGAATTATGAACTTCAAGAAGAGGTCTATGTAGAGCAACCACCTGGATTCATTGACTGTTCAAGAAGAGAAGATGTCTACAAGCTGAGGAAAGCACTTTATGGACTCAAACAAGCTCCAAGAGCCTGGTATGAGACCCTTTCAAAGTTCTTGACATCTCAAGGCTTTGTAAGAGGTCAAATTGACACTACTCTTTTCATTATGAAACATAAAGGTCATTCCTTACTTGTTCAAATTTATGTTGATGATATTATCTTTGGATCTACTAATGAAAATCTTTGCAAAAGATTTGAAAAGCTTATGCAGAGTAAATTTGAGATGAGCATGATGGGAGAACTCAACTTCTTCCTTGGTCTTCAAATTCAACAAAGCTCTACTGGTATCTTCATCAATCAAGCCAAATATGCAAAGGATGTTATCAAGAAATTTGGTCTTGAAAATGCAAACAGCTTCAGCACACCTATGGCCACAAACTGCCATCTTGACAAAGATGAAAAGGGCAAGAAAGTGGACATGACTCTATATAGAGGCATGATTGGCTCACTTTTATACTTAATTGCTAGTAGGCGACATCATGTTTGTCTGTTTGTGCTTGTGCTAGATTCCAAGCAGATCCAAAGGAGTCTCACCTACAAGCTGTCAAAAGAATCATCAGATATTTGATAGATACTCCTAATTTGGGTATTTGGTATCCAAGGGATTCATCTTTTAATTTAATAGGCTATTCTGATGCTGACTTTGCAGCATGTAAGGTTGACAGGAAAAGCACAAGTGGGACATGTCAATTCTTAGAAATAGACTTGTCTCATGGGCCGAAGAAGCAAACTTCGTGTCAACTTCAACAACCAAGCAATATATAGCCGCGGTAGGCTGCTCACAATTGCGTGGATCAAACAGCAACTTGTTGACTATGAGATCAAGACTGCTGATTGTCCTATAATGTGTGACAATACATCAGCCATCTCTGTTTCTTAAAATCCTGTCATGCACTCCAAGACAAAGCACATTGATGTGAGATATCACTTTTTGAAAGACCATGTTGAAAAAGGTAATATCAGCATGCAATATGTGTCTACTGATCACCAGGTAGCAGACATCTTCACCAAACCACTTGATTCAACCAGGTTTGCCTATCTAAGAGGAGAGCTTGGTATGCTTGACCTCAATCCTTAATCCTTCTTGCAAATTCTTTAAAGTTATTTTATAAACTACCTATATAGAATTGCCTATGTGATTAGCTAATTGCAACTCTGCCAAGAATATAGACAACACTGAGTAAGTACTTTCATTTCCATATCGGTAGTCTTCATAAAACATATGCAGACTAAGTACGTAATATGTACAGTCACTCATCAGGTCATAAATGCGGACTTCAAAAATTATCAAATACTGTGTATTAACCTGTCAGAAGTACAAAAAGGCGAATTGCACAGTGACTCTTCACTTCCTTCGAAAACCGCCATTTGCAAATATTCAAAAACCTCCAAACTTCAAATCTGCAATCTCACCAAAAGTCTTCAAATCTCCAAAATCTTAATGTCTTAAGTTTACAATCATCAATGGTAAGGTTTTCTACATCCTTTCAATTCATTTAAATCAAGTTTTATGGATTCTCCTTGACCTAATTTACGTTATTTAAAACTGTCCGCCATTGATGAATTTTGAAATCTTGCGATTGTTGCTTGAATCAAGTTCTATCTGCTGTTTCTTGTATATCTGCCGATTTTTAAACATCTGCCGTTCTTAACTCTACCGATTGTATAGGCAAAGACACAATCCTCAAAGGCTGCTGCTACATCTTCATCTGCCAATACAAAGCCTTCCAGAGCTGCTAAGGCTGCTGAAATTCCTCTAAGGATCCTCCCTCGGTCCAACTATCACCCAGGGATGACCATTGACAGGAACTCGATCTATGAGTCTTCTGCTGGAGTGGCACTACTTAAAGACCTGGAAGAATGTGGTCTCCTACCCTTCTTCCAGCTAAACGACACACATTATAGCAACTTCCTGGCAGAGGAGTTTTATACCAGGATGGTCCTGCCTCCTCCTCCTACTTCTGCAGATGAAAAGGTGAATATGAGCTACATTAAGGGCTTCATCAGAGGCTACTTCATCAAATTGACCTACAAGGAGGTAGGAGACATGCTCGGTCTGCCTACTGAAGGCAAATTAGAGTTGACCGATGAAGAATTAGGTGCTGCTTGGGAGATGATGAGGGGATCTGCCCAACCAAAAAGGTTCTCTGAGATGTCAAGGAACCTCTTCCCTAAAAACCCCTACCACATCAGCCACCTCCTAGACAAGAGCATTCTGTTCAAGAATGGCTCGAGGGACATCTTCACCTCACAGCAGCTGATGTGGACAAAGGCTATCATCCTGCGCAAGCAATTGAACTGGGTAAAGATCATCTTCTCCATGCTATTTCAAAGCGTGGCTGAGGTCCAAGCTCACCCTGGAATGAAGAGGCCCTTCGTAGGGTTATCAATGTTATCCTCGCGCTATGAGGAGATTGATGAGCAGGTCTTGAATGATGACCGATAAAGGTGTCCAACACCTATGTCTTCACGGTAAACAACATCACCGATACCGTGATGACATGGCCAAAAGGACAACCAACACCGAAGGCTGCACGCTTCGCCGGCCCTCTACCCAGGACAAGAAGGGTAAGATGAAGGTCACATATACCGCAGTGGGCTACCGCCAGGAGGAGCCCAAACCAATTGGGGCCGAGCTCCCGAAAACTTTGACTTCACTCTTGGACCACGACCCATATGAGCCACCGAGTCCCTCCAAAAGCCCAAACACTCACCTCTCCCTACCTAAACTCAAACAATCCCGCAACCTGCTCGTTCAAAGGCTTGAGAAGGACACATCAACCTTCAAACCAGCAGACCTCTCCAAACCCTCTCAACCTACCACTCTCCCTCCAAAAACTACCTCCCAATCATCCAAACCCAAAACTAAACAAACCCTCCTACCCACAGATGAATCGTTTGGCCTACCCAAGGTCTCATCCACCACTCCCTCCACACCTGCTGTTTCCACAACAGCAGTTTCAACCCCAGCCGTTTCTCCATCAGCTGTTCCCCCACCAGCAGTTCCCACCACAACATCTCCACCACCAACTTCTGCCTCCTCTACTCCTACAAAATCCAGACAAGGCAAACGCCTTAAAAGGAGTGCCAAGAAGAAGGTGCACTTTGTGGGCACTGCTGATGAAACCTCTTCTCCTCCACCTTCACCACCTCTGCCTACTACAACATCTACCACCTCACCTACTTCCTCACTTCCTCACTCTGCTCCCATCCAAACTACCCCCATACAAGAACCCTCTCCCACACCTGCCACCACCTCTCCTAAACATTCTTTCAAACGTTCTCTCTCTTCCTCTTCCACTCCTCCTACCCCCAAAAGAATCAAAACCAACCCCTACAGCCATCCTAAACCCAACCCTGCTGATTCTGACCCCTACCTTTCTACCCTAGACTACCAAAAGAGGATTCCCTGCCAGCCTATGTCTGCAGGTGAAATCATCTTCAAATGGGGAGCCTTCTATGAACCCCTTCCTCTAGCCTGGTCCCAGCTCTTTACAACTCAGCGGTTCAAGATCTTATGATCTTCAACCAATGGGTTGCAATTCATAAGGACCTAGGCCTTCCTCTCCCCACAAAAACGGACATCTCCCCTTTCCTCTCTCTGCCTAAACCCCCAGTCTTCACCCTCATACGCCATCCTTCCATTCTTCTTCACCTCGTGGTCTACAACTTTATTGATGTAGTCACCACTTATCTTGGCTTTAACCCTCTCATTCCTGTTCTCTTCCGTTCCCCTTACTCATTCACTTACATCACTCCTCCCTCTTTCATTCCCCCGCTTGCCTATGTCATTTACATAGAAAAGCTCTTCCATATCCCTCGCGTCTGGACCCGCCATCCTTCCCTGACCTTCACCAGCCAAGCCTCCACCAGCCAAGCCTCCACCAGCCAACCCCAAATCCTCATCAGCCAACCTCAACCCTTCCTCATCCAATCTTCATCCTCCTCCAGCCAATCCCAGTCCTCCACCAGCCAACCTCCAACCTTCCCAATCCAACCTCAATCCTTCACCAGCCATCCTCAAACCTCCACTGGCCCATCCTCCTATCCAGCCAGCCAGCCTCCTCCTCCGGACTACTACAGAGCCTCAGATGTTGAGGTTTTTTGAAGAATTTTGAGGTCATATCGGCTGACCTGACAAAGGCCCTGCACCAGCTATCTATAGATCAGTCCCATATCACACATGTCCAGGCTGACTGCATGACCCAAGTCATGAATATTGCAAGGGGTGCCAAGGCCGCCTTTGAAGCTGCCAGCAGTCCATCTCTGCCTCCCAGAATGCTTTAGCCAGCCGTATCTCAAAGAATCCTCAGCCAACACTGCTCTTTTCAAAGAGAACTGGGACAACCTGTCCAAAGGAATGCTGCAGATCATTGATCTTATAGACAACGGCTACAAGCATGTGCTCAAGTCTCAACGCCTAGCCAACCGCTCTGTCCACTCCTCAGTGCGACGCGCAGATGACCGATAAGCACTATGCCTACTTTCGCAAGGGGTTCAAATCTCGAACAACGCCTCATTGATACCTCGCTTGCGTCCATGAAGGAGGAGATGAGTCGACTCAACAATAATCAGCTGACTGAGCTCATTGAGAGAAATGCTCTACTCAAACAGAAAAACAAGAGACTCTCCTCTGAATTGGAAGATACTAAAGAAGAGTTAGCAGACGCCAAAGAAGAAATTGCAAGACTCAAGGCTGCTGTTGACTCAAAGTGGGCGTCAAGAGGCAAAGGACAATCTTCAAAGGGCAAAGGTCAAGCTTCCTCTCGATCTTCCTCTCGAATCAGCCGATAAACCTTTGTATAATATTTTGACAAAACTTTGTAATTAAACTCCTTGTTTAATTAACAATGTCTATGTTTTAAAATTTTCATGCTTTATTATTATCTGCCAATTTTGTGAATGCATGAAATTTAAACCACTGGTTTAAAGACATGTCCTATATTGCCTATTCTGCATGTCCTTAAATTTAGTCTTATTACAAGTGTCCTATGCTTAAATTTCCTAGTTGTAAACACTTTGTAATTTTTGAATACAATGACCTCTATGTAAGTCCATCTAGGGCATGCTTACTTAATAGACCAATCTTACAAGCATGTTTTTACTAGAATTGGACATGGTCAGCTGATATTGTATTCATAAGGTCATGGACTCAAGCAAATAGGAGGAGATTGTTGTAATTAGTATAGATTTGCTTGAATCCATAACCTAATTCTAAGTCAAGGTGACTAATGGCCCTGCGTGTCTGTTAGTGTGGCAACTTGTACTTAGGCATAGCTTGAATAGCTTAGGTTTGCTTATTGTAATATGTCTTGAAGAAGATAGCCTATAGGACATCGGACGTCCTCTGCACAATAGGCAAAGAATGCATCAGCAGTCCTCCTTGAGATATCGGATAAGCTCGTATCAGCCAAGCTTCATCAGCAATGTTAAAGACCTCAAGAACGTCCGATAGAGATCTGCCGAAGACATGTCCTGATTTGAAGACTTCATTGACTTCGATACAACGTTAACCTACAAATCACATTCAATGAAGGTTTCCACTCTTGGCATACACTCAGAAAAGGACATTCTGTCTGCAAACGCAGACTACCTATTTTTGGCAAAGTGTCAAGAGACAGACTGGAAGTTGCAGGACAGCCTATCAGGGATCAACAACCAGATTAGAGCATTAAATGCTCTTAAATTCAAATTAGGAAGATCACCAACGGCTCCAAGGTCCCTCCTGCATATAAAAGGAGACTTCATTGTTGCATTCAACACTCTTCAACTACTTCAACTCTGAATCTCCATCTTCTTCAAGTGCATTAAATACTAAAACGTCCTATCTGTAATCTTTCATTGAAGAGCTTCATACTTAGACGATTAGTCCATCAAAGCTCTTTATTGATTGCAACACCTAGCTTTCATAGCTCACGAGAATTGTATCTTATAGATATCAATTCTCCCACAAACACTGGTCAACAAAATTTTTGTACACAATCCATTAGAGATTTAGTTTGTAAAGTTCTAGTGGAAAAACTTAGTACACGATTTTCAAATCCAAAGTTGACCACTTTTGGTTGTGGACGTAGCACTTATTCATAAGTGTGAACCATATTAAATACCTTGTCTATTTGTGTGTGATTGTGATTTGCTTGTGTTGTTTATAATTTCCAGATTTCCAATCTGTTGAGAACTGCTGATCTTGTCCTGTGAAGATCAGCCATTCCCAACTTGTCCTATACTTCACAAGACTTCCGCCTGCAAAACTTTTCTAACTTAAGTGAAGTAAGATTTTTGAATCAATTTCAAAAATTGGACATAGGCTATTCAACCCCCCCTTCTAGCCTATATTGAGCAACCTTGGACCTAACATATCCCTTTTGAGAAGGATGCTGTTCATAGACAACTTTCTCAGCCATTTCCTTAGCAATCACTTCAGCTGCCTCATTTTCTTGAGAACTAGATAAACTTCCCATATTGAACTCACTTTGGAAACCGATACCAGTTTTGTCATCAAGAGGTTTTTGTTTTGTAAGGATGGTATCAAAGTTTCCTTTGGAATTGTTCCAAGCATCAACAACCTTTTGGAGGTCATCTTTTTCAGAATTGATTTTCTTTATGTGTTCAAGTAGGAATTCCACTTTTTCAGTTAAGGCTTTGTTCTCCTTTTGAGTCTTGATATTCTCAGCTTGTTGTCTATTGAGTTCTTTGATCTCAGACAACAAGGTGGATTCTCAGAGACAGCCAATTCATATTTTTTTGGCTAATTTTACATAGGTAGTTTTAAATTTAGCAAATTCTTCCAGCATGTCCTTGTTGGCTTTGATGAGTTCTCCCCTTGAAGGTTCATTGAGCTCGTCATCATCACTATCATCCTGTTGAAATGGCAGTGATCTTACTGAGTCATGGGGTGATTCCTTGGCCATAAGGCATATATTTGCTTCCTCAGCAAAGTCACAGAATCATCCTCATCAGAATCTGTATCACATCAAGTGGGCATGTTGCTTTTATCAATGTCCTAAGCCACCATCCCTTTTTGTTTTTGAAATTTAGATTTGGGACGTTTTTTGTAAAATTCATATTTTGGCTTTGGACATTTTGAGGCAAAATGACCTGGCTTCCTACAATTAAAACAGACAAGCTCATTTTCCTTTTGGGAGACAGCAGCTTTATAAGGAGCAGCTGTTCTTTGAGGAACTACAGTTTTGTAAGGTGATTGCTTATAGGAAGACTTGTTAAAATTTTTAAAATGTTGATATTTCTTAACAAACATGGCAAAAGCTTCGTCAGAAAGAATATCATCACTATCACAAGATTTAGATGGGGTTTCATCAGGTGTAGAACAGAAAGGTTCAACAGACATGGCTGGTAGAGATAAGTTTTTGAAACTCTTTTCCATTTTTTGAGCTTGCTAAATTTCAAGCTCATAAACCGAAAGACTTGCATAAAGATTCCTGAGGGACAATTTATTCAAGTCTTTTAATTATTTCATGGTTGTAATCTTTACATGCCATAGACTATCTAATGCATTAAGAAATCTCATGTTTATTTCTTTCTTTTCATATTTCTTTCCTAAAGAATAGCAAGAATTTACTACCTCGTAGAATCTGTCGTAAAAGCTTCTGAGAGTCTCTTTAGGATCTTTCTTGAATAAATCGAACTTCTGGATGCAAGTGTACAACTTGTTGTTCTTTGTTTCTCCATCACCTTCTAGATATTCCAATATACCTTCCCACATTTCTTTAGTTGTATCTAGATTGATGATCTGCTAGTACGTGTTTATGTCTACACAGCTGGGGATAATGTTGATAGCTTTTCCATCCAGAGCATCATTCTTTCTATCTTTATCATCCCATTCTTCTTCTGGCTTTGAAATTTCAGGATCAGCAGTGGGATCAACAGCAGCTAACGTATTTGCCTTCGTAAGAGTTCTTGGACCATCTGTAACACATTTCCATAAACATTTATCAATAGAGTTCATGTGTCTTTTAACCTTGTCTTTCCAGATGTCAAAGTGAACTTCATCCAAGACTGGACAATGGTTCACATTTGAAGTTTCCAACATTTGATGAGCAGCCATTGGATCTTTAATCTCTCAAGAGTTTAATCTTGGAAAAACTTGTTTTCAAAGAGTTAAGCTCTGATATCAATTGTTAGGTCTCAAGGTGCTCAAATAGGCTAGAAGGGGGGTTGAATAGCCTATGTCCAAATTTTAAAAATGTTTTTAAAATGATACTTCACATAAGAGTGAGAAAATATTTTGTAGCGAAATGGAGTGAAGTATAGGACAAGTTCAAGATGGCTGATCTTGATAGCACAAAATCAGCTATTCTATGGGCGGTTAGAATTTTTGAAAATCAACAAGTAAAAGCAAATCACAAGAGCAAGAAATAAATAGACACGAAATTTATTATAGTTTACATTTATAAATAAGTGCTACGTCCACAACCAAAGTGGTAAACTTTGGATTTGAAAAATGTGTACTATGGTTTCCACTAGAATCTTTACAAGATTGATCTCTAATGGATCGCGTACAAAAATAGTTGACCAAGTGTTTGCGAAAGAATTGATATCTATAAAGATTTATAATTCTCGTGTACTTTTAATACTAAGGATTGCAATCAATGAAGAGAAATAAAGACTATGCATCTAAGTTTGGAGCTCTTCAAAGAATTTTTTACAGAATGAGCTTTTAAGCTTTGAATGTACTAGCTGTTGAAGATGAAGATTTTAGAGTTGTAGATTCAGGTTTTATCAATGCTTCAAATGGAGTCTTCTATTTATACTCAGGGGAGTTCTTGTAGCCGTTGGAGATCTTCAACCTTGGGAGAATTTGAATTTAGATGTATTCAATGCTGGAGATATTAGCATTTAATGTTCCAATCTTGTTGTTCAAATCTGATAGGGAGTTCTGCAAAACCAGGCTGTATTCTGCAAATTTGCCAAAAATTAATAGACAGTAGATACAGACAGAATGTCCTTTTCTGAGATGAATGCCTAATAAGGAAATAAACAATAAATGATTTGTGCAGGTTATCGTTATATCAAAGTCAAGAAAGGACTTTGCTGATAACTTAAGGTATATCTTCAGACAAGTCTTGATCAGAAGATCTTTAGGTCTTCAACATTGCTGATGAAGCTTGGCCGGAACGAACTTGGCTGATGACTTGATGGACCTGGCTAATATGAAGATAGCTGATCTGAACATGGCTGATATACAACAGGCTATCTTCTGATGACTAAGCTAAGTACAATAAGCAATCCTAAGCTATTACAAGCAAATGTCTAAGAACAAGTTATAATCTAGAAAGATTAAACTCTAGTGTGCCTTGAATGCTTAGAATCACAATCAATGAAGAGCAAAAAAGACTAGAATCTCTAGATAGTGCTCTTCATAGAATGATTGATGGAATGTTTCTTTGAAGCTCTTGAATGCACTAAGTGTAATTAATGAAGCTTGAAGGTTGTTGAGATATTCAAAATGTTTAAGAGAGTGTTCAATGCTTCAGATTGCCTTCTATTTATACTTGGAGACTTGATCCTTGGAGCCGTTGAGAGAATTCAGACTTTGGAGATTTGAATTGGGAGCATTTAATGTAAAGTTGCATGCATTAAATGCTCTGAAATGTTTGTTGAAGTCTTATTGGAGAATTGAGTCTTCCACGGTTGACTCCAATTGTGCCTGCAAGCTTTGCTAAAAATGGGTAGACAAAGTGTTGTTTGCAGAATGTCCTTTCTGGGAAGATAGCCTAAAATAGAAGGGTTCAATAAATGAACCTCGTGGTTAACGTTACACCAAAGTCAAAGAATGACATTACTGGTAACATACGTATATCTCCAGAACAAGGTCTTGATTAGTCATTCTT
The DNA here is from genome assembly GCA_016624345.1 of Platycodon grandiflorus. Classification (NCBI taxonomy): domain Eukaryota; kingdom Viridiplantae; phylum Streptophyta; class Magnoliopsida; order Asterales; family Campanulaceae; genus Platycodon; species Platycodon grandiflorus. Next base: position 40,838,579 of record CM028363.1, read on the forward strand.
CAGATCTTCAAACATTGCTGATAAAGCTTGGCTGGTACATACTGACTGAAGGCTTGAAGGACATTACTGGTAGAGGATGGCTGATAGACAACAGCCATCATCTGAGGGACTTAGCTAGTGCCAACAAGTAATCCTAAAAGCTATTACATGGCATGAGTCTAAGTATAAGTTGCCACACCACTTGACACGCAGGCCCAATGGTCACTTCTAACAAAGATTTAATGATGGATACAAACAAATTAAACAATATATAAAACAAAATTGTGATATACTTAGGAGATTATGCAAGTAATCCAGTCAAGATGGTTGAGCAGGTTTCGTTGTCCTTGATAGTGCATTGGCTTAAATTAAACTGACATATTAATCCCTTGTCACAAAATTGTCATATACTTAGGAGATTATGCTTCAAGCCTTCAACAAGAGAAACTTTGCTGATGGAGAGATTTCCTCTTACTATTGAGCCATAACCAAGAGTCTTTCCCTTGGAGTTACACCAAAAATTACTGAGGGACCCTTTACTTCAATAATATTTGAGAGAAGATCACGGTTTCTAGTCATGTGCTTTGAGAAGTCATTATCCAAATACCATAAATATTTCTCCTCCTCACTAACAGCCATGAAGCATTCCTGAAAATAAGGCATTAAGATTCATGATTCCTTTTTATTTTTGGGTATTGAGGGTTAGCAGCCTTTTGGAACCCGTATCTGTTTAAAATTTGGAGGTGTGAACCCTTTACGCTTAGGTATGAATCTCAGCAAACATTCATTAATCTCAAGACCATGGCTTTTACAAAAAGAACAAGTATGAAATCCTTGAACATGTCTAGTGATTTTTGTTTGCTTGGCAGCCATCTTACGATCATTAGTCTTTGGAATGACTGATCTACTAATGTTGGGCTTAGTAGTCTTAGACTGATAATGCACATTCCAAGTGTTATTTGGCTTTGCGACAGCAAGCCTGTTAACAAATGGTTTTGCATTCTCAGGCCCAATACTCTTAACGTTTACATTAGCAGAGTTATGGTCAACAAACTTTCCTTTGACAAATTTAATAGGTTTAAGTTGAGACTACTTAGACCTAGTATCGATGTCACTGTTTTCACAAGATGGCTGACAGTAGGTCTTTGTTGCTCAGACTCTCTATGAGCAATGTCATTGGCAGTAATAATTTTCTTACCCTTGGACTTGTTTGGTTTATTTTTTGCATAAACAAATGGCACTTTAAAAAAACCAAGTCCTTGTTTCCCCTTGTGAGAAGGTTCCTAACCATAAATCACTTCTTCGACAATCTCTTCAATTGTCCCATTCTCTTGAGAACATGATGAATTTCCCACATTGAACTCACTTTGAAATTCGATACTAGATTTGTCATCGACAGGTTTTTGACTTGAAAGGATGGTATAAAAATTTCCTTTTGAGTTATTCCAAGTATCAATGACTTTTTGAAGGTCACCTTTCTTAGAATTGAGTGTCTTGATGTGTTCAAGAAGGAATTCAATTTTTTCAGTTAATGCCTTGTTCTCCGTTTGAGATTTGATATTCTCCAATTGTTGCCTATTGATCAAATCTTTATTCTCAGTTAACAGAGTGGATTTCTTAGAGATAACTTTCTCATGCTTCTTAGCCAGGTTCACATAGGCAGTTTTGAAGGTGGCAAATTCTTCAAGCATTTCTTTGTTAACCTTGATGAGTTCTTCCCTTGTAGGTTCATCGAACTCATCATCTTCCTGTTGGAATGGTAGCGATTTTACTTCCCTTCCTGAGTCATAGGGTGATTCTTTAGCCATAAGGCAAATGTTTGTTTCTTCAGCAAAGTCACAAGAATCATCCTCCTCAGAATCAGTATCACACCATGTTGGCATATATTATCTTGTCCAATAAATAATTATTTATTGTCCAATAGGGTGATTCTATAGACACCCAGAATTCATACACCTATATTATCTTGTCCAATAAATAATTATTTATTTACAAAATGGACTAACACCAATTTTATGACAATTACAGGTATCCAGAATGCCTACACAAACGACAACGGGCTAAAGATATGACCAAAGTACCTTCGAGGACTAACGTCAAGTCAAAAGTCAAAGAAATGACAAAAGTGGTAAAGCTTGAAGTTCAAGGGCCAAAAGTGCACAAAACAAAACAAGATAGGACAAAAACATTGTTTGGTGCGCGGGGGCACCACAATGTTTGGTGCGCCGTGCACCAAACCCCACATCTCCAAAATATCAGCCTCGCTGTCCCAGCAAGCCAACGTTGTTGATTTCTTCGGCAAAGATTAGTGGCCAAGCTGGAAGGAAGCTTCCTCCACACTTGGGGGTGAGAGTAACTCTCAAATATCTCTCTCCCTCTCTCATATAAATACTCCCTCTCAGGCAAAAGACAGGTCCATTCTTTTTTGATATCTCTCTCTCTCTCTCACACACACAGGAACTCTCTCTGATAGACTCTCTTGATCTCTCTCTCAGACACACAGTACATTCTCCCCTTCATTTCTTTTGAAGAACGACAGTGAACACACACACAAACACTCTTTGTTCTTTGAACACACACACATTCAACACAAAAACGTAAGTCTTCCTTTCCTCTTATCGGAAGTAGGGGAAGCACAACAATCAAGCTATGGACTAGCTTGATCAAACCACGAATCAACAGCCTAGAACTTGGCCCGAATTCTGTAAAACGACAGAAGGTAAAATCCTTCGGCTCGTTAAGTATTATTCTTCATTTTAATATGTAAATAGCTTGAACGACTTGTAAATGGGTATATAAACAAGCTTTGATGTGTTTAATATGTAGATACATGTTATTCCGTCATTAAATTCAAGTTTCGAAGCTTCGTTCTTCGTTTTTGTTCATTCACAGTGTGTTTAGTTTTATTTTCGGTTGATTGTTTAACTTTTGTTTGTTGTTAAACTTGTATATTATTGCTAATCATACTTTAATACATGTTAATATGTGATTTTATGTGAAAATAACAGGTTTAAAAACTTGAAATCTCAACCCGAAAATCAGATTTTAAGTTTCTATTCTTAAAGAAAATAGCACTACTTGGTGCGCGGGTGCCCCATAGGGTGCGCCGCGCACCATATACTGCACACTCCTCCTATGCATTGCGCACAATAGAGGATTTTTAGCTTGGGTCTCTGCAGTTGGGCTTGTCCACTGTAGCTTGGTCCATTTCCCTTTATTTTGTTTTATTTACTTTATTATATACTCTCTCCGTCCCGGATAAATATTCCTGGTGGATAAAACACAGAAATTAAAAAACATAATTAATGATGTGCTGTAAAATGTGTTCTTACCATAATACCCATAAACATTAATTGGGTTCAACTACTTTAAATAATTGAGTTTGTTTGGGATGCGTTTTATTGAATGAAGCTTTAAGGGTATATTAGGAAGAATGGTAGAGAATAGGTAAATCAAAAGTCTTTAGGAACATTAGTTGGGACATCCCAAAATAGAAAGTAAGAACATTTATCCGGGACGGAGGGAGTATATATATATATATATATATATATATATGTAAAATATATATAATAAATTGTTTTGTATAAAAATTTTCTTTTTGTTATTTCAATTAAATAAATATGTATTATATTTGTTTATTTGTAAATAAAACATGTATACAATTTTACAACGTATATAAATCTCCGTGATCCGTTTTTCTCCCAGTCACATAGTATAATAAACTCATAGCATTAATTAAACTTGAACATGCAATCATAAGAGATCGAAAGAGTGAGTTGGGTGCCTAACACCTTCCCAACTCGTAACTTAGTCCCCGAACCTATAATCTAGTTTTTCTCTTGTTTTCTTTATAAATGAGGATGGCGACTCAGTTTTTTATTTAAATGTGTTTTACACATTTATTAATATTTTTGAGTCCTGAATGAGACCTGAATGTATTCAACGCACTCATCCATATATTCAGAAACTACTCATTTCTCATTAACGAGGCCGGCAGGAAACGGATCAGGGTGCTCACATGCACTTATTATTGTCCTCAGCAATCATCCCTTTAGGTTTTTTAAATTTAGAAACGAGAAATTTTTTATAAAATTCATATTTTGGCTTGGGACATTTTGAGGCAAAGTGACCAGACTTCCTACAATTAAAACAGACAAGTTCATCGTCTTTTGTTGAGTAGTAGTTCTTTGAGGAGGCTGCTGGTAGGAATTTCCTTTTGTTAAACTTTTTGAAATGTTGGTATTTCTTGACAAACATGGCAAAAAGTTCATCAGAGAGAATATTATCACCCTCGGTAGATGTGGATGGGGTTTCAACAGGTTTAGAACATGAAGGTTCTCTTGACATGGCTGGTAAAGAAAGATTTTTAAAATTCTTTTCCATTTCTTGATCTTGCATTATATCAAGCTCATAAACCTTAAGACATGCATAAAGTGCCCTAAGTGTCATTCTATTCAAGTCTTTAGATTCTTTCATGGCAGTAATTTTTACTTGCCATAAACTGCCTAAGGCACCCAGAAATCTCATGTTCAATTCTTTCATTTCATATTGTTTACCTAAAGAATAGCAAGAATTGACTACCTCATAGAATCTGTCATAGGCATTACTGGGGATTTCTTTGGGGTCCTTCTTGAATGATCAGTCGAATTGTTGAATACAGGTGTACAACCTGTTGTTCTTTGTCTCTATATCTCATTCTAAATACTCTATCAGTGCATCTCACATATTTTTGGCAGTATCCAAGTTAATGAATTGCTGGTAGGTACTAGTGTTCACACAACTGGTGATGATGTTTATGACTTTTCCATCGAGAGCATCATTCTTTCTGTCTTAATCATCCCATTCATCTTCAGGTTTGGGTATTTCTGGAGCAACACCACCACCACCAGCAGCTAGCATATTTGGCTTCGTTAGAGTTCTTGGACCTTCTAAAACACATTGCCACAAACGTTTGTCAATTGAATTCATGTGCTTTATCACTTTGTCCTTACATACATCAAAGTGAGATTCGTCCAATATTGGGACGCGGTTCACATTTGAGGTTTCCATCATGTGATGAGTCATTGTATATTTAATCTCTCAAGAGTTTAATCTCAAAAAAACTAGTTTTCAAAGAGTGAAGCTCTGATACCAATTGTTAGTCCCGAAAGGCTCAAATAGGCTAAAAGGGGGGGGGGGTACATAGCCTATGTCCAATTTAAATTTTTACAAGTTTTACCTCACAAAATAACTAAATAGCTAGTAAATAGCTTGCAGCAGAATAAACTGTGAAGAAGATGACAAGTTAGAATGGCTGATATCCTATAGAGAGGATCAGTCGTTCTCCTAGGCAGAATGAAAACTGAAAGTTATTAAGTGAAAATTAAACATAAGTGCAGGAAAATAAAGAACAAATATTTTAAGTGGTTCACACTATGAATAAGTGCTACGTCCACTTCCAAAGTAGTCAACTTTGGATTTGAAAAGTGCACAATGTTTTCCACTAAGATCGATTACAAAAGATCACTAATGGATCGTGTACAAAATATTTGACCAAGTGTTTTGGTGAGAGTTATAATCTACAAAGATTAAACTCTCGTGTGCCTTGAATGCTTAGAATCACAATCAATGAAGAGCAATAAAGACTAGAATCTCTAGGGAATGCTCTTCATAGAATGATTGATGGAATGTTTCTTTGAAGCTCTTGAATGCACTAAGTGTAATGAAGGTTGAAGGCTGTTGAGATATTCAGAATGTTCAAGAGAGTGTTCAATGCTTCAGATTGCCTTCTATTTATACTTGGAGACTTGATCCTTTAAGCCGTTGAGAGAATTCAGACTTAGGAGATTTGAATTGGGAGCATTTAATGTAAAGTTGCATGCATTAAATGCTCTGAACTGTTTGTTGAAGTCTCATTGGAGAATTGAGTTCCAAGGTTGACTCCAGATGTGCCTACAAGCTTTGCTAAAAATGGGTAGACAAAGTGCTGCTTGCAGAATGTCCTTTCTGGGGCCTAAAATAGAAGGGTTCAATAAATGAACCACGTAGTTAACGTTACACCAAAATCAAAGAATGACATTGCTGGTAACATAGGCATATCTCCAGAACAAGGTCTTGATCTATCGGTCAGATCTTCAAACATTGCTGATGAAGTTTGGTTTGTACATACTGACCGAAGGCTTGAGGGACATTTCTGGCAGAGGATGACTGATAGACAATAGCCATCATTTGAGGGACTTAGCTAGTGTAAACAAGTAATCCTAAAAGTTATTACATGGCATGAATCTAAGTACAAGTTGCCACACCACTTGACACGCAGACCCCGTGGTCACTTCTAACAATTAATGACTTGATGATGGATACAAGCAAATCTAAATAATATACAGCACAGCTAAAAAACGGTCAATGTTCATTTTGAACTTGAAAAAGGGACAAGTATGAGATGTACAATTTAGACATATATACAAGCTAATTAAAATATTTTTTTCCTAGCCAAAAAACAAGTAAAACAGTACCTTTTGATTGAAAACTAACCAATTTAATCATTTTAAAACGTTACCATATTGATTTTGAGAAACACCTCACTAATTTGAAAAAGAAATTTAAGCGAAATCAATTTAATATTACTTACTTAGTATTGCTAAATTAAGCTAAAAGTGTAATATCTAAAACTTAACTGGGCCAAGATAAAATAATAAAAGTTACTCCCTTCATTCCAGGCAAAGAGTACAATATACTATTTTTGAATGTTTTGCTTAAAGAGTCTACTTTCAAAAAGTTATGTTTACAATTTTCATATTTTTCATCTTTACAATTCACTGGGGTTGTAATCATCTTGGTTGTTCTTAAATGTTTTTATAATTATGACCAACTCCAATGACACTAATATATCTCTTAATAATTAGACTTTTTAAACGTGGACTCTTTGAGTGAAATGGAGAGAGTATAATTCTATTCTGAAAGTAGGTGGGTTGCATATTAAAAAAAGCTTAGGGGGCATGGCCACCCTTGGCCCTATTTACTTGCACAAAGCCAAGCTTTGTTGGTGAGGAAAATTATTTTACAGTCAACCAATTGTCATGTGCCAATTTGAGCAGTCTACCACATCACAGTGGTTGTAAAACAGAGGATATTAACTCCAAAAACTAAAGAGGAAAGGTTGTAGAGAGCCAAATCTGAGAGCGACTGCATAGAGGTCTTCCCTTCCTCCAAAGGAACCAAAAGCTCTCATCTACACTCTTCCTATCTTTCATTCCTTCCTTTACAAACCTCCCAACATCATCAACACCAATCACTTCAACTACCTACCACTTACTTCCATTCTTTTCCTTACAAATCTCTCTGAGTTTACGTCTGACTCAAACTCCTGACCTTTGATCCAACAAATCTTCAGTTTACTGTCAGACTCGAATTCCCAACCTTTGATCCAACAAATCTCTAGTTTATACAGACTAGAATTCCCAACTTTCGATCAGACAAATCTCTCTCTACTAGTTTCTGCATACTCTAGTTTCCAATTAACTCGAATACCCAATATTGTTTTATACAGAGACTCGAATTCTCAACTTCCAATCGACCAATGAGTCTCAAAGCCTTCATTATCTCATTCATGCTAACTTCACTCACATTCTTTCTTCTCTACATACCAACCCACTTAACAACCTTAACTAGAATCAACAGATTCACTACGATCAATCCCAAAATCATCAGTAACATCTACCCAATAAACAACTCAAACCCGTATCCGGTATCTTTTGCCTACTTGATCTCGGCATCGAAAGGAGATTCCTCCAAGCTAAAACGCGTCGTCCGGGCGCTGTACCACCCGGGAAACCATTACTTGATTCACATGGATTACGACGCGACCGAGGCCGAGCATCGAGAGATTGATACATTTGTGACAAGGGATCCAGTTTTTAGTAAAGTGGGTAATGTTTGGATCGTGGGAAAGCCCAATTTGGTAACTTACAGAGGTCCGACCATGCTTGCTACCACTCTCCATGCCATGTCTATACTTTTAAGAATTGCTAACTGGGATTGGTTCATTAATCTCAGCGCTTCTGACTATCCTTTAATTACTCAAGATGGTACGGTGAGTGCCCCAGGCTAATCCAGTTTTTTTTTTTCACACCCACAAAAAGAACAGAGAAATTTGGGAAGAACAATGATGATGACCCATGTGTTTTTTTTCCATGAAATGTCAGATCTGATCAGTGCGTTTTCAGAGCTGCCAAGAGATCTTAATTTCATTCAGCACAGCAGTCGTTTGGGATGGAAATCGTAAGCCTTGTTTTGCCAATATCTCTATATTTTTCTTTATTTAAAAGTTTATTCTCTCTTCTCTTGTTCTTATTTTACGGTATTATCTCTTCAGCTCCCAAAAAAGATGAAGGTATTCTGATATTTTTCGTCAGTTTGATTAAATATCGATTATAAATTTAAAAAGAAATAGTTACTCCCTCCGTTCCACCTAGAGGACACGTTTGAAAAAAAACTCTAATAATTAAGGATATATAATTAATATTAGAATTGATTATAATTACAAAAATATTTTAGTATAACCAAGATGTTTATACTCCCTCTGTCCCTAAATTATTGTCTTCCTTTCCTCTTTTGTCTGTTCCAAAATAATTGTCTTGTTTGAAACTTTCCTTTTTAGAACATCACTTTTACTATTTTACCCTTACTTTTTCTTCCTACTTTAATTATGGGCCACATACACATGGGCATTAAAGGAAATAACACACTTTTTCAATACTATTCAAATATTAATAATCAAGTCAATTGAGTTTTCTTAATCCGTGTGTCGGGTTAACCCAGACAATAATTTAGGGACGGAGGGAGTAATATATATGGAGGCTAAAGCAAAAATATTTATAAAGATTGTAAACAAAATTTTTAAAATTAAACTTTTTCAGCGTCCCAAAATAGATTAGGCGACTCTCTTTTGAAATGAAGGGTGTACTTGTTAAGTTTTTTAAAAGTTGTACTCTCTCTTCCTAAATTATACTCTCTCCGTCCTTAAATTATTGTCTTTCTTTTCTTTTTTATCTGTTCCTAAATAATTATCTTATTTAAAAATTTTCTTTTTAGATTATTACTTTTACTATTTTACCCTTACTTTTTTTTCCTACTTTAATTATAGGTCAGATACATATGGGCATTAAAGGAAACAACACACTATTTAATACTATTCAATATTAATAATCAAGTCAATTAATTTTTCTTAATCGGTGTGCCGAGCTAAATAAGACAATAATTTAGGGATAGAGAGAGTACTTATGTTTCATTTTGTGAGTCAAAAAGATTGTTTTTTAAATAAAATTTAATGTATATATATATATATATATATATATTTTTTTGTTAAATCATAAAACACATAATTACTACTCCCTCCGTCCCGGATAAATGTTCTTACTTTCTATTTTGGGATGTCCTAACTAATGTTCTTAAAGACTTTTGATCTACCTATTTTCTACCATTCTTCCTAATATACCCTTAAAACTTCGTTTGATATAACACTTCCCAAAAAAATCTAATTATTTAAAACAGTTGAACTCAATTATTATTAATGGGTATTATTATCAGAACACATTTTATAGCACATCATTAATTATGTTTCTTAATTCCTGTGTTTTATCCACTAGGAACATTTATCTGGGACGGATGGAGTATATGTTTTATGATTTTGCAAAAAAAAAAAAAGGGTCAAATTTTGATTTAAAAATAGTCAATTTAACTAAAAAAATAATAATAATGACAATAATTTAGAAACGGTAATTGATAGCATATTTGATGTAGTTTCAGTTATTAAAGTCTTGTTGCTTACAATTAAACATATATGATTCAATTCCGTCTTTCTGAAAAACAAAAACATACTCCCCTCCGTCCCTGAATTATTATCTTACTTTTTTTTTTATTCGTCCCTAAATAATTATCTTGCTTGAAACTGAAACTTTACTTTTTAAGATTTACTTTTACCATTTTATTTTTTTTTTTCTTACTTTAATTATGGATCACATACATATGAACATTAAAGGAAACAACACACTATATCAATATTAATAATCAAGTCAATTATTTTTTCTTAATCTGTGTGTCAGGTAAAACAAGACAATAATTTAGGAACGGAGGGAGTATGATTTAATGTTACCTAGATTTGACTTTTCTAAATTTAACTCTGTTATACTATCTCCGTCTTGGGTAAATGTTCATACTTTTTATTTTGAGATTTCTCAACTAATATTGCTAAAGACTTTTGATCTACCTATTATCTACCATTGTTTCTAATATATCTTTAAAATTTTATTTAATATAACACATTCTAAAGAAATTTAATTATTTAAAATAGTTAAACTCAATTAATATTCATAAATATTATCGTTAAAACATATTTTATAGTACATCATTAATTATATTTTTTAATTATTATATTTATTTATTAAAAACATTTATTCGAGATGGAGTGAGCATGCGATATCTTAAAGTATGTACCCCATTAGAAATATGATGGAAACACCAACACATTCACGTGTAAATGCTATTAAAGTAGTCTAAAGTTAATTATTTTTTTCTAGGAAAAAAAAAAGAAATACTTATTTTAAAACGGAGGATGTGTAACATTAAATTCTTCTGTAACATGTACATCATGTAAATGGTTTATTCTTATAAACAATTTTTACTTGTGTCAGCTCAAATAAATAAAAAAAGATCTATAATAATTATTTTTAAAAGTACTTATTTACTTTGTATCTCTTAAATTGTTATTTTTTTAAAATTAAATTTTTTGAGAGTGGAACACCAAAATATTGTTACTCATTTCGTTTCAGGTAAAGAGTTCACTATATTATTTTAGGATCTTTTATTTAAAGAATTTATTTTCAAAAAATTATGCTTATAATTTTTATAATTTTTTATTTTTATTTTTACTTGTGTTGTAAATATTATTGTTGTGATTAAGTATTTATGTAATTATGAATAACTCAAATTATACTAATATATTTCGTAATAATTAAACTTTTTAAACGTTAACTATTTGATGGAAGGGAAGAAGTATTTTTTTAATTGAAAAAAGCTTATATATTCTGCAGGAGCAAAAGAGGGAAGCCAATCATAATAGACCCAGGTCTATATAGTTTAAATAAATCAGAGATATGGTGGGTTATTAAGCAGAGAAGTCTTCCAACAGCTTTCAAGCTATATACGGGTAATACAGTACTTCTTTTTCTTTCCTTTTTTTAATACTTCCATTCCAAGTGGTAAAAACGTAAAATGTGTGGAATTTGTGTGGCATAATATAGTCATTCACGTACGAGACACCAACATTTTTTAGAGTTGACCTGTGATAAACTTAGTTGACCTAGGTGCCTAAAGGTCCGTGTACGAGAGAGGTGTAGCGAACTATTTTGGAATTTGATTTTACGCTATTTATATTTGAGTGGATGACATTATTACGAATAATGTTATGTGTATCTAAAGAGTATTAAATTTTTTATATCAAATAATGTAATACAAAATACAAAATTAAAATTAAAAATTAATGAATCACATCAGCTATCACATAATTTAGTGTAAAAAATTTGATACTCTTTAAGTATTCATATCATTACTCCATTATTATTATTATTATAGATAGAAAGTCAGTACTTACTCCGTCCCTTAATTATTGTCTTGTTTGACCTGACTCACGGATTAAGAAAAAATAATTAATTTAATTATTAATATTGATATAATGTATAATTTTTTTAATATTTATGAGTATGTGGTTTATAATTAAAATAAAAGTAAAATAGTAAAAATAATATTAAAATTTTTTTTTAAATAAAATAATTATTTTAAAACAAATAAAAAAAGACAATAATTTAAAGAAGGAGAGAATGCTAGATAGCATCCATCCAAATGGACCATATGCAATTATAACCTGACATGTCCATTGCTACTTCATAGCATAACATGTGAAGTTCTGAGGACACCACACCTGTACCAATGTTACCACTAGTAGATAGATTTATACAAGAAAATAGTACTCTCTTGGCCTCGATTTTTAAATATCTTTTATCCTTAAACGAGTGTTAATCATGCATTGTGCTTTAATATAGACTTGTAATGTTATATGTTGATGAAAGTTCGGCACCTAACCAGTTTTTAGAGCAGTTTGATCCAATGACTGAGATTAAATCTCAGCAAGTATAAACTTCACTGAACAACTCGGGTAATGTTTGCTGATTTAGAGTTCGTTTGATTGTGCGTTTTGGTCAAAACACGTTTATTTATAAAAATTGTATTTCAATACTGCAACAAAAAAAAAATTACGTTTTCAAAACGCAGCTGCTTTTTAAAAGGTTGAAATTTTCAGATTTTTTTCAAAAACAAGTTTTAAAACGCTAATAGAAAAAAAAGTTGTGTTTTGAACTAATATTTCAAACATATTTATAAGAAAAAACTAGTGTTTTAAAAATGTTACATTTTGAAAACGAGCATGAGCATGGATTGAAACCCTTCTCTTCTTTTATTTTTAAGCTATGTTAAAAATAATTGGTCATGTGTCTTTTCCAGCAAATACTAAAAGCATGTGCTACTAAACTACTTGTCTATAATACCTTTATTGATCGAGAGTTGACAAAGAAATTAGCGCACTGAGTGTACCTCCATTGTCTCTAAATACACCCATTTATTTTATACACACTATTTTTATTTTAAACCAACCTAATACTTAATACACTTCTTATATTTTTTATTTACCCTTCTTAAATAATCTTTTTTTTTTCTCTCCCTGATCCTCTACTCACACCCCTCCCCCTCCATTCCTCTGCGCGCGCGCGCACACACACACACACACACACCCCCCACATAGGAAAAAAAAAGGAGCTTTTTACAATGAGAAGCTATGGAAGTCTCTCTTCTTTGAGACAAAAATTCTTTACTTTACCACAAATCTATGGCCGGGCACAATAGAGACACTTTAGAAAAAGAAGGAAGTAGAAAAGAAAAAGAAATAGGTACGAAATTCTTTCAAGATATGGGTAGGAGTTGTTCGATACTGGTTGACCAAAGTTCGGCCAGCAGCAGCCAGTAATAGCCGATTATCCTAGTGATTCAATCGGGGTGATTATGATAAGTAAGATGTCATTTTCATTTAAAATAAAAAAATCTGAAAAGAAAGAGATGCCCTTTTCCCTTTCTTTAGTGCTCTTCGATGGGGTAAGGTATAGGTTACCTTTACATCGTGTGGTAGTGGTTTTTTTTCTTAAAAAATATTATAATGATAAAATAAAAAAAATAAGATAATCAGTTAAATAATACTTGATTCGATCCTAAATAATCGTTAAATATGACTAAGCACATAGATTAAGAAAAAATAATTGAATTTATTATAAATATTTGTATAATATGTAATTTTTTTAGAGCAAATTACACAAATTGTCCCTGTACTTTTCAGATTTTTTGGGATTGGTCCCAACCCCACGCCAATAGTCCCTAAATTTAAATTTTTGACGGAATTGGTCCTTCCGTTCATTACCGTTAATTTTTTGTTGTTAAATGGAATCACGTGCGTTTCACGTGCGTTAACCCAAGGATAAATTAGTCAATCTAAGTTAAAAAGTACAGGAACCTTTTATGCAACTAATTAATTTTCAACAGTTTGAAGGGATCAAATATCAATTGTCAGAATCTAAAGGGGACACACTGTATTCCTTTTTTTTTCTTCCAGACACAAACCCCAATACTCCATCCTCTGTTCAACCTCCAATTTTTTTATTTCCTTGAAGCTTTTCTTCCCTCTCTCTCTCCTACGCTCCTATCCCTATCTTATTTGATCATAAATATTAATAATGTTATTTTAACTAAATTCATAATTTTGTTTTCATCAATTTTTTATAATCACCTACTTCTACGCCACCCCCCTCGCTCACTTTCTTTTCTTCTTGTTTTTTTCTCCACAGGAGACATTTTGTTGGCACACTATATCTCCTTTTTTTTTTTTCTTCCGGACACAAACCCCAATCAACCTCCAATTTTTTTTTTATTTCCTTGAAGCTTTTCTTCCCTCTCTCTCTCTCCTACGCCACCTCTCCCTCCCTCACTTTCTTTTCTTCTTGTTTTTTTCTCTACAGGGGACATTTTGTGTAATTAGAACAATCTCTCTCTCTCACACACACACACACACATAAACACACAAGAACACATAGAAACATCACGTGATCTCCTCAATTCAGCACCAAACTTACATTTATTTCCTTGAAGCTTTTCTTCCCTCTCTCTCCTACGCCACCTCCCTCCCTCACTTTCTTTTCTTGTTTTTTTCTCTACAGGACCTTTTACCCCGATTTCTCAAACCCATTACCTGCCTAGTACTATTTGTTGGATTTGGGGTTTGGGGTTTTGAATTTTGAATTGGGGTTTTCTGAGTTCGACCCCCTGGCCTATGCTAGCTCAGCACTGCGGAAGCATGGTGGATTTGGGGTTTTGAATTTTGTATTTGGGGTTTTCTGGGTTTTAATTTTGTGGTCGCCGACGATGGTAGTGGTGGTGGCAGCACGGTGGAACGGTGGTGGAGGGGATGGGAATGGAGAAGAAAGGGTTATAAAATTATAATTTAACTAATTTAGTTAATTACATCAATATCCTTTATTAGGTTTTAAAAATTAAAATATTAGGGATATTTTTGTCTATTTATAAGAAAATAATACATGGACTATTTTACCCTTGAGCAAAATCACGTGAGAGGCACGTGTATATATTTAACGGCTAAAAATTGACGGCAATGGACGGAAGGACCAATTGCGTTTTACTTGTTTAATACAGGGACAAAATTTTTGCAAAAATTAGTTTAGGGACCAATCTCAAAAAAGTCGAGAAGTACAAGGACCATTTGTGTAATTTGCTCTTTTTTTTTTAAGTCATTGTGCATGTGGTAGAGCCGACAAAATTAGCCCAGCACAATGGGCCAGTCCCAGATGTTTGCGCTAAAGTTTAATTTTGGGCCCAAAAATGCCACCTTTTGGCCCAGTCCAATAGGCCCGATGGTTCAATTGGGCTTGCATCAAAAAAGCCTGGGGCTTTTGGGCTAGGCCGGCCCGCATTATTTTATTATTATTTATTTATTTTCACTCAAAAAATAATTCTAACTTTTTAAATAATTAAAGACCATTCTATTTTAAAGCTAACTAGAATGATCCAGTTAGTTTTATTGTTTGATATTATAATTTACACATGCTGTAATGCAATCTCAGACATTGAAACAACATGTTCCAATTTGATTATTGCTTTATTGTTTAATTATTGCTTTAACTGACCAATAAAGTTAACTTCTTAAATAATTAAAGCCCCAGACAATTCTAGTATCATATTTATTTTCATTTTAATTAATGTTTGATACGATGATTGCATTATTTTACCTTTAGTAGTTAGCAGTTAGGACAAATAATAAATCATAGTATTACTTTTGTTTAATAAGTAACTTGGAATTTAATTTGGCAATTGGCATCACCATTATTCCTTTTAGTTTATTTATTTTTCCAACAAGAGTTTTTTGGTCCGATAGCCCGATGGGCTTTGATGGGTTGGGCTGGGCTTTACTTTTCTTCGGCCCTAGTAAAATTGGGGTCGGCTGATATTAAGTGTTGGCTCGGTGGGCTTGCACTGGGCCGGCCCAGCCAGTCCATTGCCAACTCTAGCATGAGGACATAAAAAAAAAAAAGTAAGAGTAAAGTGATAAAAGAAAAAAATAAATTAAAAGCTAAACATTTTTTTTTGAACGGATAAAAAAGTAAAGCATGCCAATTATTTAGGAACGGAGAGAGTAGAACCAAGAATAAAGAAGTGAATTTACGAAAAAAAAATCACGAATCAATTCAATGGGTTTGTTCATTGACTCGATCACTACTGAATTTTTGTATGGAGTAATTTATTTATTAGAATGCGTAGACTCAATACCGTGAATAGGGATTGATCTCAAACCCAACGCGATTTGAGTGTTAAGACTTCAAAATTAAAAGCAGATTTTTTATAGAAGCAAATGGGGTTAAGACTTTAAGATAATGTATTTTGAGAGTTAATAATTATGTAAAGATCATCAAAAATTCACAGCTCAAGGATGGATCCAATAAATGCACATGGGCATCTGAAAGTACACGTGATTCCTTACTTTGAAAAAAGAGCAATCGATACTTTCCCCACAACACATGGGGACTTCGAAAGGAAAAATTGACTAAAATTGTGATAGTACTCCCTCGTCCCAAAATTATTATTATTATTATTATTTATCTATTTCTAAATAATTGTTTTTTTAAAAAAGATTTAATATATTATTTTTGCTATTTTATCTATATATATATTTTTTTTACTTTAATTATGAACTACATACACATGAGTATTAAAGGAAATAGCACATTATACCAATACTAATAATTAAATCAATTATTTTTTCTTAATTCGTGTGCCGAATAAAATAAGACAATGATATAAGAACGGAAGGAGTATTATTATTATTTTTATTTTGAATGAGATGCCTCCTTCCAACTAATCATGCTTTGGAAAAACAAAATATACAAAAAAAATATTTGGCAAAATTTAAAACAATAGCCATTTTTTTTAACCCCAATAAATGAAGTAAAATGGAAAACTCGGAACTGCAGGAAGAAAATCTTCTTCAAAATTCTTTTTTTTTTAATTAGCAATCAGAATGAAATATTTTATTCAAATTTATTTATTTTAATTTAATTGGCAATCATTTAATTAATTAGATATGACATCACTTAACATGTAACCTAAACATCTTAATTTAGTTGGTAATTTTATATTAACGATTTAATGAGTGGTCCAATGGTAGAGCTAAACTTCACAAAAGTGTGAGGTTTAAGGTTCGATCCCTTTTCATGCCCTTAGAACATAAAATATATATATATATATATATATATATATATTAACGATTTAGCTATAGTCACGAGTCTTCATTGTTATGTAGGGTCAGCATGGACAATATTATCAAGATCATTTGCAGAATACTGCATAGTAGGATGGGAAAACCTACCACGGACTCTACTCCTCTACTACACAAATTTCGTCTCTTCGCCGGAAGGATATTTCCAGACCGTTATATGCAACTCCAACGACTACAAGAACACCACCGTGAACCACGACCTTCACTACATTACTTGGGATACACCACCGAAGCAGCACCCGAGGTTACTTGGACTTAGAGATTATCGAAGAATGGTTCTCAGTAGCCGTCCCTTTGCCAGGAAGTTCAAGCAAAATAATCCTGTTCTCAACAAGATTGATCGTGACCTGCTCAAGAGACGGCATGGACAGTTCGCGTATGGAGGGTGGTGTTCCAAGGGTAAAGATAAGCGGGATGATACGTGTTCGGATTTGGAGAGCGAGGGGTTTGGTGTTTTGAAGCCCGGAACGGGTGCAAGAAGGTTTCGGACGTTGCTTACGAAACTTATCTCCGATCGGCATCTAAATAAGCATCAATGTAAATGATTCTTTGGCGAAATTCATAAAAAGAAAGCTACTGAATACTAACAACTATATTTCTTCGAAGATTATTTTTTCGAGTCTATATGTAATTCAAGTTGTATAAACATGAACATGTGTTGTATACTTGTATATGTATCATGGATGTTTCGAATTTCAAATCATGTTCAAAGTTACAAACTACGGAGACGATAGAAAAGGAATCGTATTTGAAAGGATTAATATATAATTTGGTCCCTCAATTCTCCTAATTTGGTCTAAGATGTTTCAGCTTTCCTATCTTGGTCCTTGAACTCAACTTTTGCTGCCTATTTAGTCCCTCATGCCGTTAAGTCTAACGGAATCGTTAAAATTTTCTTAAAATAACAAAAATGCCCTCACTTGAGTCTAAACTGGATGTCTTGGTGGTTTCCAGGTTTGCTCTGTTTGGAAATCTTGGAACATATCTAGTATGGTTCAGCTCATGGTTTTTGGCTGAACCGAACAAAGCCCACCGCTTACGCTTACAGTACTAATTCCCACAAAGCTATAGCCTTGACGGCTAGGGTTCTTCACGCAAAACATAAGAGAAGGAAAATGATTATTATTGATAAAACTGTTTTAGAAACTCATAATACGGGTATTAATATACCTGATTACAATCTGACCTTGGTTTGGTTCAGACCTTGTAGCAGATTTCCAGGTTGTTTGGCGTTCAGGCCGACCCACAAGTTTGATTTCAGGGATGCAAATGCATTTATGTTCTTATGTGCTAATTGCTAGCCACGAGTTGCTTCGAAGCTTGTGACGGATTGGAGTCAATGGGGGCTTTGTGTATGTAAGAATTCACCAGAAGCCGTTTGTGCAGGCCTCGACTGATATGCTGGAGATGTTTCAAGAATTTGTGATTGACTTTGACCTCAAGGTTTCATTTGGTTTTTGCGTGTACATACGTAGGCGGGTTCATAAGGGCACTTGTGGTTCGTAAGAGATGTATGGTTTCCTAATTGGTTCACCTGAAGGACTTGCTCTCCAAACCACGAGATATATGGTTCCTAATTGGTTCACCTGAAGGACTTGCTCTCCTCATAGACTAAAGACGTTGTTTAACACCTAACTCATTCCTGAAGGTTTCTCTGGTCATCTATCCCTTACTTTCTGGTCTATTACCCATCTTTTTCAGTCCACAAGGTTTTGATTTCTCGGAGAGTGAAAGGGTTGTCTTCGAGTCTACGTTGAAAGCTTCTATAGTAGAGCTCATTCAAGCACTACTTTGAAGCCTGATGCTGATAAATCCACTCGATAAGCTACAACTTCCAGTGCAGACCTTGGTTTTAGCTACTGATGACGGTGGGTCAGCACGGGGAAGGGCTGGAACAGGTTGACACAGAGTGCAATGAGAAAAAGGAAACGAGACTCAACCATGTCGCTCAGATGTCAAATAGAAGACCACTCGGGTGATTTCATAATAAGGCATAGGTACTAGATAAATAACTGTACTCCCAGAACCCGAGAACCATACTATCATGCTTCCCTTGTCCGCTTGTGCTGTCTGTCATCTGTGGCATGGCCACAGTACGGTGTTGCTCCATATTATGCTGCTTATGCAGAAAATCCAGAGTGGTGTTGTAACTGGGATTGTATAAGCTGCAGAAGAAGATTTCGCTAAAAGAATTCTCATTCATATCATTCATTCACCCCATAATCTGTACTCATAACAAAGTCATTAGCCTAAAAATCTAAAATTTTGCTGGTTTTGCATATAGAACTCCTCCTCGACTCATTTTCGACAAGTCTCTAACTCCTCAACTCATTTTCGACAAGTCTCTAGGGTTGCTCACTAGATCAAAACATACCTGAAAGCTGGCAATATGTTCCAATAAAGTAGCCTCTGGGGTTGATCACCAGATTAACACTTACCTGAAAGCTAGCAATATGTTCCAATAATGTAGCCACCATACCTAACCTCTGGAAATTTAATTGCAGTGACAACATAATACCTATTTCTGTACATTTAAAGTGAAATCTTTAACTCCCTTCGTCACTATTTCTGTAAGTTTCAGATGAAATCTTTTACTCCCTCCGTCCCGGAATAAGTATTCTCTATTCTATTTTGGGACGTCTCCTATTCCCCATTTAATTAAATTTTATTTTGATTTTTTTGTGATAGTAAAAGTAAAAGAAATGAGTCTCATTGATTTAACATCACTAGAGTTGTCCTGAGGGTATTAAACGAAAAGTACATAAAGTAAAATTCCTTCTTAAACCAGTGCAATGTTAAAAAGAGTCACTATGGGACACTTATTTTAGGATGGAAGGGGCATTGTATAGAGCATTGCAATGACCAACTCAAGGCTAATATGACATGCTTCAATGCCCTGTTGAGGAACCTACAGGTGAAGGACAACCAAGTGATATATGTGGCACTTGCTATATTCCAAGAAAATATTTAGCACCATAAAGATATCAAATACTCGTTGAAGCTGTGAGAAAAAGAATAAATTAGAAGAAAAACATACAAAAACCCTTTCAGTAAGCTTTGTCTCTATTTCATGCAAAAACAAAATCCATCAATAAGAGATATAAAAATGATATTTCTCAAATACACGCGACTCTAATCATCATCTTACATGGTACGTATAGAAAGTACATACATGGCCTCAACATGTTCTATATGATTAGAAGCAAAACTTAGAACTTATGGATGTCCAAGATGACCTCGGCCACCACAGTCTGAACACATAATATTACCAGTTCCCCCACAACCTAGACAAAAGATAACATAAAACATTATAAGAAATGACAGTTGTTAACAATCTATTTGTCAAATATACACACACAACACCGACACACACCCATATATAACTATAGTGTTTATGAATTGAAAGAGAATTATGTATAATACGAGGTTATGCAAGCAATCAGTAGAGAAAATAATTTTACCATTCAAAAAACCATTTGATGATTGGAAGCACTAAAGATTATGGTAGAAAATCAGGCGATTGTCTTAATTTTCTTGATTACTTGACCTTGCTAAGCCATTGCTTCTTGAAGAAAAAAGTAACAAAAATATAAGGAGTTCTGATTCTTGTATTGATGTCCAACCCATGGTTTTATATAAACCCACCTCTCCTCTCATCGATCGCAACGTGAAATGTGCAACCTATTCTTGTACGGACTGACAAAGGAACATCGACTTATGAACTACCATAAAACAGAATTTACTAAAGAAAAAGTAAGTCTCAGGTCAGCTCTGTGACATCCAAATCTACACATGGAACATTTTAAAACCAACATCATCACAAAGCTGACTTAAAACGACTTGATTTGATGGAGGGATGGGCTCAGTTTGACTAGAAATTATTAATTAAGAATTTTCAATATTGAGGCATTCCGTCAAAAACACAGAATGAAGTCAACCTCGCAACGGGAAGACAAAATAATCTGCCCTTTCATCCTATAAAATTTTTTCAATGAAGTAGAATACCTAGCTTAAAATTTTCCCCTAGACTTTACAATCATCCTGTGATGGTTTAGTAAATACTTTCAACAAGAAACTAAAATTATCTGACCAAACTACAAATATATGTTTCTACATATATACACATATATGGTCCAACTGCCACTATGGCACTAGTTAAAGTTGCTTATAATGGAAATTTGAATTAATATTAATGCATTTTGGGATGTTTCCAATGCATTGAGGATGATTTTTAATGCACCTGTTTCCATTAATGGAAACCTTAACAAGTGTCATAGAGGCACTTGTAAGCAAAAACGCACACGCACGAACACGCGCGCACACACGCTCGCGCACACATATTTATATACTTCAGTCCATAGAACACAAGCTAAGTTTCCATATATGTGTGTATATGTGCTTATACATATATACATAAATATGGTGTTGCTAACAACTGCCTTATGGCACTATTAAACTTTCCTTGTAATGGAAATTTGAAGTAATACTAATGCATTTTGGGATGTTACCAATGCATTGGAGATGATTTTCGATGCACCTATTTCCATTAATGGAAACCTTAAGAAGTGTCATAGAGGCACTTGTTAGCAAAAGCATGTATATATGAATGTGTGTGTGTGTGTATATATATTTGATAAAAGAAGAAATTATATAGACTAGAAAGAAAGAATCTACAAGAAAATGGACGAGAAGTCCATTAGAAAAAGGGAAACAACGAAAAAATTGCAACAAATGAGCACACTTTAATCTCGAAAAGGGGACCCCACTAAAAGCCCCTCTAGCATATGCCCATAGAGAAGCCGAGAAAACCACCCTATCCCATAGGAAAGACAACGACAAAATCTTATCACTGAAAATTCTCGAGTTCCGCTCCATCCAAAGACACCACAAGATAGCAAAAACCCCACAACTATATATATATAGGGTTTTGTTAGGATACCACCTCAAGAATATCCAATCAAAGTGCCCATTTTTCCTTCCCAGTAAGTCCCTTGCTAATAGAATGAAACAATTGTATCAAGGAGGACTTCTTTCTAATTTGGTACACTCTATGTAGGCCACCACGTGTCACTTCCTCTTTCCTTCCCCTCTTGTTCTCTCTGTTATTCTACAAGCAATTAATTGCCCAGCAACAGCAGCAACGAAGATTGAGTCCAAGGGCCAAAACTCATTAACATCATCAAAATTTATAGAGGTGAATAGGATAGGTTTTAAAACTCTTCCACAGTTCCGATGAAGGAGATTAGTACTAAAAAGCTATGGATGTCACCTGCTCAAGCCATGTTCTCTCATGTTCTCTGTAGATGTGCTTAATTTCAACAAATTTAAACATTGGATGGCCAGAGGGAAAGCATCAGTAGGGACCAACGACTTTTCAAATTCAAGTGATTTTATAAGAATCTTTTAATCTCTGAAAGATTTCAAGGATGTAGGTGGTCGTTGGTTGCATTAGTGTGTGGTGCCGAAATGGAATTACAAAAGATTTCCTCCATGATATTCATGGCTTTGAGTACTCAATAGAAACATCTTTGTACTTTTTCAACACCACAATTAGAGAACCCAACAAAATCAAGGGCATAATTTATCGACCAATCAGCTTCTCTCTTGCGGATTGTTGATTCTAGCTTCTTGTTCCCATCCGTTTCCTCTAAGCAAGTAGAAGTTTGTAATTGCTCAATTCAAAAATAATTACAAAATTCCCAGCGCCACAATTGAAGAAACCAGCAAATCCCTCTCATTAAAAGCAAGGGAGGGGTTTACCTGGTCGAAACTTCTTCTGCCTTTGAACAGTATTTACTGACGAAATAGTTGGAAGGGCGTTTTGCTACCAAAGATTACATATAAAAGATTTGGGTGTAAACCCGGTGGGGGCTATTTATTTTGGATGTGAAAATTATGATGACGAGGGAGGATGATGGAGGATGATATTGAACAAGTAGGGCGGGGCAATGGCTTAATTTTCATTCATGTGAGCACTGTCACCAGGATTTTCCTTGCAGAATTTTCTTGTCCTGCCGTTGGGAAGACTGAGAGAGAGGTGATATGTAACCATATACAAGTGGGCCTAATTGAATGTGTGAAAATTACTGATAGAGCTTTGCAGTTGTTTCATTCTATAACCAAGGGACTTTTGGCAAGGAAAAATGGACCCTTTGTTAGGACACCCTTGAATGGGGTATCTTAACAAGACCCATATATAGGGTATCTTAACAAAGGGCCCATTTTTCTTTCCAAAAATCGTCTTGTTTTATAAATGAATGAACTAGGCAAAGAACTTCTCTGTAACTTGGTTCTCTAAGGAGACATCCCACCTATTACTCCCTCCCCCTTTCACTCTTGCTCTCTCCATCCTAGCAACAGACCACCACCCAGAAAGAGCATTACTCGCTCAACCCATGCTCTAAATTAATGAGTTGTTCTTATTTCGATTGTCAACAAATTTAAAAATTAGATTGATGGAGGTAATGCTGTTACTGATCAGTGCTTCAAATTCAATTCATTTTGTCGGAATCTTTAAATCTCTGCAAGATTTTGGCGATGTAGGTGGAGGTTGGTTGCATTGGTATGTGGTGCCGACAAGCAATAAAAAATTTTGGTCCACAGTATTCATGCTTGGAATTCTCCGAGTAGAAACATCTTTTATATGACCATCATTTGATTTTCGTTTTTACTTCTTACAGTTTTCAGTGGCCCAAATAGAGATCCCAGAAAATTCCCCTTGTTATATGCAGTGGAAGGGTGTACCATCATCAAACCTTTTGGTGATTTGAACACTTTCAGTGCCGACGATGTTAATTATTCACCATCCATTACCACTGCCCCTTCGTTGGAGATTTTCTGGAAATGGATAACAGAGAGAGAGAGAGATAACACTTGGGTGGGGGATATTTAGGATGAGTACATATATCAAGGAGAGGAGACAAACTTAAAGGTAAATAGCTTTAATTAAGACTAATCTCCCCTCCTTGAAATGCTGAGATATTGAATCTAAGGTTTCTAATTTTTATACATGGGATGCCTTGAACAAACTGCGTATGCCTCCATGCCATCACTGAAATTTTCCTGTTGTTGGCTCGAGGTCACCTAGGCCGGAGAAGATGAAAAAGCGGTGGAATGGAGGCACACGCAGAGAAAGAGAGAGAGAGAGAGAGAGAGTGAAGGTGAAGTAACACATTGGTGTACAAAAGAGCCAGTCTAATAAGTGTTCCATTTTATAAAACAACAGGCATTTTTGTCTAAAAAATGTGGGCTCTCTGTTAAGACAACTGTTAAGACACCTTGAAATAGTAGGTCAGGAGAAAGGGCATTAGTCAGTCTTGAATGACTTTTACTTCCTCTCTCACTTGAACCTAAAAGGAGGCCACTATTCCATAGGAGAAAGATCATTTAGATGAAAGAAGGGAAGGAGCCTTAGCACGCCTAACCTTCTCGCCTTCCCTGTCAAGCTTACACCTTTTCAAAAGAAGAGTCAGTGACATCGTATGTGATAATGCTATTTTAGGCACTCAGATAAGTCAGTCCTTTAGGGCAGGCAAGTAGATCAAAGAGCTGGAGCCCGACCTAAGTAAGAGGAAGGATCTGCATAATTTTAATAATGTTAGAGACTTAATTAGTGGCCTGTGTTGAAGTAAGGCGATCTTAGATCCCTATAGCCATCAGCATAGGGCTAGAAGGGGATTATATACAAAGGCTTGAACGGGAGGGAGGCTGGCTCGCTTCTACTGAATTGTAGGATAGCTCAAGGCTCAATCCAGAGCTTAAAGAGTAAGGCGCTAGACCAGTTTACTTTAAATAGTTCTCGAGATTTAGTAGAAAGCTCAGACACGGGTTCTCAAGGACCCATAAGCAGATCTGCACTTGTCTAATCTTGATATATGAAGCAAAGGGCCACTGATTCTCAAGGCTCGTCAACGAGGACACCAACAAAGACTACTTCATCTGGTAATTCTCAAAAGACTTGGACGAATCCAAGGAATTCTCAGTGAGAGATCAACGAAGTCAGGATTGGTCCCTATGAATCCATGTCTTGATCCTTGAATTAGAATCTCTATTGCCTGATAGAGTCGACAAGGAAGACCAAGGAGAAAAAGCAACACTCTCACTCCCCGCTGGGGCGAGGTCACTAAAAATGCTCCTCGGCTCCTCAGAAGAACAAGGTCACTCAGAAATGCTCCTCTGCTGCCAATGTGCAGCAAGGTCGGAATGGAAAGGGTCCTTAGCTCCTTATAAGAGCGAGGTCAATGTGGAAACGTTCTCATGCTCTCACACTGCGAATTGGGTTACAAGAAACACTATACATGCAAAACTTAAAATAAATACATCATTCAGTCCACGTAGCAATATCATAGTTATTCTTGCTTTACCCTCCTTGTGGGGTAGAAACTTGCAATTGTATGCAATAAGCTATATCTCTATGTAAGAAGTACCACCACAACCAGTATTCTAATAGGTATTACTTAAAAAATTTAAGATCCCCTAATAATTAATAAACTGGCGAAGTTTCAAGTCAATATTCACTGATTTGAAAAACAGAAAGAAAGATAAAATTGGCCCCTATCAAGTACCCGAAAAACCAATGAATGATGGAGCAGAAAAGTTATTAACTTTGTTTTCTTAACTTTCTCAGAACTATGGAACTTTAATAGCTGAACAGATTTATCCAAAGACAGTCATACTAGACAACTAATTAAACCAGACAAAACATCCGTTATTCATATTCGTAAACATTCCAAATTACTTGAAGCCAAGTAAAACAGATATTTGGTCATGCTTACAAGTGACCAGGCTTTAAAAAAGGAGTAGAGTGCATAAATATCAATAGAGATGTGAGTGTTGTATATATATAGGACATGCGTGTGGGAGGGTGAAAAAGAAATAAACTTTACCTAGACATCGAACTTTGACAATGATTCCCTGACTCTCCAAAATGGAGTCAACATACAAACCCGAACCAGAACAAGTAGCACAAAGAACAGCACCTTTTGCTTGGCAATCGGTGCACCTTGTATTCATGCCAATAGCTTTTTCTGATAAGGACAAACCAATTGGCTTCTCAATTATCTCCTCTGGTACAGCCTTGTCGTAACAAAACAGAGACTCCAGGCTGCTTATTTGTCTATGCACATCCCCAACCGCACTTGATGAAGACTGTAACATAAAAAAGGTCTCCTTTCAGTAACTTGTATTCACATACATAATATTTCGCAAAAGAGGACACAATACAGAGGTTTTATTCACATATCTATATATCCAGCTAATAGACAGACACAAAGAGGGTAATTAGTTTATAGCTAAAATAAGTAGTTTCTTCTTACAGTCTAATGGTCCTCAAGACAAATCTATCTGTCCGTGAAAACATAATTATATAAGTGATACTGAAAATCAGATGTTAAATAGATCAACATAGAATATGACATTATGACTCTCACTGTTCAAAAACATCCATAAGAAATGAGAAACAAACTTATACATGAAATAAACTTTAGTCTTGTGAATATATGTAAATATTATTATATATATGGTTTGTTGTATAGTTATCTTTGTAAGTCTGGCAGTGAATATTAAATATATCATGCCTAACCCTATTGGAGTTAGGCTTCTCGATATAATGTTTTTTTCCCCTACTTTTAAAATGGCAGCAAAGCCATCGCATTGAAAGGAATAATACAAGAGTGTTTCTTTATTGTTTGGAGCACTAAGCTGATTTGTGATTTACTAAGTCGAAAAGATTGAGGAGAAGGGCACCCCTGACAAGAAATACATTGTTCGTTGTGCATTGTGCATCGAGTAATGTTCATGCGCTGCACATAGTACTATCTCAATCTTTGTGGTTGTGTGGTCTTTTTCTTTTGCGAATTTGATGCCCTGAAGCTGACTGAAATCATAATCCATGGTTGGAGATGTCATCGTGTGACCATTAGTACTACTGATTAGATGTCCAATAGTTGTAACAATTTGCATTGGAGAAAAAAAATGCAGTTATATCTTCTATTACTAAAATGGTAGTTCATCTCACATATGATCCTCCTAATGTGGAAGGAGAAAAGACGTGCTTAGCGGAGAATGCGTAGATATATTTGGCAAATAGAGATTCTATTGAACCTCAAGTACTAGCTAAGGTTAACCATGCTGAGTGTATCAAGAATATATATATATATATATATATATATATATATATATATATATAGAGGAGCGGTTAGATTTTCTCTAGTAAAGTTATCTCTTATCTCTGTACTTCGTAATTTTAAGAGGTTGGCCGAGGAATGGAGTACTTCCTAAAAGGGGCAATCTTCAGCAGGACAGTGCAAACAGTATTTTGTTTTGGGTTTTACTCGCTACAGATCTAGGTTTGGTATCGCTCACTTGCAAAATTTATCTAGCACAGATGTTGACTCCCAGTGTGAGGCTTCTCTCACAATGAGTGTGATTCTCGAGACTCTACTGGGGAAAGTGGAATGGTAGAGTCTTCACCCCCCATGATAGTCATCTCATAAGGAGGTTATGACAGTGGTGGCCGAGGAGGTGGAAGATGGGGTCGTGATGGTGCCGCAGTGGTCAAGGTAATCTACTTGTGGTCTAGGTAGAGGCCAGGAATCAAGTATGATTTCAGGTCTGATTACCAGGTAGAACTGCTTCTAAAATATAAGGAGAACAAGAAAAAGAAAATACATCTAGGAGATAAACTAGAAGATAGAACTAGGCATCACGCCTAGGGTCTCATATGCATCGCACCTAGGGTTCTTGAGCCTTGCACCCAAGAGAAAGATGCATCACACATCAAAGAAATAAACTTAAATATTCATTCATTCATTAACTAACTCAAAACAAGATAGTACAAATAAATATAGGGGGATATGTTTGAAACCAAGAAAACTTCGAGGCTAAGTAAACTTGGAGACTAAGTCTTCACTAAAAGGCTGCAATAAGTAACCTAAGACTAATGTACAAAAAAATAAAAATAATAAACAAAAACCTAAGACTACTATTAACTAAGACCTAGGGTAAGAGTCACAATCCTGTGTGGAAGCCCACAAACTTGGTGCTCTAGACAAAATTACCCAAATACCTCTAATAAACTGTTGGCAGAAGTTAACCTTCCTATTCTCAGGGACAGAAATATAATTCCTGATTTCATGGGATCATATTTCTATTGATTAGCAGATTTTATACTTCTATTCTATTGATAGGAAATTGCCTAACATCTAGTTAGCTAATCCCTTAAATTAGGGAATGTACCTAGACATGTTTTTTTGGTTGTATATAAACCAGTTTAGTATCAATGATATATATAGCAGAATTTCTCTAAGACTTTATGGTATCAGAGCTATGGCTTTACCTTGTTCTCCTTTTTTTTTTTTTTTTCCTTTTTCTAATATCATTCTTCAGCTTTCATTGCTGAAACTATTCTGTCAATCCTTAAAAACAAATTTCTTCATCAGCCTTCCTCTCTAAAGAAAAGCATCCATGTCTTCATCATCCGACTCCTCCAATGTTACTGGATCAACTGCAGTTGTCCATGGAGCTCAAGCTTTTTCTGTCTCAATAAGCAACAACTCGATGATGCGTGGGTCATAGATTTAGGAGCCACATACCACATGACCAATTCACCGTCTCACTTCTCAACATACACACCATGTTCAGGACACCAGAAGATTCGGGTAGCTGATGGAACACTAGCCTCCATAGCTGGGATAGGAACTATCTCCATCACTCCATTTATCACTCTTAAATGTGTTCTTCATGTGCCTAAACTATCTATGAACCTGGTGTCTACTCCAAAACTGACTAAGGATTTGAACTGCAAGGTCACTTTCTCATCTACTACATGCATTGTTCAGGAACTAGCTAGGGGTAGGACAATTGGGCTTGCTAAGGAGAAGGATGGGATGTACTACATGGATACCAGCACTAGCAAAACAACAACCACAAACTTATGTCCCTTTTATCAGAATCATTGTAATCCAATAAAATCCAAATATGGCTTCACCATTTTAGATTAGGACATCCCTCTTTTCAGGTACTCAGAAACATGTTTCCTCATTTGTTTAAGGGATAAATACATCTCATTTTCAATGTGAATCGTGTCATTATCCTAAACATCAAAGAGTATCTTTTCAACCCGTCAATCATAAATCACTATTTCTCTTTTCTATTATTCATACTAATGTTTGGGGCCCATCTAAAATTGCAAGCCTAAATGGTGCACATTGGTTTGTCACATTTATTGATGATTGTACATGAGTCACATGGTTATTCTTAATGAAACACAAATCTAATGTAAGTACAATTGTCCTACACTTTATAAGCATGATCCAAACCAATTCAACACCACAATCAAAGTCATCGAGACAATGGAAAAGAATACTTCAACCAAATTCTATCTCCTATCCTTCAAAACAAAGGGATCATACATGAATCTACATGTCCGAGATACACCCCACAAAATGGGGTAGTAGAAAGAAAAACCGGCACCTACTTGAAACCACCCTGTTAGAAATATAGATTAATGGGTTTAGTTGTATATATGTATATGTATAAGGGCCTTGGTGTAACTTATATATAACACGTATATATATGATTCATAGCCTGACCTTTGCGTCGGCTTCTTCCCTAAAACCCTACGTTGTGTGATTTCTTCTTATTTAACATGGTATCAAAGCCAAGGAATTAAGGTTTTCAGTGCGGATTTTGGTCGTCGTGATCGTGCGACTCTTGTGACAGACTAACTCGAACCCTAGACTAGTTGGAATTGGTGTTCTGGTGTCGTCTTCGAAGGTGAGTCTCAGAAATTCAAGTTTCCGGATTGGTTTGAAGAAACAAACTTTCTCAGTGCTGTCGTCTACCCTAGGCGACTTCGTCTGTGTTGTTCTTGCCGCCGGCCGGTGCCGGAAAGTAGTCTCACTCGCCTCACGCGCCGGCGCGTCTGCCGGGATTTTCGCGGAGTACCACGAGTTGGTCGCCGGCTCTTCCTTGTCCTAGGCTTGTGTTTTGCTGTTCAGTTTGGTGATTTTTGATCTAATGTCTTCTTCTGAGATGTCCGATGCTAAGACGTCCGATGCTAAGGTTGTGGTTTCTGAAGTAATATCTGCTAGTTCGAGGATTACTGATAAACGACTAACAGGGAAGAATTACTTAATGTGGAGACATGTCGTTGAAATGAGTTTGAAAGGGCAGAAGAAAGAAGATCATCTTACTACTTGTTCGGGAGATCAACATGGATGCGAGAGGATCGATTTGTATTGGAAGCTAATGAATTCCATAGATGATGAGGTTGCCGAGCTTGTCGCTCATACTACGAATGTTCGAGATATGTGGGAGTACTTGGCTATTGTGTATGGAGGCAAGGACAATTTAAACCGTATTTATGACTTATCTTGTGCGATGTTTCGCCAAGATCAACGAAAATGGATGTAACTTTTACTATAAGCGGCGCGGAATGGAGTTCCCTGCCACTTACTACATATGTTAGCACCGTGCGCACAACGGGAACAGTTGATCATCCTTGGATTTCTTTACGGTTTGCGACACGAGTTCGACCGCTCGCTCACGATTTTATCCGCACCGATGTTGTCTCTCTTCAGGACGTTTTCTCCCGTGTTCTTCGTGCCTCCTTAGAGTCTGGAGTGAGTAATAGTGTTACCGGAAGTGTTGGTCATCCACGTGAGTCCTCTGCGCTTGTGGTTCAGGGGCAACAAGGAGGGGATAGTGGTGGTCGCGGTGGTAGAGGATCTGGTAGAGGAGGTCGCACTAATGGTCGTGGTGGTCGTGGTGGAGGCCGAGAGAATACAGAGACTCGTGTCTGTTATCACTGTGGGGACACTAGTCATATGATTCGTAACTGCTGGAAGCAACATGGGAAACCGTCTACAGATCGCTTTGCCCATGTTGCCTCCAATCCTGCGGCACCTACTGCACCACCACCACCGAGTGAAGGTAAGATGGTGATGATGTCTGACGATGAGTTTGCTCGGTATAGACAGTTTCAGGCATCCTCTTCTTCCTCCACTACTACTTTTGTTCAGACAGGTAAACCTACTGCTTGTGTCTCTTCATCTGATTGTAAATGGGTCATTGATTCCGGTGCCTCTGACCATATGACTGGTAATCGAGGTCTTTTTTCTTTATTCACTCCGGTGTCGAGTAACCCTAGTGTTACACTTGCCAGTGGTTCTGTAATTCCTATTCAGGGACGCGGTAACATCTATCTTACACCGTCTCTTACTTTGTCGTCGATTTTATATATTTCAGATTTTTCCTTCAATCTCTTGTCATTAGTAACTTCACTCGTGATCATGATTGTGAGGTCTTATTTTTCCTACACATTGTGTTTTTCGGGATCGTGCGACGAAAAGGATTATTGGTAGAGGCGAGAATCGGTGGGTGTACTTCTTTGAGGCTACGTCATCGACTACATATCCGAGTTCTTCCGTTTCTCCATTCCAGCTTCATTGCAGATTGGGTCATCCTTCCATGTCGAGTCTTCAAAAGTTGTGTCCCGACCTGTCCATGTCCAATTTTACATGTGATGCTTGTCAATTTGCAAAGCATCATCGTATTTCTTATTTTCCTAGAATTAATAAAAGGGTCAAATCCCGTTTGATGTCGTACATTCGATGTTTGGGGCCCTAGTCGGTTGTGTCTAAGTTAGGTTATAGGTATTTTGTTACTTTTGTGGATGATTATTCCCGTGTTACTTGAATTTATTTAATGAAAACTCGTTCCGAGTTATTTGATATCTTTTCGAAGTTTTGTGCTGAAATTGAGACTCAATTTGGTGTGCCTGTTAAATCCCTTCGTAGCGATAATGCCCAAGAGTACTTCTCTACTGTTTATTCTAAATTTATGGCAGTACGTGGTATGCTCCACCAATCATCGTGCGTTGATACCCCTCCGCAAAATGGGGTGGCTGAGAGAAAAAACCGTCACCTACTTGAGGTTGCCCGAGCTCTCTTGTTTCAAATGTCTGTTCCTAAAGAATTTTGGGCCGATGCTGTTTTAACTGCTTGTCATCTCATTAATCACATGCCTTCTTCTGTTCTTGAGGGTGCGATTCCATATCGTGTCTTGTTCCCATCTCAGTCTCTCTACTCTGTCTCTCCCAAGATATTTGACAATGTTTGTTTCGTTCGTGATCATCGTCCTAGTATTACCAAATTGGATCCTAAGGCACTTAAGTGTATCTTCGTAGGTTATTCTCGTACTCAGAAAGGATATCGTTGTTTCTCCCCCCGACTTGAATCGATATTTGGTTTCTGCGGATGTTACGTTTCATGAGTCTATTCCATTTTTTTCGCCGTCTGTTGCACCTTCTGTTGGGTCAGTCTCTGACGATGACTTCCTCATTTATCGTGTCGTGCAGTCTAGATCTTCTCCTGTTCAACAAATAGCTCGGCCTCCCATCGTGCATGTTTACATTCGTCGATCGTGTCCTCAAAGCGATTTGCCTCCTGATTCTGCCCCTGCTGAGCCAGTCCAGTTGTTGCCTGATCCTGTTGCGGTTGAGTCTTCTTCCGACCTTGATGTCCCTATTGCTCTTTGTAAAGGTAAACGTAGTTGTACCTCCCACCCTATTTCTGACTTTGAAAGTTATAATGGTTTGTCTTCCGAGCATTGTACATTTGTTACTCTCCTTGAGTCTTATTCCATTCCTAAGTCTGTGTCTGAAGCAGTAGGTCATCCTGGATGGAAGAACGCTATGGAGGAGGAGATGAGTGCTCTTCTTCATAATCAGACTTGGGAGTTAGTTCCGTTACCGTCCGGTAAACGTGTGATTGAGTGTAAATGGGTTTACACTATTAAGGTAAATCCGGATAGGACTTTGGCTCGTCTTAAAGCTCGCCTTGTTGCAAAAGGGTTTGCTCAGACATATGGGGTCGATTATTCTGATACATTTTCTCCGGTTGCCAAACTTGCCTCTGTTCGTTTACTGATCTCCCTTGCTTCGTCTTATCACTGGCCTCTTCACCAGCTTGATGTGAAGAATGCTTTTCTTCATGGCGATTTAGAGGAAGAGGTTTATATGGAGCAACCTCCGGGTTTGTTGCTCAGGGCGGGATTGTTTGCAAGTTAAAGCGTCGTTGTATGGATTAAAACAGTCTCACATGGTTTGGCAGATTTAGTAATGTGGTGACGAGTTTGGCCTTACGAGATGTCGAGTGGCACTCTATTTTTATCGACGAATAGTGCGGTATTATTTTATTAGTTGTGTATGTGGATGATATCGTGATTACGGGTAGTGATAGCACAGGTATTCGAACACTAAAAGAGTTCCTTCAAAAGAGATTTCAAACTAAGGACTTGGGTAGTTTGAAATATTTCTTAGGAATCGAGGTTTCCCGGTACAAGCAAGGCATCTTCTTATCTCAGAGAAAGTATGTGCTTGATTTGTTAAGTGAGGCAGGAATGTTAGGGGCGAAACCTTCTGAGGCTCCTATGGATCCGAATCTAAAGCTTACAGCTGAAGATGGTGAGGAATTTGCCGAGCCTGAGAAATATCGTCGACTTGTTGGAAAGTTGAACTATCTTGCAGTAACCCGACCAGATATTGCCTTTGCAGTTAGTGTGGTAAGTCAGTTTATGTTACTACCACGGTGTACTCATTGGGACGCTGTTGTGAGGATTCTGCGATATCTTAAAAGAGCTCCGGGACAGGGTGTGCTATACCGTGATCATGGACACATGAGAGTTGAGGGGTTTGCAGATACTGATTGGGCTGGTTCTCCTTCAGATAGGAGATCTACTACTGGATACTGTATATTCGTTGGGGGCAACTTGGTTTCTTGGAAGAGTAAGAAACAATCAGTTGTGTCGAGATCGAGTGCCGAGTCCGAGTATAGGGCTATGGCTCTTGCCACATGTGAACTTGTGTGGATTCGTCAGCTACTGAGTGAGGTTGGCATTTGTAATCCATCACCTATGCAGTTGTGGTGTGATAACCAGGCAGCTATTCATATTGCTTCGAATCCAGTTTTCCATGAGCGAACAAAGCACATAGAGATTGATTGTCATTTTATTCGAGAGAAACTTCAAGAAAAGTTGATTGCCATGGGCTATGTGAGAACCGGGGATCAACTGGCGGATGTATTCACTAAGTCACTGAATGGGAACAGAATGAGTTATATTTGTAACAAGCTAGGCATGTATGACATTTATACTCCAGCTTGAGGGGGAGTGTTAGAAATATAGATTAATGGGTTTAGTTGTATATATGTATATGTATAAGGGCCTTGGTGTAACTTGTATATAACACGTATATATATGATTCATAGCCTGACCTTCTTTGCGTCGGCTTCTTCCCTAAAACCCTACGTTGTGTGATTTCTTCTTATTTAACACATCCGATCCCTATTGTTTGAAAGAAAAGTTCTAAAACACTACTGGGGGAGGCAACTCTAAGTGCTATCTATCTGATCAATAGGGTTTAGTTCACGAGTTCTTTGTAATAACACTCGTATTCAGGCTCTCTCAAGTTTTTTCTCACATATTGGTTTGACACACACATTGCCACCACAGATATTTGGATGTGTATCATATGTTCATATTCATTCTCATCAACGTAGCGAACTTGATTCTAAAGCCCTCAAGTGTGTGTTTGTCGGGTATCCTAGTACACAAAAGGGGTACAAATGTTATCATCCACCCTCAAAAAGATTCTTTGTCACCCATGATGTCACTTCCAATAAAAATGCAGATTACCTCACCTATTCCAGATTCCGATGCTCATACACAAACAGCCGCACATCAAACTCGCAATAAGCCGCTGCAGGTCTATTCAAAGAGAAAGGCTAATCCGGAACTAAAGCAAGTCCAATTGTCTGAACCGCAGCAGGTAATGAAGAGGTATGTAAAGATGTGGTTGATCTTGATATTCCTTTTGCTATCCGAAAAGGAATCGAAAGTGTACACAACATCAGATTGCTAATTTTCTGTCCTTTGAAAATCTCTCACCATCGTATAGGTTATTTCTCACCAAATTGCAGTCGGATAAAATACCTCAGTGTGTGGATGAGGCACTACAGCACCCAGAACGAAGAAAAGCCATAGAAGAAGAAATGGCAGCCCTTAAAAAGAACCAAACTTGGGACAAAGTCGAACTACCTAAAGGAAAGAAACCCGTTGGATGCAAATGGGTTTACACAATTAAGCATAAGGCGGATGGTTCCTTGGAGATGTACGAAGCGCGGCTAGTTGCTAAAGGATACACTCAACATGTGGAGTCGATTACCTGGAGACGTTCGCACCGATGGCCAAAATGGATACAATCAGAATTCTCTTGTCCTTAGCAGCTAAATTTGACTATTTGACTCTGGAGACCTTCGCACCAATGGCCAAAATGAATAAAATCAGAATTCTCTTGTCCTTAGCAGCTAAATTTAACTACTACAGTTTGATGTGAAAAATGTTTTCCTGCACGACAATCTGGAAGAGGAGGTTTAAATGAAAGCACTACCGGTTTCAATAAATCTTTTGGCGAAAAAGCGTGTGTCGATTAAAAGTAGGCATTAATTACTTATCGTACGATCGCCCGGATATAGCCTATGTTGTAAGTGTAGTTAGTCAATATATGCATAAAGAAGAACACTTAAATGCTGTATACAAAATCTTAAGATACTTTAAAGGCACACCTGGAAAAGGGGTCCTCTACAACAAAGGTGTATTACTTAGCCTCGAAGCTTACACCGATGCAGACTTGGCAGGCTCGGTGTTTGACATACGATCACCTTCGGGACTCTGCACTTTTTTTGGGGGAAATCTTTTATCTTGGAGAAGTAAAAAGTAGGCGGTAGCGTTGAGGTCAAGTGCTGAAGCTGAATTTCGTGCTATGGCGTTAGGAGTGTGTGAACTTCAATGGGTATAAATTGTCCTAGGTCACTTGGGAATTGATTGAAAGGGAACCATGAAGCTCTACTCCAACAATAAATCAGTCATTAACATAGCCCGTAATCTAGTGCAACACGACTGCAAGAAGCATGTCGTGATAGATCGTCATTTTATAAAGGAGAAATTGGAGACTGGCTTGTTATGTATGCCATATGTTTCATCAGGAGAGCAACTTGCTACTTCACTTCAACGAATATTGAACAAGCTCGGGATGAAGGATATTTTCACCCCAAGCTTGAAGGGGAGTGTTGGCGGAAGTTAACCTTCCTATTCTTTAGGACAGAAATATAATCCCTATTTCATGGGATCATATTTCTATTTATTAGCAGATTTTATGCTTTTATTCTAAAGATAGAAAATTGCCTAATTTCTAGTTAGCTAATCCTTTAAATTAGGGAATGTACCTAGACAAGAATGTACCTAGACATGTTTTTTGGGTTGTATATAAACCAGTTTATTATCAATGAAATATATAACAGAATTTCTCTTCAAGATAGTGATAGATCTTGAAAGAAAAATAAGAAAGACTCTAAGAAAAGGCTCTAGGACCGTCCTAAAGACTAGAAAGCTTCTAAACTCCAAACTGAGTGGAACAACCCATATATTGTACTCCCTCCGTCCCGGATAAATGTTCCTACTTTCTATTTTAGGATGTCCCAACTAATGTTCCTAAAGACTTTTGATCTACCTATTCTTCCTAATATACCCTTAAAGTTTCATTTAATATAACACATCCCAAACAAACTCAATTATTTAAAGTAGTTGAACTCAATTAATGTTCATGGGTATTATGGTCAGAACACATTTTACAAAGACATCATTAATTATGTTTCTTAATTCCCGTGTTTTTTCCACTATGAACATTTATCCGGACGGAGGAGTATTTATCTAAAAGTGCTTGGGCTTGTCCTAATTGCATTAGTATGTGCAAAAAAAATTGTGTATATATTTAGACGTATAATTAACTTTCTAAACGATAAGAATAAATATATAATCTCTAATCCTATAGGAGTAAAGGCTTCTAAATTTTCTTTGCCCTACCATGAGTAGGGAGAAGGTGATCCGAAGCACATTCAGACAAAGAACCATGTAAGAAGCACTAGACGTTGCGAATAAAAGACTTGTCAAATTTTGAATATACATATGTTAACCTTTTGTGAAGTAAACCACAACCATACTCTTGTCAATTAATATCCCATTGGCATGTGAAAAATCCTCGGTAGATTTGCTCATCATATGTCTATCCTTTTCTTTTTTTCTTATAAGAAAATTTAAATCTAAAAGCAAAAGTTAGAAAAACAAATTATAAAAACTCGGATAAGTGAATGTACCATATACAATGCAAGAAAGTACCATCCACACTTCCTAGTACATGCTAGGGAAAACAAATCGAGGAGAATGAGAAGTATGCGTCTTTTAGCACATCTTTTGCCAATCGTAGCGAATTGAAATTTTTATAGCATCATATCAGTATAGTGAACTACTCCTACTCTACTCTATTTTAGAAAGCTTCTTGTACAAATTTCTCTTTAGCTCAAACTTCAGCTTCTTCCATTCATCTCCACAAACTTCAAGCGCTTATTAATCATGAATGGCGTTCGTTTAATCACGTTCTATTCAGCTATGCATTTCAAACCAAAACTAACAATAAAAACCGCACTCAGTTACATCTCAAACAGATTTCATGTTGTCATACAATTTCTACATCAGGTATACCTTTCTCTACAAAAAATGTTGGCATCTTCACTTCTTTCCATTACAAGCTTTTTCATAGGCTTAAAATTCCTTGAGCACTCGTTCACCTTATCATTTTTAATTGAGCATTAATTTCAGCTACAAGTGTGAAGTCAAGTGATTTAATTCTCCCCCGTTACACTCAAATAGTCCAATCTCTATAATTTAAAGCCAACGTGGCCTTATATCACATCATTCAGCATACATTTACTCTCTTTTACAACAAAATTTCAATCATTACAAACAACTATTATTAAAATCTTATAAGTTGCAATTACTATAATTCTGAGAACACAATTGAAGTTATACAAAACTTCGGTCAAAATTTAATCAAGTTGCCGAATAAAAAATCAAAACTGGACTCTTTACGCAAAAGGGAGGGAAGGGAGTATTAACAAACTCGAAATTCCGACTGCATGATTAAACCATGATTCAAACCCATTAGTACAAATTAAGAAACTATACCAAAGCTGGATAAAGAGCACAACCACGCATCATTAACAGTGTAACATCATTTATCAAAAGAATCCAAGCAACAAAACAAAAAAAATCCACAAATAGGGGGCAGAATACTAACAGATTGCAAACCGGAGCGAGAAATGGAGCCGTTATCGGAGTTGGCGGAGATTTTGATGAAGAAAGGTCGGCGGCATCGTTTAACACCAGAAACAGAACTCCTATGTGGATTCGATTTGGGAGAAGGCGAATTTGTTAAGCTAATTGACGAAATGTTCAAACTGCAATCCATTTCATATGGGTATAAGAATTTCCGGGTTCTCGGCGGGGGTGAAATTGAAATCTGTTAGAATTGGAAGGAAGAACGAAACGGTAAAAGTTGTGCACTTTTGATTCTTGAAGGAATCGATGCTACGTTCACCTCGTTGTTAACGGTATGGGGCCTACAGGTAGCTAGGTCCCATCTTTCCCCGCTAACTAGCAAAAATTCGTCCCACCAACGTAGATGCCCTTTGGTTTTCCAAAAATGGGAATGACATCGGTTTTGAAAATGCCTAAATCTTAAATTGTTATGAATCAAAATTAAATTAGGACGCCTCAGTTCCAGTTTAAATTTTTCAAAAATCATGAATCGCTGAATTCAAACCGTCATAAAATTATTCAATAATTGTCAAATTCAAATTTTAAACGTTTAAAACTTTAAATATTGAAATCATCGACCTCTTTAAAAATTAGAATTGATGAAACCCGTAGAAGACTTAAAAGGATGGATGAGTCTTTATAACATTTTTTTACACTTTATAATAGATTTTAAAAATTAAAAATAAAAACAAATGTTAAAAATTTAAAAATAATTCAAAATAATTAAAAATTAAAAACGTGAAACCAGAAACCTAACCAGAACTCTACGGTTTGGTCTCGATTTTCCTTGTCACGGTTTGTGGAACAGTTAGTTCCGAACCGAAATCGGTTTAGGCATGTCTACACGAACGGGATAACTCAAATTTCAAAATAAGTGTTTATTTTCTTACACATTTATTAAGTTTATCTTCTTAGTACTTCCTTCATTCATAAATTATTATTTTGTTTGATTCAATACATGATTATGAAAAAAATTGAAATCAATTATTATTATCTGTATTTTTATAATTTTCCACTTTTAATCTCGTGAAAATGAGTGAAACGACAATGATATCTTTTAAAATTTTGAATGATTCAAATTCCCTCCAATCAAATTTTAAATAATTTAAATTTCCTTTAATAACTTCATTAGCCATATAGTGGGCCCCATAAGTTAAGTGTAAAATTAACAAGGGCAAATGGTAAAAATTCTTTACAAACCAAAAATTTTGGAACGGCGAAAAATGAAAGCAAGACGACAATTTAGAAATTAAGGGAGCATATTTTAGTATTCACACAAGCAACACTATAGCATGAACACTAAGAAGTCGTTTAGTAGTCGATTAAAGCCGGATAGGATTAATAAGTCGAAATGTCGATGTTTGGTATGCAAAAGTGATCGGGACTATTAGCACGAATTATCCGGATAAAGTCCTTATCCCCACTAATAATATCAAGGGAGAGTGTGGTATTATTAGCACCTTCACTTAAAATAAATACGTAATTAACATTTTTAATTTCAAAATTACCTCCTATATATAAGTAGGGATTAATAGCAAGGACGCTTAATAAAACAACCCCTAAGGGCTAGTTTGGTAGTACATAATATTATTAATCCTGCTATTAGTACCCTCGCTATTAATCATCGTATAAATCGTGGGTAGTTTTGAAATTAAAAATGTTAGTGACGTGTTTTTTAGTGATGACGCTAATAATACCACCCTCTTCCTTG
Source organism: Platycodon grandiflorus (assembly GCA_016624345.1). Classification (NCBI taxonomy): domain Eukaryota; kingdom Viridiplantae; phylum Streptophyta; class Magnoliopsida; order Asterales; family Campanulaceae; genus Platycodon; species Platycodon grandiflorus. Next base: position 40,878,400 of record CM028363.1, read on the forward strand.
GTATTATTAGTGAGGAATAAAGACTTTATCCGAATAACTCGTGCGATTAGTTCCGACCATTTATGCGTACCAAACATCCGACTATTCGGCTTATTAATCTTATCTAGCCTTAATCTGGCTACGAAACGGCTCCTAAGGGTATTTATGAATATGTATTTTTTTGGTTTTCCAAGAAAGGCGTACCTTTGAGACAAGAAGATCACAATGACACTAAAACTCTCCCTACCAAGTTTTAACGCAATTCCTTTGTGTTGGATCATATGATCCGTAAATCTTTTATTTTTGTTTTGCCTTTCTTAGTCATTTATTTTACTCCCTCCGTCCATAAATTATTGTCTTCCTTTCCTTTTTTATCCGTCCCAAAATTATTGTCTTGTTTGAAAACTTTCCTTTTTAGGATATCATTTTTACCATTTTACCCTTACTTTTTTGCCTACTTTAATTATGGGCCACATATACATGGATATTAAATAAAATTACACATTATACCTATATTAATAATCAAGTCAATTATTTTTTTTTAATCCGTGTGCCGGGTCAAACAAGACAATAATTAAGGGACGGCGGGAATAGTATTTTATTTTATCTAATTTTTGAATTCCTTGGAGAAAAAGTAAAAAGTGTTTTTATCATAGTAAAAATCATCATTATAAACCGTGTTCTCAAAATATTCTAGAGATTTGATCCGCTAGATTTTGGATTTTCTGATTACTAAATTATAGGGATTGATTAGATATTTTTGGTATGATTAGTTTCCTAATCCTAGAGACTCTCTTGTTGTATTTTTGTATATATCTTGTTTCCTTGTTTAAATAGGTCACTTGGAGAAGTCTATATAAAGGGATGACCAGCCTCTTCATTTACCACGCCAAGAATTACAGAAAGTCACAAGAGAGATTGAAGAGAGAAATTCAGCAAAGATTAAACACTTAGTTCTTACTGTGTGATCCAGAATGTCGTCTGCATTCTGAATCACATCTTCCTACTATCCTTTGCTTGGAGAATTTATGTTCACCCATTTGTGTTTTTTTGTAATACAAATCGAGTCTTATACTTCTGTTGTTGGGTGAGATGAGTTATATAACATAGATCTACTTCATAGAGAGTTTTTTCATTTGATTTTCATTAGTATTTGAGTCAAATAGTTAATATTGATCAACAAAGGTTTTTCTAGTGAAAGTTTCGCCATATTTGCACATCTACAAGTGTTTTACTTGTAGATAAATGTTTACATCTTGTGTTCTTTTTTTGTTTTACTATTCCGCTGTGAAGTGTTGTCTGAAATGTGATTCAAATCTGTTATCATATTTTAGATCATATCTTAGACAGAAAACACTTTGAATATCGACTCTTGCAAATCTAAAAACTGGTATCAGAGACATCACTTGACGACACTAAGTGTTGATCATGTGTGACTGCAATTACCATGGATGTTCAAAGTGTTTCGATTTTTCGACCTCCCACTTTCGATGGGTCAAACTATTCGATATGGAAGGTCAAAACGCGAACCTACATCAAAGCAATTGATGAAAGGGCATGGCGTGCTATTCTCACTGTGTGGACTACACCTAGGATGATTGATGTTGATGGTGATTACATTGTTAAAGATGAAATTAATTGGACAACTGAAGAATTAACTCTAGCAAATTTTAATTCTAAAGCACTAAATGCTATTTTTGGAGCAGTAGATTTGAATATGTTTAAAGTCATTTCATCGTATACTGCTACCAAAGATGTATAGGAGACTCTTCAAAGACATTGTGAAGGGTCCGATAGTGTGCGACAGACTAGGTTAAGACTTTTAACGACAAAATTTGAAAACCTAAGGATGGAAGAAGATGAGGACATTACGTCCTATAAGGGGAAATTGTGTGAAATTGCAAATGAAGCTCTAGCTTTGGGTGAGGCTAGCAGTTTTTTTTTTTTACACAAGGAAATAAATAAATAAATAAAGTCTAATTAGATGATATTAAGAGTTTTCTAATTTCCTAAAATAAAATCTTCTGCTGAATATATCGTTTGCGTCCCAAGCTTGGAGTTCTTCTAAAAGGCATGAAAATCTCGTGCATAGTTTTGCGTGCCCATGCACTATCACTGAAGAACTTCTGATTCCTTCAGCACAACTTTCTTTAATTAGTGAATGCCCACGCGACAGTCTTCTTTCGCTACAGCACCACTTTCTTCAATTAGCACGTGCCCACGTGAGATCACTGAAGGTCATTCATCCTTCAAAACAGCTCTTTTGCTCCACTTTTCTTCTCCAAATCACCCATGTACCTACAGTCATCCAACACAAACGAAAGCACCACCAAATTGTAATAATTCCTCACAATTAAGCACAAAATCAACAAGAAATACCACACTAAATCATTGTTGAACTTGGTTGCTTTGTTTTCTTCATGTTCTTGAAGTTGTTTCCTGTGATGCTATAGATCATCAAAAAAAGCTCAAGCATGTGGTTTATTGGGATATTTACAATCATGAGCTACATCTCAACTGTGGCCAACAGAGGAGGGGTGTGTGAACTCCGGTATGACGACTTATAGCGATCACAAATTTTGATTTGTAAAGGCCATACGTCGTCCCACCTTAATTGTACCAAAACTGCTAGTTGTACTCAATCCAATGCACAAGTAAATATATACTCGTTTATGCAAATCAACACCGAGTTCAAAAGTAGTGAACCCGATCAATGACAGGTAGATTATATAATTCTACCAAAGATCATCATCAAGCATATAATTGCTAGAACTTAAACAACCACATTAGAGTTACATTATAAGTCTCTAATTTACAAGTGCTAATTCATACACGTAAACAGACGCTTGAAGGTTATGAATCCTAATCAAACGAACTCTAAATCTTGTAGGGATTTAACATACTATTCTACGTATTTTATTCTTCACTAAATTTAACTCCGTTGAGTCATTACTACAATTCACAAATTTAGGGCATAATTGCTATATGCAAAATTACCCATTTAAAGTCTCCAAATTGTCTCTTTAATTCAATTCTAAGGTTAACATTAAAACGATAATACATACAACCCATTTCATACCAAGCAAATATCACAAGTAATGCTTTCACATATCATCATAGTAATTAGACATGAAAATACCATTTCTAACAAGTTTAGCATTTATATTTATAACTAGCATGCAACAAAGCCTAAAGCATACAAAAGGGGGTTTAGTAACTTACCTTGAACCGAAAATCAAACAAACAAAAATGAAATCAAAGGCTTCAATGTTGTTCCCCTACTCAACCCTGACGCATTGGTGGTCTCGGGTCAAAAATTGGTTGGTTGGATTTTGCAGAGATGAATAACACACACTAATCTCATCAAATCTCCACACACTCACACACACTCTAGCTTTCATGGTTGATTTAGGGTGAAATGGGAGATATGGATTCACTCTCTATGATGTTTAAGGGGTGGGTAAAGGGGCTGAAGTCATTTTAGGGACGTGGTCTCATCTCAGCCAAGGGATTTGGGTCAAAGGGTCAACAATTAAAAATCCCGTCAAAAACTGGAACAGGATCGCGCGGTCACATTACCAAACGATGTGAGCGCGCCAAAGTCTGGGAGGGGTCGTGTCTCCAAACCTGACACACGAAACTTCAGATTCAAAACTCTTCCAAGGCTTCCTAGGCGCAGTCGCCTCCTCCCTGAGGCGCGAGTGGGCCAAGGCTTGGAACAAAAACTCTCCAAACAATTCTAGGATGACCCCTAAGCTCACAAAAAAACCAAGGATGGTCCAATTACCAAAACAAACCCGAAATGGACTCAAATGGTCGCCGATAGAGTCACACAAAGGTTGCATAACATAAACCAACCACACAAACTCTCACGACGTGATCAAATCAAAGTTAAACATACAATTACTATCATTATATTGTTTCCAAGGATGTGATACACATACAAGAGATGTGACAATAATACCCAACTCATCAACTTCTAAGGCACAACCAAATTAACAACATTTGCAAGTATAAATTGCAACAAGGAATTAAGGAGTGAATCGAACAATGTGCTACTCAAATAAGTCTAACAAATATATCTAACATAATGACAATGTAATAAAGTAAACACATCAAACATAGGAGGAACCAAGTTATTACAACACAGATTATTGATGTTGAAGGAAAGATCTCAATTCCTTCTCAACTAGTTGCCTCCCAAACTAGGTTCTCTACACGACACAAGGTACACAAAAGGGGTTTTCTTCTTGATAAAAATACTCTTGATAGTTGAATAAAACTGGCTTGTAGGCTCGATATCACTGTGTGACTATTACTTGTTGTGTAGCTGTTTGATGAAACAATTAAGCTATTGTGTTGCTTGATCTAGCAATTTTGTTGATATGTGATCTGGATCTTGAGGGATGGTAGATGCTTAACATACCAAGATATATAAATATCTCAATTTGTTCTCTAATTGAACAATGATAGTTGTTATATTTGCAGAACTTCTTTAAATTATCAGTCTTGTCTCTGTATCCTGCTCTCATTTGTTGATCACTCTATATGTAAGCTATCTTTCTAAAATATCCACACACACGTTAATCAGAGGGGAGAACATTTCTTTATATAGGAAATGGTTTAGGAAGTTTTCGTTATAATCTAGTCATTGGGCAATGGCTAGATGATCATTGTCCAACAATGAGTACAGTCTATGTGGCACTCAACTTGTGGACAGCTTGCAAGAATATTCTTTTAGGGTTTGGAACATTCTTTAAGGGTTTGTCTTAGTAGCAATTTATCCGGTGAGTATTAATCCATGTTACGTTCCTAAGACAAAGCTTGCTCTATCATTTTGGCTGTTTTGCTAGAGCTGGTAGCTGTTAGTTGTTTGCTCTTCTTAGTTGGCTGTTTTGGCTTTAGTTTCTTTCACAATAACACTTGTACATTTAAACCTATAAAAAATTGGTTTATGGGAAATTATTCTAATGTAGTTTTGCAACATCGAAACTTACTAAAACTAAGGTCCACATACACACACACACACATATACACACACACACACATGCACACACACTCTCTCTCTCCCAAACCAAGTGAACGTACTCTCTCCCTCCTCCATGAAGAACACGCCCAATTCTCTTCCTCTACTACTTCTCCCTTTTAAAATTTCATTCCTACTTCATCAACAATTGCTAGAACTATTTTTATGAAGATGATTGTTAATTCAAGCATGCATGGCTTAGGTTCTTTTTCTAATTCAAGGGTCTATTATTTCGATTATATTATTGTGAGGCTTTTGTGATTATTTTTCTTACTTTTATACAAGTATTTATAGATTCATAGTGATTTTCATGGAAATTGTTAATTAGTTGATCTGACATTTCATTCTAATTGATAATTTCCTACTGCTATCCATGAATTGTGATCCATAATTGTCATGAATGGATAGACCCTAGAGTACTAGGTTGAATTTGTAGTGCTATCATAATTAATTTGACCTAAATGAATCTACAATCCTAATTTTGATAATTGCAGTTATCTCGATTGTAAATAATTAGGTTCAACTGTTTCCATAGAACGTAATGATATCGTTACATGGTATAGAATGCTATCGTGCTCAATTGATTAGTGGTAAGTTTTGACTGAATGTTGGGTTTGGTAAATTAAAATAGGGAAACACAAGATTTGTCACGACTACCCTAATAAGTCTTTAGTTGAATGCTTGAATTGTAAGAGTATATTTTGTTAGCCTATGATCAATAATATAATTGAATTTCAAGACTCTTGAATCAGAATTTTCTCAAATTATTATTTCCCAAGTTTTAATATTTTTCTTGTAACTGATTTCTCTTATTTTATTATTTTTCATTTGATTTAGTTGTTGGTAAGAATTTAGTCATTAGATAACTCGAATCAGAACCCCCCATATTTTTCATTTTCATTTTTTTATTTGTCATTACTCAAAAGAAATTATTCCTGTTCCCTGAGGATACTATCTTTGCTTACCATGTACTCGTATTTGAAAGTAGGAAAAAAATTAGTTTGGTGGTTTGATGCCCATCAAATTTAGGTGCCATTCCAACAATAGTGTTGACATAATTTCTTTTGAGTTTTATTATTTCTTTGTTTTTGGTTTATGCCTCGTTCTTCCCTATCTAGGTGAGCTAGTGTATGACCCAGAAATAGAGAAAATTTCTAAGAGATTGAGAAAAGAAGCTAAGTTACGAGGACGACAAGCATCTTCATCATCTCTTGGTTTGAACGTGGCATTAGAGTTGACCGAGTCTAAAAGTGAGACATGTTCTAATTCTGAATGGAGTGTGATAGAAGAAATCAAAATGGAACCTCAACCTCCACCACCTTAAGCTCTACAAACTCTCAAGGAATTGGCTAACCCTAATGTTAATCAGCAACCGTTGTGCATTACACTTCCTACTAAGGTTAATTTTGAATTAAAATCTAGTCTTATCCATTTGTTGCCTACTTTTCGTGGCCTTGCAAGTGAAGATCCTCGTAAGCACTTAAAGGAGTTCCATATTGTTTGTACAAGAAAGAAACCACGAGGGGTTACAAAGGAACATATTTCCCTATAGGATTTTCCATTTTCTTTAGCTGATAAAGCTATGGATTGGCTCTACTACCTTCCCCCTGGATCTATAACTACTTGGGATGAGATGAAGAAGCAATTCCTAGAAAAATTCTTCCCATCTTCACGATCAGTAAATATTAAGAAAGATATATGGGATTAGACAGCAATATGGTGAGACTTTGTATGAATATTGGGAGAGATTCAAGCAATTATGCTTTAGTTGCTCGCAACATCAGATTCTGGAGCAATTACTTGTCCAAGGGACTCTCGACCTTTGACAGAAACATGGTCGATGCTGCAAGTGGGGGGGCCTTGGTAAGTAAGACACCTGAAGAGGCCAAAAATCTCATTTCCATGTCTGCAAATAAACAACAGTTTGGAACTAGACAAGATAGTGTTCCAATACAAGCCAATGAGTTAAATACAATTTCAATTGATCTTAGATTAGATACTTTAACTTCTCTTGTGGAAAAATTGGTTATAAGTTAGATATCTCAGGCTTTTGTTTGTGGAATTTGTTCGATACTTGGGCATGCTACATATATATGTCCTTCATTGTAAAATGACATGCAACAAACCAATGAAATGGGAGGATATCCAGGACAGCCCTAGAAAAAATATGATCCTTATTCTAATAGCTACAACTGGATGGAGAGATCAACCAAATTTTAGCTATAGAAATCAAGGAGGGCAACAATGATTTCCACAACAAAATTATCAAAGACAATATGTACCTGTTTAATCCTCTGACTCAGGAATGTCCTTGGATGAAATTGTGAAGGCCCTCACAACTAATACTCAAAAGTTTCAACAGAAAACAAGAGCCATCATTCAGAACCTCGGATCTCGATTAGCCAACCGGCCACTTCGGTTAGTAAACTAGAGGCTCCAAATTCGGGCAAGTTACCGTCTTAACTGCGGTTAACCCACGGGAGAATGCAAGTGAAATTATGTTAAGAAGTGGGAAAGAAGTGCAGTCTCGGCTTATTGAGGAAGTAAATGAACATGAAAATGAAAAATTCAAGGAAGAGGTTGAAAAAGAGAAGTTATAATGCCAAAAGGAGGTAAAATCTCCACCCTCTTTACCAAGTACTTTTAATATGGTTGTTCCTCCTCCATTCCCTAGCAGGTTGTGTAAGGCCCCGACCCTACTTCCTTCCCATTTCACTCGTCTTCACTTCGTATCAACTTAGAAATCCTCATAGTAGGAATTATGACCCTTAATGGTTGATTCACGAGAGCGTAGTCATGCTTGATAAGCGTGACTTGTTAGTCTTTCACGCAGTTGATCCGGAGCGGACCGACATTTGATCGTGTCATAGTTTCGTATTAATTTGATATCTTCCTCGATACTGAATCGTGTGTATATGTATATACATCACTTATGTTGTGAAGCCTTGCCTTGGTTTAGACTCACTCACGAAAGACAAGCATGTTAGTCTTGTCGTTAAACCGTAAGTAGAGTTGATTCGGCGTCGTTTGCACATGTTAATCATGGTGTACAATAAAGACTTGTGTTCTTCATTATTCACGCATCAATGTAGAAACATCCAAGGTTGATTTTACTTCATTGGGGATTAAATTGGTCGAGTTTCAAGCCAAAAACTCCCAGGATCTCATGCACTCGCGCCTGGAGGATGGCACGACCGTGCCAATAGCATTTCAGAAGGCAAATTTCTAAGTTCTGGTGCGCTTACGCCGTGTATGAGGCGCGACCGCGCGACCCCGATCTCTATTTTGATGAATTTTGTTATTTCTAAGTTTTAAACATTTTTAAGTTGTTTAAAATGCTCAAACAAGCCAGAATTGGACACTCTCATCCCTCCAATTTGTCCCCTAATTCAGCCGTGCCTAGAGAGAGAGAATAGAGAGAGTAGAGAGAGAAAACATCAATTTATTGGGCATCCGAGGTCGGATCGACGATCGAATTAGCGTAGAGGGTGACGTAGGGATCATTTCTAGTGAAGGTATCCCAAGATCCATTAGTGATTTGGACCTCCACCTTTATCCCCTATTTTAGAGAGAGAAAGTAAAAGTTTTGAGGGAGAAAAGCTTGATTCGGGCTTTGATCGAGGGTTTGATCAACGATGGGACTCGTAGAGAGATTGTGGAGAAGTACATTTCCACCCGAACCCACTTCAATTTCTTGTAGGATTCGCGATATTGGGTAAATTACTATTCCTTCTCCTAATTTTTAAGCATTGTAGTATAACTCACGATGTTCGTATGCGATACTTATTTTAGATGAATTATTAGCATGCTATTTGTTGGGTATTGATGATTTATCGTTAATTTTGTAGCCTCCGACTATTAGAGACTCGTCGAGGTTATTGTTGTTGTCGTTGCGGTCATTAATATTAGGCTCCGAGTATGTAGACTCGTTGAGGTGTACTTGTTAGTATAGTTATTACGGCCGTAATGTGGTCGTCAAAGTTATTATCGTTAGTTGACTCACGATGAACTCGTGAGATTGTTATGGGTAAATCAATATACCGGATAAAGGGTATCGAGGGTAAAATGGTCGTTTAGGGACGTTACTACGGATCTTCCCGAAGCCCCAAAATTTGTAAAGACTCAAGTGGAGTCAAGTAGGATATAATGAGATTATATTGAATCCCTATAAGAACTATATACTAGACATGACTGACTCTAGCGGAGTCGTATAGGACGTAATTAACACACGTGAAATAATTTGATGAATTTAATATGGGTATACTTGACTCTACGGAGTTGAGTAAGGTAGTATAAATCACTACGAGTTGTATTTTAGTCTCCTATGATGTGGGATGACAGATTGATGGGTTAATGACTCAATAGAACCTAACCTTGGTTGACTTTGTCAAACATTAGGTGACTATGAGTTACGTTGAATCGTTGATTTATGCCCTATGTCTAAACAATGGGCTAATTGTATACATTCGCCTTTCACATGAGTTATCGAATAGTCACGTCCCTTAGTGCGTGACGTTAGTTATAAGACGTATAGTCTCAATCGTCAGGTGACGAGTTGATTGTATCATAGGTATTAGTGACATACCGTGGTTATCGTTCTAATACGGACAATGTGATTGGTAATGAGTCGGGATATACATAGTACATGATGAAAACAATATGTGATAGATTACGATATGCATGAGATGGAGTGTATTATGTGGTTATAGGATACTGTAGAGTAGTTACACATCAGTTAATGGTTGTAAGTACGAGTAGATTTACGTATATTGCGATTATGATGTCTAGCATTAGCGGACTTAGATGATTTGGTGTACATGTGATAAACATGTTTAATTTGATTGGGAATAGGAACGATTTGCCTACCATTGTAATGTATGTGTGCGTTCCACAATGTGGGCATCGATTGATCGTTTGATTTTACAGTAGGAATATCCTACCTATGATTATGGTTATTAGCGTGCCTAGCTATCGCGGGCACCATTGGGTTGTTTAGTTATACAGTAGGACTTATATGCCTATTATTGTGGATTTGAGACGTGTTTAGCGATTGCGAACACTGTGTGATTGTTCTAGTATGTGATAGGACAATCATCCTACTTTGATGATTGATTATGTGTTTAGTATTTATAAACACATTGATTTGATTTGGGTATATAATTCAATAGAACACATCATGATTTGATATGGTTTAGTTATGATCTAATATGGACATACTTTGAATTGTTTCGCACGACGAGTAAATATCTACTTGTGCATTGCATCGAGTCCAGCTGGTATATGTGTTTTTAGACGTGTATTGGTGTACGATTATGCGGGAGCTGGGACGACGTGATAGCCGTGATGTCCAATACACTGGGCCGCGTCCTGGCGTTGGCCTCGGCAGGGTTTTCTTTCTCCACTGTCATATGCAATACCCATGGCTTGGGTCTGCTAGTCCGTATGGTGCCTCGGGTCGTAGGAGGACCGAGTGTATACTTCGGCGTAAATACGAATATCTGGTTCACTTTGGATACTTGTAGATCGTGCTTGACGCGATTGGGTACATTTGGTTATTTTGGGGATACAAATATCGATCCTCCGTGATTTGTGTACAGCGGCAACATCACAGCCATCTATTATGGTTTTATGGAACAATAAGGTCAGAAGTGTTATTAAGGCTTAGAGGTGTACCTCCATCCACCGTATCCTCTTTTATATGTTTATTTTACTGCTCTTTATGTGCTTCCTAAATGAGCGAATGTTGGTCGTGGTCTCCAACTGGTATGGGACAGTAGACGGCTACTGAGCCTCTTGTTAGTATATGGTTGATTGTTATTATGTGTTACCTGTTTATTATCATGTTATATTGATGTGCATTATAACATGCCATATTGCTGCATTAGTAACTTACTGAGCCTTGTCTCATCCCATGCCTTTGTTTTCCTTAGTTTGCAGGTTATAAGTTTCAGCACTATGAGGTCGTATTAGCTTTAGAGTTAGCTAGTTGTATTTAGATTGTTTTTGTATTTATCTGTTATATTGTGAGATCGTGGGTTAACTTGGGTTATGTATATTCAGTTTATTATGTAGTTGATTGTAACTTGTATTGTAGTTATTGACCTTTGAGGTCAAGTTATTTAGTTATGATTCGGTTAGTTGTATTGTGGCGTTGGTGTGGCCTTGTGCCCGTTGGTATCTTAATTGTGGTTTTCCCGAGCCGGTTGGCTCGTGGTGGTTTAGTGTTGTTGTTTCTCTAGCTCATGTATTTAGCCGTCAAGGTTTTATTTGATGGGATTACATTAGTGTTGTTCTCCGGCTCGTGTTTTGGCCATTGAGGTTTTATTAGTTGTGGTTTTTAATATTTGACCTTTTGAAGCTTATGTTTTTATTTAGTATTCTGCTGCCTTGTTTGGTTTTGAGCTTTTGTGGCCCAATCTTATTAGTTGATTCAGTTGTTTAAGTGAGTTTAGCACACCGAGTTGGGGTTCAACATCGGATCTTGGGCTCGGGGCATTACAGGTTAGCCAAATCTAAGAAGGAAGACCACGATAGGGAAGTGTTAGAGACTTTTCGAAAGGTGGAGATAAATATACCTTGATTAGATGCCATCAAGCAAATTTTGAAATATGCCAAGTTTTTGAAGGAGTTGTGCACTAAAAATAGGAGGTTGAGAAGTGATGAGAAGGTAAGTGTGAGATAGAATGTGTTTGCTGTGATAAAAAGGACATTGCTAAACAAATGCAAAGATCCAGGAATGTTTACAATGCCTTGTGTTATTGGGAACATGAAAATTGAGTGTGCCATGCTAGATTTAGGTGCATCCATTAATGTCATGCCATACTCAATTTACTGTGCTTTGAATTTGGGTCCTTTGAAAGAAACTAGAGTTGTTTACAATTGGCAGACCGTTCTAATGCTTACACTGAAGGGGTTGTCGAAGATGTCTTAGTGCAAGTTGAAGAGTTTATTTTCCAGCAAATTTCTATATCTTAAAAATGGGAGATGATACTACTGCTCGTTCAGCCCCAATCATATTAGGAAGGCCATTCATAAAAATTTTTAGGACAGAGATTGATGTGGATGAGGGTACTCTCGCCGTCGAGTTTGACGGAGAAATTGTTAAACTTAATATTTTGATGCTATAAAGTACCCCAATGAAAAACATTCTTTATGCTCTGATTCAGTTTTGCAGGATAGTTTTGAGGAAAAATATGGAGTTGAAAGGTTTGATATGCAGGCACAATTGGATATTGAAGGAGAAATAGGCTAGGCTATGGAAAGTTCAGAGTCATTGATGGAAACACAACCGGTGGTAATTGATTTCAATAATCAAATTCCTTTTTCCCATAAAAAAATTGTTATGATCTGTTTTGCAAGCTCTTAAATTAGAGTTAAAGGCTTTGCCCTAGCATTTGAAGTATATATACTTGGGAGATGATGAGACTTTACCTATCACCTTCTCGAGAAAATTAATTGCGGATCAAGAAGAAAGGCTAGCCAAGGTTTTAAGGGAGCATAAGACTATAATTGGTTAGACCTTAGCTGATATCAAAGGGATAAGTCTATCGATTTGTATGTATCAGACTCTTTTAAGGGATGGTGCCAAACAGGTAAGAGAGGCTCAGAGAAAGGTCAATTCGGTAATGAAGAAACTGGTAATGAAAGAGATTTTGAAGCTTTTGGATGAAGGGATAATTTACCCTATATCCGACAGTGAGTAGGTGGGCCCAATCCATGTTGTACATTAGAAAACGGGCGTCACTATTGTGAAAAATCAAAATATTGAGTTGGTGCCAATGAGGGTGCAAAATGGATGGCACATGTTCATTGATTTTAGGATACTAAATTTAGCAACTAGGAAAGACCATTTCCCCTTACCCTTTATTGATCAGATGTTAGAAAAGCTAGCCGATAAGGTGTACTTTTGTTCCTAGATGGATTTTCAAGTTATTACCGTATGATTGCTCAAGAGGATCAGGATAAGACAACGTTCACATGCCCGTTTGTAACTTTTGCTTACAGACAGATACCTTTCGGTCTATGTAACGCTCCAGGTACATTTCAAAGGTGCATGTTTAGTACCTTTTCTAAGTTCATTGAGAAATGCATTGTGGTTTTTATGGATGATTTCACTTTATATGGAGACTCATTTGATAAATGCTACGACATTTGTCTAAAATTTTGAAAAGATGCATAGAAACCAATTTGGTTTTGAATTATGAGAAATGTAATTTTATGGTGATTTGTGTAAGGACATGTGGTTTCTTCTAGGGGCATAGAAATCGATAAGGCAAAGGTTGATTTAATTGCGAGTTTACCCTATCCTACTAATGTTAGGGAAATTCGAGCTTTTCTTGAACATACATGGTTTATTAAAGGTTCATCAAGGACTTTTGAAAGATTACATTACCTATGGCAAGATTTCTCCAAAAAAGATGTGCCTTTTGAGTTTGGAGGAATCGCAAGTTGGAATTTGATAAGCTTAAGAACATGTTGACAATTGCACCCATTATCCAACCGCCCGACCGAACTTGCCCTTTGAGATCATGTGTAATGCAAGAAATTATCTTTGTAGGAGCTATTTTATGCCAACGGGTTGATAAGAAGATTCATGTCATATATTATGCTTCGAGAACATTGAATCCTACTTAGTGCAACTTTACGATCACCGAAAAAAGAGCTCTTAGCAATTGTTTTTGCTTTGGATAAATTTAGATTGTATTTGTTTCGATCTAAGGTTTTTGTTTACTTCGACCATGCAGCTTTGAAGTATCTTTTGGCCAAGAAGGAGTCGGCCGAGATTGATAAGATGGGTACTCTTACTACACAAGTTTGACCTTGTGTTCAAGGATCATAAGGGAATCAAAAATCCAAGTGGAGCAAGAGGTTAGTGAAAGAAGGTGAATCTTTGTATATCTCGACTTCTTTCCGGATGAGCAGTTGTTTGAAATGAGAGATATGATTCCTTGGTATGTATATAGAATTATTAATTATTTGGTTAGTGGAATTTTACCTAGTGATCTTAGTAAATCACGCATACAAAATATTATATATGAGGCTAAATATTATGTGTGGGATGAACCTCATTTATGGAAATTTTGTTCCGATCAAATGGTTAGGTGGTGTGTGCCTCAAAATGAACATAAGTCTATTTTAGCCTTTTGTCATAATTATGCTTGTGGTGGTCATTTTGGTCCTAGATGAACTGCTAGAAAAGTTTTGGATAGTGGGTTGTATTGGGAGACCTTGTTTAGAGATGCATATTTGTTTTGTAAAAGCTAACGGGTTCTTTGTCTCAGAGAAATGAAATGCCTTAAACCCTTATTCTTGTATGTGAAATCTTTGATATTTGGGGTATGGATTTTATGGGGTTGTTTACTTCGTATTCTGGTTATACTTTTGGCTATTGATTATGTATCGAAGTGGGTGGAAGAAAAACCCACTAGGACTGACGATTCTGCTAGTGTTGTAGGTTTTATCAAGTCTAACATTTTAAGCAGGTTTGGCATTCAAAGAGCGATAATCAGTGACCAAGGAACTCATTTTTACAATAGAACCGTGGGGGCCTTATTGAAGAAATATGGAGTCCATCATCGGGTAGCCACGACCTATCATTTACGACAAATGGCCAGGAGAAAGTTTTGAATCCGAGATTAAGTCTATTCGCCCAAAACAAATAACCCCTAAGGAAAGATTGGAGTCTACGCCTTGACAATGCACTTTGGGCTTACCGGACGACATATAAAACTCCTATTGGGATGTCTCCCTATAGGTTAGTTTTTGGGAAATCTTGTCATTTACCTTTAGAGATTGAGCATAGAGCCTAAGCGGTGGCCTCCTTCTTCCACCGCTCTTCTTCTCCACCCTCACCGCCGGCAACAACCCTTCTAAGTGCACGCAACCCATAACCGGTGCAACTCTCTCTCTCTCTCCTTTAAACCCTAAGTCCACCATCACCTCTTGCATTCCTCAAGCCGTGTGGATCTTCTCTCCTCCGTCCGAAAGAGTATTGGGCCAATACAAAACAAAAGAAAAAGAAAAACAAATACTTGTAAGAGATAAATACCAATGTACTGTTCAATGTACTCAATGTAGTGAACACATTGATATATATGGCAGCGGAATAATAAAAACAAGTATAAGGAAGAAGTACGAGAGAAAAAAAAACACAGAGGAGTAAATTTTAATCAACAAGTAAATCACTTGTTGATTGTGCCAATATGACAAAACTTTCACTAGTAAAAACTTGTAGTTTAATACAAAGATAAAAACCTAATAACTAGTGAAAATCATATGAAAAGCTCTACATGTAGCTGATATAACCATTGAATAGTAGTTTACCCAAAATACGTAAGATATAACTTATCAGATTAAAAATCAAAAAGGCTGGGCAAAAATAAAAAGACAGTGCTGGAAAAACTATGAATGAATTCTTCGATGTAGGCACATTGAAGACTTCATTCGTAAAACGCAACAGCAGCATTCAAACAACTCTCTCGAAACCAATCTATGTATTCCCTCTTTTAGCTTTGTACTTTGTCGTTTTCAAGACTGAGTCCTCCAGTATATATAGTCTTCGAGTATGTACTAGAAACCTTGTTCGATAAGAAAACAACTTACCATATAAAAGGTTAATAGATTAGTGAATCAAAAAATGACTCAATATCTAAAATAAAGGCTTTACCATATAGCAAGGATTCTTAACTTTAATTCACCCAAAGCTGTCGTGATCTTATTCATGGATTGATACGACACACACAATGAATAAATAACAAACCCTAAAATTTATAAACTTTTATAAGCCTTTACAAAATATAATCTCTCTAAAATAATCTTTCTTTAAAAGAATTAAAACACATAAAAATATAATTAACAATTAGTAACACCAAGAAAGGCAAAACCAATTAATTAACTTAAACTAAAAAATTATAAATATTATAATCTCAATAAATCAATATCCAACAGTCACCATCATCTTCCAGCCGTAACAACCTCCGCCACTACCGCAACCATCATCTACCACCGTTTGTGACTGCCGTGTTATCTCCCTCCTTAGTCCACCGTCCATCCTTCTCCGCGCACCAAACCCTAATTCCCTCATCTACAAGCGCCCGTCCAATTTTCTCTCTCCAATAAGTTGTGTATGGAAGCAGTCCCAGTTCAATTCTTCACTACCCCGAGTTCTCCGCTCATGCCAGTCCGCCATCCTCCCTCCATCTGCAGCCATGTCGGCACTGTCATCGTCCAGCCACCGTAACTATCTCCTCCCCACCACTGATCGCAGCGGGCCAGTTCTTCTCCCCCCAATAGATCAATTCTAGCGTACGGCTCCATTCGCAGTTCCCATCCATTCCCCTCCGTAGCCAATCGTGCGCCTTGACCACCGGCGAGCTGCTCCAATGGAATCATTAATTCATCTTTCAGGGAAGTTCTTCTTTACTTTTTCTTTTTTATTTTCATTATTTATTTTTATTGTTATTTTTCCTTTGTTTTATTTTTTCTTCCCTTCTTGCAAACTTGTGATTGGAAACATTGAGGACAATGTAGAAGATATGTGTGGGGGGATGGGATTAGATCTTTTTAGGGCTAAATTTTTTCAAAAGTTGATGGGATTAGATATTTTTAGGGATAAATTTTAGCTTGTGCTGCCTTAGGAATGTCATATACCATGAAAGATTTAAATATGCGTTTTCTTAGTAGTTTGGGAAGTGGATGGCATGTGAAAATCACTGCCGTTAAGGAAGCTAGAGACTTGAACACTACTCATATACGTAGTCTTGTTGCTAGTCTCAAAATTTACGAAAAAGATGTTCTTAAAAATCAAGAACTTGAGAAAAGTTTTAGAGACATTTCTTTAACTACCCAAGAAGAAAGCCAAGTGTGTGTTCTACTTCATCTCAGTCAACTGATGACTTTGATGAGGATGAATTTGTTGCTTTTGCTAAGCAGTTTCAGAAATACAAAACTTTCAAAAAGAATTTCTGAAAACCAGCTTCCACAAATTTTCAAAGGGTTAATAATTTTAAACAAACTAAAGAAAAAGCTGATCATGAAAAATTATTATGCTTTAATTGTAGAAAGCCAAGCCACTTTCTTCAGCTTGTCCAACCACTAAAAATGAATATTTCAAAAGAGCCCCTAGAAAATTTACCAAACAAAAAGGGATGGTAGCTGAAGATGAACCTCTCAACCTAGCCACTTGGATTGAGATTGATTTAGAAGATGAATCAGCTGATTGCATACAAGCAGCAAATTTTTGTGTTATTGCGGAATCAGTCGTTTATGATTCAAATAGTGATCTACCAAGCCCAGCTTGCCTAAATGAGCTTGAAATTGATTTTTTAGACTTACCTATTAAGAACCCAAAGTTGACAAAAAGTATTAAACCTTGTCAGCTGGTGGTTCGCCAAATAGGAAATGGATTCTATGGTCAAGGAATCCTAAGCAAGCCAACTGAGAGAAGGACTGAAAAAACCTTCTCGAGTTGTGAAACCTGTTGCTACTTGATGTGGTCAAAACCGAATACTAGCAAGTGCACTAGATCAAGTAATAAGTGTAAGTAAATTACGGATTATCGAACCCAAGGGATTGGCAACAAATATTAAAACCAATTATTTTTTACTTTAATCTAGATGAACGATTATCTTGAGATGTGCTTTGAAACTAAATTAACTAACGAAAGCAAGTAAAAGTGATCACAGAATTTAGAGATATCAATGAGAGAAAACGCTAGGTCTAGGTTCACCAATTCACTTCTAAGTAATAAATCAACGACTTCGGGTATCAACTAATTATCTATGTGCGACAACGGAATTTCCTAATCTAATCAATATTCTCTCTCGAGCAATATCAATTCTATTGTTAACTGACAACCTACGTATCTCTAGGTAGATTTAGAAAGAAAACAAAGCACTAGGGTTTGTGAAATCCTCTTAGCTTTCGAAACGATCTATAGCTAATTACGTGTATCAACCCATCTATCTCTAGCATGAATTTAGATCCACGGTGTAAATTCCTACGATCCATCACATGAAATCTCCTCTCGGTCTCATCCACATGATTTTAATCAATTAAAAGATGGCCAATCTTTCAAAGCATTAAGAACAAGAAAATACACTCACACAATTATAATTTAAATTGAAACCCTAGTTGAATCAATATTAAATATTCATGAATTGGCTACCCTAAGACCTAGCTTTATGAATTTAGTTCATAATAAAACAAACAAAATCCATATCATTCAAAAGATATATAAAATTAAGCACATGAGAAAGAAGATTGAAATTGATAAAAGTTATGAATACAATACTTGAATCTTGGAAGAATTTTCACGATCTTCTTCTCTTTGTTTTTCTCAAAGACGACTCTAAAACCTGGATCCCTAAACCTAGCCTAAAAGGGATATATTTATACCTATCCAAAATACAATAACTTTTGAAAAAGGAGATACAATACAAAAAGGATCAGGGTAACCAAGGCTGGCTGCCGTCTCTTGATGGCAGATTTTCCAGCTTTTTCCTTCGCTTTAAGAATTTGCACAAAGACCCCCGAACTTCGAATTTGCTTTTAAGTCCTCCAAATTTGCATGATTGAACCTTTAAACCCTGAAACTACAAAATAACACTAAAAAAAAACATTAGATTACAAAACCTCGAGAATTAGTAAAATCTAAGCTCGAATAATACCCAATAAATGAGTAAAATACCTACTTATCACTACTCCACCTAAAAAGGAGGAGACAACAATTAATGAGAGTCAAACTGAATTGGAGATTCAAATGCAACTAATGTATTCCAAGTTTGAAACTCTCACAAATATCCACATATCTCAGACATCTGAACTAAGAAGACTGAAGGCTAAAAACATTGAGCTCCAAAAAGTGAGTGAACTCTACAAAGACCAGCAAGCTAAAATGCTGAGACTTAAGAGCATCAATGAAAAACTTTGAAACTCAAGCCAAAGTCTCATTTTCCAAAATTGCTGACTTGGTGGATAGGAATCAACGACTGACCAATGTTGTTAATACCTACTCTAAGTCCAAAGCTTCTGTGAAACAATTATCACCGAGAGACAATGCTAATCAAAATGGCATTGGCTACTTTGAAATCTTTTTTTTTCTTGAAATCAACAAAGAAAGAAAAAGGAAAGATTGAGACTCGAGACCAATTAGTCTAAAGGTGGACCCAAAGTTCTCACGAAAAGGGATAACAAACCAAATTCTTCCAAGAACACAAATCATGGTGTTCAATATGTTTATCCCAAGAATCAACTTTGGAAGGCTGAGAAACAAACATAAAACTATATATATAAGATGGTTAAATTCGACTAACCATTAGCAACCTGTTCAAACACCGCTAAAAGGCGAGATCGCTAAGAAGCAAACTCAATCGACATGAAACCGGCTGATCCCAAGGGTGTGAACAAGAGGTTGATGGGTGTTAAATTTAAATCACTCATGTTTGTCTCTTCTAAATCTACTAAGTGGGTTCCAGTAGAACCAAAGCCTAAACCTAAAGTGACTAAACCAAGTGGTCAATAAAAGTGCCATACTTGTTTTTGTTTATGTCACTTGGCCCATGAATGTTTATTTAGAATTGCCCCTTCTAAGAGGGTCAACTTGACAAAGGTTAGGCGGTATGGTTACCCAAGAATGCTAACCCCTCGACCCAAAATAAATAAAGGGCACCATGACCAAATCTTCTATGTCAAGTATGCTTTGTAGCTGCTGATCAAGCGTTAAAAGAATGGATCTTGGACATTGGATGTTCAAGACACATGACTAGATCAGCCAACCTCTTGACAATATTGAGGCCAAAGGACCCTCAATCATTTTTGGAGATAATTCTAAAGGAAAGACCATTGGTTATGGTACAATCCTAAGAAGGTCAGTCAAGATTGATAAGGTATCATTGGTTGATGGGCTGAAGCACAACTTGCTAAGCATATCACAATTTTGTGACAAAGATATGACTTGTATTCTTACTTCCACACACTGCTTTGTTAAAAATATCTCAACCAATCAAGTTTTGCTTAAAGGGTCAAGAAAAACAAATGTTCTTGCTATTAACTTACATTCTATTAATAATATTTCTCAAGTGTGCTTAGTTGCTTAAAATTCTTCCGAAACTTCTTGGCTCTGGCACAAAAGGCTCTCGCACTTAAATTTTAAACATTTGTCAAAACTCTCTAAAGGAAATTTAGTAAACAATGATCTTTTAAACCCAAACCATGTCTTTCAACTACACGTGTACTTCAACTGTTGCACATCGACCTTTTTGATCTTGTTACACCTGCTAGTTTAGGTAGAAACAGGTACACACTGGTGGTTGTGGATGACTATTCAAGTTATACATAGGTGGAGATGATGACTTCCAAGGATGAAACCTACGACATATTGACTAGAAACCTTCAAACTAAAAAAGAGTGCAAGATATCAGTGTGCGCTCAGACAATGGAACAGAGTTCAAGAATCAAGGCATGTATGTCTATTGTGATGACAATGGGATTGGTCACAACTTCTTAGTAGTCAAGACCCCTCAGTAGAATGGAGTTGCTGAAAGGAAGAAAAGAACATTGATAGAAGCTGGGAAGACAATGATAGCTGAAGCTAAGCTGCCACAGTATTTTTGGACTGAAGTTGTAAATTTAGCTTGCTTCACACAGAACCGATCCCTAATCAACAAGTTCCATGGGAAGACTCCGTATGAACTATGGAAAGGAAGAAATCCTAACATTGCCTTCTTCAAAAATTTTGGATGGAAATGTTACATCTATTACAATGGCAATGACCAAAGATGTAAATTCGATGAGAAAGTTGATGAAGGTATTTTCGTTGGATACTCCAAAATTAATAAGGCTTTTAGAGTTTTTATTAAGAAATCTTCAATTATTATTGAATCTGTACATGTTTCTTTTAATGAACTAAATTTGATTTAGTCTGATGAGACTCAAGATTGTACTGAAAATTTTGATAATTTTGAGATAGGAAACACAAGTACAGGTTCAGCCAACAACTCTTTAGCCGACATACCTACTAAAAATACTTCATCAGCCAACCATCCAACAGCGGTTGATACTCCTACTCTTTCAGCCAATCCTCAAAGAGATCAGCCAGCTAACATTCCTTCAGCTAACTATACCTGACAATCAACCTACTGAAATTCCTCCTACTGAAATCACACCCGACCTACCTCAGCAAACCACCAATACTTCAACTCATCTACCTCAAAAAATTAGAGAGACAAGATACCATCCAATTGAAAATATTATTGGTGACCCTTTTGCTGGAGTCAGAACCAGAAGCAATTTAAGAAATGAATGCCTCTATTCAACAGCCTTCATCTCAACAACTGAACCAAAGAAGGTTGATGAGGCTCTTGAAGATCCAAACTAGGTGGAAGCGATACAGGAGGAGCTGAATCAGTTTAAACATTGTCAAGTATGGAGCCTAGTTCCTAGACCCACTAGTCAACAAGTTATTGGAACTTGTTAGGAATATGCCTGTAAATCAGCTGATATATATGTATGCATATTCCAACACAGTGATTTGCTTGTTCCCATTACAACGCATGTTTCACAAGTGGCTAAAAGGGCTGCGTGCAGGTTAGTGTGGCAACTTGTTGAAACAATGCATAGGTCATTAGACTAGGAAGTCTTTGTACATATCCGAAGTCTTTGTCCTACCGTAATGATGACAAACCTTCATATGAATTAAGCTCTTCAAATTGCCACCGACGTGACCATCGCAGATGTCTCACTAGCGACATTTCCTTCCTATGATCGCCTAAATAGCCATCTCTACATCAGCAGTTTCTATATCGGCAGATTCTCGTATCCGCCAACGCACTTCATCGAGCAACCGCAGAGAAGCTATTTATTCAAGAGGAACATCGTGACCATCGCGGTTTCTACATCGAGACTATAATGGCGATCTCGACCGCCAAATCCCTCATCAGAACAACTGCCGAGAAATTGTAAGATCACGAGAAACATCGGTCGTTACTCAAACGCACTACAAGTCAAAATAGATCCGTTGTAAGATCTGTCTGACAAATTCAAGATACGCATCGATGTCTGCACCTTCACGTTTATCCAATAGACATTTCCTCTTCAGAACAGTGTTCGCGGTCTTCAAAGCTTCATTTCCGAAAAGGCCAAGCACGGGACGATGCACTCCAGTCAAAGCTATGATACGTCCAAATCGCCGACCGCATCCAGCCAAGCTCGACACGTCCAACTCGTCCACCAGTATCACGGACCATCTTCAAGACTTAAACCTAACGAAGGTCTTTGCCCAACAAATCCAAAAATGTACTCTGCTACATCACGAGATTCAGATCTCCAACGGGCTTAAAACCTATTCAATACACCAACGGTCATCTCTTCTTCTCCAGCTATATAAGAAGACTCTCATCCTCATTTCCACAGAGCACAAGCACAAGGAAAAACAAGCAAGTAATGTATGCTTATGCTTGAAAAAGGTTGTGGTATTGATCTTCATTTCTTCAATCCAGAACCACTCCTTTAGAGTGAGAAATCACAAGTGTAAGAACAAACACTTTGTGAGAGAGAGAAAGAAAATCCAAAGGTAGAAGCTCGCTTGATCAACAACCTTGTTGTTGATTTGAGTTCTTCTTCCTTCGAAGAACTCGCCTCTTCGATGGTCTCAACTTCATCATCCAAGAAAGAGACCAAGTATCTTACGATCGTTGAAGCCGGATCAAGCTTGAAGATGTCCGATGAAGAGCCGAACTTACATGTCAGATTGCATTCATATCGGTAGACTTATACTACATTATAAGTCGTGGCCGACAGCAATAAGTTGTCATCATGTTTGGTCGAGTGCTTAGCACTCGCTTGTTCAAATACTTGCTATTTGAACAACTCTTAATATTCTCTTCTCACATCACTCTAACACTAGCACTTTCCTTCCCTTACCTCCAAGGTTGTTAGGAACTGCTAAGGTTAGAGTTCTAATATGAGTCTTCGGGGTATCCCATTTCACTTTCCTTCTACCCCCAGGGAGATTGCTAGGATAGAGAGTCTAGGTTGATGTACTAAGCATGTTTGCCTTTGAGCAAACCTCTCTGAATTTTAATATAATATATATGTTTGTTACATTCAGCCTTGATTTCTCTTTCTTGTATAATTTGTCTTATCTTGTGCAACTGTTTAAGGAAAGTAAATGATGCATCTAATACATTATAGTTAACTGTTAAGCTCTCTTTCATATCAAATCCTTACGCTTACTTTAATCTAAATTGTTTGACTTATGCCGTTTGTTCTTCCGTCGCCAAATCTTATTCTCATCAGCTAAGTTCAACATATATCTTCCAACTGCATGTTTCATATCTGCTGATTCAGGATGTCCATGATCTACATCTGCTGATCTAGGATGTCCGATCACTCTAACTTCGGATAAACAGTTAGTATGAGGAAGATATCCTAATTGTATTAATCATCTTATCCACTCGTCTTATTATATATAAAAATTGGATGAAATTTTTAATACATCAAGTATAGGCTATTCACCCCCCCCCTCTAGCCTATTCACTGAGCAACCCTTGGACCTAACAGAACTAAATGGGTTTTTAGGAATATGATGGAGGAAGAAGGAAATGTCACCAGGAACAAAGCTAGATTGGTGGCCCAAGGCTATACACAGGAGGAAGGAATTGATTACGACGAAACATTTTTTCCTGTAGCTCATCTTAAAGCCATCAGACTTTTTCTAGCCTATAAATCTTTCAAAGACTTCAAGGTCTACAAAATGGATGTGAAAAGTGTGTTCTTGAATGGTGACTTACAAGAGCAAGTATACATTGTGCAACCCCCGGGTTTTCTTGATCATACACATAAGGACTATGTATACAAGCTGAAGAAATCTCTCTATGGCCTCAAACAAGCACCAAGAGCTTGGTACAAAACCATATCTAAATTCTTTTTAGAAAAAGTTTGGAAAAAGGTTTCGAAAGAGGTAAAATCGATACAACTCTCTTCATAATGAAATATAAAGGTAACATATTATTAGTTCAAATTTACGTCGATAATATTATTTTTGGATCTACTAATGATATTTTATGCAAGAGATTTAGAAAGCTGATGAAGAGTAAGTTCGAGATGAGTATGATGGGTGAGCTAACATACTTTCTGGGCTTACAAATCAAGCAAACTACTGAAGGAATCTTCATCATTCAAGCTAAGTATACCAAGGAGCTGATCAAAAAATTCAAACTTCAAGATGCTAAATCATATGATACTCCTATGGCTACTACTTGTCATCTGGACCAAGATGAAAAAGGTAAATCAGTCGACATGAGTTAATATAAAGGTATGATTGGTTCTTTACAATATGTAACTGCCTCTAGGCTAGATATTATGTTTGATGTGGGTGTTTGTGCTCGTTTTCAAGCAGGAGTCACATGAGGCAGCATTCAATAGAATAATTTGATATCTCATAAGCACTGAAAAGCTTGGTATCTGGTATCCCAAAGATTCTTCTTTCACTTTAATTGGATATTCAGATGCTGACTTTGCAGCTTGTAGAGTAGATAGGAAGAGTACCAGTGGTACTTTCCAATTCCTAGGTAGAAAACTGATTTCATGGGCTAGCAAGAAGCAAGCATCAGTCTCAACTTCTACAACTGAAGCTGAATATATTGCTGCTGGATGAAACAACTAGTTGACTATGAGTTTAAAGTTGAAATATGTCCAATATTTTGTGATAACACATCAACAATATCAGTATCTCGGATCCCTGTCATGCATTCCAAGACCAAACATATTGATATAAGGTATCACTGCTTAAAAGATCATGTGGAGAAAGGTAACATTCAACTTGAATATATATCAACTGATTTACAATCAGCTGATATATTTACCAAAGCCTTAGACTCTACAAGATTTTCCTTTTTAAGAGGTGAATTAGGAATGCTTATTTTATAAGTGACATGTATTTTCAAATGTGTTTGATTGTTTTTGAGTATTTCAGTAACTAAATTCAGTTGAAGATTGTAACACATGTCAATCACATGCAAATTCAGTTACTTACTCAATTCAGTTAATCGGTAGCGACTGATCTTTTCAACTGGATTCAGTCGCCAACGCTTCAAAGAATTCAGTCAAGCGGCTCAACAATTCAGTTGCTAGTGCTATACCCATTCAGTCACCATTGCCCGACTAAACCTTCCAAATTCAGTCACATGCGTCTGACTGAATCCCAATATTCAGTTTCGCGCATTTAATTCATCACCGTTTTTTATGTCCTTTCCCTTGATATTGGTGCGTAGCTTATGGGAGAAGCTAACCCTTTCACCAAAAAGTACTGACAACGATGGGACGTTTTGGCTGCCCACGACACCATCATATAAGCAACATTAAATTTAGCCCATGTTCCCAAGTAAAGTGTACCATTCATCAAAAATTCTCACTCATTGCCAAAACCCTAAATAAGCCAAAACCTTAAACCTCTTACCTCTTTACGCTCACAAATTTCCTAAACCTCTCAAACTTTCTCTGCAAACTCTCTGATTGCGCTGCAACTTAAATTGCAACAACTAGGGCAAGAGTACCCTGCCGTATCAAGTAATATAGTGCGTAAGCACAAGTATCGATCCCACAGGGAATGCACGGAATTTTCACTCCAACTAAGTACCGAAATTAAGCTAGCTAATTATATTTGAGCGAAAATAAATTCAGAATAAAAACTAAAAAACTAAAAATAAAAGAACGCAATTAATATTTACAAATGTCACAAAATGGTTTGGCAACAACAAATCAAGATAAAAGATAGAATTTTAGGAATGCAATATTTTCTAGTCTAGCTCGTGATTAATTTAATCCTCTCTCTACTTTTCTTTAACTCAATTCTTGGTAGCCGAGAACACTAAATTGGTTAACTACGAGCTCTCGCACCCCTATAGCAACCCGAATCTCCCTACCTCGCGAATGGCTAAGGTGGATTGATTGCATGTCAGAACAAGTCCTCAATTGGCTATCTACAAACACTCGTTACCTCTCGGTCTGGCGTCACATAGACAATTATTGTGTTTTCGGAATTAATAGGAAGGGCTCTCGCTAACTATCCTATAATTCTAGTGATCATCTAATGGGTAGCTAATCCATCGGAAGCATTAGGAACACACAATAATAACCAAGATAATGGGTAATAATGGGTAGAGATAATCTCTCTATTTTTCTACAAGTCATGCCGTAGTCGACATCGAAAGTGGTTAAAACCCTAATTTCCTACCTCTCGGAGTGATCACTTCACAAAACAAGTACTCCCATGGCTATCGGTGTTTTCCAGCACCAACTACTAATTTGTTCGGTCCGAAATGCAAGGTAGCTCTCGGATCCAAACATTTCTAAAATCATTTAATTAATGGCCAATTAATTAAAAGCATTAAGTCCACAAATTAATAACCTAGCATGCTTGTATACTAAATAGAGAGAGAGATAAAATTAAAACACTACAACGACATAGAAAAATAATTGCTTTCCATAAATCAATTAAGCACAAAACCAATTCCACAATTACAAAATCATTCAACCCTAGAAATATCAAAATATAGATCGGAAGAATTTAACCGACAAAGTCGCGAACAATGTCGAGATCCGGGTTGAAATCCTTCGCAATAGCTTCCTTGGTCCTTGATTTGAAGCTCCAAACCTTCGATGATAATTACATTTTTGGAAGATGAGGAGAGAATTTGGGGGAGGAGCTACAGCCCCAAAGGGGCTTTTCAGCCGCCTGGGACTGTCTGGTGCGTTCTCCCTTGATTTTGGGGCTACTTTTGGGATTAAAAGTGAAGGGCAAAGTGTGTTGGGGAAGCCAAGGACAAAATGGACATTAAACATGAAGTTTCAGGGGCTAAAAGGACCAAACGGAGAGGAGAAGGGCTGTTGGGCAAAAGGTGCGACACGTGGCAGCAAGGGAGAGTGGACAGCACATTAATGAGAAGTTTGCCTATTTGCTCCGGTGCCCCTGGGTCTTCAGAACAAGCTGCCGAGGTCCTTCCCCCTCCAGCTCTCTCATTTTAGTCCTCCGTTAGCTCTGTTAGCCCACCGTTAGTTCATTTTGCCTTGGCTAACTTGACGGACTTTGACGAAATATTTTGCAACTCAACCTTGAAGCCCAAAATTGCCTAAAACCTTGTGCTAAAATCCATAAAAGCTCGTAAATACCTTGGAAACCTACAATGAAGCACAAATACACAAATAATAATATTTCCAAGAATATTTAACTCAAAAATAGCACAAAATAAAAGAAAATAAAGGGAAAAATTCGTTGAAATCTTGAGCTCATCACTCTCTCACTAGCCTATTGTTTTATCATTTCTTTCAAACCATAAGAGCTTTAAACCTTCATCATCAATGGCAGAACAACTCGTTGGATGCCTAGTAGAGATCCCATCTCTCTAAGCCTCCCACATTGGCCATGAGTTCGCTGCCATGTACTTAGCCTCTAGACTTACACCTATCCTTTCCTTCCCTATCACATACTTTCATACTGACCTAGTGGTTGATTTCTTCAACACCATGGTTCCCACACCAAATACCCCTCATTCTCTGACTGGTATGATCCGTGGGGTACGGGTAGAGATGGATACCAACACTTTGGGAGGATTTTTTCCAAACTTAAGTGTTGAGGGAAGTGTTGATGTACCGGAGTAAGTTAGACTCGTTGGGTGGGCTAGAATGCAAGAAGATGAAGCTGTGGATTCAGTCTTCTACATGAACAAGTATAAGTTCAGGCCTATTCATTATGTTCTGTACACTTTCCTAGACAAGTGCCTCATTATCAAATCTGGTGGCCATGACAAACTCACGAAGATTCAGTGGCATTTGATAACTGCTATGATGGAGGGCCATGAAAGAACTGGGCGGTGTACTAGTGGACTGCATTGATAAAAACATCATCAAATACCACAATAACTTACAGAAGGGTAGACATGCTAAACCCACTCACCATCTCATCATTTCAAAATTCTTGAAGTTTATTCCTTAACTGGCCCAGCTGATGAGGAACCAGGATGGAATCCTTGTTGTCGCGATGAAGAAGTTTGGCAACGATGCCATTTTGAGTGCAATCACTTCTAGTCGGTTTGGCCAAGATCAGCGTGCACAGAGGTTTGCAAGAGTTCTTCTTGCTGCTACCAGGAATCAGTCAGCTGACGTTATTTAGCCGGCCCTTAGAAACACAAGGAGAATTGCTGGTACTTGTACTGAATCCAGGTCAACCGCCACTTCAGTCGCCCCACGTTCAGCTGCCCCCACTATCCCTGAGCCTCAACCATTCCTACCCAGACATCCTCCATGCAGATATCAGCTTATGGATGAGCTTACTAAACCCATAGGTGAGGATATTCCCCTTCTTTCACCTAGCACTGTTCCACCTACTCTTCACCCTCTAAATATCATTCCCTTTACCACCACAACTTCTACAGCCACACCTTCAACACCTCCACCACCTCAGCCAGCTGATCCAACCTATTCCTACACTGAACCTGATAAACCACAAAAATTCTTCAAACCTATCCGATACCCTACCTTTCACTTCCGTTACAATAATAACCGCTTTAATTCTCGTACCCCTCCTCTAAACTAGGTCTTTCCAATTGACCATCTACCATTCTTCATCCAATCCCTTCTTAGTTTCCATGAGGAGCTAAAGAAGCAAGCTGAAATCCCCCTCTCTCCAAATACCTCAGGACTGACTCTAGCTTCCCACGAAAGTCCATGTCCTCTATCCTACTATCTACAACCACTCTAAAAGGGACATAGAGCTGAACTATGGAAAGTATTTTGAACCCCTATGATTAGAGTGGAACTAGATCTACTGTACATGTGATCAATTCTTTTAGGATGAAATGATATTCACCTACTGGACCATATTCAGCAAGTACTTCAAGCTCTCCAAACATCCAATTGATGACCCCTTCTTGGTAGGCCGTAAGGCTATGGTAGATGATGATGAAGTGAATCAGGGCTGGGTACCTATTGAGATTTTAGCTGACTTACAATAGTGAGGGATGCTGCCCTGGATCAGACATGGATGAAGATAAACTTGGCCAAGAAGGAGTATGGCCTTCTTGTACAGAGCAAAAAGAGAACAGAGGGAAGCTGAAACTCTGGCATCAGCTGCTATTGTGATTCAACCAGTAGATGTTTAGCCGACTGTTGAGACTGTTGAGGCTATTGAAGTACAAGATGAAGTAGCTGATGAATCAATGCCCACTGAGCCTGAACCTGTTAGTCAACCAGTTGAAGAACAACCATCTACTGAACCTGTCGAAACTGAGGTATAAGATGAAGCTATGTCAAGAGCTAATTCTGTGGATGCTGTCATCAATGATCACTACAAGAATTTTGGGATTTAGCTACGAAAATTTTCGTAGCAAAAAGTCAAATTTTCGTCGCTAAAGACCTTTGGCGACGAAAGCATTTTCGTAGCGTGTCCGTCGCCTATGCGACGTCGCTAAAGGTCTTCTGCTACGAAACTCATTTTCGTCGCGAAATGAGTCCTTTTGCTACGAAATAATTCGTCGCGAAATCAAGGTTAAAATTCGTCGCAAATACCCTATTTCGTCGCGAAATGTTAAGCATCAGCTACAAATTTTTCGTAGCAAATTAAAAAAAACGTCGCAGAAAACACTATGATTAGCTACGAAAAAATCCATTTCGTCGCCAAATGTTAAGCAACAGCTACGAATTATTTCGTAGCAAGTGCAAAAAAATGTCACAAAAAGACTATGATTAACTACGAAAAAATTCGTCGCCAATGCCTCCTCTTTTGCTACAAAATATTTCGTCGCCGATGCCTCCTCTTTCGCTACAAAATATTTCGTCAGCTTGATTCTTCTTTTGCTACAAAATATTTCGTCGCAGCTTGCTTCTCTTTAGCTACAAAATATTTCGTCGCAATTGCTACTTCTTCTACTACAAAATATTTTGTCATAATTGCCTCTTTTTTTGCTACAAAATATTTCGTCGCAGTTGCCCTATTCTTTTGCTACAAATTTCGTTTTGTCGCAAATGTTTTGCTATTTCACTACGAATATTACTCATAGAGAATAATCACTATATATCCCACTACATAGATATGAATATATACTAAATCATTATCACATAAAAAACAATTGCATTACATAGATATGAATATATATTATTTTACATATCCATAAAATTTTGAAGTCATCAACTAACACCAAACCATTGTATTTAATTTTTAAGAAATCATTCAATATCAAAATGATTCAATAAAATACACTAAAAATTTGTATCAAAGAACCCCTTCAAAATGATTGGTCTCCAAAATGTCCAATGTATAGCTCAAATCGTCCATTGGAGAGTTGATCCAAGCCTACAATATAAATCATATGATTTTTTTATAAGTACAATATAAATCATATGATTACCGTAAATCACGCAAAAGTTTATACAAGAGCATAGAAGCCTATCCAATATCATCAAGTGCAAGAAACCTGTAGAATAGTTGATTAGCCGTGACATGTTTCCTTTATCGTGGCATCCACCACAAACTCTTCACGATCTTGAACAATTGCAAATCAAAATTTCACCAATATCGGTACCACATACACCAACTTCTAGAAAGAACAAGGAATTTTTGAATCAACTCACATAGCACTCGACACATCTATATCGTATTTCAAGAACACGAGTATATTGTGATATTTAAGTATTACTATTAACTATTTGTTTTTTAATGAAGTAGCTTTCTACATATTACGGTGGGTTCAACATACATACATGGATAATAGTCATGTTATGATTCTAGTTGATTACTAAGGTATTTATGAAGAGGGTGTCTTCATCGGTGTTGAGCATGTGAGGAATCTCACAAAGTTGGTGCACCATGCACCCTTGGAACAAAACTACTAGTAATTCTTTTCTTACACCTAAAAACATCAGGCTTCCAACAAGTAACGGCAACAAAACTAAAGATAGAAAGAAGTCGAACCTTGATGATAGGCTTTTCGGCCATTATAATTGTCACCCAACCAATATAAGACAAGAACCTGCGAAGAATACAATGATAAGTTCAACTTTAGAGAAGATGGAAGCAACGCAATAAAATGTGTGCCATACCATGAAAGTAAAAGAGAGTACTATGCAAAAGAACAAAAGGCAACCGAATAAACCAAGGTATTCAGCTCAAAACAAATACTCCCCACCGTCCCAAATTGATGTCCCTTTTTTTGAAAACTTTTGTTCCAAAATGTGTCCTTTTTTGCTACTGAATTCACGTTTGCTTTCTATCATTATCTCAATGTGCACTTGTAATATTATATTGCATGTACATGAATAACCAAAATGGTTTAAAAGTCAACTTCCTTAAGTTCTGCAAAAAACTAAAAGTCAACTTCCTTATGTTCTACCTCATGAGCCAAAAAAACAAAACCCCTAAAAGCTAATCAACTCTAAACAACTTCAACTCAACGTGTACCTAAGCAGGAAAGCAACATATATTACTTCTATACTGAAGTCCACATGAATACGCTTTCATATCCAAGGCCCATATTTGTTTCAACAAAGGTAATAGACACCACACTAAAACAAGAATAAGCTGAATGTTTGAAGCATAGGAATGTCAAACACGTCCTCTTACTAAGTAGTATTATACCGATGAGGTGTCTGCCTTTGAATTTTCCTTGCCAATCGTCTTCTTCCTCGGGACTTTTGCATTTTATGTCTTCCATATAATCTCTCGCTATCAGTCACCCCCACAAATTTCGTGCTGTATTTGGATTAAAACATTGATAGCCTCAAATGAAGATACAACATACAATTAGAACCTATAGAGGAGCATATTACACGATAATAGTGCTCTACACTTGGCCAAGTTGAATAATCACCATTCCCATCGGCACTTGAATTGGATGTCGAGAGAAATTAGAAAAAGCTCCGTATAGATCCCATGTTTTATAAAAGAATATGATGTTTGACTCATAAGGAGACACAGTTGGATCAACCGCCGAAGTTTCAATCACGATGGAATTGCGGTGTCGATCTGAACGTGAAGAAAACCACCGATAAAGTCACAAATTTGCATTAAAAAATTGGCATTAACATACGGTACAATGTGTGGCACAGATAACACGATATACCTTTTTAAGCACAATTTGGCGAGGAAGCTTTCGGCAAGAGTCGGGAGTTTACGGAAGAATGTATCCTTTTCGTCATTGTCCTTGATTAAGTATTTCCATGAAATGTATGGTATCCACCAACTTGTTTTGGAAATATTCGTCATCAAATGATTTGCACTTCAAATATAATCACGGGAGAACAGAGGAGACATGAATGTAATTATGGAACATAGTGAAACAATGTTATAGATTTGGAAGAGATATCGACTAATCATAGCCCTCATAGTTATTGAAGGCAAACGTCTCCCTTGCCTCGGGCGACACCGGGAGTGTACGAAGAGACGAGGTTGAAGAGGCGCACATCCTTTTGCAGTCTATGGCAAAAGAGGAAGATGAATATACAGATTCATCGGATTCATGTAAGTATGACAGGTTCAAATAGAGCATATGAATTCATAGATTGTATTTCCATAGGAGAAATATATATGATCACAACATCACAAGATATGCAAATATGCCAAGCGTATGGGTAAGGACCAACCACAATTCTCCACAAGCTTTGACGAATTCAACTGCGAGAAGGCATAGAACTCAAAAGCCGCGATAACTGGAAATAGAGGCGTGAGACAGAAAGTAGATAGATGCAAATGAAAATGAATCTTCATGTGGCTGGAAGTCAAAGCAAGAAAGACAAGTTGGGTGCGTATGCACACCCTTACTAGCTCAATGACGACTAGGTAAGAAGATAAAAGATTAATAAAGAACTAATGAGGTGCCACGTGGAAGCCACCATCTTGTTGATTAAATAACATGCTGACCTTTGGTATAGAAGCGGTATTGCGCAACTCCTCTGTCTTGCTTAATTTTGAACCCGAAAAATGTTCATAGATGAGGCATCCTAGCAATTACATCAGAAACCAGTAAGCATTAATTTCACCATAAGACAACTCATGCGAGCAAGTGCCTACAAAGAATAAAGCGTCAATGCACCATTACAAAGTACAGAGGTTATTTATAAGAAAAAGGGAGAATAGGTCAAGATGTTTTTCAAGTTGATCACTAACCTTTTTTTTTCTCGATTGAGTCATTATAGTATCAAATTTAGTCCAATCTATTCCACTTCCCTTAATGGACGTCAAATACTTAACAGTTGCGATGTGGCATGTTGATGTCATAGTACCACATAGTTGGTGCTGACGTGTCATATATAAGGGTTTAAAGTGCTAAAATAAAAAAGGTAATGCTACAAGTACAATTTCAGCAACCAATACAATTACCTTGTTCATTACAGGCAATGTATCTAGTTGTACACGTATCTTCCAAGTACAAATCTATACTTTCATTTTTCTACACTTCATCGTTAATAAAAATGAAAAACAAAAAGAAACGTAACAATAGAAGAAGGAAAAATAAATTGTTAAACAAATGAAAATTTTATGTTTTTATTCTTTTCTAGCATCTTGATTAACAAGGGATAAAAACTAATTTTTCATTTCCCTTTTTCTAACATAAAATTTAATTATTTTTTCCTTGCATTTCGATTAACAAGCGCATCCCGAGCATCCCGACGCCACCCCGAGCCACCACTTTGAACGGTACCACCAAAGTTGATACCATAAACTCGATGACATTTCCAAAAACACAATTTTAAGAAAATCCAAGAAAGGGTCAAATACAATGAAAGCCATTCTTCTCATTAAGGCCAAAGTATGTTTAAATGAGGGCGATCAGAATTGTAGATACATTTGAGGATGGTAACATCCAGAGGCGTTCGATCGGGACACAAATTCTAGGGCTTGAAAGCTATGTCAAAACCTATATCTTTCGTGCTCGCACTAAATGTTTGCCTTCAAGCTAAAGGTTTTCACAAAAAGATGAGATCTCGGTGGTCGTCGTTGGCGATAGAGGGCGAAGCATACGGATGAGAGAGAAGAAGTAGATGCCGGGAGGCTGCGACCAATAAATCAGATTTGTGAAGTTGGAGAAAAGATCCATTTGAGTCATTTCGCTACGAATCCTAAAATGGAGGAGTGCGCTTGGTATCGAGTGCGGTGAGGATGTTAATTAGGGTTCAAAGTGGCTCCCAAGTATTGTTGAGGAAATGGTTGCGGCGGTGAGAGGTGGGGGACACAGTATAAAATTGGGAGAGGTGGAGGCGCTTGTCTTTAACATCAGTGTGTTAAAAAATTAGGGTTTTAAGAAGAAAAAAAAAGAGGATAAAATCAATTAATGTAGTTTTAATTCTGGATAAATGGGTATTATAAATAGTGCAGTGATAGTGATACAAATTTCTTATACAAATCTAGGTGGCAAGCATGTGAATGGTTATGCTTGATACCTAGATAATTTGTATGAGAAATTTGTACAAAAAAGTTTGTATCCCTATCATTTTCCTAATAAATCTGAAACATTTAAGCTAGGGGAGAGTGATGAGGGAGAATGTGACCTCAGCACCAACTAGGTACAATCAATAATTTTCTTTTTGACCCTTTGACCCATAATAGTTTATGTTGTTGGCACATCAGCGCCAAGTGCCAACTAAGCAAAAATGTGACCTGAGCATGTATCAACAATTTTTGTTTAAAAATTGACATCCGTTAGGAACAATGGCATAGATTGGACTAAATTTAATACTATGATGACTTGACGAAGAAAAAAAAAAGGTAAGTGACCAACTCGAAAAAACAATGGCACTATATGGACAAACTGACCTATTATCCCTAAAAAATAAAAAGAGATAGGTCGTCCGATCCAAACTTCGAAACCCACATGTAGCAATAGTGAGATGAAATGTTGCCTCTGCCCTCATGATAAGGCACCTGGCGACGGGGCTAAGGACTTGGTTCTAGCAATGACAAGATGTCAAGATCATTTTATAACTAAATAAAAATATCACCATATAAAAAGTGAGGCGACTCACCCAAACCCCAGGAATCAATGGACCAAGTGGTGATTTTCGATTGTTCCCCATTCGACTTCGCCAACTCCATTGGTTTGTATTGTGAACTAACAAGCCATTCATATTCCGGATCGACACATAAATACTAAATAAATTTACAAAAACCAAAATTATATAACCAAGCATCACTAAGATAGCCATCCGGATATAAATTCCACCATGAAATTAGCACTTCAGATAAACATATCCAAATCCATTTTAGAGAACTAAGTGAAAATGGTATTTAAACGATGTTATCATCCCGAAAATCAAGAAGTTGAAAAAAAAATTAGCTCCACAAAATTAAAGAATTCTGTTGAGACACATTCAATTAGGTAAGTTTATATGCTTTATCCAGGGACTAGGCCAAAATCTATGGTAACTCAAAACTTTAACATCCATTTCCTAATAATAATAATTAATTAAAATCTTCCCTTTTCATTATAATACCCCATCTCGGACCCATAATCCACCATATAGAGAAATATGTATCGTGGCCAAAGATAAACAGAGATGATAACCAATGATCACATCCAAAACGAGGTATACCAAAGATTGGCCCTGAGAAGCTTCATTATTCCCATCAAACTCGAAAGAACATCAAACGCATGCAGCTTCCACCCAAAGTTTGAGTGACAACCACACTTTCCAAACAGACATTACCATGAACCCGTAAAACCAACAGAAGAATAAGACAAAGGCCATATTAAAAATCCTTAAGAATATTTTGGCACCGTGATTATAGAAGCCGGGAACCACACTAATTGAAGAAAATATGACAAGATTAGAAATCTCTATACTAGGCATAAGCACACGATATCTGCATGATTAACGGATAAATAATTGTTCTATAAGAAAACTATGCATTAAACTTGAACTTGAGTACCAAAGAATTGCAAAAGATAGAGAAACAACATCAACCAAACTTATGAAACAAAGAGTACCAGAAGAATTTTCCTACCTCATTAACCAATTGATGTAAACCGCAATCAACGGTTGCAATTTTTAAGATTAATAAAGACAACCAAAAACATGTGTTGCGTGTGTTGGGGAGGCGCCAACGTTCGACTCATGGACAAACCAAGGCTCTAACACTCTCCGAGAATCTAACTCAATTGGATCCCTCCATTACTACGCCCTAGCCTAAAGTTAGTCAAGAACGTGAAGCGTCAAAAATTAGTGCATCATCGAAACAACGGCATACTTAAACCTTTCCTCTCAAAAAAACGAATATTGGTCTTCCAATGAATTCTAAACTAAATGCAACCCCAACCCACCCTCCAAAGAAAAAGACACAAAAAAATAATAATAATAATAATAAAATAAAAACTTCATGTGAAAGAAGCATTGTATCCAACCTTTGAACTTGAGGAATTAGATGAAAACTAACACAAGTAGTAAGCATTGTTTCACGCCGTATTTCATTTTCTTACTCATGTAAATTTACTATGCAAGGGAGGGGAGATTATCACATCCACAGAATGCATATATAATTACTCAATTCACGGGATGACAATGCTTGCGGTTTGATGATAAGTAATGACACCGACATGGAGAAGGAACTCTAATCAAAAACCAACATCAATTCAAGTTTCTTTTGCTTCATCTTTTATCAATATTGTCCTCAATAGTGATACATGCCTCTCTTCACACAACATCATAGGCAGGGAGAAAATTTTATCCAAAGGATATTAGTCTCAATTTCAACTTAATGAAGAAGTAGACAATATATTGTCAAACAATACGTATCGAGATGAATAAGGAGTGCTACGCAAGCAAAGCAACCTCATGGAACTAGCAAGAGCAAATGTAGCCATTCAAACTAACAAAAAGTAGACTGCTTCAATGAAATCAAATTAAAAAAGAGAGGGGTGTTGATATTATAAGAACTTTAATCCTTTTATATCACTTCAAACGGCCAAGGTTCAAGAAAACCCCAAAAAATTCCAAGGGGAGAGACAAGAATGGAATTCACCATTCTTTAAGAAACACAATTCCAAGGAAAACGAAGCAATTACACAAAATATAGGAAAGGTAATAACCTATCGGGATCAATTGTTAGCACAACAATATTTGGCGAAATCTCTGTGGCATCATAATAAGAGCCGGTAGCACACAAAGCCATAATACCGCCACGCCACATCCAAATCATCCTAACCGATCAAAATTGAGCGAGAGGGAAAAATAAAAGAACAACATAATCAATTGTAAGCCGAAAAAGACTCGAGAAGCGAATTGATAACTCAACCCGCACCACGGGCAAAGAGAATGTATCACGCAAAGCTCGTACGGTGAATGCATTTATCAAAACTCTCTTCCGTGTCTGCAGTGTACCAAAAATTCACTAATTGTTAATTATGTGTTTTCCTAACACCACCACTTTCAAGTACATTTACATGTGATCAGTGAATAACAGCACCAACTAAATGAAAGTTGGACGGAGCATCTCCAACAATAGTTTAGTGCGCTAAATATTTTTAAAAAAAATGGTAGCAAACTTCACTAACACCTTCGTTGAGGTGGCTTGCAATATTTCCCAGTAGAATGGTGGTATTTGTTCGAATTGCTGGTTCTTCCTTCATCCACCTGCAGTTTTGGAAAAAAAAAAAGTCAACTAACAGCAAAAGCATTAAAAAGAAGATTGATGGGGAAAAAAAAGCACCAATTACATCATGAAAGTTGCATTTTATGACAAACTTGATATTGTAAAACGAAAAGTCCAAGGGTCTAGAAATAGAAACCTTCGAGGAACTTTTGTTGTATCACCAAATGAAGGATGCCATACCTGGAGCTTTGAAAGATATTTCAAGAGTGATCCAGATATAGTTCGTTGAGACAGCTGCAATCACAGTAAAAACAAAAACTGTATTTAGAAAGGTTTAGAAACTAGAACACATTTCAAATCCCAGACGAAACAACTAAAATAAAAATAAAAAAAGGATCAATCCATTGATGTGGATACCTGCAGAGTTATATTTCTCTTTCCTCGTTCAAATTTTGAAACCGAAGGGATGCGGTAATCACCGATTGCTAATGAAAATAACCAACCAAAAGTAAACACCATTAGTAACAAATGCAAGCTTCTCAAACTTTATTTGTCTTATATGATGACTATAGTAATTCAACCCAATGCACTAATAAACAACAAGGCAAGTAATGCCAAATAAGTTGTATCACTTTCACCAGTTCTCATACTAATCAACATGAAAATCAAAAACCATCAACAATAACGAAAATCGAAGATTATGCTCAGAACCCCTCCCCTCTCCTCCTCCTCGAGAAAGAGAGAGAGAGAGAGAGAGAGAGAGAGATCACCAAGACCATATATCACCCGTAACATATATAACTAGAAGAACAACAAAGCCCAATACTTCCCCATCATACCACCTTCTTTGCCCCGAGAATGAAGGCATGATACATCAATCAAAGTGGAAACTAGACCAAGGATCACGATCCTCAAGAAACTTTTGAGCAGTACCACATTAAGGAACATGAAAGATGCACAACAAAAAAGAAAGAGGCAATTGAAACGAAACATAACAAGTAAGAAATGCTAGAAATTGGATATCATTGGAGCAACATTGAAATACTTAGATGAAGGCCCACCTTTGAAAACCTTGCAACTTGACTTGGAAGCCCAACATCTGAAGAATGAGAGTAACAAGAAAAAGAATTTAGAAACCTCAAGATTTTGTGAACTAAAGTCTAAAATCAACAAAAATCCCACCAAATTATTCGAACACTTTCTATTCTTTTTAATTTTATTTATTTGACTTCTTATTGTTAAGATAGTATTCGAGAAACATATACAGATTTAGCTTCTTCATGATATATCAAAAGCTTGTAATTAAATGTAAAACACAACCAATTTGGATTCTACATGCTTCTCACCCTTCTTCCATGAATTGCGCCTCATCGCTGTTCACAAGCACCCTTGCTGCCCATATGTTTGCAAATATTTTCATGACTAGTTGGCTTAAAACGAAGAAAGAAAATGCACCTAACTTACAGCATGAAGACCCATATGATATCGATCCAAGTATTAACTTGGACTTTGTCTTAAATCGCAATCGAAAGTTGTATGGTTCTCTTGGCAATCAATTTTCTTTTTATTTTCCTTAATAGTCCGCACCAAGGAATACACCATAAGTATTTGATAAATGGTTAAACACAATTATGATCACATAGCTAAGTAAAAGAGAGGCATATTCAAGATACAAAGCTGATTGAACTCATACTTGTTCCTATAACTGATGAGCTGGTCTCGAGTGGTAAGAAATCTCATGGAAATCTTTAAGGGGTGGCTGTGGTAATGGGCTTCACAAAGCAAGAGGTCTAAGGTTTGATCTCTTCCCATGTCTCCTTACAATAATAAATTAAGAAGAAAAGAAAAAGTAAAGGGAAACCTCCTGGATGTTTGGTTATGAATATGGAGTTTGGCCATCTAAGCATCATAACATAATGAATAAGTGCATGAACCTATTGACTTGTAAAGCTTTTGTATCTATAGCGAGAGAAATATATTGGTCGACTACTTTAAAGAATATCAAGTTGTATTATTTTAGCATAAAACGAAAGCAAAGGCGAGCACTTATGCACAAGATGTTGGAGGGTTCCATACAATTCCCGCAATTATCACAAGCTGAATAACACATTATTTAAATAACTAGATAATTAAGTAACTTAAAATTTCGGAACATCAATGCAGAAGCTTTACGCTTAGTTCGAAAAAGAAAAAGAAAAAGGAAATCCAAGATTTTTCGAGAAATGACTCCACTTAAATTTAGATGCTTTCAAAATCTATGGATAGTGGACTAATGTGATTAGTTTGAACAGATTGAATAAGGGAAAGTAATTTTAAAATAGAATAGACAACCTCATCAAAGATTCCACTTTAAGAGCATTGCACGAAATGAACGAGCCAAACTTCCGCGACGATAAAATGGATGAACCAAAAGCTTTTCGCCCTCGCAACATAAAAAGCAAAAAATTAGGATGCCTAATTGAACCCAACAAGATCAACCCGAAAGTGGTCAAAATTGAATTTGAAAGTCAAATTAAAACGATTTAATTGAGAGAGAGGTAGTATCAACAAAATGTCTACAATTTCAATTTAACAATTATTGGCACAAGAATTGCACCAACCAACCAAATGGTGAATAAAACCCTAGAATTAACTCGTTATTGTGGAATTAGAATTATAGATCAAAATTCTTGTGTTAGAGAGAGAAAGTGAGTGAGAGAGATGGAGAGAAATTAAGAATGGGAAGTTTACCCCAATCACCCAAATATGATTTGTATGTATGTGTGTGTGTGTGTTGTGTTGAGCGAGACGAGAGAGGGAGAGAGAGGACGAGAACGATGGAGGCGTACCTAGCTACCTAGACGGACTTGCACCAACTGTTGTAAGCTTCCGATGCGAACTCGTTCAATGGAGACGGTGAAAGAGGTGATTGGCTTTTGAGTGTGAGAGACGGTGGGTTTTGAGTGAAGGAATTGCAAAACTAAAGCACATAGTCTCAAACTTTTGAGAGATCGAGAGGCGGATGGGAACGGAAGGGAAGGGAGAGAGATGAGCGTCGATGATGGAACCTGAATGGAGGGAACTGTGATGGAGGAAGACTGAAAGTGGGTTAAGGAGTGCTTTTGATTGTTATTTGAAGAAGAACATGGAAGAAGGGTATGAAACATTTGTCGCCCAATACTTCTTTCCGCGATGAACTTAAAATTGGGCCATAATTTGTCGCGGATTGAAAAAAAAAAATTTGGACCCGCGGGAATAAGTTCCCGCCCTTATTTTCACCGGCCATTTAACGACAAATTAATGGGTTTCGTCGCAATTGGCCCATAATTAGCTACGAAAATTATTTCGTTGACTAAAATGTATATTTTAGCTACAAAATAATTTTTTTGTAGTTAAAACAGATTTTTTAACTACAAAAAAATAAATCGTAGCTAATTCCTTATTTTCTTGTAGTGGATGTCCTGAAAGAGCTAGGGCTGTATGAGGATGTTAAGGTTACAACTGAACCACCTGTTGTTTAGGGGGAGTATCAATCTCTTGAGGGGGTTGTAGTTGATGTTAATGAGGATGAGGATGATGATGATGATAATAGTAAAGATGATGATGGGGATAATAACAATACTAAAGCTGATGCAGGTAATAACATTCTTTCCCAAACTCAGTCACAAACACCTCTCATAGTCAATTTTGCTCCGTCACTTCTATCTTTCCCCTTACTTCAAACACATACCCCTGACCAATCTCCAAGCCTTCAGCCAGCTGATGTCTCTACACATCAGCCAGCTAACACATTTTCTTAGCCAACTGAAATAATTCCTCTCCAAACATCACCACCCACCTCCAACCCTAACCCCAGCTGAACCTCAACCTTTAGCTGATGTACTTAATGCCTCCGTGACCACTCATTCCACTTCTTTAAGTATTGGGATTCAGTGTGAGTTGGATGAGATTGTATATGGTGAAGCCATAGAAGTTGAGCCTACTCCTTTGCCCTTTCATGCTGCTAAACAGAAATGGGAGGATTTCTTCACGACTGAGGTCCTCCGTGCTCCCTCCAAGCTGACAAACAAGAAGATCACCTTTTCTGAAGAGGTTGGGGAAGAAGAAGTAGTTGCTGAAGATGAAGAAGCTGAAGAGACTGCTGAGAATGGACTAATTGATAAAGCTATTAAAATGGCTAAACCAACTATTGAAGGTGCTGTAGCTGATGCCAATGCTTCTGATCCTTCTACATCAGCTCCCTCTATGACTTTTGTGGGTTTCAATGAGCTAAAGGATACACAACTGAGACTTACTGACATATTCACCTTTCTAAAAAACTCAATTCTAGACTTAACGAACAGAATGGGTCTGGTGGATGCTTTGAAATATCAACA
Organism: Platycodon grandiflorus; assembly: GCA_016624345.1. Taxonomy (NCBI): domain Eukaryota; kingdom Viridiplantae; phylum Streptophyta; class Magnoliopsida; order Asterales; family Campanulaceae; genus Platycodon; species Platycodon grandiflorus. The sequence continues at coordinate 40,920,332 of CM028363.1, forward strand.
GATGCAGATGGATATCATAGTCAAGGAACTAGTTTGATCACATGATGTTTTTCGTCATCAACTGATGATGACTGTACCTGATGTCCAGGGTGAGATCTATAATAAGTTCGTTTGTCCATTGTTGCAGGTCATCCCAGGGCAGTAAATGTTGATGAATGGAAAGAGAAATCTGATGCTCAGAGGGAGGCTACTGCACAGATTAAAGATCTTGAACACCAACTTTTTAAAGCCCTTCAGGAAGAGAAGAAGTAGAAGGATATCCATAAGGCCATTCTTAGAGAAAATGTTGAAATGAGGAAGCGTCTAAACATTCCTCCAACTGACACTGAGCCCCCTTCATCTTCTTCTTTTGGGACTGAACACATAGATCTCAGCATCCTTCTAACCAAAGATGGCTAATCAACTGAACAGTTAATCCTAACTAGCTGATGACTGATATGCTTGTGTATATTAGTCAATGATTCCAAGTGACCATCCATCCTTTCTAAAAAATGTCTGATCACAAAACCAGCCATTCCGTGTTGGCTGATGACTGATGTTCATCAGTCTATCAGTCAAGCTAATTCAGCCAATGTATAGTGACTAATAAAGACTTAAATATTTTCTAAGTCAGTCATTGTTTACTTGGCATAAGGATAGTAGACTAAATTATCTTTGACTTATCTCTTTAAATTCTACTGATCCTTAAACGAAAGCTTCCGTGATAAGCCTCCGTAGTTATTTTGAATTTGTGTCAGTACTTAGCGTGTCTTGTTGTCAAACATGCTTTTTTGCTTTTTATTTAATGAGTATCCTGACACACTTTCCATTTCTAGCTTTTTGTTTTATTTCAGAATGAAATGACAGGTTTTACCTACCTCTTCTATGATAACATAAAGGTTGAGGAATAATGGTTCACCTTGTTTGACCTGCTCTGCATCAGAACATTTAATGCAAAGTCAAATATCATACAATGCGTCCAACGAAAATTTTTCTATCTCTGACTATTTAAAGCCGTAGATGCATTGAAGAACGGTGACCTCAACATTCAAAGCTCTCAAGCATTCAAAGCAATCATAAAACTTCAAGAATCTTTGAAGCTTCATTTAAAGCGCATTTACTTAGATCTTTTATTGTTGTACACTGATCCATTAGTGATCATCTAGATTATTAATACTAGTGCACTTCAAAATCCAAGTTTGACCAACTTAGTAGTGGACGTAGTAGTTTTCACACTGTGAACCATTTTATATCTTGTGTTAATTACTTTTTGTACATTTGACCAAACTGACCAAAGCTTTAAGCAATTCATTACTTAAAGCTTCAGCCATCCTTTATTACATAACTTCAGTCAAACCTTCATAACTATTCCTAAGCTTAGTCAACAGATGATCACCTTTGTTGATGAGTTGGCTGATTTGTTCAAAATCATTATTCCGCTGCCAAAAGTCTTAAAAGGTTTTAAAACTTACAAAAAGATTTTATAAGGCTATTCACTCGCCCTTTAGCCTTACTATTTACCTCAAGTGGACCTACAAGAAGCATTAAACCTTTCTAGAAAGTTTATAGTAAATATAATATATGATCTAATGCAATTTCCAATATAAAGTAATGTGCCAATGGTGCTCAAGTAAGGAACTTCAGGTCTTAATTTTCCTCGGTATCTTCTTTAGGTCTAAATGGGTCCTTATCCACTTCAAGGGATCGGACAACTATTGGTGTGCTAAGTGAATGAGATTTATCCATGTAAAATCCTTCTAAAAACCTTCTTTAGGTAGGTTGACTGGTCTTCAAAAATTCCTTCAAGAAGATGCTCGATTAGCAGGCCGAGACAATATTTGGTTTTATCCAAGTCTTTCATTTCAACCTCCATATTTATTTTCTAAAATTTCTTTACACGTTTCAATAATGTTTATGTCATCAACTTAATGATGTACATGTTGCGATTTTCATTTTCCTCGTATGAGGAACCTTAAATCCTTCTAGGACTTTCATATGTATATTAGCTTCTAATGACCCATATACATATGTAGTTTCGACGTCCATGCACATCTAACTTCATAGTTTTTTTGCCAGAGATATTAAATATATAGCGGAACGTTGCCATCCATAACGGGATAATATGTTTGATCAAAATCAATTTCGGGTCTCTGTGAAAACCCTTGAGCAACTAATATCGCTTTATATCTCCTCACTTCTTTATTCTCATTTCTTTTTTGTACGAAAACACATTTAGATCCTATTGGGATAACATTCTGAGGTGTACGTACTACAGAGCCAAAACTTTATTTAGCGAGTTAAGCTAACCATTAATTGCTTCTTTCCATCTTACACAATCTGAGTGCTTCCGACACTATGCTATTGATTTAGGTTCTGGATCCAAATTATCATTCAGGAAAGTAAGAGCAACTGTAGATGCAAATATGTCGTCACGACTATGATATTCTTTTATATGCTTTTCCCGTATTCACAAAATTCATGGCAATTTACATCAATCAGACCCTCATCATTTCTCAAAATATTTTGATCTGGCCATTCCGCAATCCCAGTATTATGATTATTTAGGGGACATGCAAATGTACTGGGATTATCGTCTTCTAGACGATCCTCTTTAGGAGGTTATATAAGTTACAAGGTTTCTTTATCAGTATTTTGTTTTTCACAGATTCTTATCTCTCGCACCGATAGGTCTCTCACGCTTCTGGCATTGAGGAGCATCAACAAGTATACTTGATCCTTTAGAGATTTTCATTCTTTGTGGTGCGTTTACAACATATATATGTTTTTGTCACTCATTTATAATCAGAAAATGCATCTAGCAAACTACTTGCTAAATGTTGCAAGTTAATTATCTTCTAAACTTCCAGTTTAGTTTGACGAGTGCGCAGATTCAAATACTGAAGATCTTTCATATTCCATTGAGATTTCTTGGCATTCTTTTAATTTTAGGCTTTTATCTCCCCCTTATGCCGAGAAATGATTTTCATCAAATATGGAGTCAGTGTACCAAGCTGTAAATTGATCCCCTATCATGGGCTCTAGGTATTTAAATAATAGACGGAGATTCAAAGCCTAGTTTTCTTTTAGAGGCCTATAGAGGTATGCTGGGGTGGTGATATAAGAACATAAACTGCATTATAACCAAATACTCGCTGATGGAAAATGTTAGTTTCTTTCCCACACACTAGTTGTAAAGGGGAGTAGTCATGATATGCAGTATGTCGAATTTGAATTAGAGCGATAGCATGTAAAATCATATGTTCCTTAACATGAAATAGGTGAATGAATGCTCTAGCAACTAATATGATGCACTTAATCAAGGACTCGGCTAAAGTTTTCTGTGTATGGACATAAGGAACTGAATGCTCTACTAATGCCATATAATGATCATCAAATGCTTTTGATGTGGATTTTTATGAGCATTATCCATTGAATAATCCATATATAATAAGAAAAATAAGAAAATAGGCCATCAAAAATAAATTATATCAAACTAAAAAAATAGTCCGACATAACATAAGACATGGTTCATCATATGTGAGTCATAATGTCTGAAATAAATACGATCACTCATTATCGCCGATATCTTCTAGCTCTAATTTCAAGAAATCATCATCATCAATGTTTAGGGCCATATTTGCTTTAGGCAAACTAGCATGATGTGATTCACCTTGGGGTGCCTTCCCCTTTTTGTCCTTCTGCATTCTTTGATATGCTTCAACCAAGTGTTTAGGTGTGCGACATATGCTTGTGTGAGCACCCAGATCCGAAGTGATCGTTTCAACTTCGGGCTTTTTTCGCTCTTGTAGTTTTCCTCTGTTGATTTTTGTGTCGTTCGATAAACATGAAAACACATTTATTTTGAAAACAGAGTCGTCACTCTCGTTTATAAAGTAAACGGGAGAAAAACTTTAGATTATGGGTTCGGGGGTCAAGTTACAATTTGGGAAGGTTTTACGCACCCATCTTGCCATTTCAGTCTCTACATATTTGCATGCTCATATTTAAGTATCGCAAGTTTTCTATTCTATGTGACATAATATTAACTTTATATTTATTTACAATGTATTTAAAATAATTACATTCTTAGAATATAATTTACATATTAAATGAACTAACGAACGGAAGGGGTTACCTTCTGTTGTTTTACAGAATTCGAGCCAAGTTCTAGGCCATTGTATTATATTGGATCAAGCTAGCTCGTAGCCTGACCGTTGTTCTTCTACTGCTACCGATCGAGGAAAGGAAGACTTACGTTTTTGCGTGTGTGAGAGAGAGTTAATACTCTTTTCTTTTTTTTCTCTCTCTTTTCTTCCTCTAAAAGAGGCTTGATAGAGAGAGAGTTGTGTGTGTGTGTGTCGTGCGGTTCTCAATGGATGAGGGAGTCTCTTTTGAGGGAGAGCTTGGAGCACTTTATATAGGAGGAGTTTGGGAGAGATATTTTATAGTTACTCTCTAACCCAAGTTTGCATGAAGCTTCCTCCAGCCTTCAAAGTCTTCAGCAGCCAGGTGGCTTGACTTCTGGGGCAAATGTCAGATGTAGTGCGCGACGCACCAGGCATGGTGTCCGCGCACCAAACCCTGTTTAGGTGTTTCAGCGTACTCAGCAAGGCTTCAGCGTACCAAAACTATTTTTTGTCTTTTTCAGGCTTTGTGTCTTGCACGTTGGCCCTTCTAAGCGATGTATCTTCAGTCTGGACCCTTGATGTTGATCTAACTAAGGTTGTTTGTGTGTGCGGACGTCGTTAGTCCTGTTGAATATGTTGTATCTTTGAGTTTGACCCTTGATGTTGATCTAACCGAAGTCATTGTATTTGTTGGACATTGACAGTCCGTTGTATATGTTGTTTCCTGAAATAATCATAGAAACAAGTGTTCGTCCATTTGTAAATATATAATTATTTATTGGAAAATTCGTATAATGTAGGTGTACGAATTCTGGGTGTCTACAGAGCCCCTCGACTACGTTTGCTTAGAAGTAAGCGAGCGTCGTCGAAAAAGATAGACATCTAGCTTCATACTGACAATTAGATGGTCAAACTCTGCATCAGAGTTTGTGTGACCATGTCTATATATGTGGTCTAACCCTACATCGGGGTTGTATGACAAAGTGTGTTGTGTGTCAAGACTTTAGCTCGAACTCTCTAGGGAGAAGAACATTCAGTTACGACTTTGTGAGGAAAGGATCCCGCTGGGGAAATGCTGTGATGCAAGAGGCTTGCAATACTGCTGGGGAAAAAGAATGGCTATACTAAGGAAGTATGCCATTTGGTGATCAAACCTTATAAAAGGCTGCCTACGTGTGTCTATAAAGAGAATCAGATCAAAACGTAGTTCGCGTCTCTTCAGGGAAGAAACACGATTTTGATATGTTCTGTGATAAAGAGAGCGAAAAGGTCTGCTCTGCGGTGACCGGATCTCCAGGGGAGACTGCCTACGTATATCTATAAAGAGAATCAAGTCAAAACGTAGTTCAAATCTCTTCGGGGAAGAAATTTGATTGTGAAATGTATTGTGTGTGGGAATGTTCATCTCCGGACCCCGGGTTTATGCCAGTTGGGAAGCAACCAAAAAAAAGCTGTACTAATGCAAAATGAGGCAAATTACAGTTTAGGATAACCTATAAATTGACATAAAATAAAGATACTTATTTTGATCGGCGTTCGGGGGACGGATTCTGAGCTGTGTTGGATGGCAGGGCCGTTAAGCGGTTGACTTCCAAAGGCCTCAGGCTCGAACCTGTGGGGAAATAATAGGGTAACTGGGTGTGCAAACGTGTGTGAATACACTGCAAATCTGTGTGGTGTCCAGGGACACTTTGTTGGGGATGATGCGTACGACCATTGACATTGCTTCTGCTGAGATGTATTGTGTAGAGTCCCATGGGGATTCTGCTGGAGACGATAGATTGGATGGCAAGGCCGTTGGGAGTAACTCCACTGGGGGTTATCTTTGAAAATATGTTGATGATGGACTTTCGTTAGGGCGTCCAGTTAACGACCGTTAGTTGGACATTAAGTTGCCGTTAGAAGGACTTAGGGGTGGAAATTGCAAAATGCTAAAGCTTGGAAGGAAAAAGGGAAAATTCCCTTTCTTCTTAAAAGAAAGGAACGTCAGCATAGCTGGTGCCGTGCTTCTCTCTTCTTCTCTCTTCAAATCTTCTCCGATTTCTTCCGAAATTCTTCCGCAATCACTCAAATTTTTTGAGGTTATCATCCCGAAAATTATTTGTAGCGATAATGGCAAATAATTCGGACTCAGAAAATGAGATTCCTGTCGATTTGGGTGTCGGTGACGAACAAGCTGACGAGATGATGGCACGAAATCGGGTCCGCTATCCGTTCTCGGATAGTAATCCGAACGACATTCATCGTGACCGGAGCAGTCACATTTCTTCTTTAAGTCCACCCGTGGTGAGTTTTCGAAAAACCCACTTGTTCCATGAAGCATGCTAAATTTGAAATTTTTGCATGATTTGCTGAATTCTCGATGTTAATCCTGCAATTGTTAGTATCAAAGTAGCAAATATGTGTTCTTGCATGTTGAATCTAAGCAAAAAATGTGAATTTATACAATATGGGTATAAACAAGTATGTATATTTGTGGATTTTGCATGTTTAAAGTGCTTACTTTAATTGCAAATATGAACATGTTAGGATAAAAATTTCGAAATCGAGAGTATACATGTGTAGAGGGATGAACAAAGTTGGAAACTCCCAAGTTGATTTTACTGGGATGACTCAAAATGTGTGAATTTTTCTTGCCTGAAGTTGAGCGAAAGTCGCACACCAACTGTTTGAAAAAATGTTTCAATGAAGAAAAGTGAAGAAAAACTCTCACTAAACACTTTAAAACATTTTATTTTGATCCCAGGATCCTGGGGATGGGATTTAGAGAATGTTTGGAAAAAAGAAAAACTTTCAAGTTTTTTTTTTTTATGGCAAATTTGAAAGAAATTGATTTGATGTGAATTTATGAAATGACATAAAGAATGTGCACGTGTGCTTTGTGATGACACGCTGAATTTGATATTTTTCTTTGTCTTTGTTTTTCCAGTCGCGGAGGAAGATTACTCGCATTCGGGCGAATGGAGATATGGTGAGAGAGGTCTATGATCGACTCCCTCAGCTGATTCAAGAGACGGTGGATGGTACCTATCTTGGCACGTTCATCCAGAATGTTGGTGGCTTTATCGGCTATACCAACATACATGAGGTGTTGCGGTGTTTCTGATGGGACACAACTCATTTCTTCTACTTACCGTGGGGCGAGGTGACCATGACGCCTACGGACTTTTTGGCTATCACGGGGCTACCAACTAGCTATTGAGCCGGATTTCCATCTGCGACATCGTCCTGATGTCGTTGCTCAGCTGTTGGGCTTTGCTCCAGTGTACAAGAGCTTCGACGAGATTCCCGTCAGCTATGTCAGGGATTGGTTGCTCCACAATGTGGACCTTGTCGATACGGCCGACAGGTCTGCTGTGACCCGATTCGTCGAGTTTTCTTATTTTTGGCACTAGGGATCACCCTCTTTGCCAATGCTTCCTCAACCTTGCGAGTATCCTTACTCGGCTGTTTGAGGCGACTGTGCCATTTGGGTGATTTTGACTGGGGACAGGCTGGCCTAGTAGAGTGTTATTTCTTTATGGATTATGCTAGCCAGAACGTCGCTAGTAGCGTGACTGGCTACAACGTGGCATGGGAGGTAATATTCGGAACAAAAAAACTTTATTTTAAAAACTTCTTTTGTCGTTTTAAAATAAATATTGACTCATTGTTTTTGATGTGATAGCTTGGCTTGGGCTTACGCGGTGTTTAGCTTTCACCCTTTCACGCTCCGCACCAGGGTGATGACCCCACCATTTGTGGTGAACTTCTGGACTTCAAACCGGAAGTACGCTTGGATGGTTCCTACTCAGCCTGACACCGAGGTGGTTCGGACTGTGATTATCAACTCCAGTCCTGAATCTGTCAGCTTCTTCCCTTGGGGTCAGCTGCCTACTTCTTATGGTCCGGTCCAGGCGGCCAATGGTTGTCGCATTTTAATGGTTTCTATCATGTGCGACTCAATGTATTTGGGCGATCGGGTCTCGGCCATGGGCCCAATGTGGGCTCGCCTCGACACCGCCTTCACCACCCTTCGGGATGATGACCCGGACGTGATTCCGAGACGCGAATGGTTTCTCGCGAGGGAGGCTATCGATCCATATAGCTATGTGGAGATGGATTACGGGGTGTTCGTGTAGACTGTGTTGTATCCTCCTCCTCCTGCTCAGGAAGCGGAAGGGTCCGTTTCCCATCTTTGTGGGAGGGATCGGGTCGTTTGCGGGATGGATACATTATTTGGAAGTCCCACGGATGATTAGTTATGGAGAGGGGAAAAACTATAGGGAGGAGGACCTGAGCGGTGGTGAGATTCCACCACACGACTACCTTCTGCGAAGAAGAGACCTGGTATATCCCTGATCACCCTGTGTATATATTATCTGTCCATTTTATCTACGATTGAATATATATATATATATATATATATATATATAAAAAATGTTGTATGAACAGGTGCCCTCTAGCTCCTATCAGAAGCTGTTGAGCAGATTCTACAAGTTGTCTGATCTATATCGGAAGCTGAAGGCTGGGGCTAGTGATTTTACTTGCCGAGGAGGTGTAGACGCGATTAGGCTGCATCGCAGAGGTGGCGGGAGCGGAGGCTCCAGAGGTGCTAGCAGTAGCAGGTCGAAGAGAGGAAGACAATGATTTTCTTTCCTGCTATTTTTTTCTTTTAAAAGAAATGTAAAAAAATCTAGGGTCTCAATTCTAATTACTTTTAAATTACACAAATGTGTTATGGGCACAAAAATGGGTATTTGACTGGGGCTGCTGTTGGTTGATGCGTATAATTGTTGAATGACTTTCATAGGGGAGGAGAAAGCTTCTAATTCGTAACGGCTACTACGCTGTGGTCATAGGCATGATGCCTATTGAAGAAATCACTCCTGGAATGATTTCAAGAGTAATTTTGAGGCGTCCCCCCCCCCAAAAAAAAATCGATTTCTTGTCGAGGGAGAGATGTGGACTGGAGAGATGAGCAAACAAAAAGGTAAGTGCATGGTTTGGTGCGCGACGCACCAGGCTTGGTGCCCGCGCACGAAACTGGTCTTTTCTTTCCTGTTGCTCAACTTGATGTGCTGGGACATGCTACGACGCATTTTTCTTTGCCTAAAGCCTAGGTATAATACTGCTGTCGGGAGAATCCTTTCAATTGCCTTTCTTAGAAGGGAATTTGGTCAGAACAAACTTAGTGCCAAGCACTTCTTCCTTCTGTCTTCTCTTTCTTTCCCGAGAAGTTGTTCTTGTCCCAGATAGAATTCATTTTCTTTATTAAACATTCTTCCTTTGAAGATGAACCATCCTTCCGGTTCTCTGGAGGACTTTACACATTATGAGAGTCATTTGAATACCATGGTTCGGCTTCTTGATACCAATGATAAACTAATTATCGGTCAGGACTGCGACTTTCTGTGCGCCTTCTGGTGGATCGACATTCCGATAAATTGGGACATGATACGAGCTGCATCTCATTTTTGGTCCATAGGAAATCATTTATTCATCTTCTCACTGAACGAGATGTGTGCCACTGTTGAAGAATTTTGTGCTCTGACTGGGTCGGCATTTGCTGATCAAATCGTCATTCCTGACCTCACTCAAACGCCAGAGATGGTTGCGTTAGAGCTGCTTCGATTTCCTCCAGATGATACAAGGGCGATGGTTAAGGATAATTTTTTAGCTTAACTATCATCCCTAACATCTTCTGGGACATTTCCTACTGTCCCAGAAACACCCGACGTCGTCTGGCGGCCATTTTCCTGTGCCTGCTAGGAAAATTATTCCTAAGGAGTTACAATGGATTCATTGATGTGCGGGCACTCAACATGGTTCTTCAATGTTGGGGAAGCCAAAAGAGTATTGTCCCCATTATTTTGGCTGAGACACTGCTTGGCCTGGATGCTTATGCGGGCGGTGAAGACTGGTTCCCATCCGGCAGTCCACTTATTTTACACATGTGGTTAGAAGAACACATTAAAAGAATTGCTCCTCCTCCTCGAGTTCCAGCATTTCATCAAGCTGGGTATGATCTGAGGCTACATCATTGGGGTAATTTACCTTCTGAGGCTAGGTGGGTTGACCACTTTTCTCGCGTAACCTCCTCTGATATCTTATAGACCATTCGTCATTGGCGTATCCGGAGGTTTGTGCTGAGGAGTGATGGATTTGCACATGTAGTCATTGTTGGACTGCGCACAATCACATTCTATATTCCTCGTATATTGCGGCAATTCGACCTGGAACAGAAGATACCAGACCTGTCGCTGGCTGATGTTGAGGTCAGGGACTTTAATCCAGAGTTGTGTACTCTGATTCATTACATGTGGGCGACCACCGTATATGGCCAGGGTGTTCCATTGGGATACCCGCAGAACCAATTTCTGAGTCGAGATTACATTGCTTTGCTCGTGCCTTGTGTGGGAACTTATTCATCCTATATTGCATCCACCGTGGAACTCATGCTTGGTCGCTCTGTGACCAATAGAGCATCTTGCAAGAAATCGGGGATACGACTGAAAACGCTGATGTGGATACTCGTCCTTTGCCTTTACCACCCATCGGTAATAGGGGGAATGTGTTTCAGCCTGGAGAAGATTATGATGATGCCGAATCAAGTAATGCTGGAAGCATCTGGGGAGCTGCAAGGTGACGTGGTGGACAACGGAGGAGATAGAGTGTAAAGAAAGTTTATGTATTTGTATGTGAAATAGATTTAAGACAGGAAATGAGTACATGTAAGTCTTGTCTATGTACTCTTTGGTTGCCAATCCGAGGACTTTGTTATAAATTAAAAGTGTGCTATTATTATTATGTGAGTAGTGGTTTTTCCCTTGTGTGATCAAAACAGCATGATAGGGGAAACAAAAATATTATAAAATGTGTAAGTAAACGATCGAACCCAAAGGCTGCCTATGTATCTCGTAAAGAGAATCAAGTCGGATCGTAGTTCAACTCAGATTTGCAAGAGACGGAGATTTTTATTTCTTTTCCTCCCATGTTTTATCTCTCTCATTTATTTTTTGAACTCTAATTTTTGCCTAGGCCGCCATTTTGGGTTTTTGACCTACCGAGTTATTTTTAGTAGTGGGAGAAAAATATTTACAAACACAAGTAGAACCAAATACAAGATAGCTGAGCGGGCAACTATGCGTAGTATTTCTTTAGCATGTCCATGTTGAAGGGCTAAATGAGGTTTTCTTCATTTTCATTAGTGAGGAAGACAGCGCCATCAAACTGTATGAGCCTGACTACGTACGGTCCCATCCATGGTGATTTCCACTTTCCAAAATTGTCAATGTAGCTAGGCATCTTTTCTCGAAGAACCAAGTCACCTACTTTGATGTCTCGGCTCGACCCGTTTGTTGAAAGATCGAGCAATCCTCCTCTGGTATGCTCATGTGTGTTCTAAAGCCAACAACCTCCTTTCATCCAGAGTGCCGCCATCATACCGAAGCTTAACCAATTAGCTTCAGCCACCTCGGCTTCTATCATCACCCTCAAGGAAGGGATTTCAACTTCAACAGGCAGTATTGCCTCCATGCCATAGGCAAGAGAAAATGGGGTAGCCCTAGTAGGCATACGACTAGAATTACGGTAGCCCCAGAATGCTAATGGTAATTTGTCAAGCTAATATCTCCTTGTATCTGCCATTTTTCGAATGATATTTTCTAATGTCTTATTGATTGCTTCTACAGTGCCATTGGTCTACGGCCTGTAAAGTGAAGACTTGTGCCGTTGTACTTTAAACTCATCTAGTACTCGATTGACTTCTCCCTCGAAGTGTGTACCATTGTCGGAGATCATCTCAAAAGGTACCCCAAATTGGTAAATGATATTTATCGTGATAAAGTCTGCAACCTTCTTAGCATTCAGAACTTTGTAAGAAGCGGCTTTAACCCACTTTGTGAACTAGTCAACGGAAACTAGAACATACTCATGGCCGTTCGATCCTTTCGGATGTACCTGTCCTATGACTTCAATTCCCCATGTTGAGAAAGGCCAAGGCGATGTAAAATTGTATAACATGTGAGGAGGTAGATGTTACAAGTTGGCAAACCTCTTGCATTTATCGCAATGGCGCACCCATCCGATGCGCCGGCCATTGTACTCCAAGAGTAACCTTGCCGAATTACTTTCTTTGAGAGCATATGCCCATCATGTGTGGCCCACAAGTGCCGCCGTGCAGCTGATTCATGACTTGCTTGGCTTTCGCTTGATTGATGACTTGCTTGGCTTTCGCTTGATTGATTCGAATGAGGTTAAGTCCTTGATAATGCCTTTTGTATAGATTGTCACCACTAATTACAAATTGGGAAGCCCATCTTCGCAAGGCCATCCCGCTTTTCTCTCGGTGTTAGGAGGATACTCATCCTTCTTTAGCAAATTCTAAATATCCAAGTACCAAGGCCCATCGGCTCTTTCACGTTGATTTTCAATGGCAAAACAAAATACTAGTGTATGCTTCATTTCAATGACGAAGGGTTAGATATTAAACTCAGCGAGGATCTCAACCAGCGATGCCAAAGTTGCCAGAGTGTCCGCGAAGCGATTTCTATCTCGGGGGAGATAGTGAAATGATATGAACTCAAATTTTTTTGCCAAAGCTGTCAAGCGGGCATGATACTACTGCAATCTAGCATCCTGCGTCTTTCATTTTCTTTCAACCTGATTTATGATCAAAGCTGAATCACCGCATACTTCTAATTCTTCGACGCCCATTTTCAAGGCTTCCTCCAAGCCAGCTATACAAGCTTTACACTCGGTGGAATTGTTAGAACATTTAAATTCTAATCGTACGGCCAAGGGCGTATGTTTATCCACGGGATCGATCAACAGTATTCCTATACCGTAACCTCTTTTGTTGGCGGCTTCATCAAAGAAGAGTTGCTAGTTGCACATGCTCTCTTTAATTTCAAGAACCCCTTCATCAGGCAAATCTGGTTCCTTAAATTCTTCTGCATCTATCGGCAGATCTGCCAACTGATCGGCTATTACACTTCCTTTGATTGATTTTCCCCTTGCATACATTATATTGAACTCATTTAGCAAGAAAGACCATTTGGCAAGCCTGCTTGACAGTGACGGCTTTTCAAGTATGTATTTGATCAGATCCATCGTCGAAATCACCTTTACAGGCAATGTTTGCAAGTAAATCTTGAGTCTCTGCATCGCCCATACCAGACCTGTGCAACTCTTCTCAAGTGCGGAGTAATTCAACTCGCTGCTTTACAACTTTCTACTAATAAAGTAGATGACATTCTCAGGATGAGAATCTTCCTTTTCTTGTGCCAACATGGCTCCAACCGCGGTGTCCGTGACGGTTAGGTATAACAATAAGCGCTTTAGTTTGTGAGGAGGAGCTAGAACTGACGGACTAGCTAGGTACTCCTTAACCTTTTCAAATGCTTGCTGGCACTCTTCATCCCATTCTTTATCCGTATCCTTCTTAAGAATCTTGAACAGAGGTTCGCACATGGACGTCAGCTCCTGAATAAAATGATTGATGCATTGTAATCGGCCCAAAAGCCTTTGACTTCATTGGAGTTGTTGGTCGTGGCATATCTATGATGGCTTTGACCTTTGCAGGATCCACTTCAATTCTATTGTCGCATAATGAATCCCAAGACTTTTCCTCGGTGACCCCAAATGTATATTTGGTGAGGTTGAGCTTCATCCGGTACTTACGCAATCTCTCAAAGAATTTGCGAAGATCTCTCAAATGAGCACCATCTGCGTCTACTGAATGAATAATCATATCATCTACATACACTTCTACTTCTTTGTGAATCATGTTATGAAAGAGCATGGTAGCAGCTCTTTGGTATGTAGCCTAAGCATTTTTCAATTCGAAGGGCATAACTGTATAACAATAGGTTCCCCAAGGGGTGATAAAGGAAGTCTTCTCCTATTCTTCTTCTGCCATCTTGATCTGATTGTAACCGAGCATTCCATCCACAAAAGACCGTACCTTATGTGAAGCTACTGTGGCTACTAAAATGTCAATGTTTGGTATGGGAAAGTCATCTTTCAGAGATGCTTTGTTGAGATCCTGAAAATCTACACAAATTCAAACCTTACCATTCGGCTTTGGCGTTGTCACAATATTGGATAACCATATCGGGTATTCCACTACCTTGATGAATTTGACTTTCAACTACTTGATGATTTCTTCCTTGACTTGCAGGGACCATTCAGGCTTGATTCTCGCGAGCTTCGCTTACCGGCTTGGCATGGGGTACAATGAATTCGATGTTCAACAATTGCCGGATCCAACCTGCATATCTTCGTAAGACCAGGCAAACACATCCTGAAATTCTGTTAACAGGCTGATCAATGCTGCTCTTTCTTCATCTTGCATGTAGCTTCCAATCTTGACCTTTCTGACTTCATCATTTAGCCCTAGATTGATGGTGGACAAGTCTTCTTGCAGAGCTTCCAATCGGCGCTCCCCTCATTGTTTGATCATCTTAGCTAATTCAATTAAAAAGTCTTTATCATTTGGATCCCCATTATTAATTGATTCATTATTAACCAGATGATTTATCATGTTTTTAGTTAATTCATCTTTTAAAACATTGGCAACCAAGGAGTACACAAAAACACTTGCATTATCATTAATGAAAGGAAGGGTTACAAGGTTGACTACCTCATCGAGGTCCACACAGGTGAGGTCCTCGATTTTGGTATTGGGAATAGAACCGATTGATGACCGCTCTAACAAAAGGGAAGAAAGGGGTAAGGTGTATTCGAAGCGCTCCACCAGGTCCTCGACCTTCAGCAACGGTCTCGTAGTAGTGTACCAATTTTGAAGCGGATTTTATGCCACTGTCTCAAACTCTTCTACTGAGTCCTCTGTGCTATCTGATGCTCCGTTGATCAATCCTAAAAAACTGTCTCCCATAAAGTCTTCTCCGAATATGGCCAGGGCAGAATCTTTCTGATCAATAGTCCACGTGTTATCGACCGTCACCACTTTGTAAAAGGTGTCACGAGGGCCAATAATCACTTTTTCCATTTCTTCTACTATGAGGCTGATGTCGTTGAAAATCTCCTATCCGGGGTGCATCTTTCTGCTGTTGTCCATCCACAGCTCAGGAAACATGAGGTAAGCCATGGTTTCTCCATGCTTGACAAAGTATCCATTCAGGGTCTTCTGGTAGGGGTTTATGAGAGGTGCCGTGTATGGATGGTTTCTCTGAACTGCTCTGTTTCTCTTGTGCTTCTCTTCCATTACTGCCGCTACTTCTGCAGGTGTTGGATTGTATCCCAGTCCAAAAGGTTGTATGTATTCTTTGATGTCGTCTTGTACCAGGTTGATTCTGCCTTGCTGGCTCTTGCCCAGCCGCAGTCCTGACATGTAGCCTATATTGTAAATCATGCAATAAGGGACTATCTCTCTAGGTTCTACAGCTTTCTTGTAACTGATGCCAGTTTCTCTTGCATGCTGGATTACGTTCACCCTCGCCTGAGGGATTACTTCGAATCCGCTCAAAAAGATGCCAGTGTCATCGTGCTCAATTTTGAGAATAGGAACATCTCCTTTCTCTTTTGATTCCATGAGTTTGTCTGCCAAAATAATGACTATGTGATCCTCGTGGATAAACTTCACACATTGATGGAGTGATAAAGCTACTCCTTTCACGCCATGAATCTATGGACGGCCTAACAATAGACTGAAGGTAGAAGGGATATCCAATACTTGGAACTCGACGGGCATTCCTAATGGGCACATGGTTAGCATAAGTGTCACCACCCCGAGCACACATCGGGCTGATGTTATCATAGGCTTATACTGATTGCGATGATGGAGCTAGGTCCGAGATTTTCATTCCCAACTTGGCTAAGGTTGTTGTTGGACAAACATTCAAAGATGAACCGTTGTCTACTAGAACCTTCGGTACCCTCCTTTCTTGAATACAAATCGTAATATGCAGACATCAACATGGTCGACACCTCTCTTTGGTAAATCAAGGTCGGTGAACATGAGAACGTTCCCAAAATGGATGTTTCCAATCATTTTAGTCACTCATCGAGAGGTCCCGATTGGGATAATAGCCTGACTCAATGACTTGGCAAGGCTGTCACGGTGGGTCTTGGAGGAACAGAGAAGACCCCGAATGGAAATATTGGCTTGGGTCTTCTTCATCTGGGTAAGGAGAGCATCTTCAATGTCTTTAGCCCCAGTATCATTGGCGCTAGTATCAACTTCCTTATCTTTCCCTTACGGACCACTAATGTCTTGAGCAGACTGGTATATTCGACCAGATCGAGTGATATGAGAGACATCGCCTCCTATCCATGAGGCCTTTTCAATGTTGTTCACTTGTTCTTGGGAAGTATCCTGGGCACTGGACAAAATGTTGCTCCAAGAGAGCATGTTGCATTCGAAATTCTCCTCCTTTGAAGACAAAGGGATTAAGAGATATGGCAATGGATTATTGTTGACTTCAAATCTGGCGGGGGAGTTCACCTCTTCTGTTTCAAACTGGATGGTATTGACATGGTTAGTTGGCAGAGGATTGTTCACCACATTAGGCATGGCATGTGGTTTCTCAATGATTTTGTCATCGATTAGGTTTTGCATCACTCGCTGGAGCACGAAGCATTTGTCAATGAGATACCCACTAGACTAATGATATTCACAATATTTCGCATGGTCCCATGTGGTAGGCAATGGATTGGGAGGTCTATAACCTTCGATAGGTTTGAGGATTCCTTGTGCTTTCAGCCCCTGAAAAATCAGTGACATGGGAGCGTGCAACTCATCAAAATGTCTATCATTTCTGTGGAGATTATTTCTTACACCTCTGTTATTTTTGTTTCCCAATGCATTTACAAACCCATTAGGTGAATAATTGAAATGTATATTTCCATAATTCTGAGCAGATGGTACAACTGGCAAAGCCATAGTCAGAACATTCCCTAACATATTTATAACAGTGCACGTTGTCGCTGTCTTTCCTTTGGAGTATCGAAATGAGCTTGGAGAGGGAACAACCTTGATCTGTCTGACAGATCTCCGTGTCGATAGGAAATCTGACATCTAAGATTGTAGAAAAGTCAGCGTAAGGAAGGTAACACATACGATCCAAATAAATCGGCTGAAGGTTTCTCAAAAAGATCCTGACTTGTTCAGCTGGGTTAGGTCTGTCAAGGGATTAGGAAATCTTCTTTCTCAACCTTTCGGCATACTTAGAAAATGTCTCCTTCTCCCTCTGGGTACATGAATCAAGATCTCTCCGTGCTTTTCCTAATTAGTGTTATCCTTGTACCTTTTCTCGAAACTCATCTCGCGAGTTTATCCTGTGTAGCAATCACAAGTCGTCCACGACATTAATCATTGTTTGGCAGCCCCAATTAAAGTTAAGTGAAAATTGGAGGCCATTGCTTTGAAGCTTGCCCCCTCTCTGCTGAATAGCATGGGCGTAAGACCTAAGATGGGCAATAGGGCAACCTGTCCCATCGAATTTTTTAATAGCATGCATTTTGAACTTTGGTGGTAAGATGGCGCAGTCAGTTGTCATTGCTCGGGCGGTGAATTCACCTTTTTCAATACTTTCAGAACCATGTCTTTCAATTCTTTGATTTTACCTTTGTTTGCAAGTTCGGCATCATTGGTATCAACCATAGCTGCCCAAGAACTGTCCTACTAGAGGAATTGGGTAAGGTGGTGCATAGCCAGTAAATGGATAGATTGGTTTGGCTGAAGGCTATGGGTTGTAACTGTTTGGGTTTAGGTGTGGACTATCCTGGATTAGATTGGTAATGTAGAATGGGAATGCATTTAGATTAAAGAAAGGAATATTGGTAGGCGGAGATGTGATGCGAGTCGTAGGAGGTGTAGTAGTGTTTGGGATTAGGATTTTGGTAGTCTAAGACTGGGGATGGGTGTTTGGATCGGTATTTGGCTGAGGAGGAAATGTGTTAGGGTAAGATGGGTAAGTGTTTGGATATGGGGGATATGGATAGTAGACATGATGATAGGTGTTTGGATTGGGCAGACTTGCATTCACGCTTGAGGGTGATGGGTCAACAGTTCCTGTGGAAATGGGTAAAGTTCAGTTATCAGCCCCTTGGCCTTGGATAAGGGCTGAAAACCTGTTGATCATGGTTTCCATGTTCTGGTCCATCCACTGCTGCATCGCTGGGGTTGGAGCGTATCCTGGAGCCCTTGTGTCATGTCCCGCAGAAGTGCTATCTTCTTGATCGGCCATCTGATTCCAATGCAGACTTTCTGTACTTGATTCTGAACCCAAACTTGATACTCTTGTCAACTTCCCAGTGCTAATCCTTCTCCAATTCAAGGCCAGGTTTCTGAAAGGTTGGGATATGGATAGGAGTTAGGTTCTAGAAGTGTTTCTGGGTACAGCACAATTTCTATTCCTCTTTTCCTTTTAACTCACCCTAAGATGGTTGGACAAGTGACAATGCTTTGTTTTGACTTGTGAACCATTCCTGGAACAGTGGATTCTCTCGCCAGAATATAGGACCTTTGTATTCCACCTGTATTTCGACTTCCTAAGATTGGACAGATCTCAGGCGAAGGGCCTATATCCTCTTCAGGATCCACCATCCGAATTGTATAGGCATATGTCATTAACTTCTTTGTTAATCCTGTGCATGAGGATTTTGCTTGTCGACCTTTTGATCACAATGATTCTCTTTTGAGAGAGTATGACTCTTTTTGATTTTCTTTTGGTGTTTATTTCTCAACAACTTTTTTTTTTCTTTTTGCTGTTATCAAACAGACTCTTTTGTCGGTCGACGACTCTCTTTTGATTTTGATTTGATTTTTTTTTTTTTATGCACAGGATTGACAAAGTATGTTTGTGACAACAAGAACCAACCGATCTTTTGAAGTGTCTTAGGAATCTACATGAATTACGCATGGCTATACAGGGTTAGGATGGATTACTATCCAGGGGACGATTAGTAATCGCACGGAAAGGGATAGTGTCAGCTGAAGGAATGCTGGGCGCATGACTTGCCCAGTTTCACTTCAACGTGGCTATATCAGGGTTTGAAGTTTGGCAACAGTTTGGAATAAATGAGTGCGCGTGTGTGCGCGGGGTCTAAGAGACTCTTTTTACATTTATAACAAATGACGTGAGACATATATATACAGAATAAGAAGAAGATATGTTCATTTTTTCTGATTCATGTGATGTGGGTTGTGTTTTGTTAATAGTTGAAATCAGCAGGAAAGAATAACACATTCACAGATCGAGGGTTTAAAGCCTCGAGGAAAGAGAGGAAAAGAAAATAGAAAAAAATGGGAATTCTATCCTATTTCTAATTATTACATTTGTGTCCTATTTCCCAAAATGAAAAAGACATAAATGAATGTACAATTGAATAATGGGCAATGGCACCCGAAATACATGTACAAATAAATAAATCAACTTGTACCTGCAGGGGTGAGTATGGACAGAGTAATATATACTATACAAATAACATTTTAGTCATGTTATACAAATCAAACAAATTTGTGATATTTAAATATGTGAGCGTGCAATTTATGTATAAAAAATGAGTCTGGCTCTCTTTTTTATTTAAAAACAAATGTCTCCAGCAGAGTCGCCACTGTGAGCGCCCCGATCCAATGGGATCGTTTCAACTTCGGGTTTTTTGCTCTTGTGGTTTTCCTTTGTTGATTTTTTTTGTGGTTTGATAAACGTGAAAACACATTTATTTTGAAAACAGAGTTTCCACTCTCATTTATAAAGTATACGAGAGAAAATCTTTAGATTATGGGTTTGGGGGCCAAATTACGATTTGGGAAGGTTTTACGCGCCCATCTCGCCCTTTCAGTCTCTACATATTTGCATGCTCGTATTTAAGTATATCAAGTTTATTATTCTATGTGACATAATATTAACTTTACATTTATTTACAATGTATTTAAAATAATTACATTCTTAAAATATACTTTGCATATTAAATGAACTAACGAACGGAAGGGGTTACCTTCTATCATTTTACAGAATTCGAGACAAGTTCTAGACCGTTGTATTATATTGGATCAAGCTAGCTCGTAGCTTTACTGTTGTGCTTCCACTGCTACCGATCGAGGAAAAGAAGACTTATATTTTTGTGTGTGTGAGAGAGAGTCGATACTCTTTTCTCTTTTCTTCCTCTAAAAGAGGCTTGATAGAGAGAGAGTTGTGTGTGTGTGTGGTGTGGTTCTAATTGGATGAGGGAGTCTCTTTTGAGGGAGAGCTGGGAGCTCTTTATATAGGAGGAGTTTGGGAGAGATATTTGATAGTTACTCTCTGACCCAAGTTTGCACAAAGCTTCCTCCAGCCTTCAAAGTCTTCAGCAGCCAGGCGGCTTGACTTCTGGGGCAAATTTCAGATGTGGTGCGTGGCGCACCAGGAAAGGTGTCCGCGCACGAAACCCTATTTGGGTGTTTCAGTGCACTCAGAAAGGCTTTAGCGCACTGAAAGTGTTTTTTGTCTTTTCCAGGCTTTGTGTCTTGCACTTTGGCCCTTTTAAGCTATGTATCTTCAGTCTGGACCCTTGATATTGATCTAACTGAAGGTTGTTTGTGTGTGCGGACGTCCGTAGTCCTGTTGAATATGTTGTATCTTCGAGTTTGACCCTTGATGTTGATCTAACCGAAGTCATTGTATTTGTTAGACGTTGATAGTCCGTTGTATATGTTGTTTCCTGAAATAATCAAAGAAACAAGTGTTAGTCCATTTATAAATAAACAATTGTTTATAGGACAATTTGTATAATGTAGGTGTACGAATTCTGGGTGTCTACAGCGTGACCAACGGCCATCACATACACACCTATAACAAACTTGGTTATGATTTACAGTTTGCAGAGTTAAGCTACATTTATTTGGAGGATCTTCGACATAGTCCATGCCCCTTCCACATCCCCGGATCCAATTATTGTTACCCCGACCTCGACCACCTCTATGAGACTAACTCATATTTCCTCGACCTCGCCCTCTCCCCCTTCCACGTTGATTATCATTACTGTGAACCATGACATGTACTTTAGGGACTGCTTGAGAACCAACTACCCTTGCATAATGATTTTTCATCAATAATTGATTGTGTTTTTCTGCCACTAATAATGAGAAATTAGTTTAGAATGCATAGCATAATTTTTGGCCCTATACGACTTCTCAAGTACAAGATTGCTAGCATGAAATGTTGATAGAGTTTTTTCTATCAGCTCATTGCCTGTAATATTTTTCTCACAGAGCTTAACTGTGAGACAATGTGATGCAAGGTTGAGTTGTACTCTTTCACAGATTTAAAATCTTGGAATCGTAAGTTCAACCAATCATATTGTGCTTGGGGGAGGATTATGTTCATTTGTTGTTGAAAACGATCCTTCATGGATTGCCATAAGATAATTGGATCTCTTTCGGTGAGATATTCATTTTGAGGTTCCGATTGAGGTGGTGGCAGAGAAAATCAGCGCTCTTGACTTCGGGAAGAGGAGCATTCGAATCTAGGACAATACTTTCGCTTAAATCATATGAAGCGAGGTGAATCTCATCATCAAGAGCCTATGTTAAGTAATTACTACTATTTATAGCAAACTCAGCAAATTTCCTCTTCGCAAGGTCGACAATTTCAAAATTCTACAATCATTCAAAAATCTTTATATTAATATCCAATAATATGCTCTTTTTCATTCACGAAATATATATCAAAGGGAATTTATCATTACTCGTAAGGGTTTGCTAGACATTTTTGAATCTAGAAGGATCTTTTCGTTATTTTCAAAACTTAAAGATCATGAAAATTCTAACAATAATTATTTAATTAACTGCTCTAGTTCATTATGTAAACATAAGGCTGATTTTAAACATATGAGAACTCGAAGGGTAAAAGTGCAGTCAATAGAATCACAAGGAGCTAACAGTAACTTGGTTGTCTTCTTTCCCAAATCCCACGAACTAGTAAACTGGTTCACTTTGTACATCATTTTTTTTTTCTTTAATTTTCTTTTTCTTGGTCAATTGCTCCTTGTACGAAATATTCTACAAATACCCAATCCATCATATGGATTACACCCTAAACTGGAAATCCAAATTATTGAAACCATATATTAGTAAATTTTGCTAAATGCTGAAACCCTAAATCGATTGATTCCACAAATGTCTTTCAATTTTTTAAAGATGGTATTCAAAGCAGTTCATACTTTCTTAATTCAAATTTTCAAATGATGGAAGAAAATAATTTGAAATAGTTCTTAACCTTCTGTCAAGAGACTTCAAATACAACAAATATCAAATGCATTGCAGCACACTCGGAGACAATCCTTTTAAACATATTGCAATCAAGAAAAACAAAGTATGGAGTTCTATGGTTTAGACAAAAAGACCCAAGCATGTAGACAAAGTAAATCCATGTTATCAATTCATAAAATATGTTGTCCAATCTACAAATGACTTCCAACGAGTATCAGGTTCTTGTTAGTGGCATCCATACTTCACATTTGGCATCATTTGTTTGTTAGAATGGATGGCTCGATTCTAGGTATGTAGGACTCGGGGGTGCAGGGGCGTGGCCTTCTGTGGTAAGGACTGTGGGTATAGGGCAAGGATAGTTCGCGGCGGCCGCACTATCCCAGTTTTGGAAGTTCACGATTTTCCTTATTTGTGTCGGTTTAGGGCTAGGTCTTGTATCCTATATATAAGTTGTAACCCTAAAACGTGGTTAAGGTTATCATATCAATATACATCAGTCTTAAAACGCCAAACACTCTCTCTTTTTCAATTCCCTAATTGCTTGATCATTGATTATTACTCAATCTATTGTTTGCTCGCTTCTGCTATCGCACAACAACTGGTATCAAAGCAGATGTTTCAATGGCTGGAATCGGTTCACCTTCTACCAAATTTGATTTTTAAAAGTTTGATGGAACTGGGAAACATAGCATTGATTGACATGGATTGAAGTACAAGGGCAGTTGTTTCCCAGTTCCATCAAACTAGATATTTTCTAGTTCTAGTGAATGTCGATACATGTTAGGTTTCAATTGTTGGTCTAAGTCGAGGAAGAAGTACGTACAAGGGCAGTTGTTTCAAGTGTGGGAAGAAGGGGCACAAGAGGTAGGATTGTCCGGAGAAATGGAATGTTTCAAAGTCATCTAATGTGGTCGAAGATGCTCAGAAGAGATAGATGGTGACATGCTCTCGACTTCATCAGTATTAGAGCATCCTGCAGATTTTTGGATTATGGACTCTGCATGTCCGTTTCATGTGATATCCAATCGTGATTGGTTTGACACCTATATGTTAGTTAATTCTGGTATTACTATGGGTAATGGTGCTACATGTATAATTGCTAGCATATGAACTATAAGAATTAAGATGTTTGATGGTGTGGTTAGAACATTATGTGATGTTAGACATGTACCAGAGGTTTCTAAAAATCTGATTTCATTGGGCACCTTGGATTCTAATGAGTTCTCTTATCAAGCCCAAGGTGGAGTTTTGAAAGTTGTTAAAGGTGCATGGTTGTGATAAAGGGGGAAAAGGGCTCTAAAAACCTCTATAGGTTGCTAGGGAGAACTATTATAGGTGGAGTCACTTCTGTCGAATCTGAGGTAGCTAAAGAAACTATTCTTTGGCACATGAGGCTAGGGCACATGGGTGAGAGATGTATGCATGAACTTCACAAGATGAAGTTGTTGAAGGTGAAGGGTGTTAAAACTTGTAAACTTGATTTTTGCAAGTATGGTGTTCTTGGAAAATAAAACAAAGTACAATTCAGGACGGGTACACATTTGACAAAGGGCATCCTTGATTATGTTCACTCAGATGTGTAGGGACCAGTCATGACAGAATCAAGGGGATGACACTTGTATTTTGTCACTTTCATTGATGATTTTTCGAAGAAGGTTTAGGTTTACTTCATGAATCACAAGTCAGAGATTTTTGATAAGTTCAAGATATGGAAGACCGAAGTGGAAAACCAAACGGGCATAAAAATCAAGTGTTTGAGGAATGATAATGGAACTGAGTACAAAGATGGCAAGTTCAAGAAATTTTATGCGGAGCATGGGATCAAGAGACAATATACAGTACGGAAGACACCACATCAGAACAGTGTGGCGGAAAGACTAAAGAGATCTATTGCTAGAAAGGGCTGACGTGGTGAGTATGGCATGTTTCTTGATTAATAGATAACCAAAGGCATCACTAGATAGCATGGTGGCAGAGGAGGTATGGACAAGTAATGAGGTAAACTACTCTGATATTCGGGTGTTTGGGTGTCCAGCCTATGTGCACATTCCTAGTGAAGAAAGATCGAAGCTTGACCCAAAGTCTAAACATTGTATCTTCCTTGGGTATGAGGGGTGAAGGGCTATAAACGATGGGATCCCAAAGACAAGCAAGGTGGTGATCATTAGAGATGTAGTTTTCAATGAGAAAGTTATATATGTTAGAAGGTACTCAGGATAAAGAGGAATATCGATGTCGAAAAAAAAAAGTAAAGGTAAGGTGTTGTTGAGGTGGAGTTACAAGCAACCGATATGGATTACACTCGCCGGATTCGAGGTAACTTCAAAAGATACCAAGAGGATAGTACTTCGATAGGAGATCGAGACGAGCAATCAAACCACCTGTCGGTATGGTTTTGAGGATATGGTTTTTATGCCCTTGTTCTTAGTAGTGGAGACCCAAATACTTTTCGAAAACAAGAAAAGTCCTTAAAAAGATAGATGGGTAATCGCTATGGCGGAGGAGATAGAATCATTGTACAAGAATGATACATGGAATTTGGTGGAGCTTTCTAAAAGGAAGCGTGCTATTGGTTGCAAGTGCATGTTCAAGAGAAAAGAAAGATCAGAAAAAATGGGGAAAAGTTCAAGCCTCGGTTGGTGGCAAAGAGGTACTCACAGCAACAAGTGATAGATTACAATGAAATTTTTTCTCCTGTTGTTAGACATACTTCTATTCGGATTGTGTTGGGGCTTATCGCACATCATGATATGGTGTTGAAGCAAATGGATGTGAAGACTGCGTTTCTACATGGTGTGTTGGAAGAGCAGATTTTCATGGAGCAACCATAAGGATTCAGGCAGCCTGGACAGGAGCACTTAGTATATAAATTGAAGAAGTCACTATATGGGCTAAAACTGTCTCGTAGGCAGTGGTACACCAGGTTTGCTCCAACATGATTAGTATTGGCTATAGGCGGTGTGAGTATGATTGTTGCGTTTATGTGAGGAGCCTTGATGATGCTTCTATTATTTTTCTGTTACTGTATGTGGATGACATGCTTATCGCTAGTATGATTACTAACGTAACGAGGTTAATAAATTAAAAACCTTGTTGAGTAAAGAATTTGACATGAAGGATTTGGGGTTGCCAAGAAGATTCTTGGGATGGAGATTCGCAGAGACAGAAATTCTGGGAGATTGTGGTTGTCTCAAGTCGGCTATATTGAGAAGGTGTTTGAAAGGTTTAACATGGGAGATGCGAAACCCGTGAGAACACCATTGGAAAATCATTTTATCCTATCTACCTCAGATTCCCTAAAGACCAATATAGAGATTCAGAAGATGTCAAACGTTCCCTATGCAAGCGTAGTGGGATGTCTCATGTATGCTATGGTTTGCAATTAGTGTGATGAGCAAATATATGGCGATCCGGTAGACAAAGATTGGGAGGCGATCAAGTGGATTTTAAATACTTAAAGGGCATTATGGATTATGGCACTATGTTTGAGAGGTAGAGTGTAAAGTTTTTAGTTGTAAGGTATGTTGATTCAAATTATGCAGTTACATGGATCGTAGGAGGTCGACTACGGGTTATGTATTTACCCTTGCAGGAGGACCCATATCTTAGAGATCAACGGTTCAGCCAATTATTGAATTGTCTTCAACTGAGGGGGAGTACATGGAGGCTGTTGAAGTTGCAAAGGAAGCCTTATGGCTTCAGGGCTTAGTCAGAGAATTGGGTATACAGAAGGTGGAGTGTTGTTACATTGTGACGCTTAGAGTGCAATCTTTTAGCAAAGAATCATGTTTATCATTCACGAACCAAGCACATCGATGTGAGATTTCACAAGATTAGGTAGTTGATTGATATGGGAGATGTTTTGTTAGAGAAGATTCACACCATGGAGAATGCTACAAATATGTTGATGAAGCTAGTTACTACAGACAAGTTCAAGCATTGCTTGGATTTGTTGCACATTTCTTCGTGTTAGAGATGTGGAAGTCAAGTCCTACGGAGATGCCAAGTTGAGGTTCGAGTTGTTGGGTTCTTTTATCGTCTAAGGGGTGAATGCTCGCCAAAGTGGAGATTGTTAGAATGGATGGCTCGATTCTAGGCATGTAGGACTTGGGGGGTGCGGGGACATAGTCCCTCGTGGTAAGGAATGTGGGTATAGAGCAAGGATGGTTCGCGGTGGCCGCACTGTCCCGTTTTTGGTAGTTCGCGATTTTCCTTATTTGTGTCGGTTTAGGGCTAGGTCTTGTATCCTATATATAAGTTGTAACCCTAAAATGTGGTTAAGGTTATCATATTAATATACAACAGTTTTAAAACCCAAAATACTCTCTCTTCTTCAATTCCCTAATTGCTTGATCATTGATTATTGCTCAATTTATTGCTTGTTCGCTTCCACTGTCGCACAATATTTGTTTTGAAAGAAAATAACATATTACATTTGTTCATAGAGATTAATCAAGTGGAGCCATTAGTACATAATTTATATACGCTTCCAAAGTAATTAGTGTTAGGTCCAAGTTGATATCTGATGTGCATAAAATGCAACTCAGGCAAGAATACCCAGTCGTATCAAGTAATAAAGTGTGCAAGCACGAGTATCGATCCCACAGAGATAGTGCTAGAAATAAATCCTAAGTACTAAAATTGGGCACACCTAACTTTATCTAAGCTAACGAAAATGAGTATTGAAAATAAAAAGAAAATAAAGAAAAAGAAAGCAAGAAAGCAATTTAATTAACGCAGCAACAATGATACGGCGGCAACATCAAATTAATCAAGGTTAAAATGATAGAATTTTGATATTTCTAGTCTAGCCAATGTTTAATCTAACCCTCTCTCTACTTTTCTTTAACTTAAGCCTTGGTAGTCGGGCGCACGTTGATAATATTCACTACGGGCTCTCGCATCTTATAGCAAGTCTAGCTACCAATCCCTACTACGGGCTCTCGCATCTTATAGCAAGGAAAGAGTAGCCGCATTATCGAGCAAGCACCCCATGACTATCTAAGAACGCTCGTCGTTACATCTCGGTCTGGCGTCACATAGACAATTATTGTGATTATCGGAATTATAGGACGGGCTTTCGCATCTTACCCTACAATTCTAATGATCATCTAATGGTTCGCGACTCCATTAAAAGCATTAAGAACACACAATAATAACCAAGATAATGGGTAATACTTTGTAGAGAGATATTCTCTCTATTTTTCTACAAATCATGCCGGTAGCCAAAGGCTATCAATGTGTGTCACAGAACACCAACTACTAAATTGCTAGGTCCGAAATGTAAGGTAGCTCTCATGATCCAAAACATTTCTCAAATCAATTAATTAATGACGAATTAATTAAAAGCATTAAGCCCACAAAATAGTAACCTAGCATGATTGTATACTAAATAGAGAGAGAGATTAAACTAAAACATCACATTCAACATAGAAAATAATCACAATCCATAAATATATTTAGCTCATTACCAATTCCACATTTACAAGACAAAGATTCCAAGAAAATACAAGATTAATCTTGAGATAAAAATAGGAGAAATTAAACCGATTAATGTCGAAATCCATGGTTGCAAAGCCTCGCAAATGCTTCCTTGGCCCTTGATTTGATGCTCCTACCCTTTAGAATGAAGACATTTAATTTAGGTTCAAAGGTGGAGAAAGGGGAGAGTTAGGGCTTGTGTTCTTGCCCAAAAAATGGGGCTCTTTTTCTTCAATTCGGCTACCTGGGAGATAAAAATGAGGAAGCTTCTTGAGTACTCCAGCCAAGGGGGGAAAATGTCAAAAGGATGAAGGCAAATGAAATGGGAGAAAGAAGGTTCTTGGGTCCTGGGAGACGGGCAGAACCGGGCCTAAGAGCTGGATCCGGGTGGAGGAATATGGGTTAGGCTATGAGAAAATACGGCCGGAGGAGGTGTAAATGGACCGGGTATGGATGGGGCTCCAAAGCAGGGACACGGCCGGCGGTGGGTTGGAGCGGACATGTGGCGCGAGGAGGAAGCGACAACAAATAAATGAGGAGTTCAGCGCTTTTGCACCGGTGCCCCTGGGCTTCTTGATGCTGCTCCGGTGCCCCTGAATTCTTCTAAAAGCGAGCTTCTCCCTGTTCTCCCGTGCTTTGCAATTTAGTCCCAAGTCACCTTCGTTAGACTCCGTTAGTCTCTTTTCTCTTTCATTTTAGTCCTTCCCTTTGCAAATGACTAACGGAGGGCTAACGACCTCAACCAAATGGCTTTAATTAATTCAAAACTTCGCGGGTTGCCATGAATACTTCCAAAATGCTATGAAATGATTCTTTAAAGCTCCAATAATGCCCGAAAATCTGAAATACAAAAGAAAACAATAAATGCACTTTCTATGGCAAAATAAATATAAAATGCATAGAAAATGGAGACAAAATATGGAAAAATAAATAGAAATTTAGGCACTTATCAATATGCTCAGAGTATAGGCTAGAGAAGGGGAGTGAATAGCCTATATGACCTTTATTAACAATTTCATCATATTCAAAGTTTATGTTGAAAGACAAGGATGAAATGATTAATCGATAGGTCATCATTCATATTTAAGCAAAGATAGCCGATATTGAAAGATCACCGATGTACAATCGCAAATTTCAAAAGACTGGCGGTGGAAGATTAGTTATACTTTGTTGATGTTAAGAGTTTAAAGCGAAGGACAAGCAAAGATACGTATAGTAAATAAGATTAAAGTAGTTGTGGATTAATAGGTGAACATATTTTACATCGCAAGCTTAAATCTTATATTAGATGCATTAATTACTTTCCACAATCAGATTGAACAAAATATATAACATATATTACAGAAAGATAAGTAAAGGCTGAATGTAGTAAGATATGATTTATATTAAAAATTCAGCAGAGGTTTACCCAAAGGCAAACATTCTTAGTACATCAACCTAGACTCTCTAACCGAGCAATCTCCTTGGAAACAAAAAGGAGAGATTAAGAAAGTGAAATCAAATTTATCGAAAATACATTGAAAGATGTAGCCAACATTTATTATGTTGTCTTCCTGTAGTATCAACTCGATAAATTTGTTGTGAGAAAAATATATTATGGTTGTTCAAATAACTAGTGTTTGAACAACTGAGTGCAAAGCACTCAGCCAAAAGTGATGACAATTTTTTGCACAATCGACAGCCCATATAATGTAATACAAGTCTGCCGATATGAATGCAGTATGAATTATTAGGCTCTGGCTCTTCATCGGACATCTTCAAAGCTTGATCAGTCTTCAACAATGAGCAGGACGCTTAGTCTCTAGCTATGGATTTGAAATATAGCTGCTGAAGAGACTGAGTTTTTCAAAGGAAGAAAGAATTCAAATCAAGAAAGGAGTTCTTGATTAAGCAGAGCTTCTTTCCCTTAGGAATTTCAGATTTTCTCTACCATAAAGTGTTTATTCGTACACTTGTGTTTTTCCCACTCTAAGTGTTTGCTTTCTTGATGCTTAGCACTGCACTCACTTTGAATGAAAGATGAGAGGTTTTTTTTATAGGCTGGAGAAGATGAAAGAGTCGTTGAAGCTTGAATAAGTTTTTGCCCGTTATAGATCTTGATCATCAATGCATCAGAGTACATTGTAGATACTGTTGGACAAAGACCTTTATGTAAGCTGCCTTGAAATCTGTCCGAAGAGTATAGGCTGGATGAATGAGACTTGACATGCAGGCCTGGGTTATAGCGCACTATGTTTGGTCTTTTATGGAATGTAGCCTTAAAGACTGGGATCAAACACGAAAGAGGAAATGTCTTTTGGATAATAGTTAAAGCATAAACATCGATGCGTATCTTGAGCTGTCAGGAAGATCTTGTAATGGATCTATTTTGAATTGTAGCTTCGAGCAACGACCGATGTTCCTCTAGAGAATTATCAGTATTTTTGTAGTTTGTCTGATGAAGAGCATGGTTGATACTGAGATCTGCCGAGGTAAGACTGCTGATGAGACATGGCTTGTAGGAATGTCTGCTGGTGAGACATTGCTGGTAGAGATGTCTGCTGGCGCTGGTAGAGCTAATCCATATAAAAAGTCATCATCACTTGGTAAGACATAGACTCGGACATGTACAAAGACTTCCTATAGTCTAATGACCTATGCAATGTTTCATCAAGTTGCCACACTAACCGGTATGCAGCCCTTTTAGCTACTTGTGAAACATTCGTTGTAATGGGAACAAGCAAATCACTGTGTTGGAATATGCAAACAGCAAACATATGCATCAGCTATTTCACAGGCATATTCCTAACAGTTAGTATAAGGGGAAATCTCCCACAATAGAAGGCAACATTAAGTTTAGTTACTTGATTTTTCGCAGATGGTTCCAACAGCTTGCTTAAATAGTATGAATAAGAAACAAAGAGCCTAAAAGACTAGCAATTACTATCTCTATCCCAAAATTGAGTACGACTATGGTAAAAGCACAAAATTTAAGAAAGTGACTTTTTGCAATCATAACTCAAATTTGTATGAACCAATTGAACTATAAAAGCATCCACAATGCTAAATTCTTGAGCAACATAAGAATGGCTCCCCATTGGGAGCAATTTTTCAAAATTCTTCAAAAGGAAATCCCGGAGAGAAATTCATGCAGAGTGGGAAATAAGAATGGGAGAGAGAAAAGAGAGAGCCAACCACAGGGAAGGAAGTGAGACGCACAGCAGGCAAGAACCTGGCGCGTCCGCCTCACGCAAGGAGAAAGATAGTGTAATGATGTCTGCTGCGCCTGCCACCCTTGTCAGCCTCACTTTAATATATATATATATATATATATATATATATATATTTTTGTAAAATCTGACCGTTACCTTTATACTTTTTGTTGAATTGTTTTTTTGCAAAACAAACGTTTCAACTTTTTTTTTTTAAAAAGCATCCTTGACAAAAATCTGCAGCTTTGAACCTGCCTTTTTCCAAAATCTATCCGTTTAAAACCGGATAGTTTTTTTTCATTATAAATACAACCTCGAGAAAAATCTCCATTCATTTCACTTCTAAAAATATTATCTCTCTACAATTCTAATTTTTTTATCTCCTCAATTTATATATCCTAACTTCTTTAATTTTTTATCTCTCAATTTTGTCTTACCACAAAATGTCTTCCACTACCCCTACCACAGATAGTGATGCCTCAGCCAACTCCGATGAAGGCAACATTTCTTCAGGTGAAGAAATGATGCGGGCGCTACTTCAACACCACAAAGAATTGATTGAAGCGGCAAAAGCCAACATCGACAGAAGACAAAGGAGAAGAAGGTACCTTAATCGGAATCATGAAATCGGACACACTCAACTTGTCAATGATTACTTCTCAACTCCACTATTGTATCCCGATAATATATTCCGATGACACTTTCGAATAGGTAGAAACTTATTCCTTTGAATAGTTCATGCATTAGAGAATCATTCACAATATTTTTAATTGAGGTTCGATGCAACAAGAAGAAGAGGTCTGTCACCACTTCAAAAATGCATGGCGGCTATCCATCAATTGGCTTATGGAGATCCAGCTGACCATCTCGACGAGTACCTCCGATTGGGTGAAACAACTACCATCGATTGCATGTTCAATTTCTGTCAATGTGTTATTAAATTGTTTGGAGCTCAATACTTGAGAAAACCAAATACTGTTGATACACAACGTCTTCTTGAAATGCATGAGCAGAAGCACGACTTCCCATGTACGTTAGGAAGTCTTGATTGTATGCATTGGGAATGGAAAAACTGTCCAGTAGCTTGGCAAGGCCAATTTACAAGAGGTCATGGGAAGCCAACATTTGTCCTTGAAGCAGTTGCATCTACAGATTTGTGAATATGGCATGCATTTTTTAGGGTCGCAGGTTCTCGTAATGATCTTAATGTGCTATACGAATCACCTATATTCAATAACATACTACAAGGAAATGCACCACCGGTTAATTTTGAAGTTAATGACACACAATATACAAAAGGATACTGCCTAACAGATGGAATTTATCCGAATTGGGCTACTTTTGTCAAGAGCTTTTCGTGCCCGGTGGATGCTAAGAGAAAGAAATTCAAGGAAAGACAAGAGGCTACAAGAAAAGATGTGGAACGATCATTTGAAGTGCTCTAATCAAGATGGGCCATTATAAGAGGTCCTGCTCGATTCTGGTATAGAGATAACTTGAACGAAATAATGCTAACATGCATTATTCTACACAACATGATTGTCGAAGATGAGAGTGATCAGGTTACGAATTGGCATGATGATACCGGAGATACCCCTACACAAGTCAATCATGGATCAACCCAAGGATTTCAAGAATATTTGCGGATGAATAATGAGCTACGTGATAGCAATCAACATCATGAACTTCGAGCCGACTTGGTTGAGCATATATGGGCTCGTTACGGTGACAACTAGTGATTGATCTTTATGTATTAGGCTAATTTATCTTATTTGTTATTTTAAAAGTGTTTGTTTGTTAGAAGTATTAGTTGTTTGTATGAAGTATTTGTGTAACATATAATATTTTAATAAAAATTATAAATTAATTTTAATTTTTTTGTATAATATATTAATTAAAATTATAAACAGATTAATTTATTTAAAAAATATTAATTAAAATTATAAATAAATTATTTAAAGTTAAATAAATGAATTTGTTTGAAAAGAGTAAAAATAAAAAGTAGTGTAAATAAAGTATATGATTTGACAGTGGGACC
Source organism: Platycodon grandiflorus (assembly GCA_016624345.1). Lineage (NCBI taxonomy): Eukaryota > Viridiplantae > Streptophyta > Magnoliopsida > Asterales > Campanulaceae > Platycodon > Platycodon grandiflorus. Next base: position 40,953,344 of record CM028363.1, read on the forward strand.
CATGTAAGAATGTGGAAGAATGGAAACCATATTGGGAGGATAAATTTTTAGAGAGAAAAATTCTTAAAATGTGGAAGTACCAGTGGAACCCAGGCACCCAACTAAGAATAGTGTAAGAATTCATAACCATTGAAGATGCTCTAAGTGACGCGCATACACATGCAAATTCTTAACTATAGTTAGAACTGATGGGTATATATTTGAAAAGCTGAATTGAAACACTAATATCCTCTGACCATATCAATCAAAGACTCAAAATAGAAGAGTTTTCAACTTTATAAACACAGATTTAATCTAGATCAATCCGAACGCCAAACGGATAATCAATTTTCTATTGACTGAATTAAATCGTTAGCAGGAAATTCAAGTATGGATGGTTTCATAAAAAAAAGTAAAATCACAAATAATATATATAAGCTTGTTAATATAATTTCAAAAAATATCGTTTACCGAGGAGGTAGAGCACTCGTACTGATAACGTGTTGTTATAAGTCAATTGTTGTAGAACCAAAATATAGAGAAGAATAAACACAAATAGAATAGAGAGAATTGAAGAGAGAATTCAGTTGCACTTTCCATTATTTTAACCTTCAATATATAGAGAGTTACAGAAGATAATCAAAGGTCTTGAGTAAGTGAAAAGTCTCTTCCAAGTTCAAAGTCTCTTCCAAGTTTCAAGAACCTTGTAGGTAAAGTCCCGAGTGCAAGAACCTAGTAATGTCCACACTTTGATGATTACAACAATTGTGAGGCTTATGTGATTATTGTTTCTTGATTTTATTCAAGTATTTGTAGATTCATAGTGATTTTCATGGAAATTGTTAATTAGTTGATCTAACAATTCATTCTAATTGATAATTTCCTATTGCTATCCATGAATTGTGATCCATAATTGTCATGAATGAATAGACCCTAGAGCAATATGTTGAATTTTTTGTGCTATCATAATGAATTTGACCTAAATGAATCTACAATCCTAATTTTGATAATTGCAGTTATCTCGATTGTCAATAATTATGTTCATCTGTTTCCATAGAACGTAATGCTATCGTTAATTGGTATGGAACGCTATAATATATGCTCAATCGATTAGTGGTAAGTTTTGACCGAATGTTGGGTTTGGTCAATTAAAATAAGGAAACACGAGATTTTTCACGGCTATCCTGATAAGTCTTTAGAGCTGAATGCTTGAATTGCAAAAGTATATTTTGTTAGCCTATGATCAATAATATAATTAAATGTCAAGACTCTTGAATCGGAATTTTCTTATATTGTTATTTCCCAAGTTTTAATATTTTTCTTGCAATTTGTTTCTCTTATTTTATTATTTTTCTCGTTTGATTTAATTATTGGTAAGAATTTAGTCATTACATAATTCGAATCAGAAACCCCCCATATTTTTCTTTTTCTATTTTTTTTATGTATCATTACTCGAAAGAAATTATTCTTATTCCTTGAGGATACAATCCCTGCTTATATACTCGTATTTGAAAGTAGAAAAAAAATTAGTTTGCTGGTTTGATGCCCATCACACATGAGTTGTCATTAGCTTTGAAAGGAAATATACATATATTTTGAAGCTATGTTACTTGTTAAAGTAACCTGGTAGATATTGCAAGCGGTAAGAAATGATGGATTGTGATCTCTCCTAAGTAAGATCACTACATTTTGGAATGAGAATAAGATTGATCATCTGGATACGAATGATGAACATGTTAATCGTCACCGTTCTCGACGTAGAACAAACATTATTAATGATTTTCATTATCGTTTGGAATGCTTTAATGTCATTATGGATCAGCAAATTTTAAATATTAATGACCAATTCAATGAGGTCATTTATGACTTGCTTCTTTGTGTTGCTAGTTTAAATCCAAGTCATGGTTTTGCTGATTTCAATGCAGCAAAATTGATAAGACTAGCTCAACTTTATCCAGATGACTTCAATTCTCTGTAATTGAATGTATGATTCTTGAGAGTCAACTAGAGACGTATTATGGATGTGTGATCAGATGATAGATTTAGTAAATTGGAGGGGCTTGTTGATCTATTTACATTGCTAGTGTAAACAAGAAAATACATATCGTACCCATTGGTGTATTGGGTTTTGAAGTTAAAAATGATTTTGCTGGTAGTAACAGGCCAACAACAAGTGTGGAAATATGCTTCTCTACAATGAATATTATCAAGACGGATTAACGAAACCGAATTTGTGATCAATTTTTAAATGATTGTCTTGTATGTTTTATTGAAAAAGATTTTCTTAAGAGCATTATAAATAATGATGTGATTAAACGTTTTCAAAGTATGAAAACGCGTAAGGGGCAATTATGATTTCCAAACTTTGTATTGTAATAAAATATTGTTAAATTTATGTCTACACTTTAAGAATTTTTTTAGATCGGCCACTGGCTATAAGGTTTTTATCTAGAAGACGTTCATTGTTCGTCAAAACCTGCATGTAGGGAGGCGATTATGTCTTTAAGACGACTACTTCTCCACAAGCTAGCTTTCTTTTATTTTTCAATTTCACAAGTTTAAAATGAATATATATATTTTCCATATTCTATTTAGCCAATGTTTATATATGTTATTAACTCATCAATTTATTTTAATACATACAATTGTAAGTTTTTTTTTTTTTTTTTCCAACAGATACCCTATTAAATTAATGATGCATCTCCAAATGAATTAATTAGACCACAACATTTGATACAATTGTTTTGCAAAAACTGATTATCTATCTGAACATTTAGCACATTGACAATAGAAGAAGGTTTTCTTACCTTTAAATACAACTATTGGAAAAGGGGACAGTACTGAGGTAAGAATTCAAAAAACAAAACATTATAATATAACTAAATACTTTTGGTCAAAAACAATTCAGAAAGGAAACTCCCATTGGTCGGTGATGCTATTATTTAAATAGGCCTTGATACCTGTTACAAAAAAGGAAATACCTTGATTAGAGGATTTTCTATAATCAACCAAATATGGGTTCTGTTGAAGAAGAGAGAGAGAGAGAGAGAGAGAGAGAGAGAGAGATTCTTAAAGTGCACTTAAAGAATCTTAAGGTGCACTTAAAGAATCTCTGATATTCTAATATTTTATTAATCGAAGCATAATCACTTAACAAATGACTTACTTAAAGAAGGATTCCTAGGTTAGATAATCTGTGAAGACTTGTACTTCGGAGTTACCCTTTTAGGAATCTTGTAAGTGCGCGAACACATATTGAGGAAGGGAGTTTATGGAGTCCAAGATAGTTTATGGTAATATTTCCTTTTGGAAATTCCCAAGGTAGACATAAGCCAAAGTAAGTGCCGTAATGGTGGCATTCACTATATCCATATCAATATATATATATATATATATATATATATATATATATATGTATGTATAGGAGAGTATTCAATAGTTAATACATCTCACTAACCATTGATGATTACTATTATTATTAATCATTACATCAAAAATTGATAACAAAGATTTAATGGTTAGTTGAAAAATGTAATTAATGTAAGTAAGTGAGTCATTTAATGCAATTAATCTTAACCTTTGATTTTTGATCCAATGATTGATATAACAGTAATCATTGATGGTTAGAGAGATAAAGTAATCATTGAGAGTTTTCAATGGTTACTACATCTCACTAACCATTAATGGTTACTATTATTATTAATTATTAGATCAAAAATAGATGACCAAGATTTAATGATTAGTTGAAAAATTCAATTAATGTAAGTAGATAAATCATTTAATGCAATTAATTTCAATCTTTTGTTTTTATTCAATGGTTGATATAAAAGTAATTATTTATGGTCAGAGAGATAAAATAATATATATATATATATATATAAATCAAGTGTACTTGCACATGTACCCTCCTCCCAAAGTTCAACAGTCAAGATCCTCCGTGTCCTAAATCGGTGCCCCTCCCTGAGTCACAAGGGTAGCACAGGGAAGGGTACAAAATTGTGATACAAAGAATCTGGAGTCAAAGTTCAAGGGGAAGGAAGGGGAGATGTGATTCCATGGAACTATCATCTAATTTTATTAGTGTGGCGTCGTATGAAGCACTAATTATATATTAATCTTAGAATTAATAATTATTATAAGGTATTTTATAACTGTAATTATAACGATTTGAGCACGAAGTCCGGCCTATTATGCATGGTATATGCATTGGCCCATTAAATACCTAACTTAGCTACGTTCACCACATGCCTACCCGAAAGTCCACCCAAAATTTGCAATTAAATAGTCTAATTTGCAAGTGTTAATTGGATGAAGAATAAAATTTGTTCACATTACCAGAAAATAGCATTCCCCGTGTTGCAAACCTTGCACCGAAAAACCATGGTCGTTAAAGGGTACACCCACACCTGACGAATGGACCAACACTAGATCTGGACCAAACATGCCTTTTATATCAAGTGGGCCCCTTTGCACCTCCGTTGGAACTCCATTGATAAACACCGTTATAACACCTGAAAACCTCCGTTCAGGATATAACTATCAGATATACACTTCCAAAGTAAATTCTCTAGCTAGTAAGCCAAAATCAGAAGAGTAATACTATGTGCACCTAAAATGTACACCAAATATGCACCAAAATTATATTTGACATCTTTTGGTTGGTCAAATACTTTAAGTGATAGGACTCACAAATCATTTAACTAATTAGAAGATGACAAAGGTAATTTTGGTGAACATTTTAGGTGTACATAGAATTACTCAAAACAGAAACTTTTTTTTTTTTTTTTGGAAAGAAAACGGAAACATTAACTCAAACCAAACATGACATTTTTTAGGTTGAGCATGTTATTGTTAATTAACCAACTTATTTAAAAACTTAAGCTATTAGAGAGAGACTTGACTATGTATATAAAACGGAATGACATGAACCTAAAATCTAACTAAATCAGAGCTCTGATAACATTTTAAATAATAAACTCGTCTAAAAATTTAAACTGTTAGAGAGGCTTAACAATGTATATCAAACTTAACGATTATGACTACAACAAACCGATCAACAATTTATTTCACAAGTTGTTCTGTGTCCAAACAATGAACAGGGACACATGTACTTCAGACACCCAACAACTAACCTATGGATTAAATCTTCCACAAAAAATTTATGTGCCTGACTCCAACTGGGGCAACAACACCAAACGCAAAATAAGTTTTGAAAATAACTTCAATCAAATAAAAACAAAATTTGAAAAGAAAATAAAAAATAAATAAATAAAAATTAATATATATATATATATATGTATATATATATATATATATATATATATATATATATGGTTCTGAAAACGGGTCCGACATCTAGTCATTTTTTAGAATCAGTAGTTTAGAACAGTTTTATTCAATAGTTGAGATTGCATATGAGCATGTATAAACCGTATTGATCTCTATTTTGAGTCATGTTGGGAATAATTGGTCCAAACTATTGATTTTAAAACTGTCAGAAAAGCAAAATTTACCAAAAACAAATGGAGCAAGAAGAAAAGTTAGGGTTATGTAAGCACAAGCACATAGGGAAAGTGGATAGATGCACTAATTCATCCGATTCCTTATAAGAAAAAATCTGTTTTGGAATAAACATATGTGCCTAATTACTCATAAAAATCAAAGAATTATAGTACAACATAACAAATTTAAATGAACATACCGGATTGGTAGTGCAAATTTGAAGTATCCAACGGGTGGAAAATCGAATTAATGGAAGTTGTTTGCTCAAACTCCTCCGGGACGCCGACTAGGGCACCGGTAAGTGACTGCAGGTGATCGCCAACACGACGGGGGAACGAACAAGAAGACGAAGAAGAGCCTACGAGACAATTAGAAGGAGATGATTGAGATGGAAAAAATGATGACGTTGTCGTGGTTGGGGAAGGCACAAAGCCGCCCATGGTAGTAGTATATTGATCATTATAAGGAAGAATATTGTTGGCATCAACAGCGGGAGTACTACTAGCATTAAGAGTGGCCGCCTGAATTTGGCGTTGTCGGCGGCGAGATCTCGAGCGTCGGTTTTGGAACCAGTAGAAGACATTGGCGTCGCCGACGGAGCCGAACTTCTCGAGTAGTTTCCTTATTTTGATGGTTTCTTCTTTTGGAGGATTTACCATTCCACTGTTGAAGATGGACTCGAGTATAAGGATCTGCTCCGGTTTAGGAGTCCACCTTGACCTAACCGGTTCATTTCTCTCTTGATCAGCTGGGTCAGAGCTATGGCTTCCGCTGTTGGTTTGTCGGACTTGATCTTCCATTTCTTGAACCCAAGATTCACTCCACTTAACACCCTTCAAGCCAAGGTTATATACTCTATGTTTTAACTTTATACTTAATAGTGTTGTGTACACAACTATGCACACATACTATAATATATGTATATATATATATATATATATATATATATTTATATATATATATATATATATAAATATATATACACATATATATCCATTTACTAGTAGATAAAACACAGGAATTAAAAAACATAATTAATGATGTGCTGTAAAATGTGTTCTTATCATAATACCCATGAACGTTAATTGAGTTCAACTATTTTAAATAATTGAGTTTCTTTGGAATGTGTTATATTAAATGAAACTTTAAGGGTATATTAGGAAGAATGATAGAAAATAGGTAGATCAAAAGTCTTTAGAAACATTAGTTGAGACATCTCAAAATAGAAAGTAAAAATATTTATCAGGACAGATGGAATATATATATATATATATATATATATATATATTGAGTTTCTGAAAACCATTAGTATTTGTTTTTATGTAATTGCTTCAAAAAAAATATCTACGCATGATGATTAACGAAACTAAGACAGCCATTTTGAGGCAGAGAGCGTGTTAAGTGTGGTGGAACAAGTGTACGCACAAATGTAATTTCAGCAAGTTTGGGGTGCCACTTGGCACTCTTTCTATTAGTTATAGCTTTTAAGATAGATGGTAAGCCCTAATAGAGAGTAATATATATAGTAAGGTTAATTAGTTTTATAACATGTGTGTTCTAGTTAAATATGACTCTTTTTTAAAAATGAAAAAGTATAAGTTTATAATATGGGTATAAACAAATCAAATATTAATAGATATACAAATTTTTAAAAATTAAATTTAAAAAAATTTAACGTAATTAAAAATAATTAATATTAGCTCTAAAATAGAACAGATAATTAAATAAAATCTGTAATATATGATGAGTTATGAGCATCACCAATATGTAGATGTGAACGTGAAAAAAATCGAGTGTCATCTAGGTAGGATTTACACCTTAAAAAAAAAGACTCTTCAACACCACTCTTTTATTTTCTTTTTACTCCCACCGTTCCAGGCAAAGAGTCCAGTTTTGACTTTTTTCGGTCAACTTAGTTGAAGTTTGACCAATAATTAACATAAATTTAGTGATTTTTACAAAGTTTTGAAAGTTACAATTCATAGTACTCTTAAAATAGTTTTTAATTAATAAAATTTTATTTTCTAAAGCATAAATAAAGTGTGTAAAATTTTGATTTGATTTAGTCACATGTTAACTTTTAAAAAAGGAAAATGGACTCTTTGGCTGAAACGGAGGGAGTATTTTAGTTGAAGGTCCCACGTTTCATACTGGCATTTTAAAAAAAAATACCTAACATTAATAGGAAAATGTTATGTCCATAAAATTTATCAACAGAAATTACAGCTATTAATATGCAAAAGCGGATTCAAACAATCAATTAATCCAGAGTGTCCACTCTATTTGCAAAATGTTGAGTCGGTGGATCATCTTCTCTAGGTTGTCCGATTATTGCTTATTTTTGGCTTTTGGCATGTTTCAATTTTGATACTTTATCCTCTCAAGGAACTGCGTCAGCTGGGTTGTTTTGGATTTAGATAATCTTTAGGATATTAAAAATGGCCAAAAAGTGAAATCCGATGTATTCCTTTGTAGTAAAGATTGTTTTGCGCTTTGGTGAGTTTTGGTTGGCTCGAAATGAGTTTGTATTTTGTAACGTGGCTTGGTCTATCCACATGGTTCATCACCAATTCAAAGAACTAATTTTCAGTTTAAACTGTGATATATTAGATCGAGTGGATGTGGACTTGTGTCTTATAAGTGATCACCCACTACCATTAGACATCAGCCTTTCATGAATTTTTGGGTGGACTTGTGGTAGGCTCTAGTTAGTTGAACCTTCCATGGATTTTTAGGTGGGCTTGTGGTAGGCTCTAGCTAGTTGACCCAGGTGCTAAATGGGCAATGCGTGGGTCATGCGTGACAGACCGGACTTCGGGCTCGGATCGTTACAAATGGTATCAGAGCGAATCTCAGCCGGAAATGTGTTGAACACATTGCCCGAGGTGCCGATCATTTTGGACTTTGTACCTTGACAAGGACGTCAATGGTTCAAGTGGAGGAGATTGTGATATCTACATCGGATGGATGTGGGACTTGTGTGTATTTTATAAGTTGTCACCCACTACCACTAATCACCAACCTTTCATGAACTTTTGGGTGGGCTTGTGGGTAGACCCTAGTTGACCCAGATATCAAGTGGACCGTAGGCCATGCGTGACGAACCTGATTTCGGGCTCGGGTCGTTGCATAAACAACACTGGGAATCATAGGACTAGGTCTCTAATTGTCCATCTTTAACCAATCTAGGAAACCAAACAAACCACTATGGCTAGAACAATTTATTTTACAGTCCTCTGTTTGTGAAATGTAAGTTGTCGAGATGAGATTACTCTTAGATGTGTGACTACATGGATACAGGAGGGGAAGCGTCTCGGTATAGGTAGTAATTTTTGATTCATATGGTAGGCAAATTGGGGCTTGGCATATTTCTACAAAAGCTGAATCTCAGTTAACAGGAGATGCTTTATCACTATATTTTGCCAAAGATCAGAAGTAGAAAACCATATAGCTCTAATTGTGTATGATTTGTATATAGGCTACGAATACGGATAATTGTGTTTTTTGTGTTAACATCGGATGCTTACAGCTAGAGACGACTTCCTTCTTTAGTAGCCCACACACAAACAATGGTTGTAATTTCTTTTCTTTTGTTATTTAGTTATATATTTAAAGTTTAGTAGTTACTTAGTGTGGGTTATTGTGAAGGTGTTCTTGTTATTATGTTATTTATCACTTGCTATTTGATTTGTATATGTCATCTCGTGTATTTCAGTCTGAATGGGCGTAGCCCAAGCCTTCACACATGACATTAAACACCATGACCAGGAAAGTCAGGTGGTTGCTGATGAGGCCATCCATAGGGCGAGCTCGAGATAGACAATGACGAGTTTGACCTTGACGACTAGGGTACCATGATCAACTAGGTCGCCTTCAAACGTTTGGAATCTACATACCGAATTTGCTACCCTACTCGCCAAACAAATAGTGCGAGCTAGGTATATCCGATGCTGACCACTTGAGCAGCTTGCAACATCCTCTACCATTGCACCACCTATCAGCTCGGCATAAGCAGAGTCCATCTTAGAATCATCTCTCATACTGAGTTGAATTCTAGTACAACTCTATCTCCATAGCAGTCCTTGGCAGACACGCTACCTTGATCCATAAGTTACAGGATCTCATCATATTTACCTAATCTGAAACTATCTAGGGTTACAAACTATTATTTATAAATAGTAGCACCAAAGACATCAAAAGATACGTGCAAATTATATTGGAGTTATACTTTGTTGAGCATTATATTCTCTCAAGTATTGTTAATTCTCACACAGGAGGGTTATTGCTGGGACATCTCAATCTCCTTAACGGTGTTTTCTATTGATCACAGGGCATTATATTTTATTTCTTCAAGAATACAACAACAACAATCCTAACAATATTAGCCGGAATCCTACTAAACTACACACGTGAATCTGATGTAATCACCAATAATTTTTTTCGTGATCAAAGTCAGCTTTGTTATAGCAAAGTAATAATAATTAAATCAATTACAGTAATTTTTTTTTCAATCTGTATCTCGTAGGAAATATAACTATTTTTTTTAAAAAGGAGGGTGTAAAATTAACCCATGGCCATAAAGTCAATGCGGTACTTTTTATCAAACATTTTGGTCATTTGATGTTTGACCATCGAATGTAAAATCTACGGTATGAGATGTTTGACCACGGCAAAAGTGTAACCGACGACTTTAGTTTGGCTTTTGGATGGGAACATATGTCACTGTAGCATCTTTCGGGAAACGGGGACTTGAACCCCGTTCTGGGACACAACAGGTGGGTCCGTGGGTTCCACTTTGCTTTTTAATTTTGGTTTGGAGCACAGTAATTAATAAGAGAATTGCTATTTGCACCCGGCAAATTGTTGAGTACACCCCTTCGGGGTGTTTGGCACAACTACCGAACACAAAAATGATGCATCAGACGGCGTTCGGTAGGGTTGCCAAACACCCCGGAAAATGTACTCAGCAATTTGCTGGATGCAAATAGCAATCCTCAATTAATAACGGTACATTAATAATGTTAAATCGGTATAAAGTAAATTTAAATAAATCTCACTTTTAATTTATTTTAAAGTTATGTTTTGCTATTTAATATCATGTTTTGAAATTAAAATTAGATAAATAATTTGAGCTCCTCAAAATTTAAATTATTATTCAAATTTCAATTTTAAGCAATCACATTGGAGTTACTAAACAAACCCTAATACTATTTTGTGTCACTATTAATCGTAATGCATAAGATCAATGTGTCACGTAATATTTTGAGGCCATAAAATATTTTCTCAAATTATGTGAAAAAGCTGACTAGCTTAGTCCTTTTCAGTTTTTTAATTTGTTTTATTTATACTCCCACCGTTTTTAAATTATTAGCATGTTTAACTTTTTTGAGTCAAAAACTATTTTTTCATGGGAAAGTTTTTGACGTATATATATATATATATATATACACACACACATTTTAGTTACACGGAAGTTTTTTTTGAATCAAAATTTGACAAGAATTCACTTATTTTATTAAAAACTTTTAAAAGAAAGAACATATTGCATTCAATTAACGTTATTTGAGCACAAAATTACTTTAAGTTGAAGAAAAAAAAGAATTGAGGAAAATATTAATTCATGGACAAAAATGATGTATTTGAATAGAACTAAACCCGTAATTTAAATTTGATAAAAAAAAAAAAATTTATCGTTCTTGCAATTTTACACGGTTCAAGGATTAATTTTGGACCTTTGGTCTAAAAATATCTTGAAAAACTCTCTCTGCATTCCACTCCTCCCTTATAAAAAATAAAATAAAATAAAAATAGAGCCGCAACGCTTACATCAACACAAGAGCTATATGAAAGGAATAAGAAGAAAGCGAAAGAAGAGGAGGAACCAGCGACCCAAAAAACTTAGTTAAGAAAATGTTTATGACCCTACTTTGGAAGAACTGCATTTTGGAAGAATCAGTTGACAGCTATGATTTACTAATAATTAAATTTGATTCGACGACACTAACACTAAAGTTTGTAAGAATATTACGAGCTCGAGCTCGTAATATTTTTTATCTTATCCGTTATTAAATAATTAACCATTATCAAACTAAAATCTTCATAATTTTGACATTTGAATATTCTCTGAAATAAGATTTAGTTTCTTTTATGTCTACTGCTTTATACACCCTCCGTTCCAACCAAAGAATCCATTTTTTACTTTTTCGGTCAACTTAATTAAAGCTTGACTGATGATTTACATAAATTTATTTATTTTTACAAAGTCAGAGAAGTTGTAATCCATAATATTCTTAATGTAGTTTCTAATGAATGAAATTTTATTTTAAAATATAATTAAAGTATGTTAAATTTTGATTTGATTTAGTCAACTTTTAAAAATAGAAAAAGTGCACTCTTTGATCCGAACAAAGGGAGTACTTTTTGATGGTTTTGTTTACTTTTTCATTTTTTAGTGAAGCTTAAATTTTGGTTATAAAAAAATTTCAAATTAAAATATATTTTGAATGATATAAATGAATGCAATTTCTTTTCGCATTTATTCTGTTTGAGAAGGATACAATAAGGGTATTTTGGACATTTTCTCTGTTATAATTAATTTTGTCCCTAATGTAGTCAAACATATCTAAAATCGCAAAACTCATTTTAGAAGAGTCACTTTTAGGGGAATCAATTGTCGAGAATCACTTTCGCAGAATCAGAAGCAATACCAAACTGACCCTAAATTGATTATGATTTTATTTCAAGGTATTTGATTGGTTAATATGAATATTAAATTTTAAAGAACTATACACTTGATTTTTAATCCTTATAAATACGTAGAATGTCAACTAATATCATGTACGATTAAAAGCAAACGAGTTTTTTCGATCACTTTATTGTATAATGGAGTTTTTTAAAATGCATGTGTAAAATTAAAATTACAATCGACGCATCAAAATTAAAACCCTTTCTTATATTAAGTTGGATCTAACTTTTTAAGTTTCTTTGAAATAATTGAGTGGGTTGTTTGTTTATTTATTTATTTATTTTTTGTAAGATTTAAGTACATTAATTTTTAATTTTTGAAAAATGCTCGATTTATCACCAGGGTTACCATCCAGTACCCCGGTAATAACTTTGTCTTTAAGATGTAGTACATGTCAGGTGTGCAGATGACAACTTTAGTTTTTTAGTTTATAAATTTTCTTTTTTGAATCCTATCTTCTTCTCTTTATATTTCTCATTTTTTCGTTGATCATTACAAAATGAAAATCAGGTTTTACTGATAAGGAGTTTGAAAGGAAAGAAAAGGAGTGGAAGACAAAGATGGTAAGAGGAAGCTGGTTTCGGGCGTGGGCAAGTGCATGTGAAGAAATGCATGGAAAGTTGGGCTTGGCTGGGCGTGATTATAAAAATGGAAAGAATCCAAACAAGGCTGGTCAAGAAACCGTAGCCAATAATATATAATAATGGCCGTGACGTTAGGTTGGTAGTCGACATGGCTGCCACTGCATGCCAGAGTCCGCACCTCTCTCTCTCTCTCACTTCTGTCATTTAAATATTAAACGAGAGGAGGTTAAAGGTCGGCTTAAACTTCGAACTCATCTCTATCTCCAATTTTTAAAAAGGGAAATGATATTATTAACGAGGAGATAAAAATTTTATTTGGATAACTCGTTTTAATAATCTAATTGATCACGCCAAAATCGGTTCTGGTGATCTGTCGTGTCCACGTAAGCAGCTAGTCTGTGGTCAGGATGCCCCGGCTCTCAATAGGCACAAGCTTAGGTGGGACTTGTCCTACGGTAGATACCTGAGATGATGAAAGAACACCGTTAGGGAGCTGGACGTTGGTCCAGCTAAAGCCCTCCGGTGAGAGAATCAGTTTATGGTAAGGATAAAGGTCTCCGGTGAGGATTCAGGCTGCTCTGAGAGAGTACTTGCTCTGAATTCTTTGGGAGTTTCTAGTTGTATGTGTTAATTTTAACTTAGACCATAAAAGAAGGCTATCACCTTGTATTTATACTGAATCAAAGTCGGTTTGTAGCAAGTGAGTCTGCCAGATGTCGGCCTGGGGTGAACTGTCATGTCCCTATCTTTGACAGCCGCAGTATGCATTGATGTGGAAATGACCTGTTTTGGTGCAGAGGATAGAACTTCCCTGTTTGTCCCCTTGACCTTCTAGACGCAGCTTTCCTTAATAGGCAAGTATTCTTTCTGTCCAATAGGATGCCAGATGGTGGTCCCGGGATGACGCAGCAGCTGGTGGGCATTGAATGCGGCAGCTTTCGTTGACTTTCCTTGTCTCCCGAGGTGATTACCTCGGGGTCTTTAATAGGACAGCTCGGGTCTGAGACCATGCGAGCTCTTTAGGATCACGAGCGGGGAGAGATGACCATATTGGTTCCTCGGGTAACTCGGAAGCGGGCGGAGAACCCGGGCTCCGGGTTGTAGTTACGAGCTCGGGATGATGACTCATCTTCTCCGGACTCCAGATCAGCTTGGCCACGTGCCCCTCTGATGCCACGTGGAGGATGGACATTTCTGTATCTTCACTAATCACTTATTGCGCATTAAACATCTGATAATTTGTCTTATTATCTATCTGTCCTTAATCCTAACTACTAAACACCTCTTTAGTGTTAATATCGTTGGATCAAATTTACTCAATCTGTTCCTAAATTACTGTCTTTTAAATAAGGGATGTTAGAGCAATACTTCATCTAAAGTATTATTCTATTTGACTTTTCTGAATCAAAATGATTAATTTTTAAGTAAACATTTAACATTCATTTTTATTTTTTTAAATCATTAAACACATTATTAGTACTACCAGAAAAGTATTACAAATTACGTGTTTTATTATTTTTTTAAAACATAAAACATTTGTTAAATTTTTATTTAAAAAACAACCAGTTTAACTCAAAAAAATTAAATTGAAAGAATTTAAGAACGGAGAAAGAATAAATTGTCGATGTATGAATTGTACGGTTCGATAACATAAATTATTAAATTTGTATACGCATTCTATTGCTCAATTATCTTCATTTTTAAATTGTCTGCAACCATGCACAAACAAAGCCAACCGACTTCCTTCATTTGACGCGGTTTCCTGCGCCCTAGTTTTTTTTTTTTTTTTAATACACATTTCTTCTTTCTTTTTGGAATTATTTTGAAATATTTAATTCAAAGTTTTGAGATAATCTCATCAAAATTTTGAAATTTATAGGTGACATGTATAATAAATTGATGTTTTCATTTCATATTAACAAAGAAAGATATGAGTAAGAAAACAATAAAGAGTACGGGTATTTCTTAGTTAATACTCCCTTCGTTCCTTAAAAAAATAAGATTTATTTTTTTCTTAGATCGTTCGAAAAGAGTGTCCATTTTTTAGTTTTATTTTTTTAAAGCTACTTTTATCATTTTATTATTGCTTTGATTATCAATTTAATTGATAGACCTCAGTCTCATATAAATTGAATCTTTGAAAAATACACATTTTATCTTAATATTTATAGTAAATCAATTACCTTTTGTAATCTGTGCATTATGACACTCTTTTAAGAACGAAGGGAATATTATTCTGTTATAATTATAATATACTCCCTTTGTTCTAGTATGGGAACTATATTAATGATCCTATGAGCCACCCTACAGTATCTTGACTTTGAGGTGGCTAATCAACTTTTTAATTATTGAATATACATAAAAATTAAATCAAAAACATATATAGTAACATTCAAGTCAAAACTCTATTCAAAATATCATTTCTTAATCTATGATATCATTCATATATGCATACATACTTATAGATTGAAACAGCCCCCCCCCCCTCCCCGCTCCTCAATAAATAAAAATTAAAATTAAAACCTTAACTATCCATTACTTGATTGTTATAACTAACTAAAGATACCAAAATATCTCACCACTACGTGGTAGGTAGGACTCATAACATGCTAATCTAGAGTTCGGGCTACTCTTCATTTTTCTGAGCTTGAGCGAAAGCCCGAGTATCATACTGTGTGATCTCTTCCCGAGGTCCCGAGCTTCCCCCATGAACTTAAGTCATCATCACGACAGGTCTTAAATCCCCGAGCTTTCCCCGAGCTTTCCCGAGCTCGGGCCGGCCAACGATTCACTCACCCATTAACGCCATGTCTTGCAGAAGCCAAAGCCCGGGCTGCTCGACTTTGACCCCCAGTGACCATTTACCCCGGGAACAGTTGAAAGTCAATGATTACGGCTGTAATTAGAGCCTACCTGCTATTACGTCATCCCGGAGGCCCCTCTTAAGCTTCTCATTGGTCAGCAAGTAACTTACTTTCTAAGTAAAGCTACGTTTGGAAAATCAGCATAGCTTCCAAAGAAGGCATATCTTCTGCATCAATGCTGATCACTTTCCCTTAAATGCTCATCAATGCAAATGACAGCGGCCATAAATGGATATATTCCCGCCTATCTTGAACTGACATTTGGCAGATCCACTTGCCTCAAACCAACATTCAGTCGGTATAAATACAAGGTGGTTACCTTCAATTATGGTCTAAGTTCCATAAAATAACTCTCAACTACCAAATCTCTAAGGGCCTTCAGTGCATTTACTCCCAAGAGTAGCCTGACTTCTCACTGTAGACCATAATTTTACCACATACACTGACTCTCTCGCAAGAGGGCTTTAGCTGGACCACGTCCAGCTCCCTAACGGTGCTTTCTTTGACATCTCAGGTATCTACCGGAGGACAGTTCCTTTTACACTTGTGCCAATTGAGAGCCGGGGTATCCTGCCATTCAATTAGCTGCATACGTGGACTTGACACGATCACCTGAATAGTTTTTGTCGTGATCAGTTTGGTTCCATTACCGGGACGGCCAGAACAAGATACCTATATACAGCTGAACTTCGTTCAAATTAATAGTCATAAATAAAAAATGACAAATTCAAAACAACCTGCTACATCAACCGTTCAAGAAATTGGGCCACATTCTTTACATCCAGCTGAGCATGCAGCCACGTCAGCCCAGAGACATGTACCAAAGATGCCTGGAAAACCCCTGCGGATAGTTCAAGGGGTAGAAAGACAGCTCGGTGAATGGCCCAAGTGTTGACAGAAAAGGCAGCATGGAGGTCGCGTGCTAGGAAAGGAAAGGCTACCAGTAGGCCTCGTTACGATGGAACCACCGCTAGCGAATCTTCGGATGGGGATGAGACCTGCGAGAATGACGAGGTCAGAATAATCAGAGAAAAAGGGCCTACCACTCCGCTACAGAGAGATCAAGCTGAACTCGAATATCTACACCATGAAAGGGCACATGTTGAGAGAGTTAGAGAGATGGAAAAATGAGAATTCGAGCTCACGCGAAAGGTGGAGGCAGCTGGGCTTGATCACCCAGTTTCTCTTGAGTGGGAGAGGGCTGGGGTCAAGAAACCTTATAGCCGTGATCGAGCATCCCAAGCCGTAGAGGTACATTGGGCGAGTACGTATAACAAAGTTCGGGAAAACGCCAAGAACAGGTTGGGACATCAGGGCAAGGCGACACCAAAGGTGAGTGTGCATAGCAGACTCCGTTTTCCTGAGAAAAAGGTGAAACCCAGGAGAAGTGTACATGATCGAGTTGGAGCCCAGGTAGATACCCCCAGCTCACCGAGGTCTCACCGGTCTCATAGATCGGAGGTTTAATCCCGGCAAAAGGACTCTTCGAGGGGTCTACGAGAGCGTTCACCTTCCCCTCTGAGGAGCTCCATCAGCTCAATAGCTTCTTCTCGCAAACGCTCGAGGAACAATGGGCATGACCGACGTCATCAGCGAGAAGATTGGGTCTAGAAATCTTCAGTAGAGGATTTGAGGATATATAAAAAGCGGTTGGAAGCTCTTGAAATGGGAAAGCCTGGGATGTTGTCCTAGTTATTAGAGAGTCCCTTTTGTCGTAGAATCCAAGATACTCCTCCCAACTCTCGACCGAGATTACCGGACTTTAAAGCTTATGCCAAAAAAATGCATGCACAGACTCACATCTCGGGCTTTGAAGCCAAAATGGGAGTATGCACGGCTAAGCAGGACATGTGGTGCAAAGTGTTTGTCACTACATTTGACGAAACAGTGATGAAATGGTTCAAAGAGCTCGTCAAGGATTCGATCGCAGACTGGAATGACCTAAAAATGAAGTTCTTAGAGAAGTATGCTTCAGCTGGAGAGCTTTCTAAGGATAAGTCAGACTTTGCAAGCACGAAGCAAGAATTTAATGAGTCGCTAATAGATTACATCCATCGATTCAAGAATGTTTCTGATGAGCTCTCAAATGTCCCCGACGAGACAATAGTGGTTTACTTTTAGGGTGGACACCAATAGGACAAGATGTTGGAAGAGTTTAATCTTCCAGCCCCTGGCTCAAGCGCAGAGATGTTTACTACAACTAAAGTAGTAACAGGGTCCGAGAAAATTATGGTCGATAACATAAAGAGCCAAAGAAGGAGTACCAATACCCACGAAGACCGAGGGGCAGAAGTTCCCAGAGCAAAAGGCCGAACAAGGAAACGGCAAAAAAAATTAAGGCCCAGGAGAAAGAAGACAAGCTGTTATACACCCCCCTGAATGCCTCCCAGGAACACATCATGATGGTGTTAATGCAAGAAGATAGGCTTGAGAAGCCTTTCCATATGAGGGACGTCAGTTATACACGTAACTCAAACAAGAGATGCACTTTTCATAATGAAAATGGTCAAAACACGGAGGATTGCATTTAGTTGAGGAGGGCTATCTAGAGGTTGATTAATCGAGGGGAGTTCAGGAGGTTTGAGCAGCGAGATGATAAAGCCGAAAGGCCCCGGGCGTACGGGCACGAGCATGTGGATAGAGAGGAGTTCAAAATAGCCACCATCCTCAAGGATAGCCTAAGCATCACTCAGCTTAATTTGTATAGCCTTAATAATGTGGTTACCCGACCTCAGGTCAAGAACGAGGTCGACATTTCTTTCTTCCCGAGCGAGCTGGCCACCACCTTGCCAAAGTTCAGCCCCTCACGTCACATTTAGGAATTGAGCAGTACATGGTGCAGAGGGTATTGATCGATACAGGTGCCAACAAAGATATCATGTACTATGACTGCTTCAAAAAGATGAAGCTGACAGATACCTAGTTGACCTCAAGCAATGTACAACTAGAAGGCTTCACCGATCACAAGGTTGTTACAAAAAGCACCATGATACTAGAGGTAACAATAGGAGAGGGAAAATTGCTCAAATTTGAGGACATAGATTCCTGGTCCTTGACATGATCCCTTCTCCTTACAACGTTATCTTGGAACTCCCCGCTCAAGCTAAATTTGACGTAGTGGTCTCGGCACCTCATCAGAGGATAAAGTTTGCTGCGAACGACGAGGTCGGGATGATGAGAAACGATCCCAAGAGCACGCTTTTTCATATGATTGAGGCACGAAAAGATAAAAAGGCACATCAAAGAGGAAAGGTACGAGCTGTCGAGCCAGTTAACTCCTCCCCGAAATGGCCGCGTCCTTTGGGAGAGGAGAGTTTCTCAAAAGAGACAAATTGGGTTCCAGCACCAGGGGAACAAGTGGCGATGGGCAGCTCGGCCCAAGATTAGTAGTTAATGCGGGCTAGCGGAGCTAGTTCACAGGATCAGGGCTCGAGCAAAAAGAAGGCGAGGGTTATCACAATAGAAAGCCTGGATAATCGTGACATGCCAAACATCCTGTAATATACCCAAAATTTTTATAATTTTATAACTATAATATTATAAATTAGAAATATTGTGTTATATTTTTGGGTCAAACTTTAAATTATTTTGGGCCTAGTTTGTTAGGTACTCAATTGATTTGTTTTATTTATTTTGAATTTGGGCTTGGACCAATGGTTAGGCCTCTAAGTTATAGTATAGTAGTAATAATAATAGTAATAATAATAGTAATACTAATAGTAATAATAATAATAATAGTAATAGTAATACTAGTAATAGTAATAATAATAGTAATAGTAATACTAGTAATAATAATAATAATAGTAATAGTAATAGTAGTAATAGTAATAGTAGTAATAGTAATAGTAATACTAGTAATAGTAAAAGTAGTAATAGTAATAGTAGTAATAGTAATAGTAATAATAATAATAATAGTAATAATAATAATAGTACTAATAATAATAGTACCAATAATAATAGTAGTACGAATAATAGTAGTAGTAATAATAGTAGTAGTAATAATAATAGTAGTAGTAATAGTAATAGTAATAGTAATAGTAATAGTAATAAGTGTATCCAGTTCTTGGGAGAAAAAAAATGTTGTCCAAAAATAAGTGTATTTTCTAATAAAGTTACTAAACTCACTTTTGCCAATAAAGTTACTAAGCTCACCTTTGTCAATTATCATGTCGCAACACTATAAGGTGGACACAAAGGATAATTATGTCTATGTATTAGTACTAAAATTGTTTAAAAGTCAACTTCCTTAATTTCCTCCAAAAACCAAAATGGACACTCACTTTGGGATGGATGGATTGGTTAATTAAGGTCTTGACACCACTTATGTGATCATAGTGTCTGCGAGTTGGACACTATCTCTAACTAGTATGGGACAGTTGGCGGTAGCTGTACCTCTCGTAGTCATTTTGCAGTCTTTAGCCTTCACTTGGAATTCCTGTTTGCTCATATGATATTATGAGTATCCGCGAGTTGGCCATTGCTTCCAACCGGTATGGGACGGTTGGCGGTCGCTGGACCTCTCGCTATGTTTTTGTGTCTCTTGTCTTTCGTTTGAAATATCGTATTTATATCTGTTATATTGCTTTGGACATTTACTTCTTTGATTAATGATTATTTCATGTTACGGATGATGGAGAATCATCCCTTTTGTTATTTGATTGATAAACCATTTTGACTAATCGTTTTCTCTTCGAGTTAACTCCTCCTTAGAAACCGGAGGGGTTGAATATGAACTTGCTGAGCATTGTTCGCTCACCCTTTCTCCTACTCTTTTCTTTCAGGACTTTAGTAGGTATGGGAAACCCGTTTGGGCCCGAGTGGATGTCGGCAGGGGCAGTTGTTAAAATAGATGTTCTATTTAAATCCTTATTTTAGTTTTGGAATTTGTAATGACTAAGGTTTTGTTAAACTCTGTTAAGTTCGAGATTTATAGTACTTCATTTACGAAGTTTGATTATGTTGGTGAAGTTGTTAGGATGTTTAAATTCAATGGTTTTTAATTACTATGTATTGGGAATAGCATCGGTTAGTGTTAATTGAATGGTGACGTGGCCAAACTGTGGGACCAGGAAGTCGGTACCGAGTTTGGGGCGTTACACATCCAACCTCATGAAGACTTCGATGAGATGGTCATTAACTTCAATTTCCCAGACCAAAAGATCAAAATTGGTCAGGACATTGACGAGGAAGAAAGGAAGGCCATAATTCAGTTTCTACGGGGAAACACTGATATATTTGCTTAGAGGGTCAAGAACATAAAAGGGATTAGTGAGGAAATTTTCGTCCACAAACTTAGTGTTGATCCAACGATCGCCCCAATCCAGCAACGACCAAGGGTGTTCTCGCTAGAGAAACAAGCATCTATTACTGAGGAGGTAGATAAGCTCATCCGGACTAAGATCATAAAGGAAATTTTTTACCCGACGTGGATCGCCAATGTCGTTATGGTAAAAAAGACCAATGACAAATGGAGGATATGTGTGGATTACACTGACCATAACAAAGTATGCCCGAAAGACTGGTACCCGTTACCCAGGATAGATCAACTCGTGGACGCCATAGCCGGACATAAAATCCTTAGTTTTGTAGATGCATACTCAAGATATCATCAGATCCGAATGTGGTTGCAAGATCAAAAGCTCACAGCCTTCTGAGCTGTGGGGGCTTTGTATTGCTATGTCATGATGCCATTCCAGTTGAAAAATGCGGGGGCTGCGTACCAGAGAATGGTGAACAAGGTGTTCGGCAATCAACTGGGCAGGAACATCGAAGCATACATAGATGACATGTTGACCAAGATAAAAGAAGCCAATCATGTCACCGACCTGCATGAGTGTTAGATCCATGTTGATATGCTCAAAATATAGGCTAGAGAGGGGTGAATAGCCTATATAGCCCTCATCAAAAAATTTCATTCATTTGAAAAATTATGTTTTAGGAACAGGAATGAAATATTTATCGGGTTAGGTCAACTTCCATATTAATCAACATAGTTAATGTAAAGGTCAGCTGATGTGCATTAGCAAACTTCTTTTGAACTGTCATAGAAGACTTTAAAGACTGCTGGGAAGTTGAGGTTATTATACTTTGCTGATGTAGAAGAGTTTAAGCAGCGGAAATACTAGCAGCATTAGTATAACATTGAAGATTGAAGTGACTGTAAATAAATGAGTATTATAACAGCAAACTTGAATCTTCATTTGATGTAATAATCACTTTCCACAATCCAGATTGCTTTAATATATAGAACATATATTATAGGAAAGATAAGTAAAGGTTGAATGTAAATAAGTGTATTTTATATTAAAATTCAGCAGAGGTTTGCTTAAAGGCAAACATGCTTAGTACATTAACCTAGACTCTCTAATCCTAGCAATCTCCCCGGGGTAGAAGGAAATTGAAGTGGGATGCTGGGAAGACTTATAACCAACCCTCATCCTTTAACTCTCTCCAAGTACCTTAGGGAAAGTAAATGGTGGAGTAAAGGTGAGGTGGAAGTGAGAAGAGGAAATAATGGGTTGTTCAAATAGCGAGTATTTTAACAACTGATTGCAAAGCACTCGACCAAAAGTGATGAAAATTTATTGCATAATTGACAGCTCTTATAATGTAGTATAAGTCTTATGATATGGATACAATGTGGATTATAAGGCTCTCGGTCTTCATCGGACATCTTCAAGCTGGGTCAGTCTTCAACAGTAGGCTGTATGCTTAGTCTCTAGCTATGAATTTGAAATATAGCTGCTGAAGAGACTGAGTCTTTCGAAAGAAGAAAGAACTTAAATTAAGAAAGGAGTTCTTGATTAAGCTGAGCTTCTTCGCCTTAGGGATTTTAGATTACTCTCTCACAAATTGTTTGTTCTTACACTTGTGTTTATCCCACTCTTTGTGTTCTCACATTTTACACTTGAAGTTTAGCACGACTTCGCATGTCTTCACGCTTGTAAAGAGGGATGAGAGGTTTCATTTATAGCTGGAGAAGAAAATAGAGCCGTTAAAGCTTTGGATAGATTTTCACCTGTTCGAATGGTTCGTTCTTCAATGCATCAGAGTACATTGTAGGAACTGCTGGGTAAAAATCTTTATAAAGATTGGTCTTGATTTCTGTCCGTAATTCAGGCTGTTAGCAGATGGGACGTGATGTGCATGCCTGGATTAAAGCGCTCTGTGATTGGTCCTTTTGTCTGGATGTGTCTTGAGGACTGGGACCAAACAAGAAAAAAGAAATGTCTTTTGGATAATAGTGAAGGCTCAAACATCGATGCGTATCTTTAAGCTATCTGGGAGATTTGCAGATAGTCCTTTATGAATCTTTAAGATCTTTGTAGCTTGGAGAACGACCGATGTTCCTCTTTGAACTTATCAGCACTCTTGCAGTCGTCTGATATAGAACATGGCTGCTACGTGAGTAACTGCCGATGTAGAACTGCTGAAGTAAGTCTGCTGGTGAGACATTGTTGGTAGAGATGTCTTCTAGTGAGATGTCTGCTGGAAAGACGTTTGATAGAGAGACGTCTGCTGGCGCTTTTATAGAGCTAATCCATATGAAAGGTCATCACTAGATGGTAGGAGAAAGACTCGGACATGTACAAAGACTTCCTACACTACAACAAAAAAGGCCTTCAACAACGTTTAAAAAACGTTGTGATAGGTCTAAGACAACGTTTTTTGAAATGTTGTCTAATCCAACGTTGTCTTAGCTCTAAGACAACATTTAAAAAAAAAATGTTGTGTTAGATCTAAGACAACGTTTAAAAAAATGTTGTCTTAGGTCTAAGACAACGTTTTGAAAAAATGTTGTCTTAGAGCTAAGACAACGTTTAAAAAAATGTTGTCTTAGATCTAACACAACGTCTATAAAAAACATTGTTAAAAAACGTTGTCTTAGAGTTAAGACAACATTTTTTTTCAAAACGTTGTCTTAGAGCTACGACAAGGTTTTTTCCAAAACGTTGTCTTAGATCAAAAACAATGTTTTTTTAAAAACGTTGTCTTATCTCTAAGACAACATTTTTTCAAAACGT
Organism: Platycodon grandiflorus; assembly: GCA_016624345.1. Lineage (NCBI taxonomy): Eukaryota > Viridiplantae > Streptophyta > Magnoliopsida > Asterales > Campanulaceae > Platycodon > Platycodon grandiflorus. The sequence continues at coordinate 40,977,042 of CM028363.1, forward strand.
TGTCTTAGAGCTAAGACAACGTTTTTTTTCAAAATGTTGTATTAGATCTAAGACAACGTTTTTATTGAAAAACGTTGTTTTAGATCTAATACAACGTTTTGAAAAAACTTTGTCTTAGGTTTTTTTTTTTAATCTTGGGGTTTTTTTATTAGTCCTGGGGGTATTTTATTTTATTTTATTTTTAAAATCCTGGGTTTTTTTTATTTTTAAATCCTGGTTATTGGTCCCGTTCCCAATCCCATTCCTATCCCATCCCGTCCCCGCCACCGGACTATTGGCACTATCTTTCTTTATGTCTCACCAAAAATAAATGAAGAATTAATTGAACAAGATGATTTCTAGATGTAAACCTAAAGAGAATAAAATATCAAATATAACAAAATTGAAGTTTGCAAAAGAGGTTTTTGTATTTAAGATGCAAAAATTCTTTAGTAGTCAAAAATTCTTCATAAATGCAGGGAAAGTTTCAATATACCAAGATTACATTACTTGTACAACATTATATGGACAAGAAAAAACTACAAAATTGCGCAACACTGTGGGAAAGAATCCAGCACAGATTTGAGAGCAACACATCAGTTACACAATCACGCAAAGATATGCCGAATTGGAAAGAGTCCAGGACACCTGATTTATGTTTGAAAAACAACAGTGTTGATAGCCGCATGGCTTTCGTATTCTCTCTGACAACTGGGTACCCCTGTTGTAATTAAAAATGCAAATACATAAATCCAGAACCTAGGGCATATAAGAACAACAATAAAAAAACATTTCAACGAATTCTTGACATACATCTTATTTTGGACGAAGGGAACACCCCAAACAAGCATGCTTAAGTGTATGATAATGATTCCAGCTAAAAGAGCATCTGCTGCTATAGTCACGTTGGACTTCTCCTGGTATTAAATCTGTGGTGTCCTGGTCATGAGATTCACTACTACCTTGGTTCCCTGCATTCATCCAAGCAAGAGAATCTTGTTAAATTCATATTTTGCATGCTCACAAAATACACACAGTAAGTACACACACTTAAATAACCCATACCCACACAACACACACTGACAATGCACAGTACACACACACAGTCAGATGCAGCAGACACACACAACGTGCACATCATACACTAGCACACACGCTGCCCCAACATCACGTCAGCATGGAAAACCCAAGCTATCTTTGGCATTCCTTCGATGCATTCTATATATACAAACATTATACAAACATTACATGTCGCAACACTATAAGGTGGACACCAAGGATAATTATGTCTATGTATTAGTACTAAAATTGTTTAAAAGTCAACTTCCTTAATTTCCTCCAAAAACCAAAATAGAAACTCACTTTGGGATGGATGGAGTATTAAATCAGACATAGGATTGTTGAGCAGCATATTTTGCGCAAAGATGCAGTCAAATGTTACTCCATTCATCCCAAAATAAGTATCCAGTTCTTGGGAGAAAAAAAATGTTGTCCAAAAATAAGTGTATTTTCTAATAAAGTTACTAAACTCACTTTTGCCAATAAAGTTACTAAGCTCACCTTTGTCAATTATCATGTCGCAACACTATAAGGTGGACATAAAGGATAATTATGTCTATGTATTAGTACTAAAATTGTTTAAAAGTCAACTTCCTTAATTTCCTCCAAAAACCAAAATAGACACTCACTTTGGGATGGATGGAGTATTAAATCAGACATAGGATTGTTGAGCAGCATATTTTGTGCAAAGATGCAGTCAAGAGAGCCCAACACCAGAGCAAACCAAAAGAATGAAGTTTGCTAAACATAATTTGATACACACCTAAAATTCAGCAATAATCTCTTTCTCGACAGCCTATATCCTGAATGTTGATTTTCACTGCAACGCGAGAAATTAAGTTAATACAACTAGCAAAAAACAAGCAAAGCCCATTTGGGTAAACGTGAAAATAAGGAAGAACAAGCTCCACAAAGAGCATACTAGTTGTATACATGATAAATGGAAATAGTGACAGATATCAGCAAAAAGTAAGGCAAAAACCAGATTTTAATCCACTAGGTAGCAGTGCTCGCTCTTGCTCAAAATGAAAATTATTATATGTGATAGATACAACATGGTTACTGAAAAGACCACCCATATCCTTAACTCACTTCAACCTTTTTCCCAACCACAATAACAATAATAATCAGAGTACGTAATTATTAATATTGTGATTTGGACTTCAAATGAGAATCTGTGCAACTTTCTCACTCTAGGCTTTCTCTTTTCTCTCTCTAAAATTCAAGGTTAAAGATGGTGAAATGAAGAGAGTTTCATCTCTCTAATGGTGTTAAGGAGTCAAGAAATCTGATCAAACAAGCCTTGTACGTGGTTCAATCTTGGCCCTTGAAACCAAGTCAATTGATCAAGTCACTTAAAAGTTCGTCAAACAACAAAACAGAGCACGACGTTAAGCGGCCGCGGTATGCGGACGCATAGCTCCTTATGCGACCGCATAGAATCCAGAAACTTTGGTGTTCTATGCGAGTTGGCTCAATGCAAGCGCATAGCCCCTATGCGGATGCCTTAAGCGGCCGCATAGACTCGAGAAACTTTGGGACTCTATGCTAGGTCGCACTATGCGGCTGCATAGCGACTGGTTCAGGTCAAAAGGTCTCTAAACCATTCCAAAGTGATTCCAAAACACTCCCAAGTCATCCTAAGATGACACAAGTCTCAAACCAAGTCCAAAATACAATCGAAACTCTTCTGAAACAACCCATAATAAGGGTAAGAATGCAATCCAATACAAGTACCAAAGATTACAAGGATTTAACATCAATCAAGACATATGAGAGGTATGAAATCAACTCAATTGCAACATACTAGGATGAAGATGGTACATGAAATGACAATGATACCAAATGAAGTTAACAAACACGATGCAAAAGAATGTCATTAATGAGGCGGGTGTTACACTCTTACCCCCTTAGAATAAATTCGCCTGCAAATTTACTTACCAATCTTATCAAACAAAAATGGATACTTCTCATGCATCTCTTGTTCCAACTCCTAAGTGGCTTCCTCAACATTGTGATTCCTCCACCAAACCTTCATAAGATGAATTGTCTTGGTCCTTAGAACCTGTTCCTTTATCAAGTATTCTAACGGGTTCTTCAACATAAGAGAGATCGGTCGACAAATATACCGGTTCATACTCCAAAATATGCGATGCATCAGAGAAATATTTCCTCAACTTCAAAACATGAAACACCGCATGAATACCCGACATCCATGGCGGCAATCCAAGTCTATATGCCAATTTCCTAACTTTCTCTAATATTTCAAATGGTCCAACATACCTCGAAGCCAATTTACCTTTCTTTCCAAATCTTTTAACTCCAATTTGAGGCGACACCTTCAAGAACACAAGGTCTTTTAACACCAACCTCGAACTCAAGGTCTCGTCGCCTATTATCCGTATAACTTTTCTGTCTACTTTGGGCCATTTTTAATTTCTCCCGAATAATCTTCACATTTTCGGCTGACTCATGAACCATATCGGGTCCCCATAACTTCGCTTCTCCAACCTCATCCTAACAAATCGGAGAACGACACTTTCTTCCGTAGAGTGCCTCATAAGGAGCCATATCAATACTCAAATGATAACTGTTGTTGTAGGTAAACTCTATTAACGGTAAATGCGAATCCCAAATGCCTTTAAAGTCCATTGAACAAGCCCTTAACATGTCCTCAAGTGTTTGAATAGTTCTCTTGGATTATCCATCTGTTTGTGGATGAAACGCTATACTAAGAGTCAGTTTCGAACCCAATGCATTCTAAAGTGTCTACCAAAATTGCGAAGTGAACCGTGGATCTCTATCTGATACAATGCTAACCGAAACCCCATGTAATCTCACAATCTCTTGAATGTACAAGTTAACAAGTTTCTCCATAGAATAAGTCATCGCTATAGGAACAAAATGAGCTGACTTGGTCAATCGATTGACAATAACCCAAACAGAATCATGACCTCGTCGAGTACGTGGTAACCCAGTCACAAAATCCATAGCAATGTTCTCCCACTTCCATTTCAGAATCTCCAATGGTTGCAAGAAACCCGCTGGTTGTTGGTGTTCCGCTTTTATCCTTTGACATGTCAAACACCTTAAAATAAACTCAGCTATTTCCCTTTTCATTCCGTTCCACCAGAAATTCTTCTTTAAATTCATATACATCTTTATACACCTCGGATGAATCGTATACTTAGATTTATGAGCTTCATCCAATACCTGCCATTTCACATCATCACTTGCTGGCACACAAACTCTACCTCGAAATAAAAGCATTCCCTCACTATTCCTTGAAAAATCCATTGTCTTACCCCCATCTAATTCCTCAATCAACTTTTTCAATTTCGGATCACTCTCTTGAGTTTCCTTAATCCGCTGAAGCAAAACTGGTGTAGCACGAATGTTAGCAAATATTACTCCATGGTTAGACATACAAGGACTCCAATCCCGAACATCCTCAAGCATCTTCCATTCACGTGCCATCAAACAAGAAACATAAGCCTTCCTACTAAGAGCATCGTCCACAACATTGGCCTTCCCCGGATGGTATAAAATGGTACAATCATGATCCTTTAACCTTTCCATCCACCTCCGTTGTCTATTATTCAACTCCTTTTGTGAAAATAAATACTTAAGGCTCTTATGATCGGTGAACACCTCGAACTTAGCCCCATAAAGATAATTTTTCCACTTGTGAAGAGCAAAAATAATCGCTCCTAACTCCATATCATGAGTCGGATAATTCTGTTCACACTGATTCAACTTTTGAGAAGCATATGCTATAACCCTTCTATTCTGCATCAATACGCATCATAAACCTTCTTTCGAAGCAGCACTATAAATAAGTAACCCGTCATGTCCGTTCGGCAATACTAGAACCAGTGCCGTAGTCCAGCTCTTCTTCAACTCCTTAAAGCTCACTTCACATTTATCATTCCAAACAAAAGCTTTGTTTTTTTGTGTCAAAGTAGTCAACGGGGTTGCAATCTTAGAAAACCCTTCTATGAATCTCCGATAATACCCCGCTAAACCCAAAAAGCTATGAACTTCCGTCACAGTCTCGGGTCTCTTCCAGTTCACAACAGCCTCAATCTTAGCCGGATCAACCGCTATACCTTCACCCGATACAATATCGCCCAGAAAAGTCACTTCCTTAAGCCAAAAGGCACACTTGCTAAATTTAGCAAACAACTTCTTCTCCCTAAGCACCGTCAATACTGATAAGTGACTATTATATAGTCATTTATCCTTACTTTTTATATACTTTTACACAGTTCAATTACCATTTTCATCGCATTTTAGATACATTTTAGTTCTTTTTTTCATATTTATTAGATTTTACGCTTTTTGGTATGTTTTATACATTTTAGACAGGTTTTGGAGTCTTTTTATGATCAAAGAATGCCTAGACAACTTTTGATGCAAAGGCATGGCAAGAGCAACAAACAAATTAAACTCACAAAACCAGAAATCAGATACGGCGCACAAAAGAGAGCGGCCGTACACAAGGCCATTCTCAGACAATTTTTGGTCTCAAAGCATAGAGTGGCCGTGTCTTGAAGGATGAGTGGCCGTGTTAACCTTCGGAGCGGCCGTGCAGCTTAAAGTGGAGCGGCCGTGCAAGATGTCAAAAATCAAAATTCAAAATTGGCGCCAGAAGAGCACGGCCGTGCATCTTCCTTGACTCGTCCGTGCAGATTGCATCTGCAGATTTAAAAGGCACCTTTTGGAGGCACCTTCTTGAAGAGTTCCCTCCCCATTATAAAAAGACCCCTTGTACTCAGTCTTAGACACGAGATATATGCAGAATTTTCATCAGAAATTGTTAGAAATTAGACACAAACACTTATTGTATTGAATTCCAAAAATCCTTGAGGATTGAAGTTCATATTCATTCTTGAAGATCCCCTTGGAAAGCAAGCAATAAAAGTGAAGTATTATTCCAGCCATTCATCTTTTATTTCAACAATAAGTCTCTTTTACTCTATCCTTTATATTATTGCTTATTTATTTTTACATGGCTAGTGAGTAATCCCCCTTGTTCTTGGGGTTGGAAACTCAATACATAAAACGTTCATCTTGAAATATGAAAGTCTTGTCCTTTATCTTCATCTAAACAATTTCTTTATATCAATCTCTAAATGACTTACATTTTGGAGACGTCCAAATTGTATGATTCAGTCAATTGAGAGAAGGACCTAGCGGTGAATCTCGGTTGACGGAACCATATAAAGAAACTAGGTTCCATTGATCACGAAAGTAGTTCAACGGCCTAGGGATGTTCCTTGAATGGAAAGTATGTTGACTCTTGTTCTTAATGGATTCTTACTAATTATGGTCAGCTAGAGATAAGCCGGAATGCCCGTTTGTGACAGGGCGGGAGTACTATAAACGGAAATCTCAAACAGTTAGGACATAATTAGTGAAGAATACAAACGCTATTGTCTTAACCCGAAGTAGTGTAGGCCTAGCATACCATCCTTGATTTTTATGAAAACCCTTATTCTCAAAGACAACGACTATTTGATGAACAAATTATGTGTATGATTTCCAATCCCGAGAATGTTTCGTTATATTAAGTTTCATTTAAAGTATTTGTTGCATATGTTTCTTTCCATTTTCAAAACCAATCTTAATCTCCCCCAATCTATTCTATAGTTCTAAAGACAAAAACAATTCCTAAGTAAACCCTGTCTCTGTGGGATCGACTTGTACTTGCACCCGCTATATTGCAATAGCCCGTGCACTTGCGGATATTAAATAAACCGTTAGGTTTCGACCGAACAAGTTTTTGGCGCCGTTGCCGGGGACAACGGTTTACTTTTTAAAGTTTTTTTGGTCTTTACTACATAAATTTTTTGTTTCATTTGTTTTCATTTTGTTTTGCCTTTACTTCCGATAAATTGTTACGTTTAATCTCTTTTTGAGTGTTTTCTCTCTTATAGTGTATGAAACGGGCTCAGACGTTCTTTGACAATTTTGATCCAGAACCCGAACGAAGTCTTCACCAAAGATTAAGAAAATTCAAAGAGACACTAAGCAAGCATATGGCGGAAGGAGAGCCACAAGCACAAACTAGGACCCTACGGGACTTTGTGAATCCGAGTACCCCGGGAACTAGATCCCCTATAGTTGTGCCGAATGCCGGAGCGGCACACTTTGAGATAAAGCCGCAACTTTTGCATATGGTTATGAATAACCAATATGGCGGCACTGCTTTCGAAGATCCTCATCTCCACATCCAAACATTCTTGGAATATTGTGATACCACACGTATTCAGAATGTTACACCGGAAGCAATACGGATGCGCCTTTTTCCTTTCTCTCTTAAGGATAAGGCGAAGCAATGGTTGAATTCGGTCCCCCAAAATTCATTGACGACATGGGACCAAATTCAAGAAGCATTCCTTGGGCGTTTTTTCCCACCAAGCAAAACAGCCCAAATCCGCACAAAGATCACTAACTTCTGTCAAACGAATAGTGAAACTTTGTATGACGCATGGGAGCGATTCAAGGAACTTCTCAGAATGTGCCCCCACCACGGGCTCAAAAAGTGGTTGATTGTTCACACCTTCTACAACGGTCTCATATTCAAGACAAGAGAGACCATTGATGCCGCTGCAGGAGGAGCATTGATGAACAAGGGAGTCGATGAGGCATACGACCTTATCGAGAATATTGCATTGAACCATTACCAATGGTCAAATGAGAGGGAGCAACAACAAGGTACGCCCGGTAAATATAATGTTGATGCAGTTACTCTTCTCTCTTCTAAAGTTGACATGATTTTGAAAAAGTTTAAAAATCTTAATGTCAATCCCATGGCTAATATAAATGTGATATGTGAACTATGTGGGTCTAACTCACATAGTACGGAAAATTGCGAGTTACTTGACATTAGCTCTAATGATCAAGTGAACTTTGTAAATTCTTTTGGACAAAAAGGAGGGGTGTATTCTAATACATACAATCCAGAATGGAGGAATCACCCCAACTTCTCCTATAAGAATAACAACGTTCTAAAACCGCAAACATCTACACAACATCCGGGATTCACATTTAGAGATTTCAATACTACTTCAAATGCTTTTTCTCCCCCTAAATCAAAATTAGATCTTTTAATAGATTTTATAGTTGAAAGCAAAAATGATCAAGAAAAGACTAATACTGAGTTTAGGGAATGTTTCAAGTTATTAAATGAAAGATTTGATAACTTAGCCGCCCATAACAAAATGCTAAATGAACATGCTAAGGCGATAGTTACTAGAAGTGGGAAAGAGCTTATTGATTATCTTCCTAAAAAGAATAATAATAATAATCCCATTGAAGAAAGTGTTAGTCAAAACCCCCCTGTAGTTGAGACTAATGATGAGGTTGATAAAGGAACAGAATTCCCTAAAATAACTAGAAACTTTGATCCGCCAATACCCTACCCTCAAAGGTTGGTAAAGGCAAAGCTTGATAAACAATTTGCAAAATTTTTGGAAGTTTTGAAATCTATTTACATTAATGTACCTTTTACCGATGCTTTGCAACAAATGCCTTCTTATGCTAAATTCCTAAAGGATATTCTTTCTAACAAAAGGAAGCTAGAAGAAAATGAGACTGTTGCATTAACGGAAGAGGTAAGTGCCGTTTTACAAAAAAGGTTACCTCCGAAATTAAAAGATCCCGGCACTTTCTCTATTCCTTGTAATATAAGTAAAATTAATGTAGATAATGCCATGCTAGACCTTGTGTAACGCCCGCACCATTTGCATCATATACATCATTTGCATTTGTTCTATGCTACGACTTATGTTTTAACATCGTCATTTCATGTGCAAATATCATTCGTATGTACTTGCAATTGAGATTGTTATACACTTTTTAAGTGTATGAAAATGTGTTAGAAGTTTCATTATCATTACACTTGAATTGGTATGTTATTTGTTTACTTTGGTTTTGGGACCTCTCGGAGGCCTTTACTTAATGTTCTAGCTTCACTTAAGTGTTAGAACCATCATGGAACCTTTGAGCAACATTTTGGGACTTTTCTAGACCACATTTCATGATTTTTGGGTGTACTGGAAGTTGGGCGAGCGCCTAGGCGCGCGCGCATTTGGCAGAAACTTGGACTGGGCGATTCTGGAACCTGAGCGAGCGCCTAGGCTGGCGCCTAGGCGGCCGCCTAGGCAGCCGCGCCTCCTCCAGAATTGTTGCCCTGTTTTTCCTGCTTTGTATAATTGACAGTTTCGCCCCTTGACCCAACTTAAACGTACCCAGGCCTTTGACCACCCCTTTTTACACCTAAAACACTGATTAAACACTCACAATAACATCATCTCTTCCATTCTTTCATCCATGGTGTGAAAGAGAGCTAGTGTGAGAGACATAGTGTGAGATTAGTGTGTGTTTTCACTTCCCTCTTCATCCTACCATAGATTCTTGCATGCAACACCACAATTGTGTTGCTTAAGACTTGGGGAATCCATTGCTAAGCTTGGATTGTGAGTTCATTGGGTGGATCATCTTGTAATTGTAAGCTACTATCCCTTGTTCTTCCCCTACTATAAGTTGTTATACATGTTAGACTTGTTAGATGATGATATATGTTAGAAATCATCAAATTTGAGTATGATTGACTACGTTGACTTTTCAAATTTGTGGTTGACTTTTTGGTTGTGTTTAAAGACTCATGTTTACATGTTTGAATTGTGAAATATGAGTAGTAATTGTTAAGTTTACGGTATGATTTATTCGCGTAAACTCGAACTCATTAGAAACCGAAAATGACTCTAACGGAGTTCGTTAGGATTTCATAATCAATGAGACCACGTGTGTGATTTGGGAATACTTGAATGATTCGAGTGATTCATTAGAAAATTTGGTTACACTGATTGTGTGTTTGATATTACGTAAATTTTCGTAATTATTGTAAGTTGGTTATTTGTGGTGTGAGATTATTATAACTCACTTGTGACATTCATTTTATTGTCAATTGTTGTTGTTGTGGTATACTCCCTACTTTGGAGTATGACCTTTTATATTTAAATGTCGAGTAAACACCTACTTGTGCATTTAGTTAAGTCCATGGCATATTTGTTGGCGGTGTATTGACGCTCGATTATTGCGTGAGCCGGGGCTACGTAATAGTTGAAGGCCAATACATCGGGCCTCGCCCTACCGTTGGCCGCGGTAGGGGTATAGCGCCATTTGTTGTACGGAATAAACGCAACCATGGTAAGCTATATCCATGGTAGATTCTTGGGTTGTAGGGACCGAGATCAACCGTCGACGTGAATACAGAAAATGGTTCACATGTGTTTGTTCGTGGTTATTGGTTTCTTGTTCGAGCACGTCAACAACGGCTCTTCATTGGTATATTATTGGTTTCTTGTTCGAGCACGTCAACAACGGCTCTTCATTGGTATATTATTGGTTGGTTGGTTGGAAGTGTTGGTTTGGTCGGAGGTGTACCTCGACACCGTATCCCTTTTGATGTGTTTACTTATAGCTCTTATGTGCTTCCTATATGAACGACTGTTGGTCATGGTTTCCAACCGGTATGGGACGGTTGGCGATCATCGAGCCTCTCTCGTGTAGTATGGGGTTGTTGGCTATGTGCAATACATGTTACCTCGATTGGCTTTGAATTGATATTATGATAACATGAATACTTGTTACATTATTGTCTTGCATCTAGCATGCCATATTGTTGCATTAGTAGCTTATTGAGTTTTCAACTCACCCCGTTTGTTTTCATTTGTTTTCCTTAGATCAAGCGCCGGCGAGGAATCCTTAGTGTGCGAGTTCGGGTTCGTTGGGCGACTTCTTTTGGTAGTGCACCTTGTGCCTAAGTGTTTTATTTTGGTGAGGCCGAGGGTGTACTTGTTATCTAAACAATGTATTTGTTGGGTAGTAGTCTTGACTGTTACATGTTACATTCTTTTGTTGTGCCGGCATGGTTGCCGTGCGGTTGTATGTATAATTGTTCACTTTTATTCCGCGTACTCTGATGTGATTATATATGTACCGAGTATGATAGCTCGAGTTTGTTGTTGCTAGCTAACGTGTTGTTTCTCCGGCTTGTTACGCCGTCGAGGTTTAGTGTTGTTTAAAAAGGTTTTTGTTGTTTAAAGAAAACTTGCACGTGCATTACAGGGTTTTCTCATGACTTTGCATTCTTTTAAATGAAATTTTTGAGATGCTATCTTCGTATTTTCCGCATTTGTCTCGCGGCTCGAACGTGATTCACATCGGATCTCGGGTCGGGTCGCGACACCTTGGAGCAAGCGTAAGCCTCATCCCACTTTCAGTTAGCAAAAGAGTCGGTGTGGGGGAATTAAAACCTACAACCATATCTCTGCAATTAGCGGACCGCTCCATAAAATATCCAGTGGGTATTATGGAAGATGTCCCTTGCCAAATCGGGAAATTAATCATCCCGGTTGACTTCGTAGTTCTTGAGATGGAAGAGGATAATCATATTCCTGTAATTCTGGGTAGACCATTCCTTGCCACAGCTGGGGCAATTATAGACGTTAAACATGGTAACCTCTCTTTAAATGTAGGGAATGATAAAGTAGAGTTTAACTTGTCTAAATTTATGAAAAATTCCGATCTCGAGAACCCTTGCTTAGGCATTAACGTACTAGAATCCATTAGCAAGGAATTAGAAAGTCCCCAATCCAAAGACCCGCTAGAGAAAAGTCTTATAGATTGGGAAAGAACTTTGCATGATGATGACGATAATGAAATTGCATATTATACTATGCTTTTGGATACTAATCACGCAGCAAAGTCTAGTGGCAACACTGATTATGAAGAGTTGGATACTAAAGCGGAGCCATCCAACAAAAAGGAAAATGAGGAGATTAAGGCACCTCAAGTTGAGTTAAAACCTCTTCCTACAAATCTAAGGTATGAATTTCTAGGACCTAACTCTACTTATCCTGTGATTATAAATGCTAAACTAGGCCCTCTTGAAACTGAAAAGTTATTAAATGAGCTTAGATTGCATCAAAAAGCCATAGGATATTCAATAGATGACTTAAAAGGGATTCATCCAAAAATTTGCATGCATAGGATTGATTTAGAAGAAAATAAAAAACCCTCAGTTGAGCATCAAAGAAGACTCAATCCTAACATGAAGGAAGTAGTTAAAAAAGGAAGTCCTTAAATTACTTGATGCGGGCATCATCTATCCAATTGCGGATAGCAAATGGGTAAGCCCCGTGCAAGTTGTCCCTAAGAAGGGAGGAATGACAGTCATTCGAAATGATAAGGATGAATTAATCCCAACAAAGACTGTCACGGGTTGGCGCATGTGCATAGACTATAGAAAATTAAATAAGGCCACCCGAAAGGATCATTTTCCCCTTCCCTTTATAGAACAAATGCTAGAAAGATTGGCCAAGCATTCCTATTTTTGCTATTTGGACGGATATTCGGGATTCTTTCAAATCCCTATCCACCCAGACGACCAGGAAAAAACTACTTTTACTTGTCCTTATGGTACCTTCGCTTATAGAAGAATGCCCTTCGGACTTTGTAATGCTCCCGCCACTTTTCAGCGATGTATGATGTCCATTTTTTCCAATTACATAGAAAATATAATTGAAGTTTTTATGGATGACTTCTCTGTTTATGGACACTCTTTCGATGAATGTTTGAAAAATCTATCTAAAGTCCTACAACGCTGTGAAGAAGTTAATCTCGTTTTGAATTGGGAAAAATGTCACTTTATGGTAAATGAAGGGATAGTATTGGGACATATGGTGTCCGAAAGGGGAATAGAAGTAGATAAGGCAAAAATTGAGATTATTGAAAAATTACCTCCGCCTACTAATGTTAAAGGAATAAGAAGTTTTCTCGGTCACGCTGGTTTTTACCGGCGATTTATAAAGGATTTTTCAAAAATTTCTAAACCTTGAACTAATCTACTAATGAAAGATGCTCCATTTGTATTCAATAGCTCTTGTCTAGAAGCATTTAACAGGTTGAAGGAAGCTTTGGTGTCCGCTCCTATCATACAACCACCAGATTGGGATCTCCCTTTCGAAATAATGTGCGACGCAAGTGATTTTGCAGTTGGGGCTGTTCTAGGGCAGCGGACAGACAAGAAAACACATGCTATCAAATGAATTACGCCACCACAGAAAAAGAACTATTGGCCGTAGTATTTGCTATGGATAAGTTTCGGTCATATTTGGTGGGATCGAAAGTAATCGTATATACGGACCACGCAGCAATAAGATACTTATTGGCAAAGAAGGATGCAAAGCCAAGATTGATAAGATGGGTCCTTCTCCTCCAAGAGTTTGATTTAGAAATCCGTGATAAAAAGGGAACGAAAAATTTGGTCGCAGATCATTTATCCCGTCTTCCCAAAGAATTGGAAATTTCCAATAATGATGACCTTCCAATTGATGACTCATTTCCGGACGATCATCTTCTTGCTATTAACAATGTCGAAACCCCCTGGTTTGCGGACATTGTTAATTACTTAGCTTGTAAGATTCTCCCCCCAGAAATGAGTTATCAACAAAAGAAGAGATTCTTATCAGAAATTAAATACTACTTTTGGGAAGATCCGCTCCTTTTTAAACATTGCGCAGATGGGATCATTAGGCGGTGTGTACCCAATGAAGAGATCAATGACATTCTTCACCATTGTCATTCATCCCCTTATGGCGGTCATGCAAGCACAACCAAAACTGCCGCCAAGGTTCTTCAATCAGGTTTCTTCTGGCCCACACTCTTCAAAGATTCTCGACATTTCGTCATTTCTTGTGATCGTTGCCAAAGAACCGGCAACATTTCAAGAAGAAATGAAATGCCTCTTAATAATATTTTAGAGGTTGAAATCTTCGACGTATGGGGCATCGATTTCATGGGACCATTTCCAACGTCCTTCAACAATAACTATATCCTGGTAGCAGTGGACTACGTCTCAAAGTGGGTAGAAGCCACAGCATCTCCAACAAATGACTCAAAAGTCGTCATGAAGCTTTTCAAGGATACAATTTTTCCAAGATTTGGGGTTCCAAAAGTCATCATAAGTGATGGCGGTTCGCATTTTTCACACTGCCAATTCGAGGCTTTATTAAAAAGGTACGGAGTCCATCATAAAACGGGCACCGGGTATCATCCTCAAACAAGCGGACAAGTGGAAGTATCAAACCGGGAAATAAAGTGGATCTTGGAGAAAATGGTAATAAACTCAAGAAAGGATTGGTCAATAAAATTGAACGATGCTTTGTGGGCTTATCGAACTGCTTTCAAAATACCCATCGGAACAACTCCTTTCCGTTTGGTGTATGGAAAGCCATGTCATTTACCAGTAGAGCATGAACACAAAGCATATTGGGCAATTAAAGCTCTAAACTATGACCTCGTAGAAGCCGGTGAAAAGCGAAAACTTCAGTTACAAGAACTCGAAGAACTCCGATATGAAGCATACGAAAGTGCCAAGTTATACAAAGAAAAAACGAAGAAATGGCACGATGCTCATATCATCAAAAAAGATTTCAAAGAAGGAGACATGGTACTACTTTTTAACTCTCGTTTAAGGCTTTTTCCAGGTAAATTAAAATCAAGATGGACGGGCCCATATCAAGTTCGTGAAGTATATCCTTACGGAGCCATTAAAATTGGAAACGAAGCACAAGGAGAGTTCACGGTAAACGGTCAAAGGTTAAAGCACTACATGACCGGAGACCCGATTGGAGTAGTTTCATTCATAACACTAGACGAACCCACCACACAATCTCGGTAAGTTTCTCTTTGCTCCCCCAAGATTGACGTTGTTCCTTGAAACATTGAGGACAATGTTCATTTCAAGTGTGGGGGGGTATATCTATCTTTCTCTTTACATGCTTTCTTAGTTTAGATTTTTCTTAGTTTAGATTTACATGCTTTCTTAGTTTAGATTTTCATGCTTTCTTAGTATAGATTTTCTTGCTTTCTAGTATAATTTTCCTTAGTTGCATTTTCATTTTATGCATGTATAGTATATAAAAAAAAAAAATCCCTATGATGATCCATATTTCTTATGCTTGCTATTTGCCCAAGAATAATGCCTTTGTCTTTCCTCTCATACTTTCTATAAACTT
Organism: Platycodon grandiflorus; assembly: GCA_016624345.1. Classification (NCBI taxonomy): domain Eukaryota; kingdom Viridiplantae; phylum Streptophyta; class Magnoliopsida; order Asterales; family Campanulaceae; genus Platycodon; species Platycodon grandiflorus. The sequence continues at coordinate 40,992,170 of CM028363.1, forward strand.
AGAAATTAATAAAAAGAAAAATATAGGGATATTTTTAGGAAATAAATTAGAAGCTTCATAAGTTAATATAGCAAAATATAGGGTTTTATCAAAGGAAAAGCATTTGATTAGAAGGAATCTTTATTTTTATACACTTGGTTATTCTTATGAAAAATTCTTGAAGATGTTCCTTTAAAAATTGTACATATTAAATATTTATTCCCTTATTAGAAGCATCTATTTTTTTTCTGCACCTTTGAATCACACCCCTTCATCAAAATCCCATCTTTCCATTTCCACTAAATCGAATCAAGGTTTAGCATTTTATCTTAATGCTAAAAGAGTGACTTAGTCACCAAATCTTAAAAGGCAAAAAGAAACTTATTACTTCCTAAGTAACTCGGGGCACGGCGTTCGCTGCGACGATGCTTCCTTGCCAAACATGAGTAATATCCAAAAGTATTCTTGATCTAAGTATTAGGAACATGGGGTTCGCAGCCACTATGCCTCCTACTTGAAAGGATCAAAAATAACTAAGGCCTTTTTATAACACGTTAAAAAAATAAGATAAAATTGATAATACCTTTGTGAGATTTTTCCACTATCATCATCCATTTTTCGCCCTTGTGATTCAAAAATGCAATACAATTCTATGGAAACTTCTAGTTTGTGAATAAGTGTTTATACTTCCCTTTGTACATTTTAAAGTAATAGATTCATTCTTCTCAAAAATCACTCTAAAGAGTGAAGACTTCTCTTTTACCAAGTGATTGATCTAAGATTTATCCTTCTAGCATGCTTTACTTGATCAAATTCTATATATGCTATATTAGGTTGTTGTCTTAAAAGTTATTTCTTTAAAATATCCCCAATGCTTCTTTTTAATAAATTCTAAAGGTATACAGAATATGACTAGAAAGATAAAAGGCAAATATCCAAAAAAGGGCAATCAGAACTTGCTACTATATTTCTAAGGGATCATTCTTGTTTTTCCTTTCTTTCTCCCTCTTTTTATCCTAAACTTGCTTGGGGACAAGCAAGAGCTTAAGTGTGGGGGAGTTTGATAAGTGACTATTATATAGTCATTTATCCTTACTTTTTATATACTTTTACACAGTTCAATTACCATTTTCATCGCATTTTAGATACATTTTAGTTCTTTTTTTCATATTTATTAGATTTTACGCTTTTTGGTATGTTTTATACATTTTAGACAGGTTTTGGAGTCTTTTTATGATCAAAGAATGCCTAGACAACTTTTGATGCAAAGGCATGGCAGAGCAACAAACAAATCAAACTCACAAAACCAGAAATCAGATGGCACGGCCGTGCAGCCAAAAGAGAGCGGCCGTGCACAAGGCCATTCTCAGACAATTTTTGGTCTCAAAGCATAGAGTGGCCGTGTCTTAAAGGATGAGTGGCCGTGTTAACCTTCGGAGCGGCCGTGCAGCTTATGGTGGAGCGGCCGTGCAAGATGTCAAAAATCAAAATTCAAAATTGGCGCCAGAAGAGCACGGCCGTGCATCTTCCTTGACTCGGCCGTGCAGATTGCATCTGCAGATTTAAAGGCACCTTTGGAGGCACCTTCTTGAAGAGTTCCCTCCCCATTATAAAAGACCCCTTGTACTCGCCTTAGACACGAGATATATGCAGAATTTTCATCAGAAATTGTTAGAAATTAGACACAAACACTTATTGTATTGAATTCCAAAAATCCTTGAGGATTGAAGTTCATATTCATTCTTGAAGATCCCCTTAGAAAGCAAGCAATAAAAGTGAAGTATTATTCCAGCCATTCATCTTTTATTTCAACAATAAGTCTCTCTTACTCTATCCTTTATATTATTGCTTATTTATTTTTACATGGCTAGTGAGTAATCCCCCTTGTTCTTGGGGTTGGAAACTCAATACATAAAACGTTCATCTTGAAATATGAAAGTCTTGTCCTTTATCTTCATCTAAACAATTTCTTTATATCAATCTCTAAATGACTTACATTTTGGAGACGTCCAAATTGTATGATTCAGTCAATTGAGAGAAGGACCTAGCGGTGAATCTCGGTTGACGGAACCATATAAAGAAACTAGGTTCCATTGATCACGAAAGTAGTTCAACGGCCTAGGGATGTTCCTTGAATGGAAAGTATGTTGACTCTTGTTCTTAATGGATTCTTACTAATTATGGTCAGCTAGAGATAAGCCGGAATGCCCGTTTGTGACAGGGCGGGAGTACCATAAACGGAAATCTCAAACAGTTAGGACATAATTAGTGAAGAATACAAACGCTATTGTCTTAACCCGAAGTAGTGTAGGCCTAGCATACCATCCTTGATTTTTATGAAAACCCTTATTCTCAAAGACAACGACTATTTGATGATCAAATTATGTGTATGATTTCCAATCCCGAGAATGTTTCGTTATAATAAGTTTCATTTAAAGTATTTGTTGCATATGTTTCTTTCCATTTTCAAAACCAATCTTAATCTCCCCCAATCTATTCTATAGTTCTAAAGACAAAAACAATTCCTAAGTAAACCCTGTCTCTGTGGGATCGACTTGTACTTGCACCCGCTATATTGCAATAGCCCGTGCACTTGCGGATATTAAATAAACCGTTAGGTTTCGACCGAACAAATACCAACCTCAAATGTTTCTCATGCTCTTCTCGAGACTTAGAATAAACCAAAATATCATTAATGAACACAACCACAAAGCAATCAAGATAAGGTAAGAACACAATATTCATCAAATCCATAAACACGGCTGGTGCATTAGTCAACCCAAAAGGCATAACCACAAACTCAAAGTGTCCATAATGAGTCCGAAAAGCCGTCTTAGGAATATCCTCCACTCGAACCTTCAATTGATGGTAACCGCTCCTGAGATCAAACTTAGAGTACATTACGGAACCTTGAAGTTGATCAAATAAATCGTCAATATGTGGAAGAGGATATTTATTCTTAATAGTCACTTGGTTCAGCTCTCTATAATCGATGCATAACCTCAAAGAACCATCCTTCTTTCTCACAAATAACACCGGTGCACCCTAAGGCGATACACTCGATTTAATAAAACCCCGATCAAGTAACTCTTCCAATTGGACTTTCAACTCTTCCAATTCAGTAGGCGCCATACGATATGGTGCTTTTGAAATTGGTGCGGTCCCCGGTAACAACTCAATACAAAACTCCAACTCAGTCTGGAGGCAAATCATAATCAGCTGCAAATACATCAGGAAATTCATGAACAATAGGAACATCCCCCAAGGTAACTATCTTTTGTGATCTATCTACAACACAAGCCAAATATCCTGGACATCCATGTGACAATAACTTCTGAGCTTTCAAAGCCGAAATAAGCTGAATACCACCCATAATCTTATCTCCCATAAATACAAATGAAGGCATATTTGGTACATCAAAAGTAACAAGCTTCTTATGACAATCGACAATAGCATGATGAACATGTAGCCAATCCATTCTTAAAATAACATCGAAATCACGCTTGGGCAATATAACCAAATCCATAGGTAACTGATGATCATCAATAACCACATCACAAGAACGATAGATATCCAAAGCTATGTGTCACTCTCCCAACGGAGTAGACACCTCTAACACATATGGTAACAATTCAGGTATAGCATGCAAATGATAAGCAAAATGTGTTACAATGTAGGAATGTGATGACACTGGGTCTATTAACACTCTGGCTTTCTCATTAGAGATGGTTAAAGTACCTCCTATGACATTAGGAGCCTCGGGAACTCCCCTCTGGTCTAAGGCAAAGACTCGACCATGCACTCTAGGAAAACCCTCGTTTTCTCTCTTAACCCCAGCGTTCTGTTGTGTACCTCCCGACTGTGGCCCTTTATTCTTGGGGCAATCCCTCTGAAAATGTGTGCCATCACCACACAACAAACATTTCCCATGCTTCAACCAACACTTATCTTCATTATGCCCACTCTTCTTGCAAAACCCAAAAGTAACCCTTGCATCACGTTGTCCACGGCCAACATTTCCCTAATTCCCAATTTGCTGACGAAACTGTCCTCCCTGGCGGCTAGTGTTACTCCCCTTGTTAGTAGTCTCACTTGCGCCCGATCTCTTCCATTGCGACTGTGAAGCTTGCGAGTTCCCACTTGTACTACCATATCTGCCTCGGTGCTCCTCTATATCATGCTCAATCCGGTAAGCTTTGTCCACTGCACTTTGATAGCTCAGCAACTCAAGTGGTAAGAGTTACTTACGATATTCCGTCCTCAAACCTTTCACGAAGCGGTAGATCTTCTTCTCTGTTATGGTAATCAAATGTACACAATACCTCGCCAACTCAGTATACTTGGCAGAGTACTGAGCCATTGTCATCGTCCCTTGATCAAGACCAAGAAATTCTACTTTCTTTTTTGTTTAAACCACATCCGGTACAAAATGATTCCTAAAATCCCTTAAGAACATCTCCCAAGTGCGAACCACACGATCTTGTACCCAACTTGCCTCTAGTACCTTCCACTAATGCTCCGCTGCATCCTCCAGTTTGAACATTGTGAATTTGATTTTGTCTTCCTCGGTACACTCTATTGCTGCAAAAATCTTTTCTAGAGATTCAATCCACCTTTCTGCTTTCATCGGGTTAGGCTCACCATCATAACTATGAGGTTTCATCTTCAAGAACCTTCCCAATCTGCGATCATAGTCTCCATTACCCCCAGTTGGTTGATCTACTCTGTTCCCCCTTGCTTGACCCTGTCTTTCCATTGCCTGTCTGTGCATATCCATAGTCTGTCAGTTCATTTCCATCATAGCTTGCATAAATCCCTGTATCGTGTACATGAAAGCTTCATTCAATTCACATTTGCCTTAGGTGGTGCATTTGGTTGCCCTGTTGGCTGAACTCTTGGTTGATTAGGAGGTGGTCTCGGTGGTGAAGCATGGCTCCAGCCCCAGCAGCTTCCCCAACTCAGCTCGTACCAGCCCCATCCGTATTAGTACCATGACGTGTCTCTACCATTGTCAAACACCTGCAACAAACACTCGACGTTAACGACTCAAACACACAACCCACCCTCCTAAACCAAGAATCAATTCCAGGTTATCTAACTTATGCTCTGATACCAACTGTCGCGATCCGCCCTGGATTCCTACGTGGAATCCCAGGTCAGATCGCGAGGAAACAAGAACACGAAATACACATCTCAAAAATTCTTTAAGATGCAAATATAAAGCGAATGCATAAAACCCTGTAATGCACGTGCAAAGCTTTTCTTTAAAACCAAAGTAATACTTCATCGGCATAATAACAAGCTGAAAAACTAAACTCGTTTAAAACATAGTTGGAATATAAAACCAAACATGTAACATAAACCTCCACGAGCAACGAGCTCGGAGAACAACAACCATATCCAAATCAGAGTATGCGGAAGTAATGAACCATAAGGATTACATCAAACACGGCAACCATGCCGGCATAACCAAAAGAATAATACAATCTCAAGAACCAACACACACTACCCAACATTACATAGTTTAAGTAACAATGTATACCCTCGGTCTCACTAAAAGAAATACAATGGCCCGAAAAACACGACCAAAAGAATAACCTGCACAAAAGCCGAGATGAAGCAAACTCCTACTATGGGTTCTTCGCCGGACCGTGATCTAAGGAAAACAAATAAACATTGAATGGGGTGAGTTTAACACTCAATAAGCTACTAATGCAATAATATGTCATACGAGATGCAAGACAGTAACATTAACAAGTATAACAAGCTATGACAAGATATATCAATCACAAGGTATAGCATGATAAGCATCTCATAACAACACGTTACCCTATACTACACGAGAGGCTCAACGATCGCCAACCAACCCATACCAGTTGAAAATCGTGACCAACATTCGCATATATAGGAACCACATAAGTGCACTATATAAACACTTTTAAAAGGATATTGTATTGAGGTACACCTCCAATATAACCAATACTTCCAACCAACCATCATATAATATACCAATATAGGAGACGTTGTTGACGTACTCGATCGACGAATCAAAACCATAACAAATTCTGCGTGAACCATTTTTCGTATTCACGTCGATGGGTGATCTTGGTCCCTACGACCCAAGAATCAACCACGGAATAGCTTACCAAGGTTGCATTTATTCCATACAACAAATGGTGCTATACCCCTACCGTGGCCAACGGTAAGGCGAGCCCCGATGCATTGGCCTTCAACTATTACGTAGCCCCGGCTCCCGCAATAATCGAGCGTCAATACACCGCCAACAAATAATCTATGGACATATCAAATGTACAAGTAGATGTTTACTCGACATTCACAACAACAAATCAAACTCCAAGATAGGGAGCACAACATCATTAAACTTGAATGTCTCAAGTAGGTCATAATAATCCTATTCACATAATCAACCATCTCATAATATTTACGAGAATTAAACAACAACATCATACACAATTTGGGTAACTAATTTTCCCAACAAAACTCTCTTATCACAACGAAATCCCCAAGTCACACACGTGGTCTCTTCAATTATGAAAACCTATTCAACACCGTTCGAGTCATAAATTATTTCTAATGAGTTCTAATCGATGAAGAATCATTTTTACTTCAAGATTAACAAATGATACCATTTCTATGCGTATCAACCAAGACAAAATAATTCTCCCAACATATAAAACATGTCATCCACGAAATTAGCATGGCTCAACATCAAAATACCCTCAAACATGTTGATTTCAACATAGTTCCACAATGGCAAAGTCAGATCGTGATTTGGACTTCAAATGAGAGTTTGTGTAACTTTCTCACTCTAGGGCTCTATCTTTTCTCTCTCTAAGATTCAAGGTTGAAGATGGTGAAATGAAGAGAGTTTCAGCTCTCTAATGGTGTTAAGGAGAGTCAAGAAGTCTGATCAAACAAGCCTTGGACGTGGTTCAATCTTGGCCTTTGATACCAAGTCAATTAGTCAAGTCACTTAAAAGTTCATCAAACAACAAAGCAGAGCACGACATTAAGCGGCCGCGCTATGCGGACGCATAGCTCCTATGCGAGCTCCTTATGCGGCCGCATAGAATCCAGAAACTTTGGTGTTCTATGCAAGCTGGCTCAATGCGGGCGCATAGCCCCTATGCGGATGCCCTAAGCGGCCGCATAGATTCCAGAAACTTTGGGACTCTATGCTAGGTCGCATTATGCAGCTGCATAGTGACCGGTTCAGGTCAAAAGGTCTCTACCAAAACACTCCCAAGTCATCCTAAGATGACACAAGTCTCAAACCAATTCCAAAATACAATCGAAACTCTTCCGAAACAACCTATAACAAGGGTAAGAATACAATCCAATACAAGTACCAAAGATTGCAAGGATTTAACATCAATCAAGACATATGAGAGGTATGAAATCAATTCAAATACAACATACTAGGATGAAGATGGTACATGAAATGACAATGATACCAAATGAAGTAAACAAACACGATGCAAAAAAATGTCATGAATGAGGCGGGTGTTACATTTATGGCAATCATCCGGTAGTGAAGGTGGAGAGGTTGAGCTTCGGGTATAAAAGAAAAGCTTGGCTTTCTTGGCTAGGTTTCGTTCAAACAAAACAGAGAAAGTGAGAGAGAGTGGTGGGAGATTTTGGGGAGTAGGAGATCACTTCTGCAAGTGGTGTTGATGAACAGTGGTAAGCCCTATATTCCATCCTCCTCCGATCAGAGTAATGTTGTTGTTTCATTCTCTAAAATGTGAGTTTAACTAATGTGTTGGGTACTGTATGATATGAAATGTTGAAACTAATTTTCATGTGGTCTTTGCCTTTTTGTGTGTTGGGTGGTGAGCATTCGGTTCGTGAATTTGGGCTTGGGTTGGAAAAAAAAAAGGAAAGAAAAAAAGTTCTCCAAAATAGAGTATGACTGTGATAGGTTGCATACGTGAATGGTTCATTTGGTGGGTTAGAGTTTAATAAGGATTCGGGTTAGAGATGGCAGAAGGCTAGAGAAGAAAAGAGAGCAGCAAAAAAAAAAAAAAAGGAAATAAATGAGTGCTGGTGTGTGTGTGCGCCAGTGAATTGGGGGAAGAAGGAGAAGAGAAGAAGAAGGAAGAAAAGAGGAAAAGAAAAGGGGGTGGGGAACGGCAGAGAGGGGGGTGGGGTAGGCTAGGTGGTGGGTGGGGGGAGTGTGTATGGCGTAGGTATGTGTGAGTTGTGAGAGTTTTTTTTTTTTGTATAATAATTTAACAATGTAATTTTGAAATAATTCATTAAAAAATGTTTTAAAATATTACATTTTATTTGGTAAAATTGTGGTCAGATGATAAGCATTTGTGTTTTGAATTTAGGTGTCGCCGAGCGTGTATAACGCTAGTTCGTGTACGTGTTAATTTTTTTTGCTGCTAATAAGGTAAGGGATTATACATCTTTAGGTCCTTTGAATTCCTTTTCCTTCAATAGGTTTCTGTTAACTTTATTTTTGGAAAGCGTTATTGTACACGTGATGCCCGACTAAATGTCGGTATTTGTTTTGTTTTCCATCGAGCCTATTTTATTCGAATTCCCTTGTTACTTCATTGTAAATTCCACTTGCCTTTAATTTCAGTATTTCGTGAAATACATTTTTCGTTGAATTTGCTAAATGGTGAGAACTGTATTTTTAAAACCCATTTCTTTTGAAATTCTGTCATGATCAATAAGTCAATAACTTGTCACGGGAGTAACGTGACCTTTTGATTAATTGTAACTTTTGTACCACGAGGAATGTGGTTGGTTATCCGAATATCATTGTTTGGGTCGAAAGACCGCTTATGTGATCATGATGTTCGCGACGTGGCCGTTGCTTCCAACTGGTATGGGACAATTGGCGGTAGTTGGACCTCTTGCTCTGTGTCTGTGTTTCTTGTCCTTCGTGTGAAATGTCGTATTGATATACGTTATAGCGCATTTGATAATTGCTTGATTAATAAATGATCATTTCATGTTATGGATGATGGAAAATCGTCCATTTTGTTATTTGAAAAATAAACCCTTTTTACTAATCGTTTCACTTCGAGTCAACTCCTCCCTAGGAACCTGAGGGGTTGTATATGAACTTGCTGAGCATTGTTCGCTCACTCTTTTTCCTACTCTTTTCTTTCAGGACATAAGTAGGTATGGAAATAACCCGTTTGGACACGTAGACTTCGACGGGGGCAGTGGTGGAATAGATATTCTATTTAAATTTTATATTTCGGTTTTGAAGTTTGTAATGGCTTGGGATTTGTTGAGCTATGTTAAGTTTGGGATTGGTAGTACTTCATCTACGAAGTTTGTTTATGAAAGTTGTTAGGATGTTTAATTTTAGTGGTTTTAATTACTACGTATTGGGAATAACATCAGTTAGTGTCATTTGAACGGTGACGTGGCCAAACTGTGGGACCCGAAAGTCGGTACCGAGTTTGGGGCGTTACACATATACAAGAAGGACAAGAATCCAGGACTTACATATCATGCCCAGAGTTGAAGCAGTGAATTATCAATATCCTTTGGTTTTCCCTGTGAATAGCATCTGCAATTCCTCATGCACATGGCATGGAGGCAGTACTGCTATTGAAGTTAAAATCCCGTCCTTGCGTGTGATGATAGAAGCTGATTAGCTTAAGAATCGGTACGAAAATTGGCACTCCTGGATGAAAGGAGATTGTTGGCTTTAGAACACACACGAGTATACCAGAGGAGGATTGCTCGATCTTTCAACAAACGTGTCAGAGCCCGAGACATCAAAGTAGGCGACTTGGTTCTTCGGGAAAAGTCACCTAGCTACATTGATAGTTTTGGAAAGTGGAAATCACCATGGATGGGACCATATATAGTCAGGCTCATACAGTTAGGCGGCTCAGTCTTCCTCACCAATGAAAATGGAGAAGACCTCATTCAGCCCTTCAACATGGACAAGCTCAAGAAATACTACGCGTAGTTTCCCACTCAGCTATAGTGTATTTAGTTATACTTGTGTTTTTAAATACTTTTCTCCCCCTGCTAAAAACAACTCGCTAGGTCGAAAACCCAAAAGGGTGGCCTAGGAAAAATTGGAGTTCAAAAAAAAAATAAAAATGAGAGAGATAAAACATTATAGAAAAAGGAATAAAAATCTCCATCTCTCGCAAATCTAGGTTGAACTATGATCCGACCTAATTATCTTCATGAGATACGTAGGCAGCCTTCAAGGTTCGGTCGTTTACTTACACATTTTATAAATTTTTTTGGTTTCCCTTGTCATGTTGTTTTGATCACAAGGGAAAACCACTACTCACATAATAATAATAACACACTTTTAATTTATAACAAAGTCCCTGGTTTGGCAACCAAGGAGTACATAGATAAGACTTACATGCACTCATTTCCTGTCTTAATCTATTTTACATACAGTTATATAAACTATCATTACACTCTATCTCCTACGGCGTTCACCACGCCAGCCTCTCAAACTTCCCTCGCTCTCATTGGCGCTCCTTTTTTCGCGCACACCACCGCAACTGGTCTCAGCTTCGTCAGATCTTCACGAGCCACGATATGTGATCCTCCGACTACGCTAAAGTCGCCAAGGATCCCTTGCATAAATCTCTAAACTAGAGTCTTCCAAAAATTCACCAATCTCCAGCAAACAAGCGTCTGCTCCATTGGTCACAATTTTACCAAGCAGACACTCCAGAGTGAGTCTTATATTGAATGAATGCTTCATTGCCTGTGGGACCAGCCATGTCAGATAATTGATGGGGAGACAGACATTCTCCAATGGGATGTAATCTAAGGAAAGAACAGTGTGTGGCCCTATCTCATGACCCCACCACCCTCGAAGGAACCTACAGATGTCACCATTGAGCTCGCTTGTCTCGAACTCAGGAAGGCTGGCGTCAGGCAGCCTTTGCTCCAACCCAAATTATTGCATCACTCGGGAAGTATAGTAAAAGGTCACGGCACAAAGCCCTACAATTATGACTTGTGCGAATCGATGAGTCCCCGGTATGAATCGTCAAATTTTCCAATGAGGTACAACCCATGCAATGTCAAAGGAAGGGATACACAGAAAATACTCCACCCAATCTTGTTCAGTCACCAAATAATCTTGTTGGTGACCCCTCTGGGCGTAATTGATTGGATGATATCTTATGCCAAGTACTGGAGGAATAATCATTATAAAGTGTTCTTCCAGCCACATGTGCAAAAGAATGGGGCTGCCGGAGGGAAATTATTCTTCTTCGTCAGCATAATTGTCCAAGCCGAGAAGAGTCTCCGCCAGAATAAGAGGAATTATATTGCTCATTTGTCCCCTAACATACAGGACAACATCCAAGACCCGTATATTGACATAACCGTCAAGGTTAATTAGGAAGAATTTTCCTAATATACAAAAGAAGAGGGCCGTTTGTCGGTGTTCTAAATAAGTGTTATCGGGTTGGTAATTGGCAAAGAACCTCGGGAGCTGAGTCAAGTAAAAAATCTGACCATGCAACATACCACGGGCCTCTCGGATAGTGAAACCGAGTAATTCTTGGATAAGCACCAAGGGAGGTTTCCTCAGCAGTGGTATCGCGATAGGTCCATCAATGGACGTGCCTGTTAAAGCACAAAAATCTTCAAAGGTGGGACACATAACATTCAGTACGAAGTTGAAGAGATGATTCTCTGAAGACCAGAAATGGGATACACCCCATATCATGTGCGAATGAATTCAAATACGTCTCCATCCGAACGCACACCTGAAACCATAGGTGTCCGTGAGATACCCCTTTTCAGTAGCACTGAGACTAAGGCACCAATCGTTTATACGGGCCTCGTAATCAGCAATAGTCTCGAAGGAATGATTCATGAAAATGAACTCTACCGAGGGACGAGAAGATTTCTCGGGAAAGAAAGAGAAGACAGAAGGAAAAAGCTTGGCACTGAGCTGTTCTGACTAAATTCCCTTATAAGAGGGCAATTGAAAGGATTCTCCCGACAGCAGTATAATGCCTAGGCTTTAGGCAAAGAAAAATCATCTCGTAGCATGTCCTAGCACATCAAATTGAGCAACAAGACAGAAAGGACCAGTCTAGTGTGCAGGCATCAAGCCTGGTGCGCCGCGCACCAAACCATGCACTTGGACCTTTTTGGTTCAGCTTTCTAGTCCACATCTCTTCCTCGACAAGGAATCGATTTCTTTGGAGGGGACGCCTCAAAATCACTCCTAAAATCATTCCAGCAGTGATTCCTTCAATATGCAACATGCCTATGACCTCAGCGTAGCAACCGCTACGAATTTAGAGCTTTCTTCTCCCGTGCGAAAGTCATCCAATTATACACATCAACCAATTGCCACCCCGGCCAAATACCCATTTTTGCTCGTATAACACAATATGTGTAATTTAAAAGCAATTAGAATTGAGGCCCTAGTTTATTTTATTTTTTTGCTTTTTTTAATGATAAATAATGTACAGAGTAAATAAAATTTGCTTACAAATATATTTCTTTTAAAAGAAAAAAATAGCAGGAAAGGAAATCATTGTCTTCTTCCCTTCTACCTGTTAGTGCTGGAACCTCTGGAGCCTCCGCTCCCGTCACCTCTGCGACGCGGCCCAGTTGCGTCCGCACCTCCTTGGCAAGTGAAATCACTGGCACCGACCTTCAATTTTTGATAAAGATCGGACAATTTATGGAATCTTCTTAACAGCTTATGATAGGAGTTAGCCGACACCAGTTTATATAGCACAATTTTTTTTATCAATATATATATTCAAGTGTAGATAGAATAAAGCAGATAATATATGCACAGAGTATTCAGAGATATACCAGATCTCTCCCTCGTGGAAGATTGTCATGTGGTGGAATCTCACCACCGCTCAAGTCCTCCTCCTTGTAGTTCTCACCCTTTTCATAACCAATTGTCTGCAGGACTTCCGGATAATGTATCTGCCCTGCAAACGACCTGATCTCTCCCACGAAGATGGGAAACGGACCCTCCGCTTCTTGAGCAGGAGGAGGAGGAGGATATAGGACAGTCTGCACAAACACCCCATAACCCATCTCCACATAGCTCTGTGGATCGACGACCTTCCTCGCAAGAAACCATTCACGTCTTAGCATCACGTCCGGGGTCATCATCCCGAAGGGTGGTGAAGACGGTGTCAGAGGCTGACCCACGTTGAGCCCATGTTGGCGATTGACCCGATCGCCCAAATACATCGAGTCGCACATGATGGAAACCATCAAAATGCGACAACCATTGGCCGCCTGGGCCAGACCATAGGAAGCAGGCAGCTGGCCCCAAGGGAAGAAACTAACAGACTCAGGACTGAAGTTGATAATCGCAGTTCGAACCACCTCGATGTCAGGCCGAGCAGGAACCCTCCGAGCATACTTCCGGTTTGAAGTCCGGAAGTTCACCACGAATGGTGGGGTCATCACCCTGGTGCGGAGCATGAAAGGGTGAAAGCTAAACACCGCATAAGCCCAAGCCTGTCACATCAAAACAATGAGTCAATATTTATCTTAAAACGAAAAAAGAAGTTTTTAATATAAAGTTTTTTGTTCCGAGTGTTACCTCCCATGAGCTAGTTACGCTACTGGCGATGTTTCGGCTAGCGTGATCCATAAAGAAATAACACTCTGCCAGGCTAGCCTGTCCCCAGTCAAAGTCATCCAAATGGCGCAGTCGCCTCAAACATCCGAGTAGAGATACTCGTAAGGTTGAGGAAGCATTGGCAAAGAGGGTGATCCCTAGTGCCAAAAACAAGAAAACCCGAACGAATCGGATCACAGTAGACCGGTCGCCCATGTCGACAAGGTCCACATTGTAGAGCAGCCACTCCCTGACATAGCGGATGAGAATCTCGTCAAAGCTCTTGTACACTGGAGCAAATCCAAGCAGCTGAGAAACGGCACAGGACGATGTTGCAGTTGGAAATCTGGCTCAATAGCCCGGCCCTGACCAGTTAGTAGCCCCATGATTGCCGAAAAGTCCGCAACCGTCATGGTCACCTCGCCCCACAAAAGGTGGAAAGTATGGGTGGTGTCCCACCAGAAACACCGCAACACCTCATGTATGTTGGTATAACCGATAAAGCCACCAACATTCTGGATGAACGTGCCAAGACAGGTACCATCCACCCTCTCCTGAATCAGCCGAGGGAGTCGATCATAGATCTCCCTCACCATATCCCTATTCGTCCGAATGCGGGTAATCTTCCTCCGCGACTAGGAAAAACAAAAACAAAGAAATATCAATTTCAATGTTTCATCACAAAACACACGTGCACATTTTTTGTTATCACATAAATTCACATCAAGTCAATATCTTTCATATTTGCCATGAAAAAAAAAAAACTTGAATGTTTTTTTTTTTTTCCATACATTTTCCAAATCCCATCCCCAGGATCCCGAGATCAAAATAAAATAATTTCAAGTGTTTAGTGAGGGTTTTTCTTCACTTTTATTCATTGAAGCTTTTTTTCAAACAGTTGGTGTTCGACTTTCGCGCAATTTCGGACAAGAAAAATTCAGACATTTGAGCCACCCCAACAAAATCAACTTGGGGGTTTCCATCTTTGTTCCTCCCTCTATACATATATACTTTCAATTTCGAGAAATTTTTATCCTAACATGTACATATTTGCAATTAAAGTAGGCACTTTAAACATGCAAAATTCATAAGATATACATACTTGTTTATACCCATATAGTATAAATTCACATTTTATGCTTAGATTCAACATGCAACAACACATATTTGCTACTTGGATACTAACAATTGCAGGATTAACATCAAGAGTCCAGCAAATCATACAAAATTTCAAATTTAGCATACTTTGCGGAACAAGTGAGTTTTTCGAAAACTCACCATGAGTGGTCTAAAGAAGAGATGTGACTGCTCTGGTCACGATGAATGTCGTTCGGATTACTATCCAAGAACGAATAGCGGACTCGATTTCGCACCATCACCTCATCGGCTTGTTCGTCTCCGACACCCAAATCAACGGGAACCTCATTTTCTGAGTCAGAATTGTTGTCAATTATCACTACAAACAATTTTGGGGCAATAAACCTTAAAAAATTTGAGTGATTTCGGAAGAATTTTGGAAGAAATCGGGGTAATGAAGGTTTGAGAGAGAGAGAGAGAGAGAGAAAACATGGCAGCAACAATGTTGCTGCTATGGCCGTGTTCTCCCTTTTGAAGAAAGGGATCTTCCCCATTTTCCCTCCAGTTTCAGCATTTTGCTATTTGCACCCTTAAGTCCTTCTAATGGCAACTTAACATCTAACTAACGGTCGTTAACCGGTTGCCCTAACGGAAGTCCGCCATCAACATATTTTCAAGGATAACCCCAAGCGGAGTTACTCCCAACGGCCTCGCCGTCCAATCCATCGTCTCCAACAGAATCCCCATGGGAATCTACACAGCATATCTCAGTAGAAGTATTACCAATGGTCGTGTGCATCATACCCAACAAAATGTCCCCTGGACACCACACAAATTCACGGTGCATTCACACACGTTTGCACACCCAGTTACCTGGTCGTTTCCCCCACAGGTTCGAGCCTGAGGCCTCTGGAAGTCAACCGCTCAACGACTTGCCATCCAACACAGCTCAGAATCCGTCCCCCGGACGCCACGCAAAAATAGTATCTTTACTTTATGTCGATTTACAACTTATCATAAACTGCAATTTGCCTCATTTTATGTTGATACAACTTTTTTTTGGTCGTTTCCCAACGGGTATAAACCCGGGGTTCGGAAGTGAACCATCCCCACAAACAGCATTTCACAATCAAATTTCTTCCCTGAAGAGATTTGAACTACGTTTTGACCTGATTCTCTTTATAGAGATATGTAGGCAGTCTCCCTTATAGATCTAGTCACCACAGAGCAGACTTTGCCGCTCTTTTTCTCACAGAACAAATCACAATCGTGCTTCTTCCCTGAAGAGATGCGAACTACGTTTTGATCTGATTCAATTTATAGAGATACGTAGGCAGCCTTTTAGAAGTTTCGATCACCAAATGACTTACTTCCTTAGTATAGCCATTCTTTTTCCCCAGCAGCGTTGTAAGTCTCTTGCATCACAGCATTTCCTCAGTGGGATCCTTTCCCCACAAAGTTATAACTAAATGTTCTTCTCCCCAGAGAGTTCGAGCTAAAGTCTTGACACACCACACACTTGGTTATAAAACCCCGATATAGGGTTCAACCACACATATACACATGGTCATACAAACTCCGATGCAGAGTTTGACCATCCAATTGCCAGTACAAAGCTGGATGTCTATCTTTTTCGACGACGCTTGCTTACTTCTAAGAAAACGTAATCGAGGGGCTCTGTAGACACCCAGAATTCGTACATCTACATTATACGAATTGTCCAATAAATAATTATTTATTTATAAATGGACTAACACTTGTTTCTATGATTATTTCAAGAAACAACATACACAACGGACTGTCAACGTCCAACAAATACAATGACTTCGGTTAGATCAACATCAAGGGTCAAAATCGAAGATACAGCATATTCAACAGGACTAACAACGTCCGCACACACAAACAACCTTCAGTTAGATCAACATCAAGGGTCTGGACTGAAGATACACAGCTTGTAAAGGCTAAAGTCCAAGACACAAAGCCTGGAAAAGACAAAAAAACAAGTTAGGTGCGCTGAAGCCTTGCTGAGTGTGCTGATACACCCAAACAGGATTTGGTGCGCGGACACCATGCCTGGTGCACCACGCACCATACTTGACATTGCCCCAGAAGTTAAGCCGCCTGGCTGCTGAAGACTTTGAAAGCTGGAGGAAGCTTCGTTCAAACATGGCCCGGTGAGTAACCATGAAATATCTCCCTCAACTCCTCCTATATAATGAGCTCTCAACTCTTACTTAATGTACAGATTGAACTCCCTCCCAAGAGATCCACACACACAACTCTCTTTCTATCAAGCCTCTTTTTGAGGAATAAAAGAGAGAAAGAAAAGGGAAAAGAGTAATGACTCTCTCTCACACACACAAAAATGTAAGTCTTTCTTTCCTCGATCGGTAACAGTGGAAGCACAACGGTCAGGCTACGAGCTAGCTTGATCCAATATAACACAACGGCCTAGAACTTGACCCGATTTCTATAAAATGACAAAAGGTAACCCCTTCCGTTCGTGAGTCCATTTTAATATGTAAATAAATATATTTATAGAATGTGTATATAAATTATTTCAATATATATCAATACATTTAAATACATATTCAATCACATAAAATAACAAACTTGCGATACTTAAATATGAGCATGCAAATATGTAGAGACTAAAAGGGTGAGATGGGTGCGTAAAACCTTCCCAAATCGTAATTTGGCCCCCGAACCCATAGTCTAAAGTTTTTCTCCTGTTTACTTTATAAATGAGAGTGGCGACTCTATTTTTAAAAGATAAACGTGTTTTAAATGATTATCAAATCAAAAAATCAACAGAGGAAAACCACAAGAGCGAAAAAAGCCCGAAGTCGAAACGATCCCGTCGGATCGGGCCGCTCACACCTTTATGAAAAATTCATCCATTAATTTGAAATACATTAAAGAAAAGGGATGAAGAGTATAAAATGGTCGAGTCAATTTTCCATAGAAAATAGCAGTTTTCAATAGAAAACAGCAGTCATGCTTCGGCAGTTTTCCATCAGCAGACCTTATCAACATTGTCACTTAAGACTTGAAGGTTTGTTGGAAAATTGAAGTTAAAACATTTGCTGATGTGAATAAGTACGACAGCGGAATAAATAGCAGCAAATGTGTAACATAGAATATTAAATTAACTGTGCATAAATTAGTACAAGTACATTACCACAACTGGTTTAATTCTTAATTAGATGCAGTGATTACTTTCCATAAACCAGATTGCTTTAATATATAAAACATATATTATAGGAAAGATAATTAAAGGCTGAATGTAAAACAAATATATTTTTCTATTAAACTTCAGTAGAGGTTCACTCTAAGGTAAACATGCTTTGTACATCAACCTAGACTCTCTAATCCTAGCAATCTGGGGTTTTCATGGAAAGGAGTAGGATGCCGGGAAGACTTATAACCAACCTTTATCCTTTAACTCTCACCAAGTACCTTAGGAAAAGTAAATGATGGAGGAAAGGTGAGGTGGAAGTGAGAAAAGGATATTATAGGTTGTTCAATTAGCAAGTAATTGAACAACTAAGTGGAAAGCACTCGACGAACTGTGATGACAATTCATTGCACAATCGAGAGCCCTTATAATATAGTACAAGTGTGCCGATATGAATGCAATATAGATTATTAGGCTCTGGTTCTTCATCAGACAACTCAAGCTGGGTCAGTCTTCAACAGTAGGCTGGATGCTTAGTCTCTAGCTATGGATTTCAAATATAGCTCCTGAAGAGACTTAGTCTTTCGAAGGAAGAAAGAACTCAAATCAAGAAAGGAGTTCTTGATTAAGCAAAGCTTCTTTGCCTTAGGAATTTTAGATTACTCTCCCATAAAGTATTTGTTCTTACACTTTTATTTTTCCTACTCTTTGTGTTCTCATGTTTTTCACATAAAGCTTAGCAAGACTTCGCATGTCTTCACACTTGTAAAGAGCGATGAGAGGTTTCATTTAAAGGTGGAGAAGAAAATAGAGCCGTTGAAGTTTGCCCGTTGGAGTTAGATCATCAATGCATCAGAGTGTATCTTAAGAATTGTTGGGTAAAGACCTTCATGTATGATTTGTCTAGAAGTCTGTCCGTGATTCAGGCTAATTGATGGGGACGTGATATACATGCCTGTTTATACAGAAGTTTGCTGTGACTGATCTTTTGTTAAATAGCACCTTGAAGACTGGGATCGTACACAGAAGATGGAATATCCAGAGGTTTAGCGTAGGAGCTCAGTTATCGATGCATATCTTTAGGCTGTCAAGAAGATCTGTAACTGATTTATTTCAAATCTTTGTAGACACTGTAGCTTGGAGAACGATCGATGTTCCTCTTTATATTTATCAGCACTCTTACAATAAACTTGAAGAGAGCATGGTGGATACTGGGATCTGCCGTAGTATAACTGTTGAAGTGGTGACTGCTGATGACACACTGCTGGTGAGACATCTGCTGATGAGACATCTGCTGGTGCTAGTAGAGTTAATACATATGAAAGGTCATCCTCACTTGGTAGGACAAAGACTCAGACATGTACAAAAAATTTCTATTCTAATGACCTATGCATTGTTTTAGCAAGTTGCCACGCTAACTGGTATGCATGCCTTTTAGCCACTTGTAAAACATACGTTGTAATCGGAACAAGAAAATCACTGTGTTGGAATATGCAAACATATATATTAGCTAATTCACAGGCATATTCCTAACAATCTCCTATTTGCTTGGGACCATTACTTTAATTGACATATATATAAAGTTCCTATGTCAGACGTTCAATTCTTAGTAATAACATGTCTTTTAATGAATGATTATTTTGTCTCAAGGCATGCCCTAGGTTGAACTTACAAGTGATAGCGTATGTGTAGTCACCTTTTGCTAAGTATTTATAGACTCGATAAATGAAAGTGCAAATACTAGGCAATAATAGAAACATTTGTAGGCAATTATGAGATATAATTGATAAGTAGGCCATAAAAATATTTTTCAAAAGAATCTTTCTTATGTGATGATTTAAACGAGTTGAAAAATTCGAGCAAGAAAGTGTTTTGAACAGCCTTTTTAAAAAA
This sequence comes from Platycodon grandiflorus, assembly GCA_016624345.1. Lineage (NCBI taxonomy): Eukaryota > Viridiplantae > Streptophyta > Magnoliopsida > Asterales > Campanulaceae > Platycodon > Platycodon grandiflorus. The sequence goes on from CM028363.1 coordinate 41,011,885, forward strand.
AGAGGATTTTTAGGAAAAACTATTTTGAAATTGTCCTCCTGATATAAATGTTTACTGGAGGTAGCTTCTTAATACTCAATTGAATTGATTAAGTATCAGAGAAGAAGATTTTAAGGAGGTGCCTTTCTTGTTTAGATGCTTTACAAGAAAGTAGTTTGAGCAGCAGCTAAATTTTAAGAAATGCTGCTTTGATATTTTTCTCCTGATATAAATGTTTTAAAGTTGATTTAAGTATCAGAGTAGAATAAGTTGATTTAAGTATAAGAAATTTACTTTTGGAAGTTTTGTTTCTTTCTTGTAGTGAAATTTTACAAGAAAGTATTTTGAATAGCAGCTTTTGAAAAGATGAGAAATTTAAGAATTGTTGTTTTGAATCTCCTCTTGATGTGAATATATAAGAGTAGATTTAAGTATCAGGGCAAAGATATAGTTATCCTTTAATGAAGATTTAGAGGCTTTGCTAAAAAGGAAAGAAGATCAGCAGAGTTTTGAAAGAATTTTGATCACTTCATTAATTAAGCCACAAAGGCATAGATAAATCACAGAGTTTTATCTAATATCAGACAAGTCACAATAACTTATCTGGAAAGGGTGAATTAACGTACTTACAATTTTCTCCTTGGCTTTATGCAAGTGTCTCTGCTTCAATTATGTAGGACATCTCCTCCTTAATATCAATTAAGTAGGACATCTCCTCCTTAATAGGTGCGTCTCCTCCCATATGAGTGTAATACAATACTCCTCCTCCTACGTATATATCATAATATATACTTCTCCTCCTTGAAGTATATTATATACTTCTCCTTCTTAATGTATATGTCAAATTATATACTTCTCCTTCTTAATGGTCACAAGCCATGAAGGTACACTTTTCCTCATATAGCTATAAGCCACGAATGGAAGCGATAGGAGCAAAGGGGAGTTCGAGTAGTGAAGGGAGATGTGAGAACAAATATTGGAAGATTTAAAAGTAAGTCAATAGATGTAGAGGCGATGAATGCATAGAGAAAACAATAAATATGTTGAGTGATCAGCATATTTGTTTAACGGAGAGAATAAAATAGCTATTATCAAGTTCTATGTCAAAATGGATCTTTGTTATGTATTCAGATAATGAAAATTGAATATGGTAGAGGATAGGATATGGCATAGGTCAAATATGGCCGAAGATTGATGGAAGAAGGTGTTTTGAAGATACACAATTGAATAAAATTTATGAATGTATTTGTTTCATTGTACTAGTTGAAGTTACCAATTGTTAGGTTCAAAATGTGAGGTTCATGAGGTTTGATGTTATCAGCTATGTTTCAAGAATTATTTTGATGATACCAAAGTTTACGGGTGAAAAGTTGAAGAATAAAGGTACGAATAGAGGGACGAGTATTTCATCGTTCAAGAATAACATGTATGCCTTTGAAACTTCCTCTACTCGAGATTGTTATGTTCATGAAAGTTGGGTGTATCAGCAAATTATTGGCTAGTGTATAGATGGTTGGTTTAAGAATGACTGGTTTAAGGATGGCTGATTTAAGGATGGCTGATATAGAGAAGAGGTGAGCTAATAATGGCTAGATAAGAAATGTAGACTAGAGGGGCAATTGTTTTGGCAAAGACACGTGATGGTTAGCCTAGAATAAGAATATGCATTATGTATTAAGTCTAAGACTTTAGTAGACTCTCCTCCAGTCTTGGAGAAGAAAAAACTTGAATTGGTAGTGTCTCTTCCTGGTCAGTAGTTGAACTGCTTAGATGGATTTGCGAGTTGGCTCAGAACCAGGATATAGCAAAAAAGGGAAGAGTGAATAAGGTTTCCTGACATCAGTGTGTGTATATATATATATATATATATATATATATATATATATATATATATATAAGCAATATGGAACTTGATACCGGTTAGAGAAGTGATAAAATAAAAGTTGATGATTTTCTTGATCAGCAGTCTTTCAGAATAGCTGAGTAAGAGGCTTCTTCTTGAATGGTGTAGGGTAAGGTCCAATTGTTGGGTCCATGGTTTTAAATGTTAGGGTCTATGATTCTGGGTTTAAGGATAGCAAACCAAGATATATATTTCGATTTGGATCATTCAAGAGGTTTGCTATGGGCTGATGCCAGATAGGTTTTAAGGGTGAAGAATGTGGAGGGGATGAATAATATTAGACACTAATGGAGGAATGTATATGTTTAGAGTGGGTTCAGCAGGTAAGGGGTCTGCTGATGTGGGAGTGGCTAGTATGGAGGTTGCTGATTTTGATTTTGAGGATAGCCAATTTAGATACATTGATATGGGTTGTGCAAGAAATTTGCTATAAGTTGGTACCAATATCAATTGTGAATTGTTATAAGGTCCCTAAAATGAAGCAGTTGACTAGATTGAATTTATGATATCAGCAAGGATAGAAATGAACTCAAAATCTGAATAATCACAAGGCATTTTGAGAAGAACAAAAGAAACATCAAAAAGGAATACCAATTATTGCCAATGAAGTCAAATAGTCACGCAGACATAAGACAATCATCACTTCCTAGGTATTAGGTTTTGAAGGTCAGTATAGTTTCATGACAATAGTTAAAGATGACTGGTACAAGAATAGTCATCATTCAAGACAAAAAATTTCTAATGAAATAGAATATGAAAATCTCTTTGTCTAAGAAGACAGAAGACAGATAAGATGTATAGTAAAAACGTACCTGGAGTGATGTTCAAGCTTTAGTCTTGTGATACGTCGGGTCATTATATTTCTGAGCAGAGTAGAGATTCTACTGAAGTATTCTTTCATACCTGGGCCTGTTCTTCTGATGTTAGAAGAGAATGAGGCATAATATAGACAGCAGGGGTCAGCCCCAAAAGTAAATCAGTTTTACGATATATCATTATTTATTTAGGCATTTATTTATTATGTATTGTTAATACATAATAAAGCTCTTTGAATAAAAGTGTTATTCTATATATCTCTAGTCAAATATTATTTTTAATAAAGGCAATAATAATGCATTGAGACTAGTATGTATTGAGACTCATATAACTGATATCAGTCAACATATAAGTACGTGTTAAGTGTAACAACGTACTAGATTGGATTGGACAGGCATGAGAATGCTACGTGGATCGTTATGTGAGTGTCATAAGCAATTCTCATAGTGACTATATATTATGATCGTTATCCTTCGACTTGAAGTCGTTATATACCCTAGATGAGGAATCGTATATTTTGATACCAATAAACGTCATTCTGTAACAAGGTGATTATATAAAGTCGGATGTTAGATATGCCATAAATCATGCTGAGGGATATGAACGATGTAGATAGAATTTGCCCCTTCTACATAACGGGAGTATAATATCTATGGGCCCCTTGATGAGTGGGACTTAAGTAAATGCATGGCCGTGCTCAAATAAATCAATATTAGATATTGAGTTCATTTAGTGTTTCAATTGACCAAACTAACCAAAGCTCTCTCCCACGCAAAGTATCAAAGCCCATGACAGCTGCCTTGGCAGTGCCGTCCACCCCTCCGCTTGATGACCCAAACCTTCCATCCCCCACGGCAAAAAAATCCTTTGCCTCGGTTCTAGCCTCTAGTTCTAAACCTTCGAACCCTATCCCTTCCATTCCTCCTTCGATGTATAAGGGAGAACCTGCTCTTGTTCTATCTGATGAAATTATTGAGTGCTTGGGAAGGCCTTTTCAGTTTGCTCTCATAGGCAAGTTCTCACATGGCCGCCCAACCATGGAAGCTACTAACTGCTACTTCCAAACTTTTGGTCTTAAGGCAGCAGTTTCGTTAGGGCATCTTAATTCCAAGCATGTTCTTATTCAAGCCAATCATGAAGCCGATTTCCAACGCTTGTGGATCAAGGATCAATGGTATCTTGGTAAGTATCCTATGCGTGTCTTTAAATGGACTCCGGATTTTCGTCTGGATGTTGAAAGCTCCATTGTTCCTGCTTGGTTTTCTCTCCCAGGGCTTCCAATCCACTTGTTTCATAAATCTACCCTCTTTGCTTTAGGAGCCATGATTGGTAAGCCTTTAATCATTGACTCTCCCACTGTTACTCTCTCTAGGCCAAGTGTGGCATGTATTTGCATTGAAGTGGACATTACCAAGTCTATTCCTGAGCGTATTTGGATTGATGGAAGTTCTAAATATTCTGGTTTTTGGCAAACCATTCAGGCTGAGCGTCTTCCTAAATATTGCACTCATTGTTCTCGCCAAGGCCATGATATTGCTGTATGTAAACTTAGAAAGCCTTCCTCAGGCCCTAAGCTAGCTTCAACTCAAAAGAATACTGGCTATTGGGTCCAAAAATCAAACCCTTTGCCCTCTGGCCCTGTCATTGCTGGGGATGAAAACGTGCCTGACAAACAAATAGCCATTGAGAATTCCAATATCGTTGCTGAGACTTACAACACTGCCAATGAGGATCATAATGATGCATATGAAAATCAAAATATTGCCATTGAGGATCATAATGACGCAATTGAGGATCATGATGATGAAAATGAGAACCAAAATATTGCCTCTGAGGTTTGTAATGTTGCTATGAAAGATAATACTGTTAGAGAAGCTAAGGCTGCTCAGGTTCATAACTTTGATGGGGTAATGTCAACTCAAACCAATATTGCGGTTCCTACTGTCCACACTTCTCCTGTCCACCATACGGCTTCCCAGCACTCTACTGGGAGTCAATCCATATCTCCCAAGTTGCCATCTGCCATTCGAGCAGATGATTTGATATCCACATCTCCAAACAGATTTGCAGTTCTGAATGTTTTGGAGGAAGAAGAAGAGAGTGATGAGTTACCTTCATTAGATTTTCTAAACTTGGAAATTCCTATCAAAAATAAAAAGAAGCAGATTATTCCTCCGACTGACAGGATGACAAGATCTCAGGTTATCAAGCCATCTTCTGATTCAGCTTTTATCCCCTCTCATGGATGTTAAAGCACTTTTCTGGAATATGCGTGGTATTGGGAATGACCCAACCATTTCTCGCTTAAAGAAACTAGTTCGTCTTCATCAAGTTTCAGTTATTGCCGTTTTCGAACCTATGCTTGATTTGGAGAAGGTTCATCTTATCACTCGTAAGCTAAATTTCAAGTTCTGTTTCTCTAACAACCAAAGCTCTATTTGGGTTTTTATCAAGTCATGTTTTACTTGTCATTTAATTCGCGAATCCTTGCAACATGTTACCATTCAATTACAACATTTCTCTTGGCCTTTCTTCACTCACTTCACTTGTGTTTATGCGAGATGTGACACTCGTGATCGTCAAGATTTATGGAATGAGCTGGTTCTGTTAGGTTCTCAGTATTCAGATATTCCATGGCTCATTGGAGGGGACTTCAACATCACTCTTTATCCAAATGAAAAATCTGGTGGAGTTGGTTGGGATAGAGCTGGTGCGCTAGATTTCCACGCTTGCCTTTCGGCTACAGGTTTATCTGACTTGGGCTTCTCTGGTAGTAACTATACTTGGTGGAATAAATGTGAAGGCTCCTCTACCATCCACCAACAAATTGAAAGGGTTCTATGCAATGTTAGCTGGTTGGATAAGTTTAACGCAACCTCAGTTCAGCACCTTAATCACACTTGTTCTGATCACTCTCCTCTGTTGACTTCTATTGCTCGTACTGTTATCTCCAGGCCAGTTGCTTTCCATTTTTTAAATGTCTGGATCAAGCATTCTTCCTTCAAAGAAACTGTACGTGCTGCTTAGAATCTTCCTGTTTCCGGGCGGCCTATGACTGGTTTTTCCAGGAAACTTCGCAACACAAAAACTGCCCTCAAAGTCTGGAACAAATCCATTTTTGGGAACATCTTTGAGAACATTCGACTTGCGGAAGAAGATGTGATGGAAAAGCAACTTTTATTTGAGCTTAATACATCGGATGATAATAGATCTCAGCTTATGGAAGCTCAGGCCAAGCTCAGACTCTTCCTTTATCATGAAGAGGATTACTGGAAGCAGAAATCTAAGATCAAATGGCTCAAAGAAGGCCAAGGCAATTCTAAACTGTTCCATGCTTCAGTTAGACAGGCTAAGCGTCGTCTTCATATCCACTCGATCACTGACACTGATGGTACAATTCTAGACTCGGATCAGGCCATAAAACAGGCTGATGTGCGGTACTTCTCCAATCAACTTCAAGCTGAAGGTGCTGTCGTTCAGCACGAACTGGATGTCATCCCTCATCTAATCACTGATGAATGGAATTCTCTTCTCATAGCTCCTCCCACATCTGCTGAAATCTTCTCTGCAGTCAAAGCCATGAGTGGTGATAGTGCAGCTGGTCCAGACGGTTTCATGGGCAAGTTTTACACTGACTGTTCCCAAAGTTGATCGTCCTTCTACTTTTAAAGATCTCCGTCCGATCAGCTTATGCAATTTTTGTAATAAAGTTATGTCGAAGATTTTATCCTCTCGTCTTGCCAGTATTTTGCCCTTTAATATTTCAGATAACCAAAGTGCGTTCACCAAAGGGCGTTTAATTCAGGACAATATTCTGCTTGCTCAAGAGTTGATGAGGCATTTGGGTAAGAAAATTTCAGGGTCTAATGTTGTGCTTAAATTGGATATGGCCAAGGCTTTCGACCGTGTTTCTTGGGTTTTCTTGACAAAGGTTCTTCGCAAGTTTGGCTTTCATGAAATTTTTATTGACCTCATCTGGCGTCTTCTATCAGATAACTGGTTCTCGGTTTTGATTAATGGAGATCCTGTGGGGTTTCTCTCTTCCTCTCATGGTTTGCGTCAAGGGGATCCTTTGCCTCCAAGTCTCTTCATTCTCTCGGCTGAAATTTTGAGTCATAGTATTGCCTTGCTTCACACTCAAACTCCCAGTGTCATTTTCTCAACCACTAGTGGATGCCCTATTATCTCTCATCTGTCTTTTGCGGATGATATTGTTATCTTCTGTAATGGAAGTAAACACTCTATTCAAAAGCACAAAGAGGTTATTTTGGCTTTTGAAAGTGTTTCGGGTCAGCTCATTAATACTAGCAAGAGTTCATTCTTCGTTCATCCCCGTACTCCTGCTAGTAGATCTCAAGTGATTGCCTCAATTATGGGTTTTCAGGCTGGTATTCTTCCTATTACCTACCTTGGTTGCCCTTTGTATCATGGCCGAAAAAAGAAATCCTACTTTGATAGCCTTATTTTGAAGCTTTAAGCTAGAATTAATTCTTGGATAGGGCCGTTTTTAAATCCAGCTGGGCGCATTACTCTTATAAAACATGTTCTTCAGTCTATCACCAGCTACCAAATTGCTTCTCTTGATCCTCCTCTCTCGGTTGTGGCTATGATTGAGAAAATGTTAGCTAATTTCTTCTGGGGAAATATTGATGGAAAAAATAAATGTCACTGGGTCTCTTAGAGGTCTTGCTGTCGTCCTACTTCGGTAGGTGGTATTGGCATTAACTCTCTAACTGATATCATTCAAGCTTATGGTCTTAAGCTTTGGTGGCGGTTCCGTACTAATTCCAACTTGTGGTCGAGCTTTATGCGTGCTAAGTACTGCTCTAATACTCACCCCGCTATAGTTTCTTCCAAGGGTTCTCATGTTTGGTCTCGTTTGCTTAAGGCTCGGACTATTGTTGAGCCTCACATCTTCTGGGTTATAGGTCGTAGCAGTTGTTCTATCTGGCATGACAATTGGTTGCATGGTCACTACTTGAACCGTCCTAATAATTGCGACTTCTCTACAGTCAAAGATATTTTTCAGGGTCCTGATTCTTCAGCTATCTCACGGGATGTTGCTGCCTTTCTGCCGAATTAGTTTGTTCATATTATTCAGGATCACCGTATTTCTTTGGCTGTTGTCGATGACTCTCCTCATTGGGATTTAACTTGTCAAGGTAACTTCTCTATTTCTTCGGCTTTATCCCTCATCCAGCCAGCTAGTCCCTCCCTCATGTCGTCTAAATTCATATGGCATTCTCTGCTTCCGCGACATATCAGTGTTTTCCATTGACGTCTTCATCTTAAAGGCTCCCTTTGGATGAGGGTCTATTGAGTAAAGGTTTCTCTTTGGCATCCAAATGTTCTTGTTGTGCCTTGGGGAGTATTGAGACTTTTGAGCATGTGTTCCTTTTTAGTCCTACTGCTACTGTGGTTTGGGGGCATTTTGATAATGTGTATGATATTCCCTCATATCCAAGATCGATTCAACAGCACTGCTTTGCTTGATGGACTCGTAATAAATCTTCCATATGCTTGATCCTTCCATCTTTGATTCTGTGGCACTTATGGAAATTCAGGAACTCTTCAGTTTATGAAAATTCTAGGCAGCCTGCTTCAAAGATTATCTCAGCCATCCATCATGATCTTACGGCCATCTTGCAAGCAAGGGGTTTACAGTTCACATCCGTTTCTGAATCGTTGAAAGTTTCTTGTAAGCATAGTAAGCGGGTTATTATTCAATCGGTTTCTTGGGTTAAGCCTCCGCATGGTTTCTTTAAACTGAACTCAGATGGTGCTAGCCGTGGTAATCCAGGTATTAGTGGTGGAGGTGGTGTTGTGCGTGATGCTTTAGGCAATGCCATTTTTGCTTTCTCTCGCTTCTTTGGTATTGCCTCTAACATGGAAGCAGAAATTCGTGCTCTTTTCTATGGGATTCAATGACTTCATAATGAAGGCTTCTATGATGTTTCTATTGAAATGGATTCCAAAGTTATTTTTGACTGTCTTGACTCGGGCTTTTCTCCTCCCTGGCAATACGCTTATTATTTTTGAGAAATTCGAAAAATGCAGGTTGCTCGTCGTTATGTGTTCAATCATTGCTTTCGAGAAGCCAACAAGGTTGCGGATAGCCTTGCCAATCTTGCCTGTGATTCTCAGGCTAATTCTGACTTCTCAAATGTTCCAAGTATTCCTCGGCACATAAAAGGTCTTATTCTGCTTGATGACAAAGACACTCCTTACATTAGAGTTTCATAGCTCTGTTTTTTTTAGTTGTTTTTCATTTCTCTGAGTTCCATCTGTATTTCCTTTTCGAGGTCAGGCTCTTCTGTCCTCCCAGTTATAAGGGCCAAGCTGGTTGTCCCCCTCAAGTTTGTATGATTTTATTTTTTATCAATAAAATTTCACAGGGTGCCGTCCTTGTTTCCTAAAAAAAAAAAAAAAAGAGTTCATTTAGTTATTAAATAAGTCTACTCGGAGATCAAGAAACCTAGATTAAAATATAACAAGGATGACACGCTCCATGCCTTGTGTTTAATCAGATATTAGGACAAAAGGACAAGAATTATTTTGGTCACATTCAATTATTTTAATCACTGATAATTCCTATTACTTGGGTAACAATAATGTATTGCTAGATGTTGCTCATTGTTTATTATTAATAGTAATTAATTATTGTCAACGTAATTTAGGAACCTATTTGGTCACACACTTAGAATGAAATGGATTATTTGGGCCATTAATTGGATTAATGGGCTTAAAGTGAATTAAATAAAGGGACCAAAAAGCGCCCTAGTAGGACTAGGACTCTTGGTCGCTTCTCTCTCTAGTATTGATAGGTTGCATAATATACATATATTTTGTTGCATATTCCTCATGTTTTTGATATTTAATCATGCTTAGCCTTTGAGTTTTGATGAGTTTCTTATTCTTGTAGGGGAATGGAGGGAATTGACAAAAATGGACTCAATTCATTGTTTTTGTGAGCCGGGAGGTCCAGAAGCTGAATTGGAGTAAGGCGTGGTCACGGCTTATCAAACTGCGGGTGCTGTTTTGCAATCTTGATATAAGGCGTGGGTACGCTCAAGGAAATTTCGGGATTCATCAACAAGTGAGGCCTCAGCTCCTAAGAAGTCATATTTTAACTCTCCTAATTAAATTTTAAGAGAACAAGCTTTAAGAGGTTGTATCTGGACTAACTGAGGGAAAAGTGGGAGTAGTTAAAGTTAGTGGGCAATAATGGGAGGAGTTACTCAAGTTAGTGAGTAGTAGTGAGGGAAAAATTAAAAAGACTTTTGGGGAGTTTTCTATTTAAATTTTGGTTTTAGCTCTTGTAACTCGAACCTTGGAGACACGTTTTTTCTAACATTTTTAGATTTTCTCATCTTTATCATTCTCTCACCATGTTCATGCAAGGCTAAAAACCTTTTCCAATCAAAGGATAATTGAAGATTCAGTTCTACATGATTTGTGAGATCTAATTAGTTTTATTTTGTTCTTCTACTTCTCTATTATTTATATATTTCCTGCACTTCTTTATATTGTTGTTTTGGTTAGTTGCACAAAAAGGTCCCTTTGTTCAATTGTCAAAATAGCAAATCGTCATTTGGAACGTCGAATTCGTAATTGTTTGATTGTTTTAATACTTGTGGCAATTAGTATAGATGATTACAAAAGAGGTGATTATTCTATACTATGGAAATATATAATCTAGTCTAAATGAACCTACATGTGCGTTTGTTAGCTAGAATTGGTGGTCTCTCTCATTCTTAAAGCTGTTGATAGATTAAATTCTATGATCGTATCTAGGATTGTTTATTGGAAAGAGAAGTAATTAGAGAATGTTTCCTGATTATCGAGGAAGTAAGGAGAGATAGGTTGTTAGGTCGTACCAATAACCATAACCAATTTGGTAGAGAATAGAAGGATTATTTTTGCATCAATGATCAAGTCACTGAACCATTTCTGAAATTGCTCCTTTGGTTGGATATTTCATCATATTGAATCTCGTTTACTTAAGTCATTTTCTTGTTAATTTACTTAGTTCACTTAGATAATTCAAAAACATCCAAACCCCCCATTTTTTACTGTTTTCGTTAATTTCACAATTCACATCAAATTAAGTCAAGCCAATCTCTGTGGACACGACCTTGCTTACCACTATTACAAATCAATAATCTAGAAAAAGCAAGATTTTATTATTGTTGGTTTCGGCAACCATCAATTTTTGGTGCCGTTGCCGGGGATTGGTTTTTATATTTGATTTGTTTTGTTGCCCCGTTCTTCTCATGCAGGAGGACCACCCTTGTAGGATCCTAAGATTGAAAAAACTACGAAACGTCTAAGGAAGGAAGCTAAACTTCGAAAGGCGCAATAATCCTCATCGTCATCTCCCAGATTGGACATAGCACTTGACGTGTTGAACGCAGCACTTGAGTTGGCCGAATCATCTAGCGAATCTGAGCTAGATCACGACATGGGCGAGGAAAGAACTTTGAGGGAGCTAGCCATTCCAGATGCTGATCAACAACCACTATGCATTCAATACCCGAAAATGGAAGCAAATTTTGAGCTAAATTCGGGGTTGATCCATTTACTCCCAAACTTTCGTGGTCTTGAGAATGAAGACCCTCACAAACATTTGAAGGAAATTCATGTGGTGTTCTCAAGCCTAAAACCCCAAGGAGTCACGGAGGAACAAGTCAAGCTTCGAGCCTTTCCATTCTTACACATGGATGCTGCTAAGGATTGGATTTTCTATCTTCCTCCAGGGTCTATTACTACATGGAATGGAATGTTAAGGTTGTTTCTTGACAAGTTCTTCCCTGCCTCAAGAGCTGCGAGCATAAGAAGGGAGATTTGCGGGATCAAACAAAGAGATATCGAAACCCTTCATGAATTTTGGGAGAGGTTCAAGCAACTTTGTGCAAGCTGCCCGCAACATGGGGTTTCCGACCAACTTCTCATCCAATACTTCTATGAAGGATTGCTTCCGATGGAAATAAGGATGATGGATGCCGCTAGTGGAGGTTCGATAGTGAATAAACCACCTCGTGAAGCTAGAGATTTGATCACCACCATGGCAGAAAATTCTCAGCAATTTGGGTTTAGACAAGATGTATTTTCAAGGAAAGTGAATGAGGTCAATGTATCATCTCTTGAAAATCAAATTGCTAGTTTGACTTCTCTTGTTCAACATATGGCTGCAGGAAATATGCAACAGGTGAAGGCTTGTGGGATTTGTGCTGATATTAGACATCCGACTGATATGTGTCCTACACTTCAAGAAGGATCTCAAGAGCAAGCTAATGCAATTGGATGGTTTCCTGGCCCACCACAAAGGAAGTATGATCCCTTCTCGAACAGATACAACCCAGGGTGGAGAGATCATCCAAACTTCAGTTATGCACCTAGGCCTCAATTCATGAATTTTCAGCCTAGACAACTTGCTCCACCACAGCCACACTCAAATTGGCAACAACAACAACTTTCCTCAAGCTCAAGTATGTCCCTTGAAGACATTGTGAAATCCCTTGTCGTTAACACACAACAAATTCAGCAAGAGACAAGGACGAGTATCAAGAGGCTTGAAGATCAAATTGGTGAATTGGCAACTTCAATGAATTGAATGGAATCTCAAGGAAAATTGCCATCTCAACCGGTGGTCAATCCAAAACAGAATGTCAATGCAATTTCCTTGAGAAGTGGAACAAAGTTGAAAGATCCTCCTTTGCCAACTAGAAAAAGGAGTCCGGAAGATGAAATAAAGAAGGAAGTCACGACTCCCAGTCTCAGCCGAATCATTCGAAAGAATCTCAAGAAGAGCGATCGAAAGATTTTGTACCAGTTCCTCCTTTCCCTTCTAGGTTATATAAATCAAAGAAGGAAGAGGAAGAAAAAGAGATTTTTGACACTCTCCGCAAGGTTGAGGTAAAAATTCCGTTACTTGATATGATTAAGCAAGTACCTCGATATGCAAGGTTTCTCAAGAAGCTATGTACCAACAAAAGGAAGTTGAAAGGTAATGAATTTGTAAGTATGGGTGAAAATGTTTCAGCTGTCCTTCAGAAAAAATTACCTCCTAAATGTAAGGACCCAGGTATGTTCACTATCCCTTGCAAGGTTAGTAATGTTAAAATTGAAAAAGCGATGTTAGATCTAGGTGCTTCAATCAATGTCATGTCATTGTCTGTTTATAAATCCTTGAATCTTGGATCATTAAAAGAAACTGGCGTGATAATTCAACTTGCCAATAGATCTAATGTTTATCCTCAAGGAGTGTTGGAGGATGTTTTGGTGCAAGTTAATGAGTTGGTTTTTCTCGCTACTTTTTATGTGCTTGATATGGAGGAAGATAATTCATCTCACTCAATAATTTTTTTAGGTAGGCCTTTCTTGAAAACATCTATGACAAAAATCGATGTGCATGATGGTACTCTCACAATGGAATTTGATGGCGAAATTATTAAGTTTTATATTTATGATGCCATGAAATATCCAAATGATATGTCATCTGTTTTTGCTATAGATGCCATTATCCGTTAGCACATAAAGTATTTGATTTGAGTGGTGATGATAAGTTGAAAGTTGCACTTAATAAGGGTCTCACTTCTGAAAAATCACAAAAGCTTGCGAAGAAGTTTAAAATTGATTCAAACTTAGAAGATGCAATTCATGAGTTAGATTCACTTCCATCCTTGAAGCATGATGTTTCTTTTGTTGAGTTGCCTCTCTCCCATACTAAACTTCTTCCTTCTATTGTGCAAGCACCAAAGTTGGAAATGAAAGCTCTGTTGGATCATCTTAAGTATGCATTCTTGGGTGACGGAGAGACTCTTCCTGTCATCATCTCCAATAAACTCTCTGCAGTAGAAGAAGAAAAATTAATTCTAGTTCTCAAAGAGTTTAAGGTGACCACCTATGATGGAGGTGGTAAAGAAAGAAATCTTGAAACAATGAATCTGGATGTTTCAAATTATTCTAATTAAGGTGCAGCAACGTCTAGCAAAGTCATTAAAGAAAAGCGCTTTTTGGGAGGCAACCCAAACTTTGGTTTTGTTATTCAGGCAGTTTTTAGGAGGAGAAAAGCAATTTTTGCTCTACTCATGGTAAAATATGATTTCGAATATGCCGTGCCCACTCTCTATTAAAATTCAGCTTCTGCCTTTGAAGACTAAGTGTTCACAAGTTTTCCCCTCTCTTTTTACAAAAAAAATCGTAAAATTTAATTAGAGAATTTAATTTTAATTTTAATTGCATGTTTTCGTGCCCTAAGTCAAGCAGGCGTTTCTCTCTCTCCTATTGCCACCGCACAAGACAAAAGCGGCTTCTCTCCAAGGTTCCGCCGTTGCTGTTGGTGCACTGTCACTGCTGCAAGTTCCAGCACCTTCCTTCCCGCCAGCTTCGTCGCACTGTGGCTGCCACATCTCTCTTCTCCACCGCGACAATGCTATTGCTCTGTTCTTTTTTCTTCCGGCCAGCTCTACCGTCGCTGTTGCTGCCTCATTTGTTCTATCCCGCCGATGTTGCTCTGCCGTCAATGTTATTCTTATGCATTGTTGCTGCCGCCGAATTCCTCTCCCCATCTCTTCATCTCCATTAAATTGCTTGCTTTCAATTCCACCATGGGAAGAGAAAAATGGGGTCCCTACCAGTGCTTCAAAATCAAAGCGAGCAGTTCGCCCAAACACTTATTCGGCCACAGCAACTTGAAAACTCTCTCCCACTTGCAAAATAGAAGAAATTGGCCTGGAATTCGATTCACCCTTCCCTGCGTCTCAGCAATAGATATTCATTCCTAGATGCTCTTCATTGTCAGGGAAGTTTCCCACTTCTCTTCTTCTTTGATATTTTTAGTTAGAGTATCTATTTTTCACTGCTAGAAAAACGGTCATTACCTACGGAATTTTCCGTAGGTAATTTCATATTTCCGTCGGTAATTATTTTATACCAATGGTATTTTCCGTCGGCATTCCGTCGGTGACCGAAAGACGGTAATTACCGACGGACCAATTACCGTAGGTAATCACCGACGGAACACTCTGTCGGTAATTACCGACGGAATAAACCGTCGGTAATTAACTACGGAATTTACCTACGGAAATTTTGTAGGTGATTACCTACGAAATTTACCTACGGAATTTTCGTCGGTAATCACCTACGGAATTGACCTACGGAAATTCCGTAGGTAATCACCTACGGACTTTACCTACGGAATTTCCGTAGGTAATCACCTACGGAATTTACCTACGGAATTACCGTAGGTGCGTAATTACCTACGGAATTTACCTACGGAATTACCGTAGCTGAATTACGCAATGTTCTAAAAATCGCTAGGCGGGCGTTAGGCGGCAAAGTAGGGCCTAGCGCCTAGAGATTTAATCGGGGCCTAGGTGGGATCTAGGCGGGGTCTATAAATTAAGGCATAATTTCAACATAGGTCCATACCAAACCTGCTACAACAATAGTAAATAACTAAATGAATAAATATGACCAAATAAATTAAAATTAATGATCATATTATAAAATTAAAAATTAAAATTTAATTTAATATCATTTCAAAGTGAATAAAAGAAGAAAAATACTTTAATAACTTGAAAAAAATAAAATTACTTTAATAATTTGAAGAAAACACGTAATAACTTGAATAACATTTATCCTTTCAAAAAAAAAAAAAAACACTTAAGATAACCTTTTTTGTCATTTTTTTAAAAATGAAAAGTCAAAAGCTAAAAACTTAATGCTCCCAGCCTGGCAGCCTCCCACGTCCTCTCCCTTTCTCTCAAACGCTCACACAGAAAGGGCAAATACGGCATCTCCCTCTCTCTCTCTCTCTCTCTCTCTCTCTCTCTCTCTCTCTCTCTCTCTCTCTCTCTCTCTCTCTCTCTCTCTCTCTCTCGAGACACATACGGTCTTCGGTCTCCTCGCTCTCGATCTCACTGTCTGGATCTCACTATCGCTCTCTCGATCTCACTGTCTCGATCTCACTCTCACTCTCTCTTTCTCTGGTAGTGGGACGTCACGACAGCGGGAGGGAGAAGGGACGGCGACGACGGCGGAGCTTGAGAGTTGAGAGATGGGACTGATTTCCGTCAGCGATTTGAGCCCTAACTTTTCAAAATTTTTTTTTTTTTAAGAAAAGGCAAATCGGCTGGGCGTTAGGCGGGCGATTCGGCGGCGATTTTTCTCTTTGACGATTTTTTGTCCGATTTAGTGTTAGTCGCAGCGTTTTAGGGGGGCCTAGCGCCTAGGCGGGCGCCTTGGCCGACTTTTTGAACATTGGAATTACGTAGAGAATTACCTACGGAATAACCGTCGGTAAATCATTAAAAATTTTAAAAAAAATTAAAAATAAAAAGAAATTACTGAAAAAATTTTTGGTACCTAATTGATCAATTTATATACAATTTAAACAACAATTCAAAAGTTTCATAAATTCAAACCAACTAACAATTCAAAACAACAATTCAAAAGTTTCACAAATTCAAACACAAATGACAATTCAAATACAAATTAAAAGTTACAATAAACTAAAAGAAAAACTAGTTTAAATGTCTCGAAATAAATTGCGGGCAAGTGATTCAGGGGAGGGGGTTTGACTTTGGCGGATTTGTTGTTGCAAGAGTTGTTGGACTTGTGCCTGCAACTCCGCCATTGTTTGTTGACGTTGATTCTCTCTTTCTTCCATCTCTGCTATACGCCGATTCTCCCTTTCCTGCATATCCAACAAGGCCTGTTGCGTCTGAGTCAATTCTCTTTGTAAATTGGCCACAGTTGGGTTAGTATCCGAGGAGTGAGATCGAGCCGTGGATGGAGAATCAACATCAACCGAAGCTGTAGATGGCATGATCACAGCTGCACCATGGTCTCCCAACCCATATATCCTCTCCCCCCTTTTCTTCCGCCCCTTTGAGGCCACATCACACCATACAGGAAGGCTCCACACAATATTTGAGTCCGAACTCTCTGTCCGAACCTTGTCCTTATATTCATTCTGTAATAATAAAAAATGAACAATATTAAAACTCTATGCATATTTAATTTAAAAGTTACAACAACATTAAGCATTGCAATACTTACATATACCGCCTCAGCCTTTTCATCAACCCATGGAATGGGTTCATTGGGACCAGTCACCCTCGTGTGGGTGCTCACAAATACATCTGGGTACTCAATGTGGGGACCATATGTTTCCATCTACACAATTATTATTATTATTAGTTGAATATATCTAATTAAATATGTAAGAAGCATAATTATAAAATTATAACTTAGAAGATTTTATATAACATAACATAGTTACCTAGGTAATTTAAACACAAGTATAATAAAAAAGAATACTATAACATTTGATCATATTTCCAATTGAAATCTTTTGCATGATCACTTGCGAGTTAAAACATTGTCAAACAAACAAGATTACAAACAGAAGCCTATCTTATTATACATAAAAATCTGTATGGTTGTGACAAACTATAATAGATTCTTTTAAACCAGACTCGAATTAAAGCGCACAAAACTAGATTATCTTGAACAGGATTGAACCAACCAACCTGATTAGATCTAGTCTTGGTATACGTGACAAAATTATAAAATTTCTTTCAAACCAGATTCAGATTCAAGCACAAAAACTAGATATCTCCAAATGGATTGAACCTTGACCATCAAACAAGGGTAAGTACTACAATACAATGAATGCCTTTCTAGTCAGAGGAGACATTTTCGTAAGTCAAACTGCTCCATTCGACATGTTTCTCAGAAGGATTTTTCACATACAAAAAAATTTAGCCACCTAGTGCACAAAGTTTAGAGTCAGCTAATGTTTTCAGCTTCTATGCCATTCGGAGCGCCAAAATACACGCTACCATTGATCTACTAAGAACCAATTCTTTCACCGAGCTAAAACATGGAGTCAAATAACAAGTATAAAAACAACTTAAACAAAACTAAACCATGGATTTCATAGCATCAACATGGTTACCCAACTAATTTAAACACAAGTATACTAAAGGAACAGTAAATTTACACTTTAACCCCTTTATTTGAATGTTCACACTAATACCCCCACCCACCCAACCTTACATCGACTATATAAAACCACACACCTCACCGAACTAAAACATGGAGTCAAATAACAATTATAAAAACAACTTAAACAAAACTAAACCATGGATTTCATAGCATCAACATGGTTACCCAACTAATTTAAACACAAGTATACTAAAAGAACAGTAAATTTACACTTTAACCCCTTTATTTGAATGTTCACACTAATACCCCCACCCACCCAACCTTACATTGACTATAAAACCACACACCTCACCGAGCTAAAACATGGAGTCAAATAACAAGTATAAAAACAACTTAAACAAAACTAAACCATGGATTTCATAGCATCAACATGGTTACCCAACTAATTTAAACACAAGTATACTAAAGGAACAGTAAATTTACACTTTAACCCCTTTATTTGAATGTTCACACTAATACCCCCACCCACCCAACCTTACATCGACTATATAAAACCACACACCTCACCGAGCTAAAACATGGAGTCAAATAACAAGTATAAAAACAACTTAAACAAAACTAAACCATGGATTTCATAGCATCAACATGGTTACCCAACTAATTTAAACACAAGTATACTAAAAGAACAGTAAATTTACACTTTAACCCCTTTATTTGAGTGTTTACACTAATACCCCCACCCACCCAACCTTACATCGACTATATAAAACCACACACCTCACCGAGTTAAAACATGGAGTCAAATAACAAGTATAAAAACAAATTAAACAAAACTAAACCATGGATTTCATAGCATCAACATGGTTACCCAACTAATTTAAACACAAGTATACTAAAAGAACAGTAAATTTACACTTTAATACCACAGAACCCAACTAATTTAAACACAAATATAAAAACACATACCATACGCGCCTGGTGCTTAGCAATGTTAATCGACCCCGTTGTGTGCTTTGTACCCGACCCCGATCCGCTAGCCTTGTTCTTTCTTGCCCTCTCCGAAGCTGCTTTAGCCTCAGGGCTGTTCCAGTACACCATGTACATTTCCCAAACATCATCGGCGAAGAATGTTGGCTTTAAGCCTCCGTGTTTGATGAAATACTTGTCCTTGACTTCATAGATGAAATCCTTGTATCGATTAGGCATCAAGACCTTGAACGCCTCCTTTGCTTGGGCATCAGAATTGTTAGGCCACGAATATTTCGCCTGCAAAATATAACCAAACTTATATTAATATGATAAAATCTAAACAACAATTAGTTAAATATTTCAGATAATCTAATTATGAAATTAAATATTATATAAAATTTAACGTTTAACCTTGAATTCTGTCCACCATTCCTCTTTTTTTTCGTTTGAAACCATTTTAAACTTGGGCCAAAAATCATCGTGGCTCGTTTGACGAAGGATCTCGCCAAACCAGCGAGCAGGACTAAGGGTTGCTCCTAGAAATCTGCCAAAGAGGAATAAGTTTAACTAAATAAAGATAAATATGAAAATCAATAATTAATAAAACGAATAATACATAAAGAAGATAAGTATTTTTGTGAAAGGACTTACTGCTTTAAAAAAGATATGTTGACAATGATCCTACCCTCCGAGTCTAGCCTGGACGGCTCCTCGATAGGGGTCGCTGCTACTGACGATGATGATAGTACGGTATGTGAGTTGGGGTCTGGTGAACCTACATCTTCGAGTGGTGTAGAAGGTGCAGGTTGTGTCCCAGTAATGGATGTCACTATACGACGTACCTTCCTCCCAACTCTACTCCTGCCATCACCTCTACCAGACATGTCTAGATAAAATAATAGCACAAGAATGTAACCAACAAACAATATAGGAATATATAAGAATGTAACAACCAACAAAAACTATAAACTAAAACATTACAACCAAACAAATATATAAGAATGTAACAAATGACAATCAAATGAATAATACAATATTTAAAAATATTCATGACTTGTTTGTAGGTAATACATAACCCAAAATAAAATACATCGAGGCCTTTTACAAATTCATGAAATCATAAATAACTATTCATCATCCGTCTCATTTTCCTTTTCTTTTTCCTGTTCATCATCAGACTCTGAGTCACTACTACAAAACTCAAGTTCATCTTCATTATCATCCTCCGATGATTCAAAATCCTCTTCCTCATCCTCTTCTGCTTCCTCTTCCTCTTCTTCAACAGCTTCAATTATTGCGAGTTGGCCTGAGCGAGGGGGAGGAGGTGGCAAATCAACTGGTAAAATTTCATCAACTTCTTCTACATTTCTAGCCATATGAGTAGGATCGTCGAAGAGATGATTAGCTGAAGAAACATTTGGAGGCACAGGCATTTCATCTTCCTGATAGCATCCCTCCAATGATGATTCTGTAGGTGGGTCAGACTCGGACTGGTATGCTATGTCAATCGTGCTTCTAGCTTTAGTCTTCCAAACAGCCCACCATCCGCTAAACTCAGGTCGACGATAAGGGTAGGGTGTCATATATACCTGTTGAGCTTGAGAAGCTAAGATGAACACATCATCCCACGCATGTCTAGAAGACTCCTTTACATCAACGAGGTTAAAAATCTCATGCTTTGTAATACCTCGAATAGAATCTCGCCAGTCACAATTGAAAAGGACAACACTATTATTCCCTATATACCTCAACTCGATCACTTCTTTCAAGACACCATAATACTCATAGTTTCCTTTAAGATTGACACCACTATTCCATGTTAATCTTGTCTCCCCATATGTTTTAGTATGGAAGACATAGCCATTAACGAAATAACCGTTGTATAAATTAACTTGCATGTACGGATTCTTTTAGAGAATGCTTGGTTTAAGTGTGGGGGGACATTGGTTTCTTGGCATTCTTTTAGAGATTTGGGTTCTGAGCATTTAGTTTTGTTCTCTATTTCCCCTCTCCGAATCTTTTTGCTCCTCCCGATGCTTGTCCGTGAAAAAATGGTTAATTTTTGTGTGCGGAAATGCTTTTTGTGAATTCTCAGTTTCATACCATGAGTAATTACTTGTGATGGTTGATTGACGGACAATGTGTAGGGTCTAACACATAGAACCCTCTTTTTGGTGAGATTTGAGCCATGAGCATTCATTACATATCATGCTCCATTTCGTTGTTATGGGTTGTCATGCATTGTTGATTTTTCTAGAACTTGCATTGTTATGCATGTCTACGTCATCTCCCTTGATGAATTGGATGCATTGAATCGATGGGGGTGTTTAGGATATAAAAAAAAGCCCACCTTTTCTTGAACTTTTGGCCTTTGTTTCTCAAGCCTACCCTAAGTCATAACCCCTAGTGAGCTATGTTGAGCCTTAGCCTTTTCCTTGGATATTCACCACAATACAAGCCACGATATCCTTTTTTGTTGACCATCCCTCTCTTTGAACCTTGAATTGAAGCATTGTATAAACTCGTTCATTCTCACTCTTGATGTTATTTGAGATAGACTGCAAGATGTGAAATTTTAGTGTGTCCAAGGTCTACTAATTCATTGTTCTCTTCTCTTGGAAATCCCCCATTGAAAAAAAAAATAAAAAAAAGAGCAGCAAAAAGAAATGATGAAAAAAAGAGTAAAAAAAAATGAAAAAGAAAAAAAAAAGAAGATAAAGGAAAAGGGGGGAAAGAAATAAAAAGAAATATAGAAGAGATTGAAAGAGGAATGAATTCAAAATTTTCTTTCTTGGATGCATATTTTGATATTAAAGTAGTCTTTTCGATGTTGCTTCACTTTGTTGATTCTTGAGCAGAAAAGTTTGTATGGTTGCTTCAATCCCATTAGCCTAAAATTTCTTTCAACGTACCTTACCTCAACCCCATTTCAAACTATCTCTGACCCTCAGATTTTTGTGCATCTTGATTCGTTCATAGGTGGAAATGATATGATATATTTGCAAGATTATGGTTAAAAATCTTCCGTGTATTGACATGAGAGTTCATTGATATGTTATATGTACACCTTATACACTTTTGAGCGTAATGAGTGAATCCTGTGAGATGTTGTTAGATCCTATATGTTTTACGTTCAATTCAATTGTCGGGGTGATTAATTATTGGTGTTGGTTCTTGGGAATTGCAATTTTGAACTCTTGTTTTGATGTGAGAAAAAACATTTTGGATGTAGCAAAGGGAATGCAAGGAGGATGTTGAGGATGAAATGATAACATAAGCTATTTGTATGCTTGAGGGCAAGCATTGCCTAACTGTGGGGGGAATTGATAGGTTGCATAATATACATATATTTTGTTGCATATTCCCCTTGTTTTTGATATTTAATCATGCTTAGCCTTCGAGTTTTGATGAGTTTCTTATTCTTGTAGGGGAATGGAAGGAATTGACAAAAATGGACTCAATTCATTGATTTTGTGAGCCGGGAGGTCCAGAAGCTGAATTGGAGTAAGGCGTGGTCACGGCTTATCAAACTGCGAGTGCTATTTTGCTATCTTGATATAAGGTGTGGGTATGCTCAAGGCAATTTCGGGATTCATCAACAAGCGACGCCTCAACTCCTAAGAAGTCAGATTTTAAGTCTCCTAATTCAATTTTAAGAGGACAAGCTTTAAGAGGGTGTATCTAGACTAATTGAGGGAAAAGTGGGAGTAGTACTCAATTTAGTGGGCAATAATGGGAGGAGTTACTCAAGTTAGTGGGTAGTAATGAGGGAAAATTAAAAAGACTTTTGGGGAGTTTTCTATTTAAATTTTGGTTTTAGCTCTTGTAACTCGAACCTTGGAGACACACGTTTTTTCTAACATTTTCAGATTTTCTCATCTTCATCATTCTCTCACCATGTTCATGCAAGGCTAAAAACCTTTTCCAATCAAAGGATAATTGAAGATTCAGTTCTACATGATTTGTGAGATCTAATTGATTTTATTTTGTTCTTCTACTTCTCTATTATTTATATATTTCTTACACTTCTTTATATTGTTGTTTTGGTTAGTTGTACAAAAAGGGCCCTTTGTTCATTTGTCAAAATAGCAAATTGTCATTTGGAATGTCGAATCCGTAATTGTTTGACTACTTTAATACTTGTGGCAATTAGTATAGATGATTACAAAAGAGGTGATTATTCTATACTATGGAAATATATAATCTAGTCTAAATGAACCTACATGTGCGTTTGTTGGCTAGAATTGGCGGTCTCTCTCATTCTTAAAGCTGTTGATAGATTAAATTCTATGATCGTATCTAGGATTGTTTATTGGCAAGAGAAGTAATTAGAGAACGTTTCCTAATTATCGAGGAAGTAAGGAGAGATAGATTGTTAGGTCGTACCAATAACCATAACCAATTTGGTAGAGAATAGAATGATTATTTTTGCATCAATGATCAAGTCACTGAACTGTTTCTGAAATTGCTCCTTTGGTTGGATATTTCATCATATTGAATCTCGTTTACTTAAATCGTTTTCTTGTTAATTTACTTAGTTCACTTAGATAATTCAACAACATCCAAACCCCCCATTTTACTATTTTCGTTAATTTCACAATTCACATCAAATTAAGTCAAGCCAATCTCTGTGGACACGACCTTGCTTACCACTTTTACAAATCAATAATCTAGAAAAAACAAGATTTTATTATTGTTGGTTTCGGCAACCATCAAGTATATATATGTGGAGTGTTTTGATAGTCTCCATATGAATCCAACAAAAAAGGATTTAGAGTTTGAATGAAACACTAAATCTGTAGAGAGAAAAAGTAGGGATTTAATTAGAAAAAATTGTGGGCCGGTCCCTTAACTGCTTTAGTCTATAATTGTTTTCAACCGCTTAAGTCAATTTTAAGTGATAAATTGATCATTTGTTCTCAATCTGTCCCCATAACAACCTATCACGTTTTTTAAGCTACGTCATCCTTGATTTACTCCTGTAAATCTCGTATTCATTTCCATTACGATTTCTTACTAAAATTTTCATCCATATCAACTTGACGAAGCTTAAAAAAAGAAAATGAATAAGCAAAAGATCGAATTCATTGTGAAATCGAAATCAATGGATTCAATGGAGATTGTTGTCATGTTGTTGTTAAAATTCAAAGGAGATACCATTGTTTCGAAAGTTTCAGAGAATTTTGGTTTATCTAAGGTGATCGAATGCATTAGAGGTAAATATTCCAATTTTAAATTGGATAATTGTACATTGAAATACATTATAAGATCACACAACAATTGTTGTTTAACCAATGAAGAAGATTTCAAAAACATGGTGTCATTGGCTAAAATTTTATCAGTTTGCATTATCATTGTTGATGTGTTTGAAATTGATAATTGTTTGACTTACGGGATTAATAAAGAAAGAAAACATGGAGATGAGATTGCATAGAACGTACAAGATGCAACATTTACTACAAACGATGCACAAGAGTTGTATCGCGATGAACAAGTTTTGGATAAAGGTAAAGGAAAAGTTGTGCATTGTGATGCACCATATCTATTTGGTGATGCACAGAAATGTAATTAGCAGAACAGTCAAAGTAATTGTACCAATTCTTCAAGTTCTGAAAACGATGATGAAAGTGTCCCATGTTACGACATATGTCCTATTCAAACACGAAAGAAATTCTTGAACTCTGGTTGGGCATCTCTTATTACTGGTGTTAGGAATATGCCTGTAAATCAGCTGATATATATGTATGCATATTCCAACACAGTGATTTGCTTGTTCCCATTACAACGCATGTTTCACAAGTGGCTAAAAGGGCTGCGTACCGGTTAGTGTGGCAACTTGTTGAAACAATGCATAGGTCATTAGACTAGGAAGTCTTTGTACATATCCGAGTCTTTGTCCTACCAGAATGATGACAAACCTTCATATGAATTAAGCTCTTCAAATTGCCAGCTGACGTGACCATCGGCAGATGTCTCACTAGCAGACATTTCCCTTTAGTTATGACTGCCTAATAGCCATCTCTACATCGCCAGTTCTACATCGGCGATCCTCGTATTCGCCAAAGCACCTCATCGAACAACTGCGAGAAGCTATTTATTCAAGAGGAACATCGTGACCATCGGCGGTTTCTACATCGCCAGTACTATAATGGCGATCTCGATCGGCCAAATCCCTCATCAGAACAACTGCCGAGAAACTATAAGATCACGAGATACATCGGTCGTTACTCAACGCACTTCAAGCCAAAATAGATCCGTTACAAGATCTGTCTGACAAATCCAAGATACGCATCGATGTCTGCGCCTTCACGTTTATCCAATAGACATTTCCTCTTGAACGGTGTTCGCGGTCTTCAAAGCTTCATTTCGAAAAGGCCAAGCACGACGCGCACTCGGTCAAAGCTATGATACGTCCAAATCGGTCGACCGCATCCAAAGCTCGACACGTCCAACTCTGTCCGGCTGTGTCACGGACCATCTTCAAGACTTAAACCTAACGAAGGTCTTTGCCCAACAAATCCAAAATGTACTCGCTACATCACGAGATTCGATCTCCAACGGGCTTAAAACCTATTCAATACACCAACGGTCATCTCTTCTTCTCCGGCTATATAAGAAGACTCTCATTCTCATTTCCACACAGACAAGCACAAGGGAGAAAAAGCAACAAGTGTATGCTTATGCTTGAAAAAGTTGTGGTATTGATCTTCATTTCTTCAATCCGAACCACTCCTTTAGAGTGAGAAATCACAAGTGTAAGAACAAACACTTTGTGAGAGAGAGAAGAAAATCCAAAAGCCGAGAAGCTCGCTTGATCAACAACCTTGTTGTTGATTTGAGTTCTTCTTCCTTCGAAGAACTCAGTCTCTTCAGTGGCCTCAACTTCATCATCCAGTAAAGAGACCAAGTATCTTATAGATCGTTGAAGCCAGATCAAGCTTGAAGATGTCCGATGAAGAGCCAGAACTTACATGTCCAGATTGCATTCATATCGGCGACTTATACTATATTATAAGCGTGTCGATTGTGCAATAAGGTGTCATCATGTTTGGTCGAGTGCTTAGCACTCGTTGTTCAAATACATGCTATTTGAACAACTCCTAATATTCTCTTCTCACAACAAATATATCGAGTTGAAACTACAGGAAGATAACTTGATAAATATTAAGTACATCTTCTAATGTATTTTCGATATATTTGATTTTGCTTTCTTCATTTCTCCTTCTTTTTCCTAGGAAGATTGCTAGGATAGAGAGTCTAGGTTGATGTACTAAGCATGTTCGCCTTTGAGCAAACCTCTGCTGAATTTTAATATAATATATATATGTTACATTCAGCCTTGATTTCTCTTTCTTGTATGATTTGTCTTATCATGTGCAATCTGTTTAAGGAAAGCTATTGATGCATCTAATACAGATTTTAGTCAACTGCTCTCTTTCATATCAAATCTTTGATTACTTTAATCTAAATTGTTTGACTTATGCTGTTTGTTCTTCCGTTGCCAAATCTTATTCTCATCAGCTAAGTTCAACATATATCTTCCAACTGCATGTTTCATATCTGCTGATTCAGGATGTCCATGATCTACATCTGCTGATCTAGGATGTCCGATCACTCTAACTTCGGATAAGCAGTTAGTATGAGGAAGATATCCTAATTGTATTAATCATCTTATTCACTCGTCTTATTATATATAAAAATTGGATGAAATTTTTAATACATCAAGTATAGGCTATTCAACCCCCCCCCCTCTAGCCTATTCACTGAGCAACCCTTGGACCTAACAACTGGTGTTGGTCAAGCATTTAAAGGTGAAATGAAATATTTTCGTACTCAACTTATAAAGTATTCATTCAAGATTGGATTTGAATTTATTTACATTAAAAACAACAATAAGAGAATTAGCGTTGCATGTGGGAAGAAATTCAGTGATGATTGTAATTGGTTCATCAAGGCATCTACATCTGTTGATGAATCAGTATCCATATACAAGTGCAACCTTTCACACAGTTGTAATCTAACCATGATTGACGATAATAACTCAAAAAGGATGCGCTGTGGTATAATTGCGCACTTAATTGTTGACCATGTTCGCAGTCTACCAAGCTATTCGCCGATTGATCTAATTGATCACATGAGGACCAAATATGGCATTAAGATATCATACAGTAAACATGGAGGAGCGTCGAGAAGGCTCGAAAGAGGCTTTTTGGTTGTTACGAAGAATCTTTTTAGGAGCTACAGTGGTATGTTAAAGTGTTGCATAAGAATAATCCAGGTAGCTTTGCTTTCTTGGAATAGAACGATGTTACGAATCATTTTAGTAGATTGTTCATTTCATTTCGGGCATGCGTAGATGGTTTCAACTACTGCCATCCTATATTGTTCATTGATGGCACATTTATGAAATCTCGATTTAAGGGCACCCTTTTGTCTGCCAAGGCCAAGGATGGAAATCAAGGTACGTCCAATTTTTCTAATTTTTTTCCTTTCTTTCAATATTATTTTGATTAGTATCATAGTGTTATCATGATTATGCCTCTGTTTTGTTACTTGTATTTAATAAGAGAATACATTCAGTACATTTGCATTGAAAATAAAAATTTTGCAATCCGATGCACAAAATCAGTACTATGTAGAACACTTTGTGCATCGCGATGAACACTGGTATGCATAAAAAATAATAATTTTTCAGTACAAGTATGTGTATCGCGATGCATACTTTGATGCATCACAAAGGTAATTTTGATTAAATATTGTTCATATGCTGCAGGTTTGTTCCCATTTCCATTTGCGGCCGTAAGTTCTGAAAATAGGGATACTTGGGCTTGGTTCCTCTCAAAAATAAAAGGAGCAGTCGATCGGTAAGTGTTATTTGTATCCGATCAAAATGTTGGGTTAATGGAAGCAATACGCAACATGTTTGGGAGTTCCAAGCATTTATTTTGCTTGGTGCACCTGTATCGAAACTTGAAAGAAATGTTTATCGGTAAATGTTATTCTAACGTGTTCCGCAGCAGTTTGTGTTCAAGAGTCAATGATTGCGCATATGCCCCCAACATTAGACTGTTTAATTAAAAAATTGATATATTAAAAAAAGAAGGGGGACAAGTTGCTTGTGATTTCTTAGCCACCATTCCATACAATAAGTGCGTGATTGCACATTGCCAAGAGAACAGGTATACCGAACTGACATCAAATGCGCAAAATCGTTCAACAATTGGATTTTAGAGGCTCGCGGTTTTCCCATCACTCACATGGTCGACTATTTAAGATCAAAAATTATGAAGTGTGTTGTATTTTGTAAAGATTTGCTTGTATCCATAACCTAAGTCTAAGCCAAGGTGACTAATGGGTCTGCGTGTCTATTAGAGTGGCAACTTGTATTTAGACAACTGCTTGTAATAGCTTAGGATTGCTTTTTGTACTTAGCTTAGTCTTCAAAAGATAGCCTGTTGTATATCAGCTATGTTCATACCAGCCATCTTCATATCAGTCATGTCCATCAAGTCATCAGCCAAGTTTATTCTAGCCAAGCTTCATCAGCAATGTTGATGACCTGAAGATCGTTTGATCAAGACTTGTCTAAAGTTATGTCTTAAGTTATCAGCAAAGTCCTTCTTTGACTTTGGTGTAACGATAACTTGTAAATACCATTTAATGGTGCATTCCATTTTAGGCATACATCTCAGAAAAAGACATCCTGCACAAAGTACTTGTCTACCTACTTTTAGTAATACTGCAAGAAAAGGACAGAGATCAGTTGGACAGATTAGAAGCTCCTCTGGAAATTCGACAGCACGACATAGGGTATTTAATGCACATCTTCTTTGCTTTAAATGCACCTAATTCAAATCAAATTCAAGCTGAAATTCCCCAACGGCTCCAAGAACTCCCCTGAGTATAAATTGAAGACTACATTGAAGCATTGAAGACAACTTAACGACTACGACTTTGAAATCTTCATCTTCATCACAGCTAGTGCATTCAAAGCTTAAAAAGCTAATTCTGTCAATCATTCTTTGAAGAGCTCCAAACTGAGACGCATAGTCTTTATTGCTCTTCATTGATTGCAATCCTTAGCATTCAAAGCACACGAGAATTACATCTTTGTAGATATCAATTCTCCCACAAACACTTGGTAAACTATTTTATGTACACGATCCATTAGTGATCAATCTTGTAAAGATTCTAGTTGAAAACTTAGTACACGTTTTTCAAATCCAAAGTTGACACTTTGGTTGTGGACGTAGCATATATTTATATGTGAGAACCATATTAAATCTCTTGCCTATCTATTTCCTACACTTGTGAATTGTTATTGCTTGTTTATTTCCAGAAATACCAACAGCTCATAAAATAGCTGATCTTGTCTTATCAAGATCAGTCATCTTGAACTTGTCCTATACTTCACTCTATTTCGCTGCAAATTAAACTATTTTCTAAACTCTTGTGTGAAGTAATCTTTATAAAAGTTTTAAAATAGGACAAATGCAATAGAAAGAGATGGAACAAATTATTATGTGTGAAGATAGATAAAAAGTGGAACGAATACCTTAATGTTGGGATCACGTGGCAGATTCGTATGGGATCCAACTCCATATACGAGGTTATATCTGATCCAAGCGTCCAGGTTGATTTGGGGAACCACACATGTTCATGATATCAGTGGCATATTCAAGAATTTCTGTGTTGTCACGCGGCTATTGTGATTGTGAGATCTGGGAAAAATATCGAGGATATGGTTGATAATTACTTCCTAACAAGTAATTGCATTAAATCCTATGAGCGAAGCTTAATGCCAATCGCAACTAGGGATAGGTACGAGCTACAAAATTATTGCGAGGGTGAGACCATTTTACCACCAATAATGAAGAGATTACCCGGACGTCCCAA
Source organism: Platycodon grandiflorus (assembly GCA_016624345.1). NCBI lineage: Eukaryota > Viridiplantae > Streptophyta > Magnoliopsida > Asterales > Campanulaceae > Platycodon > Platycodon grandiflorus. Next base: position 41,041,403 of record CM028363.1, read on the forward strand.
GAAGATAAGGATCCCATCAAATGGTGAATCAACAAGTAAAAAGAAAAGGATATGTAACAGATTCACAAGCTTTGTAACCACAACTCTAGATCATGCAGAAAGACTATACAAGGTTGATTTGTTATATTTTAATTTTTGAAGTTAATTGTCCTATTATTGTGCATCGGAAATAAAAATCATGCATCACGATGGAACAAACAGTACTTTTGTTGGTACAATTTTAATTTTGTGCATCACAAGTGTAATGTTGATTTATTCAATACAAATATACAATATTGTGCATCAGGAATAATAATTTTGCATCGCGATGCAAGGAAATAATACAATTTTGTGCATTGCGATGCATATTTTTATACATCGCAAGTGTAATGTCAAAAAACAGAGAAATTGCATAATGGTATCAACACACATCCATGAAGCTGCATATGAAATCAAGTCTAAATTAGTATTAAAACACCACAAAATGTATTCAAATATTTACATGTATTTAAATATAGGAAAATATAACACCACAAATGTATCTAAAAAGTTTAATAACAAATTATGAAGCACATTTAATCAATATTTATTCTCATTCCATTGGTTTCCTTGCACTTCCTCCTAAAGGCATTCACCATATTCCTTTCTGACCTCCTGATTTTTTTTGTCCCTTTTCAAATTAGCTTGCTTAATTGTTTGACTCATACCTTCTGGTTGATTTCGGACTTGTGTTTGAGTCACACATTCACTTGCAACCGGATCAATTACCCCACCCCTCTTAATTGGTGATCCCCTGGGTGCAGCTGTAGTATCTTGTTGATCATCCACATCAACCTCACAAAGAATTGTTGGATCTCCACCCATCTTAATTGGTGATCACATGGGTGCACCTATAGTATTTTGTTGATAATCTGCATCCACACCATTCACCTCAACCAAATTCACTTTGTTTGTTCCAGGGCATCCATAGAGGCCTCACCAAGAATTTCCATCTCATTGTTTATCTTTGCCTAAAGCAGTTCCTTTTCATCATTTGTTGTTATGTTGAGAACATCATCAAACCTCTACAAAACCATAAAAAAATGAAACAATGTATAAAAATTGTGCATCGAAAAAAAGGTGTTTATCGTGATGCAACAACTTAGTACTTTTTAGTACAATTTTTGTGCATCGCGATGTACACCATTTCACAAGTGTGATGTTGTTAATGCAGTGCAATTGTGTGAATCGAAAATAAAAGTCGTGCATCGTGATGCATGAAAACAGTACTTTTTAGTACAAGTGTAATGTTGATATTTCTAATAGAATCCTAATGTGCCATTTTATAACCACCCACCTGATTGTATCACAAGTGTAATGTTGATATTTCTAATAGAATCCTAATGTGCCATTTTATAACCACCCACCTGATTGTTCATGACCCTAACAAAATTTGATTCATCCAGTTCCCTGTACAGTGCCCTCAAATCCCATTTGACATACCTCGGGATATAAGTTTCGTGAGTCGGTTGCACAATGTTACTCTTCTCGCACAACCAATACTGCATAGACGAATTCAACAAATTTAATATGATCAAATAAACAAGCATCATACAAAAAAATTGCATATAATAATACCAAATGAACTTAAAGTTACTTGTAGCAAAAACATGCATCTCTCTAGGTGGTCATCAGATGTAGTTTCCAAGCTTTTCAACAATAAATCAACGACATGTTTTGACCAGTTGTACGTTCATATTATGTTCAAATTAGACACAAAGCTTGTGTAGGTCCATGGTATATAGGATGTATTAGTTGTAACCAGCAAGGTCACGAGAACAAGCAGGGTCGTCAGGGCAGCGACATAGTCGATATCTACTTAATCTGGACTCTCTATCATTTCCTAAATTTTATCAAAAACCAACTTCAGCTTCAATCTTATATTCTTTGATTCGTTCGACAATTTGTCCGGGAAGCACCTTTGAAGGAAATCGGTGCGATCCAATTTTTAAAAAGATATGTTTATTTCCTCATATCCATCATTGATGCTAAATATGAGCTTCGCATCTATTGGTTGAAGCTTTAACTTTTTCCACCCAAATTGGAAACACCTTTGTCTCTAATGTAGCATTTGACAATACTCCTTATTATCCAATCGTCCTTCTTATAATGCTCACGGACGACATCATCACCAAGCATGCTCATTATGAGGTACCAAAAATGTGTTTTCTTTAGTGTGGTTTTAAGCTCATCCCTAAAATTGATATTCTTAATTTGACCTATGATGAACTACATACTTTATCTATATACTATCTTGGTGGGATTATTATTCATCGCAGTTGCATAACACGTATATTGTGGTTACAGTCACATAATTGAAGAATTACAAGAAAGAAGTAAAACAAGATGCATAATTTATGCATCGCGATACACAAAGTTATGCATTTCGATGCACACATTGATGCATCGCGATGCACAAAATTGATGTATCGTGCATCACGATACACAAAACTAATGCATCGTGGTCCAAAAAAAATTGATGCATCGCGATGCACAAAATTTTAGACCTTATAAACGTTGTTCATATTTTAGTGAATGCGATGCAATTTTTTTTTTCCATTGACACATTGTTTTTTCAAATAATGCATCACGATGCATCAGAAACAAAATTTTTATGCAAATGTATGCAGATTTCACTCTATTTAGGAAGTTATAAAAAAAAAGTACAACTATAAAATGTATTACATACCTAAAACTTGTTCAACTTTGTATTTTTGTGTTTTCCTTGTTTTGGTGCTCTGTTGTAGTTGCGAAGATATTTTTGCTCTGGTTGTTAGTAACTCACCACAATGATTTCAAATCTTTCACAAAATCATCGGATGTTGCTTGCTTTAAAATTGTTGAATGTTTTAAGTTTTTTTGGAAGTTTAGAGGGTTGTTGGGAGTGTTTTTGTGTTAAGCATTCAATAGCGTGCTTTTTTGGAGTGGGAAGCCGATGCATCGCGTACGTGTTAGAAGAAAGGGCATACACGATACAGCAATTTTTGTTTTGTGATGTATAGCGTGTACGTTCCGTGTTTTTAAGGGTATAGACGACATTTCGAAACAAAAATGTCCTTTATCCGATTTGAAACAATTATAGTGAACTAAAGTGGTTAAAAATTGTGTAAAAGGGAGCGACTTGAATTTTGCCCATTTAATTAGTTCTTCGTAGGACGAAGTCTTCCTACTTTGATTCAATAATTTCCTAGAACAAAATTTTTGAATCAAATCTTGTCCAATTCATTCATGTGCAAATCGTTGTTGCAGTGATCGTGATTCAAGCGTGGTTCTTTTGAAGATTGATCACTTAAACAATCGGGTAATTATTCTAAATCTAATTTATATTAATTTGCATGGATTTTGGGAGGGTTTTGAAAATTAAATTTTGTTATTCCACCTTGTTAATTTTGATAAAAACCCACCCCAATTGTACTAGCATTCAAGACTTTGAAGATCAGCTACACTTAGATTCCAAATTTTATAGCTCCTCATTGTTGAAATCATTTTTGTTCAAACACACAAGAATAATTCAGTTTACCAGATTATATCTATCACCATAAACACTTGGTCGTACACGATCCATTAGTGATCCTTTTAATAGATCTTAGTGCATGGTAAAAATAGTACAAATTTCAAAATCCAAGGTTGACCACTTTAGTAGTGAACGTAGCATTGTTTCATAGTTTAAACCACTTCAAATCATTGTGCATTTATCACTTATTCTTAAGGTAAATTGTTTTACTCATCTAAGTCCTCAAACTGTATCATAAAGTAAAGGCTTCTAATAAAGGGTACTGTATATCAACAGGCTTGTGTACCCAACTTTCCTACTTATTCCGCTGAATACAACTTAGTCATTAAGTTGTTGTTTTGGGAAAGAAAATTTGTCTGATTTAAATTAATAATAGGTTATTCATGTAATACCCCGACCCCACTTCTTCCCTTGTTCGCTTGTGGTCTCACGTTATTGACCTTAAAACCCTCAGAGAGTGAGGAGTCATGCTTGTTAAGCGTGACGCGTTATGTCGTGAACTGTGTTCGACACGTGATTAAACTCATAGTGAGTTGTACTTTGTTTCTGTACTCATTCAAGACTTTTATCGATACCTATTATCATTTGTATACCTTGTTTATTCCCCACGTTTAAGTGATCTAGCCTTGGTTTAGATTCACCCTCGAATGACAAGTATGTTATTCTTATCATTAGACCGTAAATCGAGTGGATTCGTGTGTCGTTTCGCATGTTTATCTTTGCGTACGATCGAGACTTATGTTGTTTATCCTTCAAACCTCATTGGGGAATGATTTGGTTGAGTTTTAATTGTGTTTTGACCTTTGTTTGATGTTAGAATCAACCTAGGATCATTTCAGGATCCATCGAGGGCATTTTCAAAAAAAACTGCCCAATGCTCTAGCTCTATGCGGCCGCACTATGCTAGCTCGCATAGAAAACCCAAACTTTCTGGAATCTATGCGGCCACACTATGCGTCCGCATAGAGACGGGCTCTGCTCGTTCGGTTTTCGTTCTTTCACATTTTTTAACATTTTTAAGTGATTTAAAATGCTCAAACAAGCCCGAGATTGGACCAAACACTTACCCATGGTATTAATAACATAACCCAACCCATTTTCCTCTCATTTTTCTCCTCCAACCCCAGATTTTAAAGAGAGAGGAAGAAGAGAAAAAGTAGAGAGAGAATCCGCGATATCTTGAGCGTTTGAAGTCGGATCGACGATCTGTCTTCGCCATAGCGTAGAGGGCGACGAGGAGAACGACTGAGGAATCACCACCTCACTTCATCTCCCACATTTTAGAGATAGAAAGTAAAGTTTTAAGAGAGAGAAAGCTTGATTCGGACTTGGATCGAGCTTGGGGTCGATGATTGGACTTCGTAGTAGCGTAGAGGTTGCGGAGGAGTATATTTTCACCTGAAGCCCTTTGATTTCATGGCGGATTTACGTTGTGTGGTAAGTTACAAATCTCTTTCTTAGATTTTGAGCATCGTAGAGTAGTATCGCGATGTTTACATGTTATTTATGTGCATATGAACTCCCTACATGCTATACTTGTTCAATGTAATACTCTAGCATGTTAAATGATGGGCATTGATGAATTGTTGTTAATTTTGTGGTCTCTAAATATTATAAACTTGTGGAGTTCATTGTGTACATGTTGTTGTTGTTATTGTGATGATTGTTGTCTCCGAGTATTAAAGACTCCTCGAGATTGTGTCGTGATTATTGTTGTTGTTGTTGTTTCCTGAGTTATAGACTCGTGGGTTAGTTTTATAGTTAGGTTCCGGCAGTAAAGTTACCGATGACTTGTTTTAGTTATATCGAATATTTATAACTTGTTGTGATTTTAATTGTTAGTACACTCGTGAGATTTTTATGAGTAATAGACTTTCGGTATATTGAGTCTCGTGATTGAGATGGGTATGTAGGGATGATGCTACGGATTTTCACGACGTTTTGAATATTTGTAAGACCCGAGTGTGGTCGTTGGGATATTGTGAATCAAATATTACACTGAATGGGCTAAACTCTAGTCGTGACCGACTTTAGCGGAGTCGAATAGGACATTAAAAATATACGTCGTGTAATGAGTTGACGAGTAGTATGTTAGTCTCCGACGAGGTAGGATGACGCATTGATGAGACTTTGATCGAGTAACTTGAGTTAGGTTGACTTAGTCAACGTTGTTGAACACGTGACTACTTAAATTGGGTTGGATGATTATATATACACCCTACGTCCAAGCTTTGATTAATTATTAAAGGTACTTGTGACTTCATATAAGTTACTAATGAGTTGTGTACGATCATGTGCGACGTACGTTAGAAACGACTTAGTCGCTACACATTGAGTGACATGTTTATGATGAGTTGGTTATATCCTAGGTAGTTAATGATACACGTGTTGTGATTATAAAGTCTAGCATTCGCGGACTTAAATGGTTTGGTGTACTTGTTGTTGTTCTAGTAAGCACTAGGACAATCATCCTACTTTGATAATTGATTGTGTGTTTAGTATTTACAAGCACATCATGTTGATTTGGTATGTGATTCAATAGAACACATTATGGTTTGATTTCGATGAGTTGTGATTCAATAGAACACATCATGATTTGATTTATTAAGTTGTGATTCAATAGAACACGCTTTGATTAGTTTAGCATGAGTAAATATCAACTTGTACATTGTATCGAGTCCAGCTGGTATATGTGCATTGGAGGTGTATTGACGCTTGGTTATTGCGGGAGCAGGAGCTTCGTAATAGCCGAAGGCCAATACACTGGGCCTCTCCCTACTGTTGGCCACGGTATGGGTTTCTCTAGCCCCACAGGTGAACGGAATAAACGGCGACTGTGTATTGTCGACATTGTTTTGTATGCATTAGGATACGGACACCGGTCCCTTGTGATATCTATAAGTGCCTAGAACCGTATTGTCTCAGGTCGTAGGGGATCGAACGATACGTCGACGTGGATACAGAAAATGGTCCACAACGGGTACTTGTAGATCGTGCTTGACGCGGTCGGGTACATTATTTGTTGGGTACTTGTAGATCGTGCTTAACGCGATCGGGTACATATATTTGTTTCGGGATACGAGCACCGACCCCTCTGTGATATGTGTACGGAAGCAGCAGCACAATCATCTATTTCTATTCGTTGTTTGATATTGGGAGATGTGTCCAGCATCAGCGGCACAGTTATTTATTATGGTTTTTCTGGAGCAAAAGCGCAGGAATCTGTTGTCATTATTATCATGTTGGATAGCAGCAGAGGCATCCTTTATAGTTTTGTGGAGCGGCAGTACGATCGTTTACTACGGCTTTATGGAGCGATAAGGTCGGAAGTGTTTCAAGAGATTTCGGAGGTGTACCTCGAATCCACCGTATCCACACTTATGTGTTTACTTACATCCTATGTGCTTCCTATACGCACGAACGTTAGTCGTGGTCTCTAACTAGTGCCTAACGATTGGCGGCTACTGAGCCTCTCGTGAATATAGGGTTGGTTGTTTTATGTGTTGCAACATGTTTATTATCCTGCTATATTATGTGCATAATGCCATGCCATATTGTTACATTAGTAACTTACTGGGTCTTCGACTCATCCCTTCCATATTTGTTTTCCTTAGTTTGCAGGATACGTTCCAGTGCAGTGAGGCTTTAGCTCGAAGTTGTACTTAGATTATTAGTTTATTTCTATCACCTGTATTTGTGAGATCGTGAGTTAAACTAAGTTATGTAAACTTAGTATGTCGGGTAGAAATGTTGTATTTTATTTAGTTGTATTCTGGTGGCGACTCGTGGAGTCGGCCCGTTGTACTTTATTGTATTAACAGTAATTTTATTTACTTCCATTGAGGCTTTGAGCCGTTTATCTTTAGTTATTTTCCCTAGCGTGTTAGCTTGTGGTTTCCCGTATTGTTGTTTCTCCGGCTCGTGGTTAGCCGTAGAGGTTTTATTTTGTTATTGGGATTTTGTAATTCAAGTTTTAAAACTCATATTTTAATTAGTATTTCGCTGCTTAGTTTGGTTCGAGCTTTTATGGCTCGCTTGTAATAGTTTTTCCTCGGCTTAGGTGGTTTGGTTATTGGGTTGAGCGTTTAACGTCGAGTTTTGTGTTAAGTGTACTCTGGATATTGGTAAGTTGTAGAGATAGTCCATGTAGGACTGTATTAAATTGGGTTTTTACGCTCATGAGAGTAGAGATTAAGCAGTTGTAGTCGGTTGTTTCCCTTGTGGAAATTGGTGAGTACGCTTTAAGCCCTCGTTAGGATGTTGACGACTGAGTGCGAGTCGCTTGATAAGTTAGTATTCAGATTTGACTATTATAGGCTGTCTTGTTGACTTTTGAGACGTATAGTCGAGACATTTTAAGGAAGGTCTTAGGCTTGATATTGGTAATCATTTGAGGAAACAAAGGTGGAAGACCCAAGATTCTGGGTCACGAGTCAACTAGTGTTCATCATAGAGTGTCAAGTTACGATAGTGCGAGTATATGAGTCCGTACTTACTAGACACTTTATTTCTGCATATCATATCATGGAATGCGACACTTTTACATATTAGAGACATTGTGTCACACAGGTGCATTTGTTTGTATTTGATACTTATGTGCATGAGACCAACTCTAAGGGCATATTTGTGATCACTTGTCCTTAACGCCCTGCGACGGTAGCCTTTGAAGCCACTTCAGAAGGGCCCCTGATTTGGTTGTCAAGAGATATTCGTAAAGACTAAGTTGATAGCATGATAGATAGAAACTGTCTAACCGTATTACCAACCGTAATGGACAAGCAAATGGAATAGTGTACTTGAACAAGTTGTGTATCTTGTGTGTGTGGATTGTGTATCATTTATCGTGTACTGGTTTGATATGAGTTGATATTTTGTGAGTCGTTGTGCTTAGTTGAACATGAGTATTTTTGCGCATGCGATTACCCATTTGTGACTTGTATATTGTCACGTGTGTTATGTGTTTGTTAAACGTTAGAGATATCGAATTGATTTGCCACCCCAGTCGTGAGCGTGTGGTTGCTATATTGTATGCGACGTGTTGTAGACTGGATATATTATATAAATTCAATCTTGCCTTATATATTTTGCGATACGAATAGATCGTATCATCTTGTGCGTATGCCCCTTGGCATAGTGAGGTGGTTGTCTTTAGAACCCTACGTGCATGTTAATTGCGTCGGTTTGAGAATCGAGAATATTATGTTGACGAGTATGCCTTTAGTCGAATCACTTAATGTGTTCCACTTCCATTTAGAGATTTAATGTCTCTATTGTATGCCTGTAGCAGGATGGCACGAACTAGGAAGACTGCAAGGATGTCAGTCATGCACCCGACTGTATTTCAACTCAGACACACATTACGAGAACTTGAGGACCAACTAAATGTGGCGCTAGGTGAGACACCTCGAGTGGAGCAAGTGATCCCACCGAACCCTCCTGCACCGACCCAAGACTCCAATAGAGCGAGTCAGGGTTAAGAGGTGAGACCTTATAATTGGAATCCGTCAGAGTCATGTTCATCGTGACTTATTCTATTATTTACTTGTCTTCCTGTTAATAGACTACCTTGTGTACTCTGATTAGGTACTTATTCGTTAGAATATTGTATTTTGTGGTTAACTTGAAAATGCTATCATCATGGGTGTGAGACACCCTATGTGTCGGGTAGAGTGTATAGTATCCGACTTGGGTATCCAATGATACCAATCCATTCTATCGAACGCTTTAGAGTTTAAAACTCCTGTTATCGTTTATGTTGACCTTGTGGTTTATCGACATTAGTATTTGTGGCACAAGCGTGTTACCTTGCGAATCCCGTTGACATTTCATTTCGTCGACTGGCGTTGTAGCTAGTCATGTTATTATTCACAGTAGAGTCATTATGACTCACGTGACTTTGAGGAGTTACATGTGTTGAACCATTTGATTTAAGCCTATCTCCTTGACGATGAGATGTCGTCGTATGACCTTGTGAACCTAAGGGTTGTATTAACCCGGATCTATGTGATCGCGGGATTTCCCGTGACTAATTGTTGAGAGTTGTGCAACGGGAAGTGGAGATTTGTTAGCGCGCGGAAGCATGGTGTAAGGATGTGTTTGAAGGTGTTAGCATGACACATTGAAGTGTACTCTGAACTCGAACTTGACTAGAGACTGTAGTTAGTCTCGTAACGAAACCCCGAGATTTCTCACGTCTCGAAATTTTACCTATTCGTTAAGAACCTTACGTGTGAGCCATACTTGAGGCTGATGACTTTAACTTGGACCAACTCGCCTTATTTGTTAGGCTTCCACTCACTATCGGTAGTGGTTTGATGGAGTAGGCTATGGTATAGCCTTGTTGTGATGTACGTTTTCTCCGTGGACGTTTGATTCTTGAATTCGCGGTCGAATTCTTTTAAGGGGGAGAGGATGTAATACCCCGACCCCACTTCTTCCCTTGTTCACTTGTGGTCTCACGTTATTGACCTTAAAACCCTTAGAGAGTGAGGAGTCATGCTTGTTAAGCGTGACACGTTATGTCGTGAACTGTGTTCGACACGTGATTAAACTCATGGTGAGTTGTACTTTGTTTCTACTCATTCGAGACTTTTATCGATACCGATTATCATTTGTATACGTTATGTATTTTCCACGTTGAAGTGATCTAGCCTTGGTTTAGATTCACCCTCGAATGACAAGTATGTTATTCTTATCATTAAACCGTAAATCGAGTGGATTCGTGTGTCGTTTCGCATGTTTATCTTCGCATACGATCGAGACTTGTGTTTTTTATCCTTCAAACCTCATTGGGGAATGATTTGGTTGAGTTTTGATTGTGTTTTGCCCTATGTTTGATGTTAGAATCAACCTTGGATCATTTCGAGATCCATCGAGAGCATTTTCGAAAAAAACTGCCCAATGCTCTAGCTCTATGCGGCCACACTATGCTAGCTCGCATAGAAAACCCAAACTTTCTGGAATCTATGCGGCCGCACTATACGTCCCCTTGGCTCTTATACGGCCGCACTATGCGTCTGCATAGTGACGGGCTCTGCTCGTTCTGTTTTCGTTCTTTCTCGGTTTTTAATATTTTTAAGTAGTTTAAAATGCTCAAACAAGCCCGGAATTGGACAAAACACTTACCCATTGTATTAATAACATAACCCAACCATTTTTCTCCTCCAACCCCAGATTTTAAAGAGAGAGGAGAGAGAGTATAGAGAGAATTCGCGATATCTTGAGCGTTTGAAGTCGGATCGACGATCTGTCTTTGCCATAGCGTAGAGGGCGACGAGGAGAACATTTCTAACCGAAGGGATCATCTAATCCATTGAGGAATCACCACCTCACTTCATCTCCCACGTTTTAAAGAGAGAAAGTAAAGTTTTGAGAAAGAGAAAGCTTGATTCGGACTTGGATCGAGCTTGGGATTGACGATTGGACTCCGTAGCGGCGTAGAGGTCACGGAGGAGTATATTTCCACCCGAAGCCCTTTGATTTCCTTGAGGATTTGTGTTGTGTGGTAAGTTACAAATCTCTTTCTTAGATTTTGAGCATTGTAGAGAAGTATCGCGATGTTTACGTGTTATTTATGTGCATATGAACTCCCTACATGCTATACTTGTTCAATGTGATACTCTAGCATGTTAAATGATTGGTATTGATGAATTGTTATTAATTTTGTGGTCTCTGAATATTAGAGAATTGTGGAGTTCATTGTGTACACGTTGTTGCTAATGTGATGATTGTTGTCTCCGAGTATTAGAGACTCCTCGAGATTGTGTCGTGATTATTATTGTTGTTGTTATTTCCCAAGTTATAGACTCGTAGGTTTGTTTTATAGTTGGGTTCCGGCAGTAAAGTCGTCGATGACTTGTTTTAGTTATATCGAATATTTATAACTTGTTGAGATTTTAATCGTTAGTACACTCTTGAGATTTTTATGAGTAATAGACTTTCGGTATATTGAGTCTCGTGATTGAGATGGGTATATAGGGATGATGCTACGGCTTGTACCGATGTTTTGAATATTTGTAAGACCTGAGTGTGGTCGTTAGGATATTGTAAATCGAATATTACACTAGATGGGCTAGACTCTAGTCGTGACTGACTTTAGCGGAGTCGAATAAGACGTTAAGAATATGCATCATGTAATGAGTTGACGAGTAGTATGTTAGTCTCCTACGAGGTGGGATAACGCATTGATGAGACTTTGATTGAGTAACTTGAGTTAGGTTGACTTAGTCAATGTTGTTGAACACGTGACTACTTAAATTGGGTTGGATGATTATATATACACCCTACGTCCAAGCTTTGATTAATTATTAAAGGTACTTGTGACTTCATATAAGTTACTAATGAGTTGTGTACGATCAAGTGCGACGTACGTTGGGAACGACTTAGTCGCTACACATTGAGCGACGTGTTTATGATGAGTTGGTTATATCCGAGGTAGTTAATGATACACCTTGGTTATCGGTCCTTTACGGGCTATGTGACTTGTTGGGAGTCGTGATATGTATAACACTCGACGAAAATGAGATGTAATATAAATACATGAGATGGAGTGTATTGTAATAATAGGATACCGTAGAGATCCTAAGTTGAGGGTGTTAGTGACGTATTCATTATGATTGTAAGTACGAGTAGGCTTACACGTGTTGAGATTATAAAGTCTAGCATTCGCGAACTTAAATGGTTTGGTGTCGTGTGGTTGTTCTAGTAAGGAATAGGACAATCATCCAACTTTGATGATTGATTATGTGTTTATTATTTACAAGCACATCATGTTGATTTGGTATGTGTATCAATAGAATACATTATGGTTTGATTTCGATGAGTTGTGATTCAATAGAACACATCATGATTTGATTTATTAAGATGTGATTCAATAGAACACGCTTTGATTAGTTTAACATGAGTAAACATCTACTTGTACATTGCATCGAGTCCAGCTGGCATATGTGCATTGGAGGTGTATTGACGCTCGGTTATTGCGGGAGCAGGGGCTTCGTAATAGCCGAAGGCCAATACACTGGGCCTCTCCCTACTGTTGGGCACGATATGGGTTTTTCTAGCCCCACAGTTGAACGGAATAAACGGCGACTGTACATTGTCGACATTGTTTTGTATGCATTGGGATACGGACACCGGTCCCTTGTTATGACCTTGTGAACCTAAGGGTTGTATTAACCCGGATCTACGTGATCGTGGGATTTCCCATGACTAATTGTTGAGAGTTGTGCCACGGGAAGTGGAGATTCGTTAACGCGTGGAAGCGCGGTGTAAGGATATGTTCGAAGGTGTTAGCATGACACTTTGAAGTGTACTCTGAACTCGGACTTGACTAGAGACTGTAGTTAGTCTCGTAACGAAACCCCGAGATTTTTCACGTCTCAAAATTTTACCTATTCGTTAAGAACCTATGCGTGAGCCATACTTGAGGCTGATGTCTTTAACTTGGACCAACTCGCCTTATTTGTTAGGCTTCTACTCACTATCGGTAGTGGTTTGACGGAGTAGGCTATGGTATAGCCTTGTTGTGATGTATGTTTTCTCTGTGGACGTTTGATTCTTGAATTCGCGACCGAATTCTTTTAAGGGGGAGAGGATGTAATACCCCAACCCCACTTCTTCCCTTGTTCGCTTGTGGTCTCACGTTATTGACCTTAAAACCCTTAGAGAGTGAGGAGTCATGCTTGTTAAGCGTGACGCGTTATGTCGTGAACTGTGTTCGACACGTGATTAAACTCATGGTGAATTGTACTTTGTTTCTGTATGTTTTGGTCAAATTTCAACAAGTGGTCTCAATGACAAGAAAGATGACAAAAGTGATAAGAATCTGGGTACAATGATTATCAGATACTATAGAGATGAGCTCAAAGAATTTATTAACTAGGGAAAGCCCTTGAACAACTTGTTCGCCGGCATAAAACCCCGGGAGGTTTAGGAAACCTGCCTTGACCAAAAGGTATACTAATCAAGTTGTAATACAAAACTAAGAGCGTATATAAGGGAGCTTAAGCTAGTGAAAAATTGTGTGTGTAAAATACAAGTGTTACCCCTTTTTATACCTCAAAGTAATAACTAAAATACAATGAAAATAATTAGCCTAGAATCTCGGAAATAAGTTGTTCTTGTTGAGAGATTTTCGCCACATTGTTGGTGAAGGAGATAAGGATCCGTTGCTGGCCTCTTCGATGAAGAAACATTGTTGAACCAGTCTTCTTATCCATTGACACATTCCCTGAAAAGTAGGGTTTAATGTAACAATAATTCAACCTGCAAGATGATCAAAGTGCAGTAGGAGAACTCAAGTTGTTAGTACCAAGATGTTAGGTGTAAGTTGAAAACAGGTTGACTAAAAATGTAGGACCCAACAATTGCCCCCAAACTTTTTGAATTTTGCAGCAAAGAACACAAAGAGTCAAAAATTTAAAAAGTTTGCCAAATTGATAGCGTACGGCGGTTATTAATGCAAAAGGTCTTGATGGGACGGTTTTTGAGTCTTTCCAAGGCAAAAGGTCATGTTGTTTTTTCAAACTTGCAACTGCTCACAACTTCTCTCTTGAACAAACCAGAACCTTCCCCAACTCTCCCTCTCACAGAGTTGTTAACAAAAAAGGTTTTCTTTCGGAAAGATATCAAGGAAGATCGCACGGAGAAGAAAAACAAGTAGCAATTCCGGTGAGTTCCTCGTCCTTCTCTAAAATTTTTTGTTGATAATTTCTCAAGTTGCAAAAATGGGGAAAAAGAAGTCATGTATAATCGAAAGTGATGATGGTCTACCAGAGGGTTTCTCAACCCAAAATCTGTTAAAGGAGCCTGAAAAAGAAAAATGCTTGATTTTCGAAGTGGATCTGGAAGTTGTCAAGAAGAATCACGCATTGCCTCCTGAAACCGTCTTCTTTACCCATCCCTCCTTAACTTTCGAGTGTTATTCCCCTGAGTGGGTGTGTTTTCCTGAATACCCCTTCACTATTGGTCTTAAATTCCCTTTCCCTGTCTTGATTACTAGGTTTTTTGCTTCTGCAAAATTGAACTATGCCCAACTTATGCCTCAGGGTTGGAGGTGTCTTCAAACCCTAGTTAGGTTGAGGAACGAAACAGGTTTGAATGTAGACCTAGAGGAGTTCGCTTATACCACCAAGATAAGGGGATTTGGTCTGGGGAGATATTGCTTTAGAGTCAAGAGTGGTGGTGACCCCATTTTGATTTCCAACAACGACCCTGCTGATAGGGGATGGAGAAACAGATTTTTCTTTGTTAGGAAAGACAGCCTAAGCCAAGAGGCTGGTGTAGTCTCAAAGTGGAGGTCTCAAGGTAGAGGAAATTTTCCTCTGATTTTACTCATTACCAAAATCTTTGTACATCTTAACCCTTAACAAACTTGAATTTTCCTTTGTAGAAGTTGCCAAGCTATGCGTTTTGTTCCCAGAGCAGGAGGATACGGAGGTGAATGTAAAGAGGATTTTTGAATTGGATCCTCTCAATAGGTCTTTCAAAGCGTTTCCAGTCTTGTTCTCTTCAGAAAGGGTCGAGGAAGAAGAAGGAGTTCAGCGAAAAGAGTCTTTATCAGATCCCAGCAAGATGTCCACGGGTTTGGTTTATTATCTTAAAGTTTTTGCCTAACTCCAGATTATTCTAATCCTCCAAGTTGTCCTAACTCTATGTCCTTTATTGTAGCCACCACTCGTTCTAAAGCCCTTGTGAGTGCTGCTGATTTGCTCGCTGGAACTAAGGCAAGAAGGTCTCTGAGGAAAGACAGCAAGCTGCCCCCAACTCCGCAATCTATGGCCTCTAGCTCTGAGGCAAATGTATCAAAGAAACAAGATGAGTCAAAGAAGAGGAAACTGGTGGAAGCTGCAGCCACAGACGCAAGTGATGTTTTGGATGTTGATACGACAAGAGAGAAATTTGTTGTTGTGATGAAAGACTTTGCTGACAAGGTAAAATGGGAAAACTTTGATCTTTGTACCAAGAAATTTACAGAGTACTAATACTTCCTTTACACAGATCTCTGATATAGTGAGTCCAATCTTGGACCAAGTCAGCGTCTTAAAAATCAAGGCAACTAGATGTAGCGTTGAGGCTGAGGAGTCAAGGAATGAAGCAAAAGCAAGTGCTGGGGAAGTAGATAGACTGAAGAAGGAAGCCAAAGTACGTGCTGCTGAAGTGGAGAAATTGAAGAGGGACAATGTAAAGTTGAGAAAGGAACTAGCAGACGTTTGTGCTGAAAAAATGAAGGAGAATGAAGTTCACGTGAAGGAACTTGAAGCTGCGAGGGAAGACTTCAAGTTTAATGCCACCAAAACATTGCTGGAGGCCAGGATTCAACTAATGGAAGAATTCAAGAATGGACAAGCTCCCAATTGGGACTTGGAAGAAGAGAGAAGGACTTTAGAAGACTTTATTGGCGAATTAGCGATGCGAGGAAGTGAATTCACCACCCTGGAAGAATTGGTTGATGATGCCAATAAAGTGTTGAGTAGCATAGTAGGGACCCAAGTTGAAGGGGGTAATCAAGAGAAAGAAACAGAGGTAACACCGGCGGCAGCAGGCCAAGACGTTGGAACAATTTGAATGTTTTTAGACGATTTGGAAGGGAAAGTAACAAAAACAATCTTTTTTATTCATTCGGTTATGTAACAGCTCACAAGAGCGTAAACAATTTATTTGGGGGTACTAGGTTGGTCTAGCACTCCAAGCTTTTCGTAGGTTGATGGGATTTGTTGGCTTATCCAACTTATCCACTAATTGTGAGATCTTTTTGTGAACATTTGGAGATTTGGTAGAAGTATTTTAGGTTCCTTCAAAAGCACTTGCTTGTTTAGTAGATGAAACGTTAACGTTATAAACAGTAGGTAACATGTCAATGTTACAACCAATAGTCACAACTTGAGCAAGTGTGAAATCGTGCGCACGGGCGAAGGTGTCAAAACCTTAATTCTTTAGAAAAGATGTAAATCTTTTAACCATAAGCAAAATGTACCTTTGATCAGAGGTAAGTCATTTGAAGAGATAGAACAAGTCTCAGCCGTCCTGGCGTGTCAACATGTTCCATCCCTCTCCAGCTAAAGTCTCAACATGTTGGAGCCGTACTGGCGTGTTAACATGTTGAACTTCTTTATCTCAGGTCTGAACATGTTGGAGCCGTACTGGCGTGTTAACATGTTCGACCTGCTTCAGTTTAGGTCTCAACATGTCGGAGCCGTACTGGCGTGTTAACATGTTGAGCCTACTCCGCTTGTATACCTTGCAAAACAAATTCATGTTAGGATTGGGTGTTAGCATAGCCAACACCCCTCCGATGCTTAAGTTAGTAAGGGTTTCCAATAAAATTGAGAATTGAAACACACGAATGGACTTGACACAAATTAAATCATACCTGAGAAGTCTAGTTGTTAACTACTTGACTTACATAAAATAGAGCTTTAGATGAATGGCATTCCAACTCCTAGGGACCCTGTCTCCACTTGGGGTTGACAACCAGTATGCCCCTTTGCCAGCTTCAGCATCAATGAGATATGGTCCCTCCCACTTGGGAGCTAATTTACCTGCATTCAGTTCTCTGGTATTTTGAAATACTTTTCTTAAAACTAAATCACCAACCTGGAATCTTCTTATTCTGACATTCTTGTTGTAAGACCTAGCAATCCGTTGTTGATAGGCTGCCATCCTTATCTTGGCTAAATCCCTGATCTCATCAATTGTATCTAGATCTTGGGTTAACAAGAGGTTATTTTCATCTTGAGTTAATAAACCATACCTCGCTGTTGGGATTGTCACCTCGACTGGAATTACAGCTTCCGCTCCAAATACCAAGGAATATGGAGTTCTACCTGTGGCCCCTTTTGTAGTTGTTCTGTCTGCCCAAAGTACAAGTGGTAATTCTTCAGCCCACTTTCCTTTCTTTTGATCTAGGCGTTTCTTCAGGTTGTTGACAATCAACTTGTTGCTTGACTCAGCTTGACCATTGGCTTGAGGATGGACAGGTGTGGACGTGATCAGCTTGATGCCCCAACGAGCACAAAAATCTCCAGTCTTTTTGCTTATGAATTGGGATCCATTATCACATATGATCTCTGATGGTACGCCAAACCTGCTAATAATATTCTTCTTAAAAAATAAAACTACTTCCTTGTCTCTTACTTGCACATAGGCCTCTGCCTCGATCCATTTTGAGAAATAGTCAGTCATTGCTAACATGAACACTTTGCCTCCAGGAGCCTTAGGCAACTTGCCCACAATATCCATGCCCCATTTCATGAAAGGCCAAGATGAAACAATAGAGTGTAGAGGTTCAGCAGGTTGATGCAAGATGTTACTGTGCCTTTGGCAGGCATCACATTTCTGCACGTAGCTCATGGCCTCTTGACGCATTGTTGGCCAGTAATAACCAGTCTTGAGAGCCTTCGATGCCAATGCTTTCCCACCAAAATGATTTCCACATGTTCCTTCATGGATTTCACTTAGCACGAGCTCAACTTGCTTATTGTCAATACATCTCAAATAGTGTCCTGCGAAAGATTTCTTGAACAAGACATTATCTATTAAAACAAAAGTTGAAGTACACATTTTAAAAGATCTAGCATTCTTAATATCAGGTGGAATAGTTCCAAGTTGAAGGAACTCAATTATTGGTTGGGTCCAAGATGAACTTGTATCTTGTGCCCCATTAAATTGAGTCACTTCTTGAGTTTCCTCCACTTGGTCTATTGTCGGGTACTTAACATAAATAATGGGAATATTAGTATACAACATAGATTTTCAAGTTGAACCCAAGTTGGCCAATGCATCTGCTTCTGTATTCTCTTCTCTAGGGACCTGTTCCAAAGAGAATGACAGAAATTTTGAAGCCAAAGCTTTAACATGTTGGAGATACAAAGTCATTTTGGAATGCTTCGCCACATAACTGCCATTGAAATGGTTAGCGAGCAACTGAGAATCAACATATACATTTATATGAGTAATATTTAAACTTAAAGCTGTAGTTAAACCCATGATTAAAGCTTCATATTCAGCTTCATTATTCGTCGAATTGAATTCACAAGATACAACTTGAGGTATGATATCACCTTGGGGGGATTTCAGAACTATTCCCAAGCCAATTCCTTTGGAATTTGAAGCTCCATCTGTATAAAGTGTCCAAAATCTAGGAATTGTTTTACCTTCAAGCTGTTGTACCTCTCGTTCCACCTCAGGCTGCAAACTTGGACTAAAATCTGCTACGAAATCAACTAGAGCTTGAGATTTGATAGCTGTTCTGGGCTCATACGAAATGTCATACGTGCTCAACTTGACCGACCACTTGGCCAATCTCCCTGACATCTCTGGAGTTCTCAACACATTTCTCATAGGATAGTTAGTTCTAACAGTTATGGGATGTGTTTCAAAATAATGACGCAGTTTTGTAGCGGCAGTAGTTAAAGCTAAAATTAACTTTTCAAGATGAGAGTACCTCGTTTCAGCATCTAGTAGAGACTTACTTATATAATAAACAGGATGTTGTTCACCTTGGATTTCTTTCACCAATACTGCACTAACTGCATTCTCAGATACGGCTAAATATAAGTAGAGGCGCTCACCACGTTCTGGTTTAGCAAGTAGGGGTGACATCACCAAGTATTCCTTAAGTTGTTTAAAGGCTGCCTCATGTTGATCAGTCCATTGGAAGAGTTTATTCTTTCTTAACACTTCGTAGAATAACCTGCACTTATCAGATGATTTAGATATAAATCTATTTAGGGCAGCTACTCTACCGGTTAACCTTTGAACGTCTTTGATATTCTTGGGAGATTCCAAGTTGAGAATAGCTTTGATTTGTTCGGGACTAGCTTCAATTCCTCTCTTAGTCACCATATAGCCCAAGAACTTCCCTGCTTTAACACCAAAGTTGTACTTCGCTGGATTGAGTTTCATGTTGAAAGCTTTCAAGATGTTGAAAGCCTCAGCAAGATGCTCCACGTGGTCTTCAATATGCTTGGATTTTACTACCATATCATCTATGTAGACTTCCATCGTCTTGCCAAGTTGATCTTTGAACATCTTATTTACCACCTCGATAAGTTGCCCTGCATTTTTAAGACCAAATGGCATAGCAATATAACAATATATACCTTCTGGAGTCATGAATGCCGTATCCTCTTGGTCTGAGGGCTCCATTTGAATTTGTTGAAATCCTGAGGACGCATCCATGAATGTCAAGATATCGTGGCCAGCTGTCTCGTCAACTAGAGAATCAATATGAGGAAGAGGGAATGGATCTTTCGGGCAGGCCTTGTTTAAGTCTGTGAAGTCCACACATACTCGCCACTTGTCATTCTTCTTCTCTACCACCACAACATTAGCCAACCACCTTGGATATTGAACTTCCTTAATCATCTTGGCCTTCAAAAGTCTCTCAACTTCATCCTTTATAATCTGGTTCCGTTCATGGGAAAACTTTCTCCTTTTCTGGTGGACAGGACGGATGGTTGGATCAATGTTTAACTTGTGAGTAATGACGTCCTTGCTTATTCCTGTCATATCTTCATGCTTCCACGCAAAACACCACTTCTGACTTTTCAAAAACTCAACCAGCTCCTCCTCAATTTCGGGTGGAAGATCTGTACCAACTTGCACTTGGACCTCAGGATTTGACTCATCAATAGAAATACTTTTCGTCTCGTGCTCCACTGCTTCAAGAACATCCTGGGCCTTTTTCTTTAATTGCTATGCTGGACGAGGGACTGAACTTGCTTTCATATTGACCTTGTAGCACTCTTTAGAAAGCTGCTGATTGCCCTTCAACTTGGCTACACCCCAAGGTGTTGGGAATTTGACGCACTGGTGATAAGTTGACGGCACGGCTTTCATGTTGTGGATCCAGGGTCTTCCTAAAATGACATTGTACGAGGAAGAGCATTCGATCACACAGAACCTTTCCATAGAATTCATACCTTCCAAATAGAGAGGCAACTTGATTTCTCCGACTGTTTGCTTTACTTCACCACTGAACCCTACCAGTACGGACGAATTCCTCACCACTTCGGATAAAGGAATGCCCATCTCTTGCAGAGCGTGAGTAAAGATTATATTAACTGAGCTGCCGCTATCAATCAGGATTCTCTTGACCATACAATTAGCGATCTGCACCTGGACAACTAGACCATCATGATGGGGGTCCAACGTGTTATCCTTATCCTCATCTTCGAAGGAGATAACTTGACCATCTGTGAAGTCGCGGCACCTTGAGGGCAGTTCTGACTGATCCTTCTTAGAACTCTTGGCATGACGCTTGGCTGCAGAATAAGTTGTACCACAAATATGGGATCCACCTGAAATAACATTTACTACCTTGGTGTCTGGAGGAGGTGCAACTTTCTCGGGTCTGGACTGCTCCCCAGAATCAGGCTCTTTGGACTCATTTCTGACCCTCTTCTTACCCAACAAATCCTTAAGGAGACCCTTTGACAGTAGATGAGCAATTTCCTTCCTCAAGGCGAAACAATTTTCAGTAGTATGCCCGAATTCCTCATGAAACGCACACCACTTGGACTTATCCTTCCAAGTTGCGGGCTTATCACTCTTCCTAGGCCATCTTGCTTTATCTCCAAGATTTTCCATGGCGCAAAGGACTCCTGCAATGTCCACAGAAAAGCAATAATCAGAAATTTTAGGATAGTCATTATCATCTCCATCCTGATCATCATCTACAAAATGAACTTTAGAAGATTCAGATTTAACAGGGGGTTTGCCCCTGCTAGACTTATAATGATGGGAATATGATTTTCTGTCTGACGGCTCAAATAGAGGAGTAGGGGTCCTCCCAATTGACTTTTCCATTGCCAGGCTGTCATCTTCCAATCTGATGAAACGCAAGGCTCTGGTTCTTATTTCTTCAAGTTGTTTTGCAGGTGTCATCACCAACTCATTATAAAATAGAGAGTTCTTTTTCAAGCCAATACGGAATGCTTCCGTAGCTGTGGACATATCCAGACTGGGTATGGTTACTGCCTCCTTATTAAACCTGTGCAAATATTCTTTAAGACTCTCGTTAGGCTGTTGCACAATTCTGTATAGGTCGCTAGTCAACTTGTCAAATGCCCTGTTGCGTGAAAATTGATTAGTAAACATGCTGACAAGTTGAGCATAGGAAGAAATAGAGTTTAGAGGAAGTCCTGTTAGCCATTTTAAGGCTGGTCCTGACAGAGTTGAGCCAAAACCCCTGCAAAAACATGCTTCTTTAAAAACAGGGGGAAAACTTATAATATCCATTGATTCCTGATACAGCAACACATGCTCTGCTGGATCGGTGCTCCCGTCATACTTCTTCATATGAGGGACCGAGAACTTCTTTGGGATCTCTACATTAGCTATGGCTGGAACAAAACGAGATTCGTTGTAGCAGGTTGGGGAAACTTGGTGATGAGGCAAGTTGACTCCAGGCACGCCTCGAAGCAACTCTTTTATAGTTTGCATTTCCTTAATAAGTTGACTCTCTGCGAAAAGAGGGTTATTATTAAATTGAGATGCAGAAGTATCAAAAGCATTAAAGAAACTCCCTGTTTGCCCCATCGAAGGTGTGGCATAGGTATAGCAAGATGACAACACAGGTTGGCTAGTTGTAAGGTTGAATCTTGGTCGCGAGGTTGGAATGGATGTCATGATTGTGCTTTCTGCTGGTAAGGTACTGGACATAGGGATATCTCCAACATGGCTTGGTCCTGTACCTGCACCAAACAAAGATCTAGGATACAAAGGTGAAAATGGGGTAGATACTTGAGTTTCAGTTTGCTTCCCTTTACGCATGGTATCAATGGCATTGAGTATCATGGTGTTTGTATGCTCCTGAGCATCCAACTGGTCATTCACTTTCTTCAACATTGTGACCATGTTAGACATTAGCTCCAAATTGACAGCTTCCGAATTTGAAGATGGATTGTCTTGGGTGCCGGAAATAGGAAGCGGCTGGCTCCTCTCACCTTGACTACCGGACGTCGGATTGGTCATTTCTATACAAATAATCAAAGTAGTCCCACGGATGGCGCGAAATTGTTTTGGTCAAATTTCAACAAGTGTTCTCAATGACAAGAAAGATGACAAAAGTGATAAGAATCTGGGTACAATGATTATCAGATACTATAGAGATGAGCTCAAAGAATTTGTTAACTAGGGAAAGCCCTTGAACAACTTGTTCGCCGGCATAAAACCCCGGGAGGTTTAGGAACCTGCCTTGACCAAAAGGTATACTAATCAAGTTGTAATACAAAACTAAGAGTGTATATAAGGGAGCTTAAGCTAGTGAAAAATTGTGTGTGTAAAATACAAGTGTTACCCCTTTTTATACCTCAAAGTAATAACTAAAATACAATGAAAATAATTAGCCTAGAATCTCGGAAATAAGTTGTTCTTGTTGAGAGATTTTCGCCACATTATTGGTGAAGGAGATAAGGATCCGTTGCTGGCCTCTTCGATGAAGAAACATTGTTGAACCAGTCTTCTTATCCATTGACACATTCCCTGAAAAGTAGGGTTTAATGTAACAATAATTCAACCTGCAATATGATCAAAGTGCAGTAGGAGAACTCAAGTTGTTAGTACCAAGATGTTAGGTGTAAGTTGAAAACAGGTTGACTAAAAATGTAGGACCCAACACTGTATTCATTCGAGACTTCTATCGATACCGATTATCATTTGTATACCTTGTGTAATTCCCACGTTTAAGTGACCTAGCCTTGATTGAGATTCACCCTCGAATGACAAGTATGTTATTCTTATCATTAGATCGTAAATTGAGTGGATCGTGTGTCGTTTTGCATGTTTATCTTCACATACGATCGAGACTTGTGTTGTTTATCCTTCACCTCATTGGGGAACGATTTGGTAGAGTTTTGATTGTGTTTTGACCTTTGTTTGATCTTAGAATCAACCTAGGATCATTTCGAGATCCATCGAGGGCATTTTCGAAAAAAACTGTCCAATGCTCTAGCTCTATATGGTCGCACTATGCTAGCTCGCATAGAAAACCCAAACTTTCTGGAATCTATGCGGTCGCACTATGCGTCCGCATTGCTCTTATACGGCCGTACTATGCATAGAGACGGGCTCTGCTCGTTCGGTTTTCGTTCTTTCTCAGTTTTTAACATTTTTAAGTGATTTAAAATGCTCAAACAAGCCCGGAATTGGACCAAACACTTACCCATTATATTAATAACATAACCCAAGCCATTTTTCTCCTCCAACCACAGATTTTAAAGAGAGAGGAAGAAGAGAGAGAGTAAAGAGAGAATCTGCGATATCTTGAGCGTTTGAAGTTGGATCGACGATCCGTCTTTCCCGTAGCGTAGAGGGTGACGAGGAGAATATTTCTACCTGAAGGGATCATCCGATCTGTTGAGGAATCACCACCTCACTTCATATCCCACGTTTTAGAGAGAGAAAGTGAAGTTTTGAGAGAGAGAGAAAGCTTGATTCGGACTTGGATCGAGCTTGGGATCGACGATTGGACTCCGTAGCGGCATAGAGGTCGCAGAGGAGTATATTTCCACCCGAAGCCCTTTGCTTTCGTGGAGGATTTGCGTTGTGTGGTAAGTTACAAATCTCGTTCTTGGATTTTGAGCATCATAGAGTAGTATCGCGAAGTTTACGTGTTATTTATGTGCATATGAACTCCCTACATGCTATACTTGTTCAATGTGATACTCTAGCATGTTAAATGATGGGTATTGATGAATTATTGTTAATTTTGTGGTCTCTGAATATTAGAGACTTGTGGAGTTCATTGTGTACACGTTGTTGTTGTTGTTATTGTGATGATTGTTGTCTCCGAGTTTTAGAGACTCCTCGAGATTGTGTCGTGATTATTGTTGTTGTTGTTGTTGTGATTCAATAGAACACGTTTTGATTAGTGTAGCATGAGTAAACATCTACTTGTACATTGCATCGAGTCCAACTGGCATATGTGCTTTGGAGGTATATTAACGCTCGGTTATTGCGGGAGCAGGGGCTTCGTAATAGCCGAAGGCCAATACACTGGGCCTCTCCCTACTGTTGGCCACGGCATGGGTTTCTCTAGCCCCATAGTTGAACGGAATAAACGGCGACTGAACATTGTCGACATTGTTTTGTATGCATTGGGATACGGACACCGGTCCCTTGTAATACCTATAAGTTCCTAGAGCCATATTGTCTCGGGTCGTAGGGGATTGAACAATACGTCAACGTGGATACAGAAAATGGTCCACAACGGGTACTTGTAGATCGTGTTTGACGCGGTCGGGTACATTATTTGTCGGGTACTTGTAGATCGCACTTGACGCGATCGGGTACATATATTTGTTTCGGGATATGAGCACCGGTCCCTCTGTGATTTGTGTACAGTAGCAGCAGCACAATCATCTATTTCTGTTCGTTGTTCGATATTGGGAGATGTGTCCAGCATCAGCGGCACAGTTATTTATTATGGTTTTTCTGGAGCAAAAGCGCAAGAATCTATTGTCATTATTATCATATTGGGTAGCAGCAGAGGCATCCTTTATAGTTCTGTGGAGTGGTAGTACGATCGTTTACTACGAATTCATGGAGCGATCAGGTCGGAAGTGTTTCAAGGGATTTCAGAGGTGTACCTTGAATCCCCCGTATCTACCCTTATGTGTTTACTTACATCCTATGTGCTTCCTATACGCACAAACGTTGGTCGTGGTCTCCAACCAGTGCATGGCGGTTGGCGGCTACTGAGCCTCTCGTGAATATAGGGTTTGTTGTCTTATGTGCTACAACCTGTTTATTATCCTACTATATTATGTGCATAATGCCATGCCATATTGTTACATTAGTAACTAACTGGGTCTTCGACTCATCCCTTCCATATTTGTTTTCCTTAGTTTGCAGGATACGTTCCAGCGCAGTGAGGCTTTAGCTCGAAGTTGTACTTAGATTATTAGTTTATTTCTATCACCTGTATTTGTGAGATCGTGGGTTAAACTAAGTTATGTAAACTTAGTATGTAGGGTAGAAATGTTGTATTTTATTTAGTTGTATTCTGCTGGCGACTCGTGGAGTCGGCCCGTTGTACTTTATTGTATTAACAGTAATTTTATTTATTCTGCTGGCGACTCGTGGAGTCGGCCCGTTGTACTTTATTGTATTAACAGTAATTTTATTTACTTCTATTGAGGCTTTGAGCCGTTTATCTTTAGTTGTTTTCCCGAGCATGTTAGCTTGTGGGTTTCCTGTATTGTTGTTTCTCCGACTCATGGTTAGCCGTGGAGGTTTTATTTTGTTATTGGGATTTTGTAATTCGAGTTTTGAAACTCATATTTTAATTAGTATTCCGCTGCTTAGTTTGGTTCGAACTTTTGTGGCTCGCTTGTAATAGTTTTTCCTCGATTTGGCGCTCTGAGTTGGGGTTCAATATCGAAATACTCAGGTCGTCACAATTCAACCCCCTTCTAGCCTATTTGAGCTTTGTCAACTCAAGATCTCTTTCTAGAACTTATCTTTGATCCAACTGGGTACACTTCATCTTGTCTCCTAGGAGAGGGGGACCTAGACCTGTCACCTCAGCTTTGAGTGGGCTCTTCCCTTCTATGTCTCCGTGGATCTGACTCTGCTTCTTTGTTCATCACCCTTTCCTTATGACCTTGTCGGCTTAAGATCCAATACTCAAGGTCCCAAATGGGAATACATACTAGCACGAAGGTCCAAATAATCATGCATACTATTTTTGGGTTTTGCCTTACCCAACCATGCTATCAGTCACTTGTTCGTCTTACTTTGGGTTTTGCCTTACCCATTAACTCTAACTCCGGAGACCTAGGGAACAAAACTTTTTGCTGGCATAGGCTGATCAACACCCAGGATAGGAGGTGAAATGCATGTTCTTGCTCAACTCGTATCACTTTTACTTCATTGCATGGAGTTGAGCAAGGCCCGACCATGGGCAGGTTCAAAGTGGGTTTTAGAACAGGGCCCCAAATTTAAGGGGGCCTCATTCTGTGAAAAGTTATAGCTTATTTTATTAATTTTTTTGGGAAGTTATCAACATTAACATGGTAGTATAGTGGAGGATTGTCCCAGCTTAAAATCCTTTGCTTTCCTTAGGTTTATTGTTTAAATCTTATTGTTTTAACTTTTAATTTTAAATAATAGGACTCGCTTTGTTTGAAAATTTTGCTTAAAGAAACTTAGAAAAATACTTACAAAAGAAAATTTTGATACTAGTTTGGAGTTTAGGGATTTCGGTACTTCATTTGTAGGAAAATAGTTTTAATATGATAAAATTATAAAATAGGTAACATATTTTTATTTTTTGCTAATTATCTTTTATTAATTTTAGATCTAATTTTAAATTTAACACAGGGCCCCCAAAATGTCAGGACCGGCCCTGTTGGCTCCTAAAGTGCTCCAGCTCAGCTACGTCTTTTTATTGCTATGAAGTTGGTTCCTTTTCCTTCCTCGTCACTACCACCAGGTCAGCATCATCCTCACGTGAGTCCTCGTCATGGGAGGAGATATTATTGAGATTAGCATCTTTGTTTTTGCTTTGAGGACGACATGCAGTTTTTCAGGCCTTAGCTTTTCCCTTAGCTGCTTTGGCGAGCTTCCTTGCTAACCTTTGATTACGTGTACTTTTTTAGGGTAGGACGGTTAAGAGTTTCCTCCCTAAAAGTCTTGAGGGGAGGTGGCCCCTTAGGTACATCCCCTTCTACTAGAGGTAAGTCCTCCATTTTGCTTGTGTCTCAAGTGAGGTGAGAAATGAAAAAATTAAAAATAAAAAATATATATGTCTCCCGGTAACAAAACCGGGTTTATCATGCCAAAATGATGACATGTCAGAGTGCTAGGTGGTAGCTGGTGCTAGATGATGGTGCTAGGTAGATATCTGGCTGTGCTCCTCACCTGAGACCAAGAAATGAACACATGTGAGTAGGAGCTGGAAGGTTGTCCTGGCTCAAACCCTTAGTGTATGAATTAGAGGGTATCCAATAATCAACTCTAAGACTGTCAAGGGCCATAGAGATCTAACCCGTTGGTCTGGGTGGAAACCTTAGTGCTCAATAAGGGAAAATGAGAGGGAAAAAGTGTGTGTGTGTGTGTGTGTGTGTGTGTGTGAGAGAGAGAGAGAGAGAGAGAGAGAGAGAGAGAGAGAGAGATAGATAGACAGATAGACAAACAGATAGAAAGACAGAGAGACAGACAGAGACGGAGAAACAGAGACAGACAGACAGACAGAGAGAGAAGGTGGGGGAAACTAGGAGGAGAGCTAGATAATGAATAATGGCCACACAGAGAGTGTGAGATACCTTTAGCCCTTTTATAATCCCAAGGAAAAGGTTGTAACTAGTCTGCTAACTAATTAGGTTGCTCACATGCATTGGGACCACTGGTGAAGTTAGTGGCTAGGTGAAACAGGTGAGTGTAAGACGCTGTTAACTATTAGTCACACAATTTTTGTATCTCTGGAGCCAATGAGGGGATTCCACGTGCCTAGACCAGGTCTGCTAAGTTTAGAGCATGTTCTCATATGAGTGTTTTGTAGCTCACACCTCAATAGGAAACCACCTCGGCCAAGTTGTTAGGTCGGTAGCAATTGGGTGAGGTCGGTTGAGGCAAGTCGGGCTTTCCTAGGTCAGCCATCTAGGTGTTTCGGTAACTCTCACCTCGACAGGAAACCACCTGGACAAAGTTGTCCTGACGGTGGCACCTGGGTGAGGTAGGCCCGAGGTATTACATCCTTCCTTATGTCGACTACCTCGGTGTGTCTCGGTAGCTTGCTCCTCGAGAGGGAACCACCTCGGTCAAGTTGTTAGGTCAGCCACCTAAATGTGTTTCGGTAGCTCACACCTCGACGGGGAACTACCTCAGCAAATTCGTCAGGTTGACGTGACACCTAGGTAAGGGTGGTGACGTAGGTGCGCCTCCCTTTGGTTAGCTACCAAGTTGTGTTGGTCTATGTGGCCAGTGGCTAAGTCAAGAATACAAGAATACGGCCCTAGCCCTAGGGGGCAAGTTAAAACTAGGTAGATAAGTTTGTAAAGGCTTAATTCAAACAATTGTTGGTGTCGATAACTCTAAAAGATTCTTCGATACAAAATATATTACTCCCTCCGTCCCTAAATTATTGTCTTGTTTGACCTGGCACACGGATTAAGAAAAAGCAATTGACTTGATTATTAATATTAGAATAGTATCGATATAGTGTGCTGTTTCCTTTAATGCTCATGTGTATGTGGCCCATAATTAAAGCAGGAAGAAGAAGTAAGGGTAAAATAGTAAAAGTGATGTTCTAAAAAGGAAAGTTTCAAACAAGACAATTATTTAGGGACGGACGAAAAAGGAAAGGAAGACAATAATTTAGGGACGGAGGGAGTAGTATTTTAAAATAAAGTCATGTAATTATAAAATATGTTAAATTGATCTTATTAGCATCTGCATATTGTTTTCATTTAGTACCTTTATATTTAACAAAAATAATTTAATTTAATTGCGAGTTTGTGTAATTTAATGTGTCATATTAGATTATATGTAATTATTTCCTTTCAATTATATAAAGAGCAAAGCTATTATACTTTTTCTCCTAATAATTTAGCTCTGAGCTGTAAACATCGTCCGATTATGTACATATTTACATGAGTAAATTCAATACATTTAGGCCCCTCATTGTTATTTTTGTTGATTAATAAAAATTTCAGGGTTCCGTCCCTGTTTAAAAAAAAAAAAGTAAAAAATCCATTACATTTAGCTTAATAAAATTGAAAATTGCAATCTTTTCGTTCAAAATTGAAATGAAAAAGACAAAAAAGTAATAAAAAGAGAAGATTACACTAGACATGCCCATACCGGTTCCGATTCGGAACTGACTGTTCCACAAATTGTGACAAGGTAAACCGAAACTGAATCGTGGATGCCCGATTCCGGTTACCAG
The DNA here is from genome assembly GCA_016624345.1 of Platycodon grandiflorus. Taxonomy (NCBI): domain Eukaryota; kingdom Viridiplantae; phylum Streptophyta; class Magnoliopsida; order Asterales; family Campanulaceae; genus Platycodon; species Platycodon grandiflorus. Next base: position 41,070,826 of record CM028363.1, read on the forward strand.
TTTCCCGATTTTTATTTTATTTTTTGAACATTTGTTTTTATTTTTAATTTTTAAAATCTATTTTAAAGTGCATAAAAAAGTTATAATATATTATTAATTATCAAAATACAAACTTAAAAAAATGCTTAAAGTGTATTACCACACCATGATATAGTAGGTTGATTTTGACATTCAAAATTTATTATCCTAGACTCTTACGGCTTTTCATTAGATTTTCTCCAGTTTTTCATCAAGTTTAGAGCCCGTTTGGTGTAGCGTTTTGAAAACGCAATGTTTTAAAAACGCAGCGTTTTTAAAACGTAGATTATTTAAAACGCGGCTTTTTTCTTTATAAATGCGTTTGGGATATTATGTCAAAACGCTGCTTTTTATTCCCTACTGCGTTTTAAAATCTGCGTTTTGGGAAAAAGCTAGAAATTCCAGCGTTTTAAAACGCAGCTGCGTTTTGAAAACGCAGCGTTTTCTACCGCAGCATTGAAATGCTAAGTTAAGGAATAAGCTGCGTTTTAACCCTGCGTTTTGACCAAAACGCAGGAACAAACGAGCTCTTAATGTCCAAGGAGGTCAGAGCAGATGCAGGCGTATAGCATGTAGGAGGAGACGGTTTCAAAATTCAATGTTTCAAACATTTAAAATTTGAATTTAGCGGTTTTTGAACAAATATTTTACGGTTTGGAACTGGCGGTTTACGGTTCCTGGGAAATGCAAACCGAAACTGAACCGTCCCAATCCGATTTTGATTCATGACAGTTCACGGTTTGGGCAGTTTCAAAACCGGTTCGATTCCGATTTTTAGAACCGAATGGGCATGATTACACCCATTAATATGATTTTAATGAAAATAAACTTTTCCAATTCGCACATGGATTATGAAGTAACAATATTTTTGTTTTACAATATAGTAACCAAGTTATAGACTTGGTCCGATCAAAATCCGATCCCGTCGATAGTCTTACTATTGTCATTCCTATTCCTAGTCCTTACACAAGAAGGATAAGCAAACGATAAACATATATAGATTTCAAGGGTTTGCCATTGGAACGGACACAATATGTCAAGCTACAAGCCAAACAAACCCTACGTAACAATGGCTTTGAATTGTCGTCATATACCAGAAGATATTACAATCGAAATCCTCTCGAGACTGCCCGTCAAATCACTGTTGCGTTTCTGTTGCGTTTGCAAAATATGGCGAGTTCTTATCAACAACCCTAGTTTCGTCTCCCAACACCTCAAACAATCCATTCTCAACACAAAAGGTGGAAATCTCCTTATAAGGAGCAAACAACTTACAATCAAGGGTAACAAAACTGGTGCCTACTTAGATGTGTTTCTTGATGGAGCTTTTGGCAACCCCATCCGTTGCGTAAACATTCATTCATCAGTTAGATTAACTGGTGTTTTGTCTGTGTGCTCGAGCCACGGCTTGTTATGTGTTTATTCAAAACCAACCAATGGTTACGTGATTTGGAACCCAGCCACGAGACAGTTTAGAGAAATTACTCGACCAGGATCTAGTGGTGATCACAAGCAAGTAGGTTTATGTTCGTTAGAGAATCTTGGATTCGGCTTTGAATCGGAGACTGATCATAACTACAAATTAGTAAGTATTCAATATTATACAATTATCGAACTAGATCAAAGAAAGTGGACGGTACAAGTTCAGGTTTACGATAAATCGACGAGTGCATGGAGAGAAATAGATGCTATTAGTTTTCCCAAGTATGAATGTAAGGGTTATCTGAAGCCTTATATGCTTAGCCAATTATGGTGTAAGTTGGAATTCAATGGGGTTTTGTATTGGATTTCAGAAGAACAGTCGGTTAAGAAAACCATTGTTGGGTTCAAGATACGTGATGAAGTGTTTTTGCAAATAAAAACACCAGATTTCAATGATGTTGAAGTTATGATGGGCGGCTCTCAATATCTTAAACTAGCTGAGATAAAGGGAACCCTTGCTTTGATTGGTTGTGGTTGTAATCGTCACCGCAGTTATTATAACATATGGATGATGAATGAGGATGGTGAGGGTTGGAGTAGAAAATATACTATCGAGTCTTTTTCCGAACTTCCTCAGATAGGGGTGTGGTGCTGGAAAGACTGCTTGGTCGTAAAACTATTCGTAAACTCTTCTGAGAGTAAGCTGTTTGTACGAAGGATTGATGCTCGGGCCTCGTGGAGCTCTAATGAACAAGAAATCAAGAATTTTTCCATCCCTATTGATGGTCTATGCGTACAAGAAGTTCAGAATTACGTTGAAAGCTTACTTGTTGTTTAGGGAGACAACAAAGTTGTGGAAGAAAAAGATTGAATGAAACATCTTTCAATCCCCTAAACGCTTTCTTATTGCTGTTTTAGTGAATTAAGATTTACATTGTAAACTTTGGTTATGGAAGAATAGAGTTTAAGAGAGTTTGAGAGTGAGAGAAGAATTCTCCATTGATGAATGTATGATGTCTTGATTACAAGTTCACTGAGCATTAATCTTTATATACAAGAAACCTACACACAAATGCAGAAATGAAGAAGCTAAGCTATAACTGCTTCTAACAACCTGGTTAACATATTTACAATAATGCCCTGGACTGTACATTTACAATAATACCCTTAATTGTAAATAACTTAACAAACTTGATTCCTTCTCTCTTTTATCGCCATACGTCGTCGTTTGGCAGCAACTCAACAGCATTCATAAACCTCTGCAAGTCACTCTTTATATGTCTTGACTGATGTATGTGATTAATGTGTCGATCTCCATGAACTTCTTCATTGCTACTGCTAATCTTCTTGTCATATCCAACAACCATGATGAATAAATTGATTTAATTATAACAGATAACTTTTCACACAGGAAGGGCCGGGGATTTATCCATCAGGTCGGGATATGTTTGTCATGTGGTGAGATGAGAGGCAAAATTGATGAGTCCGATTTTCGGGTGGTATTCTCCTGTTTCCTTTTGATATTTTGTTTGTTTACGAGTCTTGGTTGCCAGACTTTTTATTCCTTTTCATTTAGAGCATGTAGTATGTATACGTTTGGCATTTCGAAAGTCTAGTGATCAAAATATATACTCACGTCGTACTATTTCATGATTCCGATATTTCTTTTGTTCCTTTTGGTATTATAAACTCTGATTATCAGAATATTTTTGTTAATAAATTAGTAAGCGTAGATAGTGCACTGTTCTCTGAAATCCAAGAACTCGACTTGAGGGTTTGATGTGTTATTTTCTTAGTTTAGGAACCAAGAAACGGAGCAAGGGGGTCAGCAAGGTTTGGATAAATGAAATTAAAAAGACTACAGAGGAATCGGGTGAATAATTTGAGTTGGGTCGTCAAGTATTTCCGTGCTCAAGTTCTGTCTACTAAATTATATGAACTTGAAATGATCACTCCTAGATGATTTTTTTTTCACTTAACATTTGAATCTAAACATCGACCTATTAATCTGTTCAGATCGATACTGGATGACCATCTTCATATGTTTCAAAGCATATTGATTTGAGCCAATCCCAGTGCTTTAGGGGTCTTTCATGATGATTTCTTAAACCAATCCTATTACTTCAGGTGTCTTTTGTTGACGATTTCTTAAGCCAATCCTATTACTTCATGATGATTTCTTAAAGCAGTTTATCTAACAACTGACTAATTTTTAATGTTGAAAGAGAAAAACAACCGGCAAGAACAAAGACAGGTTATATATAGACACAAGTTTCAGTGATCGTAATGATGGGATCGATAACTTAATCGTAATCTGTCCTGGAGGAGCAAGCGAGGAGGAAGAAGTAACTGTTAGTAATGCAGAATGGAAGGATAACAGAATATTTTACTGGTAACTTACCTGAAATAGAATACTCAAACGATGAATTTTTTTTTCAGATGGGCCGCATGTTTGTACCGTATAAGAACGATAGAATGAGGGGTAGATTCGGTTTTCTGAGGTTTAATTGAGAAGAGGCTGAAGAATCAATTAGAACATTGAATAATCTTTACAAAAAAACAGAGGAGGAAGATGGGGGAAAAAGGTATCAAGAGAAAGAAAGTGAGTGTGAGAAGGGGAATCAAGAGACCATCTAGTTGATCAAACTTTGACCCCAAATATATATATATATATATATATATATATATATATATAAAAACAAAATTCTAAGTGTTGCTATTTTTAGTATTCTTAATGTTGCATCAATAATTGAAATTTCATTTCTTAAAACATAGTAAATGTATGTTAAATAGTGATTTGATAATTAGATTTTCCATTAAAAAAAATGCCCGTCTTTTTGAGATGGAGGGAGTAAGTAATAGCAATGAATTGTGGGTAACCGTTACTCCTTCTCCATCCGAAATTGTGGAAGAGCATCGTATGGGGAAGTGATTTAGTAAAGCAATGAGGAATTACCTTGAAGTTGTTTTTTAAGCTTGCTTTACTAAATCCCTTCCCCATACAATGCTCTTCCACGCCCACGAACCATTTGAGACTAGCTTGACCTCAAGGCAATTCCTCTACTTACAATACTTATCCTTGAAAATTTTTGGTTTGGAGGGTATTTTTGTTGAAACATATGCACCATGCAGCCTTTACAAGAAGGGCTCTATTCATAGCACCCACATGTCTAAGCCCTAGTCCACCAATGTTTTTTGGGACACACATTTTGTTCCAACTAGACCAATAAATTCCTTTCTCCTTATCATTGCCCAACCAAAGAAAACGATTAATGCATTTTCGATGTTCTGCATTTTCGATGTTCTAGTCAGAAGGCTTTAGGGAAACCGAAACAGGCCATAGCATAGTTTGAAATGGTAGAAAAGACATGTCCGAGCACAATACGAATAAAGAACCCACTTAATAAACCGAGGTCAGATATGCCTGAAACATTATTAAGCAGTCGTCTACATACATGAGATAACTAATAGGAGGTGTACCATGACTTATATTGATCCCTCGGATCAGATTGGATTGTTGGAAGTATGAGAGAGAGGCTGTAAGAGATTCTGAACATAAGATAAAGAGGTAGGGTGACAGAGGGTCACCCTGCCGAAGGCCTCCAGATGGTATGCTCCATCAGTTCATAACCAATTAAGACATTTTCTGAAATGAGACAGCCAAGAACAAGGGCGTTCTGATTTGAGGAAACTAAGCTATCAATGGTGGGTTTTAGGCGGTCTACAATAAATCTATAAATCTAGATTTGACATTTTAGAAAGTATTGCACAAACTAATGGGCCTAAATTGATCAGGGGTCTTTGGAGCAGGGGATTAGAACTAAGTGAGTGTTATTAATCTCTGAGAAAATTACTAGCATTTTATATCATCACCTACATACTCGATCCCAGAAATGATGATAGAACTCCACTGTAATAACATCTGGACCGGGGCTTTTTGATAGGGATTTCTTTCTTGATTTCGCCTGCATGGAATGGCTGGTCAATCTCTATCAACTTGGTCCGAGAGAGGCACAAGTTGATGTGTTGAACAACATCTATATTCAATCCTCTTGACTATCCACTCCCCATTCGAACATTTATTACCATTTTTGTTCTACGAAAAAAGAATGCGTTGCGATCCCCTAGTGTATTCCAATTTAGCAAGGGTGGCGTGGCACTTAGCTTCTAACAAATTATCCAGCTCTTCTCTAAGGAGTTGTCACACTCCCTGTCAGAAGGCTTGGAGGTATTTCAGATTGAAGCTTTCCGAGGTCCAATCTGATATTCCCATATCTTTTTTCAAGATTTCTAAGCGATCACCAACTCCAGTTATTTATGTGTCAAAGCATCCATTGTTGTTTTCTCATCTAACTTCCAAACAGCTTCTTGACAATACATTCCCTTTCTTCAAATAGCAACCAGAAATTTTCAAAGCATTTCCTTCTGTTTTCCAATCTTCTGTACTTTTTCTTCTTCAAAATGATACGACTGTTGTCCGATCTCATAATAGGGAGGAGTGGAGGACCTTAAGAATAGCCTCCTTATTTCTAGTTAACCATTCCCCGTTCCAAAAAGCATATGTTCGATTATTTGTCCATGTAAACACGGGCCTCCTGTGCTGGGAATCTCCATGAGACCTGTATCATCCAAGAAGTCTTTGGGGCTCAATTTCTGTAATACCCCAAGACCCCGACCCACATTGGTTAGATGTGCACCTTCTATCATTAGGCATCAACATTAGCCATGGACTTTTGGGTTGACTTTTGAACCATTAGCGAGCTCAGCTTTTAGGCTCGGGGAGTAACGAACTGGGCTTACTGCCTTTAGGACTTGGGTTGTTACCATTCTCTTCCGGTCAAAGAGTGTGTTTGATATTAACATATTTTCTTCTATTAATATGGGGAGCATTCATTGGGAGATTGATTTCGTGATCCTGTAATTAGGTTCCTGATTACTCCATAACTCCATGATTTATGTAATCAGTGGCGGATCAGGAAGTTTTTTTAGTCAGGTCACAACGGATTCGGATATAGATAAAGAGAGATTGATGGCTTTAAAACAATCCAAAAAATTGAAAATGTGAAAACGGGTAGTTTTTTGAAGAGTGAATATGTGAAACCGTCACTTTAGTGAAGCCGATGCACTGCATGCCTGTGAGAAGGAATGACATAGACGACATTTTCCAGAAAAGTATCTTTTTCCAATTTGAAACAAGTATTGTGTTAAACTGATTAAAAATTCAGTAAACAGAACCTACCCGAATTTTGTCCAATTTTTTAGTAGATTAAGAGTGTTAAGCTTTAATTTAGACAAACTACCTTATAACGTAACATATGTGCTAAATACAACAACCCCTTGGAAAAATACCATTTTGCCTCTCATTTTATGTAAATAAGTATTTACACCAAAACCCCCTCAATTTTGTATTTAGCACAAATGGACTCCCTAAGTGTGGAATTTGGGATGACCGCCTAGGGATGGCAGCTCTTCAAGTGATGGCCACCAATGGGTGGCAGTTCTACCCATGATGGCCGCCTAGGGGTAGCGGTTCTACCAACTTCTGTTAAAATTTTAACGATTTTGTTAATTTTTTAACGGAAATGTTAACTTCAAGGGTTAAAAGTGTAAAAAAATATTAACGGAATAATGGATGGCCGCATAGGGGTGGCGACCCTAATTTTTTTTTTTTTTAGCATTTATGACACTTGTAAATATAAATTTTCACCAAAATAATATGGATAAAATAGTAATTGCACAGAAATATTGTATTTAGCATAAATAAGATGTTATATTTAGTGTCTCCCTTAACGTAAGGGTGAGTTAATTTTGTCATATGGATAGCAAATCTTTTTCCTATGTTTGACTGTTGGAATACTCCTAAGAGCAGGAACAAGCCATCATAATTTTTTCCAGAATATGTGGATCCTACATAACTGCTGGAACTCGTATAATTGCAAATCGTGCTTGCAATACCCCAAATGCACACTCAATATCCTTTCTTGCTGCCTCTTGATGTTGAGCAAATAACTTATGTTTATCACTTTGTGGTGATCGAATAGACTGGATGAATGTTGCCCACGGAGGATATATATCATCGGTTAAATAGTAACCCAAGTTATACTGATTACCATTAACCGTAAAACCTACTGCCGAAGCTACACCATTATAAACATCGTTAAATACTGGAGATCGATCAAGAACATTTATGTCATTTAAATTACCTGGGGCACCAAAGAATGCATGCCATATCCACAAGTCATACGAAGCGACTACTTCGAGAACAATGGTCGCCTTTCCATTTGCTCGTGCATACTGTCCTTGCCAAGCCACAGGGCAATTCTTCCATTCCGAGTGCATGCAATCTATACTACTTAACATACTAGGAAAATCGCGTGTCTCCCCAACATGAAGCAAGCGTTGAAGGTCCTCCTCAGTTGGCCTTCTCAAGTATAAGTCTCCAAAAACACTAACCACAAATTCAGCAAAATTCTTCACGCAATCAGTTGCAGTTGATTTTCCCATACGGACATATTTATCACATGCATCAGGGGATTGTCCGTATGCAAGAATTCTTATAGCAGCAGTGCACTTTTGTAGAGGCAATAAACTAGGTTTCCCAGATCCTTCATATTGTTGTTGAAAATATGAAGTATGAGCACCAAGAGCTTCCACAACTCGGAGGAATACATGTCTTCGCATCCGAAATCGTGTGCGAAATTATTGGTCGGTGTATGTTGAATTATCTGTAAAGTAGTCAGCATACAGACGTTCATGCCCAGCAACACGATTTCTTTCTATGTAGGCACGTCGACGACCTCCTCTTTCTCCTTGTAGAGATGCATATCGTCGCCTCTTAAGTTCTTCTTTACGACGTCGACGACTTGATAGGTCGAACATATATTATTCTACTTTTGCTTCAATTTCCTGCTCTAGCTCGATCTCATTGATGAAATCTTCTTCATTTTCATCAAGGTTGTGAGAATTGAAACTAGAACTTGATGACATGATTGTGTTTAGGTATGTAATTGATTCTGAAATGTAAGTGTTTGAGATGGTTGATTTAACTACTAAACTCTACAACATTTATAGATCAAAAGCAATAAAAGAAAATTATTAGGCATGAGAGAGCTGTCATTATTAGCAATGAATGGGGGAACAAAATAATTACACTTTTGAAAGAATCCAATGAATGGAGACTACAAGTAATTTTCTTTTTCAGTCAAAAGCAAAATATATTAAAGACAAAGAAGTACTATCACATGTGAAAGAATCCAATGAATGGGGACTACAAGTATTTTTCTTTTTTAGCCAAAAGTAAAATAATTAAGGGTTGTCAGTACTATCACATGTAAAAGAATCCAATGAATGGGGACTACAAGTATTTTTCTTTTTCAATCAAAAGCAAAATAACAAAAAATTTAATGGAAATCAAAAATAAATTAAAGACAAATTGCATGGAAATCAAAACAAATTAAAGACAAATTACAAGGAAATCGAAACAAATTAAAGACAAATTACATGGAAGTCAAAACAAATTAAAGACAAATTACAAGGAAATCAAAATAAATTAAACACCGATCACAAATATATCTAATTAAACAGCTCACAGTTCAACCTCGCAAAGTCTTCTTTTTCTTCTTCTGTCAAGTTTTCCTTCTTGGCCAAAAAGTCCCATCTTTTGCTCAAGAGATCCTTTCTTTGCTGCTCCAACTTCCTTTCTGTCAAGTTCACATATACTGAAAGCATATCCTTTATATCGCTGTGAAAGCATATCCTTTATATCGCTGTCGCCGCGATCTATTTCCTTCAACTCTACAAAAATCTTTGTTTACACGTTTTCCTTTTTGTTTTGAAGCTTTCTTCCCAGGAGGTCTTGTTGGATATGCACTTGATGGGGCTTCGGAATTAGAGGAAGAGTTCGAAAAATGACCAGCTTCATTTATACGGCTTCTCTTTGAGGCACTACCTTTTGAATCTTAGTTTGTTTCATCATATAGAGCCAACCACTTGGGGGACTTTTAAAGGACTCCCCAAGCTTCAATTAACGTGAATTTTTTTCCCAGATCAGTTTAATAGATACTATACGCTTGGTTGATAACATTGTCATCATTCCACCCACTTTGTTTGTCAGCTAATGCTTGGATGTAGGCTCCAAAAAACTTTGCAGCTGCCTTCGACACCTTATGGAAATGATTCTGACATTGACACTCATTACATTTATTTCCCTTGCCACGATACTCATTGTAACAATCTGTTACTCTAGTCCAAAATTGTTGCAAAGATTGGTCCTTGCAACCGTAATTGTCATTACTCACATTCTCCCAAGAATGACACAAACATGTTGTCTCAGTTACAGACCACCTAACCCTTGATAGGGTTGTTTTTTCACTTTGAGGAGTTGATTCATCAACCAAGTCAACATTTTCCTCTTCATGATAGCTAGTTTGGTTCTAGTTGTGTTGAGAAAGGAGGCAAATCCGAAGGTGGGGGACTACCTACAACATGTTCAGTTGAAGAACGACTTATACCTCCCATTGGAATATACGCTTGGTGGTTGAAATGTGACTGTTGTGTTGAAGATGGAGACACATTTGAATGTATGGGTGTATTCCATTGATAGGGTTGTTGCAGCATATGAAATACTGGATAATTTTGAAATTGTTGAAGATTTTGAAGATTCAATGGAGGCTGATTTAGAAGTTTAGAAAAATTAGGAAAAGATGGTGGTAGATTTTGTGAGGTGGGTTGAGGAATTTGACGAGTGGAGGTTTGATTTGGCGTAGATGAACCCGAATTATCTTGATTTTGAAAGTTTTTCTTTTTCTGCAACAAAAAAGAGGAAGACGTTGTTGTGGTAAATTAACTCTAAAGTAATTAGAGAATTAATAATAATAACAGCACTAAGTGGCTTAATTAATTTAAAATGACAAATATAGGTACAATAATAACAGTAATAATAGAAATAATAATATTAATATCTAATTTATATAATAGCAATATTAATAATTATTATTTAAACTACATAATACTAATGTTAGCAACAAATTAAGTTATTAAATAACTTACTGTTTAAAATGTAAAGAGAGAAAAATTGAGAAAAATTAAATTTGGAGAGAAGAGAAGAAAATGGAGAAAATTTTCAAAAATTCGTAGCAAAATTGATCTGGTGTCCAAATGAAGTAAACCAGGTCTCTATTTATAGGTAAAAATGTGAACTTTAATTCAGTGAAAAAAAGAAAAAACTTTTTTGTGGTCAAAATTTGATTAAAACCGGACAGGGTTTTTTTTTTTTTTTTGCTCCACTCATAGCCTGTCAAGTATACAACATGGCAGGAGCTCTTTCAATGGGTTGTCGGCCTCTTCAAATGGAAACGATACCGATTGTTCTCCTTTTTCTATGAAACGGCGCCGTGTCCTCCTTGGATTTCAAGTGAAGCTCTCGGATAATACGGGAGCAATATTTGCTCCACAAAAAACTTCTTTCACCTCCAATTAGATATTTTGATACTGATTGATATTTTGATGGGGAGCTTTAGGGAGCTTAAAACCCATAAGCTACCTTGTTGTTCCTGCTCAAAGTTAGGCCAAAATCAAAAGTGTTTTGATGTTTTGTCGAAGTGGTGAAATGACAAAGAATTCATAAAGAAAGGTACGTGCACAGCCATTGCTCATTTTTTGTCCAAAAACTAACCGACATCACCTAAATCTGTAACCTCAACGAAAAAAGCAACTTTTTTTATTAGAAATTAAAATTATATTAATCAGTTTAAAGTCAGTTTGTGTTTAACCAAACTCAATGATTTCGTGTAAACGGTGTAGTTTTCTTAAGAACAATTAACCTATCGTTAAACCCCTCCAAAGTACACGTACGGGTCTAGTCATGAGTGATGTTGCTACTTAGTACTGCAAGCGAAACAAATAATTTGTGAATTTAGCCCAGATCGGCTCGATAAAAGCTTGGTTCGGACTTAGAGTCCGTTTGGTACAGCATTTATAAAACGCAGTGTTTTAAAAACGCAGCGTTTTAAAAAACGCAGTGTTTTAAAAACGGAGGTCTTTCCTTATAAATGCGTTTGGGATATCACTTCAATACGCAGCTTTTTTTTCCTAGGAGCGTTTTAAAACCTGCGTTTTGGGAAAAAGGAATTCTGCGTTTTAAAACACTGCGTTTGAAAGCGCGTTTTCTGCCGCAGTATTGAAACACATTTTTTGCAAATAAGCTGCGTTTTATCCCTGCGTTTTGACCAAAACGCTCGACCAAACGGGCTCTTATTCGTAATGCAAATAAGTCAATCTCAAGCTCAACTGTTAGACTCATTAGTTAAACAAGCAGGCCCGGCCCAAGAGGGTGGGTAGCCAGGGCACCCACCCAAGGCTAAAATTAATAAGGGGTCCAATTTTATTTATTTATTTTTATTTTGCTGTTGTTTAATCAAAAATAGTATCCAAGTTTTTGAATTGAGGTCGAAATTCAAAGCTTTTATTGTTATTTTGAATTATGTTTGTTTAATTGTTTATTTGTTAAATTTTGTTTTATTGTTAATTATTGCTCTTCTTTTTACAATGTTTTTGTTCATTTAAAAATTGAAAGTGACATTAACTTTGTTTATTTGTTAAACTTTGAATTATGTTTGTTCAATTGTTTGTCGGACTTTTGAGTTTGAAAGTTTGTTTACATCTTACATAATTATATTGAATTTTCAATTTAGTTAATAATTACTAATTTGAGGTTATAGCTCCGAGTGAGTGATAAAAGAACCATGAAATAAAAGTACGAAGTAACAAAAAATCCTAAATTATTCTTATGATGATTGTTGATTTGAGTAATTGAGTCTTTTGACTTTACGAGACTAAAATTTGGTAAAAAAATTTAGTTTTTTAGATAATAATGTTTCTCCAAACTTAATTTCAGCTCAGTAAACAAATTTAGCTCGTTAGCTCACAAGAAAGCTCTGACTTGTCACAAGCTCCAAGCTCGTTCGGTTAATAAACAATCCAAAATCAAACTTTTTAAAAACTGGTTAGATCAAATAAACCATAAACTAACCAATACTCAGCTCGCTTCGTTTGTCCAATAAAAAAAAATTACCACAAAAAAAGGTCAACAAAAGACACTAAAAATCAAATATGTACTCATGTCCAATACATAACTTCAAGGAAAAAATAAGTCCGAAAAAGGCGACTTCTAGAAATATTTTGAATTATTTTCCATAACTCTCAGAGATTATAAAAGCACTCATTAGTAGAGATGTTAAAAGGGCCACGGCCCATAGGGTTGGCCCATTTAAACCGAAAAAAATAGGGCTAGGATTCAATATTTTTGGCTCGTTTAAAATCAGGACTTTTTAGGGCTAGCCCGCTTAACCCGCAACCCGTTAGGGCTGGCCCGTCAGGTTTAAGGGTTGGCCCGCCAGCTCGCGTGATATTAATTAGACCGTAAAAAGTTTAGGAGATATGTAAAATGACCACCATGAAAATAAAACCAACAACTTTTAATCCAAAATCAAACACATTTATCATTTGCACTATAGGTTTTTTTTGTGTACATGTGAATAAATACTGAAATATAAACAAAAATTTTGGAAATAACTGCTAAATAAAGCTATTACATTATTTATTTTGAGAATAACAAGTTGGAAATTATAAGACATTGATGTAAAAAAATGTCTAGTTTATATTTCTTTTGAAAACATAAGAAACTATCAAAGTTATGAATGGTTTATCGATTAACCATTTCAAAATATTGTTATATTATATCTTTAATCGTGGCCCGATAGTAGTCAGTTTAGCCCGAAACCCGCTAGGGTTAGGGTTAGGTTTATAATATTAGTGGCCCGAAAAAATTGGACCATTTAGCCCGTAGCCCATTAAGGCCACAACCCGTTAGGACTAGCCCAAAACCGCTAGAGCTAGCCCATTTAACATCTCTACTCATTAGTTAGGTAGCCATAATAATTACTTCATGCCTTTCTCCCACTTATTTCCATCCTCCAATGCCCAATATTTTCACCCTTTTACACTAGTTCTTTCAAAGTTTAGTGGAAGTTACGTGAATGGTAGTTAGTTAGTTATTTGTTTTAATTATTAATTTGTACTAGTTATAAATTAATATTCCTTTCGTGTCAATCAAAAAGTTTACGATTAAAAAATTTAATAATTAAGGAATATATAAGTATCATTAAAATTAATTATAATTACAAAAATATTTGAATATAGCTAACATGTTTATACTACATGTAGAGGGTAAAGTTATAAAATTATGAAAATTGCATGCATAATTTTTTAAAGTAAAGTCTTGTGAAATATTTTAAAATAAAATAGTGAACTTTTGCCTGGAATGGAGGGAGTAGCTAAGAAAGCTAATATCACAAGTGAAAAATTACAGTTATTATTTTTTTTTTATTTTAAAGAATATACAATATCCCTTCCTAAAAGAAAAAAAAAATTCGCTTCCGTTAGTTTCATTTTGTAAAAATTACTCTTACTATTTTTGCTCATACTTGTCTGGTTACTTCAATCGATGGATCTCACTTATTGTTCTATCCCGATAATAAAACCAGGTTTATCATGCCAAAATGATGACATGTCAGAGTGCTAGGTGGTAGCTGGTGCTAGATGATGGTGCTAGGTAGATATCTGGCTGTGCTCCTCACCTGAGACCAAGAAATGAACACATGTGAGTAGGAGCTGGAAGGTTGTCCTGGCTCAAACCCTTAGTGTATGAATTAGAGGGTATCCAATAATCAATTCTAAGACTGTCAAGGACCATAGAGATCTAACCCGTTGGTCTGGGTGGAAACCTTAGTGCTCAATAAGGGAAAATGAGAGGGAAAAAGTGAGAGAGGGAGATAAAGAGAGAGAGAGAGAGAGAGAGAGAGAGAGAGAGAGAGAGAGAGAGATAGAGATAGAGATAGAGAGAGAGAGAGAGAAAGAGATAGACAGATAGACAAACAGATAGAAAGACAGAGAGACAGATAGAGACAGAGAAACAGAGTGTTAGGAATATGCCTGTAAATCAGCTGATATATATGTATGCATATTCCAACACAGTGATTTGCTTGTTCCCATTACAACGCATGTTTCACAAGTGGCTAAAAGGGCTGCGTACCGGTTAGTGTGGCAGCTTGTTTAAACAATGCATAGGTCATTAGACTAGGAAGTCTTTGTACATATCCGAGTCTTTGTTCTACCAGATTGATGACAACTTTCATATGGATTAGCTCTTCAATTGCCAGCTGAAGTGACCATCGGCAAATGTCTCACTAGCAGACATTTCCTTTAGCTATGATTGCTATTAGCTATCTCTACATCGGTTCTATAATGGCGGATCTCGGTATCGGCCAAGTCCTCATCGAACAAGCTAGAAGCGATTATTCAAGAGGAACATCATGATCATCCGCGATCTCTACATCAGCAGTTATATAATGGCGGATCTCAGTATCGGCCAAGTCCCTTATCAGAACAACTGCAGAGAAACTGTAAGATCACGAGAAACATCGGTCGTCGTTCAACACGCTACAAGTCAAAATAGATCCGTTACAAGATCTTTCTGACAAGCCCAAGATACGCATCGATGTCTGCGCCTTCACGTTTACTCAGTAGACATTTCCTCTTCATACGTGTTTGCGGTCTTCAAAGCTTCACTTCCATAAAAGGCCAAGCACGATGCGCACTCGGTCAAAGCAATGATACGTCCAAATCGGTCAGTGCATCCAGCGGCTCGACACGTCCAAATCAGTCCAGCCTGTTTCACGGACCAGCTTCAAGACACAAACCTAACTGAAGGTCTTTGCCCAACAGATCCAAAAATGTACTCTGCTGCATTATGAAATTCAGATCACCAACGGGCATAAACCTATTCAATGCACCAACGGTCACCTCTTCTTCTCCAGCCTATATAAGAAGACTCTCATTATCATCTCAAAGGAGAGCAAGAAGTGTATGCTTATGCTTGAGAAAGGTTGTGGTATTGTTCTTCATTTACTCAATCCAGAACCACACCATCAGAGTGAGAAAACACAAGTGTAAGAACAAACACTTTGTGAGAGAGAGAAAAGAAATTCCAAAGGGAGAAGCTGCTTGATCAAAAACTTTGTTTTTGATTTGAGTTCCTTCTTCCTTCGAAGAACTCAGTCTCTTCAGTGGCTTCACCTCCATTATTCAGCAAAGAGACCAAGCACTCTACAGATCGTTGAAGCCAGACCAAGCTTGAAGATGTTCGATGAAGAGCCAGAACTTAAAAGTCCAGATTGCATTCATATCGGCAGACTTATACTACATTATAAGCTGTGTCGATTGTGCAATAAATTGTCATCATTTTTGGTCGAGTGCTTAGCACTCAGTTGTTCAAATACTTGCTATTTGAACAACTCCTAATATTCTCTTCTCACAACACTCTAACACTAGCACTTTCCTTCCCTTACCTCCAAGGTTGTTAGGAACTGCTAGGATTAGAGTTCTAATATGAGTCTTCCGGGGATCCCATCTCACTTTCCTTCTACCCCCAGGGAGATTGCTAGGATAGAGAGTCTAGGTTGATGTACTAAGCATGTTTGCCTCTGAGTAAACCTCTTCTGAATTTTAATATAATATATATGTTTGTTACATTCAGCCTTGATTTCTCTTTCTTGTATAATTTGTTTTATCTTGTGCAATATGTTTAAGGAAAGCAATTGATGCATCTAATACAGATTTTAGTCAACTGTTAAGCTCTCTTTTAAAACAAACCTTTACAGTTACTTCAATCTTAACTGTTAAACTTATGCTGTTTATTCTTCCGCTGCTCAAACTTATTTTCATCAGCTAAGTTCAACAAACATCTTCCGACTGCACGTTTCACATCTGCTGATCCAGGATGTCCAAAGTCTACATCTGCTGATCCAGGATGTCCCCTCTCTCTAACTTCGGCTAAGCAGTCAGAATGAGGAAGATGAACTAATTGTATTAATCATTTCATCTATTCTTCAACTTATATGTAAAAATTGGATGAAATTTCTAATACATCAAGTATAGGCTATTCACCCCCCCCCTCTAGCCTATACACTGAGCAACCCTTGGACCTAACAATTGGTATCAGAGCAGGTTCTCTGAGAATGATTGTTCCAGGCTTAACAACCTACGAGTATAGATCCTGTTGCTCAGATTAGATGCATAGTCAAAAAGAGTCTGTTTCAAAATTTCTTATTTACAAAAACCTTTTTGACTGAGAGACCTGGAAGCCATTTGAAAAACGTCTTTTTCAATTCAAAATCAATTTTGTTTTCAAAAACATGTGAGAAAGAATATCATGATGATTAGGTGATTGCTATAAGAAAATCTATCATATATCAGAATTACATTGATATAATGAAGAGAAGTACTATAGTGGAGATTGACTTGCTAAGGATTATGCATGCCTCATAAATCTATCTTTTAAACCTTGTTATATCCTATAGTAAATAGGTTAAACTCATACATGATGGATGAATTACTTAGATTCACTTCTAAAAATTTGCTTTCTTGACATAAGGCTAACGATTGCTCCAATCCAACACCTTCTCAAGAAAACTTCTCATAAAAGTTTAGAGCAAATGAAATAAGAAGAGTTTCAAAGGAGATTCAAAGGAAATCAAAGTTATGTCATCTCCAAAATCTCTGAGATTATAAGTTCTTGGCCTAAGGACATCAATGATGAAATTGTCTTTCTTCAATGAAAAGCTTCAGCCGGGTAAGAATACACTCAAAGAACCTATGCTCAACATTAGAACTGATACTTCAACAACTATGAGCAGACATGTTCAAAGAGTTTAATGAGGAAGTAACCCCAGTTCCTAATCTCTTAACTTTTTGGGTTACATATATAAGCTGTATTTTGAATGATTCTTCATTTGTTATGCTTATTAAGTCTCATTTGTATTATTGGATTTCTAGAGCTATTTTTGGCTCATAAATGTTGCTAACGATTTCTCTATGAGTACTTTAGGCAGGAACTCATATGACGAAAAGGTCAAACGTGCAACATTACTCTCCATCGGCAGACAGTAACATGGCTGCTGATTTATGAAGGACTGCTGATCGCTCATGAGAATTCACTCATGTCCTTCACTCACTCAAGGTCAAATCTTCACCTGCTGGACTTCAGAACTACTATGCGAAAAATCTGCTGATAAGTCCAAAGAAGTTTATAAAGACCATCTCTCAAGCATACACAAAACAGGTCAGATATTTGCTTACAAATGACCTGTGCTCATGCCTGCTGAGCTGATATGCCTATATACGTTATCAGACACACTGCATAATTACCTGTCATACTGCACCTTTATTGATACATCTGTTTGCCTGTATGACTTGCCTTATGCAAATGGTTTTCAAAAACTCATCAGCACTTTTCTTATCAGCTGATCTCAAACGTTTTTAAAACCCTGCAGTTGGCTGAATTTCCATATCTGCCAACCAACACTTCATAAGCTCAGTTTTATGTGCTGACTTATAGGAGTAAAAACCCTTTAATGACCTACTCTCTCAAGTCTATTAAAGGTGGAGGCACACTTTTCGAGCTTCGATTAAAGTTAAGACTATTTTCAAAATCTTGGAAAACGACAAAACAGTCATTATCAATCCTTTCCAAGAATCTTGAGAATATCTAGACTTCACAGCCTATCCCTGTCAAGGCGTGATCAGAAGGACAACTCAACAGTAAAGCTCCATTATTGAGTGCCCTTCAGTCTAACCTCCCTGAGTTTAAGTAGAGCTCCCTCCTCATCAAATCTCTACCTAGAATAAACTCAGAAACTGCCTATCGATTACACTAGATACAAATCTATGATTCAAAATCTCTCAAATGTTACTAAGTTCAGGTCCTAAGACTCGATCAAGTCAATTCCTCAACAACGGGGTATGATTTCTTCATATTCATTCAAAGTTGTTTTGATTTTATTTCTGTTACTTCACAAGTGCTGATCTAAAATTCTCTCAATGATGTATTTTTAAAATCATTCATAAACTGTGAAAATCATTTTCAAGATCTTTCTAATACACAGTTACCAAACATGAGAGAAATTGCATCAATTCTTGTGTACCAGAAATCATTAATTGTGGTTCCACAATCTCGTTGAGAAAGCAATTGATAAAGAAATCTTCTTTTGTCTTGTCCGATAATCATAGAAGTTTGCTAACAAGTATGAATGCAAACCATGATTGTCAGAACACTTAAGAATATTCTTTGTCAATCAGTTTAAAAGATAAGATGGAAAGCCATTAATTAATGCCAGCAAAAGTGACTCCATACTCTCTTCTAACTTTTAGTTATCAATCTCATTGATACTCTAAAATGTTTACAGATGAATCACTGTGAAAATCAATTAGCACATACTTATTCCACCATCGGAATTCTGCTTGCATACGTGAACTTCACAGAGAAGATCCCAGAAAAGAAGTGTCAAATGTTTGGAAAACATTTGATATATTTCCATGTGCAACAAGTCTTCTGGTTATATGTAGGTATGCCGACCATCACCTCAAAGATGGCCGATGCAGATAATTCAGTTCTGCTGAATTAAGTAGCTAATATGGAATTGATGAGGATGACGAACTGTTAACTGCCACCATCCATCCCTAAGTTTATCAAAGGGGATTCATGGTCAAAGCAGCACATCCTCAGTGGCCATCACTCTTCGGTGCCTTCATAATGACCCGAAGAAGTGAATTTGTTCTGCCTCCCCCGAGAGTTGGAGGAAATCAAAAAGAACACGGCCATCTTGATATCCATCTCCTTCTAAATCCTTGGCTAATGACCCCTCATCTAATGTCTAGGATAATAACTTCTAGGACACAACCTTGTAACATGTATCTCATACTGTGAATTGAATCATTATGTATCTTTCTCATGTAATCTGCAGTTCAGTCAAAATTCCAGTTGTATTGTTCTTGTAACCAGCTGATCCTTGCAACATACTGTGTAAAACTACTTGGATTATTGAATACAAGTTCTGCAACTTTTTCTCATGCTTATCTACTTGTCTGCATTCCTTTGATAGCATGAACTGATGTGTTTTAAGTGTGTTGATCAAACTTACTTATTATTCTTTATGATCTTCATTCTCTTCTAGTGATCAAAGAATTGTCCTTAATGAAATGGTCACACTGCCTAGACACAAACTCTGCTGATACCCCATCAGCAAACCATTCTTGAACAACTACTATATCGAGTTATGGTTTCTTACTACTGCTTAACTCTCATCCTTAGACTCTCCGATAATTGCCTTTCTGAATTAGATCATTTCACAATGATTAAATTCAAGTTCTGCCAAAACCTCAAGTCACTCAACATAAGCAGACTGCAGTTTCATGACCTTCATGTCAACCTATCAAGGAATCTGCTTTTACTCAATCTCTATCCTTCATGCTCAAATAGTCAAGATTACTAGTAAATCTGCTTTGAACCAAGCTGTCTGCTGAATCAAAGAAAAATCGTAAAAAGGCTTTTGAATTTCTAAAAATGATTTTTCTTCAAATTCTAAAATCCCAGTTGCTTAAATTTTCAAATATCAAAAGCTTACATCTTTCAAGTTAGTTCAACAGCACTTTGTGTTCTTAGTTATGACAACTACTAAATCTTATGTAACCTATGAGATTGTAGTTATAAAGGCATGATTAGTTGTTCCCATTATAATGACCAACAACTAATTGGTATACAGATTGAATTCAAAACACTTTGTTACACCTTATCATGTGGTTCTTTGTCAAAAAGGATGTTGTTAAATATCTCTAGTAACTCAACCTATCCTCAAGATAGCTAGAAATTCAAGAATTCTTAGGAAGACTGATGTTTTCAAATATTAAGTCCTTCCTCAGGAGTGAACAGCCAATATAACCCCTGCTGTATATAGGCTACATCTCACTCTCTTGAGCAGTGTCGGTCTATATGCTCTTATGCATCTCTTCCCTTGCTAAAGAATGCCAAGATCTGTTGGAAAGAAAGAAGAACGGACATCACTTCAGGTACACATTCAATATCTCACTTACTTGATCTATTTAATATTCTTACAAAGTTTTATTAATCTTCAATAGATTGGTGTCCATTATAAAATGATTCTATCTGTTAAAAATGGTTATAACAATTGGTATCAGCAGTTCTTACTTTAGCTGATATCAAACACACACTGCTGATAGTATCCACATTCTTGAAATCCTATCAAAAATCTCAACGGGAACAAAATTTTTAACCAAATCTTAATACACACTATTCTCCAAAGCTAATCTTTATATGTGCATCCTATACAACAGTGGCCTACGGCTTAGGACAAAATATTCAATCTTCAACTCAGCAGTTGTACCCAGTAATACCACAATAAAGGCAAACAATTTAATTTGTTTATTTATTAATTTTAAACTTCTTGTTTAAAAATAATATGAGTATACAGTTTTCCTAGACTGCCTATATCTTAGCCATAACTATACTAAGCATGATGACATAATCCTGAAATCAGAACATCATTACTATGTTATTAAATGCTGCCTCTCTCTCTTATGCCTCCAAAACGTCCAATCACATTCCTCTAATCAAGAAACCCCTTCATCTTCTCAAAACTTCAAAAAGATGTATAAAATGATAACCTTCATTCAAATCTATCCTAATAAATTCATCATCTCTTCTTCATCTTCCTGTCCAACTACAGCGCCTGACTTTTGCCTACCTCAAAATTTCTCCACCATTACAGTCATTTGCATCATGTGTTCACCAAATTTGCCTAGTCCTCCTCATCGACCCATTTCCCACACTGAATGGCGTCAACGTATGATTGTTCTTCTTGCCACTCCTCCACCAGTGATTCAACGACCTCGTCGAATCACTCGTCATGTGAGGAATCGTCTTCGAGATCCCAGGAACGACGTATCCAATTTCATTCCATGGACTCCCACAAGAAACCTTACTCCAACTACAGCGCCTGACACTCTCTCTGCTCCCATCACCTCAAATGCTCAACTTGAGCAAACTCAGATTCAGGAGGAGCATCAAATCGCAAATGCAAATTCTGCGTCAAATTCAACGGTCAATGTACCCCCCAATTAGAACAATAGACCTTCATCCTCTAACTCTACTTAGTTAGGATGACTAGCTAGGTTTCTGCTTTATCAAACAAATTTTATTTTGCCATATTAGTGTTATATGTATAATATGTTTTGTTTTGTATGCTTTTGCTCAGCTACTTTTGCTACTTTATTTTGCTTCAATTATCGTAATTTGTCCTGATGTATACTCTTTCATGCTCACAATTCATTTTTTTTTAACTAAAATATCCTTGCATATACATGAAATCTTAAGGATACAATATACAAACCTTAACACTTGACCTATTAATTAAAGAAAGTTAAAGATCTTATATGTCATCTTTAGATGTATATCTCGTGCATCCAGTAAAAGTCAACATACCTCTCAACAACATCGTTCTATAAACGAAATTCTTCAGCTCTTCATAACTTATGAATTGACCAATTTAATTCTCTTTAAACTCATCCTGTTATACTTACCTTCTTGTAAAATATCTTTTCATAACTCCCTTACGTACATCCATAGCTCATTTCACTTGTACTATCTTAGGAAGAAAATTTACGCTAGACTCTACTTTCCTGTTTTAATTAGATATACCTTTAAGGAGGAGACTATTTTGAACATTTTACTACTTAACAGATTATCTTATCTACCCCTCCTCTTAAAGAATAAAACTTGTCCTATTACATTCGTGTAAAACCTCTTTACAAGAAATGGAACAAAATTCCTCTCCTTGATATCTCACTTTCTCCATTTGATATGTATTTCCTATACATGAAAACTGTGCATTATAAACTATACGCATACTGAGAAAGAAAATTAGTTTGCTAAATGACTTGCTACATCCAAAGATTTTTTTTGATCCACATAGCATACTTAGTCTGCCTATATTTTTAATACTGCCGAAATGACAAATAGAAGTACTTACTCAATACTATCTATATTCTCGGCAGAGTTGCAATTAGCTGATCACATAGGCATTTCTATAAAGACAGTATTTAAATGAACAAACTTCCTCCCCACTACATGTCGCAATTCATACCTTATGAATCAACATAAGTCAGTTCTCTCAACTTGTTCGATCCCCAATAGGGAAGTACTTACTCAATCTTGTCCATATACAAGCATTCAGTTTCTGATATTCAATATTTTACTTGGTAACTATCAATCTATATTTAGCTTGTGACCATTAAGGAGGAGAGGTGTAATAAGATTGACATTATACATACAGAAAAATCGATTTGTAAGATTGACATTATATCTAGCTTGTGACATTATACATACAGAAGAGGGAAATACATTAAGGAGGAGAGATTAAAGATTAAAAGGCAACTAGTAAAAAGAAAAACATTAAGGAGGAGAGATTAATGATTAAAAGACAACTAGTAAGGAGGAGAGATTGTGAAATTGCAAATACAGCGAAGTATTATACTACTCTACCTATCCTTCACAACTTTTAAAATCATCAGATGAAGATGCTTAATCAATTCGATTAAGAATAATATATATTTTCTTTATCTTGCTTAAGCTACTTCAGATCATACAATGCAAGAAACATATTCTTAAGGCAATATTATCAATTGCCTAAAACCGTTTCAGTTATTGCTTTGTATTTGTTCCTTCATTTATTGAGTCTGTAAATACTTAGCAATAGATGACTATACATACGCTATCGCTTATAAGTTCAACCTAGGGCATGCCTTGATATAAAATGAATATTCATTAGTGGCATGTTATTACTAAGGATTGAACAACTGCTTTAAAAGAGCTGTATGTATAAGTCAATTGTAGTAATGGCCCCAAGCAAATAGGAGGAGATTGTTAGGAATATGCCTGTAAATCAGCTGATATATATGTATGCATATTCCAACACAGTGATTTGCTTGTTCCCATTATAACGCATGTTTCACAAGTGGCTAAAAGGGCTGCGTGGGTTAGTGTGGCGCTTGTTGAAACAATGCATAGGTCATTAGACTAGGAAGTCTTTGTACATATCCGAGTCTTTGTCCTACCAGATTGATGACAACTTTCATATGGATTAGCTCTTCAATTGCCAGCTGAAGTGACCATCGGCAAATGTCTCACTAGCAGACATTTCCTTTAGCTATGACTGCCTATTAGCTATCTCTACATCAGCAGTTCTATAATGGCAGATCTCAGTATCGGCCAAGTCCTCATCGACAACCGCAGAGAAGCGATTATTCAAGAGGAACATCATGATCATCCGCGATCTCTACATCGCTTCTATAATGGCGATCTCGGATCGGCCAAGTCCCTTATCGAACAAGCAGAGAGTAAGATCACGAGAAACATCGGTCGTCGTTCAACACGCTACAAGTCAAAATAGATCCGTTACAAGATCTTTCTGACAAGCCCAAGATACGCATCGATGTCTGCGCCTTCACGTTTACTCAGTAGACATTTCCTCTTCTGTACAGTGTTTGCAGTCTTCAAAGCTTCACTTCCATAAAAGGCCAAGCACGAGCCGCACTCCGTCAAAGCAATGATACGTCCAAATCGGGCACCGCATCCAGCGAAGCTCGACACGTCCAAATCGATCCGGCTGTTTCACGGACCAGCTTCAAGACACAAACCTAACTGAAGGTCTTTGCCCAACAGATCCAAAAACGTACTCTGCTGCATTATGAAATTCAGATCACCAACGGGCATAAACCTATTCAATTCACCAACGGTCACGGTCACCTCTTCTTCTCCAGCCTATATAAGAAGACTCTCATTATCATCTCAAAGGAGAGCAAGAAGTGTATGCTTATGCTTGAGAAAGGTTGTGGTATTGTTCTTCATTTACTCAATCCAGAACCACACCATCAGAGTGAGAAAACACAAGTGTAAGAACAAACACTTTATGAGAGAGAGAAAAGAAATTCCAAAGGCTGAGAAGCTCTGCTTGATCAAAAACTTTGTTTTTGATTTGAGTTCCTTCTTCCTTCGAAGAACTCAGTCTCTTCAGTGGCTTCACCTCCATTATTCAGCAAAGAGACCAAGCACTCTACAGATCGTTGAAGCCAGACCAAGCTTGAAGATGTCCGATGAAGAGCCGTAACTTAAAAGTCCGTTGCATTCATATCGGCGACTTATACTACATTATAAGCTGTGTCGATTGTGCAATAAATTGTCATCATTTTTGGTCGAGTGCTTAGCACTCAGTTGTTCAAATACTTGCTATTTGAACAACTCCTAATATTCTCTTCTCACAACACTCTAACACTAGCACTTTCCTTCCCTTACCTCCTAGGTTGTTAGGAACTGCTAGGATTAGAGTTCTAATATGAGTCTTCCGGGGATCCCATCTCACTTTCCTTCTACCCCCGGGGAGATTGCTAGGATAGAGAGTCTAGGTTAATGTACTAAGCATGTTTGCCTCTGAGTAAACCTCTGCTGAATTTTAATATAATATATATGTTTGTTATATTCAGCCTTGATTTCTCTTTCTTGTATAATTTGTTTTATCTTGTGCAATCTGTTTAAGGAAAGCAATTGATGCATCTAATACAGATTTTAGTCAACTGTTAAGCTCTCTTTTAAAACAAACCTTTACAGTTACTTCAATCTTAACTGTTAAACTTATGCTGTTTATTCTTCCGCTGCTCAAACTTATTTTCATCAGCTAAGTTCAACAAACATCTTCCGACTGCACGTTTCACATCTGCTGATCCAGGATGTCCAAAGTCTACATCTGCTGATCCAGGATGTCCTATCTCTCTAACTTCGGCTAAGCAGTCAGAATGAGGAAGATGAACTAATTGTATTAATCATTTCATCTATTCTTCAACTTATATGTAAAAATTGGATGAAATTTCTAATACATCAAGTATAGGCTATTCACCCCCCCCTCTAGCCTATACACTGAGCAACCCTTGGACCTAACACAGAGACAGACAGACAGACAGAGAAGGTGGGGGAAACTAGGAGGAGAGCTAGATAATGAATAATGGCCACACAGAGAGTGTGAGATACCTTTAGCCCTTTTATAATCCAAAGGAAAAGGTTGTAACTAGTCTGCTAACTAATTAGGTTGCTCACATGCATTGGGACCACTGGTGAAGTTAGTGGCTAGGTGAAACAGGTGGGTGTAAGACGCTGTTAACTATTAGTCACACAATTTTTGTATCTCTGGAGCCAATGAGGTGATTCCACGTGCCTAGACCAAGTCTGCTAAGTTTAGAGCATGTTCTCATATGAGTGTTTTGTGGCTCGCACCTCAATAGGAAACCACCTCGGCCAAGTTGTTAGGTCGGTAGCACTTGGGTGAGGTCGGCTGAGGCAAGTCGGGTTTTCCTAGTTCAGCCATCTAGGTGTTTCGGTAACTCTCACCTCGACAGGAAACCACCTGGGCAAAGTTGTCCTGACTGTGGCACCTGGGTGAGGTAGGCCCGAGGTATTACATCCTTCCTTACGTCGACTACCTCGGTGTGTCTCGGTAGTTTGTTCCCCGAGAGGGAACCACCTCGGTCAAGTTGTTAGGTCAGCCACCTAAATGTGTTTCGGTAGCTCACACATCGACGGGGAATTGCCTCAGCAAAGTCGTCAGGTTGACGTGACACCTAGGTAAGGGTGGTGACGTAGGTGCGCCTCCCTTTGGTTAGCCACCAAGTTGTGTTGGTCTATGTGGCCAGTGGCTAAGTCAAGAATACAAGAATACGGCCCTAGCCCTAGGGGGGCAAGTTAAAACTAGGAAGATAAGTGTGTAAAGGCTTAATTCAAACAATTGTTGGTGTCGATAACTCTAAAAGATTCTTCGATATAAAATATATTAGTATTTTAAAATAAAGTCATGTAATTATAAAATATGTTAAATTGATCTTATTAGCATCTGCATATTGTTTTCATTTAGTAGCTTAATATTTAACCAAAATAATTTAATTTAATTGCGAGTTTGTGTAATTTAATGTGTCATATTAGATTATATGTAATTATTTCCTTTCAATTATATAAAGAGCAAAGCTATTATACTTTTTCTCCTAATAATTTAGCTCTGATATCGAGCTGTAAACATCGTCCGATTATGTACATATTTACATGAGTAAATTTAATACATTTAGGCCCCTCATTGTTATTTTTGTTGATTAATAAAAATTTCAGGGTTCCGTCCCTGTTTAAAAAAAAATTAAAAAATCCATTACATTTAGCTTAATAAAATTGAAAATTGCAATCTTTTCGTTCAAAATTGAAATAAAAAAGACAAAAAAGTAATAAAAAGAGAAGATTACACTAGACATGCCCAAACTGGTTCCGATTCAGAACTGACTGTTCTACAAATTGTGACAAGGCAAACCGAAACTGAATCGTGGATGTCCGGTTCCGGTTACCAGTTTCCCGATTTTTATTTTATTTTTTGAACATTTGTTTTTATTTTTAATTTTTAAAATCTATTTTAAAGTGCATAAAAAATTTATAATATATTATTAATTATCAAAATACGAACTTAAAAAAAATGCTTAAAGTGTATTACCACACCATGATATAGTAGGTTGATTTTGACATTCAAAATTTATTATGCTAGACTCCTACAGCCTTTCATTAGATTTTCTCCAGTTTTTCATCAAGTTTAATGTCCAAGGAGGTCAGAGCAGATGCAGGCGTATAGCATGTAGGAGGAGACGGTTTCAAAATTCAATGTTTTAAACATTTAAAATTTGAATTTAGCGGTTTTTGAACAAATATTTTGCGGTTTGGAACTGGCGGTTTACGGTTCCTGAGAAATGCAGACTGAAACTGAACCGTCCCAATCCGATTTTGATTCATGACGGTTCACGGTTTGGGCGGTTCCAAAACCGGTTCGATTCCGATTTTTAGAACCGAATGGGCATGATTACACCCATTAATATGATTTTAATGAAAATAAACTTTTCCAATTCGCACATGGATTATGAAGTAACAATATTTTTGTTTTACAATATAGTAACCAAGTTATAGACTTGGTCCGATCAAAATCCGATCCCGTCGATAGTCTTACTATTGTCATTCCTATTCCTAGTCCTTACACAAGAAGGATAAGCAAACGATAAACATATATAGATTGCCATTGGAACGGACACAATAAGTCAAGCTACAAGCGAAACAAACCCTACGTAACAATGGCTTTGAATTGTCGTCATATTCATATACCAGAAGATATTACAATCGAAATCCTCTCGAGACTGCCCGTCAAATCACTGTTGCGTTTCGGTTGCGTTTGCAAAATATGGCGAGTTCTTATCAACAACCCTAGTTTCGTCTCCCAACACCTCAAACAATCCATTGTCAACACAAAGGGTGGAAATCTCCTTATAAGGAGCAAACAACTTACAATCAAGGGTAACAAAACTGGTGCCTACTTAGATGTGTTTCTTGATGGAGCTTTTGGCAACCCCATCCGTCGCGTAAACATTCATTCATCAGTTAGATTAACTGGTGTTTTGTCTGTGTGCTCGAGCCACGGCTTGTTATGTGTTTATTCAAAACCAACCAATGGTTACGTGATTTGGAACCCAGCCACGAGACAGTTTAGAGAAATTACTCGACCAGGATCTGGTGGTGATCACAAGCAAGTAGGTTTATGTTCGTTAGAGAATCTTGGATTCGGCTTTGAATCGGAGACTGATCATAACTACAAATTAGTAAGTATTCAATATTATACAATTATCGAACTAGATCAAAGAAAGTGGACAGTACAAGTTCAGGTTTACGATAAATCGACGAGTGCATGGAGAGAAATAGATGCTATTAGTTTTCCCAAGTATGAATGTAAGGGTTATCTGAAGCCTTATATGCTTAGCCAATTATGGTGTAAGTTGGAATTCAATGGGGTTTTGTATTGGATTTCAGAAGAACAGTCGGTTAAGAAAACCATTGTTGGGTTCAAGATATGTGATGAAGTGTTTTTGCAAATAAAAACACCAGATTTCGATGATGTTGAAGTTACGATGGGCGGCTCTCAAGGTCTTAAACTAGCTGAGATAAAGGGAACCCTTGCTTTGATTGGTTGTGGTCGTAATCATCACCGCAGTTATTATAACATATGGATGATGAATGAGGTTGGTGAGGGTTGGAGTAGAAAATATACTATCGAGTCTTTTTCCGAACTTCCTCAGATGGGGTTGTGGTGCTGGAAAGACTGCTTGGTCGTAAAACTATTCATAAACTCTTTTGAGAGTAAGCTGTTTGTACGAAGGCTTGATGCTCGGGCCTCGTGGAGCTCTAATGAACAAGAAATCAAGAATTTTTCCATCCCTATTGATTGTATATGCGTACATGAAGTTCAGAATTACGTTGAAAGTGTTAGAATAACTATTACAAATATCAAGGAAATACAGAAAAACTAATTAAAACAAGTAGATAAATAAGAGAAGAAGATGATTTGTCGTTGTCCGAGTCGTGTGAGATCACACTCTCCTTAAGACAAATTTCGCCCCCTCACCACGTTGTGCTTGAGATTACTCGGGACGATTGCCTCCCAGGATGAAACGGACGACCGGACGGTTGCCGCACAATAGAACCTCCGGCGAACCGGCGATGCTCGGACAATATCACCACGAATGCAATATGCAGGAGGCCAAAGGAAATTTGTTCAATATGCAGAAACGGAGAGAAGAGGATATCCGGGAACCGTGTATTTTTCGTGTTGTTGTGTTCTCTATTTGTAGTTCAAACAAAGAATAAAACTGCCACAAAATTAAAAACCGAAGAGAATAAAACTGCTATTATTGAAATAAATTCAATCAATTAGCTCATAATGCAAAGGCGTTACATATCTCTCTTTTAATCCTTGGCGATTCTGATTTATTTGAAATCATTAGTCAAAGTCTCGTGGGTTTAAAAAAACAAAATGCAAAAGCGGGCTCCCGGACAGGCTATTTCGGAGCTACATTCGTGTCCGCGGGACGCGCATGCACGTGAGTTCGGTAGCCCGAAGCCTATTTCGGTCCATGATTCGCACCCCCCGCACTGTGCGCGAGAGAGCCTCTATGTACCACAATTTTACTCCCTACCAAAGGGTAGGAGTATATAAACTTTGCCACTTTTCCATCTTTTTCCAATGTGGGATAACCACATTTCCCTTTTCCAACCCATTTACTTTGAGCCTTAATATCTCATTCATTTCTCAACCATTTTGGACAAATGAATATATGATTTCAATGTACTCATGAAGTAGAACACAATCCAACAATCAATTTGTCATTTTGACAAATAACTAATTAAGAAAATAACTCATTATTTCCTTCAAAACACACTTTTTCCAACAATCCCCACATGAAGGAATAATGCGAAATTGGTGATAAAGCCTGGACGAAAACTTGCATACGAAGATGTGGGAATGCCCATTGAATCTTCGCTCGCACAAGCATATTTACTCTACTCGCAAATCGATAGACGCGATGTCCTTGAATCGTTATGCTTTTTGTGTAGCCGGTCATATGCTTGACACAAGTATCGTCCTAACATACTTCAATTCTCATAGCTATGTTCAATCATGGCCCTGAACATACGCCTGGTTCTGCGAGAGGGTCTAAGAATTGAGCCTCACACAATTCTCCTCGAAGCGGCCCCACTTCTCTCTCACATAGGTGATTTCTTAAAGGTAACCCGTATTACCCCGCTCGAATTTTCGACGCGTAAGAATCATTAAAAGCCATAAGCTTATCCTTGTCCTTTCGGGATGTCACTAATAGGAATGGACTTGGGGTTGATTCCGCACAGTGACGTTACAAGTCTTTTAACAGTTAGGTGGTCCCATTGAATCTAGTTCTTGGGATCTCCAGTCATCTAGATTGGGTTTTCCGCTGTGTTTAACTTTTCAGAGGCTTAAGTCCCATTCCCCTCGTTGAGCTTTCAACTAACTCTCGATTTAACCCTTTGGTTAACGGATCCGCTAAATTTTCCTTTGACTTAACGTAGTCAATGGATATTGTGCCAGTTGAGAGTAGTTGTCTAATGGTATTATGTCTTCGACGAATGTGTCTAGACTTACCATTATACATATGATTATGTGCCCTTCCAATCGCTGATTGGCTATCACAATGTATACATATTGATGGCACGGGCTTCGTCCATCTTGGAATATCTTCTATAAATTGGCGTAGCCATTCGGCTTCTTCACCACATTTATCTAACGCTATAAACTCAGATTCCATCGTGGATCTAGCTATAACCGTTTGTTTAGAAGATTTCCATGATATAACTGCTCCTGCTAATGTGAATACAAATCCGCTCGTAGACCTTGAGTCTTTTATATCGGATATCCAATTAGCATCGCTATACCCTTCAATTACCGCTGGATGTCTAGTATAGTGTAAAGCATAATCTCGAGTATATCTTAAGTACCTTAGTACTCTCACTATACCATTCCAATGTTCCGCTCCAGGATTACTTGTATACCGACTCAGTTTGCTAACCGTGTAAGCAATATCTGGTCTAGTACAACTCATCAAGTACATTAGACTTCCAATGATTCTCGAGTATTCAACTTGAGAAACTGCGTCACCTCTATTCTTTGATAGATGTTGACTCATGTCTATTGGGGTTCTAGCAATAGCTAAGTCACCCTTGCTAAATTTCTCAAGAATCTTATCCACATAATGTGACTGGCTTAAAGCAAGTCCATTTGATATTCTTGAGATTTTCACTCCAAGGATTACATCGGCTAACCCCATATCTTTCATGTCAAACTTTGAGTTCAACATATCTTTAGTGGATTTTATCATTTTATCACAGCTTCCTATGATAAGCATGTCATCTACATAAAGACACAAAATGACGTAGCCATTTTTCGTGTCTCTAACATAGATACATTTGTCACATTCATTTATTTTAAATCCACTTTCCATCATGGCTTGATCAAACTTTTGATGCCATTGTTTTGGTGCTTGTTTCAAGCCATACAATGACTTTACTAACTTGCACACTTTATTTTCTTGCCCGCGAGAAAATCCTTCCGGTTGCTCCATGTAAATTTCCTCTTCTAAATCCCCATTTAGAAAGGCTGTTTTAACATCCATTTGATGTACTTCAAGATTCCGCAATGCGGCTATCGCAAGTACAATTCTTATGGATGTTATTCTCGTAACCGGAGAATATGTATCAAAGTAATCAAGGCCTTCCTTTTGCTTGTAACCTTTAATTACAAGTCTTGCCTTATACTTATCAATTGTTCCATCCGTCTTCATTTTTCTTTTAAAAATCCACCTATATCCTAGTGGTTTGCTTCCCGGAGGAAGATCCACTAATTCCCAAGTGTGATTTTGTAAAATGGAATCAATCTCACTTTTAATGGCCTCTTTCCACAAAGGTCCTTCGGAAGAGCTCACGGCCTCTTTATAACTTTGTGGTTCACTTTCAAGCATATAGGTTAGAAAATCGGGCCAAAAGATTTTTCTACCCTACCTCGTTTGCTCCGTCGAGGTTCTACCTCCGCTTCATCATTTTCATCATGATGATTTCTTCCTTCTACTTCTTCTTCTTCTATTGAATCATATTTCCTTTTAAATGAACTTGCCTCATCTCTTTTGCACGGAAACACATTCTCAAAGAAAGAAGCATTTCTTGACTCCATTATAGTATTCTTGTGTATATCTTGAATTTTCGATTCATGCACAAGAAACCTATAAGCACTACTATTGTGAGCATACCCAATAAATATGCAATCAATAGTTTTTGGTCCAATTTTCACCTTTTTGGGAGGTGGTATTGAAACCTTTGCAAGACACCCCCACACTCGCATGTATTGGTATGATGGCACTCTTCCATGCCACAATTCATAGGGGCTCTTATTTATTTTCTTTCGGGCATTTTATTTAACACATAGTTTGCCGACAAGACGGCCTCTCCCACATGTTGTCCGGTAACCCCGAACTTATTAACATGGCATTCATCATGTCCTTTAGAGTCCGATTTTTCGCTCGGCAACTCCATTGGATTGTGGGGTGTATGGTGGTGTTGTAACATGTTTTATCCCATATTGAGCACAAATACCTTCAAAAGGAAATTCATACTCACCACCACGATCACTTCTTATGACTTTTATTTTCCGGTTAAGTTGATTTTCAACTTCATTTTTATAAAGAACAAATTTCTCTATAGCCTCATCTTTACTTTTGAGAAGATACACATAACAATATTTTGTGCTATCATCAACAAAAGTCATAAAGTACTTATTGCCCCCTCGTGTTTGTGTTGACTTGAAGTCACATAAATCCGTGTGAACCAACTCAAGTGGTTCATTATTTCTTATAACAGAATGGAACGGAGGTTTTGTAAACTTTGCCTCTACACAAGTTTCACATTTATGTTTGTAGTCTATTTTACATTTTGGTATGCAATTCATGTTAATTAATCTACGTATAGTATCATAGTTAACATGTCCTAATCTACCATGCCACAAATTGGAAGACTCAAGCAAGTAAACGGAAGAATTATTCTTATTTCATTCATCTTAGGCTTAGTAGCCATTACATTGCCTTTTACAACCATAGCACTTAGCTTGAACATACCATCACAAACATATCCCTTGCCTACAAACATTCCACTCTTGGATAAGATAACCACATCGGATTCAAACACAGCACGAAAACCATGCTTAATCAAAAGCGATCCGGACACCAAATTTTTCCGGATTTCGGGCACATAGAGCACATTGTTGAGAGTCAACTCTTTCCGGTCAACTTCAGACCACCTTTCCTTGACCTTTCACATCGGACGTGGCGAATTTCCCATGAACAATTTCTCACCATTTTCAAGGGCTTCAAAACTACTAAACATTTCCTTGTTTGAGCAAACATGCCTAGTAGCACCGGTGTCAATCCACCACCGATTTGGGTTTGAACCCACCAAATTCACCTCGAAATTACCGCCGCCAAGTGCATATCGGAAACTTCATTCGAGATGACATCAACCATGTTTGCTTGCTTCTTTGGCTTTCTACAATCGGAAGACTTGTGGCCCACAATACCACAATTGTAACAAGTTCCACCGAACTTCTTCTTGGAGATTCCTCCCTTTGGTTTCAAACTAGAATCACCTTTTCTGGGCCCAACCTTGCCTTTGGCTTTGACATTTGCCTTGCCATTGGCCTTGGAGCTATCAACATGCTCCACCACATTGGCTTTCGCCACAAGAAGATTATTCAATTTCTTTTCCGCAATCCTATTCTCTTCCTCAATTCGAAGACGAATAGCAAGCGCTTCAACATTCATTTCCTTTCGTTTATGTTTAAGGTAATTCTTGAAATCTTTCCAAGCGGGAGGCAACTTTTCAATTATTGCCGCCACTTGAAAGCTTTCACTAATTACCATCCCCTCGGCATGGATTTCATGAATTATTATTTGCAACTCTTCCACTTGACTTTTAACCGTTTTAGAGTCCACCATTTTGTAATCGAGAAAACGGCCCACAATGAACTTCTTTGTGCCCGCGTCATCGATCCTATACTTATATTCCAAGGACTCCCATAGTTCCTTTGCAGTTTTCTTAACACTATACACATTGTATAGCGTATCCGACAAACCATTGAGGATGTAATTTCTGCAAAGAAACTCAGAATGCTTCCAAGCATCAAGAGCCGAGATGGCTTGCCCATCCGTCTCATTCTCACCCAACTGTGGCGGATCTTCCTTAAGAAATCTGTCCAAGTTCAAGGTAGTCAAATAGAAAAACATCTTTTGTTGCCAACGTTTAAAGTCTTGGCCAACAAACTTTTCCGGTTTCTCACCATGATGGTTCGAAACCGTTTGGACAACCACCCTTTGAGCGTTGGTTTCCACACGAAGCGCTTCCTCCACACGAGGATTCTCGGAATTGTTCCCAGCAAAGGTTTCCATGTTTGATTGGGTAGCCATCTGAAACAAAACAAACAATTTAGTTCACTGTTTTAAATAGTTTTCCTTCCAACGAAGAGACACGGAAATTTGTCTTAAGATTGTTAGAATAACTATTACAAATATCAAGGAAATACAGAAAAACTAATTAAAACAAGTAGATAAATAAGAGAAGAAGATGATTTGTCGTTGTCCGAGTCGTGTGAGATCACACTCTCCTTAAGACAAATTTCGCCCCCTCACCACGTTGTGCTTGAGATTACTCGGGACGATTGCCTCCCAGGATGAAACGGACGACCGGACGGTTGCCGCACAATAGAACCTCCGGCGAACTGAAGCGATGCTCGGACAATATCACCACGAATGCAATATGCAGGAGGCCAAAGGAAATTTGTTCAATATGCAGAAACGGAGAGAAGAGGATATCTGGGAACCAGTGTATTTTTCTGTGTTGTTGTGTTCTCTATTTGTAGTTCAAACAAAAGAATAAAAACTGCCACAAAATTAAAAACCGAAGAGAATAAAAACTGCTATTATTGAAATAAATTCAATCAATTAGCTCATAATGCAAAGGCAGTTACATATCTCTCTTTTAATCCTTGGCAGTTACAGATTTATTTGAAATCATTAGTCAAAGTCTCGTGGGTTTAAAAAAACAAAATGCAAAAGCGGGCTCCGCGGGCTATTTCGGAGCTACATTCGTGTCCGCAGGACGCGCATGCACGTGAGTTCGGTAGCCCGAAGCCTATTTCGGTCCATGATTCGCACCCCCCCTGCGCACCTGTGCGCGAGAGAGAGCCTCTATGTACCACAATTTTACTCCCTACCAAAGTGTAGGAGTATATAAACTTTGCCACTTTTCCATCTTTTTCCAATGTGGGATAACCACATTTCCCTTTTCCAACCCATTTACTTTGAGCCTTAATATCTCATTCATTTCTCAACCATTTTGGACAAATGAATATATGATTTCAATGTACTCATGAAGTAGAACACAATCCAACAATCAATTTGTCATTTTGACAAATAACTAATTAAGAAAATAACTCATTATTTCCTTCAAAACACACTTTTTCCAACAGAAAGCTTACTTGTTGTTTAGGGAGACAACAAAGTTGTGGAAGAAAAAGATTGAAAGCAACATCTTTCAATCCATTAAACACTTTCTTATTGCTGTTTTAGTGAATTAAGATTTACCATGGATGAATAAATTGATTTAATTACTGATATTCTCTATGATTGTGTTAGATAACAGATAACTTTTCACACAGGAAGGGCCAGGATTTATCCATCAGGTCGGGATATGTTTCTCATGGTGAGATGAGAGGCAAAATTGATGAGTCCGATTTTCGGGTGGTATTCTCCTGTTTCCTTTTGATATTTTGTTTGTTTACGTGTCTTGTTTGCCAGACTTTTTATTCCTTTTCGTTTAGAGCATGTAGTATGTATACGTTTGGCATTTCGAAAGTCTTGTGAAAATATATACTCACGTCATACTATTTCATGATTCCGATATTTATTTTGTTCCTTCTGGTATTATAAACTCTGATTACTGGAATATTTTTGTTAATAAATTAGTAATCGTAGATAGTACACTGTTCTCTGAAATTCAAGAACTCGACTTGAGGGTTTGATTTGTTATTTCCTTAGTTTAGGAACCAAGAAACGGAGCAAGGGGGTCAGCAAGGTTTGGATAAATGAAATTAAAAAGACTACAGAGGAATCGGGTGAATAATTTGAGTTGGATCGTCAAGTATTTCCGTGCTCAAGTTCTGTCTACTAAATTATATGAACTTGAAAAGATCACTCCTAGATGATTTTTTTTTTCACTTAACATTTGAATCTAAACATCGACCTATTAATCTGTTCAGATCAATACTGGATGACCATCTTCATATGTTTCAAAACATATTGATTTGAGCCAATCCCAGTGCTTTAGGGGTCTTTCATGATGATTTCTTAAACCAATCCTATTACTTCAGGTGTCTTTTGTTGACGATTTCTTAAACCAATCCTATTACTTCATGATGATTTCTTAAAGCAGTTTATCTAACAACTGACTAATTTTTAATGTTGAAAGAGAAAAACAACCGGCAAGAACAAAGACAGGTTATATATAGACACAAGTTTCAGTGATCGAAATGATGGGATCGATAACTTAATCGTAATCTGTCCTGGAGGAGCAAGCGAGGAGGAAGAAGTAACTGTTAGCAATACAGAATGGAAGGATAACAGAATATTTTACTGGTAACTTACCTGAAATAGACTCTCAAACGATGAATTTTTTTTCAGATGGGCCGCATGTTTGTACCGTATAAGAACGATAGAATGAGGGGTAGATTCGGTTTTCTGAGGTT
Organism: Platycodon grandiflorus; assembly: GCA_016624345.1. Taxonomy (NCBI): domain Eukaryota; kingdom Viridiplantae; phylum Streptophyta; class Magnoliopsida; order Asterales; family Campanulaceae; genus Platycodon; species Platycodon grandiflorus. The sequence continues at coordinate 41,107,446 of CM028363.1, forward strand.
TAATTGAGAAGAGGCTGAAGAATCAATTAGAACATTGAATAATCTTTACAAAAAAACAGTGGAGGAAGAGGGGGGAACAAGGTAGGATATTATAAGGACAAATCGAAAGAAAGTGAGTGTGAGAAGGGAAATCAAGAGACCATCTAGTTGATCAAACTTTGACCTCAAATATATATATATATATATGTATATATATATGTATATATATATATGTATATATATATATATATATATAACAAAATTCTTAAGAGTTGCTATTTTTAGTATTCTTAATGTTGCATCAATAATTGAAATTTCATTTCTTAAAACATAGTAAATGTATGTTAAATAGTGATTTGATAATTAGATTTTCCATTAAAAAAAAAATGCCCGTCTTTTTGAGATGGAGGGAGTAAGTAATAGCAATGAATTGTGGGTAACCGTTACTCCTTCTCCATCCGAAATTGTGGAAGAGCATCGTATGGGGAAGTGATTTAGTAAAGCAATGAGGAATTACCTTGAAGTTGTTTTTTAAGCTTGCTTTACTAAATCCCTTCCCCATACAATGCTCTTCCACGCCCACGAACCATTTGAGACTGGCTTGACCTCAAGGCAATTCCTCTACTTACAATACTTATCCTTGAAAATTTTTGGTTTGGAGGGTATTTTTGTTGAAACATATGCACCATGCAGCCTTTACAAGAAGGGCTCTATTCATAGCACCCACATGTCTAAGCCCTAGTCCACCGATGTTTTTTGGGACACACATTTTGTTCCAACTAGACCAATAAATTCCTTTCTCCTTATCATTGCCCAACCAAAGAAAACGATTAATGCATTTTCGATGTTCTAGTCAGAAGGCTTTAGGGAAACCGAAACAGGCCATAGCATAGTTTGAAATGGTAGAAAAGACATGTCCGAGCACAATACGAATAAAGAACCCACTTAATAAACCAACTGAGGTCAGATATGCCTGAAACGTTATTAAGCAGTCGTCTACATACATGAGATAACTAATAGGAGGTGTAGCAGGACTTATATTGATCCCTCGGATCAGATTGGATTGTTGGAAGTATGAGAGAGAGGCTGTAATAGATTCTGAACATAAGATAAAGAGGTAGGGGGACAGAGGGTCACCCTGCCGAAGGCCTCCAGATGGTATGCTTCATCAGTTCATAACCAATTAAGACATTTTCTGAAATGAGATAGCCAAGAACAAGGGCGTTCTGATTTGAGGAAACTAAGCTATCAATGGTGGGTTTTAGGCGGTCTACAATAAATCTATAAATCTAGATTTGACATTTTAGAAAGTATTGCACAAACTAATGGGCCTAAATCGATCAGGGGTCTTTGGAGCAGGGGATTAGAACTAAGTGAGTGTTATTAATCTCTGAGAAAATTACTAGCATTTTATATCATCACCTACATATTCGATCCCAGAAATGATGATAGAACTCCACTGTAATAACATCTGGACCGGGGCTTTTTGATAGGGATTTCTTTCTTGATTTCGCCTGCATGGAATGGATGGTCAATCTCTATCAACTTGGTCCGAGAGAGGCACAAGTTGATGTGTTGAACAACATCTATATTCAATCCTCTTGACTATCCACTCCCCATTCGAGCATTTATAACCATTTTTGTTCTACGAAAAAAGATTGCGTTGCGATCCCCTAGTGTATTCCAATTTAGCAAGGGTGGCGTGGCACTTAGCTTCTAACAAATTATCCAGCTCTTCTCTAAGGAGTTGTCACACTCCCTGTCAGAAGGCTTGGAGGTATTTCGGATTGAAGCTTTCCGAGGTCCAATCTGATATTCCTATATCTTTTTTCAAGATTTCCAAGCGATCACCAACTCCAGTTATTTATGTGTCAAAGCATCCATTGTTGTTTTCTCATCTAACTTCCAAACAGCTTCTTGACAATACATTCCTTTTCTTCAAATAGCAACCAGAAATTTTCAAAGCATTTCCTTCTGTTTTCCAATCTTCTGTACTTTTTCTTCTTCAAAATGATACGACTGTGGTCTAATCTCATAATAGGGAGGAGTGGATGACCTTAAGAATAGCCTCCTTATTTCTAGTTAACCATATGAAGGAAATATTCTGTATATATCTTGAAGTGAATTTGTCTTCCTATTTATACAAGAGTATAATACTACCTAAAATACAATGCTACAATTAAGGCTAATTACATTAAATCATAATATATTAACAGATGATTGATAGCTACTGTTGTGCAGCTAATGGTGAGTTGATTGAGCTGTTTGATTGAGAGTTGCTGTATTAGCTGGAGCTGCTGTAGTATCTTCATCATCCCCCAGCAAGTGGGACGACCGAAGGGTAAGGCCTATCTTAGATAGCAGCGATTGAAAAGGGGCACGATAAAGTGGTTTTGTTAGAGCGTCTGCAAGTTGGTCAGTGCCGGAGATATAGGATACCCGAAGAGTTCCACTTTGTACACTTTCACGAACAAAATGATAGTCCAGACCAAGGTGTTTCATTCTTGAGTGAAACTTTGGGTTTGCAGCAACGTAAATGGCACCAATGTTGTCACAGTAAATGGTTAGTTGAGTAGAAGAAGAGATACCAAGTTCAGTGAGTAAATTAATAACCCAAAGAACTTCAGCAGTAGTAGCAGCGATGGCCCGATATTCAGCTTCGGTAGAGGAACGAGCTAGAGTACGCTGCTTGGTGGAGTTTCAGGAAATGGGATTGCGACCAAGGTAGAGTATATATCCTGTTGTGGAGACATAATCATCTCTGTCTCCTGCCCAATCGGAGTCGGTGAATGCGTGCAGAGATAGTGGAGAGCTACGATGTAACAGAATTCCCTTGTGTGAAGTACCTGCCAGATATCTTAGTAACCGTTTCAAGGCAGACAAGTGAACATCAGTAGGTTTATGCATATATTGTGACAGTTTGTTAACAGTAAAGGCAATATCAGGTCGTGTGAGGGATAGGTATTGCAGACTTCCAACGAGAGCACGGTAATCTGTGGGATTAGGAAGGGGGGAACCAGAATATAGAGTGAGAGGAGGAGAAGTAGCCATAGGACTAGGAATGGGTTTTTCTTCGTCCATGTGATTTTTGTGAAGTAAGTCAAGAATGTATTTTTGTTAGCTAAGGAAGAGCCCGTGAGGATGAGGAATGACTTCGACACCAAGGAAATATGAAAGCGACCCAAGATCTTTTAGAGAGTAGCGGGAAGAGATTTGTTTTATAAAGACATTAATAAGAGTGGAGTCGGAGCCGGTGACAATAATGTCATCTACATAGACAAGGAGATATATAATATGCTGAGATTGACGGAGTATAAAGAGGGAAGAATCAGAGATGGTATTGACAAATCCAAGACTGAGGAGGTAGTTTTTGATTTTGGTGTACCAAGCCCGTGGGGCTTGTTTTAAACCATAAAGGGCTTGGCGAAGTTTGCAAACATGATGTGGGCGGGTTTGATCTATAAAACCAGGGGGTTGAATCATATAGACATCTTCCATGAGAGACCCTTGAAGGAAGGCATTATTTATGTCGAGTTGGCGAATAGACCAACGTCGAGTGACGGCAAGGGAGAGAATAATGCGAACTGTAGGTGATTTTACAACGGGACTAAAGGTTTCATTGTAATCAAGGCCGGGGCGTTGATGAAAGCCTTTGGCGACAAGACGATCTTTTTGACGTTCAATAGACCCGTCAGGATTGTATTTGTTTCGGAAGACCCATTTGCACCCGACAAGATTATAAGATGGAGAAAGGGGAACAAGATCCCAGGTGTGGTTTTGAAGGAGAGCATTGTATTCAGCTTGCATAGCCAGTTTCCAAGATGGGTTTTTGAGGCACTACAAGAAAATTGATGTATTGCGACTCCTTGTTTAAGGCTTTTTTTAAAGTGCCTCATAAAGTGATCTATTAGGGCTTTTGTATGTGTTGTTTTATAGTTTATAAACTTTTTAAAAAAAGTCTCCTAAAATAGTCTATTAGGGCTCTTGAAAGAGTTATTTCATAAAAAAATCAAAAAATATATATATATATATATATATATATATATAGCCCTTTCCCACCAACCCCTACCCAAAAAAAAAAAACCCCTTTTCCCGCACAAAACTTTCCCTTTTCCCACCGGCGCCCTCAAATTTATGTTTCGTTTCGCGCACAAAACTTTTGCCCTTACCCCGAGCCGCTAGTTTCCCCAATCCACATTATTCTCCCTCTTCTTTTCATAGTCCCGCACCCAAATTCACGTCAGTCTTTCCAAGAAAGAATTAGCCGTTCAAAATAGACCGAAGAACTGGCAACGACTATTGTGCTCACAACTGATTTATATTGTTCAGAGTGGTGAGCGGCTAGATCAGACTCACTCTTTCAACCGATTTCAAGGTGTAAGACAGGTAAAATTCGATTTGGCTTTGCTTTCTAATTAGGGTTTATTTGTATCAATCTTATGCTCGATATATTATTGCTGATGGAGTGATGGGTTAATGGGAATTAATTATTGCTCGATTTCAAGGTGTTTTCGTTTGTTTTATCACATTGTTGATGGAGTGATGGGTTAATGGGAATTAATTATGTCAGTGTTTGTAGTTTTGAAGTTCAGTTTGTTCTTGAACCAAAGTTGATTGGTTAGTGCTTTCGGTTATCATGGGCGGTTTTAGATAAGTGAAGTTGTTACTATTATGATCAATTTTGGAGTGCTTTTATTCCTAAGGTTTGGTTTAATTAGCTTTATTACATCAGTCTCTGTGAGGAATTTCTTTGATTTAGTACTTTGCAGTATTTTGTTGTGTACTTCAGATAATTTTATAGTTTTTTTATCCTATCATGGCCTGGGGATCTCTTCCTCCAAATGTTTTGACCACGATAAATATAGAAAGCTTAAATTTACGAGCTTAAATTTGATTGAATCTATTACCTATCAAATGTTTATCCAAAATGGTCTACACCAAAATGGTTGGGTATACAAAGCCTAGTACTATGTTCCTGTGGAAACTGGATCGTTTCAGCTTCCAAAGCGGGAAAGCAATATGCTATACTGTCATGGAATTCTAGCATTAGCTTCACGCAGATGCTTCAGTCAAGAAGTGTTTTCATATTCTAAATTTACAACTCTCTTCCTTAGAAAAGTAAATGATTACTTTTCAACGTGATAATCTTATGATTATCATGTAGAAACTTGCGAAGCTTGAACATCCTTCAGTAGTAATCTATTGAAATCTGTGATAATAGAGGAGAAACTAAAAAAATGTTTTGGACCGTGTAATTTTCTATTTGAGAACGGAAAAAGTTCGTTCTAATGTGCAATTCCCTAACAGAAGGTTCTGACAGATTGGTGAATTTTCTGACAGATTAGGCGATCTCTAATGCTTAGTACAAACATACTCTTTCAATAGGGATCATCTATGAGGACCCGAAGGTATGGCCTGACTTCTGTTGGCTGCAGAGGCTATGTTGTTTGTCGGTCTCAAGGTTTAGGATAGAGGGCTTTTGAGATGCGTTAATTTTGAATGCTGAGATTATCTCATTCAGAAACTTGAGATTCTATTTGTTGGGAGTACGTCCTATGATGATACGAGTTAATGTGTATTTTGCAGAATAGTATTGAGAAGAAACTTTCAGAATTGAAGCTGGAAAAGGATAACATCAAAAAGGAAATTGGTCGTATTGAACCTGATCTTCACGAGGTGCTTCAGAACCAAATTCTTGGTCCCATTCATTTTTGTCGACTCTACATATAACTGATTTTAATAGATTTTTGTTCGTTTAAAAGGTAAAGCTATTTCTTTAAGGAAGATAGAGATATCTTCATTAGAGACAGAGATCAACCGTATCATAGATCAAATCTACAAAGGATTCATGAGTGCGTCGGGGTGGAAAACATTCGCGAGTACGAAGAAAACCGGCTTGCGGCAGATGGTGAGGAAAAGTTTAGCTTGCGTAGTCGATCAAAGCTAAAGTACCGGTATGTATCAAGTATAACCTTGGTGGATAATGTTCTTGCCTTTCTTGAAATGTTCTTGAACGAGCTTTCGGATATTGTTTATTGTTTCGTGATGGTTTAGCTTTCCCAAAGATAATGGTAACCTGATTTGGTATCTTAGTACTCAGAATACCGATTTTCAGTCCCTTTTATCTTATTTTCCAGGTTGGAATATGAACAAAAGCGGGACATGGGATCACGCATTGTTAAACTGGAATCTTCACTCGATGAGCTGAAAAGTGCTTTGGATCAGGCTGAGGTTAGAGAAAGAGAACTTAAGTCAACAACAGAGAAAGCCACTCATGAGATTGACCAATGGAAGGAAGAAGTTCAAGGTATGATTTCTACTAAGAGTATTAGCATCTGCATCTGAATTATCTAGTGTTTATGTGCGGTTAATGGAACAACTAAAATTTTGGAGAAGCTATTCCGGAGTAGCGATGGTTAGAAATTAATGCATAAATGGGAGACTTTTCATACTATGGATACCTTCAGCTATAGTTAATAAGAGACTGGTCTACACCAAAATGGTTGGGTATACAAAGCCTAGTACTACGTTCCCGTGGAAACTGGATCGTTTCAGCTTCCAAAGCTGGAAAGCAATATGCTATACTGTCATGGAATTCTAGCATTAGCTTCACGCAGATGCTTCAGTCAAGAAGTGTTTTCATATTCTAAATTTACAACTCTCTTCCTTAGAAAAGTAAATGATTACTTTTCAACGTGATAATCTTATGATTATCATGTAGAAACTTGCGAAGCTTGAACATCCTTCAGTAATGTAATCTATGGAAGATTACTCCTATTTTATCATATTTGTAATCTTACACTATATTTTCATTACTTGGAGCAGATTACTGCATGTAATGGTTGGTATTGTGATCAATTCACTCCGAAAAATCCTAATACTCCCAAGATTTGGGCAGAGAATTGGACTGGCTGGTTAGTTGTTAAACCATTTCATCATTCACATCCCCTTCGAATTCTCATTCCACAAATGTTTTTCACAAGTTCTTCATAATTTGACCTTTTTTCATTATTTATTTCATCAGGTACAAGGGTTGGGGTGGTAGAAATCCACATAGAACTGAAGAAGATACTGCATTTGCCGTTGCCCGGTTTTATCAGTATGGTGGTACACTACAGAACTATTATATGGTTCGTATCGAGATCCTCTTTCCAATAGAGCAAGCTCATCAACTAGCTTTCCGTCTTATCAAATAGAAATTGATTTCAAGACATTATTTTCGGAATTTGTCTAGGGCTAATATGTTTAATTTATCATACTTTGCAGTATAAATTCATACTAGCTTTCCGTATTATATGGTTAGAATACTATTTATCATATTTCGAATTGCTTTATGGGACACTTTTAGGTGACACTACATAAAATATATTGAGGCTCGTATAAGTGTCTCATAAAGTTGTTAACTCTTAAATCACTTAAAAGAGCCTCAATAGACTATTGGGGCTTCAAAACAAAGGACACTTAGTTTAAGTGCCTCAAGGTTAAAAATGCCTCAAGAAGTATTCTATCGAGGCACTTTTATGAGCCTCAACAGACATAATTTCTTGTAGTGAGGGCTTGAGCCACTGTGGTTGGTTCAAGGTTGGCGGTGGAAGAGAGAGAGTAGGCACTGTATTTGGGATTTGGTTTGACTATGTTGTGTTGAGAGCGAGTGACGATGGAGCGAGTGGGAGGTGGAGGAGGTGGTGGAGGAGAAGAGGGAGGGGGAGGGAAGGAAGTGGGGGAAGATTCTGATGCAAGATGGGCATTCGGTGCATGTGTAGACGAAGTGGAAGAAGATTCTGGTACAGAATGGGCATTCGGTACATGTGTAGACGAAGTGGGAGAAGATTCTGGTACAGAATGGGCATTCGGTGGTGAATGTATGAGCTGGACAGTGGTTGTTGGTGTAGGAGAGAGAAGTAGTGGCATGACAGCAGTACACCACTCATCAACATTAGATAGGGAGGTGGAGGGAGGGACCTTCGTTGAATTAGCAAAAGGGAAGGAATTTTCGACAAACTTGACATGACGAGAAACATAGATTTTGGCGGAGGTATGATCAAGACAATAATAGGCACTCTGAGTGGGGGAATAGCCAACGAAGACGCATGGTTTTGAACGAGGGTCGAGTTTATGAGAAGTGTAGGGTCGAAGCCATGGATAGCATAGACATCCGAAGTTTCGTAATTTGGTGTAGTTTGGAGGTATGTGAAATAGAGCGAAGAAGGGAGATTTAAAGTTGAGTGTTGGTGTAGGCATGCGATTGATGAGGTACACAGCTGTAGAGAAAGCAAGAGGCCAATAGGTGAGAGACATCGAAGCATAAGATAGAAGAGAAAGCCCGGTTTCGACAATATGTCGATGGCGTCTTTCGGAGTAGCCATTATGTTGAGGTGTGTGGGGTGGGGAGGTGAGATGAGTGACACCATTTGTGGCAAGAAAAGGGTTAAGTTTTTCGTACTCACCACCATTGTCAGAAAAGAGTGTGATTATAGGGCGGTTGAAGTATTTTTCAACTAATGCTTTAAAATGGAGAAAGGTTTGTTCGGTATCGGATTTGTGCTTTAGAGGATAGAGCCACACATATTTAGTGAAATGATCTACAAATATAACATAGTATTTGAGACCATTATACAAATGAAGTGGGGAGGTCCAAACATCACTAAAAATGAGATCAAGGGGTCCGTTAGAGGTTAAAGTAGATTGAGAGAAAGGCAATTTATGACTTTTGTTACAGTTGCATGCATTACAATTGAAAGTGGAAGAGATATGTATTGAAAGATTAAAATTAGAATTTATATATTTTAGAATATGAGAAGATGGGTGTCCTAGTCGATGATGCCAATCGAGTGTAGTGGATGATGAGGCGGAGTTGACTGTCGGAGTGATGTGGTGGATGAATGGGTTCCAGTCATAGATGCCTGACTTAGAATGGCCATGTAGTATTGTTGTCCCCGTTTGATTGTCCTTCACATAAAATGAGTTAGATGAGAATGTGAGGGAAACATTATTATCACGACAAAATTGAGAGATAGAAAGAATATTGTGAGATGCAGATGGAACATGAAGTACATTAGAGAGATAAAAATTGTGAGAGAGATAAAAAATAGAGAGGGAACCCGTGTTAGCAATTGAAAGTCCGGAACCATCGCCGATTAGAAGTTGTTCACCACCAGTATATGGTGTATGTAAAGATAGGTTGGCCAAATCATTAGTTACATGGTGCGAGGCACCGCTGTCCAGTAGCCAACCAGAGGAAGGGTTCGCACTCGCAGTGTAAGCACGAGGGGGTACTGAGGTTAAAAATTTTGGACATTGGGACGGGGATTTGGGAGAGACGGAGTGGCAGTGGGTTGGGGTGAAAGAGTGGGTGGGGTTGCATAAGGAAATTGTTGACGAAACATTGGGCATTGGGTGACGTAGTGGCCTGATTGGCGACACCATTGACAGCGACCTTGAAAAGGTTTGGAGGGTGGCCAAGAATTGCTGGGATGGGCAGTCGGGGTTGGGAGCAGGCCAGGGGAGGATGAGAAGGCCAGGGGAGGATGAGAATTAGGAATGAGTGCATGATTATCAGAGGAGGCCATGATCGAGGATGGGAAAAAGGAAGGGAGGAAGAATGTGAGAAGAAGATGATGAGGAAGAATGTGAGAAGAAGATGATAAAGACTCTGCTGGGAAAAAAAATTACTGCTCTGATACCATATGAAGGAAATATTCTGTATATATCTTGAAGTGAATTTGTCTTCCTATTTATACAAGAGTATAATACTACCTAAAATACAATGCTACAATTAAGGCTAATTACATTAAATCATAATATATTAACAGATGATTGACAGCTACTGTTGTGCAGCTAATGGTGAGTTGATTGAGCTGTTTGATTGAGAGTTTCTGTATTAGCTGGAGCTGCTGTAGTATCTTCATCAAACCATTCCCCGTTCCAAAAAGCATATGTTCGATTATTTGTCCATGTAAACACGGGCCTCCTGTGCTAGGAATCTCCATGAGACCTGTATCATCCAAGAAGTCTTTGGGGCTCAATTTCTGTAATACCCCATGACCCTGACCCACATTGGTTAGATGTGCACCTTCTATCATTAGGCATCAACATTAGCCATGGACTTTTGGGTAGACTTTTGAACCATTAGCGAGCTCAGCTTTTAGGCTCGGGAAGTAACGAACTGGGCTTACTGCCTTTAGGACTTGGGTTGTTACCATTCTCTTTCGGTCAAAGAGCGTGTTTGATATTGACATATTTTCTTCTATTAATATGGGGAGCATTCGTTGGGAGATTAATTTCGTGATCCTGTAATTAGGTTCCTGATTACTCTATAACTCCATGATTTATGTAATCAGTGGCGGATCAGGAAGTTTTTTTAGTCAGGGCACAACGGATTCGGATAAAGATAAAGAGAGATTGATGGCTTTGAAACAATCCAAAAAATTGAAAATGTGAAAACGGGTAGTTTTTTGAAGAGTGAATATGTGAAACCGTCACTTTAGTGAAGCCGATGCACCGCGTGCCTGTGAGAAGGAATGACATAGACGACATTTCCCAGAAAAGTATCTTTTTCCGATTTGAAACAAGTATTGTGTTAAACTGATTAAAAATTCAGTAAACAGAACCTACCCGAATTTTGCCCAATTTTTTAGTAGACTAAGAGTGTTAAGCTTTAATTTAGACAAACTACCTTATAACGTAACATATGTGCTAAATACAACAACCCCTTGGAAAAATACCGTTTCGCCTCTCATTTTATGTAAATAAGTATTTACACCAAAACCCCCCTCAATTTTGTATTTAGCGCAAATGGACTCCCTAAGTGTGGAATTTGGGATGACCGCCTAGGGCTGGCAGCTCTTCAAGTGATGGCCGCCTATGGGTGGCAGTTCTACCCGTGATGGCCGCCTAGGGGTAACGGTTCTACCAACTTCTGTTAAAATTTTAACGATTTCGTTAATTTTTTAACGAAAATGTTAACTTCAAGGGTTAAAAGTGTAAAAAAAATATTAACGGAATAATGGATGGCCGCATAGGGGTGGCGACCCTAATTTTTTTTTTTTTAGCATTTATGACACTTGTAAATATAAATTTTCACCAAAACAATATGGATAAAATAGTAATTGCACAGAAATATTGTATTTAGCATAAATAAGATGTTATATTTAGTGTCTCCCTTAACGTAAGGGTGAGTTAATTTTGTCATATGGATAGCAAATCTTTTTCATATGTTTGACTGTTGGAATACTCCTAAGAGCAGGAACAAGCCATCATAATTTTTTTCAGAATATGTGGATCCCACATAACTGCTGGAGCTCGTATAATTGCAAATCGTGCTTGCAATACCCCAAATGCAGACTCAACATCCTTTCTTGCTGCCTCTTGATGTTGAGCAAATAACTTATGTTTATCACTTTGTGGTGATCGAATAGACTGGATGAATGTTGCCCACGGAGGATATATATCATCGGTTAAATAGTAACCCAAGTTATACTGATTACCATTAACCGTAAAACCTACTGCCGAAGCTACACCATTATAAACATCATTAAATACTGGAGATCGATCAAGAACATTTATGTCATTTAAAGTACCTGGGGCACCGAAGAATGCATGCCGTATCCACAAATCATACGAAGCGACTACTTCGAGAACAATGGTCGCCTTTCCATTTGCTCGTGCATACTGTCCTTGCCAAGCCACAGGGCAATTTTTCCATTCCCAGTGCATGCAATCTATACTACCTAACATACCAGGAAAATCGCGTGTCTCCCCAACATGAAGCAAGCGTTGAAGGTCCTCCTCAGTTGGCCTTCTCAAGTACAAGTCTCCAAAAACACTAACCACAGATTCAGCAAAATTCTTCACGCAATCAGTTACAGTTGATTTTCCCATACGGACATATTTATCACATGCATCAGGGGATTGTCCGTATGCAAGAATTCTTATAGCAGCAGTGCACTTTTGTAGAGGCGATAAACTAGGTTTCCCAAATCCTTCATATTGTTGTTGAAAATATGAAGTATGAGCACCAAGAGCTTCCACAACTCGGAGGAATACATGTCTTCGCATCCGAAATCGTGTGCAAAATTGTTGGTCGGTGTATGTTGAATTATCTGCAAAGTAGTCAGCATACAGACGTTCATGCCCAGCAACACGATTTCTTTCTATGTAGGCACGTCGACGACCTCCTCTTTCTCCTTGTAGAGATGCATATAGTCGCCTCTTAAGTTCTTCTTTACGACGTCTACGACCTGATAGGTCGAACATATATTATTCTATTTTTGCTTCAATTTTTGCTTCAATTTCCTGCTCTAGCTCGATCTCATTGATGAAATCTTCTTCATTTTCATCAAGGTTGTGAGAATTGAAACTAGAACTTGATGACATGATTGTGTTTAAGTATGTAATTGATTCTGAAATGTAAGTGTTTGAGATGATTGATTTAACTACTAAACTCTACGACATTTATAGATCAAAAGCAATAAAAGAAAATTATTAGGCATGAGAGAGCTGTCATTATTAGCAATGAATGAGGGAACAAAATAATTACACTTTTGAATGAATCCAATGAATGGGGACTACAAGTAATTTTCTTTTTCAGTCAAAAGCAAAATATATTAAAGACAAAGAAGTACTATCACATGTGAAAGAATCCAATGAATGGGTACTACAAGTATTTTCTTTTTTAGCCAAAAGTAAAATAATTAAGGGTTGTCAGTACTATCACATGTAAAAGAATCCAATGAATGGGGACTACAAGTATTTTTCTTTTTCAGTCAAAAGCAAAATAACGAAAAATTTAATGGAAATCAAAAACAAATTAAAGACAAATTACATGGAAATCAAAAATAAATTAAAGACAAATTACATGGAAATCAGAACAAATTAAAGACAAATTACAAGGAAATCGAAACAAATTAAAGACAAATTACATGTAAGTCAAAACAAATTAAAGACAAATTACAAGGAAATCAAAATAAATTAAACACCGATCACAAATATATCTAATTAAACAGCTCATAGTTCAACCTCGCGAAGTCTTCTTTTTCTTCTTTTGTCAAGTTTTCCTTCTTGGCCAAAAAGTCCCATCTTTTGCTCAAGAGATCCTTTCTTTGCTGCTCCAGCTTCCTTTCTGTCAAGTTCACATATACTGAAAGCATATCCTTTATATCGCTGTGAAAGCATATCATTTATATCGCTGTCGCCGCAATCTATTTCCTTCAACTCTACAAAATCTTTGTTTACACGTTTTTCTTTTTGTTTTGAAGATTTCTTCCCAGGAGGTCTTGTTGGATATGCACTTGATGGGGCTTCGGAATTAGAGGAAGAGTTCGAAAAATGACCAGCTTCATTTATACGGCTTCTCTTTGAGGCACTACCTTTTGAATCTTGGTTTGTTTCATCATATAGAGCCAACCACTTGGGGGACTTTTAAAGGACTCCCCAAGCTTCAATTAACGTGAATTTTTTTCCCAGATCAGTTTGATAGATACTATGCACGTGGTTGATAACATTGTTATCATTCCACCTACTTTGTTTGTCAGCTAATGCTTGGATGTAGGCTCTAGAAAACTTTGCAGTTGCCTTCGACACCTCATGGAAATGATTCTTACATTGACACTCATTACATTTATTTCCCTTGCCACAATACTCATTATCACAATATGTTATTCTAGTCCAAAATTGTTGTAAAGATTGGTCCTTGCCAACGTAATTATCATTACTCACATTCTCCCATGAATGTCACAAACATGTTGTCTCAGTTACAGACCACCTAACCCTTGATAGGGTTGTTTTTTCACTTTGAGGAGTTGATTCATCAACCAAGTCAACACTTTCCTCTTCATGATAGTTTGGTTCTAGTTGTGTTGAGAAAGGAGGCAAATCCGAAGGTGGGGGACTACCTACAACATGTTCAGTTGAAGAACTACTTATACCTCCCATTGGAATATACGCTTGGTGGTTGAAATGTGACTGTTGTGTTGAAAATGGAGACACATTTGAATGTATGGGTGTATTCCATTGATAGGGTTGTTGCGGCATATGAAATACTGGATAATTTTGAAATTGTTGATGATTTTGAAGATTCAATGGAGGCTGATTTAGAAGTTCAGAAAAATTAGGAAAAGATGGTGGTAGATTTTGTGAGGTGGGTTGAGGAATTTGACGAGTGGAGGTTTGATTTGGCGTAGATGAACCCGAATTATCTTGATTTTGAGAGTTTTTCTTTTTCTGCAACAAAAAAGGGGAAGACATTGTTGTGGTAAATTAGCCCAAAAGTAATTAGAGAATTAATAATAATAACAGCACTAAGTGGCTTAATTAATTTAAAATGACAAATATAGGTACAATAATAACAGTAATAATAGAAATAATAATATTAATATCTAATTTATATAATAGCAATATTAATAATTATTATTTAAACTACATAATAATAATATTAGCAACAAATTAAGTTATTAAATAACTTAATGTTCAAAATGTAAAGAGAGAAAAATTAAATTTGGAGAGAAGAGAAGAAAATGGAGAAAATCTTCAAAAATTCGTAGAAAATTGATCTGGTGTCCAAATGAAGTAAACCAGGTCTCTATTTATAGGTAAAAATGTGAACTTTAATTTAGTGAAAAAAAAAATCTTTTTTGTGGTCAAAATTTGATTAAAACCGGACAAGGGGGTTTTTTTGTGGTCCACTCATAGCCTGCCAAGTGTAAAACATGGCAGGTGCTCTTTCAATGGATTGTCGGCCTCTTCAAATGGAAACGGCACCGGTTATTCTCCTTTTGCTATGAAACGGCGTCGTATTCTCCTTGAATTCCAAGTGAAGCTCTCGGATAATACGGGAGTAATATTTGCTCCCCAAAAACCTTCTCTCACCTTTAATTAAACATTTTGATACCGATTAATATCTTGATAGGGGAGCTTTTGAAGAACTTAAAACTCATAAGCTTCCTTGTTGTTCCAGCTCTAAGTTAGGCCAAAACCAAAAGTGTTTTGATGTTTTGTCAAAAGTGGTGAAATGACAAAGAATTCATAAATAAAGGCACGTGCACAGCCATCGCTTATTTTTTGTCCAAAAACTAACCGACATCACCTAAATCTGTAACCTCAACGAAAAAAGCAACTTTTTTTTTAGAAATTAAAATTATATTAATCAGTTTAAAGTCAGTTTGTGTTTAACCAAACTCAATGATTTCGTGTAAACGGTGTAGTTTTCTTAAGAACAATTAACCTATCGTTAAACCCCTCCAAAGTACACGTACGGGTCTAGTCATGAGCAAATCGTATCCTCTATTCTAAAATAGTGTTTCATCTCCTATTTTAACCATTGGATGTATGTCACATGTGCATAAAAAGTTACGGAGTAATTAATGGTGTTTATTCAGATGCACATGTGGCGTACATCCAACGGTTGAAATAGAAGATGCAATACCATGTTGGAATAGAGAATCCGATCTGAGTCATGAGTGATGTTGCTACTTAGTACTGCAAGCGAAACAAATAATTTGTGAATTTAGCTCAGTTCGGCTCGATAAAAGCTTGGTTCGAACTTATTCGTAATGCAAATAAGTCAAGCTCAAGCTCAATTGTTAGACTCATTAGTTAAACAAGCAGGCCCGGCCCAAGAGGGTGGGCAGCCAGGGCACCCACCCAGGGCTAAAATTAATAAGGGGTCCAATTTTTTTTTTATTATTATTTTTTTTTGCTGTTGTTTATATGTAAATCAAAAATAGTACCCAAGTTTTTGAATTGAGGCCGAAATTCAAAGCTTTTGTTGTTATTTTGAATTATGTTTGTTTAATTATTTATTTGTTAAATTTTGTTTTATTGTTAATTATTGCTCTTCTTTTTACAATGTTTTTGTGCATTTAAAAATTGAAAGTGACATTAACTTCGTTTATTTGTTAAACTTTGAATTATGTTTGTTCAATTGTTTGTTGGACTTTTGAGTTTGATAGTTTGTTCACATCTTACATAATTATATTGAATTTTTAATTTAGTTAATAATTACTAATTTGAAAATTCTAAATTATTCTTATGATGATTGTTGATTTGAGTAATTGAGTCTTTTGACTTTACGAGACTAAAATTTGGTAAAAAAAGTTCAGTTTTCTAGACAATAATGTTTCTCTAAACTTAATTTCAGCTCAATAGGAACTCGTTATTCAAATTGTACCGATAGCAAAAATTATTTTTGTCTCTCTAAAAAATTAAATTAAAAAAATACACAAAATTAATAGTTGATAATTACACGAGATTAATATTTGATAATTAAATAAGGGTCATTCTTTTAACTTTGCCCTGTGATTATAAAATACTAGGAACGGCCCTGTAAACAAGTCAAGTTCAACCTTGGATATGTTCGGCTCAACTCGTTTATAAAATAATTATTTATAAAAGATGTAAGTATTTTTGTTTAAGTTATTAAATACTTAGTTATATACTTTGGATATTTTCTATATGCCACATAATAAACTGTTTTATTATTTTATGATGCTAAAATATATAGTTTTATTAGATTTTTATGGAAAAAAGTATATACTATTAAAAAATTTAAAGAATATAATATAACTTAAAAAAATAAACTAGATCAAATAAACCATAAACTAACCAATACTCAGCTCGCTTCGTTTGTCCAATAAAAAAAAATTACCACAAAAAAAGGTCAACAAAAGACACTAAAAATCAAATATGTACTCATGTCCAATACATAACTTCAAGGAAAAAATAAGTCCGAAAAAGGCGACTTCTAGAAATATTTTGAATTATTTTCCATAACTCTCAGAGATTATAAAAGCACTCATTAGTTAGGTAGCCATAATAATTACTTCATGCCTTTCTCCCACTTATTTCCATCCTCCAATGCCAATATTTTCACCCTTTTACACTAGTTCTTTCAAAGTTTAGTGGAAGTTACGTGAATGGTAGTTAGTTAGTTATTTGTTTTAATTACTCCCTCCGTCCCTAAATTATTGTCTGGTTAACTCGGCACATGAATTAAGAAAACTCAATTGATTTGATTATTAATATTGGAATAGTATTGAAAAAGTATATTGTTTGTTTCCTTGAATGCACATGTGTATGTGGCTCATAATTAAAGTAGGAAGAAAAAGTAAGGATAAAATAATAAAAGTGATGTTCTAAAAAGGAAAGTTTCAAACAAGACAATTATTTTGGAACGGACGAAAATGGAAAGGAAGACAATAATTTAGGGACGGAGGAAGTATTAATTTGTACTAGTTATAAATTAATATTCCTTCCGTTTCAATCAAAAAGTTTATGATTAAAAAATTTAATAATTAAGAGATATATAAGTATCATTAAAATTAATCATAATTACAAAAATATTTGAATATAGCTAACATGTTTATACTACATGTAGAGGGTAAAGTTATAAAATTATGAAAATTACATGCATAATTTTTTAAAATAAAGTCTTGTGAAATATTTTAAAATAAAATAATGAACTTTTGCCTTAAATGGAGGGAGTAGCTAAGAAAGCTAATATCACAAGTGAAAAATTACAGTTATTATTTTTTTTTAATTTTAAAGAATATACAATATCCCTTCCTAAAAGAAAAAAAAAAAATTCGCTTCCGTTAGTTTCATTTTGTAAAAATTACTCTTACTATTTTTGCTCATACTTGTCTGGTTACTTCAATGATGGATCTCACTTATTGTGCTATCCCACATTGAGGAGATGTGAAATTTATGTGTGTCATATAATTGGTCACCCACTATCACTAGGTACTAATCTATTCATAGATTTTTGAGTGATTTGTAGTGGGCCAATTGACTCAAGTGCAGACCGATTATACATGGGCTTTAAAGGAAAATGCATAGTGCATTAATATTTATAATAAAGTAAATTAATTTTTTTTTAATTTGTGTATCAAGCCAAACAAATCAATCTTTTAAGAATAGATGGAGTATATACTATTGTTCGGGAAAAAATATATATATATATATATATATATATACTTAAAAAGTGTCGTATTTATTATTTAAACAATAAATCTAAACGGCCGAAATTGGGACGTTTAAAAAAGTGGTTGAGCTATTACTATTTTATCGTTAAATTTAGTCATTAAAATGGTGGTTGGATGTGGAAGATTTGAATTTAGAATTAGTGATAACTTGGTTATATAAATTACAAAATTAATTCAACACTATTAACATAAAAACAAAAGTCATTAATTATCTTTATTTAAATTTCTTAAAATTTACTTAAATTTCAAAATTACTTCAACGCACTCAAGCTAGGCCTGTCAATAGATCAGATTTTGGTCCAACTCCGATCTGATTTCGATGAAAAATTTTGGATATTGATTTGTATAATGGTTTAATAATCTGAATTCAATCTGAATCCGATAATTTGTTTACTTAGTGGATCGAATACGAATTTTTCTATATTTGATCCGTTAAAAATCTAATCTGATTCAAAAATAACGTATTTGTTATTATACACATATATGATATACACAATAATTATGAATATGTGTTGTTAGTGGTATAATTTTTATTTTATTTTATTCATAAAATTTTACAAACAAAAATTTCAGATCAAATATATTTTCTAATATATCAACTAGTAATAAATTCGAATATAAATTAACAAAATTAAATTTAAATGTACCTATATCAAATACATATCGATCCATTTACGTGCTAAATCAAACTATTTATTCCAACCCAATACTCCAACTTAAATAATGTACAAGAAAGAGTGTCGAATAACTTCTCCACAAAGCAGTGTCGACTGACATTCTCGGAAATCCCAATTCCTGCAAGACACTGACTCAAATGAAGAAAATTGGGTGACTTAAATGGCAGAATTCAGTGTAAGTTTTCCTCCCCTAACCCCACGGCCCCACCCCTACCCCCCACGCTTTTGACCTTTTCTTTTGCGACTCCCACCTTGACCCAGCTTCACTATTTAAAGTCGGCATGTGTCTTTAAAATGGAAAATTAAGAACTGTATGGTATAACGTTTTTAAAATATAATATTTTAAAAATATACTATTTTTAAAATGTAAATTATTTAAAATGCGATTTTTTTTTTTATAAATGAGTTTGGAATATTATGTCAAAATGTAGCTTTTTATTTCTTATTGCGTTTTAAAATTTACAAAAAAGCTAGGAATTTCAGCGTTTTAAAACGCAGCTGCGTTTTGAAAATGCAGCTTTTTCTATCGCAACATTGAAATGTAAGTTAGAAAATAAGCTGCGTTTTAACCGTGCATTTTAGCCAAAATGCTCGAACAAACGGGCTCTAATTGTCCGAGTTATTACGTTGTAGTGAAGTGTTTTATCAAATAGTATCCTCTATTATAAAAAGGTATTTTATTTTATATTTTAACTATCAAATTTTTATTACATGTACATTAAAAATTACGAAATAATTAATATTATTTATTTTTATGCATATGTGAAAAAGGTTCGATATTTAAAATAGGAGATAAAACATATTTTTTAGAATAAAAAATCATGTCTAAGTGTTTTATTGAAGACATAAATATAATACTACTACATAATTTTATTAAACTAAATAAAGTTTTGTGAACTTAGGATAGTAAAAGGACACTTCCCACTGCTTCCCAAGTGTTAACATGTAGGTGAGGCATCGCACTAGATATTTAATAACATACTGCCACCTCTGTTCCGCTCAAAAGTCAGATTAGAAAATTTTAATTATTAAAAAATATATTAGTGTCGATAGAATTAATTATAATTATAAATACACTTAAACGTAATTAATATAATTACAACCTATGTAAAAAATAAAGATAAAAGATTATAAAAGTTATAAGCATAATTTTTTTAAAGTAATCTCTTTAATTGAAACGTTCTAAAATAGTACAGTGAAGTCTCGCAAAGTCACTTTAAAGCCAAAGGTAGCCATGACCCCCTAGGCTTTAAACATTTTGTAATTTATCCTAGTAAAATATAATTACTACCATTTTTATTATATTTTGACCCCTTGAGCTTTAGACGTTACACTTTAAATTAAATTAACTCGGCCCCTTAAAAAATTAAATTAACTCGGCCCCTTAAAAATAAAATTTTGGCTTTGCCACTGGTTGACTCTTTGCCTGAAACAAAAGAGGTACTTCTTTTTCTTTTTGGTCCGTTTTAAATAATTATTTTATTTCCAAACTTTACTTTTAAGAAAATACTTTTACCACTTTATTCTTATTTTTTCCTCGTACTTTAACTATAACCAAATGCACAATATTCTAAGATGTTTATATCACATAGTTAAAAAAAATTTAGATATTATTGACGTAATTTTAAAAAATTAGCTATTTAAATGAAATATTTTAAAATAAAATAATGTACTGCTAGCCTAACCTGAAACAAAAGGATACGTTTAATTATCTATTTATAGTATAGTGTTTTCACAAAAAATATTTTCATAGTAATCATTAAAACAAAACTTAATGTATCTGAATTTTTAAGATATATTCTTAAAAACACCTTTCCATGTTTCTATTACATCCCCCAAAAATGGCCAACTCAACTCAACTCAAGTGGCTCCAACTCCAAGGAAATCAATGAATTGCATTCCCTTCTTTTCATTCCCATTTTCACTTTCGTTTCCCCCATAGCCATTAGGCCTGTTGCTTACAGCTCCTGAGTCACTTGCAGACGCATCCGAGTTTGAATCTGATAAATAAAAAAAAGACACAAAATTAATCATGAAAACATCTACAGTCGCATGCCCTTTCATTCTTGGCCGGCCAATTCAAGCAAAACTAACTACTCTTTCTCTCTAAAAATATTTTTAAAAAATAATAATAATAACTTCCCCTCGTTCCTAAATTATCATTAGGTTTGACTTTTTTAGTTAAACATAATGTTCTCTAAATGCAAATTTGACATCTATTTTTTTTATTTTTTTCAAAATCACAAAACCCGTGATTTGTAGTACTTTTAAAATACTATTAATTACGTATTTATAATTTTGAAAAAAATATACATTAAATTCGCGTTTAAAAACATTATATTTGACCAAAAAAAATCAAACATAATGATAATTTAGAAACTTAGGGAGTATTATGTTTTGACTCGACGTACAGATTTTTTAAAAAAAGGCTATTAAATTTGAGATTATTGTGTATTTTTCAATAACAATTATGTAAGATAAGACCCAATAATTAAAGTAGTAAGTAAATCAAATGTAAAATAATAAAAGTATTATTCGAAAAATACAAGATTAAAATAATACACTTTTTTTGAAATGATCTAATAAAATAATACTCAGTAAACTCTTTTCAAAAACCGAAAAGAGTAATATTAATATTAATATATGAAAATAAATAAAATTTAATTGAGATAGGCGCAAATTGGTCCATAACCAACCATCTTAACAACTAAATCAAAAAGAAAATAAATACTAACTAAACACAAAAAATAAATAAATAAAGCAAATTTTAATTTTTCATTTTATAGTTCAAACTAGTGACTTACAGGTTCAGTATAACTATAAAATGTAAGTCACAAGTGTGAACAATAAAATAAAATTTGTTTTCTGGAGTGATGACTGCATTGCATATATACAATGAACATTTTGTTTGTACCAAAACACGTCATTTCTCTGTTAATTTGAGCTCATTCCCGCCTCATAATTCTTACGGAAAATTAAATAAGGCTAACCAAGATTTTGGTGATACCTTGTTGCTGCTGGAATGGACTAAACCTGGAAAAGAAAGCGGATGAGAGTCTAGTGAAATCGGAGGACGATGCGGCTAGAGATAGACGAGTGCATGTCGAGGCAGCAGATTCATCGTTCGAATGGTGGTTGAGTCTGGTGAAAGAAGGAGATGCCAGAGATAGGCGAGTGCATGTCGAGCCAGCAGATTCATCGTTTAAATGATGGTTGAGTCTAGTGAAAGGAGACACCAGAGATAGGCGAGTGCATGTCGATGCAGCAGATTCATCGTTCAAATGTTGGTTGCTACTACTCGAAATACCCGAGGTAGCAGATTCATCATTAATAGTAAGTACTCCGCTTTGTAGATGAATAGAATCCGGTTCCGTCCTCCTCCTCGTCCTCCATCTCCTATAATCACTAGTACTACCGGCCGTGTTTCTCACTCGGTACTTCCGGGCCATGACGACATGCCAATGGTTCTTGACTGCATTGTCTGTCCTCCCAGGGAACAATTGGGCAATCGTCGCCCACTTGTTCCCGTACACTCGATGCACCTCCAACAGCCGTTCCTCTTCCTCCTCCGTGAACACGCTCCTGTTTATCCTTGGATCTAACTGATTAAACCATCTTAATCTACAGCTTTTTCCTGTATATATAAATATATCTTTTAATTATTAGACTTTTTGACGTATGTGTAAATCTTTTGATCAAAACAATGGAATACTAGTTAAAGAAAATATACCCCCGCTTAAGCGCCAGTCAATATACACAAAATAAACTAGTCACAATGAGCTAAGCTATCGATACTCCAGACAATGGTGGATCTAGAAACTGGAAAATATTTCATTTTGAAAGACCTAACTACTGGACTATATTTCACTAATAATTACTTGGTGAAAATTTGTACAATTTCAAAACTTTGCAGGAATGGTGGGCCCTGCGATCCATGAAAATGCAGTGTAAACATGCAACTGGTTTTGAGATGGACTTCGAGGGCTCGAGAAAACAGTGTAAACCGCCGCCATCAGTAAAACCACTAAACTTTTCCTCAGCTAGAGCCCTTTGGTCATATATTTTGGTCAAAATTTAGAGATAAAAAATAGCTTATTTGTAAAAATTGTGAATTAATGCTGTTGCAGAAAAAGCTGCGTTTTAAAACGTTGAAATTTTCAGCTTTTTTTTAAAATGCAGGTTTTAAAACGCTGCTAGGAAAAAAAAGCCACGTATTGAGGTGATATCCCAAACACATTTATAAGAAAATACTTACGTTTTTAAAATACTGGGTTTTTTAAAATGCTGCATTTTGAAAACATTGCGCTTTGTAAACGCTGCACCAAACGGGCTTTTAGAGCTGTTTGGTGTAGTGTTTTTAAAATGCATTGTTTTGAAAATACAACTTTTCTAAAACGCAGATTATTTAAAATACGATTTTTTTCTTTATAATTGCATTTGAAATATTATGTCAAAATGCAGCTTTTTATTCTCTATTGCATTTTAAAATCTGTATTTTAAGAAAAAACTAGAAATTTCAGTGTTTTAAATCACAGCTGCATTTAAAAAAATATATTTTTTCTACCGCAATATTGGAACGCTAAATTAAGAAATAAACTGTGTTTTGACTAAAACGCACGAACAAACGAACTCTTTGATTAATTTTGAGATAGACTTCCAGAGCTCGAGCGGGTCAACCAAAAACAAGGTGCACTGAAAACTTTTCGCAAGTTAATTGCTCGAGCGGATCAACCGAAAACACGGTGTAAACGGACCTCATCAATAAAACCACTGAAAACTTTTCATAAGTTAATTTATTTCGAGATGTACCTCCAGACTTTTAATACTATCAAACCAAAAATCAGTAAAAATACTTCAACAAAATGGTGATTTAAGTCGATCTGTATACAAGAAAATGTTCTAGTGAAGAATATTTACCGGATCTCCCGTGAAGCTTCTCCGCAATTAAATTCCAGTTTTGAGGACCATACTGAGCAACTAGTTGTATGAGCCAGGCATCTTCATGGGGTCTCCAATGGCCTCTAGCACACAGCTTTGTTTGCTTGCCACTACGTTTCCTAATCTCACCCACCTGATTATAATTCTTTGTTTCTATAACTGATCCATTTTCCGGCACCGCCGACCGACTGAAACTCCGGTGCACCATTTTGAAATCTCTCTCAGACTGATGATCTCTCCCTTCATGAGTTATAAACTCATGAGGAGAGAGAAAGTTTTTATGGGTAGAAAGATCAAGATCAGAGCTCATTTGAGCAATGGAGGTGGTGTATGTTCAAGTTGGAATTCAACGTTTGAATTTGGACGGGGAAATTAAAAAAAAAAAGACAAAAACAAGCTTGA
This sequence comes from Platycodon grandiflorus, assembly GCA_016624345.1. Lineage (NCBI taxonomy): Eukaryota > Viridiplantae > Streptophyta > Magnoliopsida > Asterales > Campanulaceae > Platycodon > Platycodon grandiflorus. Next base: position 41,131,420 of record CM028363.1, read on the forward strand.
ATCCAGACGATTCTCTCTCTCCTTGTGAGGTCAGGGCTCCAAATTCTTGCCTTATCTCTCTTGACTCTTGGGTAAGAAGGGAGTAACTGATTTCTTTGTCTTCCCTGTGTTGTCTCGAACAGAGAGTGTGGGGGTGTGTGTCAGTGTGTGCATGCAACTCAAGACCCGCTCGTGTGATGGTGGGGTTTGTGAAATGCCCTCGGCCTTTGCGCAAACTAGAATCTCTTTGTCTCTACTTAAGCTTTCTTGACATTTGAACCAAGAAGTAAAAAAACAGTTTTGGTTAGGGTTGATGACACTATAAGTCCCTTATCTTTTGACTTTTTACGATTAGTTCCTTAATAAAAATCTGCATCGAAACAGTCTCAAAAGTTTAAAATCGTCACGCGGTCAGTCCTTTTGATCGATGTCGTTAAAAAAATTTTGTTAACTCTCCCATGTCCAAGGCACATGACATTTTCTTGGGCATTAATGGAATTTCACCTACCCTTCTTCTTCCCCCACCCCTCTCCCTCTCTCTCTCTCCAGCAACGTACGCCGCCCATTATGAAATGAAACTCAAATTCCAATTCCTCTTTCTTCTCAAACCCATTATTTCCCTACCCTGAAACCCTTCCAATCAAACCCAAATTCCAATTCCCCCTTCTTCTCAAACCCATCTTCAAAACCATCATCTTCAATTTGTACCCTATTATTGAAGTGAACGATCTCGCTGAAGATTTTTTTCCCAAAGAAAGCAACAACAATTCAAATCCATCAGCAGCGTTTGAATCATCGAAAGATATTCTCCACCTATGAAGCCGTGTTCTCCTCTTCAAACCCATCGCGAACGACGTTAGAGCATCTCAAACGAGGTACTTCTGCACCACAACATTTTTCCTCCTCTGGGCCCCACCATCAGAACCCCTGGAAACATAACTCTTATATTAGTTGTACTAGCGGCGGTGACGGTGCTAGCACGCCTAATTCTTATGTCGTTTCGCCACTTGCGGTGGTTGACCCGAGCTGATTTTAGGTTGATGTGCCTTATCCGACCCAATTGCGACTTTGCCGACGGCGCCGACCACCGTTGTTACGATGAGTAGTGGCGGAGGTGGTAGGGGAGTGTACTGACAGCAGTATTTGATGCTGACCAGTGGGAAAAAGGATTTGGGGCCTTTCGGTATGTTAGAAGACAGCTTAAATAAATTAAAGAGCCCCAAGTCATCACCTGGACCAACTTTAAGCAAAAGCTCAAATAGATTTATCACTTGATTTCTTTTCTGATTGGGTGTAAAAATGTTGTTTGTCAGTCCCATATTTTTTGAATTAGGGTTTAAAGATAGTTTAATTGAAATCTGGGTTTCATTTCATGGATTTATGATTGATTTAAGCTAAACAAATCAATCAATTGATTTTTGATTTAATTTGTCTCTGAACTGGAGATTTACAACCCAAATTCTTCTGGCTTCTTCATTTTCGATTTGGGTATGAATTCTTGGTTAACAACTTCAATGGTGATAAGGAGTGGCTGGAGAGAGAGGGAGAAGCGGGGGGAAGAAGAAGGGGTAGGTGAAATTCCATTAATGCCCAAGAAAAAGTCATGTGACTTGCACATGGAGGAGTTAATTGAATTTTTTAATGGTGTCTATCAAAAGGACTACCCGCGTGACAATTTTAAACTTTTAGGATTGTTACGATGCGAATTTTCGTTAAGGGACTAATCGTAGAAAAGTCCAAAGTTAAGGTACTTGTAAGGTCATTAACCCTTTTGGTTAATATAAGGCCATTAAATAATGTAATCTCTCTGTTATTTAAATAATTAATTTATTTAATTTGACATAAAAATTAAAAAAATTAATGGACTAATTTATAAATTTTTTTATGTTATGTATTTTACTTTTAAAGTTAATGAGAAAGTGAGATTCATCATTAAAGTGACAAGGAAAGAAACGGTATAATAGTAAAAGTATTTTTCTAAAAAAAAAAGTTTAAAAACTCGACAGTTATTTCGGAACGAACCAAAAAGAAAAACAAGAAAATTATTTTGAATCGTAGGAAGTAGTAATTTGGTGCCTGAATTTTAATTTATTTCCCATTTTAGTAACTAAATTTTTTCCTTTCTTATTTTGGTTCTTAAACTCATAATTTGGGAACTATTTTGTCCTTAAGCTCGATTCTATCATAACAGATAGACATGCCCAAAATGGTTACGGTTCCGTTCTGGTTTGGAACCGATGGTTCCAATCGTGGTAAGGCAAATCGAAATCAAACCGTGGAGTTTCGGTTCGGTTCTGATTCGTCGGTTCTGGTTCTGGTTCCCGTTTTTCAGTTTGTTTTTAGATTTTTTTAAAATTTTTTGTTTTAATTTTTTATTTTTAAAAAAACTATTATAAATTGTGAAAAAGGTGTTTTATATATATATATATATATATATATTAATTTTTGCAAGAGTTATAAATTGTAAAAATTTTAAGAACTTTAGTTATCAAAAGTTATAAATTAGAAATTGTAAGAACTTTAGTTATAAAAAATTACAAATTGTTATTTTTACAATTTAAGTTTTAAGAATTAAGAATTTAAAAGTGTTAAACTTTTTACAATTTAAGAAGAGTTAATGACACCACTAGTCCCTCGACTATGGCCAATTCCACCAGTAGTCCCTTAACAATTTTTTTTTCAAAATTTACTCCCTTGACTATGAAAATTAGACACAATTGGTCCTTTTGTTGGATGCCATTAGTATTTTTCCGTTAAGTCCGTCATGTGCCCATCACGTGCCTTTAGTTAAGGGTATTTATGGAATTTTACATGCAAAGATATTTTCTAATACTTAAAACAATATATTATTTTCTCTCTCTCCCCACCCCCCACCCCCACTACATCTCGGCCCACCCACCCCCCACAACATCTCGCCCCCACCCCGATTTTCGTACGGATAGTGCTCAGAATCAACCTCCTTGTAACTTCAAAATAGAATCAGGAACGTCAATGGCCTGTCCCCATATATCAGGCATTGTAGCTCTTCTCAAAGCTATTCATCCCACTTCTTCGTCGTTTTTGTTGCACGCTTGGATTTGGGTTGTTCTCTGTTCTCATGTAATGTTTTTGTTGACTTGAAAGCCTGCCGGCCAGATCCCAAGCGATAAGACTGTTGGGGGAGGTGATGATGCCTTCAACACCTTCTTCAGCGATACCGGTGCTGGGAAACATGTTCCCTGTGCCATTTTTGTAGATCTTGAGCCCACTGTCATTGATGAAGTGAGGACTGGAACATACCGTCAACTTTTTCACCCAGAACAACTCATTAGTGGCAAAGAAGATGCTGCAAACAATTTTGCTCGTGGCCACTACACTAGTAATGCTCTATCCTCTCTAGTCTTTTCTTTTGGTATCAACATTCTAGCAACAGTACACTAATATGATTCTTATTTATTAGTTGGAAAAGAAATTGTTGACCTTTGCTTGGATTGAATCCAGAAGCTTGCTGACAACTGCACTGCTCTCCAAAATAGAATCAGGAACATCGTTTTATAGCTCTTCGTCGTTTTTAGGGATGTAAAGCTATGCATCCCACTTCTTCGTCATTTTGTGAACACCCATTGTACCTCTGGTCTGTCACTTTGTTCCTGATTCTGTGCCCTTGGATTCGGCCGTCTTTGTATACACATATGAAAGTGGTTGAGATGTTGCTTTTAGGGATGTAAAGCCTAACAGAGAGATCAATTTCTGGGGAGATAAGGATCGATGTCTTTGGATTAAACGCCAGTGAAAAGATCGATTCCGGTGGGGACTTCACTAGTGCTGCAAAGTCTTTGGATTCGACCGTCTTTATATATACATATGAAAGTTGCTTGAGATGTTGGTTTTGGGGATGTAAAGCCTAACACAGAGATCAATTTTCGGGGAGATAATGATCAATGTCTTTGGATTGAACGCCGGTTAAAGGATCAATGTCTTTGTATACACATATGAAAGTGGATTCGACCGTCTTTGTCGATTTAGAAAGTGGGGGGATGGGGGCGAGATGTTGTGGGGGTGGGGAGAGAGAAAAGAATATATTGTTTTAAATATTAAAAATATCTTTACACGTAAAATTTTATAAATACCCTTAACCAAAGGCACGTGATGGGCACATGACGGACTTAACGGAAAAATACTAATGGCATCCAACAAAAGGACCAACTGTGTCTAATTTTCATAGTCAAGGACTAAAATTTTTTAAAAAAATTGTTAAGGGACTACTGGTGAAATCGACCATAGTCGAGGGACTTGTAATATCATTAACCCATTTAAGAATTAAGGACTTAAAATTTTTAATCTTTGCAATAGTCTTGAAAAAATAGAGTTTGTAATATTGAATTTAGATTTGAGAAAAACTTTTGCAAAATAAAATAGTTTTTCTTAAATTCAACAATAGTTTTGTAATGATTACAAAAAATTTAAGAACTTAAAAAACTTACAATATAAATTTAGGAACTCAATACAAAAAATAAATAAAAAATAGGGGCGGTACCCTGACCAATTTTATTAATAATAATAAAAAATTACAATGAGGGGGACAACTAGCCTTGCCTTATTATAAAGGAGGACAAATAAGTCTTACCTCAAAATTCAAATGTATAATAAATTTCTAAATTCTAAATTTTAAAAATTTAGAACCATTGGAACCGGCGGTTCGGAACTGACGGTTCACGGTTCCTAAAAGACGCAAACTAAAATCGAAACCGATGGTTCACGGTTCATTACGGTTCACGGTTTGGACGATTTCTAGCCGGTTCGATTCCGATTCAGTTCCGGTTTAAAAAACCAAATGAGCATGTCAATAACAGGTCGTCAATTTTTCAAATAATGTCGATTCTACCCCTGGTTCATTTGATGACTATACACAGGGGCAGATGTAGGCTTTAGGGTGGGTGGCAAGTGACCCCACTCAAATGAAATTTTTTTCATTGTAAAACGGTACCGTTTCTGCTTGTGACCCCGCTGGAACTTGGAAGCTGGAAGGGAGAGGGAGAGATGCAACAAAAAAAAATAGAGAACTTACAACAGCACTGCAGCGCAGCAGCAGCCAACAAGCAAGCAACTGAAGCAAGGACTCAAGGAGCAACGGCGACGTGGATCAAAGGCCAAAGGATTGAAGGAGCTGGAGCCTCCTGGCTCTCCTCCAACGGACCAACGACCGACGACGACTTGACGACTCGACGACTGCTTCTTCAATCTTCTCAAAAATCTCCCAATTTTCGTTTTCATAGTACTCATGTTTTATTGACAGAGAGTTGTTTAGGAACATTACAACTGATGATGTAATTAAATGTTTTTATAGTATGAAAACGCGTATAGGACAATTATGATTTCTAAATTTTTATGTAATAGTTAAAATTTGTGACTCCACTGAAAAAAAATTCTGGATCCACCACTGACTATACATTTATTTTTTTATGATCTAACACGTGTGGATGTAGCTTTATATGTTGACTTTTCAATTTTTTTCTTCATCGCGTTCAGTCACCCCCAGCATGCACCACCTAACCCCACCATTTTCTCCTTGCTCCCTTTTTCTCTCTCATCACGTAGAATCTCTTCCCGTAGAATGGGCATTGGCAATGGCTAGATTTCATGAAGGGTATCATAGTGGCTGGATTCTAAAACACTAGAGCAGCGGCGGAGGTGTGACAGGATTCGGAGAAGGAAGACATTATTGATGCTAGATCGACTCAAATCTGAAAATGCACCTCCATCTTCAACCTGAAACCACCATCTTTGGAGTCAAATAGCTTGTCATAATACCCGATATTATCAATTTTGCCTCTTGTAAACCCTAGGCTTGTAAGTTTAGAACATCCCTTTTTATGTCATTTGATCTTTTGTTTCGATTTGGCTAGATTTTTTTTGTAGTTAGGATCTTATCATGTGGAGTTTCTTAAAGGCTTTGTAATTAAGAATTATTAACTCAGCATGGAGGACTGCAAAGAAGTTGAATTTGAAGCTTCTAGTGTGGTTGTCATTGTTCTTGGGTGCAACGCAGTAGAAAACAGAGCTTTTTGCAACTCCTCTCAACTGTTAATGTTACTCTCACATAGATTTTTGAACCATGTCAATGCATTCCCCTGCAGCGTTACCACAAAAGCCTTACACAAGGAGGCCTTATTTTCGGGCAAAAGGCCCATCTGCACCTCCAATGTGATGACATGATCCTTTGCATTCATCTTGCCCATATACTTCTCAAAACATAAGTATATGATACTTAGATCTAGTGGTGATGATCTGATTAAATCAAGCTCTCAGGAACTTAAGATGCTCGTCACTCTCCAATTGATAGAGAGTGGATTGCGAGTTGTGCATTCATCCTCTCCTAGTTGACAGGAAGGTCTGCTCGTCCTGACATAATAGTCCTATTTCGATTAACGAGATCCTGCATGTCTCTTGGGCGTTCCTCCCTCGTTCTCTATGGGGGGAGATCTCGTTCTTCTCTTACTACCTTTTAGCAATCGCTTTGCATCCCTCCGAACCGGCGATCAAGGTCTCTGCTATTTGACCTAACTTATATTATTTATATTACATAGCGATTGGGAAATGAATCTCCTTCCTGAATTCATTCGCTTTGGTTGCAATTGCTTTTCTTCGGTACACGCTTCCTTTCTCCATTATACTCTAGAGGAGTTGGGGCTAAGCCTTGAATAGACACTTTTTCTGCTTATCCTACTCCTAATAGGTTGTGCCCTAACATTTTCTTAAAGAGGGTCGGCTCGGATCTGCTCTTCTCAGCAAGATCCACTACGAACAATTCTCTCTGCTAGTGCTCACTCCTCCTCGACGAGTAGAGCCAGACTGTGTTAAAGCAGGCACTGTCACATTGGGTATTGGCACGGTTGGCAGACCATCAGCAATTAATTAGTTATTAGTTCATCATGATAAGTTGGTTGAGAGCCGTGAGTTGCTCCCGTAGCGCAATGGCTTCAACCGCTCCAGTTGGGCCAACATTGCGCCTCTGAACCAAGAACCCAAAGATTGCCAGACTTTTCTCTGCCTCCTAGCTCCCCGTTGTTATTTCAAGGGTGACAACGTTGGAGCTGTCCTATTTTCACATATGCAGATTGTCTTAATGCTTCCTGATACACACCTCACCAAGGATGAATTGGTAAGCCACGATTTTACTGTGCAAACGAAAGCGAAGATCAAGGAATTTCAATGGAGCGTGAAACCTCGACAATGTATTGAAATCAATCCAAACTCGAACCTTGACATCCATAGACACAACATGAGGCTTGAGACGACTACGAACCTTGGTATAAAGAATAACAATTGGGGCATCAGAGTAAGATAGTTGGAAAGGACTTTCACAAAGTTGCATCAAGTCATACAAGTCAGTAGACTTTGTAAAAGTACGCAAATGGGGCTACTGAAACATTGTTGATGGGTAAAATAGAAAAGTATAGAACTAGCAAGAACAAGGTAGTACAAATATTATATCATAGGTGCTAAATACAACACCCAAAAATGCTACATATAACACCTCCCCCTTGGAAAAAAATACCATTTTGCATCTCATTTTATATAAATAAGTATTTACACTAAAACCCCCTCAATTTTGTATTTAGCACAATGGACCCCCTAAGTGTGGAATTTGGGATGGCCGCCTATGGGTGACAGTTCTACCCATGATGACCGCATAGGGGTGGCGGTTCTACCAACTTCCGTTAAAATTTTAACAATTTTGTTAACTTTTTAACGGAAATATTAACTTTAGGGGTTGAAAGTGTAAAAAAAATTGACAGAATAATGGATGGAAATGGATGGCCGCCTAAGGGTGGCGGCCTTGTCAAATTTTCTAGTTTTTTTTAATTTTAGTTTCTTACAATTTTCACCAAAAATATGAGCAAAATAGTAAATTCGCCGGGGGTGTTGTATTTAGCAGCACTCATATTATATATCAGCAAAGTATACATCAACAGGAATACAAAGTGGACTGGATACAGAGTGGTTCACACCCAAAGGGTGTTACATCTACTACCAAAGTGATCAACCCTTGATTTTAAAGCAATGCACTATTTTACCCAAGAGTTACAATTATAAAGCCTACACCTAGTCAAGTTTCTATAAAGGGAAAACATGAGTGCAATAACTAACTTGACAACTTATGGATTGTGTACAAGACAACTTTGACTTGGTATTTATGAGAGAAACGTTCTTCAAGTAATGATCATATCTCACACGTCTGTGTGTAACACTACTGGAAAACACGCAATTACTGTCGGAGAAATCCGAAAGTAATTCTGAAATTCTGACATTAATAATGAATTTACTGTTGGATGTGCTCCGACAGTATTCGATAGTAAACGTTCGACGGTAATTCAGTCTGACAGTAAATCCGACAGTAAACAAGTGACAGACATAACCATTCTGTTAATTTACTGTTGGAACAGCGTTAATTTTCTGGCGAAAATCCGACAGTAAATTAACTTTATTATTATATTTAATAAGGAATTACTGTCGGAGTTCCGACAATAAATATAAAGAAATTTAATTTCTGTTGGATCTCCGACAGTAAAATATTTCAAAAATAAAAAAATAAATTTTATAATTTAATAATTTAATTTTTGTTTCACCTGATATAGCAGTTATATATAATTTTTGTTTCACCTGATATAGCAGTTATATATACACAGTCACACACACAAACACACTGCAACAATAAACTATAATTAACAACTAAAACATAATTTAAAATTAAAATATATGCAATTTAAAAAATATTACAGTACCAAAAAAATGTGTCTGCTGTGGAGGGGGGTCAAATAAATTACGCACAATAGAAGATCTAGTAGGCTACTGCTGCTCCATGACCGTCAGCTGCTCTCCGCCTCCCGCATTGCTGGGCCGCGCGCACCACCGCCGCATATGTTGGGCTCGTCGCATCTGCTCGGCTGCACTGCTGCTCGAGAGTTCAAGTCTTCTCGACCAAGGCACGCTCGGTAGCTAACTGGTACGGAGGACCAGAAGATGCGGTCGCCGAGGAAGAAGTCGATCCGCCTTGTTTCAACATAGCGGTGCCGTGGTCACCAAAGCCGTAGAGGCGAGATCCCCTCTTCTTCCGTGACTCCGCAGTGACCGAATGCCAAATGTTGCCGACAAAGGGCGTCGGCACCTAGGGGGTCGTCTCGACAAGCCCGTCGGCTACCTGCGTGTCCATACTCGCCTTATAGTCATTCTGTGTCATAAAAACATAAAAACATTAATAATAACATTTTAATTAACTAATCAATAGAATTAAATTAAAATATTTTAAGTAATATTTACAAATGCTTTCTTTACCGTCTCATCGACAAAGAGAAACGGCGAATCAGCACCAAGAGGAGCAGGAGTGGTGTGGGTCACAGCAAATAAATCAGTGTAGGGTACCTCGGTACCGTAGTGTCGATTCTACAAATATAATGAATTAAAATTAGCGAACAATATATATTAAGGTATAACTTGATCAACTTATAAGAAAATAATAAAAACGGCCTATATATATTCAAACCCTACTAAGACAGCCTATTTGAACCCAATCCCTTCTCATAACAACCTATTAAGACTCAAATCGTTAGAAAACAGTCTATTTACACTCAAATCCCATCTAAAACAACTTATTTATACTCAGAGCCCTACTAAAATAACTTATTTACACTCAGAGCTTTCTAAAACAACATATTTGCACTCAAACCCTTCTAAAGCAGCCTATTCAAACTCAAAACCCTTTCATAATGACCTATTTACACTCAAACCCTTTTAAAACAGTCTATTAAGACTCAAATCGTTCTAAAATAGTCTATTTACACACAAACCCCTTCTAAAATAACCTATTTACACTCAAACCCCTTCAAAAATAACCTATTTACACTCAAACTCTTCTAAAGCAGCCTATTTACACTCAAACCCTTCAAAAATAGCCTATTAAGACCTAAATCATTCTAAAACAGTCTATTTACACTTAAACCCCTTCTAAAATAACCTATTTGTACTTAAATCCTGCTAAAGTAGCCTATTTACACTCAAAACCCATGTAAAGCAGCCTATATACACTCAAATCCTACTAAGACAACCTATTTTAACTCAATCCTTTTTCATAACAACCTATTAAGACTCAAATCGTTATAAAACAGTTTATTTACACTCAAACCCCTTATAAAATAACTTATTTACACTCAGAGCCCTGCTCAAACAACCTATTTACACTCAGAGCCTTCTAAAATAATTTATTTACACTCAAACCCTTCTAAAGCAGCCTATTTAAACTCAAAACCCTTTCATAACGGCCTATTTACACTCAAACCCTTCTAAACAGCCTATTAAGTCTCAAATCGTTTTAAAACAATCTATTTACAATCAAACCCCTTCTAAAACAACCTATTGAGGCTCAGAGCCTGCTAAAGTAGCCTATTTACACTCAAAACTCATGTAAAGCAGCCTATATACACTCAAATCCTACTAAGACAGCCTATTTCAACTCAATCCTTTCTCATAACAACCTATTAAGACTCAAATCATTATAAAACAATTTATGTACACTCAAACCCCTTCTAAAATAACTTATTTACACTCAGAGCCCTGCTAAAAAAACTTATTTACACTAAGAGCCTTTTAAAATAAGCTATTTATACTCAAACCCTTCTAAAGCAGCCTATTTAAACTCAAAACCCTTTCATAACGGCCTATTTACACTCAAACCCTTCTAAAACAGCCTATTAAGACTCAAATTGTTATTAAAAAAGTCTATTTACACTTAAACCCCTTTTAAAATAACTTATTTGCACTCAGAGCCCTGCTTTCAGCCATGGATTTCATAGCATCCACATGGCTACCCAACAAATTAATTTAAACTGTAAGTGAAACAATAAAATATGTTATATATGTTTTGAGGAATTAATAATTAAAGCATGTATTAATTACAATACACCACATTAAAGTCCTTACCATGCGCAAGTGGTGCTCAGAGGTGTCCCGAGGTGTGCTTCACCCCCCTCCCCGTTAAGCTCAGCCTGTTCTGCCTTTGTCGCTCGGCGACAGCCCTAGCTTCCTCGGAATCCCACGTCGAGGTAAACCTGTGAAAATATTAAAATTGTTATAGATACAATATATACAAAATAACATATATTTAAGGAATGAAATTAAATCAAGTATACTTATTATAATGTACTTACTGGCGCCAGACATCATCGATGAAACCTGGAGCCCTCGCCCTCTTCTCATTCCACGCCTTCTTCATGGCGTAGATCCAATCGCGATACTTCTTACAGCACAACAACCTAAACGCTTCGTACGCCTCGGCGTTAGAGTGCTCAGGCCAACAATAAGTCCGCTACAAGTTTGACCAATTTAAACATATTAATTATAAACTTTGATAGAAAGTATTAAATTATTAAACTTTAACATATCTTATCTTACCCTAAAATCATCCCACCAGGAGTCTCGGACCTCCTTAGGCACGTCAGAGAGTACTCCTCGTGCCTCATCGCACGTAGGATGCGTCCAATAAAGCGAGCAGGATCGGGATACCCGCCTGCAAACCTGTCAAATATATATTAAACAAATATATTACACAAATATGTAATTAACATTTAACCAAGGAAGCATTAAAATTTTAAAACTGTAAAATTATTACTTACTGCTTAAGGCCGGAGATGGTAATGATAATCCTACCATCTCTATCAACAACCTCTGGGGTAGATGATGACCCAACCCCGCTGATCGGATCGTGGGGAGAGTCGGGCACATCCTCGGGCTGAGAAAAGTGAGTCTCAGCTCCTCCTGTAGGTACAGGTGGCTGTGTACCTGTAATGCAAGTAGATAGAAGTCGGATCTTACCAGTCCGACCCCTACCTCTACCAGCTTGTCCTGACATGTCTATATATGATAAAAATATAATTAATATATTAATGATGATAATTAACGCTAAGTTTAAATGACAATTAAGTTAAAATACATAACATAAATTAAAATGAATCTTCTTCATGATAACAAGTAACATATAAATAGTGTTCTACACATGACTATTCATCTTTTACAAAAAATAAAAGAACCTAAACGGTACACAAGACTACTCAGAGTCTTCATTCTCAATGTCTTCATTTTCTTCATTCTCAGATTCTTCAGTCTCAGCGTTTGAGTCGCTACTACAAAACTCAAGGTCTTCTTCATCGTCATCCTCGGACATCCAATCCTCTTTATCTTTTGTTACCTCGTCGTCTTCTTCTGCATCACCTTCAATAATCGGGACTTCGTCTTCAGACGGGGAAGGAGGTGGCAAATCAACGGGTAATACTATTTCCAGGCCCAAGGGAGGCACAGGCATTTCATCCATTGGATGACTATCGGAAGATACAATGGGAGGCACGGGCATTTCATCTTCTTGATAACATCCTTCTAATGACGATTCTGTAGTTATGTCGTCAGACCAATATGCTATATCAATCGTGCTTCTGGCCTTAGTCTTCCAAACAGCCCACCATCCCCTCTCATCAGCTCGCCGATAAGGGTATGGTGTCATGTATACTTGTTGTGCTTGTGATGCTAAGATGAACACATCATCACCCGCATGTCTAGACGTCTGCTTCACATCGATTAGGTCAAACGAGTCATGCTTTTTTATACCTCATACAGCGTCTCGCCAGTAACATTGAATAGGACTATATTTTTCCTCCCGAGATATCGTAACTTGATGACTTCTTTAAGGACACCATAATAGTCAAGGTTGCCTTTAAGATTGACACCGCTGTTATCTGTTTATTTTCCCTGCCCGTATTCCTTCGTATGGAAGACATAGCCATTCACATAATATCCGTTGTATAAAGTAACTCTCGTCAACGAATTTGCAGATATATAAGATAATCTCGCGACTTTCGGGTCATTAGGATTTTCCAAAACCTGGAATGTAATTCATAATAGACATTTTTAAATGACTGAGATATTATACCGTTTGGATGTATATATAAAATGTCTACATATAAATCGAGCCAGGAAATGATATACATATTTGCGTAACCACGGCGGAAACTCTTTCTCTGTCCTGATTTCTCGCAATTCGTCAGATATATCATCTCCGGCTTGATCTTCGAACATACTGCATTAGGTTTAGAGTTTATACAAGTTATTTATGCATGTTGCAACTTTAATTTGAATCGGACGACTATCTAAAATTAAATGAAATTGATAATTAACTTACTTGAGATATTCCTAAACCTCAGGACAATTAAGGAGTATATAGAGTCTCGCAGCGTCATACTCCTTATTGATTAGCATTCGAACCTTAACCCGTTTACCGAGTGGCCGACCCGGAGCATTAAATAATGAGATGTCTCCATTGGCATCGGGTTCTCCACCATCATAATTACGCCCAACCCTAGTCAATCTCGTTTCAACATCGGGATGAAAATATTGCGCGGCAAAGGCAACAATTTCCTCTATAATAATAGCCTCGCATATTGAGGCCTCAACCTTTGCCCTGTTCCTCATCTTCCTTTTTAAATGACCAAGATACCTAATTGCAGATGCATGACAGGATAAATAAATGTTACACAAGTTATAAATGACTTTTAAGTATGTTATAGAGGAAAAAAGATTATTATGAGACGAGTAATTACCTCTCAAATGGATACATCCATCTGTATTGAACTGGACCCCCAACCCTAGCTTCATATGCCAAGTGGACCGGTAAATGCTCCATAGAATCAAAAAAGACGGAGGAAAGATCTTCTCAAGTTTGCAAATCGTCACGACAATGCTCGCTTCGAGTCTTCTCATCTCATCAACCTACAGAGTGCTGGATGATAACGCTTTGAATGACTCACTCAGCTCGGTTAACGCAATCCATATATTGTCGGGCAACAAGTCTCTAAGTGCAATAGGAAGTAACCTGTTTAGTAACACGTGACAATCATGACTCTTCAAACCATGAACCTTTTCTTCATCTACACTTACACAATTTCTGATGTTAGAAGCGTAACCGTCTGGAAGCCTCAATCCCTTCAACCACTTCAACACTAGAAGTCTTTGATCCTTGGTTAGCACGTATGGGGTGATAGGTTTCACTGTTTTACCATTGACCTCTTTTATCTCCAAGCCAGGCCGCTTACATATGTCTTTCATGTCCATTCGGGCTTTGGGTGTGTCCTTGGTAGTGGCCCTCCAATCTATAATGGTGTTAAAAATATTGTCAAACACATTCTTCTCAATGTGCATGACGTCAAGGTTATGGCGTATCAAATTATCTTTTCAATACGGCAACTCCCAAAATATACTCTTCTTAGTCCAATTATACTTTACACAGAAATCTTGTAGTCTATCCTTTGCAAACATCTTCCCCCACCTGGTCTTCTGTAGTTTAGATACCTTTTCATAAACAGCTTCACCGCTCAAACGTCTAGGCGCCTCATCACGCTCAACCCTATTCTTAGTGAATTGCTACTTCTGTGATCTAAATGGGTGGTCATCCTGTAGAAATTGACGATGACAATCAAACCAACAAGGTTTACGAGAGTGCTCGAGTGTGAACGACTTAGTGTCATCCATACAAATAGGACATGCTAGCTTCCCGTGTGTGCTCCAACCCGATAACATCTCATAGGCAGGGAAGTCATTCACCGTCCACATCAACGCGGCTTTTATTTTAAAATTTTCTTCTTTGAATGCATCCCATGTTTCCACTCCGTCTTCCCAGAGCATTTTCAACTCGTTAATCAAAGGGCAGAGATAAACATCAATATTCTTGCCAGGGCTAGTCGGTCCAGGTATGAACAGTGACAAGAACATGTAAGGATCACTCATACACAACCACGGTGGAAGATTGTAGACGGTCGCTATAACCGGCCAACAAGAGTAGGACTTCGCCCCAGGCCCGAAAGGAGTAAAACCATCCGCGCATATGCACAACCTTATATTTTTAGCTTCGGTAGCAAAGTCAGGATGGGTTGCATCAAATTATTTCCAAGCCAAGCCGTCTAACGGATGGGTCAACACGCCATCCTCGCGCAGGCTTTCCTTGTGCCAATGCATAGCTTCTGAATTAGCTTTAGACACGTAGAGGCGTTGTAATCTCGGAGTCAAAGGCAAGTAACGCAACTGCTTATAAGGTTCATTCTGTTTGCGTTTTGAACTGCCCCTCCGTTTCGGCTTATATCTATCCTGGCCACACACGGAACACTCTTTCAAGTTTGAATCTTCCTTGTAGAAAAGCATGCAATCATTCTTGCACGCATCAATCTTCTCATATTTCAACCCAATATGCCCAACCATCTTCTTTGTCTGATAGAAGTTCTCTGACATCTTATTCCCTTTCGGCAAAGCTTTTTTCAGTGCTTTCATGAGACGATCGAAACCAGATTGACTAATATTGCAATCTGACTTGATGTTTAGGAACTCAGCCACAGTCTCCAAAATGGTCTGCTCAGAGCCAGGATACAGCTTCTCCCTTGCAGACTCCATAACATTAATGAACTTATTAGCTGCAGGATTTGGCTCCTCTTGACGTGCGTTCTCTGACCAGTCAAAATGAGCACCAGTAACATCCAGAACCATATCTTCCATACCACGAACTGGTTCATCGTTCACACTTGTATTTACTAGTTCAGGTTCAGGTACAAGATTCCTCTGCTGGTTACTTTCCGGCCTAGTCAATACTCTAATTTGCTCACCGTGAGCTACCCACCGCTTGTACCCAACTTGAAACCCGTGTTGGAGAAGGTTCTTCTCAACAATCATCGAAGGGAAGTACTTTCAATTTTTACATCTATAACATGGACACCTAATGTTGTTACCACTCATGTATTTGGGGTTCGCTAGAGCAAATTCGATAAAACTCTTCAAACCTCCAATAAACTCATCTGTAATACCATTACGATTCAGCAACCTCCGATTATACATCCAACTGCGATCGTCAGTCGGCATCACTCCTATTAAGCAACAAACGATTAGTATGAGATCGAATACACTATTAAGTAATCACACGAATGGCATGTATTGTAAACCCTAATAAACCCTATACCTTAAACCCTATTTAACTCGTTATGACTATTTATAATCGGTATCTATCATCATATTCTCGTCAACCCATCTCCTAAGCTGATCGTCACAAATTTTCCACATCAATGTAGGTTTATTGGATTCAAGATGGGAGATCATTCAATTGAAGTACCTCTTCCATTCGCCGTCAAGCAATTTCTTGATAAAATTTGTGTACGTCGTCATTTATCTTTGCTGCCGAATTAAGATTATTTAAGAAAAAAGAATTCTTGAAAGCATCCAAGGAAAACGTAGTTTTTTAAAAGAGGAATTCTTGATGTCATTGATAGTTGTCCATCCTTCATTGAAGCCTACAAATATTGTTGAGGAAGAAGAGTTATCAGCACTTGAGAGTGAGGTCAAAAAGGATTGCAAATTATCCTTATACTGGAGTTAAGACTAAGCTTTAACAAAACTTAGTAATATCTCCAGCATAAGGATAGTTTTCAACCCTTTTGAGCTCACTCTCAAGTGCTGATAACTCTTCTTTCTCAGCAATATTTGTAGGCATCAATGAAAGGACGGACAGCTATCAACAACATCAATAATTCCTCTTTTAAAAAACTAGGCTGTCATTGGATGCTTTCAAGAATTCCTGTTCTAAAATAATCTTAATTCGGCAGCAGAGATAAATGACGACGTACACAAATTTTATCAAGAAATTGCTCGACGGCGAATAGAAGAGGCACTTCAATTGAAGGATCTCCCATCTTGAATCCAATAAACCTACATTGATGTGGGAAATTTGGGACGATCACCTTGAGAGGTGGGTTGACGAGAATATGATGATAGATACCGATTATAAATAGTCATAACGAGTTAAATAGGGTTTAAGGTATAGGGTATATAGGGTTTAGGGTTTAGATAAGGTTTAGGGTTTAGATAGGGGGGTTTAGATATGGTTAATTTAAATTTTTTTAGGTTTATTGTTATCTTTCCTCTTCCTCCTTTTTTTCTTCTCACTGTTAATATTCTGCACTTTAGGTAAACCAATTTCCATTGCATGTCTCCGGTTTAAGGTATATGGTATAGGGTTTAAGGTATAGGGATTAGGGATTACCGGATTAGGGATTACTGAATTAGGGATAACCAGATTAGGGATTACCGAATTAGGGATTAGGGATTACCGAACTAAGGATTAGGGATTACCAGATTAGGGATTAGGGATTACCGAATTGGGGTTTAGAGTTTAAGGTTGTGATTAAGGGTAAAGGTTGGGGTTAAGGGTATGGTTTAGGGGTAAAGTAGGGTTAAAGTTGGGTTTAAGGATTTCGGTTTAAGGTAAAGGGTATAGTTTACGGTTAGGTTAGGTTTTAGGGTTAGGTTTTAAGGTTAAGGTCGGGGTTTAGGGTCAAGAGTTAGGTTTTAAGGTTGTGACTAGAGTTATAGTATAGGGTTAGTGTTTAGGGTTTAGGGTTTAGGATTTAAGGATGTAGTTTAAGATTAACATTAGGTTAGTATTAGGGATAAGAGTTAGGTTTTATGTATAAGGGAATGGTTTAACTAGGGTTAAGAGTATGGTTTAGGGTTAAGGGTATAGTTTAGGGTTAAGTTTGTCTTTTAGGGTTAGGTTTTAAGGTTAAGAGCATAGTTTAGGGTTAAGATTGAGTTAACGGTTCATATTTAAGGTTATGTGGTTTAGGGTTAAGATTGAGTTAACGGTTCATGTTTAAGGTTATGTGGTTTAGGGTTTTTATAATTTAATAATTTAATTAGTTAAAATTTAGGGTTTAATTGTACGTATACATAGAGTACTTACCTAATAACTATCGGTATCGCACTAACTTACATATATCTAACCAAACAATACATACACCCTAACATATAAATTTATACAAAAAAAAAATTGCGCAGAAATATAGAGAAATTACATATTTTTTTAAAATTAAAAAATACATAATTACACATTTACCACACATTAACAATAAAATTTCACAATACCACTTTGATTTAAATATCGATATAGCAAGTAACATTAACAAAAAAATTACAGAAAACAAAAAAAATATATATATATATATAAACAGAAAAAAAGAAACATACATTTTTAACAAAAAAATAAAATACACATTTACACAGAATAAAACATAAATTAACAAAAATAAAAAAATAAAAAATATATAGAATAATTCTACACTACACAAAATACAAAAATTAAAATTTTTTTTCACCAACATTAACAAAAAAACAAAATAAAATACACATTTACACAGAAAAACATAAAATTCATAAATATACAAATTTATATTGAATAAATTCACAACAAATAAATAAACACTAAAAAAAAAACAGAAACATACACATTTAAACAGAAAAAAGAAACATACATTTTTATACAAAATTTAAAACAATACATAAATTAAATACAAAATTAAAATATATATATATATCGAGGGAGAGAGAAAGGGTGGTGGTGGCGCAGGAAGAGACGGTGGCGCGGCGGGGGTGGCGCGGCGGCGCGCGCGAGAGAGAGAGAGAGAGAGAGAGAGAGAGAGAGAGAGAGAGAGAGCTATAGATCTGGACTTAAAGGGGGGGTGAGTTCGATTTGGGGATTTTACTTTAAATTACTGTCGGAGCTCCGTCAGAAACTCCTACTTAAATTACTGTCGGATGTATTACTGTCGGATTATCCGTCAGTAATTTTAACAACTAATTTTCTGATGCTGAAAAGGGAATATTCGAAGAGTATTCCTGTATTACTGTCGGATATTTTACTGTCGGAAGCAAAGGGTATATTCGAAGAATATTCCTGAATCACTGTCGAATAAATTACTGTCGGAATATATCCGACAGTAATTCTTATCCCGAATATTACTGTCGGAAATCCGACAGTAATTTCAGATATTCCGTCAGTAATTACTGACGAATTTAATCCGACAGTAATGTATCCGACAGTAATTAGCGTGTTTCTAGTAGTGTAATCAATGAGGCTTTCAAAGACTTAGAGTTTGGAAAGCCACTGAATGATTTGTTCAATAACTGCAAGGTTGGTGTGATCTAAGCCTAATAAAAAAGAACTAAGAATATTTGAGTGCTTGTTGTAGAGAAAGATCTGGAGAAAATCCTTGAGCTCCTCAATAAATTCTAGTTAGCCTTCTTCAATGCTTCTAAGTGCAACCTTATATAATAAAGGTCTTAGAGTTGTTAAAGAGGGTGTTAATTCAACCACTTTGATTAAAAATTTGAATGTATTAAATACATATAGCTGTTGGAGTTGAATCTAACTGGATGATCCCATTGATAGTCTTCAACGTGACCTGTTAAGTTGTTGCAAATGAATTGCATAGACAATTTTACTCAAAAATGGCATAGGCAATCTTTTTTGTTGAAGATGTTCTTTCTAAATTTTTAGCCAAATGAGAAAATTTCTTTTAGCAAACTCATGTGAAAACACATGCAAAGCTTTTCGAAGTCAAACTTGGATAACGATTGAAAATATCTTTAAAAATTTCTTATCCAGTCCACGTAGGATTAAGTAACAGCTTATATACTTCGAATCCTCTTTATCAATAGGCTTTATGGATGAGAACACGTAGGAAGACTTTGCTCCAAAACACAAGTTTGTTGATAGAAACCTGCTTACACACTACACCAGCTTATCTAGTTTGTAGATGAGAACACATAGGTAGACTAGGTCCTTAGTTTGCTACCAAGCTGGAGAGGAGTCCCTACCTCGTCACCTGGTTGGGTGTGTAAAGTGTATGTATGTACAACTCGGCCCCCTACGACTTGAAAAGTGTTGAGCATCTATAAAGCCAAAGTAATACTCCCTCCGTTCCAGGCAAAAATTAAGGGACGGAGGGAGTAGTACCCATTTAGAGATAGAGAAAGTACTCCATCAGTTCCAGGAAAACAATCAATTATTCTATGTTTATATAAAGAGTTCACTTTCAAAAATTATACCAATAATCTTCATAATTTCATAATTTTACCCTCCACATGAGGTATAAACATATTAACTATATTCAAACATTTTTGTACTTATTATCAATTTTAATAGTACTTATATATTTTTTAATTATTAGACTTTTTAAACGTAGACTCTTTAGATGGAACAGACGGAGTATTTATTATCTTATTTGATATTTTTTAGGCTTAGTGGATTAATAACACAGTTAGATATTATTTATTCAAATACTCCTTTCGTTCCACCCAAAGAGTCCACGTTTGAAAAATCTAATAATTAAGAGATATATATGTAGTATTGGAGTTGATCATAATTACAAAAATATTTTAGCGTTAAATGCTTATAGCATATGTGGAGGGTAAAATTGAAAGTTTATGGAGATTGTAGGCATAATTTTTTAAAGTGGTATCTTTAGACAAAACATCCCAAAATAGTACAGTAGATTCTTTGCTTGGAACGGAGGGAGTACAAAATTGGGCAAAATTCGAGCTGGTTCCCTTTTGACAATTTTCAATCGCTTCAAGACACGATAATTGTTTTCAACCGGAAAATGACACTTTTATTGCAAAATATCATCTATGCCCCTTAAAAACACGGAACAGTGCACGTTGTGCATCGGAAAAGCAAAAAACAAAAATCGCAATACAACACGATGCACATAAAAACACGAAAGCCCACGCTGTGCATTGCAAAACAAAGACGATGCACAAATAACCTTTTTCACTTGTGATGCACCAAAAGTTGTGTATCGCACTAGAAAAACAAACTAACCCTCTTCACTTCAAAACACACAGCAAAAAAAAAAACCCCTCTTCACTTCAAAAAATAGAACAAAAATTCATAAAACCCTTCAGAAATTTTGTAAAAACTTTTGAAAATATTATCGTGAGTTACTATCAAACTGAGAAAAAAATGTCTTCTCAACTACAAAAGAGCACCGGGAAGAAGGCAAGAACCACCAGAACCAACAAAAACGAAGTATTAGGTTAGTATTGGTGAAACATTTTATTGTCCTGAATATCGTTTGTAGGGTTACAAATTTGCATATAAATGTAGGGTTTTTTTAATCACGATGAACAAATTTTATGCATCGTATTGCAAACTTTTGTTATTTTTTATGCATCCTGATGCATCAATTTTGTGCATTGTTATGCATCATTTTTGTGCATCGAGTACACGATGCATTAATTTTGTGCATCGTGTGTGCATTTTGTTTTGTGCATCACGATGCACAAATGTTACATCATGTTTTACTTCTTTTTGTAATTCTTCAATCATGTGACTGTAACCACAATATACGTGTTATGCAGATGCTATAACTAAAAATCATGCTAGAGTGTATACAGATCAAATATGCAGTCCCTCATATGTCAAATTAAGAATATCAAATTCAAGGATGAGCATAAAACATCACTAAAGAAAATACCTTTTTGGTACCTCATTAGGAGCATAATTGCTGATGATGTTGTACACGATCATTGTAAGAAGGACGATTCGATAATAAGGACTATTGTCAAATTCTACGTCAAGGGGCAACAGAGTTTTCGGTTTGGGAGGAAAATGATGAAACTTCAACCAATAGATGTGAAGCTCATATTCAGCATAAACAATGGAGATGATGATATAAACATATCGTTTTACAAATTGGATCGCACTAATTTCCTCCAAAGGTGCTTCCCGAAAAAAATGTCAAAGGAATCAAAGAACATAAGATTAAAGTAGAGATGTTAAAAGGGCTATGGCCGTTTAAATTGGAAAAAATAAAGTTAGGGCTCAATATTTTTGGCTCGTTTAAAATCAAGGCTTTTTAGCCCGGACCGTGTAACCCGCGACCCATTAGAGCTGGCCCGCCAGGTTTCAGGGTTGGCCAGCTGCCCGGCGTAATATTAATTAGGTCATAAAAAGTTTATGACATACGTAAAACAACCACCATGAGAATAAAACCAACAACTTTCTAGTCTAAAGTCAAACACATTTACCCTATGCGCTATAGATCTTCTTTGTGTACTTGTGAATAAATACTGAAATATAAATAATTTTTTTGGAAAAACTGCTAAGTAAAGCTATTACAATATTTATTTTGAGAAAAATAAGTTGAAAACTATAATACAGCGATGTAAAAAAATGTATAATTTATGTTTCTTATGAAAAACATAATAAGCTATCTAAGTTATGGGTGGTTTATCGATTCACTATTTCAAAATATTGTAATATTATATCTTTAGTCATGGCCCAATAGTGGCCCGTTTAGCTCGAAGTCCGCTAGGGTTAGGATTAGTTCCGCAATATAAGTGGTCCGAAAAAATTGGGTTGTTTAGCCTGCAGCCCGTTAGGGCCACAACCCGTTAGGGCTGACCCGAAACCGCTAGGGCTAGCCCGTTTAACATCTCTAGATTGAAGTTAAAGTTGGTTTTCGATAGAATTAAGAAAATGATAGAGAGTATGGATCGAGTAGATATCGAATGCGTCGCTGGCTTGACAACCCTGCTTGTTCTCGCGACCTTGCTGATTACAACCAAAATATCCTATATACCGTGGGCCTACACAAGCCTTGGTCTGATTTGAACACAATATCAACGTACAACTGGTCAAAACATGTTGTTGATTTGTTGCTAAAAATCTTGGAAACTACATATGATGACCACCTAGAGAGATGCGTGATGCTACTGTCGGTCTTTAAGTTCATTTGGTATTATTATATGCAATTATTTTGTATGATGCATGTTGATTTCATCATATTAAATTTCTCCATGCATTATTGGTTGTGCGAGAAAAGCAAGGTTATGCAACCGATTCGCGATACTTATATCCCAAGATTTGTGAAATGGGATTTGAGGACACTCTCAAGCGTATTGGATGAATCCAATTTTGTAAGCATCATAACAAAACAGGTAAGTGGATGCACAAAAATGACACATTAGTATTATATTACAAATATCAACATAAAACTTGCGATGCACAAAAGGTATGCAGTGCGATGCACAACTTGTACTAAAAATAGTACTATTTTTGCGCATCGTGATGCCCAAAACTTAGTTCCGATGCATAATTTTTAAACACTATTTTTGAATTTTTTTTTCTGGGTTTTGCAGAAGTTTGATAATGTTCTCAACATAACAACAAATGATGAAAATAAACTGCTTTGGGAAAAGAGAAACAATGATATGGAAAATCTTGGTGAGGCCTTTGTGGATGATCAACAAGATGCTACAATTGCACCCAAGGGATCACTGAATAAGAGAGGTGGGGTGATTGATACGGTTACAAGTGAATGTGTGACTCAAACACAAGAAGAAAGAAATCAACCAGAAGGTGTGATTAAGCAAGCTACAATTGAAAAAAAAAATCAGGAGGTCAGAAAGGACTAAGCTGGATACATGGAAGAGGAAGTGCCAAGAGTCCAATGGAACGATAATAGTTATTGATTAGATGTGTTTCTTAGTAATTAAAGTTTTTAGATACATTTGTGGTGTAATATTTTATAGTATTATTTAAATAAATGTAAATATTTGAATACATTTTATGGTGTTTAAATACTAATTGATAATTAATTTTATATGCAATTTTATAGATGTGTGTTGATTACATTACGCAATATCCTTTTTTTTAACATTACACTTACGATGCACAACAATTGTGTATCGCAATGCACAAAACAATTGAACAAAAAGTGTTGTTTGTTGCATCGCGATGCATGATTTTTTATTTTTGATATACAATAATAAATAAAATGAACTTCAAAAATTACAACATAACAAAAATCATGACCTAGAGTTGTATAGCCTCTCTGCAAGACCTAGAGTTGTGGTTACAAAGTTTGTGACATCTGTTACATATCCTTTTCTCTTTTTTTAGTGTTGATTCACTATTTGATGGGATCCTTGTCTTCTTAGGATGTCCGGGTAATGTCTTCATTATAAGTGGTAAAATGATCTCACCCTCGCAAGAATTCTAAAGCTCATATCTTTCCATAGTTGCAATTGGCATCAAACTTTCCTCGTAACACTTGATGTAATTGCTTATTAGGAAGTAATTATCAACCATATCACAAATATTTTTCCCAGAATCAAAATGGCTGTGTAGCAACACGGGAATCCTTGAATTTTCCACTGGTAGCATGAACATGTCCGCTTCCCCAAGTCAACCTGGAAGATTGGATCAGATAAAACATCATATATTGAGTTGGGTGCCATGCGAATCTGCCACGTGATCCCAATATTAAGGTACTCTTTTCACTTTTTATCCATCTTCGCACTTAATAATTTATTCCATCTCTTTCAATTCCCAAGTCTCTCCCTAAACTATTTCATTATTTTCAATCTTATACAATCTACCATGTGAGTGATGGGAAGACTGCGAGCCTCTAAAATCCAATTGTTGAACGATTCAGCAGCATTTGAGGCCATTAATTCGGCATACCTATTGTCGTGGCAATGTGCAATCGCCCACTTATCATATGGAATGGTGGCCAAGAAATCACAGGTAACCTGTCCCCCTTCTTTTTTGAACATCTCAATTTTTTCATTAAACAGTCTAATATTGGGGGTATACATGCAGTCCTTGAGTCTTGAATACAAATTGCTGCGGAACGTATTGGAATAACGCTTACCGGCAAACATTTCTTTCAAGTTATAATAAAGATGCACCAAGCAAAAGAAATACTTGGAACTCCCAAACACGTCGCGTATTATTTCCATTAAACCAACATAACGATCAGATACAAACAACACTTTATGATCGATTTCTCTTTTTATCTTAGACAGAAACCAAGCCCAGTTATCCCTATTTTCAGAACTTACAATAGCAAATGCACACAGAAACAAACCTACAGCATATAAACAATATTTAATCAAAGTGTGCATCGCGATGCATATACTTGTACTAAAAAATACTATTATTATGCATTGTGATGCACAAAATTTATATTCGGTGCACATTATTCTACTTAATTAACAACATAAGATTTGCGATGCATACTAGTATGCATTGCGATGCACAAAAGTGTACTACAAACGTACTTATTGTTCATCGTGATACACCACTTTTATTTTTTGATGCACAATAATGTACTGAATGTATTCTCGTATTAAGTACAAGTACAAACAAGGGCATAAAAACATGATCATCCTATGATATTAATAAAAATTATGTTGAAACAAAAGGGAAAAATATAGAATAAATAGACGTATCTTGATTTCTATCCTTGGCCATGGCAGACAAAATGTGCCCTTGAATCGAGATTTCATAAATGTGCCATCTATGAATAATATAGGACGGCAGTAGTTGAAACCATCTACACATACCCGAAATGAAATGAACAACCTACTGAATTGATTCGTAGCATCGTCTGATTCCAAGAAAGCAAAGCTACCAGGATTACTCTTATGCAAGGCTTTAATGTACCACTGTAGCTCCTGAAAAGATTTTTTATAACAACCAAATAGCTTCTTTTGAGTCTTTTCTACGCTTCTTCGTGCCTTGTTGTATGTTATCTCAATGCCATAATTTGTCCTCATGTAATCAATTAAATCAATTGACGAATAGCTTGGTCGACTGCGAACATGGTCAAGAATCAAATGTCCAATGATACCACAGCCCATCCTTTTCGAGTTATTATCGTCAACCATGGTCAAATGACAGCTGTGTGAAAGGTTACACTTATATATTGTTATTGATTCTTCAACAGTTGAAGATACCTTGATGAACCAACTGCAATCATCACTATATTTCTTCCTACATGCAACGCAAATCATATTTTTGTTGTTCTTAATATAAATGAATTTAAAACCAATCTTTAATGAATACTTTATAAGCTGCATGCGAAAATCTTCCACTTCACCTTTAAATATTTGATCAACACCACTAATAAGATTTGCCCAACCAGAATTCAAGAGTTTTTTTTTTCTTGTTTAAGCAGGACATATGTCGTAACATGGGACACTATCAACATCACTTTCAGAACTTGAAGAATTGGTACAATTTCTATCACTGTTCTCCTCATTTATATTGTTGTGCATCACCAAATAGATGTGGTGCATCATGATGCATAACTTTTCCTTTACCTTTGTAAAGGTTTTATGCATCAGGATGCAAGTTTTGTGCATCGTCGTCTTCATAAGCAGTTGCATCGTCTTCTACAATCTCATCTCCATAATTCTCTTCTTTATTAATCTCGTAACTCAAACCATTATCAGTTTCAAACACATCAACAATGATAATAGAAACTGTTAAAATTTTGGCCAATGTCACCATGTTTTTGAAATCTTCTTCGCTGGTTAAACAACAATTGTTATGTGATCCTACAGTATATTTCAAAGTACATTTATCCGATTGAAAATTAGAATATTTACCTCTGATGCATTCGATCAATTCAAATAAACCAAAATTCTCTGAAATTGTTGAAACAATAGTATCTCATCTAAATTTCAGCAATAACATAACAGCATTTTAGTTTGTTGAATCTATTGATTTCGATTTCAAAATGAATTCGATTTTGAACTGTTTTGGTATTTATTTTTTAAGTTTCTTCAAGTTCATATGAATGAGTTTAGTAAGAAATTGCAATGGAGATAAATACGGGATTGAAAAGAGTAAATCAAGTAAATCACACAACTAAAAATACGTGATAGGTTGTTACAGGGATAGTTTGGGAACAAATCATAAATTTATCTTTTTTGAAATTACACTTACGATGCACAAAAAGTTTGACAATACACAAAATAACCCTCTTCACGATGCACAAATTATAATGAAATAGTACTATTATAATTGATGATGCACAAAATTATACTTGACGATACACATTTCTTACACAAAATTATACTGAAAAATAGTGCTGTTATACTTGACTATGCACAACATTATACTTGACGATGCTCATTTCTTAACACAAAATCACAAATTACATTGACGATGCACATTTTATACTTGATGATGCATACGATGCTCACTTTTTAAAATAAAATCACAAATTACATTGATGATGCACATTTCACCCACATGACGATGCACAAAATACACTTAAAAACGTCATGTTACTGACCCGCAATTTTTCCTACAAAATTTGGTACACTTTTGGTAACTTTACTAACTAAAAAGTTACAGAAAATTGCTGGCCGGTCCACTTTCTAAAACTTTTTTCTCTCTAGTCCACCTTTTTTTTTAAACCGCTAAAAGGCACTTTGAGAATTTTCTTTCCAAAATGCCCTCAACAACATTATTACTTTAGATTTGATGTTCGAATTGATATATAAATGATTTCATGTTGTTAATATAGCCTTCCCTCATGTTTGGGTATTAATTTCCATGCATAGAACACGAATTTGATCAAATTCAAATTTTTTAGTTCATCCCATTTTTTTTTTGTTCTTGGGCTGTTTTGGCCACTTTAATCTATATTTTAAGCTTCAAATTTGTTTAAAATCAATCACATATTGTTATCCTAATTTAGTACTACATCTGTGCACAATTTTTCTACCAAAAAATACTATTTTCGAGATCCAAATCGAGCTTGGCAATGTTCTGTCCGAAAACAGAGTAAGATGTTCTTGGACTGATTTTGGGACTTTAATCAATGATTTGAGTTTGAATTTTGTATAATATCAATACCATACTGTTATAGGAAATCAATACCATGTTTGTATGTAAATTTTCCAACAAAAAACAACCATTTTGATCGATTTTGATATTATATTAAATTGGGCATCGGGATGCCTTAAATTAGGCATTGGGATGCCTTAAATTGGGCATCGGGATGCCTTTAATTCACCAATCGCGATGCCTTGGTTGCTCATCGCGATGCCTTGGTTGCTCATTGCGATGCCTTGGTTACTCATCACAATGCCTTTGTTGCTCATCGCGGTACCTTGGTTGCTCATCGCGATACCTTGGTTACTTATCGCGATGCCTATGTTTGTTGCTCATCGCGATGCCTTGGTTGTTCATCACGATGATTAACCCACGCGATGTCTTGGATTACTCATCGTGATGCCTTGGGTTACTGATGCGCGTGTATTTTTCTTTCATTAATGACATAATTGTCTTTTCGCCCCAAAAATAATTTTTCCCGGTTTTAAAAAATAATAATAATAAGTAGACTGAACGATTACAAATGTTGAAAAATGGATCAGCCTGTAATTCGCCCAAAAGTTTAACTTATTTGGGCCAAAATTTTATTACCCATAAGGCCCAAATTGAAGCCAAGCCCAAAGCATGTCTCTCTGAGTGGAGGGTCCCATTTTTGAGTTCCGTGGTCTTCAACCACCACACTCCCTGCAAAGCTGCAGTCTTGCCTCCATTAACCACCGGTTTTGTCTTGCTCCTGCAGCTCTTCCCCACCGTAATGGGAGGTGCCTCAAAGTTCGCCGTCCTCCTCGCCACCCCCTTCGCTCTCCTCCACCACCGCCGCACATCCCTCCTCCGCCTCGCTCGTACTATCTCCGTCGCCCCACTCTCTACCGCTCCTCCTCGCCGCGTCGCTCTCTCTCCTCTCCCAATCAAGGCCACCTCCTCCTCCTCCAAAGAGTTTCACACCCAAACAAATTACAATCCAGTCAAAGCCGAGGACCATTTCGGAGACCCCTTCTCTCCATTATCCTCGCAACACCCGTGGCCCGAATGGTCGAAGCTCGTTGACTCTTTATCTGCTCGCGGCTACCTTGACGACAGACGTGCATTCCATATCCCGGACGACGCTTTTGTGACTTATGACGGTTTACCGGAGCAGTTCGTTCGTGCTGCCGCCGCTTGTTTAGCCTTCGCTCGTGATAAACCAGATATCTTAGGGTTTGAGCCCTTCCCCCTTACTTATTATTACTAATACACTTGATTAAATTTTGATGGAATATATATATATATATAGTACATTGAAAATTTGTTCCGATGCATCGGGGAGTGTTTTTCATGCACAGAAAATGATTTCCGATACAACGAATTTCCATTAGTGGAAGCATAACTGCATTGTTAGCAAAACCCTTTTTAAATTATGTGACTTTTAATATACAAATTAGACTTGTTACTCGAGATGGGGAGTGCATTTTGCTAACACTTGGATTTGTGTACGTTTAACACAGGTTACTCTCGAGAAGGGATATCGAGATACTTACTGAGAATGGAACTGCATTCCTCTTCAAGAGTGCACTTGATACTCAGAGTAGAATGAGGTCTTTTTTGGGTGGCAGCGGAAGAAGCTATGTAAGCTGAAATTTACTCGCTCTTCGTGATTTCATTTTTTGAAAATGTTGTATTTCTAATCATATATTGCTTCAGCTTGTTACCCTGCAATTTTGGTCGTTTTTAATTGAAACCTTATTGGTCATGATAATAAAAAAGGTTTCTTACTTTGGACCACAGCTAAGATGTGGATTCACTTGTGCTTGATCCTCTCTATTGCTACTTTAATTTTATAACTTCCTGCTTTGCTAACAAGCTGCGTAAAGTAGAATATTCTATGAACATTAATTCATGCACGTCTCCGTCAATTAGTAGAAGAACAGATTCTAGCTAAGGAGGGATAGAAGATGTGTTATGAAGGCGCTTACCATCAACCTGAATCCTAGCTTTCTGAATTGTGCCTAAAGTCGAGTAGGATCATATTAGTTTGTACAAACGCTGTACAAATTTAGAAAATGTCTTGTGAATTATAGAAGCATGCTTAATAGCAAGATATGCTGGTTTACTATGGAGTGGAACCTATAGCATAGGTTACATACTTGCCTTCCAGAACTTTCAATGAAGTTCACTTTCGGTGGAAATTTCAAATAATTTACTGTAGAGAGGAACCTATAACATGCGATTTAATGCTATGGAGGGGTGTTTTGCCTCCAATTTGTTTCATAAAGGTGGTTGTCAATACCACCAAACTTGATGGTGTATTCCCTTGCTTTTATACTCCAGTAGAACTTGGCACAAATCTTTCTCATTCTAAAAGCTTGTTTAGTGATTTTAGTCAAAGGATTTGCTTCATAGTACAGAAATAGATGTATGTTGGAACATTTCTGGATGGCTTCTTAGGTTTAAAAAAAATCAATTTAATTCCTTGGATGTCAACTTCTTGACCATTCTTTGAAGATAGAATCAATTTAATTGTAGGATTTTGACAAATTCTAGGTTTTGTTGAAAGTATTCGTCTGGTTATGTAAGTAAAGAATTTTTCTTCCCTGGCCAGATGAAGATTCATACTTTCACTATTAATTACAAGAGAAACATTGATTGGACACATGACAATGTCAATCTACTGAAGCCCACTAACGATAGTGCTCTTACCATGCCCCAAATTTTACTCCAACTGCTACTTCAAGTAGGAGACTCAGCATTGCATTAAGTCCTTGTGTTTCAACTGGAGTCTATGAGTATGTATTCAGTAACCTTGCTCTTTATAGTTTACTCTCTATTCTTTATTAGAATGATGTGAAGCTGGCCTTGAGTTCTCAATTGGTGATAGTAATTGGCAGTCCGAAGAAAGTGGTCTTCAGAATCTTCTTTTGGGGCGGCATCCTACGATTTTTGAACCCATAGGACCACAAACTTATGTGCATTACGCTTTAGGCTTTGGCAGATGTAAGGCACACAAGCATGTGGCCCTATATGCACTCCACCATACGACCTTGCATCAAGCTGTCTGATCTTGAAGCTTCATGTAGTATGGTAATTATATCTGATGTAACATGCTTAATTTGTAATACTCCATTCCTCCCAAAAAAAAAGTCAAACTTTTTAAGATTGTAACTTTACTTGCTTGAACCTTCTTCAAACTGCACTGAAATTATTACTATGTTTAGAAATGGGACTATTTTTTTTGGGGACAAACCAAAAAAGTAAGAGGGACTATTTTTATAGGACGGAGGGAGTAGATGATAGATGCATGAAAATCATAGATGTTGAAAATAGATGTTGAAAGTTAAGCTGCGGAAGTTTGGTTAGAGAAGAAGCAATTCTAGGGCCCAAAAGGCAATGTACTAATGGAAGTCTAAACTTTGAGAGTTTGTAAACAGTTTGATGCAAGGAAATGAGTGCATTTCTCTTTCTGGGGTAGGATCACTCTTATAGAGACTTGTCTTTCTAGTATCCCTATCAATTACCTTTCTATTTTTAGGATCCTGCTTTGTCGTGGAGAGGTTTGAGATTATGCACCACATTCTCTGGCTTTAGATTGGGGTTGGGGTTGGCGATAAGGATTGCCTTGTAGCCTGGGATATGATATATCTTCTGAAGTAGGAAGTGGGGTAGGATCTTGGGAACTAGGTTCTCGAAAACATTTCCTTTGAGTTGCGGGCTTTGACTCTTTTCTTTGGAACTCAATCCTTGTGGCACAAAGTTGTCATAGCAAAAACTGGAATTCAGAACAATTTCGATGTTGGGATGCTGGTATCTGATCCTCACAATTCATGCTAACCCTAGGAGATTCACATATTCGTGTCTTCATTTTTTCAGCCTCATGTCCGCTTTCTCATTAGAAATGGGGGTTGTGTGAGTTTTTGGGAAAACTACTCAATCAGAGTAGGTCCTTTGTCTCTTCTGTTTCCTTGTTTGTTCAGGATTTCTCTACATGGGGCAACGATTGCTAATTTTCTTATCAAAGACGGAAACTCCTTAGAAATCTCAATGATAGAGAGACGGAGGAAAATTGAAGTCTTACTGAATATCCTCTCATTTCACTGAGTCCTTACTGGTCCTGATAGACATGTATGGTTATTGGATCCTAGTGGTAGCTTCACTTCCAAATCTCTTAGGAAGAGCCTTATTCTTAGACCCCTGCATTCTTCCCTTTGGATTCTTTCATTTGGAAGGCTGAGGTACCATTCAAGTTAAAAGCTTTTGTTTGGTCTCTCGTGCTCAACTGGTTAACTTCCAATGACCTTCGGCAGAGGGTCACTTGGCGATTTCCTCATGTCATGTGCCATGGCATAATAATCCATGATCACCTTTCCTTCAATGACCGGTTGTGTGGAGGTTGTAAGTTGTTTAGTATCTTGAGTGAGCGTCGCCTTAGCCTACCTTTGATTAAAGGTTTCCCCAGGATGGCGTATAGAGGCTTTAGGAGAGGTAAAGATGCGAATATAAACTCCACCAGACTAGGTTATGATCCACCAATCAGATGTGAACGAGGTGGCTATTCCGGTTTAGGTGTGGGCCTAAGCCAAATATGTCCCAAATTTTAACCGTTTGCATGGATGATGAGATGTTTGTCCTTTGGTATTTCAGGATAATGGTGAGTCTTCCCTTCATCTGTAGAAGGTCTCCATTATACTAGCATTAGAGGCTTTTGGAGAGGTGAGAAGGATGGGTTTATGCCTGAGGAGGTGTGGTATCTTTGGGATTTTGTGGTGTTTTGTGGAGAGAGAGGAATGGTACATTTTTAATACATATTTATTCATGAAAAAGTATGTTTAGTGGATTGCTCTCCATCTCCCTTTTATGTGAACGGTGGTCTTTCGGTCTCACTCTCTGGGTTTTAGCTGCAAGGCTTTTAGGTGTGTTGCACTTGCAACCTAATGCAGAGATTGCTTCAGTTTTGGTTGGTTTTTTTTTTTTTCTTTCTTTCTTTGGCAAACACCTGGTCCTCCTTGTATCCTCCCCAACCCCCTTTTATATAAGCTTTTTTTGTCTTATCAGAGTTACAAACTCCAAAAGAGATACAAAAAGAGTTGGGAGTATGTAGATCGATATGGTGAATAAGATTTTTTTTTTTTGATAGGTAATAATAATAATACTAATAAAATGTCAAACGAGGTGACGCTTCCTATGTGTACAGGGAGTACACTCCTACACAAAATCTAAACAGCGAAAGAATTCTCTACAGTCTCTACAAAAGAATTGCCTTCAGCCATAACCAATTCATTACACCAAAGAGACAGGGTCGCAAAATAGATTCCTTCATTCTAGCAAAACCCGTCTCTTCGTTATCAAAAGCTCTCCGATTTCTTTCCTGCCAAGTGGTGAATAAGATATGAGAAGTACCTCATGTATATAACGAGATAGATCTTTTTCAAGTGCAAAGCGGTCTATGATAGAGAATTGGCGTTTCCTTAACTGGATAGAAGACACTTTTGTTAGGGATGGATAGGCAGAGATTAGTTGAGGTGCGTGCAAACGGATCCCAACACCACCTTACCACCAAACCCCCCTATCCCTCAAAAACAAAACAATAATAGTACATAAATAAAGAGGAGGCATTTGGTTAGGGGCTGCCTTTCTTCTTTCCCGCTTGGTAATTATTAACGGGAATGAAAATCTTTGTTTAGGTCTAGGGGCTTGAGGCAGAGAGATCACCTCTCACCTATTCTCATTACCTTGGTTGTCAATATTCTAAGTAGAGTGCTTATTAGATGTGCGGATAGGGGTTTCTTTGACGGGAAGTGGTCAGGAGGGGTGAGGTGAGGGTTTCGCACCCACAATATGCACATGACATCACCCTCTTTTGAGGGTCTTAGGGGTTTCAAAATTGTTTGACCATGTTACAGGTTTTTGAATCTGTTTTTGACCCAAAAGTTAATCTTGCCAAGTGTACAGTGATTGGGATTAATATAGAGGAGTAGGTCTACAGATTCAAGGGTTTCATGCCTACGTTTTGCAGATGCATTCTCTTTATGTGTGAGGGTCTTCAGCTTTTTCAAAAATGTGATGACCGTGTTGCAGGTACTCTAATATATTTATGGTCTAAAAGTTAATTTACCTAGTGTGGTGTGATGGGATTAATGTAGAGGAGTGAGTATGCTTCCTTGTGGGTTGCATGTTAAGTCTTGGCCTTTTACTTACTCTTAGTCTTTCCTTTCTAGCATTCCTGTTATATTTGTGTCTTTTTCCTAGCTTCTGATTCGGGTCAGATAGGATGGATGGAGGGGATACTGATTCATTTTATTTGGCAAAAGGGCCGGTGAGGAAGGTAATGATCATTTGGGTGCAGAGATGTGGTTTTTAGCCCTAAGGTGGATAGTCTATGGAATTCGATTCTGAGCTCGTGTGGTTACGTTGGTATGGCGTTTACCGTTATGGTCTCATTATGTTTGGCTTGAACTATACATAGGGTCATGCAAAGAAAGTTTCGGGTTTCATAGGAATGGTTCTGGGTCATGCAAAGCACATGGGAATTCATAGGATAGATCGGTGGCTAGAGTCAGACCTTTAATAATTCATGCAAGTTCCTGGAAGGCTATCATATCCGTTCACTGCTGGATCTTGAAGGGCAATTATCAGCTGTCAGCTATCTGGATGATCAGAAAAGTTTGGGGGGTGTATCAGGATAGTAGGTGATGTTTAGAGCTGGACATTACATACTAAATCCGGTGAGAAGAAGGAAACGAGGGAGTCAATCTGGACTAATTGAGTTGTGGGAGAGAGGGCAAGTACTAGGCCGCAAAATGTGGGTGACATAAGCATAACACAAGCTCCAAACACTGACTAAATCCTACCTTTGTCATAAATTATGTTGTTGGGAGGCGCGGTGTGTTTGGGGGGGGGTAAATTATGCTAAACACTAACTGCCACAAGTACCATCTGCTATTGGGACTATCTGATTAATTACTTCTACATGTGCAATGTGTCCCACATAAGGGACCATTTGCAGTTCTCCCTCACTTCATGGTCAGGCTACACGTGTTCCCTTGAGAGGGGCCCATGTGGCAAAGTTCCATACTCTAGCCGCCAATCCAAAACCCTCCATGATTCGAATAGCGGCCTCTTGAGTTAAGAGGGTCACCTAGTGAAAATTCCACAACATGTATCTCCTTGACAATGCCCTAGCCGGGCTCATCTGTAAAGTGGAAGGCAAATGGTATAGGAACTTGGGGCCCAAGGCTTATTCAGTGGAAGGCCTTTGGTTTTGTGGTCCTAGAGCATGGGTTTTCTCCTGCTGGAGTTGTCCCCTTGCACTTGAGTTCCCTAAGGGTTTGCAGGACTCCCCCCAGGGTCATTTCAAGGATTATTTGCGAGTCTTCCAGGGTTTTCTTTGGCCGAGAGCCCTTGATTACCGTCCTGTCTACAAGTGTAGGGTCATATTCCACATCACCTGTAATGGATTGTGTTTTTATTTACAAATCTAATTTTTCCACTGTAGTTGGAACTATTTTCTGGATTTTGTTTTCAATATTTTCCCCTCCAAGTAGCAGTTTGATGCATATTGCCCAAAACCAAACCCGAAACTAAATCCGATATTTCACATGCCAAAACCACGCATTTGAACCATGTTTCTTATCAATCTCATAACATTTGTGAAATACAGATTGTATGATTGCTCTTTTTATTTTATTTCAGGTGTTGAAGCAATTATAACTGCTTACTAATTTATTTATTCTTTTTCCATTCATGATTTGTGTTTCTTTTGTCCCTAATGGTGTCTGCCAACTGTATTTTAAAATTAAGGTGGTGGAATCTGACAAAGCACAAACAATTGATCTAATGAAGTATATTGTGAGTTATGCAAGTAATCCTACTGCATCTGGAAGAAACAAAATTTCCAATCCAGAGCTCACAGAATCTTCTGTTCGATATTTGTTGACTGAGTTGCTTGATATGAGCTGTAGAGCTCTAGAAACAGACGTGAATGCTCCAGAACAATCTCAACCCTCTGGTAGATATGGACAAACGCCAAGGTTTCTTGGACCAAAGATTGAAATGAAAAGAGGTGATTGGATATGCCCCAAGTAAGTTTTTCCATTGCCATCAACTCCTTGTGCTTTATGCGTCAGAAAATCTTTTTTGATCAATCATTTCCTCGAATCTTTGGTGCGTATAAACTATAAAGGTTATATATTTTTCTTCAATTGCTTGGATGTAGGTAATAATAAGCAACCTGAGTGTGCGTATGCAACTATCATGTTCAAGTGGTATTTGCGTGTATACAATCTAACTTAATTTTATCAACACAATATTATTTGGAAATCTTGGACTCTTAAGTGGATGTTGCACTGTACTTGCTAATTGCAATTTATATTGATCGTTATATGAAATGAGCAGGTGCAGTTTCATGAACTTTGCAAGGAATTTAAAATGTCTTGAATGCGAGGAGCCTAGACCAAAGAGACAGCTGACTGGTGGGGAGTGGGAGTGTCCACAGTGAGCATTAGTTATTTCCAGAAGTTAACTAGTAGCTAGATCTTGATTGATAAGTTCAATATACTGAAATTAATTTCTCTTGCTTTAAGGTGTGATTTCCACAATTATGGAAGGAACTTGGTGTGTTTAAGATGTGACTGCAAACGACCTGGCGAGGTTTTGTTGGGTAGTGCCAACTCCAGGTCAGCTTTGGGATATAATAACGGGAACTATGCAAATAAGGATGCTGTTGATAGCAGGTTGGCTGTCAATGAAGAGAAAGCACAGCGATGGTTTAGCAAAGTTTCACAACAGAATCCTTCTGATTTGAACGATATGGCAACCAATGAAGATTTTCCTGAAATCATGCCACTAAGAAAAGGAGTTAATAGGTTTGTTGTAAGCACGAGGAAGACGGCCTTGGACAGGCGGTTGGCCAATTCTCAGAATCAAAACAACTCGGGTAACTATGACACTCGTGAGGGTATTGGTGCAACAGATGGCTCTTCTCCCCTTCCAAGATTAAGTTCGCAGTATGAAAGCCCCAGGGGAAATAACTCCACTTATGTCCCATTTGTTCCATTACCTGCTGACATGTTTGCTAAAAGAACCCAACAGTCGACAAGCGAAGATGGTAAGGAAGCAGCGAAGAAAAGCTGTGATCCAATCTCTTCAAAGGTTCTTGATCAAACAGGCGCTGTCAATATCAGCAACGAGTCTGTGAGGCAAGAAGAGAGCTTTCAGCTCTCTGACAAACCCTCAATTGAGGCTGGCATGCATATTGAAGGGAAAGAACAAGAAGGAAAATCAGAAAGATGGTTCCAGAGGGTACAAGAACTGCATGATGTCCCAGACGTGGCAAGTGCTATTTCAGATGAGGACTTTCCAGAGATCATGCCCATGCGTAAAGGGGAAAATCGTTTTGTCATTAGCAAGAAAAAAGATCGCTCTTTGACTTCTCTAGCTTACAAAAGACAGGAGTCCATGGAGCAGGGAAGCAATGCCGAGTTCGTTCCATTTGTTCCATTTCCACCAGACTACTTTGCTAAAAAGGACAAACAGCAGCCAGGCAGCAGAGATTCGACATTAGAACCTACTGGCGAAACTTTATCGAAGCATTCGTCATATGAGAAATCAGGCAATGCTACACCTGGGATGAATGATTTGAATGAGGTGCAAAGAGCAGAGACTCAACAAACCAGTACGGAGCAGCAGTTTGGTGATTATAGACAACCAACTAGTGGAAATCCAAATTCAAACTCCATTAGTTCCCAAACCAGTAGCAGCAACAGTTGGAATACTTCTTGGAAACACACTGCATCTCAGACCTCAAGCCCTGAGGGGAGTCCCCATCGACCTCTGGAAAATCCGAATGTTAGAAGTGGGTGGTCGGGGAAGAGTCTTGAAGGATCAGCAGTAAAGGAGGAATCTGATCCTTTGGACATGTCTGAAGAGGCAAAGACAGAGAGGTGGTTTCGACGTGTTGCACAAATCAAAGATATCTCTGAGCTAAGCCAAATCCCCGATGAAGACTTCCCTTCAATTATGCCAATGCGGAAAGGGGTGAACAGGTTTGTGGTCAGTAAAAGGAAAACGCCGCTGGAAAGGAGGTTGACATCTCCCCAGTACCGAAAGAATCTCCCAGTTGTGAAATCTGATCATGTGAAGAAAGAAAATGATAGTAGTTAAATAAACAGAAGCTTTTAAGTCTACTGATACAAGTTGTAAGTTGTAACGGTCATTCTTTTGAATACGTTTTTACGTGAGAGAAATTTTGGACAGATTATTACATCAAAATGTGTATTCTTAAGAAATATTGAGGTATCTCTTTTTACAAAGCCTTATTGGTATAGACTTTAAATTTTCTATCTCACTCTCTATTAACACTATTTGTCCGATTAAATCTCAGTCCTACATATTTGAAAAGTAGATATTCCCTCCATTCCTAAAAAAGAGTCTAATTTTCCTTTTTTGCCAGTTATAAAAAAATATCTACTTTTTAATGTTTCCTTTTTAAAAAGTTACTTTTATTATTCTACATTTACTTTCCTTGTTACTTTAACAATGAACCTCACTTGCATATAGGCTTTAAAGGAAAATGACATATTACTCCCTCCGTTCCTAAATTATTGTCGTATTTGAATCGACACAAGGATTAAGAAAAAATAATTGACTTGATTATTAATATTGATATAGTGTGTAGTTTTCTTTAATGTCTATGTATATATGGCTTATAATTAAAGTAGGAAGAAAAAGTAAGGGTAAAATGGTAAAAGTGTTGTACTAAAAAGAAAATTTTCAAACAAGATAATTATTTCGGGACGGACAAAAAAAGAAAGCAAGACAATAGTTTAGGGACGGAGGGAGTACTATTTACGAGTCAATTAATTTTTTTAATCTGTATTTCGAGACAAATATGATATTTTTTTAGGAACTGAGAGAGTATATAAGTAGTATTAGATGAGGACATAATTACAAAAATGTTTGAGCAAAACCAAGATGTATATAACAAATGTAAAGAGTTAAGTTGAAAGATTTGTGGACATCATAGGCATGATGTTTTACAATACTCTTTAATTGATACATCTCAAAATAGAATAATGAGCTACTCCTTCTGTTCCATGCAATGTAAAGAGTGTTATTCTATTTGAGATGTTCCACTCAAAGAGTTCACTTTTAAAAATTATGCTTCTAATGACTATAACCTTCATCTTTATATTTTAATTGTGTTATAAATATCTTAGTTGTACTCAAGTATTTTTGTAATTATAACTAACTCCAACAACACTAATATATTATTTAATTTTTTAATTTTTCAAATTTAAACTCTTTAAGTAAAACAGAGGGAATATTTGTCTGAAATGAAGTTTGTGATTTTTTGGAAAGATAAACGGCGATATTAGAGAGATGGTTGCACCTAAACTCACTCCCTAATTTTACTTTGTACTCACTCCGTATCAAAATAATTATTCTTTTTTAACTTTTTGTAAGAAGATAAACTATTTTAATATATATATATATATATATATATACGAGTTTGTACTATAGTTTGACAAGTGTAGATTGGCCATGATAAATAATAAATGTAAATGTAATAACTTTATAAAAGTGAACACTCGTTTCAGAAGAAAAAAAAAGAATTAGGACTACTCCATATGAGTTCAAAAATAAAAGTGCTTTCTTTCTCATTTATTTTTCCTTTTTTATTTGATATGTTTGTCAACTCCTACTCATCCCTGTTATCTCTCCACTATCACCCACTTACCATTCTCTCTCAACCCTTTTCCACTGTATTAACTCCGACCGTCATAAAGCCACAAAACCCCCTTCTTATGATAAACAGTGACCATAGACCGAACCTACCAAGGCCACTATATTCTAATTTAATGCTACGATTTCCACTTTCATTGCACCCACAAGATCGTAGTTTAGGAGTCGAGTTTGAGTCTAGTGGTCGAGTTTGAGTCTAGCGGTCGAGTTTGAGGCCTGTGGTAAAATATTCATGCAGGCAACGTTCTCCTAGCTTTACCCGGTTCCGTTGGCATATAACAGTTGGCAGAACCTACTGTAAGAGGAGTTTTCCCTTGGTTTCAAATAAAAACAAAAAAAATAAAATAAATAAATAGATAAAATTTATCCCTGCCATTTTCACTTCAGTCACCTCCTACCTTCAAAGCCCCAACAATGCACCAACCAGCCACCACTGTGCAACATTGACTACGATACCATTAGGGAATATTGTATGCATACCTACTAGAACTCGATCAACTAATCATATTGCTAAAAAGAGGGTAAGTCGTGGTTTCATTGCAAACCATAGGAGTTGCTGGAGAGAGGAAGGCTGGGTGGTGGTTTCATTGCAAATCGAGAAGGGGATGGAGAGATAGAGGGCGTGAGAGAAAGGGTTCAAAGACAGGAGGTGGAAAAACAGGGATTTTCTAGGGTAAGGAATAAGGAGACTTTGGTATGAGTTCGATGCAAAATGTTACTCGGTGGTTGGGAGAATATTGAGATTGAAGTGCAAGACGCAGAGAGGAAGGCAAAAGCTTTGCAGTTATAGATGGCTTCCTGAACGACGGGATACAATTCGTAGACCGTATTTGGCCTTGCAACAGCTATAGCTTGACAAGTGCAAATCAGGGGGCACAATTAAACCAAAAGAAAGCAAATAAAAATTTAAGTAAAATCAGTTGAAAAGAACTTCACGTAACAACATTGATCATGCCTCACTATCAGGAGAAACTTCATTATTATAGTTCAGTACCTCGATGAAGATTACAGAGGTTCCAATGTGTAAAAGTTCCACCAACAATGAACATACATCATGAAGTACAGTTAAATCTAGCAATGGAAAAAAAGCTCTAACTGTGTTTGAAGGATGGCTTACGGACCCAAAATAAGATTAGAACTGGAACTGCATCTCGGGTGCATATCCCAGAGCATCTAAATGAGCAGCCATGGCCTTGTTCATCGGTGGTGGGCCACATCTCAAAACCTGCAGGTACCGTATGAAGAATTAGCCCCTCTTTAATTGTCAGACCGTCCCCAAAAAAAAAAAATCTCCTTTGACCAGTCAGACTTTTCAATATTGTATTTTCGCTTATACGTGTTTTCTATAATTTGCACTATCTTGGCTATGTGAAACAAATTAGCGATGTCAAGTTTTTTAAAAGAAAGGAAAAATTTTGAAAAAAAAATTTGTAAGTTTATGGGTTAAAATTTAGAAAAGGGACTATTTTTCAAGGACAAACAAAAATAGAATGTAATATTATCATTTACTTTTTTGAAACAGGGAATATTTTTTATCATTCCGAAAATTTTAGTAATTTTGTCTTTACACAAGACCATGTGGCAGCTTTGTATAGAATTTAAGTATCAGCAAACCCTAAAAATTGATCAGCATTACCGGGATAGGAATGGCGTGCCGGATAACGTGCCCTATCCCATTTATACCCCATCCCATTTAAATGTATAAGATATAAATATATATACACGTTGATGGACTTTTTAGAGATAGGTTAATTATTGACTATCAATAGATGAAGAGAAAATTATTTTTGTAAGGCATATATAACTGTAATAGCAACAATTTTGATAATAATTTTGTTTATCCAAGAAATAGTTGACATATTATGTTAAATTATATTTTTATGATTAACTTAGTTTTGCAGGAATTCAGTAAATCAAAACACTAGTTAGTTGTATATTAAAAAACATAATTATGTCTTCCATCTTCACTTTAAATTCTTTTTAAGTAACTGCGAATGGGATCAAATGGTGCGGGAATGGAAATTGCAAAACTATAACGGGTCGGGAATGGAATTGCTTTAATTTCCTATCATGGGAATGGGACGGAAAAGGGAGTGAAAACGTTTTAAGGGGGTGAAAATGGGAATGCAATTCCTATCCAATCCCGTCCCATTGCCAATTTGCCATCACTAGTTTAGTTTCAAAATAAGTGTCCCATATTCCATTATGGGACGTTCCAAACCCCTATTCCAATTTCAAAAAGATTCTTTAACCAAATTGTCTATAATACCCTTACTAATTGTGATTGTGAGATGAAAAAAGATTAGCTTTGCCTAAGACTTGCGTATTGATCTAAAACCAATAAGGGATACTTGTAGGGTATTAAAGGAGAATTACATAGAGTCAACTCATTTCTTAAAACTAGGTGACACTTATTTTGAAATGGAGGGAGTAACAAGTTTCTCAATGGAACATTTCTCCAAAAAAAAAAAAAAACAGTTTCTTAAGGGAGCGAAAGCATGACAGGAGCAAATTATACCTTAATATCTTGTGCAGGTGCAGGGCAGTAGGTTTGGATCATTTCCTTGGATACAAACCCAACACCACCATTCCATTCTTCTGGCGGCTGCCAAAAGTATCACACAGACAATTCAGTTCATGTATAAAGACAGAGGACCATGGATGTCTC
Source organism: Platycodon grandiflorus (assembly GCA_016624345.1). Taxonomy (NCBI): domain Eukaryota; kingdom Viridiplantae; phylum Streptophyta; class Magnoliopsida; order Asterales; family Campanulaceae; genus Platycodon; species Platycodon grandiflorus. Next base: position 41,173,311 of record CM028363.1, read on the forward strand.
ACGCAAGATCTCCTTTTTACCACCAGAAGGCAACAAAGAAAATTAATTACCATTTTGATAATTAAATACATAAATTAACTATACCTGATTCAGCACATAGTATATTTGAAAGCTATCAGGGTAGTCGCGGGTAAGTGCATCCAGTTCTTCCTGCAATTAACATTTCATTTCATGTACATTAACCACATTCATCTTCGACTAGTACTACTTGTATCAAACATGCTGCGGTTCAGTAACCACACGCGCACAAACACAAATATGAGGTTCTAATACTATACCTAAGCTGAAATACACATAACTTCTTAAGCAAAACAAATATGGAGTTACATAACCAAACTAAAAATTTATTACATAATTGAAGGGCTACCTAGGGAGAAAAGTTATCAGCCCATTCATATAAACACGAATGTCAACTACAGAATACATATCCAGCCGGCCCCACTTTGTGTTATACACGTTAGAAGATAATGTGTCCCCTATCACATGAGATTTTCCCAACACAGATATCTAAAAAGGACAGACTACGAAAGATAGATCACTTACCTTTAAGAGAATGTCCTCAAATGTGACATTAGCATAGATGAGGTGCACCTTGGTCTTGTCTTTTGGGTTTTCTAGTATGGCTCTAGCGACCTGAACACAAAACAGAAAAAGAATGCAATGCATAAACATCAACACCCTCATATAACAGCTTCTCATCAAAGCATAGATCTCAACGTTTTTTAAAGAGCTACACAGTAGATTCACATATAAATACCTGGAACATTGGTGTGATGCCAGAGCCCCCAGCAAGCATTCCGAAAGCTCTCACCTGGTTAGGTTGATACTTGAAACGACCCTAGAATCATATGACAGCTTAGACATAAGTGCCTTCGGAGCAGTAGTAATTTCATATCCATAAAGCATCAATAATTATTTAAGAGCCAATAGCCACAAAGTATTTCCAAAGGATATAGTTGCCAAGTGCGTGCACGAATATGAAATGGAGAACAGGTTACTACCTCCGTCCCAAAATAATTGTCGTTTTAGCAATTATTGTAGTAATTTTTCTCTTTCTTACCAACCCTCTTTAATGTGAGTAATAAATAAGGGAAAAATTGGTAAAATATGGGCAAATGTTTCTTGAAATCCTATAACGACAATTATTTTAGGACAAAAAAACTTAGCTAAAACGACAATTATTTTGGAACGGAGGTAGTTATTGATTACAAGTAAATTACACATAACATAGAGTTTATTATTATTGTTGTCGATCGTTTTTCTCTGTATTTTCTGTATCTAAAAAAAATTATCATAATAGATCTCAACTTTTTGCATGTTTCTCAAACGAAAGAGGGCCTTTTAAAATCATAAACTCAAATTGTAAGAAATCAAAGCTGCTGCATGACGGCTGTTTAGTTTTATAAATTTGAAAGTTAAAACTACAGAAAAACATGAGATGCAAAGAACCCAAAAAGTGAGCTAAACATGTTTCAACTGGCTTGGTCTTTCAGTTCCATTACGATTCCAAAAATTGCAGTACCTAGTAAATTTTTGATTCGTAACTAAGCTGTCAGGTTTTTTTATTTCTATACACTGTAGAGGATAAGAAGTTTCCCATGGTTACCCAGATCAACCATAGAGTGGCAAGGAATCAGGATACTCAGAGAAGTTACTTGTCTAGGTTGTCGAGTCTACCACTAAGTATAGTGAAATACAATGTCAACTTCTCATGAGAAGCATGAGGGAGAACGAATCACTTTTGGCAAGATCGTGGCATAAGCAAGTTGACTGATGTATACGCTAATGATGTATATTTCACTTTCCCAGGAGGGTCCCTCCAGGTTCTCTTTCCCTAATGAAGCAACGGATTACAAGTGCCCTTGGGCAGATCCACGGAGACGTACTCTTGATCTCAGCCACCAATCCACGACCCTAATGTATTCCGGTGTTCTCCTGGGGCACATGTACTTCTTTTGAAACCCTTTAAACACTTCCACATGCTCTTCAGGGGCACCTGAAAGCTTCATAGTTCCCTTATGGAGTTCTATGGGAGTTTCATCCTTGGCTCATTGTAGGTTGTCTGATTTAAAGAAGGTCATCCATGGCTCAATTCTTTGGCTCCAGATGCCTCTTTGGTTGGTGAGTACAACGGTATTCCATACTCTGGGTGACAACTCTAAGCTGCGCAAGGATTCCCAATTTGAGTCTTCCAAAGGAATGTGGCAGGACGGCAGCTTCCATCTTTGGTAATCTAATGAGTAAATTGATAATGCACGTGTGCTTCTGAAATGTTCCATTCCACATAAACAACAACTAATGTGCGAGTTCTTGTCACATCTGGATTTCTAGTAAAATCTTACGCATCTTTTTCCACATGTCAAATAGTTTGATTAGCTGCTTCTTATACCTTAATAGTCCCAAAAAAATCTGAAGGGAATATCTCTCATAGGGTAAATTTTTCCATGTGTCAATTTAAACAGAGTTTGGATAACATTTGCCATGTGATAATAGGAAAAACTTTAAGCTAAATGTACTACCAAGCAAATGTGCTTAGGACTTTCCTTGACGAGCAACAAATTAAAATTCTACCAAATGTGAAGATTCTATCACACTAATCCATCTGTAACAACCAACTAGCCACTATATGCAGTTGTTAAATGATACCAAGAATGTAAAAAACAGTGAATTTCAAAAACATGTGAAACATATCCAGCACCCTCTTAGACCATATCAAGGAAAATCTCACGAAATGCTATGTTAAAATGAAATAGGAACACTGCAACCACATGGCAGTCGAACATAGTTCAAGTTGCGTATATAACCAAGTAAATGTTATTTTCAACATTCTTCGCCAAGCATCAAACTTCAAATTTCTACTCAGCAAAAAGATTCCGTCGTATTAGTACACTAGGAACAAGGCACTATATGCCCTTAAAAGCGTAACAGGCACGCACAAAACCGGGGATATCAAGAAGTCAAAATGAGTAACCATATGGAGCATATGCACAACTTCTTAACCATATAATAACGAAATATCTCACGATATAATAAGTTAAGATGCAATAGCAACAACACTTTGCTAAAAACTACGCAGCTCAAGGAATTCAATGAAAATCCACCATACTGGCAAGGGTATGTACCTTAGGTCCCTTTACAGAGAGATAATCCCCAACACGCATCTCACGGAAATGGTGTGACATCCGTCCTTGTGGATACATCTACTTTTGCAAAAAACCACAATGAATACAAAATTAGACAAGATGTGCACGCTCAGCAACGTGGTAACTGTGAACAACCAACAAATGTAACCTGTCGATTGAAGAGTGTGAAAAATACCTTTATAACCAACTCAAAATGTCCAACATCAGTGTCCAGAGTAGTTGGGGTGTATGGTTTAATAACCTCTTCGCCTAGGCTATCCTTACCCCTGTTAGACCAAGTACAACCATCCGCATGATTTTCAAAACCACTTTATCATAATAATATAGACAAAGAGTAAATGGAAGTCAACATAAAAGTCAACATAAAGACCTGCAACTTATGTGCTGTCCAATAGGAAGACCCAGAACTGAAGTAGGTGTAGGAAGCTCAAATTTGAACTTGGCCACATTATGGCTAAGCTGTGTACGCTTCACAAGCTTGAATTCCTTAAAGTTCTCGGAATCTAGGCACCCTATTTAAAGCACAGACCATTCAATTTATCAGTTTACAGATAACCCGCATGAGATGAACTACTAGTTAAAACACACCTGCTTCATTACATTCAGCAAGCATATATCAAATCAATAATCAACAGAAATCTATTCAGTTTTACGTAATAAAATCTCAATATTAAAAACTATAACTTGCAACATGTTGTGAATAAGTTCTTAATGAGTACGATCAAAACCAAAATCGAAAGAAATCCAAAAAAAATATAAAAATTGAAAAGCACCCAGTAAAGTAAATCAATCCCATGTCAAAGAAAGATCAAACCTTTGGGTTTCTTGGAGGAAAACAAGTAAGCAGCGGTGGCAACAACGGCCACAAGTGCGACGGCAACGCCGATCTGGATCTCGGGTGTTTGCAAGAAATCCATTTCGGGTTTGTTTATCACAACAATGGGTAGTTGTTTATATGAATGTTGTATGTAAATCTGAACAAAAATGGGAATCTGGACGAGATAAATTATTCCTTAAAATAAATCATCGACATAAACGAGGAGAACTGAAATATGAGGGGATTTGGTGAGGGAGGGATATCGCTCACCTACCCACACTCTCTCTCTCTCAGTCAGTTTTGACGCTGCCTCTCCTCCGCTGCTGGTTTTGTTTTACTGCTAGTAGTACTGTTTTGACTTTGACCAACTGTTAGCCAGACGGATTTTTTTTTTTTAAACATACTCCCTTGCCAGCGTCCACTTTTAATTTTTTACTAAAATTAAGAAAAAAAATCTTAATTAAATACCGCACCATTAATTGCTAAATACCATAAGTACTCTCCAGTTTTAGACAAAAAATTTACTTTTGATATTTTTAGTTAACGTAATTAAAGTTTGACCGATAATTTTTATGTATTTATTTATTATTATAAAGTTATAACTTATAAAAATTGTAATTTATAGTATTCTTAATATAGTTTTTAATAAATAAAATTTTATTTTCTAAAATATAATTAAAGTATGTAATATTTGATTTTAATTTAGTTACATGTTGACTTTTAAAAATAAAAAGTGAACTCTGTATCTGAAACGGAAGGAGTAAATTATTATACAGACTTGATAACTTGTGTGCTAAGGACATATATTAAAAATCATTAATTATGATAGTTATGCATAGAATTATATAAAGAGAATTGTTATTTGCACCCAGTAATTTGCTGAGTACATTCCATTAGGTGTTCGACACCCCTACCGAATACCACCTAATGCACCATTTTCGTATTCGGTAATAGTGCCAAACATTCTAAGAAAATATACTCAGCAATTTGACGTGTACAAATAACAATTCTCTTATATAAAATATGTACGGCCAGCTAGTTCGGGTGACTCTCCATGGATGTAAATTTTTAAATATGAAGGATGAAGGGCAATATAGTAATTTGGTTTTTAAAAAGCGCTATTTATCGCAACTAGGTGCAGTAATATTAGAGATGTTAAACGGACCAGCCCTAACGGGTTACGGGCTAAACGGTCCAATTTTTTTGGGCCACTAATATTGCAAACCTAACCCTAACCCTAGCGGGTTTCGGGCTAAACGGGCCACTATCGGGCCACGATTAAAGATATAATATAACAATATTTTGAAATGGTTAATCGATAAACCATTCATAACTTTGATAGTTTCTTATGTTTTCAAAAGAAATATAAACTAGACATTTTTTTACATCAATGTCTTATAATTTCTAACTTGTTGTTCTCAAAATAAATAATATAATAGTTTTACTTAGCAGTTATTTCCAAAATTTTTGTTTATATTTCAGTATTTATTCATAAGTACACAAAGAAAACATGTAGTGAAAATGATAAATGTGTTTGACTTTGGATTAAAGGTTGTTGGTTTTATTTTCATGGTGGTTATTTTACATATCTCCTAAACTTTTTACAGGCTAATTAATATTACGCGGGCTAGCGGGCCAACCCTGAAACTTAACGGGTTGCGGGTTAAACGGACTAGCCCTAAAAAGTCTTGATTTTAAACGGGCCAAAAATATTAAATTCTAACCCTATTTTTTTTTGTTTAAATGAATCAACCCTACGGGCCGTAGCCCTTTTAACATCTCTATGCAGTATGTAGCAATGCCGATCATTGTTGTTTTGTCTAGTGTAAAAAAAAAAAAATTTTAAAAGAAGAGAGAGAGTGAGAGAGAATTGGATAGAGCAAAATACAGAAAGTCATGTGAAGTCCACGTGTTCTAGATAAACACCCACCGAAGGGGAAAAATAGACGGAACGGTCCGAGGGCATAGAATAATACTTCACACGTAAGCTTGACTTTTAAGTTTCAATTGTTACGTAAAAATAAAATTATTTTTGTGAAATTAATTTAATAGAATCTATATATATCTATATAATGACACAAGTAATTTTGGCATACTTACTAAAACAGGTAATTTGGCGCCAAAACTGAAAATCTATATTTAGAAACGTAAATTTAAAGCTACTCCTCATTATCTTCAGTTAAAGATTTAATTTCTTTCTCACCTATATCAATGCTTAAGTAATAATTGGGCTTATCAAACAATACCTGGATTATGACAACATTTATGGCAAATACATTTAATACATATTTCAGTAATTTCCTAGAAAATATCCATTGGAATATAGATAGTCATCCTGAAATCTGAAACTATTTAATGTCAAATAGTAATGGAAAAATAAAAAATTATTACAAACATTATACATAAATAAAATAAAAATACATATTATTTTATATCCGGCAAAAATCTTATTTCGTATGTCGTCTTTCCCTTGTATCTTGTATCGCACACTAAAAATAAATAAATGTTTTTAATATTGCCTTTATCAAACAAATAAATGAGAAAGACTATTTTTGGATAGGAACATTTATGGCAACTACATTTAATACATTTTCCAAAGAATTTCCTAGAAAATACACCGTGGAATCTAGATACCATCCCGAAATCAAATTATTTAATGTCAAATAGTAAGATTATTTTCAGATTCCCCAATTTAGTAAATGGGAATATCAACAGGTTTATTTATCCAGTTTATAATACGATTTTTCTTCAAAATATGTTTCTTTTTCATCCTATTCCAATCTTTTTCATATACTTTGCATTATTCCCAGCCAAAGAACATAAAATGACTTTTACTCTATTGAAAGACATTAAAAAAGGAAGATCAGATTGGTTGATTAAGGTAAGATTAGCACGAAAGTGGGAAGTAAAACCTGGGAATGATATGAAGATTCCTCCATCTTTTGAGCTGCTTCTGGTGGATGTTGAGGTTAGCCTTTCTTCTTCCTCCTACTTCTGTTTTTTCTATTTTGTTTCTATTTTGTTTGGACATCCTAAAAAGGAAAAGGGGATACTTATTTTGGACCAATGAGTATATATGTTTCCTATGATGGAGTCAATGAAAATAAGCTTGAACTCAGATCATAACCTTAGTATCCCGTATATTGCATAGGTACAAAAGTCAAGATCAACCAACATGCACATGTACAAAAATGTCGTCATTAGTTGGTATAATGAAAAATTGAGGGATGGGACTTCATCAAGAAGTATTATAAAAAGCTGTTCTTAACTACTTTTTTTTTTTTTTTAAGGGTGATAGGATTCATCTATATTTTTTAAATGTCTAACTTTACATAAAATATTATCTTTCCGTGAAATAGGATAGTATTTGGCCCGTGCGTTTAACGCACGGGTGTAGCACTAGTTAATTAATAACATTTGGTAGTATAAAAATTATATTTGAAATATAAATAAATTACTAAAATCTTAAAATTGATTACTAAAATTTAACGAATTACAATTTGATAAAGGAGTTGGTAGTTAAATTCCTAATAGTTAGAATCCATGTAAAAGGATAAGAATATCCTTTTACAAAGTTAAGTATTTGCTTTATATTTATAATTTTATTTGATTTCAACTACTTAAGGCCGTTATTTTTTATGTATCATCGTTGTCATTGTTCTTTGACTTTTCATAATGCTTTTCTAACTCTTCTCAATTAATTTAATTTGTTAATAATAGTTTATAATTTATAATTGTAGTGTTAATTTTTACGTTTGAAGCATGCTTTGAAATTGATTAATCTTACAAGACTTACCATTAAAACACCATAAGGAAAATTTTAAAGAATTAACATGCTTTGCATGACAATTACACAAAAGAGAATGGTAATGATGATTAATCTTCTTGGAATTATATATGAAAATAAAATAATTATTATTTTAAATAAGTAATTATACGAATTTTTCTCGAATTGTTACAAATGTTTAAACTATTTATATTTTAACTAGTTTTATTATACCATTAGTTTTTTATTTTAATTTAAAATTTTTTCTTGCTTTATTTATATTGGATAATTTAAAATTTTCACCAAAATTAAAAAAGAAAATGACGAACTTGTTATTTTGTGGATCAATAATAACGTTAATGTCTAATTTTGATCATGGAAGTCATTAACAAGTACTTGTCTACATTGGGGTAATGCTATCAATTACCTTAATTTTATCTTGGCATTCTAAATTTTTTTATTTCTTGCCAAGCAATATAATAGAAATTTGTGCTACATTGGTAATCATACTCTTTATGCTACCAAACATGTTTTAGAAATCATTTTTTCATCTATTTCTGTGAAATCTCATTACCAGTAATCGATTTCGCGGAATTGATTACAATTTCGTGTACCAATCGAGGCCTTAGAGTGAGATAACTTTACCTAATAAAAATAGGTTTGACAATAGGTATTACTATTAGGTAATACCTTGGGTGAATTACGGGCCGGTCCCTTTTTAAACATTTGTAATCGCTCCAGTTCAGTCTTTTTTTTTTAACCGAAAAAATGTATTTTTTAGGCGAAAAGACGATTATGCCATTAATGAAAGAAAAACACGCGTGCATCAGTAACCCGCATCGTGATGAGTAATCCAAGGCATCGCGTGAGTTAATCATCGTAATGAGCAACCAAGGCATCGCGATGAGCAACACAGGCATCGCGATGAGTAACCAAGGCATCGCGATGAGCAACACAGGCATCGCGATGAGCAACCAAGACACCGTTTGAATTTCAACTGCTGAAGGGGACTTGATTTTTCAAGGCATCGCGATGAGCAACACAGACACCGCGATGAGCAACCAAGGCATCGCGATGAGCAACACAGGCATCGTGATGAGCAACTAAGGCATCACGATGAGCAACACAGACATCACCATGAGTAACCAAGACATCGCGATGAGCAAACCAGGGCATCGCGGTGAGCAATCAAGGCGCCGTTTGAATTTTAACTGCTGGAGGAGACTTGATTTTCGTTTATCTTTTGAGGGCGTTGCCCCCGAACCCCCACGAGGGACGCTGTCCCCTCGACCCCTGCGACCTGACTCGTTGCGTTGCCCAGCATACTGCAATTGGTGAATTAAAACTCAAATCATTGATTAAAGTCCCAAAATCAGTCCAAGAACATCTCTCTCTGTTTTTGAACAGCACACTGCTAAGCTCGATTTAGATCTCGAAAATAGTATTTTTTTTGGTAGAAAAATTATGCACAAATATAGTACTAAGTTTGGATAACAATATGTGATTGATTTTAAACAAATTCGAAGCTTAAAACATAGATTAAAGTGGCCAAAACAGCCCAAGAACAAGAAAAAACGGGATGAACTCAGAAAATTTAAATTTGATCAAATTCGTATTCTAGACATGAAAATTGATCCCCAAACATGAGGGAAGACTATATTAACAACATAAAAACGTTTACAAATTTTCAGTTTTTTTTATGTAACTAAATGTTTTTTATGTTTTTTTTTTAACGAATCTCTAAAATAAAATAGTATTTATGTTGCATAGGGACATTTTAGGAAGAAAATTATCAAAATGTCTTTTTCCGGTTAAGAAAAAAAAAAGAGTAAATTTTAGGGGTTAAGCTTTTTGAAAAGGGGACCGGTCAGCAATTTTCTGTAATACCTTCTTCTAATTATAATAGAATAATGTTGTCAATGAAATTTGAATTCACACTCTTTTAAATTTAAAGATGAATATATATATATATATATATATATATATATCTTAAACCAACTTAACCAATTATATTATACGTAAAGAATTTAAGAAAATATTAAATTATTATATAAATTATTTTATAATTTAAACTAATTTTTATTTTTATACTCCCTTCGTCCCTAAAATATTGTCTCGCTTTCCTTTTTTATCTGTCAAAAAATAATTATCTTGTTTAAAAATTTCCTTTTTAGGGCAACAATTTTACCTTTGTACCCTAACTTTTTCTTCATACTTTAATTATGTGTCACATATACACGGGCATTAAAGAAAATTACACACTATACCAATATTAATAATCAAATCACTTGTTTTTTCTTAATCAGTGTGTCCGGTCAAATAAGATAATAATTTAGGGACAGAGGGAGTAAATGTTACTCTCTCAATATCAAATTATGGGTCACATAATCTTATTTAAGACGTTCTAAAATAATGTCTATAATATGTGATACATATCAACAAAATTTTAAATCATCTCATTCAAAATTGATGTTTTTTTTTTTGTGTAAATTTCTTTTTTACACTGACAGTATATAAAAAATATGTAAATATAGTATCTAACTATACCTTTTCTAATCATTGAATAATCTTCAAAAATTATTTTTAAGAATATAATTATACTCAATCCATAAATAATTTTCCTTTGTTCAGAAAAAAAGCTATATTTCTTCAACATGTCCCAAAGTAATTATTAATTTTGTAAAATCTCTTCAACTAAATGTCTAAAATATCTTTATTAAGTGCAAGATGAAAAGAAAAGAAAAAAGAAACCCAACAATTTGATATCATCAAAGGATACTTAAAAAAAAAATTGTTTAGAAACCAAAATTCATACATTGACCATCAATAAAAAATACTTATTCTGAAATGAAAATATTATAATAAACGACCAACAATTTACATATATTGACAACACTTAACTTTTGTCAGACATTAAATCAACAAATGTCTATATTAAATAATAATAATTTTTTTCAAAAATATTTCTAAAACGTATCAATTAAATCTCAAAGAGTAATGCTATGTGCACCTAAAGTTCTTATTGACATCTTTTGGTTAGTCAGAAGATTTTTAAGTAGAAGGATAAACAAATTATTTAACCAATCAAAAGATAACAACTGATATTTTGGTATGCATTTAGTACACATTTTAAGTGTATATAACATCTCAAAATTAAATTAAATCGGTGTGCAGCACGAATTGTATAACTAGTTATATAAATATAAAGACAAAAAATAGAGCACTTTCGAGGAAAATGGACAAAAATTACTATAATCAAGGTAAAGTATAGTAACGTATGGTGAGGTGCATTTATCATAGGAAAAGCTTCCCCAAGACAAAAAAAATTTAGAAAGCGACGAGCCCGCTTCTTCATGGACTCCCTATTCTCACGCAAACTAAAATCTTTTGCCATTCTGCAAGACAGAGAAGGAAGAACGGAGCTGGATGAACGAACCAACGGACAAGCTAACGAACTGACCCTCTGCCTCTATGTTTCTCTTTGGTCGTTGTTTTATGTATCCCCTACGTTACGAATCACACACACACACACAATTTTTCATCATTTGTTCTTCATTTCCCAACCGCCCTTTTCTTTCATTCATTTCTGTCAATATTGTGTTTTAATTTCATTTTCTTTAAAGGGTTTGGTGAAATTAGATTTAAAGATTCATCTGGTTTCGACTTCTTTCTCATTGGGTGATACATTTTCTGAGTGGGTTTGAATTGTATATTGATTTCGAGGACAAATTCTGATGGAGAAATGAATGTTATTTTTTTGTCTGTAAAAATAATAATATTTGTTGGGAACATTGCTTGATCCAATGCCACCTCCATTTCTATATTTAATTATCTCGTTGACTCTGAGATATAAATCTATCACTATCTCAGTTAGTATCAAAGGAATATGAATCAATGAAATGACTATTTGATTTGTGGGTTCTACTCATGTGATTCATTAGAAATGCTGTGGGTTTGATTTTCTTGACTTAAGTTTTCGTGTATTTTACTTGGGTTCAATCCTTTCTTCTATCTGGTTATTTGGATTGGAGGTAATGTGGTTGATTTTTGGTTGGTTGGTTGGTTAGTTCTGCAATGGGTGAGAGAAATATTGCGCACCCTTTGGGTCTAATTTGCCAGAAATCGTTGTTTTTCTTGTTTTCGGTTGCATCAATGATGTTCATATTGTCTTGGTTCTTTGTTTTGAGTTCAACGGGCCGTCCTGACCTCGTTGATAACAGAATGATACCTGATTCAAAGCATTTGGTTTTGATGGACAATGAGAATCATAGATCAAGGAGCCTAACTCACGACGTTGTAGGATGTAATCCCTATACACTACTACCTCTTAAGGTTTTCATGTATGATTTACCCTCAGAATTTCATTTCGAGCTCCTAGACTGGAAGCCCAAGGGAAAAGGCATTTGGCCAGATCTTCGAACTGAAGTCCCCGAGTACCCTGGTGGCTTAAACTTGCAACACAGCATAGAGTACTGGCTTACGTTGGATCTCCTCTCCTCTGAGTTAACTGACAATTTGAGTGGTCGCAGTGCCATTAGAGTCCATAACTCGAGTGAAGCTGATATTATCTTTGTTCCGTTCTTTTCATCCTTAAGTTATAATCGGTATACCAGGATGAACCCACATCGAAAGAAGAATATGAACAAATATCTACAAGAGGAGCTGGTCAAGTTCTTGACAGCTCAAGAGGAGTGGAAGAGGTCGGGTGGAAGAGACCATATAATAGTAGCCCATCATCCCAATAGTCTACTAGATGCGAGGATGAAGCTGTGGCCTGCAATGTTCATTCTTTCAGATTTTGGGAGGTATCCTCCAAGCATAGCTAATGTTGATAAAGATGTGATTGCACCTTACAAGCATGTGATCAGAAATTTTCTCAACGACGACTCCAATTTCGATAGCCGTTCAACTTTGCTCTACTTCCAAGGAGCCATATATAGAAAAGATGTATGTGATTTATCGATCCTTCATTCATTTTGTGTTTTATATATTTTGCATTTAGATGAAAAGCAGGTTACATTACATTCTTTTCTGATGGCTTTTGACTGGAACCTTGACATTTGTGATTAATTGTTTTACCTACAAATGATTTGGAAATTATTTGATAATTCATATTATTCTTGTTTCCGCTTCTGCAATACATTTACAAGTTTTCATTTCAATATAATCTTCTGCATAAAAAAGCCAACCTTTTTTCTGATTTATGGGTACTATTAAAGACTGGAGTTAAAATCTCAAATGAGCATATTTGCTGAGGAGACCTGGATCTAGGATGAAGGTGCTAATAGACTTGTTGACCCCAACTTGGGCCTCAAATCAAAAGCTTTTGGGGCTAATACCCAATCACGAGCCTTTACACTCTACCAGTGACTCGTTGCCCGTTTGAGATATCTGTGGGGACGTAGTAAACATGATAGCGATTCTATGGAGAAGGCCAAAATCTTTCGTCATTTTTTTCCTATGAGAATCTGTACTTGTATTATACTGAGGTGAATTGGTTCAAATTTGGAGAAGGGGCTTTGATTTCCTCTTGTATCTTCAAGATTTGATTATGGATTTCCTTGTTGAGCTTTGAGCTAAACCAAAAAAACTTGTATTCGCATGCATTTGGTATTTTTTTTTTCTTTTTTAGTTTCCGTAGTTGTCGCTAATTTTCATCCTCTCTGTCATACCACGGGCTTGTTTCTATGCTCTTATAATTAGATGAAAATCCCGTGATTGGAGAGGTGGACTTATAGTATTTCTCCATCAGGCACTGCTTTTATCTCTGTAATTGGATTCAGTTAAATTCAGGGTTTATCTAAGTTTGAAAAAAATATAAATAGAAAAGGATCAGCATCTATTTTCTTCTACAGTAGAGGGAGAGCAGAGAAATTTGGTATTCCCTTCTAACCAAACTTTGATGCCCACTGAATTTCTTGAAGCGTACTAATAACCAAGGTACCAAGTTCTAGCGAAGCTGAAGAAATTGTGTTAGTCCTTGGGCCGATTTCTGATGAACTATCTGTTCTACTGCCTTTTTCCATGTATAATTTCACCCCTAGTTTACCTTCCTTTGATTGCATCTGATTGTTGTTAGTATCTCTGATCCCCAGGGTGGATATGTACGACAAGAGTTATTTTATCTCTTAAAGGATGAAAAAGATGTACACTTTGCATTTGGTAGTGTCCAAAAAAATGGAATCACTTCAGCTACAAAAGGAATGCATTCCTCCAAATTCTGCCTCAACATAGCCGGTGACACTCCATCTTCAAATCGCCTCTTTGATGCAATTGCTAGCCACTGTGTCCCCGTTATCATCAGCGATGAGATTGAGCTCCCATATGAAGATGTTCTAGACTACTCCGAGTTCAGTATATTTGTCCCCACATCAGATGCTCTGAAAGAAAAGTATCTCATAAACCTCATCAGGGGCATTGGGAAAGATGAGTGGACCAGAATGTGGGCGAAGCTGAAAGAAGTTGAACATTTGTTTGAGTTTCAGTACCCATCAAAGCAGGGTGATGCCGTACAAATGATATGGCAGGCTGTGGCACGTAAGGTTCCTTCTATGACCAGGAAACTACACAAGTCGAGGCGATTCTCCCATTTTCTTTCACCTACCGAAAAGGTACAAAGATCACTTCCCTTACCAAGAAATTTTGAGTAATGGTTTGGAACGTTTTGATAGAAGACAACCAATAGCTATGCATCATCGTAAAGGGCGATGAGAAACAAAATTATACTTGTACGGTGGATTGGGTCTGTTGTATTTCTTGTAAACAAGAAAAAGTGATAGTGAGAAAGATTTGTATAGGTAAGTAATAGAAAAACAGTCTTTTGCAGGCATCCACTGTCCAATCAATCTGAGTTGTTTCGTGACCGTTGCTTGTTCATTCATGTATTCGTTTGCTACAAAGAATAACAAAGCGTAATGCACAAATGATATGTGATCCTGTCTCAATCATCCATGTTTAATCCATTATAAGAAATTTTGTTATGTCATTTTTTTCATTTTTCTTGAGCTAACTGCTACTGTAATCAGAGTCTTTAATAAATTACTGAAGTATTTTAACCCGCAACATGAGGACTCCCGGCACATTTTTCCCAAAGCACAGAGCAAGAGGTATGATGGAGTTTTGGTAAAATGAGCTTATTATGCATCGTCTATCTTGAACTTGGAACGGAAAAACCGAACTGCACAGGCGAGATGATGAGTATCAGCAAGTGGTAGATAAGCAGTGACCAGAGGCTGGAATTTGGCAAAACATGCTGCTGCTTTATAAGAATGTGCAAAGGTATATGGAAATCGACATAGGAATGTCAGCCTGTCCTCAATAGTCTGCGATTTTATACAACATAATGGGACTTAGTGTATATAGCCCTAGACACCATATAGGCCTCTCTGCTTTGCTGACATGAATACCCCCCAACCCCAAACATATACAATACATCCTTGACACGAACATTCTACAACCAACTCCTCTCAGATCATCTTTCACGAAACCCTACCTGCTTCACGCTTAAATCTGGCAGTAGTTCCTTGTCCTCCATCATCAGCTTTTTGCCAAGTATTCGATTCTTTCCAGCTCTTAGCATCGGCCTCCTTAAGCGTCCAAAGTTTGAGAGCTTAAATCTCGCCGAGCTTTATCTTACATCGACTCTGGTTCAAACCGTTTCTCCTCATTAAACATCCTTTGAAATATTTGGTTTTTCGTGAGAGGATCATAACGAGAACTTCATTTTGTTCGATGAGCAATTCCTTAGAGTTGTCTTAGCATCCTATTTCTTTCCTTCCTAACAACTAACAATTCTTTATACAAAGCCACTTCAGGGCCGAAACAATGCACACTTGATGTTTTCCAAAATTATCAACTTCTATATTTACATGCATATAAAGATACCTAGCCGAGGTTTTCCTTCTTTGTTTTCTCAACATTTTTTTTTTAATTTTTATTTTTGATTTAGAGTTATGTCAATATCTTAATGACTGGTTTATCAAATATGAATCTAGGCATTTTAGGCAGGTAATTCAACAAAGGAGATGTTTGGTCTTAAATCTTAATATTAGCTAGCTTCTTTTCATTAATCATATATTGCCGCTTCCATTAGTACAGTACTCTCTCTGTCCCAAAATGAGTGAATTAAGGAAGTTGACTTTCAATCTTTGATAGCACTAATACATATATACCATTGTTATCCACATTATAGCCTTGCGAGTGCATATTGAGATATGATAGTAGGCAAAGGTGAATTTATTTACTTCGTCATGTTGGAAAAACGTGCTTATGACCTGATTCCTAATGTTTGTCCAAATAGGCTTGTCGAGTCCTAATTGTATATTATTAGTTGGCAATGTCCTAATTTGATGGGCTTAGGGATTGACCTAACTTAATCTATGGAATATGACTCTTGTAGGAAGAATAATAATAATATAAGGACACTCATTTTGGGATGCAAGGAGTAGTAGTATTTTCTGCTACGTATAAGCTAATACAACTTGGGAAGGTGAAAGCATGAAAGTGATAGTACATTACAACTCTGAAATACTTCTTTCGTTTCGAACAAAGAGTCGATATTTGAAAAGTTTAATAATAATAATAATAATATATATATATATATATATATATATATATATATATAAGTATACTTAGAGGAGTGGTGTTTAAGAAATTTCTTAAGCTTAAGCAATATGTTTATATCATATTTAAAAGTTAAAGTTGAAAGTTTATGAAAATCGTAAACATAATTTTTAAAAGTAGATTCTTTAAGTGGAACATTTAAAAATTGAATAAGAGAGATTATGTCTATTAGCAAAATCGACATGTGCAAATTCTTTTACATAAAAACCAAAATGTTAAGAGGAATATAATTGAGAAAAATGTTAAAGATTCAACACAAAAGTTTTATGAGTAATGCTATGGGTATCTAAAGAGTACCAAATTTTTTATACAAAATAATGTGTCAGCTGATGTGGCAGCTCATGTGATGCATTAATTATGATTTTTAATTTTGTTTTTATTCCACATCAACTGACACATCATTTGGTGCAAAATTTGGTACTCTTTAGGTACCCATAGTATTACTCAAGTTTTATTACTTAGGCCTGAGATTACATAAACTTCTTGAGTTCTTTCCACCACTCAACATAATTATACAAAAAGTTACAAAAAGTTGTGTGTAAAAATGCCTGCCCGTGCTTGGAAAAAGGCCGATAAGAGTTTGCGAAAAATCAAGAAAATCAAAAGAGTTAATTATGTCAGCTGATCGATTGAATTTCTCTGGAAAAGGGTTGGATTGAAGTCAACATTTGGGTAGATCTGCAGGTGGAGGAAGGAGCTTTTGATTGGGAAGTTTTCCATCCAAGACAAGCCAAGCCATCTTCAAACCCCAACTTGTGTGTACCTCAAGATGACAATGCATGAACCATACCCCTGTTCACATTTAACCATCATCATCATCATCTCTAACAATTTTAGATTACACGAAGCAATTTGTGTGTTTCTCGTGTGTGTGTGTGTGTGTGTGTTTGCAACACAAAGATATATTTAAGTTCTTGCATGTGATTGCAAGTAAAAATTCAGCATAAGACCCTTGTGGCACAATATATTCATTTAAGTTGTGGCACACCTGGATTATCTGCTTGAAACCGAATAGCAACCCATCCACCGGAGGGAACACCAACGGTGTTCCTTTCAACAGGGTCGACAAGATTGAAGTTTTTAGGTTCTTTGTTTGGATCATAGTTCCCGAACCCTTGGCCAACGACAAAGAAGTTGAAGCCATGGAGATGAAGAGGGTGGCTCTCCACTCCAAGAATACTCGTATCCTGCAGGACTAGCTCCACACTAGTGTTGAAAGGAATAACCATAAGTTTTGTACCATTACTCACGAAGGTATTGTTTGGAGGATTCCCAGTATAGTTGAACCAATGAAGTGCATTAATCGGAAAATCAGGACTGTAGACGCTGCTTGATTGACCAAAATAGTGAGATTGGAGGAGGGCTGTGTTTGGCTGAACGAATGATACATTACTAATTGAAGCTGCAAATCTTGTTCCGTTAGGTCCTTGACATGTTTTGTTTTTCCCACATGTGCTTGTTCCAAGTCCTACTGTAAAAAAAAAACTGTTTGTCGATTTTCTTAGGGACATTAGCAGGGAATTGCGCAGTCGCCAAGCTACGGACTTTATTTGAAAATTTTGTTGCCAAGGAAGTGTCATTTAGAGGTGGTAAAGTTGGTTTAAAGAGTGGAAACTTCTTCATTGAAATGGTTGGTTCATGATCATATTCAAGAATACCAGCAACAGTGGAATTGTCGAATGTGCCTTGGCCAGTGACGTATGGTCTAGCAGTCATGAAAAAAGTAGCATTTGGGGATTTTGGTTTGGTTTTCAGAAGAACATTGGTGACCGGGTGCAATGTGGATGGTGTCGATGTCAAATGGCTTAACATAAATGGCATCAGCCTCGACAACGGTGAGAGTGTGGTTTGCTATACTGAAGAAGAGCTCATCATTGAGTGCTGCGCTAATGAACCGGAGAAGGTATGTCCTTCCGGGCTTAACTTTAAGCTTGAATGTGTCTGCAAGAAATTTCTTCTAGGTTAGGCTAGCTATACCGGATGAAATATCCTTCTCAATGAAATAGAGAGTTGCTAAATATAACACCTCTTTTATGCTACATACAACACCCCATGCAAATTTACTATTTTGCCCATGTTATAAATAGAATTTTTTTTTACAAGACCGCCATCTCTAGGCGGTCTTATTCTAAAGAACCACCTAGACTAAGAGGTTCTATACAAACAACCACCCAGACTAGGTGGTCCTCCGACTTCCAGCCATGATTCCGTCAACTTTTTTTTTTTACACGTTAATACCCTAAACTTAACATTTCCGTTAAAAAGTTAACAAAATTGTTAAAATTTTAACGGAACTACAACACCCCGCCATAAGAACTGCCACCCCGAGGTGGGTTTCTTCCTAGAGGACCGCCACCCAAGGTGGTCTTCTTCCATGAGAACCACCACCCCGAGGTGGTCTTCCTTTTTTTAAATAATTGAATAATGAGCAAAATAATATTTTTCCAAAGAAAAGTGTTCTATTTAGCACTTTTTGGGTGTTGTATTTAGTACGTATGATAAAATATTGCAAAGAACATTTCTTTCTAGGATATAACATGAGATCATTTGGCGATACCTTTGATTGAACAATTATACAAAGGCCCAGGAAGCCCATTTATGGTATAGGCATCAGAGACATTTGGGCCCCCACTAGTTTGTGTGGCTTGCCTAATTATGGCCTCTGGATCAGAATTAAACCACTCTCCTGCAAATTAAATTTGGCATTGCTGTTATACATTACTAATTTCGTCGCAAAATGATTGTCTTTTTTTATTCATCATTATAAACGAAAATAGATACTTATTATGAGAAGGAGTAAATGGGGTTAAATCTAAAATCAAATGTGAAAATTCAGTTTTTCTTTTCTTACCAAAGATGATAGGAACTTCATTATAGGGTTTGGTAAAGGGGTAAGGGACATGAAGCTTGGGAAGAATGATAAGAGGGCCATAAAGACTAGCTCTTAGCCAAGAAATATGTGCATGCCACCATAAAGTTCCCCTTTGTCCAACAATGGTGTAGTTGTACACATAGCTCTGCCCTGTTTGAATTGGGCATTGCGTTACATATGCCGGTCCATCGGCCCATCCACTACAAAGCTGTCGAATACCATGCCTCGTTTCGTACCCAAAACAAAAGTTCATAAATCAGTAAACGCGAGCTAGTTACATGTTACATTATTCAATATATACGTACCAATGGAGCGAAATGTTATTTGGGACGTGGTTGACGACTTTGATAAGTAGGCGGTCGCCTTCCCTAGCAACAACACGCAGACCCGGAAATTTCCCATTGACTGTGACCATGCTCTTCGTATGGCATAATCTTGTCACATTTTGTAACCTTACATATAAATAATCATTCGT
Source organism: Platycodon grandiflorus (assembly GCA_016624345.1). Lineage (NCBI taxonomy): Eukaryota > Viridiplantae > Streptophyta > Magnoliopsida > Asterales > Campanulaceae > Platycodon > Platycodon grandiflorus. The sequence goes on from CM028363.1 coordinate 41,193,006, forward strand.
CGAAACGCTAATGAGAAAAAGGACATAAATAAGAAACAACATTTAACGTAACTAAGACCTCGTTTTGCTGATAATAAGACCACGTACATTAAACTCGTAATGCCTAGTTAGACCAATAGTAGATTGTGGAAGGAGAAATAATGCTATCAATGAGAAGAGAATTCCCATGAAATTAGAAACACCCATCTCTCTCTTTTTGGAGAAACTTGACAGAATGCTACGAATGAAAATAAATTAACCTTAAACCTGGCTACTGCTTGAAAACACTTGCATGAGGTTATATATATATATATATATATATATATATATATTATTTATTTATTTATGGGTTATATGGTTGAACCTCTACTGTAGTTGGAGAGCAATTTTAGAGTACTGCCAAAGAAAATCGAATGATGTATTTACTCTCTAGCTCTTGTTAAGCCTTTCCTTCGTCGTGATGTTATATGGTCCACAGAGATAATGTGACACACAGTTTTTGATCATCTTATTCATGTATATTGGCAAAATATTTTAATTCTCCCACCTTTCTTAAAATAAGTGTTTTTTATTAATTTTCTTTATGCTTGTTCGAAAAATATATACTACTGTTCGAAAAGTATATATTATTGTTCGAACAAACGGTTGAAACAAATGACTAGGTGTCATTCCCGTATATGGTACTTTATTCTAGAACGTCGAGAATACGATAAAATCACTTATTTTGGGTAGAGCAAGTAATTATAATGGTGCTTTGGTTCAGATACATTATAAACTTAATGGTTTCTCCAAAGAATTTTCGTACTTCTTTAATTATTTTTGGCTTAAATACCTATTTGGTCACTATATTTTCACCCAAAATTCATTAAGCTCAATATACTTTATTTTTTCACACTTTAATCACTCTACTTGGACTGAAGAATCAATAAGCTCACTCAATCAATGAGCTTATTGATTGAAAAAGTCCAAGTAGAGTAATCAAAGTGTGAAAAAAATAGTAAAGTGAGCTTAATGAATTTTGGGTGAAAGTAGAGTGACCAAATTAGTATTTAAGCCTTATTTTATTTATCAATTTCTAATTACTCAAAAAGGATTATCAACTCAGAGATGCTCAATGTGGAATACTATGTTTTTGGCACCAATTTGTCCAGTCAGTTGTGGCTCAATCCTAGAGCAAATCCGACGGTTTAATATTTTTTAAAATATATATAATATTGTTCACGACATATATATTTTTCGAACTAACATATAATATATATATATATATATATATATATTTAAACAGGAATATATACATTTTCAAAACAAGAAAAAAAAAAGAAAAAAAAACTATAATGTACTTTGTGAATTCAAGGTTTCGGTCGTTATACCAGTTCGCCTGTAGCCAAGTGATATTGAGGGTCGTCTCTTAGAGCCTATAGGAGACGAGCTAGATCTGTGACGTGCGATCGTAACCTTTGAATTGAAAAACTAACATGTAGTTACTACAACTCTTAATGATTAAGCAAAAATAAAAACATAAAAATTACTAATTGGGTTCTTAAATAGAGTCGTTTTTAGAGTGTGAAATATACAAAGTAAATATCTTGTGTATTTCATGAAGGACATGTAGTAGAATTGAGAAGTACTTCTTACTTTAGGAGAAGCTCAGTTTGGTGGCTTATGTATTGTCCAGGGCATTTCATGGGCTTTCCCATACAAGCAAAAGTCAAGTCATCTTTAAGCACTTCCCTCCCAAGCAAAGATTATAGCTTTTTGTAGGTAACATCGTTGGATGTTGACCGAAGCTAGTTGCAACCTCATGAACATGAAGAATTTATTAGATTAGTTAGGATGAATGACAAGGCTTCTATTAATGTGTTATATCATTTTATCCCTGTATTTTTATACAATGACTACATATGGTTAGTTTTATTTTAATATACTTAGGATGAATGACATGTCTTCTATTAATGTTGGATATCATTTTACCCCAGCATTTGATACAATGACTATATAGACAGTTTTATTTTGATATGATTAGATTATTGAAAGACTTGACCTAGTACAATGTAGTTGAAGTGTCTGTGACTAATTTTATGACACCTTTTTGATGACTACACGTATTTGTTGATGTACCTTTTATAATTTTTTCATATCTTGTACTGTACATGGATAAAATTACAAAAGCATGAAAAATAAATCGAGCATGAAAATGGACTGTTTTTGAGTGCCTTAATATTACTTAACAGGGCCTTTCGTACTGCCTTAATAGTAAAGCAATAGAGCAGCCTTTATAGATTAACTATTGAGACACTTGTAGGTGTTGTTTTAATAAGTTTCTTAAAACATTTGATGGTAATTAAAAGAGTACGAATATTTTAAAGAGACACTTGCAAGAGACATAATAGTTACCTTTTCACATTTCAAATTGTCTTAAGGGACACTTGTAGGTGACACTACAGAAAATATATTGAGGCTTGTACGTGCATCTTATAAAGAGACAGCCTCTTAAATCACTTGGGGCTTGTTTGATTTAGCTGATGAGAAATGACTTATTACTGATTATAGCTGAGAATTTATGACTGACGACTTATGACTCATGACTCATGAATTTGGTGCTGTTTGATTTAACTTTTTAAATTGCTGATGAGCTCTCTTAAGTTAATGTGACTGTTTAATTGATATGTATCATCATTAATGAATATCATTTGCATCATTATTATTATTTATATTAATTATTATTTATTATTAATATATTTATTATTATTATTTTATTGTCATCGTTTATTATAATATTGATTATTATTATTATTATTATTTTATTATTATTGTTATTGTTATTCTTGTTGTTGTTATTATTGTTATTTATTACAATTATTATGCATTATTATTATTATTATTATTATTATTATTATTATTATTATTACTATTTTTATTTATTATTAATATTATATTTATTAAAATTATTATGTATTACTTTATTATTATTATCATTTATTACTATTATTATATGAGAATTTCATTATAGGGTGTTAGCGCCATTTCCCTTTACCAGTAGGTTGTTTTATAGACTTCCTTCGGGAAGAATAAGGATCCGGGGCAATAAAATAAAGCAAATGGGGCCGGAGTGGAGGAGAACAAGAACTGGCAGCTAGCTAGGTATTACCTTCGAGGGCGATGAGATCAGATCGCTGCTTTCACTTCCTTTCTCCGGTAGCGATAGTTCCTTTGTCACCTAGAGTTCGACTGCCTCCCGCGATGTCCAAATCGGTTCTGGTTCATAATCGACAGTTTCACAAACCGTTACAAGGCAAATCGAAATCGAACTGTGAAATTAGGGTTCCAGTTTCCTAGTTTTTAATTTTTTGAATTACTTAAAAAAAAAATTTAACATTTGTTTTTATTTTTAATTTTTAAAATCTATTGTAAAGTGTAAAAAAATTGTTATAATATGTTATTAATTATTAAAATACAAACTTAAAAAAAAATGCTTAGGGTGTATTAGACATTATGATATAGTAGGTTGATTTTGACATTCGAAATTTACTATACTAGACTCATCCATCATTTTTCTAGTCTCCTCATTTAGTCTTTCATCAAGTCTAATGTCCAAGGATGTCGAGTAGGTGCAGGCGTGAAGCATGTAGGAGCAGACGGTTTTAAAATTCAAAGTTTCAAACGTTTAAAATTTGAATTTGGAGGTTTTTGAACTGTTTTATGGCCGTTTGGAACCGGTGGTTCACGCTTTCTGATAAATGCAAACCGAAACCGAACCGTCCTAATCCAGTTTTGACTCATGACGGTTCACAGTTTGGGTGGTTCCAAAACCAGTTCGAGTCCGATTTTTAAAACCGTATGAGCATGTCTGGCGACGGATAGACCAGCGGGCTCCAATGCTGCTAGCTGGTGTGCCCTTTACATAGGGCTCGCATGCAGGGGATAGAGAGTAGAGGGATGCTTATTGACGTCATTATGATCGCCGGTAGGTATACGAATATGGACTTTGGTGGCCAAATAATTTTTAATATTATTTATTTATTATTATTATTATTATTATTATTATTAAATGTAATATTGAAATATAGAAAGTTTACTAAAGAAGAAGGCTTACTTGTTTTTAAAAAGTAGAAATAAGCACAAGACCTAATGCTTATAACTTTTGGCCTCACATGTGATTTAAGTGGTTTCTACACTTATGACTTATCTTTCTATAAATCAATTCAAACGCTTCAAAAATAATTTATGGTAAGTTATAAGTAATAAGTACCTTTCCAAACGCCAGATCAAATGGGTCATACTTTGTTGATAATTCATAACAAGAGACACTTTGTTTAAGTAGTTGTTGAGGCTCTTTTAAGAGCCTCGATATACATAATAGGGTTAACTCCACCATTGGTCCTCGGAGTTTGAGCTTGTACACGATTAGTTCCCAATATTAGAAAAGTCTCACTACTGACCCAAAGTATGCAATTTTTGCACACCGTTGTTCCCTGTAATGGATGACGTTAAGGCTGGGACCGTTAAGTGAGCATGTGCACATGATCATTTTTTAAGGGTAAAATGGGAAAAAATGATTGATTCGTTAAATAACATTCAAATGAGGGTGTTAGCTGTAAATATCTAAAGGTGCATTTAACCCTTATTTATTATTCATCCTCTCTCCTCCTCTCTTTCCCGAACCACCGAAGTTCACCATCTTCACGCCATTGCCGGTGCTGAACCACCGAAGTCTGCCATCCTCTCTCTCTCTCTCATGGTTACTAAACCCCAGGTCGGGATGGGCCACCTTCACCAATAACCAAACCTTAGGCCGTACTCGTCAAACCCTAAGTTAAGGTCTTCAAAAAAATTCAGTGGCGATCTTCAACATTATTCTCCAGATCAAGAACAACCATGAAAGTCCAAATTTTTTTTTTAAAAAAATAGGAAGTAGAAGAAGAAAGATAGAGTACAAACCCAAATTGCTTCTAAAACTCCGTGAACTCCCACCTCCGCTCCCCAGATCTAATTCAACTCCTTAACATTGGACATTTCAATCAATCTCATCATTACCCCTTCAGTATTTTGAATCCCTAAATTAATGCAAAACTTTAGATTTTGCAACAATGATGTCATAAAAAAACTTGATTCACCAATTTAACGTTGGAAGATGTTCTCTATCTTGGATCTTAAATGACTTAATCCTGGTGTTTTGTACATGTATATATATTGCATTAAAGTTAATGTAGCTGCTCATGTAATCATAATGAGTTAAAGGGGTCACTTGACCACATATAGCATTATCATTCCTTGCTAGAGTTGATACTTAGTCAAGTCTTTAGTTGTTAAATTGGCATGTCATTGCCATTCATCTGACTTCTTAACTGCACTAATCGCAAGTGGTAGAAATTTTTGTCATGAATTGGTGATTTGTTGTTATAGCTAAATCAAATCAAACTCGGAGTGGACTGGATGAAACCTTCACATTGTTATCAAATTAAATTTGGATCGTCATCGAGGAAACCTTCACTATATATGATCATATGCTAATTTGTTAGATTCAACATTTCGTAAGGGAATAATTGAATCCTGGAATAAAGCCAAACTTTGAATCATGGATCAACGTCTTTGCATTTTATGTGGTTGAAAATCTCCCATGATTTACTTGAAGGGAGCGCATAATACTCTATGCAACAATGGTGGAAAAGAAACAAGGTCGAGGGAAGAAGAAGAGACCGGCAAAAGGAGGTCTCCTCTCTTTGGTAAATGTTTCATATTGATGTGATTCCAAGATCAATGACAAAGGGGAACCAACCACGAACACGATTTGAAACAAAAACAATGCATTGAAACGAAAAGATAAGGAGTTTCCCTTAACCCTAGGGCGGATTTAATCTCTAACCTGGGGGTGCAACCTTAACCGACTAATCACAATTGATTAGGAACCAAGACTATGGAACGCCATAAGCCTGCAGCTCAACAAACTTGATAAGTTCAAGGGTTTGAGAATTCTAGTCCAAGAAATCTCTCAAAAGCTCACAATATAGTGAAAACTCAATTCAATTAATCATATATCAAAGTTATTGTTTTACAATGAAAGAAAATAAGTATTTATACTACTCAATACCTAAAAATACTCCTACCAAAACTAGGAAACACTTAACCCTAGTCAAAGTTCGTTTCAGGGTTGGAAAATACTCAAAAATACCCTAAGTTACCAAAAATATGGACTAAAACGTGTCCTGGTCAAAAATTGAAAAACTGCCGCAGCGCCTAGCGCTAAGACTGCAGTTGTAGCGCCATAGTTTCTGTCCAAGGCCTTTTTAACGTGTTTAAATTTTTCAGAATTGACAAATAGGCCCTCAAAGTCTCTAGGAACATCCTCTAAGCCTCCAAACTTGTTTGAAAACTTTTGATCAAGCTTATATAAGTCCCTTGAGTCTTTATTTCATGCTTATTTGACCCTCCAACATGCAAACGATCCTCCCTTCATTGCCTTGAACATCCATAGGTGTTGTGAGAGCTTTAAGAACATGTGTGAACATGCGTGAACATCCTTGAGTGACTTTGAACCCAAACAATCATAATTGTTTCACTTGACTTAGGCCTTGATTCTTGGCTTGATCCACGCTTCTCATCATTCCCTCCTTCGAAAGGATTCGTCCTCGAATCACCTACATCAAAAGGACGCAAATCAACAATAGAGAAATATGCACTAATATTATCCTTACCAATCAATTCCTCCTTGAAGTCATTGTCATCCACATTCTTTAATATGTCGTTGCTTTATACTGTGAAAGACTTTCAACAAAACTATGCAAAGCAAGATAATCAAGGTTATCACCACATAACAAATCCACAATCCAAGGAGACAATATCCTAGTCATGTGTGGTAAGGAAATATTAATGTTCAAGAACAAAATCTCCACATGCTTAGGAATTTTAACACATCCAAATTCTCCATAATCTCCACGTTCTCCTCGAAAGTTATGAGAAACATCACGCAAGTCATCACTTTTCCCAAAACTCAATATTGTATAACCCAAAGAAAAAAGTAAGACAAACTCTTGAGTAAATGTATGAAAAACAACAATCTCATAACATTCACCGGGTTTGAATAATAATCTAACAAATTCTCTCTTTTGTATAACCATGATCAACACATTAGCAACATGCAATACATCAAGATCATAGTTACTTGTACCCATCAAAGGACCAAACACATGTGATAAGATCCTGAGTCTATCACATAATCTACCATGTATCCTCACAAAGAAACATTTCACATGCTCAACAGAATTATCATGATTAACACTCTCAATTCTCAAGTTTACATAAGTCAATGCATTCTCACGCACTTTCTCAACATAACACACACAACCCTCCCATGTTTCAGCATGCTTAAGACTAAGTGTGTCATGTAATCCATAAATCTTGTGATAGAACAATGCAACATGGAAAACATCAACTAGTTTATGACATGGAATACGATAAATTAGTTTTGAAAACTTATTCGCATTCACAAACATAGATTTCTTATACTTTTTCAATGTACAATTTAGATTTATCGAATCTATAGTCATTGCACCATAAAATCTATTAAGTCTACCTTTAAGGCACATTCTAGAAATGGATCAACATATGAATGACTCGATTTATATAATGACATGTATAATCCATTGCCAATGCCATGGTGATCAACATGTAACAATTCATTATGATTTCTCAAGTCTCAATAACTTAGTATCACAAGAAAGAATGGCATCATACCTTTGAGATTGTGTATGCACTACACCAATCTCCTTACCAAGTTGATCATCCAATTTGAAGCTCATAACTTTCTTGCTCAATTCAGGATTCACTTCGTTGAAAACCTGTGGATAAGAAATAACACACGGAAGAGACAATTGAGGCATCATGTTAGCATAAAATGGTATCTCCATAGAGATGTGGAATACCTCACTATGATTCTTTTCCAACTCCCTCATAACCTCACTTGGGATGTCAGGAAAGATTGGTTTCACTCTCTCTTGGCCCTTGGCCTTTTCAACTTTTTTTCTTCCTCAATCTCTCGTGTATCCCCCTTCATATTTTTATCTTTTTCACTCTTTCTTTTCTCAACTCTCGAGTTTTCACTCTCTTCCATCAACCCACTCTGTTCATTTTTCCTCTCGACCTTGCTAAACTCACTTTTCTTGGCCTCTTCACTTGGGTTCTCTCTCAATTCTTTCTCAACACATTCTTTATTTTTCACCTCATTCTCACTATCCACTTGATTCACATCTCTAGCTATCCTCTCCTTTTGCTTGGCTATGTCTTGATTCACACTTTTTACTTTAGCCGACCTCTCATTATTTTCCCTCAAACACTCCTTATATTGTGATGAACCTACACAAGTCATTGATGTGCATAAAATGCAACTCAGGCAAGAATACCCGGTCGTATCAAGTAATAAAGTGTGCAAGCACAAGTATCGATCCCACAGAGATAGTGCTAGAAATAAATCCTAAATACTAAAATTAGGCACACCTAACTTTATCTAAGTGAACGAAAATGAAATTTGAAATAAAAAAAATAAAGAAAAAGAGAGCAAGAAAGTAAATTAAATTAACGCAACAACAATGATACGGCTGCAACATCAAATCAAGGTTAAAATGATAGGATTGTGATATTTCTAGTCTATCCAATGTCTAATTTAACCCTCTCTCTACTTTTCTTTAACTCAAGTCTTGGTAGTCGGGCGCACGTTGATAATATTCGCTACGGGCTCTCGCATCTTATAGCAAGTCTAGCTACCAATCCCCACTACGGGCTCTCGCATCTTATAGTAAGGAAAGAATAGCCGCATTATCGATCAAGCACCCCATGACTATCTAAGAACGCTCGTTACGTTTCGGTCTGGCGTCACAAAGAGAATTATTGTGATTTTTTAAATTATAGGACGGGCTCTTGCATCTTACCCTATAATTCTAGTGATCATCTAATGGTTCGCGACTCCATTAAAAGCATTAAGAACACACAATAATAACCAAGATAATGAGTAATACTTTGTAGAGAGATATTCTCTCTATTTTTCTACAAATCATGCCGGTAGCCAAAGGCTATCGATGTGTGTCACAAAACACCAACTACTAAATTGCTAGGTCCGAAATGTAAGGTAGCTCTCGCGGATCCAAAACATTTCTCAAATCAATTAATTAATGGTGAATTAATTAAAAGCATTAAGCCTACAAAATAGTAACCTAACATGATTGTATACTAAATAGAGAGAGAGATTAAAACATCACATTCAACATAAAAAATAATCACAATCCATAAATATAATTAGCTCATCACCAATTCCACATTTACAAGACAAAGATTCCAAGAAAATACAACATTAATCTTGAGATAAAAATAGGAGAAATTAAACCGATCAATGTTGAAATCCATGGTTGCAAAGCCTTGCAAATACTTCCTTGGCCCTTGATTTGATGCTCCAACCCCTTAGAATGAAGACATTTAATTGAGTTGGAAAAGTGGAGAAAAGGGGGAGAAAGAGTTTGTGTTCTTGCCCAAAAAATGGGGCTTTGCTCTACTGAATTTTTCACTGCCTGGGAGATGAAATGAAGAGCCAAGAGTGTGGGGCAAGCTGAGGGGTAAAATAGGAATCACATTAAAGAATTAGGGATAAAAAAGGCAAGGAAGGGGGCTGGACCGGCTGGGAGATGGGGCAGCCCAAGGGGAGTCTCGCGGGTTAGGGTGAGAGAGAAAGTGGGTGCGGGTTGGATGGATGGAGCGGCGCCTGGAGTAAGAGGAGAAACGGGTTAGGGTCACGGCTGCAAATGGGCAGCCAATTGTTCCAAAACACGCGGACTATCCGCTTAAATTCGGGCCGAAATGTGAGGTAAAACGGGCTGGAAGCTGGACCGGGTCTGGAGCACCACTGAGGGAGCGCAGATCCTGGGCTGGAGCAGAAGGACGACGCGTGGCGGCTTCTCCAGCTGACAACACATTAAGGAGCAACTTTGAGGATTTGCAGCGGTGCCCTTGGACTTTGGATATTTTCTTCGGTGCCCTCCATGTTTCCAGAAAGCGAGCCTCAGCCCTTGTCCTCCCAGGCTTTGCATTTTAGTCCCAAGGTCAGCCTCCGTTAGCTTCTTTTCTCTTTCAGTTTAGTCCTTTCCTTTGCAAATAACTAATGGAGGACTAACGGACCTTGATCAAATGGCTCTAATTAATCCAAGACTTCACTGGTTGCCTTGAATCTTCCCAAATTGCTATGAATTGATCCTTTAAAGCTCCAATAATGCCCAGAAAATCTGAAATACAAATTAATACCATAAATGCACTTTCTTGGGTAAAATACATACAAAATTCATAGAAAATTGAGATAAAACATGGGGAAATATATGGGAAATTATGTACTCATCAGTCCTCATAGGTACAACACTAAGGCTCTTTTGTTCCTCCACCTTGGGTTTACTAAGTGTGCTAGAGAATGAAGAATAAGTAGTCCTCAACAAATCTCGGTGGTAGTAGTTCGGGACAAACTTTTTATGCATTACACGTTTCATTTCCTCCCACGTGCTAACACGATAATCACCCATCCTTCTCGCCTAATCACTAGTTGCTCCCACCAATCACTAGCATGCCCGGTGAACTTCAAGGAAACAAGTTTCACCTTTTGTGCTTCTGTGTAGTGGTTACACCTAAAATAAACTTCAACCTTCCTAACCCAATCTAGGTACTCTTTGGGATCATCCCTACCTTTGAAAGTAGGAAACTTCATCTCTACTCTCTCACCTACCCTCCTATTAGGTCTCTTATCTACCTCATATTCACTTTCTAACCACTCATCCTCCTCATCATCATACGCTACCCTCCTTGCGTGGAATCGAGGTGAATTCCTTTGAGGTCGCACATCCCCTCTCTCTTCTAACCTAGTCAAATGTTGAGAAACATCGATCCTCCAACATTCTAAGCATACGCTCCTTGGGGTTTTGTGGCATATCTCCACCCCTTTGAATAGGAATATCTCTTGACAATGAATACACAAAAATCTCACCAAACACTCGTGTATAACTCTCTCACTCACACACTCACAATTTCTTGAAAAGATTATCTTACCCATGAAATTATCAATATGGAGTGCAAGTTTTTGAAAATGTTACAACTTGGAACTCAAACAATACAATCTAGGGTTTAGATTTTTGCGGTAAAATTTCAAAGTGAGATGCAATTTCACAATGAAAGCAGGAAAATAATGAATTTCAATGGATGTTGGAAAGATTTTATGAACAAGATGAATGTATGAAAGTATTCCCAGCAATACCACTTTAATGCAATTGACAACTTTGAAGCAATTTTCCACAACCCTATTTTTTTGTTCACAATTTTCGGCTCCTTCAACTTTCTTTTCTTTCTTTTTTTTTTTGTTTTGACTTTTTGCAACTTCTTGATCAAGCTTTGATTTCCTTGACTCAAGAGATTTTTTTTTGAAGCAATATTAGCCCTTTTCTTTTTTTTTTTTTTTTTTTTTTGTAATCAGTTTGAAGCTCTTTTGATTAGCTTGATTCAGCAATTTTTTTTTTTTTTTTTTGTATGAAGTAATCTCTTCAATTTCATTTTTTTAACTAGGGTTTGGAAGAAACAACAAGATTGCTGGAATTTTTTTTGTAAGAAAGAAGGAAAATATGAATCCAACGAATTATAGGAAAGATGAAAATAAAATTTTATGAAGAACGCTAGAACGAAAACGTTGGTTACCTCTTTGTTGCTCTGATACCAATTGATGTGATTTCAAGATTGATGACAAAGGGGAACCAACCACGAACACGATTTGAAACAGAAACAACGAATTGAAACGAAAAGATAGGGAGCTTCCCTCAACCCTAGGGCGGATTTAATCCCTATAACCTTGGGGTGCAACCTTGACCCACTAATCGCAATTGATTAGGAACCAAGACTATGGAACGCCACAAGCCTGTAGCTCAACAAACTTGATAAATTCAAAGGTTTGAGAATTCTAGTCCAAGAAATCTCTCAAAAGCTCACAATATAGTGAAAACCCAATTCAATTAATCATATATCAAAGTTATTATTTTACAATGAAAAAAAATAAGTATTTATAATACTCAATACCTAAAAATACTCCTACCAAAACTAAGAAACACTTAACCTTAGTCAAAGTTCATTTTAGGGTTGGAAAATACTCAAAAATATCCTAAGTTACCAAAAATACGGACTAAAACGCGTCCTGGTCAAAAACTGAAAAACTGCCGCAGCGCCTAGCGTTAAGACTGCAGTCGTAGCGCCATAGTTTATGTCCAAGGCCTTTTTGTCGTGTTTAAACTTTTTAAAATTGACAAATAGGCCCTCAAAGTCTCTAGGAACATCCTCTAAGCCTCCAAACTTGTTTGAAAACTTTGGATCAAGTTTATATAAGTCCCTTGAGTCTTTATTTCATGCTTATTTGACCCTCCAACATGCAAATGATCCTCCCTTCATTGTCTTAAACATCCATAGGTGTTGTGAGAGCTTTAAGAACATGTGTGAACATGCGTGAACATCCTTGAGTGACTTTGAACCTAAACAATCATAATTGTTTCACTTGACTTAGGCCTTGATTCTTGGCTTGATCCACGGTTATCATCACATATAGCCCCTTGTTTTGATGATATAACACAAACCCCCTCATTTGAATATTATTTAACGGATCAATCTTTTCTTCTTCTTTTTTTTTCCCCATTTTAGCCTTAAAAAATGATCATGTGTTAAGCACATGCTCACTTAACGGTCCCAGCTCTAACGCTGTCCATTACAGGGACCAACGGTGTCCGAAAATTGCATAATTTGGTCAGTGGTGAAATTTTTCTAATATTGGGGATTGATCATGTACAAGCCTAAACTTCGGGGACCAATGATAGAGTTAACCCTACAGAATATATTGTAGTGGACCATGACAAAGGAAAGGGGAAGAGAATGTGTGGGCCTATTTTGGCTGTTTACAGCCAGAACCTTATTTTTGGCCCAAAATGGCCAAGCTGACTTGGGGGTGATTTTGAATCAAAAAGATCACTAAATTAGGTCCTTAAACCATTTTGTAGAACAGGTCCATTATGCTTTAAAAATTGTACTAAACCTTAACCTAGTTGAGAGGGCGCCAAGCCAATGTTATTCACTGAGCGATGAGCTGTGTATTATGCCATGTCACTCTCTGACAAGAAATAAAATAAATATTAGGGTGTCAATTCGTATTATCGTATTGTATTTGTACTGTATTATCGTATTTTTATGTTATCTATCTTATTTGATCATAAATATAATAATAAATAATATTTTAACTAAATTTTTTATTTTGTACTTTCGTATCGTATTTCGTGTCGTGTCGTATCGTGTCATTTTTCTATATAATCCGTGTTTATAACCGTATCGTGTCATTCATTGTCACTCCTAGTAAACACTAGGAGAACTTCGATGTTAATTTGCATATATTTATGCATGGAAATGTTGGTATAATTGGAAGGAGTATATAAAAAAATTTGCCGTCTCAAAATGAATATACGTTTTTAATTATTTTCATTCTCTCCGTTCTTAAATAACTGTTCCATTTTGACTTTTTGAAGTCAAATTAATTATTTTCATTGACGTATATTTTTTTTGAAAACTATAAAACACATAGCTCATAGCATTTTTTTTGTACTATAAATTACGTATTTTACGATTTTTAAAAAAATTATAAAATACACATCAACTTTTTTTTAAAAAAATAATCAGTTTTGCTTTAAAAAGTCAAAATATGACAATTATTAGGAGTTTTTTTTAAATTTTTTTTGTAAAATATAAGAAATTGACATTTAGGTCATTTTAGTTGCACTTATAAATGAATGGTCGTAGCGTCCTTACTATAGTATTGCAAGAGTACATTGATAGTTGATAAATAACAAAAGTGAATTTACTAACTTGAGAGAATAACCAACACTCTTTTTAGAACAATTTTTTATCAAAAATAAACAATCAAGTTGGTACTGATAGAGTAATTTGAATGCAAATAGTAGTTGATAACTATTGACCAGTTTTAAAGTCTGTAAATCTCATCACTATATGATAGAACCTATAATTTCTACTAATCAACTTAACTTAGTGCATGCGTATTTTTTAAAACGCAGTATTTTCAAAACGCAATATTTTCAAAAGAATTATATAATTATTTGGTCCCTCGGCTTTACTAAATCTATGCATTTGGTCCCTTTGCTCCAAAAAAAATGCAATTTGGTCACTCAATTTGCATTTCGTTAAAAGATTCCTCATTTCCTCCATTAACGTCTATTTTTCCATTTGTTTTTAAAAAAGGTCTAAAATACCCTTAATGCTTTCCCTAACCCTGTTTATCTTGGCTCTACTGTTTCCCCATCTTATTATTCTCTCGGTCTCTTTCTCTCCCTACATTTTAAATTTGTTTCTCTCCAACCCACCACAACCACCAATCCCTCTCCAACTAGAGCTGGCAATGGACTGGGCTGGGCCGACCCAGTGCAAGCCCACCGGGCCTATACTTAATATCGGGCTGGGCTGGGCCGGCCCCAATTTTACTAGGGCCGAAGAAAAGTAAAGCCCAGCCCAACCCATCAAAGCCTATCGGGCCATCGGGCCAAAAAGCCCTTGTTGGAAAAATAAATAAACTAAAAAGGAACAATGGTGATGCCAATTGCCAAATTAAATTCCAAGTTACTTACTAAACAAAAGCAATACTATGATTTATTGTTTGTCCTAACTACTAACTACTAAAGGTAAAATAATGCAATCACCGTATCAAACATTAATTAAAATGAAAATAAATATGATACTATAATGATCCAGGGCTTTAATTATTTAAGAAGTTAATTTTATTGGTCAGTTAAACCAATAATTAAACAATAAAGCAATAATCAAATTGGAACATGTTGTTTCAATGTCTGAGATTGCATTACAGCATGTATAAATTATAATATCAAAGAATAAAGCTAACTGGATCATTCTAGTTATCTTTAAAATAGAATGATCTTTAATTATTACTTTAATTATTTAAGAAGTTAGAATTATTTTTTGAGTGAAAATAAATAAATAATAATAAAATAGTATGGGCCGGGCCTAGCCCAAAAGCTCCGGGCTTTTTTTATGCAAGCCCAATTGAACCGTCGGGCCTAATGGACCGGGCCAAAAAGGCCCGTATTTTTTTGGGCCTCCAAAAATTAAACTTTAGCCCATGCAAACATCGGGCGGACTGGGCCAGCCCATTGGGCTGGGCTAATTTTGTCGGCTCTATCTCCAACCCACCACAACCACCGTCATTTCATCAACAACCACCACTACAATCGTCTAGCGGTGGTGATGAAGAGTACGATTCACGCGCCGCCGCCATTGATTCTATCTCCGCTTTCATCAACAACCACCACCAAAAATCCCTCTCCAACCCACCAGAACAGCTGATCTGAATAAACGATCACTCCCTCCGGTCACAACAGCAGATCAAAACCCCCGAGCTTCATCTTCATTCGCCATGTCATCAACCCCATCCGTTGTAAGCAACCCGAACAAACGATCTCGTGCTTCACGACGTGCTCTATCACCGTCATCAACCCCCTCCGTTCTCTCTCACTGTCTCTATCTTCTCTGGCCATAGCATCCACAAATCCGTCATCACAGAAGGGACAAACCATGTTTTCCTCCGCCCAAACCCTAACAAAGCAAGTGCACCCTGTAACACCCGATTAGGGGAGGGAATTAATGGGGTTTGAATCGGAATTTGGAAACCCCCAATTGGAGGAGGGAATGGTCAGCATCGCAAGGACAAAACAGAGAACTCCAGCTCATTACCTGAGAGCTTCAACGCAGTCTTAGATCTATGAATCAAAACAGAGAGCTCTAGCTCCAGGAAAAATCTCTCTCTCGCTCTCTCTCTCTCAAACAATTATTTTCTTTGATGAACCCTAGCAATGGTGGCCGAATCATCAACTGAATCTCTGATGAAAAAAGAGAGAGAGATGGTGGTGGGTTTTAAAAATCAAAAGATAAAAAGTCAAGCAATTCAATTTCTTTTATTTAATGAGAATAAGGGTATTTTGGGCATTTAAAAAAAGATGAAAATTCTACATTTAAAAAAGAGATTAAAATTCTAACGGTAATGACGAAAGGGGGGAATCTCTTAAGGAAATGCAAATTAAGTGACCAAATTACATTTTTTTGGAGTAGGGGACCAAACACATAGATTTGATAAAGCCGAAGGACCAAATAGTTATATAATTCTTTAAAAAACACAAGTTTTTTTTTTTTTATAAATATGTTTGTGATATCACTTTAATACACAATTTTTTTTTCTAGCAGCGTTTTAAAACCTGCGTTTTGGGAAAAATCTGGAAATTCCAGCGTTTTAAAACGTAACTGCGTTTTGAAAACGCAGTTTTTTCTGCCGCAGTATTGAAATACAATTTTTACAAATAAGTGCGTTTTAGCCAAAACGCATGACCAAACCGGCTCTTATACTACCTCCGTTTCAAAATAAATGACTTTTTAGAAGAAAAAATTTATCACAAAATAAATGATGTTATAGAATTTTAAGAAAAAATTATCCACATTTTGCCAATATTGCCCTTATTAATTACTCTCTAATTAAATATTGTATTGAGAATAATCATACAACTTATTAATAATAATTGCACTTAAATAAGGTTACATCAGTCTTTTTATAAGCTTTCTTAATTTATGGACAAATTTTTAAAAAGTCATTTATTTTGGGATGGTGGTAATAATTTAACCTTCTTGGATGGGGCCTGTGTCTCTCACCAATGGTTCTCAAGAAAGTTTAAATGTGAATCGATTCAAGAACATGTAAATTGTATTCCCTCCGTTCTTAAATAACTGTCCTATTTTATTTGACACACATATTATGAAAGAAATTATTGACTCTATTATAAATATTAGTATGTTGTGTATTTTACTTTAAACTCATGTGCAACAGTGCTAATGAGACTCATCGTTAAAGTAACAAGGAAAGTATGGTCAAAATAGTAAAATTATTTTTTCTAAAAATGAAAGTTTAGAAACTAGATAGATATTAATCCCTTCATTTCATCCAAAGAGTCCACATTTGAAAAGTTTAATAATTATGAGATATATGAGTATCGTCAGAATTGATTATAATTACAAAAATGCTTGAGCATAGTTAATATATTTATACTACACATGAAAGGTAAATTTATAAAATTATGAAAATTATATGCATAATTTTTGAAAGTGGACTGTTTATGTAAAACATTGCAAAATAGAATATTGAATTCTTTGTCCGAAATAGAGGGAGTAATTTGAAACAGACAAAAAAAAAAAGGAAAACATGACAATTATTTAGAAACAGTGGGAGGATATTACAAGGTTTTATGGCCGGAATAGCACCCAGGATTAAAAACATCCGTTTTGAAAAAATATAGTATTCACTCTTCTTTTTCTTATTTTTTGTTTTTCTCAAAAAATAATTTTAGTGTAAATTAAAATAGATACAAATAAGTAAAACTATAGTCTCAAAAAAAAAAATTACTCCCTCCTCAGTTTCACTCAAAAGTCCACGTTTGAAAAATTTAATAATTAAGAGATACTCCCTCCATTCCAGACAGAGAGTCCACTGTACTATTTTGGGATGTTCCACTCAAAGAGTCTACTTTAAATAATTATGCCTATAATCTTTATAAAACTTTCAACTCTACCCTCCACACTTGGTATAAACATATTAACTATGCTAAAATATTTTTGTAATTATGACTAACTCTAAAACTATTTATATATCCCTTAATTATTAGACTTTTCAAACTTGAACTCTTTAGGTGGAACGAATGGAGTATATAAATAGTATTAGAGTTGATCATAATTACAAAAATATTTGAAGGAGGGTGAATTGAAAAGATTTATGAATACTATAAGCACAACTTTTTAAAGTGGATCCTTTAAGTAGAACATCCTAAAATAAAATAGTAAACTTTTGCTTAATTAGAACGAGGGAATATTTGTTAAATAAAATTAATTTTTTGGAACTGAGTAAATATTATAGAGTGAATTAATAAAAAAAAAATTTTGGATCGTGACCATGGGATGGGAGCAGCAATTTAACTTCTCACACCGAAAGATGAAGAAGTTCACATGTTTCCCCTCCCTTTTCTGGCTTTACAACTATTTAACCTCTCTATACAGTAGCAAGAATTTCGTGACAGTGTGACATGTCTTAAAAAGAGAAACAACTTCGGTATCTTAAATTTCCCAACTCCCTCCCTCTTGGCCTTTTACCACATTTTTTTTTTTAAATTTGTATCGAAGTTGTGAACAGTAAGGTGGTTTGTTCGAGAGAGTTTATACGTATATTAATTGTGTTCATCTTGTTGAGAGAGTACGAGAATGCAATCTCCGATGCTCGACTTATGCAATCAGATTTAGGTCTAAGACGCTGCTAACAAGAATAAAACCAATGTGAATTGCCTTGGAAGCAAACACAGCTTTTCGTTCGACTACACTTGAGGTTGTTGATAGTCTTTGTTCGGACAACGTTACTCAAAAAGTTTCTATTCCTAAAACTAAAATTCCAAATAATACTTTTTTTTTGTCCCATAATAAGTGTTTTTTACTTCATCTGTCACTAAATTATTGTCTTGTTTAACCTGGCACACAGATTAAGAAAAAATAATTGACTTGATTATTAATATTAATATAGTGTGTAGTTTTCTTTAATATTCATATGCATGTGATCCATAATTAAAGTAGGAAGAAAATGTAAAGGTAAAATGATAAAAGTGTTATCCTAAAAAGGAAATTTCAAACAAGACAATTATTTTGGGACGGACAAAAAATGAAATTAAGACAATAATTTAGGAACGTATTAAGAACATTTTAAAATGAGTAATTCTATGGGTACCTAATGAGTACCAATTTTTTTGCACCAAATGATGTATCAGCTGATGTAGTAGCTGATGTGATGCATTAATTATGATTTTTGATTTTGTTTTTTGTATCACATCAGCTGCCACATTATTTGATGCAAAAAATTTGGTATTCTTTAGGTACCTATAGCACTACTCTTTTAAAATTTTTCCTCCGTTCCAGGCAAAGAGGTCACTTTCTTTTTTTAGAAGTCAACATGTAATTCAATCAAATCAAAATTTTGCGTACTTCACCTATGTTTTAGGAAATAAAATTTCATTAATTAAAAACCACCTTAAAAATACTATAGATTACAACTTTTCATAACTTTGTAAAAATGTAAATTATTAGTCAAACTTTAACTAAGTTGATTCAAAATAGTCAAAAGTGGACTCTTTGCCTGAAATGCAGGGAGTAATTTTTTCCTTAATTCTTTTTGAAAGTTTTTTTTTAAGTCAATTGTCTAATGTGCCAGTTTTATTCATGGGATAAAAAAAAGTAAATAAACTCAATTTATTTGACACCACTAGTAATAAATCCTGAGACACTAAAAGAAAATTATATAAAATTAAATATTTTTTTAAATTAAATCCCATATTTATTCAAGACAAGACACTTCTTTTAGAATGAATGGAGTTTTACTAGTGGTGTCATTGTTTCTGGTAGTGACATGCACAAATAAATTGCAATTTGGTACATCATTGTCAATCGTAATAGCCCATATAAATGCCCCCTGTGACATGCTTTTCTTTTGGTTTTCTTAAGGTATTAGAAAGGCCCAAAACTAAATCTCGAGATATGTTTGGGCGCTAAAAGCAAAAATATTTAGCACCTCTTATTTGAGCGACCGAAAACTCTTCCACTTAGTTCAACTACTATCGCTCCGTATGGGGCATACTTTCTTTCGCTTTTAAATTCAAAACTAAAAAAGGGAGCTTTAAATAAAAATATCAATAGTAATAATTTGTAATTTGACCACTAAAACCACACATATGGCAAGAATTGACCACTTTTAGTTTTTTTTAAATAAAAATTAAGAATTTAAGAGTAGTAATTTGTAAAATTCAGTACTAGTAATATGTAAAAATTAAGAATCCAAAAACAACAAAAATCTTTTAGAACGTCTAAAACTTTTACAAGTTACTAGACTATTGATTTAATAATTTGTAAATTTTTTGACATAATAAAAGCTTTTTGTTGTGTGGAGTCCATGAAAATTTTGATGGAGTCTTTAAGTATGTTCAAAAAATTGTAGTGTAAACCTAAAAGTTTGGTCTGTTCAGTGGCAGTGAGTCGTCATTTATAAGGTACACACAAGCCATACATCTAACCGACGTGGATTGGGGGTATTACAATCTCCTCACTTAAATCTCATGTCTAACCGACGTGCAAGGGGATGTTACTTTTCCCTACTTAAATCTCAGGTCTAACCAACCTAGGTTCGGGTGTTACAATCTCCCCCACTTAAATTTCACGTCTAACCGACGTGGGTTGGAGGTGTTACAATCTTCCCCACAACCCACGTTAGGTTGGGTGTGTTACAATCTCCCCCCACTTAAATCCCACAGTCTAGTCAATTTAGGTTGGAGATATTAAAATTTTTTCCACTTAAATCCTTGACTACCAAGCGCATATATTAACTAAGTACCACACAAGCCCCACATTTAACCAACGTGGGTTGGGAATATTATAAAACTAATTTAAACATATATTGTCAAAAATACCCAAAATTTTCCATTCTAATAGTTTAATTATATAAAATAGGAACTCATTTTTTAAAAAAATTTCCATGGTCTCTCCAGCCTGAACGCTTAAAATTTAATTCTCGAGTTATAGTCAGGTGCTAGAGGAGGGGACCTCTTCCAATGAAGTTTTATGGGTTCACAAGGCTCAAAAGCGAGAACTCTTCTTTAAGCGACGAGAACCCCTTCCGCTCAAGCCTTCCCCAGTCGCTCAGGAACTTATTTTGCTTGGCAAAAAAAAAAACTAAAAACTAAATAAATAAAAGTTTACAAAAATACTTTATACTCCGTATTTTATTTATACATATATAAGGATAAACCCTAGCTATGACAATTCAAATATTTGGTATCCATCAATTTTATTGAATTATTTCTCTTAAAGTCAAAACCATTGTACATTCATATAAATGCATGAGTGCGATTGTTTTGACTTGGGAGAAAATATTCAATAAAATTGACAGACCAACTGCTTGAATTGAGAATGGATATAGTGAAAGGAGGAGAAGAAGAACGAATCGTAGACAGATTAAGTTAATAACGAGATAATATATAGAAAAGTGATCTCCTATCACTTTAAATGTTACAACTTGCAAGGAGATTTTCTTGAGAAAATGTAGTAAAACGAAAATTATGATAATTAGTTAGACCAGACAATAATTAATATACGACTTGGCTCGACTCAACTTGTTTACGATGAAACCAGAGGCATTAGTTCCATTGACTCGGCTTCGTCGAGTACTTGACCACCAGCCATTTCATCCAAGAGCCATGTTTCAAGAATCGACAAGACCGGCGGATTACTAATTTTCTCGGGTTTTTGCAGCTTAATATTTTTCGGATCAGACGACGATGATGCCTGCATTGACATCTCCCAGCTCGCGTAGGTGTTTTTGTTCGAATTATCGAAAGACGGAAAGGATTCAAATTCATGATCAGTGGTTGTAGATACTAAATTTCCACCTTCCACAGCAACCTTCCTAGGCGCTGGTTCTTTGTTTTGATGAAGGCAAATGTTATCGCAGCTGCTGTTGCTTGTGGTTACGATCCGTGATGAAGATGAGGAAGAAGATTTCATCCATCCTTCGAGTAGCCTAGAGATATTCTCGGTGCTCGAGGCGTATAGCTGGGATGAGGAGTTGGGATTTAAGCTGAGTTCAGTAGTTGACGAGTACTCGTGATGATGATCATTTGATCTAGTCGAGCTCTTTGACAGAATAACTGGTTCCGATTCCATTTGTGGATCCAAAATCAATTCGGACTTCCTCATCTTCTTCTTCAAGTGTGTGTTCCAGTAGTTCTTTATGTCATTATCTGTTCTTTGAGGAAGGTAAGAAGCTATAGCTGCCCATCTGCACAGTTTAGTTAAAGTTATTGCTATTTTTAACCAAAGAAAAATACTCCAACCGTTCCGGGCAAGGAGTCACTTTCCTTTTTTAGAAATTAACATATGATTAAATCAAATTAAAATTTTACTTACTTTACTTATGTTTTAGGAAATAAAATTTTATTAATTAAAAATTAACTTAAAAATACTATAGATTACAACTTTCATAACTTTGTAAAAACAACTAAATTTATGTAAATTATTGGTCAAATTTTAACTAAGTTGACCAAAAAAAATCAAAAGTAGACTCTTTGCCCAGAATGGAGGGAGTATACTCTTCCGTTACAAAATAAGTGTTCCTTATTGATTCTAGAAAAATAGATGACTCTATGCCTAAATTGAAAGATGATATTTATTTTGGAATTAACGTCTTAAAATAGAACAAGGGATACTTATTTTGAAACAGATGGAGTAGTGATAAATAATCGAAACAAAATTTTAAAGGAAAAAGCAAAGAAAAAGCAAGTTCATGAGGCTAAGCAGGGTTCTGAAATGATTTTGAGGCTAAGCAGGGTTCTGAAATGATTTTATCCAAGCAAGAAGCTGGTTTTGTTGAATTAAAAATTTGTCATG
The DNA here is from genome assembly GCA_016624345.1 of Platycodon grandiflorus. Lineage (NCBI taxonomy): Eukaryota > Viridiplantae > Streptophyta > Magnoliopsida > Asterales > Campanulaceae > Platycodon > Platycodon grandiflorus. The sequence goes on from CM028363.1 coordinate 41,215,563, forward strand.
CCAAGTTAGACCAAAACAGAGTCACGTATGGTATCGTAGCTGATGGCTAATGGCTTATAATTGAGGACAGATACGCTTATAGTCGATGGCCTAGAGGTTCAAGAAATCAAACAAGTTCTTGATTTCGGGCCGTGCCAAGATCTGGTCGTCCTTCACGATTCAAAATAAGGTCACGTATCATAGCTGATATAGCTGATAACGATAACTGATAACTGACGGGAGATACGGTTATAGCTGATGGCCTATAGATTGAAGGATTCAAACAAGTCCCTTGACATCGGCCCATGACAAGATCATCTGATCGTCGACGTAGTTGGAGAGTTGATTAGAGATTGAAAGTATCGAAGAAACTAATAAGTAAAACCTACTTGTTTCCCAGCAAAGCTTGGAGATGGATTATCATTCCTTCTTCATGTGGAGTGAAGTTTCCCCTCTTGATACCAGGCCTTAGGTAATTAGTCCATCTAAGTCGACAACTTTTGCTGCACCTTAACAACCCTGTAACGGTAAAAACAGAAAAACAAAAAACAAAAAAATTCAACATAAATATATGAAAAATTAACTACTAAATAAACTTCATCGATGGCTCGACGAAGACTTAATCAATTACCCGTGTTGGTAGGCACGGATCGCCAATTTCCGGGGCCGTGTTCTTGAATGTATGAGACTAAAATGATATCTTCTTCGGGTGTCCACGGACCTTTCTTGATGCCTACTTTGTCGCAGCAAGGAGGCCTTCCCATGCCTTGAGTCTCTCGATCACCTCGACAGTACGACTCTCTCGCCCTCTCGCCGGCCGTGCCCCGCTTAATTTCTCTCTCGCTCTTGCTCTTTCTATCTGTTGAGGCTTTTGAAACCTCCCAAATAGTGGGATGAAAGTCTGAGTGCTTTATATATAGGAAGTAGTTGACATTATGAAGAGGAAAAAACCTCTCCCAATACTATTGGCGCAAAAAACTTACAAATTTTTTTTATAAAATTTTTGTCCGTGGTTATTAATTAGTTGTATAGTTTATGTGTCCGTCACTAACTAATAAAAAAATAAAGATTTTTGTGACCAATTTTTTGTGATTTTTTTGTACTAAGAGTAATGTTATAGATACCTTAAGAGTGTTAAACTTTTTACACAAAAATGTATCATCTGATGTAGTACAAAAAAATCAAAATTAAAAATTATAATTAATACATTACATCAGCTGCCACATTAACTAACACATTATTTAATATAAAAAATTTAATAATTTTTAGGTCCATAACATTACTCTTACTAAAAACATGCCTTTTCCAAAACCATTTTCCATCTACCATTCCTTCTTTTACAAACTTTAGTCAATTCAGAAGTCAACTTAGGCAACCCAAGTGAGAAGAAAATTTTGTGAATATCTATTATTGGCTCTCTTTTCACTCCACCTCGCCTCACCACCGACATATCTTATTTGACCTTTTACACGTATTAAAAAAAATTCTTAATTAACCATATTTACAACCATTTTTGTAAACTAAATTGACGTTATTAATTATTTTATCCGTTCTAAAAGAGTGTTATATTTGATTTATCATACAAATTTAAAAATAATAATTAACTCTGTTAAAAATATTATGATAGTGTATTTTTTAACCCTATACGCCTGATTGCGCATGTTCCTTGATTTTTTTTCTTTTTAAAAAAGTGATATGCGTAATTTTTGAATTTTTCTGTAGGTGTGCATACGAGAGAGAGCCTCTATGCTATACAAGCTTGCTTCATATAAAAAAGGTGCTTATATATAAAGTAACTTTGCTTTTGCTTTCTTTTTAATGTGGGATAAACTCACTTATCTAACTTCAACCCACCCACTTTAGACATTAAAATCTCCATCATCCAAACATTATTTTATACGAATAAATATACGATTTTAATGTTCACACGGAGTAAAACATATTTCCACAATAAAAAGATAAATGCAAATTAGTAATTTTGTAGAGGGAGTTGTATTTAGTGCATAGAGGAGGCTGCGTTGAACGCCTATGAACCAAATAAACTATTTTATTTTTATTTTTTCTTAAAGACGAGGGAGTATGTGGCATTAAATAAGGATCACCAACTGTCACATAGTGCTAGTCAGTAGTCCCGAAGGTTTTTCCCCAAATAGTCCTAAAGTATTTTTCCCAAATATAAGGGAGTAGGGTAGGGATATTTTAAAGCCGAGCGTCAAGTGTCCACTGTCCTAGCTGTGCAGATTAGCTAGTGTGTCACGTGAGTCTTAAAAAGTATCCGTTCTTACATTATTGTTTTATTTTTTTATTAATTCTAAAATAATTATCTTATTTAAAAGTTTTATTTTTTAGAATAACAATTTTATCATTTTACTCTTAATTTTTTTTATACTTTAATTATAGGTCACATATACATGTGTATTAAAAAAATTACATACTATACCAATACTAATAATCAAGTCAATTATTTTTTCTTAATCCGTATGTCAGTCAAACAAGACATTAATTTACAAACGAAGGAAGTACTTCCTACTACCACAATACAATTTGCACACAAATTATGGAAGCTTAAATAAAGACTGATTTACCTATATTTAAGTTAATTTATTTTAGATAAGTTGCATGTGTATTTTTTTTCTCTTTCCTCTTAACTACCCTCTTGAATGAGAATAATAAATAAGAGTAGTTTTGGTATAATATGAACAGATGTTTCTTGAAATCTTATAATAATAATTATTTTAGGACTAAAAAATCTTGTTAAAACGGCCATTATTGTGGGACGGATGTAGTATATTTTATGAAAGAATTGTCTTGAATAATGTATTATTTTTAGGAAAATGTTGTAGCAAGTTAAGCGTTTAAAGTACGGATTAAGACAAAATAATTGACTTGATTATTAATATTAATATAGTTTGTAATTTTCTTCAATGTCCATATACATGTGACCCATAATTAAAATATGAAGAAAAAGTAAGGGTAAAATAGTAAAATTATTGTCCTAAAAAAATTTTCAAACAAGATAATTATTTTAAGACTGATAAAAAAGAAAAACAAAACAATAATTTAGGAATAAAGGGTGTAACATTTAAGCCTAATAAATAAAATATTACCTCAAAAATGTTGTCATTGGATCCAACACCTTCCATTTTTGGACATTTTTTAGAGAGACATATTTAGAGTTTGAGAGAGTTGGGTTGTGATTTGAATGAAAAATGTAATATTACAGACGGGGTGGGCAAGTATATTTTAATATAAATAAGTCCAGTGCAAAATATTCATTTGGCCACAGGTGGCAGCGATTAGCGCTTTGAGATGGCTGCATTTAGCACCTATGTATTTGGTTGTATCAAAAAAAGTACTTAAAGAAGAAATATTTACTACTCCCTTCGTCCCTTAATTATTATCTTGTTTGACTCAGTACATGGATTAAGAAAAAATAATTGACTTGATTATTAATATTGGTATAATGTATAATTTTCTTTAATGCCCATCTGTATGTTGCCCATAATTAAAATAGAAAAAAAAAGGGTAAAATGATAAAAATGATATCATAAAAAGGAAAATTTTCAAATAAAACAATTATTTTGAGACAAATAAAAAATAAAAAAAAAGACAATAATTTAGGAATGGAGGGAGTATAATGTCGTTTAGAGAAAGTATGAATATGGAAAGGAACATTCTTAAAATGTTTGTCTCGTCAAAACAAAACTACTATCTTCGTCCTTAAATTATTGTTTTATTTTATTTGATATATAAATTAAGAAAAAATAATTAATTTAATTATTAATATTAGTATACTGTGTAATTTTTTTTAATATCTATGTGAATGAGGTACATAATTAAAATAGGAAAAAAATAACAATAAAATTATAAAAGTATTGTCCTGAAATACCCTCGGCTACTCACCTTACACGTGGACATCATCTTGCGGCTATCTCGCGACCTATAAGTGCCAGGTCGACGACATAAGGGCATAGAAGCTCGCCAAAACCAGTTAGCCCGAGAAGTATAGACCGCATTCATCATAGTGCCCGGCGAAGACGACAATTGCGAAGTCAGAGGTTCGACCTAGACTAAATGGGCGACCTGGTACCCGTTCTACGTGACTCCTTCCACTTCGGTGTACCCCATACACTGGTACAAAGGGTCCGATTGAGCGACCTAGGACTATCCTAGGGCGACCTCACGGACAAACGACGACTGGCGTAAGCCATGCCAACCTGGTGACATCGAGCGACTGGCGTACGCCAGTCGACCTACCGGTCCTCCCACTCGATAACACGAGTCCTATATGGAAACACTGCTTGAAGAAAGAGTCCTGTTATAACTCTTTACACCTCACTCTTATGCACATAAGGTAACGTAACCCTCAAGAAACGGGAATTATCCCTAGTCTGAATCTGATAAGGATTATGACCACATCCCTATAAATAGTACCCTCAACAGACCTCATAAGGTACGTGCATACAGACTTGCTTCAATACTGTCTCAGCTTTATCCCACCTACACAGCATTGCTAATTCTCACGCCGGAGGGTTATTGCTGGGACAACCCAGCACCCCTAACGGTGTTGTTTGTTTGACTACAGGTTTTCAGGCAACCTTCAAAGTCAATCCCTGCAACGCCAGCCGGAATCCTACCTAGACTACACACGTGGACCAGACACGACACCCAATCCCTTTTTGGCGTAATCACCATTTCAAAATATTGTCCTAAAACAAAAAAACTTTCAAACAAAATAATTATTTTAAAACAAAAAAAAAAAGAAAAATAAGACAATAATTTAAGAATGGGTGAAATATTTTTTTTACCATGAAGGAAGTAATAAACATTACTTTGATCTCAATCTTTCTTAAGAAAAAAGTCAAGCTCTTCTTGTTACTAACAAGTGTTATCCCACCAATTAAAGACTTATATTGTTTCAAATTATTGTCTTTTTTGACTTTTTTTTTTTTGTTAAATATGATATTTTTTAAATTTAAATTTGATATATAATATTTAATTTTTTCAAAATTACAAAACACATACTCCCTCCATTTCAGGCAAAGAGTTCACTTTCTTCTTTAGAAATCAACATGTGACTAAATCAAATCAAAATTTTACATACTTTACTTATGTTTTAGAAAATAAAATTTCATTAGCATAAAACTATTTAAGATTACTATAGATTACAACTTTCATAATTTTGTAAAAACCAGTAAATTTATGTTAATTATTCGTCAAACTTTAACTAAGTTGACCAAAAAAAGTCAAAAGTGGACTTTTTGCATGAAACGGATGGAGTACTTCGTAGTGTTTTTAAAGTACTATAAATTATGTATTTTATGATTTTAAAAAAAATATACGTTAAATTTACATTTAAAAAATATTATATTTGACCAAAAAGTTAAATATGACAATAATTTAAGAACGAAAAAAGTACCTATTATTTGAAGGGAATAACACCATTTCAAACGAGGACTAAAGGTTTGCTTGTTAACTTAATTAAGAACTTAATTATGAAAATTTAAGTGAATTTAGAAATAAATTTATTTATTAATACAATAGTACATCACTAATATGGAGTATGACTTAAAAATATAAGTTCGTCCAACCTTTTCTTTGATCTTTTTTTTTTTCTCTTTGTTTTCCTTGTCCCTTTTTCTTTTCGTCATCCCTTCCGCCATAGCCCTCCATCCCGATAACCAGCTCTATAATTTCCGTCGTTACCACCACCATAATACCATTGCTATGACACCTCCTCCTCTATTTTACTCTATTTTACACATTTCTTTGTAGTCTCTAAAAAAAAATTTAAAAAAATCCATAATTGTTTGTCACTATACATGATTTCATTCGAAAATCTAAAGTACCAGATATATTTTTCGAACAATTCAATGACGCAAATGTTCCGGTTGAAATTGTCCAACAGAACGAAAACAACGTAGCAATAGAGATGATAATTTTGAACCGAACCGTGGATATCCGAACTGAACTGAACTGAATTTGACGGTTATTAACTGGTTTGACTGAATATGAGGTAGGTAACGGGGAAAACCGAATGAAATGATTTGGTTTTGGTAATAGCAGGACCTACCCATTACCCGCCCAATTCCCGAACCGCTTATTTAGTACTAATATAATTTTACCCCTATTTGTATAAGTATTTATCATATAACTTATGTATATATATGTTAGATTTAAAACACTAAAATTCAAACATCTTTCTCAATTATGCGAATCCGCCGCTCAGTTCGCTTAGTCGTTCACTCCTCTTCATCAATTAATTATTTAATATTTGGTGAATTTGTGGCGTGTATAACTACTTAACTAGACTATTTAGCTTTTATGAATATGATTATAATGAGTTTTAATTATAATTGTTATCCTTTATCAAGTCTTATTAACTTGATTAAATAGTATATTATTTAAAAATTTCTTTTTGAGTATTTTTTCTAATCATAAAATTATTTTAAGCTAAATTGTTAGTTTGATCAATTACCCATCGGTATTCCCCAATTAACCGTTGCCCGTGAGGAATAGATATGAGGAACAAATTGATTCCCCAATGGGGAATGGGGTGGTTATGGGGTATAAAATTTAAATTGGAGAATGAGAGTGATATTATGTATAATCGTCTCTGAACCACCCTATTGTCATTCCTAGTAGCAAATGTGGGAGGAGTTGGATCCAGAGTAACCGATTAAAATTTAATGCTTAACCAGCGAGAGCACATTGCTATACGACTATTAAACTCTAAAATTTAATTTTGATAAAAATAATAGTTTTGGTTAATTCACATTTTTATTTTATTTATACAGTTGGAATCAATCGTGTTTGATTAATACATTGTCACATGACTGTTAAACTCTAAAATTTGATTTAGATAAAAATAATTGTTTTGATTAATTCACATTTTCATCTTATTTATACAATTGGAATCAACTGTGTTTAATTAACTATAAAATTTTCAATTTTTTTTATTAGGTGTTGTGCTGGTAAGTAAAAAAAAAAAATTAGTATAATAAAAACACAATCCGGATGTAGCAATGATGATGGGAATGCCAAGTTTTCTAACATTTTATTTAATTATGTGTTCCCTGAAATTGTTTAAATAAAATTATTGAGGGCTGAGTTAAAAATTTGATAATATTCAAACAAAAGAGGCTTGTCATTATCAAAAATACTTAAATTAAGCACTTAATTTGGAGATCACTACAACTGATTTTTCAATTCTTAAAATTTAGTAGCTTAGAGCCCGTTTGGTAGTGCGTTTTGGCCAAAACGCAGGGATAAAATGTAGCTTATTTGTAAAAATTGTGTTTCAATGTTACAAGAAAAACAGCATTTTCAAAATGAAGCTGCGTTTTAAAACGTTAGAATTTTCAGCTTTTTCCCAAAACGCTGCTTGGAAAAAAAGCTATGTATTAAAGTAATTTCCCAAACGCATTTATAAGTTATTTTAGAAGGGGTTTGAGTGTAAATAGGCCTTTATTAATTCATCAAAAGATATATAACATATTTTATTGTTTTACTTACAGTTTAAATTGATTTGTTGGGTAGCCATGTGGATGCTATGAAATCCATGGCTGAAAGCAGGGCTCTGAGTGCAAATAAGTTATTTTAGAAAGGGTTTGAATGTAAATAGGCCTTTATTAATTCCTCAAAAGATATATAACATATTTTATTATTTTACTTACAGTTTAAATTGATTTGTTGGGTAGCCATGTGGATGCTATGAAATTGGCTGAAAGCAGGGCTCTGAGTGTAAATAAATTATTTTAGAAGGGGTTTGAGTGTAAATAGGCCTTTATTAATTCCTCAAAAGATATATAACATATTTTATTATTTTACTTACAGTTTAAATTGATTTGTTGAGTAGCCATGTGGATGCTATGAAATCCATGGCTGAAAGCAGGGCTCTGAGTGCAAATAAGTTATTTTAGAAGGGGTTTGAGTATAAATAAACTATTTTATAACGATTTGAGTCTTAATTGGTTGTTTTAGAAGGATTTGAATGTAAATAGGCCTTTATGAAAGGATTTTGAGTTTAAATAGGCTGCTTTAGAAGGGTTTGAGTGCAAATAGGTTGTTTTAGAAGGCTTTGAGTGTAAATAAGTTATTTTAGTAGGGTTATGAGCCTCAATAGGTTGTTTTAGAAGGGGTTTGAGTGTAAATAGACTGTTTTATAACGATTTGAGTCTTAATACGCTGTTTTAAAAGGGTTTGAGTGTAAATAGGCCGTTATGAAAGGGTTTTGAGTTTAAATAGGCTGCTTTAGAAGGATTTGAGTGCAAATAGGTTGTTTTAGAAGGCTCTGAGTCTAAATAAGTTGTTTTAGCAGGGTTATGAGCCCCAATAGGTTATTTTAGAAGGGATTTGAGTGTAAATAGACTATTTTATAACGATTTGAGTCTTAATAGGCTATTTTAGAAGGGTTTGAGTGTAAATAGGCCGTTATGAAAGGGTTTTGAGTTTAAATAGGCTGCTTTAGAAGGATTTGAGTGCAAATAGGTTGTTTTAGAAGGCTCTGAGTCTAAATAAGTTGTTGTAGCAGGGCTCTAAGTATAAATAAGTTATTTTAGAAGGGGTTTGAGTGTAAATAGACTTTTTATAACGATTTGAGCCTTAATAGGTTGTTATGAGAAGGGATTGAGTTCAAATAGGCTGTCTTAGTAGGGTTTGGGTATATATAGGCCGTTTTTATTATTTTCTTATAAGTTGATCATGTTATACCTTAATATGTATTGTTCGCTAATTTAATTTATTATATTTGTAGAATCGATACTATGGTACCGAGATACCCTACACTGATTTATTTGCTGCGACCCACACCACTCTTGCTCCTCCTGGTGCTGATTCGCCGTTTGTCTTTGTCGATGAGACTAGGGGTGGGCAATCGGGTCCGGATTTTCGGGTCCCGACCCGATCCGATCGGGTAAAACAGTTTCGGTTCGGGTATTTTTAAAAAATTCGGTTTTCGGTTAGTACCCGAAACCGACTCATATTTATCGGGTCGGTTTTCGGTTACCTTGGATGATACCCGATACCCGTTCGGGTACCCGTATGTTATACTGTCATTTTAATTTTTAAGTTTTAACCTAACCTAAATACTCTAAACGAATCCGCCGTCGTCTCTCATCGAGTCATCGTCCCGACTTCTCCTCTCTATCTACTTCGTCCCTCTCTCTCGTCCCGACTTCTCCCTCTCCACCGTCGCCGCCACCACCGCCCACCGTCAACGACTCCAACGACCACGGCCACCACCCACCGATCTACACTCCACAGTCCAAACCGCAAACCCTCCACCCACTCACCCTCATCCACCGACATCATCGACCTCGAGACTCGAGAGTTCGGTCCACGCTCCTCGTCGGCGTCGCACAAGCACACTTCGCTCGCACTTTCTCGGGCTTAGGCAACCTAAAAGTAAGTAATTTCTATTTAATTGATTTTTTTGTATTGATTCTAAACGTGAATTGATGAATTCGTTTATATAATTTATGAATTGATGAATTGATTTTTTTTATTTAATTGATTTTTTATATAATTTATGGCAAATTGATGAATTCGTTTAGTCTGGATTCTGATCTTTGTTTGGTGACTAAATTGGGAGTTTGAGAGTAGCTTCTTTCTTTATTATAGTGACAGTTAAGTTTCTAATAGTCTTTTTTTTTCTATTTTTTTTTTTGTAGTTTGTTGTTTGTCTGTGATTGTATACTGTTCTTAGAGCTAATGAGTTGAATTTGTCTTGCCGCAACGATTTTTTAATTTGTTATTAAGTAAGAAATGTGCAGGTTTAATTGATTGTAGCAGTTTGATTAGGAGATTTAGGATTTTAGTTTCTAATAGTCCAATCTGTACATCATCTGTATATTATTTATTTGATTTTCCTAGTTTTATGTGTGGAATGCTGAATTTTGCTACATCCTGTTCTTCCTTATTATTATCATTTTTTTCCTTCATTCGTGAATGAATGGGAATTCAAGCAGCATCATGCAATACATGATGGTTAGGTTTCTGATGGTCCAATGTGCACACCATCTGACTTTATGAGACTAATGGTGATGTAAATTGTACGACCATGGTATTGTGTGAAAACATTTATATCAATCTGACTTGGTACTTTGCATCTGTTAGTTTTTGTTCCCGGTGTATTTCTCTTTCAGAAGCTATAACATATATATTTGGCCAGTTTTGGATGTCCTGTTTCATCAATTGACTGAATAGTAGCAAGTTTTCACTTTTCATACTTTTGTTTTTGCTGTTAATAAATGGTTGAATGAATATTTTGTAGATGTCAAAGTCAACGGCAGCATCCATTGATTGTGAAAGAAACCCAAGAGAAGACGAGTCTACTCAATCTCAGCCTGCTCAGTCTCAGTCTCAACCTGCTCAATCTCAGCCTACTCAGGTTAGTACTAATATGGACATTGAAAAAGGTTCTACACATTCTGATGACGTTGACAAGAAAGAGAATGATAAAAAAAGACCTAGAAAAGAAGTTGAATCAAGGTCACCATATTGGGATCATTTTGATAAATTTGTATGTCCTGTTGAGAATGTGAAAAAAGGTAAATGCAAGTATTGTTTCAAGGTGATTAAGGCTGATCCAACAAAACATGGGACTAGGCCTCTTAAGAATCACTATGAGTCATGCAAGAAAAAACCCCAAGTAGTTGAAACTAGTCAAACTCGAGTTGCATTTCAACCTCGGGTGGGTGATAAGGAAGCACCTCTTGTTTCGTGGAAATTTGATCAAACTAAAGCGAGAGATGCATTGGGTCATTGGTTGGTGGTTGATGAGCTTCCTTTTAAAACTGTTGAAAACAAGGGTTTTAAGTCTTTTATGTCAGTTTTGTGTCCCATGTTTACGGTTCCATCACGTAGGACCATAACTAGAGACATCTACAATTTATATATAGATGAAAAAAAGAAGTTGAAGGATTTCATTAAGAATCACTCCCAAAGAGTTTGCATCACTACAGACACATGGACATCAATTCAAAGAGTTAACTATATGTGTCTCACTGCACATTTTATTGATGATGATTGGAAGTTGCAAAAACGAATTTTGAACTTTTGCCCAATTTCTGGACATAAGAGTGAGGAAGTAGGTAAAGGAGTGGAAAAATGTTTGCTTGATTGGAACATTGATAAAGTTTTTAGTATTACGGTTGATAATGCTTCTTCAAATGATGGTGCAGTTGTATACTTATTGAAAAAATTTGAAAATTGGGGTACAAATGTTTTGGGTGGTAAGTATGTGCATATTAGATGCATTGCACATATTGTCAATCTCATTGTGCAAGATGGTTTAAAGAACAAGGATGAACATAGGGCGATCTCTCGTATTAGAGGAGCTGTGAGGTATGTTAAGAGCTCTCCAGCTAGGTACAAAAGATTTTTAGAATGTGTTGATATGGAAAAGTTGGATACAAATAAATTGTTAAGTCTTGATGTACCTACAAGGTGGAATTCCACCTACTTGATGTTGGAGTCTGCATGCCTTAGAAGAGCTTTTGATTCTTATCATGATTTAGATCTTGGTTATGCAATTGATCTTTCAAAGCAACCGTATGATGGGATTCCAACGGATTATGATTGGGAGAGGGCTGAATTATTGTTGAAGTTTTTGGCTCATTTTTATAAGCTTACTTTGTGCATTTCTGGCTCGTTATATGTCACAAGCAACAATGTTTTTCATGAAATTAGTGGAGTTGAAATGCTTCTTAAAAGTTGGTTGGAAAGCGATGATTTTGAATTGAGTCAAATGTCAATAAGGATGAAAGAAAAATTTGACAAATATTGGGGTTCAATGGAAAAAATGAACATGATTTTTTACTATGCAGTGATTCTTGATCCGCGTCGTAAATATATGTTCCTGGAGTTTTCATTTGACTCAATATATGGTGTTTATGAAATTGAGAAGAGTATGATGATGAAACACAATGTGAAAAATGGGATGCAAGAGTTGTTTGAATATTATAAGTTGAGATATGGATCAAAATCAAATGAAAGAAGTGAAGCCACCTCGTCATCTTCATCATCATCTAAGGCAACTATGGATAGCTCTACGATGCCATTTAGAGATTTGATTGATGGATTTAACAGGTACAAGTGTGGAGGAAAGGGTCAAAATCTTAAGTCGGAGTTGGAGAAATATTTAAATGAGGATTGTGAAGATGAGTGGGATAACTTTGATCTATTAAATTGGTGGAAAGTAAATTCTCAAAGATTTCCTATTCTCTCCAAGGTAGCTCGTGACATATTGGCGGTTCCAGTGTCCACAGCTGCTTGTAGTCCGCATTTAGCACTGGTGGACGTGTTCTTGATGCATTTAGGAGTTCTTTATCTCCTAAAATAGTTCAAGCTCTTATTTGTGCTCAAGATTGGCTTCGTTTGGACCCAACACCTATATGCATGGAAGAGGATTTGAGCGAAGTTGACTTGCTTGACAAAGGTATTTAACCTTTTGTGTTTATAGTTTTTTATCATTACTTTAAACATTATTATTCTTTATTGCTTATATTTTTTGTTTTTGTAGAATTAACAAAGTTGGGGGTAGATTCAACAATCATTGATGTGTGATTGAGGCAGCATATTAGTATGTTACCATCATCTCCATGTGTAAGTTAATTATATTTTATTTTTGTTTGTCAATTAATTACTAATTTAGTATGAAATATTTAATTATTGATTTATAAAAAATCTTGTTTTATTTTGTAGGCGGCGTGGACTAGTTGCCTAGATGTGAAGGAATCAAGCACGATGATTGGATATTTATGCTTTATTATTAATTTTTTTGTAGTTTACTTATTTTGGACAATTGGAAAATTTGGATTGAAGGATAAAAAGTGTTGTGTAGTTGTTTTTGAATGTGTTATTAAACAACTTTTGTCAAGCAAGTTTGCTTTGGAATATTTTAAACTTTCAAGAAGCAGCAGCAGCTTCAATATTTTAGGCAACACTAGCAGCTTGACAGCTTCAATATTTTGTCAAGCAAGTTTGTTTTTGAATGTGTAGTTGTTTTTGAATGTATGATTAATTAAACAGTTTCCATTAAACAGCCTTTGTGTTTTAATTTTGAATGTTTTATTCTAAAGTGTTTAGGCAACAGCAGGCTTGGTTGCTAATGTTGAATGTGTTTTAATTTTGAATGTGTTTTAATGTTGTGTCATTGTGTTTTAATGTTGAATCTGTTTTAATTTTAAATGGTTGCATTTGACAGAACAGGGATGAAATGGATAAATTATTTGGCAAGTTATATGGGTCTTGAGTGGATGATTTTTGTTGACCGGGTTCCACTCATTGCAACAATGCACAAATAATTTGCAAATACCCGAAAACCCGAAATCAAAAACCCGAAATTCCCGGTTATCCGAAGTGCCGGGTTTCTAAATACACCGGATCGGATTCGGTTAGCTAAAATAACTACCCGGCATTTCGGGTACCCGACCCGAAAACCCGAAAAACTAACTACCCGACCCGATGCCCACCCCTAGATGAGACGGCAAAGAAAGCATTTGTAAGTATTACTTAAAATATTTTAATTTTATTTTGTTTATTAGTTAATTAAAGTGTTAATATTAATGTTTTTATGTTTTTGTGACACAGGATGACTGTAAGGCGAGTATGGACACGCAAGTCGCCGAGGGGCTTGTCCAGACAACCCCTGAGGAAATGATGCCCTTTGTCGGCAACATTTGGCATTCGGTGACTGCGGAGTCACGGAAGAAGAGGGGAGATCGCTTCTATGGCTTTGGTGACCACGGCGCCTCTGTGTTGAGACCAGGCGGATCGACTTCTTCCTCGGCGACCGCGTCTTCTGGTCCTCCGCACCAGTCAGCTACTGAGCGTGCCCTGATCGAGAAGACGCAGACTCTCGAGCAGCTGGTGCAGCAATAGGGCGAGGAGGTGCAACAGACGCGACAGCAGATGCAGCAGCAGGCCGAGGAGGCGCAGCAGACGCGACGAGCTAATGCAAAGAAGGTCGGCAGCCTAGAACAGTGCGACGATCGTTCATGGAGCAAAGCGAAGCAGCCTACTAGGTCTTCGATTGTCCGTAATTTATTTGATCCCCTCCACAAGAGACACATTATTTTAGTACGTAATATTTTTTAAATTGTATATATATTAATTTTAATTTAATTTATGTTTTATTTGTTAATTATAGTTTATTGTTGCAGTGTTGTGTGTGTGTGATTGTGTATATATAATTGTTATATCAGGTGAAAAAAAAAATTAAGTTCAAAATTTTAAAATTTATTTTTTTATTTTTATTTAAAATTATCGTCTGAGCTCGACAAGAATTAAAAAGTTTTTAACATTACTATCGGATCGACAGTAATTCCAAGTTAAAAAAATAACTGTGGCCATTTTCTGTTGAACCTCCGTCAAAAATTTAACGGTAATCCAACAGTAAACTAACGCAGTGTTAATGACCGTTATTGTATTACTGTCGGAAAATTCGACGGATTATTCGAGTAAAATCCGTAATATCCGGCGGTAATTACCGGATTCTTTCGGAGAGAAATCACCGTCGAAGGTTTCTTGTCGGATCTTGTTTGATTCACGTAAATGTGTAATTACTGTCGGAATTTTTCATTTACTGTCGAAAATCTCCGACAGTAATACCGTGTTTTCTAGTAGTGTACGTTTTTAAAACACTGCGTTTTTTAAAACGCTGCGTTTTTAAAACACTACATTCTGTAAACGTTGCACCAAATGAACTCTTAGTTTTCAACTCTACTTTTTCAGTCATCAGTCTTCAAAGCTTTAATTATAACAAAGAAAACCTAAGTTATGATTCTAGTATCATAAATCTTCCCATAATATTTCCCACCTAAGCTAATTCAGATTTTGTTGCTTTAACCTCGAAATATCGGTAGGTATTCCCTCCTGACATTAAGACTAAAGAGTTTAATTTTGATGGTTGTGGTTCTTTTTATCAAATTTTGACAAAAAAATTTATGTTTTGTCCTTTCTTTAATAGAGCCTCGTATTGATTTTACACGAATTTTAATAATTTTTTTAACTTTATGGTATTTTCTAAAAACCTTTAAATTAATTTCTAGTGGTGTTAAATCACATGTCTCACCTCATTTTCTATCTCCGAACTAGATAAGAGTATAGAAAATTTGTTACAAGAAAAAAGTTAAATGGAAATATAACATTTTTATTAAGACTTCCAAAATAAAATAGTAGAAGACTCTTATTTTTGTACTCGACTGACGTGTAAATTTACTTACCTCTATAATGTAAGAAAAATTAATATCATTAATTATTTATTTAATTTTTTTCTTTTACACAAGCATCCAAAAAAACATCACCGTTGGATCAAATGATTAAAAACTCAGTTGATACAGTCAAATATTGTAATAATTAAAATTTTGTGTTTTTCAAATCTTAACACTGTTGATGTCTTAAAAATTAATTTCGATTATCGGTCAATCAAATAACTCTAAAATGAAAACTTCATCAATTGAACATTAAAAAGTAAAAAAATTTCTTTAAAATTTTAGAATATTCTATAATATACTCCCTCAATTCCACTCAAAAAGTTTATGTTTGAAAAGTCTAATAATTAAGGAATATACAAGTAGTATTAATATTTGTTATAATTACAAAAATATTTAAGTATAGGTAAAATGTTTATAACATATGCAGACCCGGGCCAAGGGCAAGGGCAACCAGGGCACCTGCCCAGGTCCAAATTAATAAGGGGCCCAAATATTTTTTTTTTTGGTGAATTATAAGCCGGTCCCTTTTTCAATATTTGTAATCGCTTTAGTTCACTCATCTTTTTTTTAAAACAAGAAAAAAATATTTTTGGGTGAAAAGACGATTATTCCATTAATGAAAGAAAAACACGCGTGCATCAATAACCCAAGGCATCGCGATGAGTAATCCAAGGCATCGCGTGAATTAATCATCGCGATGAGCAACCAAGGCATCGCGATGAGTAACAAAGGCATCGCGATGAGTAACAAGGCATCGCGATGAGCAACCAAGTCATCGCGATGAGAAAAAAAAGGCATCACGATGAGTAACCAAGGCACCGTTTGAATTTCAATCGCTGGAGGGGACTTGATTTTCGTTTACCTTTCGGGGGCGTTGTCCCCAAACCCCCACGAGGGACACTGTCCCCTCGACCCCTGCGACTTGACCGGGGTCGATCCCCGTTGCGTTGCCCAGCATACTGCGATTGGCGAATTGAAGACATCCTGAGGCCCAATTTAAGGTATCCCAATGCCCCATTTAAGGCATTTCGATGCACAATTTAAGGCATTTCGATGCCCAATTTTATATAATATCAAAATCGATCAAAATGATTATTTTTTATTGGAAAATTTACATACAAACATGGTATTGGCTTCCTATAACAGTATGATATTGATATTATACAAAATTCAAACTCAAATCATTGATTAAAGTCCCAAAATCAGTCTAAGAACATCTCCCTCTATTTTCGGACAGCACACTGCCAAGCTCAATCTGGATCTCGAAAATAGTATTTTTTGGTAAAAAATTGTGCACAAATGTAGTAATGAGTTAGGATAATAATATGAGATTGATTTTAAACAAATTCGAAGCTTAAAATATAGATTAAAGTGGCCAAAATAGCCTACGAACAAAGAAAAATGGGATAAACTCAAAAAATTCGAATTTGATCAAATTTGTGTTCTATGCATGAAAATTGATACTCAAACATGAGGAAATACTATATTAACAACATGAAATCTTTTCTACAACAATTCGAACCTCAAATCTGAAGCAACGATGTTGTTGAGGGCATTTTAGAAAGAAAATTCTCAAAATATCTTTTAGCAGTTAAAAAAAAGGGTGGACTGAAGAGAAAAAAAGCTTCAGAAAGTGGACCGGCCAACAAATTTTTTTTTTTTTTTTACTGTTGTAGTATTAATATACAGATAAACCAAAAATAGTACCCAAATTTCTTGAACTGAGGTCCAAACCCAAAATTTTTGTTCTTATTTTGAATTATGTTTGTTTAATTGTTTGTTGGGACAATGTTTATTTGTTAAATTTTGTTACAATGTTAATTATTGTTCGCTTTTTTATAATGTTTTTATGTGTTTATTAATTGAAAGTGATATTGACTTTATTTATTTGTTAAATTTTATATTATGTTTGATCAATTATTTGTTGAGACTTTTGAGTTTGATAATTTATTCACATCTTACATAATTAGAATTCAATTTAATTTACTAATTTGAGGTTGTAGCTTTGAGTGAGTGATAAAAATACCATAAAATAAAAGTACGAAGCAATAAGAAATCTCAAATTATTCTTATAATGATTGTTAATTTGAGTAATTGAGTCTTTTAACTTTACGAGACTAAAATTCGATAAAAAATAATTCAATTTTCTAAATAATAATGCTTCCCAAAACTTAATTTCAACTCAGTAGAAACTCGATATTGAAATTGTACTAATAACAAAAAATATTTCTATCTCTAAGAAATTAAATTTAAAAAAATATATGAGATTAAAATTTGACAATTAAATAAAGGTACTTTGCCCTGGCCTATAAAATATTAGGAACGACCTTAAGCATATGTAACGGAAAAAGTAAAAAAAATTTATAAAAATTGTAGACATAATTTTTAAAAGTAAACATTTTAAATAAAAATATCTATGGTAACTTTTTGACACGGACAGAGCATGAGATAGAGAAACAACGTGTAAGCTATTTCCAAATCAGTCAACCATCAATCAAACCGAG
Source organism: Platycodon grandiflorus (assembly GCA_016624345.1). Classification (NCBI taxonomy): domain Eukaryota; kingdom Viridiplantae; phylum Streptophyta; class Magnoliopsida; order Asterales; family Campanulaceae; genus Platycodon; species Platycodon grandiflorus. The sequence goes on from CM028363.1 coordinate 41,233,264, forward strand.
CTGGACCGAGTCGTCACAAGGAACAAACCACTAATCCAAAGTTCCCCACCCCCATAACTAAGGACCAGATGTGGTGCGGAGATTAAAATAAGAGTTGCCGTAAATCAAGAGTCGCCGGAAAAATCATCCACTGAGAACAAGCAACTACCTCGGCAGAACCGTTCTTAGCATTTTATAGGTTCGAGACAAAGTTAAAAGAAGAGCCCTAATTTAATTATCAAATATTAATCTCATGTACTTTTTTTAATTTAATTTCTTAGAGAGACAAAAATAATTTTTGCTATCAATACAATTTTATTTACGGGTTCCTATGAGCTGAAATTAAGTTTGTGGAAACATTATTATTTAAAAAACTGAACAAATTATTACCGAATTTCAGTCTCGTAAACTAAAAAAAAAAAACTCAATTACTCAAATCAACAATCATCATAAGAATAATTTGGGATTCTTGTTGCTTCGCACTTCTATTTCATGGTTCTCTTATCAATCACTTAGAGCTATGACTTCAAATTAGTAATTAACTAAATTAAAAATTCAATGTAACTATGTTAGATGTGAATAAACTATCAAACTCAAAAGTCTCAACAAACAATTGAACAAACTTAATTCAAAATTTAACAAATAAACAAAGTCAATTTCACTTTCAATTTTTAAACACACAAAAACATTGTAAAAAGAAAAATAATAATTAACAATGTAACAAAATTTAACAAATAAACAAAGTCTCAACAAACAATTGAACAAACTTAATTCAAAATTGAACAAACATAATTCAAAATAACAACAAAAGCTTTGAGTTTGGGCCTCAGTTCAAGAAATTTGAATATTATTTTTAATTTATATATATACTAATACTACAACAAACAATTGAATAAACATAATTCAAAATAACAACAAAAGCTTTGAGTTTGAGCCTCAGTTCAAGAAATTTGGATACTATTTTTAGTTTATATGTATACTAATACTACAACATTAAAAAAAAAAATTTTGGGCCCTGGGCGGGTGCCCAGCCTACCCCTTGGGCCGGCCCTGCACCTCGGATCCAAGAAGTGAGTTGATCTAAGATAAAGAAACAAGATGTAACCCGAGTTTTGACGAGATTCACATCCTAATAAATAAGCTGCATACATGAGTAGGAACTGAACAAAGTGGGGGGGGGGGGGGGGGGGGGGGAAGGAAAACAAAAAAAGTGAGAAGGAAAGACCTAATTTACCACGGTCGGCCGCCGGAATCAATGGTCGCGACAACCAACTTTCTCCACATAAGAATCCTCCTCTCTATCCACACCAAAATCCTCCACATCCCATGCTAGGAAGCAGCAAGTTTGAGAAAATATTTAGTACTACTACCACATCATCAACTGAGACTCTAACAAAGATAAATAAATAAATAAATAAAAATTCATCAACTGAGGTGGTGGCTCAAACCAATGGAAGATGTCATCATTTTGTTAAGAACACCATTTTCGGACAAGAAAAGCCCCTAAATTTTATGACCCTTTCTTTGAACCTTGCGGAAAAGTATTAGAGATGGACCAAATTTGATACAGCTAAACTACAGTAAAAGAAGCTCAACTGAAGAGTGATTGTGTCGGAGCGCGTTAAATTGGCAAGTTAAACTTGTTGAACTGAAGAAAAACATATGTCCACCACGTAAAAGAAGCTCGACTTCACTTCTTCAGCGCTGGAATTCTATAAAATGCTATCAGTACCTTGCCAAAGATTTATTAGCTTTTCTTGCATACATTCCTTTGAAAGAGCTGCAGCAACAGCCAGTTCGTTATTAGAACCATTATTCCAAGATGAAAACCAGGATTCAAATAGATGAACCGATCTGTGCTAGCCTCAGTGCCTAGAAATTGTCCCACCAAAAGTTGCTTCCTCCTTTTGACCCACGAGAAATACTCTTCAATAACCTCTCTCACAGCCTAAGTCCTTTTCCAAGAACTCAGGGAAAAGACCACCTCACAAAAATGACCCTTTCTACACAATATGGCTTATCATATTTTCCATCAGCGAATGTCAGTTGTACAAAACACCACCACATCCTTGCAGCAGCAGCAGCAGCAGCAGCAGAAAATGCCATGCAATTGACGACCCCATAAACCTCCAAGGTCAACAGGCAAACAAATCTATCGCTTCATGTATTCTGACAAAACCAACCTTTCACTCAACCAGCCACAAAGAATAAAGTAGAAGATTAAGTTCACTTTCCTGCATTCAAAGAAACAACAGAAACAAAAGAGTAAGAGGACATTTCAGTTAGAGAAGAATGATTAATAAATTATATTACATGCAATGTTACGACGCATTTAGCAAGTTTTAGAGAAGATATGAAAGAGAACGAAAAACAAAAATGCATATTACGTATGTGATTTCTTTTTTTTTAAAGGACATTTCAGTTTGCCTAAAACTCCCTCAAGTCCAATATAAGAAGTCCTACTTTCCTTTTGTATTATTCCAATAATCTTTTTTGGGCGACATGAACCGTATGCGATATTATCTCCCTTGCCACGGTTTCCATAGTAAAACAGAAGGAAAGATGGTCAAACAAACCTCAACACAAGATAGTAACAGAGTACCTTTTTTGACCTACCAGAATTTGAATCAAACACCCAACTAAGTTCTATGCTCAAAGTCAATAAAACAATAATTATGATTAAAATCAGGTAGTCAAACTTCAAGGAACATATACTATAGGTCACCACATTGAGATGGCTTCTAGAGTTTTATCTAGTAACTAAAGCACCAGAGATTTTTACTAATTTGGTACTTCACAACTGAAGCATGTCTCTCAACAATTTGAAGTGGTTCTTAGAGATCTAATATGTTTCTTACAGTAGACCTTGCTGGCACAGTCCAGGTAGCAACATACTGTTCCTCAGATGAAATTTATTCTCGTCAACTGGATCTGAACAATCACATTTATTCCTCAGAATGAGGACAGACATGGGGATAATATGGCTCAGTGAGACACGAAAGATGATAATTGCAATGTGCAGTAAATTAAAGAAGAGACCACCTATGCCCTTACGGGTCTTCAAACATGTCATTTACGCTCTTCAATCTCAAAACATAAGCGCAAGCACACCATTTTAGTTGATACAAGATGAGTCAGTTGAGCAATGCAAGAAAGAGAACAACCAAAAAGATTTGGGACATGGGGAAGTTGAACACCCAATTTCCAACCCGAACTCTTAAGGGGCATTGCGGAGAGATTACAAAGAAATGACAGCAAAGATATTTAGTTTCCTTATACCACCCGTAAATCATGCGATTATAATTGGTGAAATCTGGTATTGTATTTAAAGATCTTGATTGATTGTAATCTTATCTAGGAAATATTGTAGATATAGGAAAGATCATAATTGATTGTATTTGACAAAGGATATATACAGTGTGTACAGACCCAAGGATTCACGGGCTCTAATTTACTCTCATATCTTTTCTCCCTTCACACACTGTCCGTCATTCTGTTATTTGCTGTTTGTCTTGCAGGTTGTGTCTTACTCTTTCAAGAAGAAGGATGAGAAGTCCATCAAAACAAAACAAAATAGAAGGAAAATAAAGAACAGAAAATACAAAAGAAAATTAGAAAAGCAAAGCATTCCAATCACACCGAATCTCTGCAAAGGGAATCCCAATGAATGCTTCATTCATCCCTGGAGGTTAAGGGACCATTTCTTAGCTTAAGATCTATTGATCCTAAGCCTTTTCTTTTTCAAATTCAGAGTTTTCAGACTGAATTTTGGAAAACCAAATTAAGAGAACCGTTCAGGCCGACATGGGTGTTCTTCATTGTTCTGGGCTAGAACCCAAGGACCTTTCCCCGAGACCCGGACGGGACTCCAGACTCCAGTATACCAACTGGAGCCTCGATGTCTGCTGCAATGTTTCTGGAATGAGACAAACCTCGAGCTATTTTGAGTTCTTCCATCAATTACCTAAATACTCTTAAGACATTCAGACATAGCCATTATTGGCAAACCATGTCCATAGATCTATGTCTTCCCTTTTCTTGGAAATCCTAACCCTAATTCATACCTTTTGATGAGTTTAAGGCGAAGCACTGGTTTTCTCACTCACAAAACAGTACACAAACACCAATCATTTTCGGCCTTTCATGCTTTCATTGGTTCAAAGTTCAAATGGGCAGTTTCTTGGACATTCTTCGTGCATTTCCAGCAAATTTAGTGCAAGCTCGTTATGGGCCTCGGCTAGAGGTGCTTTTAAAGGAATCCCTATTTCGAGTATGCAGCAAGATTGGAGAGTTTCGATTTCATGAGTTTTCCGTTACTTTTTCCTGTTGTATTGTTTTCATTTGGTTTTCTATTGACGGACCTCTAGTCCGTCCACATAAGTATGGGTGTGCCGCACTTACGTTTAGTGTAAAATCTTATAAATTTAGCACATCAGAGACCTTTATCTCTATCTGAACCTGGTACCCTAGTCCAGCTAATACATATTATGATATGGTCTTACAAACTTCAAGCACATGCCCCAGCAAATGTTACAACAACAAGACATTACACACTCAACGTCCTTATGTAAGTGAAACTGAGACCCCCATAATTCCCCCATACACCAAGCCTACCCACTGTTTATCTCATCACCCAAAAATGACATAATATACTATGCCCAATACATAACAATATAGACAAGAAACAGAAACTAACAAGATGCAACAAAAGAGCACATAACAAGAAGAAAGATAAAGAGCAGCAAAGCTCTAAAAAGCACCAGAAGCATTGCTCCCAAGGCTTGAGCTTGAGGTGTACTTCCAATTTACACAATAAGAGCATTAGTTTGTTTCATCAGTGAATTCCCACAATCTTCACCGGCTATCACTCTTATTCACAACGCAAGACAATGCTACTGAGGAATCAGATTCCACTGTATTCATTTTCCCCTTGCACCAAGATTTAATCAATACCTCCAAGGCCATCTTTATAGCCAGCAATTCAGCCACATTTGGGGCAAACATTGAGGGACGAACCGTTGTCTCAATCAGACCTACTTCTAGGCCATGAGAACTCGTAAACCTTGCAAGCAAAGAAGGATTTCCTCCACCTTTGTCAATCAATGTAATAGGTAGAAAAAGGAAAATGCCCTCTTTGATTTGATTGAAGCCGCACTAATTCTTATTCAAGACTGCAGCCTTCCTCATATTGCATGATGATGTTTGAATGCCAAAAAAAGTACTTCTAGTTTGCGTGGTCCTTTGAACGACATCTTCGTCAGTGAAGAAAGGAAACGGTCAAGCTTCTTTCATCCGATACTGCAACTGCAGATGGACCTGAGAAGATTGCAGATCGCATGTACTCTCCCATCAACATCCCGTAGAACACTTCCAATTCCACCTGGCTTAGGTTTTTCTCTCCCTGAACCATCTGCATTAAATTTTATCCCAGGCTGCAAACATGAAGAGCCTCCCATTCTTTTAGCCGCTCAAACCCATTCTTTACAACCTGCTTATCATTGGAAGGCTATATTATCAAAGGATCACTCATCATTCATTAAAAGAAACTACTTGATCACATCTGAACCCTTTAGTCACTCAAATGAGCCAATCATCACCAATCAAACATTTTATCCAAAGACCACTCTGATTTTGTAAAGGAAAATTCATTCTGGCCTTCAGCCTTGCAGAGGCTCCAAGCTACAACTGCAAGACATGGCATTCACCACTATGAGCCTTTGTTTCTCCATCACACAACCTGACCACTGAGTAAATTAAGTCTGAAAATTTCTCTGGTACAGCCCAGTTGAACCCCCACCATATTAGTACCTTTGTCCATAATTGCCATGCCAAAACGCCACAGGCCAAATCCCATGTAACAAAACGATGCTTATGCCCTTATGTTTCCACCATTATTTTGCTCCTACAGCCAGAAAATTCTTCCTGGTTTTGAAGCGGTCCTAAACCTATCACCCAAACATGTTCTCTACCTTGTTTGTCCAACTCCATCCATGACTTTTCAATACCCGTTTGTCACCACCGCTCCATCCACCGCTCCATCCACAACCTCTCTCAATCTGCCAAATAAGTTAATATGTAATTACTCTCTCAAATGAAATCTATATGGAGAAAAAACTTGCAGATGTGTGGTTTAATGGTGGTGTGATTGCAGATGGTGGCTGGGAAATTAGGGTTCAAAGTATCTAAAAAATGTAGAAGATGAAGCAACTAACCTGGCAAAACTCGATAATAATGTTATTTTGCATTTTCCAAAATATTAGACAGAAAGCCTGACAGTAACAGCAATAGGGGGAAAATTGACAGCTAAAATCGAGTTATAGGATCAAATGAAAAGTTTGAAAATGTTGGACCAAATTAACAGAGAAGTGACAATTCAAGGACCAATATATATTTTAATCCAAGAAGATAGAATATGAGACGATTACTTAATGCACACACAGAGGCCAAGATCTTATTAGCAGCATCTACCCCGGGAGAGATCTTTCCGCTATCCACAATATGGAGCCACGTTAACCGATTACTTGAGTTGATAATTTTGAAGGTCGCTACCATATATACCAGATGTCATAGCAAAAAGAATGACTAGATGATTATTAGGAGTGGTTTTGTAAGCAAAAACTTGTTCCACTATTTTCCCTCCTTCAGGTTTGACCATGCCATTAAATTCATTACCATAAATGAAAGAAGAAGATTAATCAAAACAAAAGTGAAAAAACTCCAAGCTTCATTAAAACTCAAAGCAAAACGCAACATTGTAGTGCGCCTCGCATCTCTTCCATAAGTAAAGGTTTAAATGTTCAGTACTGCTTTCACAACATAAAACACTTGGTTGTTTGGTAGTTAGACAGGGATAAGCATTATTATTAATCTCAGTGTTATTAGCGCCCTCTGCTATTAATCCTTACTTATATATAGGAGATAATTTTGAAATTAAAAATGTCAATCACATGTTTTTTTAGTGAGGGTGCTAATAATACCACCCTCTCCCTTGGTATTATTAGTGAGGGGATAAGGACCTTATCCGGATAACACCTACTAATAGTCCCGACCGCCTATTGCATACCAAACATCCGAAAATTCGGTTTATTAATCCTATCCAACCTTAATCCTGAGTACCAAACGGCATAATGTCACATATTCAAAGTTCTTTCATTTCCAGAAAGAACTAAGGTAGCCATGTTATCCAAATATCGGATGCCTAGGTTAAATGTTCGGTACTGCTTTAACAACACCAAACACTAATGTCACATATTCAAAGTTCTTTTGTTTCCTGAAAGAACTATAGTAACCTTGTTATCCGGACATCGGGTGCCTAAGCATTCCAGATCAACAAAAGTACATAATTATAATCAGAGATCTCCTTGCCACCGATGAGTCGATTGGCTGGAAAAGGGGTTGTTTAGCGTTAAATGTCACTCCATTAAAAGAAGCGCACACATCCATTCTATAAAAAAACAAAGAGTTGATTCAAACTCAAATACACATAAAATAGAGGAACAATGAATAGAGGGTACAACCACAGGATATCCAACCTCTACATCCACCCCCCCAACCCCACGGGTCAACATCAGAAAGAAAAACTAGGAAGTCAACAATACCATGTGTAGATGCAATTACCCTTTAACAATTAAAATTCACCATTCGCATGATCGTCCTTAACCAATTTCTCTGAAAAATATATGTACATGTGAGTCGACGTGTGTCCCTGATTGTGTATAGGTAGATAGGGTGGTAATGTATTAGTATTGGAGCTTCCATGGGGGTGTCAGAGAAATTGGTTAACTCTTTGCCTGGAACGAAGGGAGTATCTTTTGAATTTCAAGTTCTTATCTACATAGAAAGTTATGTCAATAACCTAAATTGGTGCCCGATATATGATAACGCTCATGGATATTACTTATTTCATTAGGATGTCCTAAGTTTGGTTAATGAATTCTTCCTGTTAGAATCTATTTCATCCAGTTCTTGCACTGCTTTGATATACTATTCTGTCAAAAGACAGACTTATGGAACTTCTCAACTCCCTAGATTCAACCCTTTGTGAAAAACTCCAGGTCTGACCTTGCCATTAGACTCATTACCATAAATGAAAGAAGAAGATTAATAAAAACGAAAAGTGAAAAAACTCCAAGCTTCATCAAACCCGAAGCAAAACGCACAATTGCATTGGGCCTCGCATCTCCTCCACAAATTAAGGTTAAATGCTCAGCACTACTTTCACAACATAAAACACTTAATGTTACATATTCAAAGTTCTTTTGTTTCCTGAAAGAGCTATGGTAACCTTGTTATCAAAATATCGGATGCCTAGATTAAATGTTTGGTACTGCTTTAACAACACCAAACACTAATGTTACATATTCGAAGTTCATTTGTTTCCTGAAAGAACTATAGCAACCTTGTTATCCAGATATCAGGTGCCTAAGCATGCCAGATCAACAGAAGTACATAATTACGATAAGAGATCTCCTTTCCGCCAATGAGGCACTTGGCTGGAGAAGGGGTTGTTTAGCGTTAAATGTCACCCATTAAAAGAAGTGCACACATCCATTCTACAAAAAAGCAAAGAGTTGATTCAAACTCATATACACATAAAATAGAGAAACAATGAACATAGGGTATAACCAGAGGATATCCAACCTCTACAGCCCCCCCCCCCAACCCAGCGGATCAACATCAGAAAGAAAAACTAGGAAGTTAACAATACCATATGTAGATGCAATTACCCTTTGACATTTAAACTTCACCACCTCTTCTCATCATCGTCCTTAAAACCAACACCCCCATGGAAGCTCCAATATTAATACAGTACCACTATCTTTCTATCTATACAGAAACAGGGACACACGTTGACTCACATGTACATATATTTTTCAATAATCTTTTGAATTTCAAGTTCTTATCTATGTAAAAAGTTATGTCAATAACCTAAATTGGTGCCCGATATATGATTATGCTCATGGATATTACTTATTTCATTATAATGTCCTAAGTTTGGTTGGTGAATTCTTCCAGTTAGAATCTGTTTCATCCAATTCTTGCACCTCTTTGATATACTATTCAACCCATTGTGTATCAATCTTAGCACAACTGAAAGATAAGGAAGGTGGAGGTCCACGATTTCTGCAGAAAGTGCTTCAGATATTCAATTGAAGGTAACTATAGGAAAGGGGTAACTCGGTCTATGTGTAGCTTCTTTTCTTACTTATTCACTAATTAAGGGGACTACAAGCGTATTCGCGAGTGGACTTCCTTCCCACTATCATATTTTGAGAAATAATATATACATAAAATTTAAATTTTTAAAAAAGTCAGCCAAATAGTCAAACTCATTGACAAACAAAAAGCTAGTCAAGAGCATCCAAAAGCAAAGGCAAGAAAGGGTGAGAAAAGAGCTACCCCAAAGTTAAGCCCTCTGAACATCAAACAGAAACAACCCCATCCAGCCGCGGAACAAAGAAATACCAATATACACATCTAAACTACACCAAAATCCCCATAAATTCTTCAAAAGCAATGTCAACAACCAGATAAGTTTCCTTAAACCAAAAGAGCAGCAAGCACATGGTCAAAAAGAGATTTTTAAAGGCTGGCAATGGAGAATTCTCGAATATTCTGCTATTTCTCTCACTCGACAGAGACCACAGCAAGCACTGAGAGGCTGTCCTCCATAAGTTCCTAACACCTTTACTCTCGCTCTCACACCATGCCAAGCTTATCAATAATGGAAACAAACCAAGAAGATATCAACAAGACAAAGAAGATACTCAAATATGTCTCCTAACACTAATGATATCCGAGCTATTTCTATATCTCAGGGTTCAACACGTTACGGGAAGGTTGTGGACTTGTAAATGATAAGTTCAGAAGATATTTGGAAAGCATGGAAGATAGATAAGATCAGGCACCGGTAGTTAAATAACAGACGACATGCAGCAATATAAGAAAATGGTTGTAAGAATAAAAAAAATTAGAGCCTCACAGTTGATGCATGTTTTGAATTTCTTTCTCTTGATTCTGTATTCATCAAGACTGCTGCTTGGAGGCTTGAGACTTTTTAAGGGTTGATAATTTACTGAGGCCAACCGCTCCTTTGCTGCTTCAAGCCTTTTTTTCTCGTCTCTCTGCCAAGAACATGTACAAGCATCGCAAATATCAATGACATTGTTTCTGATACACTCAAGGAAAGGTGCCTCTTGAAAGTTCTTTTTATTTATTTATTTGAAACTTACGCGAGCCTTGTCAAACCCAACAATTTGCTGCTTGCAAAGTTTAAGCTCCATCTCAACTGCATTAATTCGAGAATCAACCGATACAGAACAATTTTGAACAATCTGCTTTTGCCTAGCACGAACAACCTCTGGCTGCCACACATTCAACGCCACTGAAGCTTGCCTAACAAATGAAAGCAGCAATAACTAATAGTTCCAAATTTCACCATACTATGATACTTAATACAGAGTGGAGTTCTTTGAACCATCTAATACAAAATGCCTACTCCAGAAATATAAGTCAGGATTGATTTATATTTCTATTCCGTACACTAATTAACAAAAACATCAACCAGAAGATAACAAATCTGAAGAGAATTGCAGAACCCCAGTTAGTGCTAAAAAACATCTAGAAACTCATTCAAAAAACTAAAGGGAAACTATTTACTAAAGGATTTACAGGAAGGAGGAAAGAAATATATAAGTAGTGAGTTATCTGCCAGGCGTAGTGTATGAGCCCAAGAATGAAAAAATTATGCAAAAAGGGCACATCATCTGCGACATTGGTTTTGGCTGAGATAATTACATGATATATTCTACAAAGGGGGCAATGCAAATCTGTTACCTACCTTAGGGCATTGAAACAGCCACATGCTTCCACAATAGGCCAATGCCCTATGTGTATTGTGTGATAGCCCAAACCCCATGAAGTCTCAGAGAAGCTTATAGCTTGCATTAAAAAGGGTGTCATTGTGATTGAGCATGACATGACTAGGGATCTGCAAAATTCTTTGGTTTAGCAGTTGGGATAAAGAATGCTATCTCTATGAGAAGGCACGGACAGCAGATAATACTGGCTTCTCTCTGCACAAAGCCAGGCACATGAATGATATATCACCAACCACTACAAATAGAGGTTGATATTGAGTCATGCTTTTAGAATGCTATATCTACGAGTGATCTCCCTGCTTACCTGATAACCTTTTGCGCTCTCTTTCTCTACATTGGATTGTCCCGCTCTATCCCCTAACCTTGCGCACTCAGCGGGTCCTACTTGATAGAGTGTAGTGCAGTACTCCATCGTCAACACACTACACACTCCTGTCCAACAACACACTTCCTGCCCACGATAAGCTTATAAAGCAGAACAAGAAACATAAACGACAGATTTCTGACTGTGCTTGCCAGTAAAATAAGAGACCATGCTCTGTAATTGCCAACACAACCCTCTAACTTTCTCTTCAGCCAAAGCTTATCTGAAGATCGAAATTCACCTGAAATCTACACCATTCCAACTATCTACCAAATAAAACAGTGCTAAAGTTCACACAAAACTGAGATTATATCTCCTAGATATTTACTGGGAAGAACCAACAAGAGAATCTCAGATGGACCTAACATATAGAAGGATACATATAACAGTCTTGCAGCGACATTATTACCATTACCTGACTTTGTGTAAGTTTGATAACTCTGCAAGTGTCGCCTTCATCTTCTTAGTCTCCTCCGCCAATTGGAGCTCTTTCTCTCGAAGCTTTCTCAAGTGGTCACTGATCTGACTTTCTATTTTAAGAACAGCTCTTCTATGGGCTAAAAGCTTTCTGGCTCTGTCCTTCTCAAACCTGATGGATATATTTGATAATATCATAAATCAAAAAAGCCTCATCAATTAGTTATCCGGACATAATTAGCAAAACCAAAGGAGTTTTCAGTATCAATGGTCAGTGCCAGAAAATAGGACGGTATGCAAAAAAAACATCTTTATTTACCACCTAAAAGTAATAGAACTAGTTCTATGCCATTCATTGTGTATGAAAGTTCGTTGGTGTAAAATTAATCATCTTCAGTTCCTCGATTGGAATCATACAGTTATGAGAGCGTTATCGAGAGAAAGCTTTTGATAAAATTCAGATTATAGAAAGCTTATTCCCCCTCCTCTCCCTTGCAAAAAGGGAGAAACACAGCCAGCTGCCCAACCAACCTTCACAATAAAATAATCTCATTTTGCATTTTTATTCACACCACCTGAACTCCCTAATCCTAGTAAGAGAGAGATCCGCAAATACATCATTAGAACCTTATTAAGTATTTGAATGTTGTACTTGAATTAATACATGGAAACAAGTGATGCAAAGACGAGCAAACAGGATCCCAATTGTTGGAGAGGAGGAAACCCAGTTTGTAATTCATAACTCAATAGGAAGGGCCTTATACCATCCCTGGTTTAATGTATTCGTAACAATCATACAAAATCATATACTAATTCCACGATTTACATATCTGTCTTGCCCCATTTTAAGGATGTAATGCTTTGTTCTGCTAGCCAAATTCTCCTTTCAAGGAAGCTGGTTAAACTACAAAATTCAGCCAGGCAATATTTGGAAGCATATAATTGGAGGGAGAGAATGGAAATTGGAACTTATAGTTGTTCAAATTCCCAGACAGAGCATATGATAACAGTTGGGTGGGTTTAGATAAGCGTTTCAGGTTTGTCAGTTTTTCAATTCTCACTCATTGGTCTCACCATGATTTTATTTCTACCTCTATTACTTTTTGCTTCAATCATTACAAACTAACAATATATATATATATATATATATATAATATATATGCACACAAACACACCAAATAATATTTGATCAATTCAATGAGTATTCAACAATCAAGCATGAAAATGAAAATTGAATTTTTATCCCAATACTTGAATTCCTAGATGGATTCGAGGAATATATTAGTATAATTGGAGTTGGACATAATTATAATAGATATTTGAAATATCCAAAATGGTTATATGGAGATTGTATGCAAAATTTTCAAAAGTAAACTCGAACATCCCAAAATAAAATAATGTACTCTTTGTTCAGAATAGGGAGTATATGATAACAATAATATACTATCAATTTGATGAGTATTTAACAATCAAGCAGGAAAATGAAAATTGATTTTTTTTTATTTATTTAACCCAATACCTAAATTCTTAGATAGATTTGAAGGAATATATCAGTATAATTGGAGCTGGACCTAATTAAAAAAATATTTGAGAATACCCAAAATGGTTACATGACATGTGAAGGGTAAAGTCTAATGGTTGGGGAGATTTTATGCATAATTTTCATATGTAAACCGAACATCCCAAAACAGAACAGTAGATAACAATTAATATTCGATCAATTTCAATGAGTATCCAACAATCAAAGCAAGAAAATGAGAAATAATTTTGTATTAAGTAAAACCCAGTACCTGAATTCGTAAATAGATTTAGAGGAAGCATTTGGATTTTGTTGTTGTTGTTGGGAAGAAGAAGATGATGATGAAGGGAAATCGGAAGAGAGTAAGTGGACCCACAAGGGATCTTCGTTGGAGAGGCGATTGAGGAGTCTGCAAACGATTGAAACACAACAGAGGTCTTTGTAGTTCAAGCTTGAAGACTCCATAACTCCCACCTCCAATATCCGCCTCCATAACTCCTCCGGTAGTCTTCGATTTGACGACGTCGCAGCCGTCATCCCGCTCCCTGTATTTCTACCTTCTTTTAACTTCCTTACTCTTTGTATGCCGTAACAGTGGCCTTGCCTTTTGTGGCGAAAAGGTACACAATATGGCCCTTGATTGTGTTAAAAAGTTGATTGACGTAAACTTCTAAAAATATTTCACAGGCGCTAAATGAGGCACTCGATTGTGCTTAATAACGTATTTTTTTAAATAAATTTTTTAAAATATAATAAAAGTGTCTTTGATTAGTATTAAAGATAAAAATAATTAAAGTTCTTAATAAATATATATTGGTGCAGTTAAATTTAATGTACTGTTTATTTGTTCAGACAAATTTAACAAACTATTTATGTAATGTATTATTTGTTAATGTATTGTTTACAAAAATAAACTAAACTAAAACAAGTATAAAACTCACTTCTCACCTTTCACTCTTACTTTCAATTTAACTCTCACACTCTCACATTCACTCTAACTCTCACTCTCACTCTCACTTTATCTCTCACTTTCTCCCTCTTTCCAATCTAAATCTTTATATACGGAAATATGGATTACAACAATAATATCAATTTTACAACAGATAGCTATTTTACGGTACGTTTTTCAATTTATTCTAATATTTTTCATTTAATTTAGGGTTTTTTTTCGGAAATGCACAGCTGACCCGGCCCTATCCATGCACAGCCGGCCCGGCCCAATTTAATTAAAGCCGGCCCATCACTATTCACTATAGCCGGCCCGGCTATATAACAAAAAAGTCGGCCCGGCCCATTTGTTATATAGCCGGTCCGGTCATAGTGAATAAAGCCGGCCCGGCCCGGCCTGCCTTGTTTAATTTTTTTTTTTTTTTTTGTAAATAAAATTGTGTTGGTTTTGTTTTTTTTTATATGTTAAATATAACTCCAAATATAATTACACTATATATACAAATAAAGTAACATACTTTAATTAAAGTGTATTGGTTTTTTTTTTATTTGTAAATTAAATAGTCTTGGTTATTTTTATTTTATTTAATGTTTGTTTTTTATGTTAAATATAATTACACTATATACAAATGAAATAACATACTTTAATTAAAGTGTGTTGGTTTGTTTTTTTTGTTTTTTTGTTTTTTTTTGTAAATTAAAGTCTTGGTTATTTTTATTTTATTTTTATTTTTTATGTTAAATATAATTACACTATATACAAATAAGTGATATACAAATGAAGTAACATACTTTAATTCAATACATGGACAATTGTTTTTTTTTTAATGTTACATTATTATTTGCAGGATATTCACATCGTTAATGATGATACGGAAGATTTCCCTGATGTGTCACATTTTTTTGCGACTGATGACGTGTTTGCCAGTCAAGAAGAAGTTGAAGCTTGGATTAGAGCAATAGGAAAAGAACAAAATATGTACTTCAAGAATTCAAGGCAGAAAACAAGAGCGAACGGATGTAAAAGGTTGTGGTTTGGATGTGAGAGTGGTGGGGTTTACAAATATGGCGGAGAGTTGGACGAAGCGGATTGAAATTTGAGAGGCACAAAGAAAATAGAATGCCCGTTTGAAGTAATAGCTGTGGAAAATACCCTTGGAAAGTGGAAGGTGATCATTAAGAAAGAGAAGGGCAAACACAACCATCCATTGTCGGATTATCACCGTGGCATAGATCGAAACGGCGTTTAGAAGGAATTCGGTATGATCAAAGAATTAAGTCATGCAAACATAAAGGGAAACAAATACTCAACGCCATAAAGAAAGAAAATTCGGAAAATTGCATTTGAGACAGTACAAATCAATGTGTTAAGTGAGAAATATGTTTAAAATAATTGATAACATTTTTTTAGATTCATTATTGACGTAAATTTTATTTAATGCTCGCAGGTGCAAAATGCCCATCAGAAGATAAGAATGAATAAAATGGGCAACATGACAAAGATGCAATATATTTTTTATTTGTTAAAGAATTTGGGATACCAGACATGGTTTAGGCATGTGGAGGACAAACATTTTGGGCGATGTCATGTTTGCTCACCCGGCGCGAGCGCTCAAGTTATATCCGTATGTTTTGTGTATGGATTACGTATCGGACAAACAAATATGATATGCCTATGTTGGAGATCATTGGGATTACATCGACGGGCAAAAATTATCACGTAGCATTCGCCTTCTTAAGAAATGAGAGGAAAACAAGCTTCTATTGGGCAATGTCGCAGCTGCGGATGATGTTTTATAGAGCTGCGGCTCCTGATGTGATAGTTACTGATCGAGAACTGTCTTTGATGAGTGCTATTGAGCATCATTTTTCCGAGTCAAAACATCTTTTATGTAGGCGACACATATCGAAGAACGTGAAAAAATATTTGGTACAGCTGATGAAAAATAAAAGATTTACTAAAGCATTTAGTTCACGATGGCAAAGGATAGTGCACGCCAATACTGAGGAGGAATATCAGCTTATGTTGGCTCAGATGGAAGAGGCTTGGAAATGAATCCCACCTCAGGTCACTTACGTGAAGAAGGAATGGTTGGAGTCGTACAAAGATCGATTTGTCAATGCTTGGACCAAAAATTATGTACATTTTGGAACTACTACTACCAACAGGTACTAGTTTTACATTTATCTTTAATTTAATGGTTTAAGAAATCCAATTTTACATTGATCTAATAATTTTTTATGTCATATCGTACAACAGAGTGGAAAGTGCACATGGGATGTTAAAGAGTTGGTTAAAAACATCGGCAAACAGTTTGGATAGTTTAGTCCTGCAGATCCATGACTTGATCGAGCTCCAATTCAATGAGATCAAGACTACATTTAAAAGGGCAAGGAACTTTGATTTGACAGTAACAGATAGGTTATTGTTTTTTAACTTGAGAGGTAAAGTATCACACTGGGCCAAAGAGTGACCCAATGTCCATCTCCGGTCGAGGTCGAGGTAGAGGTCGAGGTCGTTCTTCATCGATGCATAGTACGGGTAATTCATTTACATTCGCAGATCAAATACCATCCTTCATTCATGACTTCATTGATGATTATGTAAATGTGAAGGAAGATGAAAATTATGGGTTCAGAGTCATTGCCCTATTTCAGTATGGTTCTGAGGAGCGTTGGCTTGATGTGAGACTCGATTTGCTCCATGAGCTCAGGGAAAACAGGGATTTTTATGTACAAGCTTTGGGGGAGCATGTAGTAAATGCAAGAAAATATAGACTTGAATGGTATCACTCTCCGGCACCCGAAGACCATTATTTGGAACTCATGGACTTGGGACTTGTGATTGCGACCAAGTACCAAAAGATCGTCACATGTTGGTCACTTCAGCAGAATACGACATACTTACCACTAAAGTCTCAAGCCGAAGAAGGTGCACCGCCAAATGAACAGATAGACTTCGGTTTGGTTAATGGAAACCACTTCATTGCATTATATATGCCTGAGTTCTCTCCCATGCCAAAGATTATACCCGGTTGGAAACTAATTTGTGATCCCAACATTGCACACTGGGAGAATTTTCCTTTTTGGAGGCAACGACTGCAGCAATTTGAACAACATTGGTTTAAAAAGAAAACATTTGTGTAATGTTACAATGATTAATTATGAACTTTTCTATATTGTGTAATGTTACAGTAATTAATTAGGCACTTTTCTATCAATTTGAAATGTCCAACACTTATAGAATGTAAAGTCAGGAAAATGTTTATCATACATAAAGATTGAAACCAAAATATCTTATCAAAAATAAGTAAATAATACATATATTCGTCCTGGCTAAAGTTAAACACCCAACATGTTCATCTACATCCATTCTCTCACTTTATTACACAAGTCATCAAGTGTCTCCCAAAAGACAACTTCGTCCATTTCCTCCCGCCTCTCGGGACTAAGAAGCTCCAATTGGTGTCCAACCCAGCGCAAGTGTTAATAGTTAATAGTTACTCAAAATCAAATATAATATGTAATGATTGATAAAAAATGACGATATAAAAAATTAATATAATTACTCACCGTAGATGCTTCGGGTATCTCTTGGGGATCAACTTCCCCAACAGCATCGGCACTCCTACCCAGCGGCGAGACTCGAGGATGAGAATGCCCCAGATACCAAGCCAAGTAACCGTCAACCGCCTCATGTGGGTGACTCGCTACAGAGGACCCAATGGCGCTCAAATTGAGCAGAAGAAGTCGCCATTCTTGCCATGCCCTCTTCATAAGATCGTGCCTGCATTTGTACCTATGAGCCTTCCGACCTCTATACATCACAGATGGGATGTATATCTGAGACGGTATGACTTGTGTATACCCAAACTGTCGTAGGCATCGATCAGGCATGTACGGCTCGGTAATATCCTTGGAATGAATTATGCCCGAGAAAAGAGTAATTGAGACTTCCGCGGTCGGATTCACATGGAATGGGGTCCACGCCACCTGTATTATAAAATAATTAAACATCATTAATACGTAAATAATTAAAATATTATTCTATTCAATGACATAAAAATAAATAAAATACGTACCATATCAGCAGATAAGCGATCTAGTGCACGTCTATACTCTAGCAGAGCTGTCTGTGACGTCCTAGGTGTCGCAGTGGGGGCCCATCTCAATGAACACGGCAGGTTCGGCGTCCATCCTTGCCTCCTGCTCGGTCTAAATGCAGAAAAATACTCGTTGATCCAAGTCTGAAAAAAATGCCAATTAACTATGTTAAAAAAAATTACATAATTAAATTTCAATAATTAATTATACACACCTGCAGCAACGTCAAACACCCTGCAATTTGGGCGGTATTCAACCTAGAAGCAATTCCAAGCTGGCGGTATAAATATGCTAAGGCAGCTGCACCCCACGCATAACCTGAAATGTCTGCTAAACTCGCCAATAAGGGCAAATAGTGCACAGTTAATCGGTTCTGGGTCTTGTCAAAAAATAATGTTGCACCCAGCAACCACATAATATAACCCATCGCCCTATTTCTTGGACTAACTACTTCTGGGCTTAGACGTTCCATCAACAGGTTGAATTTAATGCCGCTCGACTTTAGCTGCTGGTTGATCTCAGACATAGTCATTCCTAATAGGGCCGACAGCTGACCCTTGATTCCCGAGATTGATGTGTTCGGGATGACAATATTCCCTGTAACTGGAATCCATAGAATGTAATGAACATCGTGTAGAGTGATAGACATCTCACCAAATGGCATATGAAAACTATTCATTTCCGGTGCCATCGCCGACAAATCAAAGGCATGTTTAGGTCTTTGAAACATGCACGCCTCAAATGTCCTAACCCGGACCGTTAATAAGGTCATTCGTCTGACGGCACAATATCACCCATTTAGTAAGGTGATCGGCAGCATTATGACAAATTAACACTTGTCTTTCCTGTTAAAAAAAATATCACCCATTTAATAATTATCATTACCAATCTCTTACAAAATATATTGATAAAAATAATCAAAATTATGCATGAAAATAATTTATTTTACCTCGCCATTCCATATTGCATGCGCAATATGGCCAAGAAAACCGGTAGCGGTCGGCGTGGCCCCCCCGGATGTGCATCCAATAACATCCACTCATCATCATCGGTATCAACTCCTCATCCCCGTCCACGACCACGCCCACGACCTCGACCTCCTCGACCAATAGCAACATCCTCTTCGTCGATGTCGTCGTCATCATCATCATCAACATCATCGTCATCGTCACTCCTACCCATCTGTATCTGATAGTTGCTATGCAACTGCTAAAAATGCGCAGCACTCATCACACCCTTTCCCCTTCCAGGCCTCATGGTCGAACCTGTCATCTGACTACTAGCAGAAGGACCCGACGGAAACATATGTCCTCCAATTTCCTCTAATTCCCGTTCTGCCGCCAAATCACTCTCAGCCATTGGCGAAGGACCACCTATATGAAAAGATCCATGACCAGTCGAAAAAGCTGGTGGAGTCCGCTCACGAGTAACACTAGCTGGATGATGAACTATCGGTGGAGTCTGCTGACGAGTACTGCTGAGAATAGGCTGCTGACTATCCTGCCTCTGCTTCTTACTTGCTTTTGCTCGGGCGGATGCAACTACTATTCGATCCTTCAGCCTCCCGCTATAAGCTTTCTGCCCTGATTGGTCACCACCTCCACTGCCACCAACTCCTGACATCTAAAATTAACAATAACAAGTTTACAATTAATATAAATAAATAAATGACAATAACAATTAGCAGAATTATAAAATTTACGTAAAATAAAAATTTAATCTAACAAAAATATAACATAAAAGAGTTTTGGGTTAATCTAACAAAAATATATCAACTTATGTTTTATAAAGTTTAATAGATCAAAAAAAAAAAGTTAATAAGCTAACAAAAATATAGCAATTTAAAAGTTTAAATTTATGTTTTTATTTATGTTTAAATAATCAATAATGTAATATAGCAAAAAGTTTAAAAAAGTTATATTTAAATATAGCCGGCCTGGCCCAATTTAAATATAGCCAGCCCGGCCCCTTTCAAATATAGCCGGCCCGGTCCCTTTTGAACATAGCCGGTCTGGCCCTCTCCGAAATTCAAATTTTTTTTTTCAGTTTATTTAGTTAAAACAATTAACAATTAATAGAAGATTATAAAAATTATAAAGAAACATACCTTTTTTCTTTGAGTAAAATGGTGAAGAAATGTAAGAAATGTGGAGAGAATGAGAGAAAGTGAAGAGAGAAATGTAAGAAATTCAAAGTGAAGTGTTGTATTTAGTTTAGATTTGCTTGAATCCATAACCTAAGTCTAAGAACAAGGTGGCTAATGGGCCTGCGTGTCTGTTAGTGTGGCAACTTGATCTTAGGCATAGCTTGAAAAGCTTAGGGTTGCCTTTCTTTATAAGACTTGAAGAAAAATAGCCTATAGGACATCGGAAGTTCTCTACAGTATAGGCAGATTTTGAATCAGCAATTCTTTCTTTGGAAATCGGACAAGCTTATGCCTGTCAAGCTTCATCAACAATGTTTGAAGATCCAAGAACATCCGATAGAGATCTGCCGAAGATGTGCCTCAAATTAAAAGACCTCATTAAATGCAATACAACGTTAACCTGCAACTCTCATTTAATGAAGGTTTCCATTCTCGGCAAATACTCAGAAAAGGACATTCCTCCTGCAAGCGCAGACCGCCTATTTTTGGCAAAAAGTCAGAAGACAGACTGCAAGTTACTGAACAGCCTATCAGGAGTCAACAACCAGATTAGAGCATTAATTGCTCTTAAATTCAAGTTTGAAGATCACCAACGGCTCCAAGCTTCCTCCTGCATATAAAAGGAGACTTCATTGCTGCATTCAATAGACTTCAACTACTCCAACTACTGAATCTCCATTGTCTTCAAGTTCTTAAAAGCTTAAACGTCCTATCTGTACTTAGTCATTGAAGAGCTTCACACTTAGACATCCAGTCCATTAAAGCTCTTCATTGATTGCAACACCTAGCTTTTCATAGCTCACGAGAATTGTATCTTATTGATATCAATTCTCCCACACAAACACTTGGTCAACAAAATTTTTGTACACAATCCATTAGAGATTTAGTTTGTAAAATATCTAGTGGAAAAACTTAGTACACGATTTTCAAATCCAAAGTTGACCACTTTGGTTGTGGACGTAGCACTTATTTATAAGTGTGAACCATATTAAATTCTCTGTCTACTTGTGTGTGTGATTGTGAATTGTTTACGTTGCCTTAAATTTCCGATTTCCAAGCTGTTGAGAAGCTGGATCTTGACTGTGAAGATCGGCCATTCTCAACTTATCCTACTTCACAAGACTTTCGCGCAAAACTTTATAAAACCCTAGTGAAGTAAGACTTTTGAATCTATTTCAAAAATTGGACATAGGCTATTCAACCCCCCCCCCCTTCTAGCCTATCCTGAGCAACCTTGGACCTAACAATTGGTATCAGAGCTATACTCTTTGAAAACTTGTTTTTCCGAGATTAACCTCTTGAGAGATTAAAGATCATGGCTGCTCACCAAATGTTGGAAACATCAAATGTGAATCATTGTCCGTTTTGGATGAAGTTCACTTTGACATCTGGAAAGACAAAGTCAAAAGACATATGAACTCAATTGATAAACGTTTGTGGAAATGTGTCACGAGATGGACCCGAATTCCTATGAAGCCAAATACACCGCCACGGTAGATCCAACTGCTGAACTGAAGTACCAAAGCCGAGAAGAAGAGTGGGATGATGAAGACAGAAGAATGATGCCGGATGGAAGAGCCATCAACATTATTACCAGTTGTGTTGACATAAGCACTTATCGCAGATTATCAACCTGGACACAAAGGAAATGTGGGAAGCCATCCTTGAACATCTTGAAGGTGATGGTGAGACAAAGAACAACAAATTATACACCTGTATCCAGAAGTTTGACTCCTTCAAGAAAGATCCCAAAGAGTCTCTACGAAGCGCCTACGACAGGTTTTACGAGGTAGTTAACTCTTGCTACTCCTTAGGAAAGAAGTATGAAAAGAAAGAAATAAACATGAGATTTCTAAATGCACTAGGCAGTCTATGGCATGTTAAAATCACTGCCATGAAAGAGTCAAAAGATTTAAACAAATTGACTCTTAGAAACCTTTATGCTAGTCTATCGGTATATGAGCTTGAAATTCAACAAGCTCAAGAAATGGAAAAGAGTTTTAAAAACTTGTCCTTACCACCATGTCTGTGAACTTCCACAAAACCCGATGAAACACCTTCTACATCCAGTGAAGATGATGATATTCTTTCTGACGAAGCATTCGCTATGTTTGTAAAGAAATATCAACGTTTCAAAAGGTTTAATAAATCATCATCACATAGGCAGTCTTCTCACAAAACTGCAGTTCCTCATAAAACAGCTGCTCAACCTAAAAGCTTTGCTCCTTATAAATCAGGAGACTATCAAAAAGAAAATGAGCTTGTCTGTTTCAATTGTAGGAAACCAGGCCACTTTGCCTCACAATGTCCAAAGCCGAAATATGAATTTTATAAGAAACGTCCCGAATCTAAATTTCAAAAACAGAAAGGGATGGTGGCTGAAGACATTGATGAAAGCAATCTGCCTACATGGTGTGACACTGACACTGATGAAGAGGACTCCTGTGACTTTGCTGAAGAAGCAAACATATGCCTTATGGCCAGGGAGTCACCTCATGATTCATTAGGTCACTACCATTTCAACAAGATGATAGTGATGATGATGATGAGCTCAATGACCCATCAAAGGGAGAGCTCATTAAAGCAAACAAGGATATCTTTGGAAGAGTTTTTAAAATTTAAAATTGCCTATGTTAAATTAGCCAAGAAGCATGAACTAGGTCTCGAGAAATCAACCTTGATGTTTAAGATCAAAGATCTTGATAGACAGCAAGCTGAAAGTATCAAATTGCTAAAAGAGAACAAAGCTTTGACTGAAAAAGTAGACTTTCTACTTGAACATGTCAAGAAAATAAATTCGAGAAAGATGATGCAAAAGGTTGTCAATACTTGGAATAATTCTAAAGGAAATTTTGATACCATTCTTTCAAACCAAAAATGTCTTGATGACAAAACCGGTATAGGTTTCCAAAGTGAGTTCAATGTAGGAAGTTCTTCTGGTTCTCAAAAGAATGAGACATCTGAAGTGATTGCTGAAGAATCGGCTGTAGAAGTTTCTTATGACCAGCAGTCTCCTAAAAGGCAAGGACTTGGTTTCAACAAAGTTCCTTTTGTTTATCCCAAAATACAAAAGTCAAGTCCAAAGGAAAGCAATCGCCAATGACTCGCTAATAGAGTCTCGAGCATCTTAAACCTGCTATTAGTCACTCAAAGAAATCAGGGATGACTAGTGGCAAGTCAAAGAATACTCAACTCAAGCCTATTAAATTTGTCAAAGGCAAGGCTGATCCCAACACTGCCGATAAAAGGCTTAAAGGAGTTGAGCCTGTAAATGCAAGATCTTTTGATAAAAGGTCTACTTATGGTAAACCTAACATCAACAAGAAAAGGCATTATCAGCCTAAATCCTATAGGCCAGTTATCAGCACAAAAGTCACTCCAAAGACTGCTGATAATAAGAAGCCTCAAAAAAATCATCACTCATGTTGAAGGTTTTCACAAATGCTCTTTCGCAAAGGTCATGGTCATAAGATTCATGAATGCCTTCTGAGATTCACACCTAAATCTAGAGGATTTACTCCTTCAAAGGTTAAACAGGTGTGGGTCCCAAAAGGCTGCTAACCTTGAGGACCCTAAAAATAAAAGGGGACCGTATTCTTAAATGTCCATATTTCAGGAATGCCTTATGGCCGTCAATGAAGAAGAGAAAGATCTATGGTATTTAGACAGTGGATGCTCTAAGCACATGACTGGAGATCCAAATCTTCTCTCAAATATTGTTGAAGCAAAGGGTCCCTCGCTTATTTTTGGAGACAATTCAAAGGGAAGACTATTGGATATGGAAGCATAATCGAGGCAACCTCTCCATCAAAAGTCTCTCGGTTGAAGGATTAAAGCACAATCGCTAAGCATATCACAATTTTGCGATAAAGGTTTAACTGTCGTTCTCCTCAAGTCACTGTCTCATAAAGGACAATGAGACATGCTCAACTATCCCGACAGATTCAAAAGGGAATGTCTATCTTTGTTGACCTTAATTGTTGGAAGAAAGTCAAATCGTGCTTGGTTGCAAGGTCATCAACTGACAACAGCTGGTTATGGCACAAAAGGCTTAGTCATCTCAATTTCAAATATTTGGAGAAGCTATCAAAGGAAAATCTAGTTGTTGGTTTGCCTAAAATATCGACTGAACCACACAGTCTCTGTAAAGCATGTCAACTAGGCAAACTGCACAAATCTTCATTCAAAAGCAAGCCTTGCTTGTCAACATCAAGACCTCTACAACTGCTGCATATGGATCTGTTTGGACCTGTCACTACTACAAGCCTTGGTGGCAGCAAGTACACACTTGTGGTAGTGGATGACTACTCAAGATTTACATGGGTAGAGATGATGTCCTCCAAAGATGAAGCATATGACATCATTACTGAACTCTTCAGAAGACTACAAACTCAGAAGCTAGATGATATCTCTGATGTCAGATCTGACAATGGAACAGAGTTTAAGAACAATGGTGTTGCCAAATATTGTGATGACCATGGAATTGGTCACAATTTCTCTGCAGTTCGCACACCTCAACAAAATGGAGTTCTTTGAAAGGAAGAACAGAACTCTCATTGAAGCGGGAAAGACAATGATTGCCAAAGCCAAGCGCCTATGTATACGGCGTAAGCGTGAACACCGCCGCTTCACACAAAACAGTCTATCATAAACAAATTTCATAACAAAACTCCATATGAAATATGGAGAGGCGAAACTCCCAACATTGGATTCTTTAAAATATTTGGTTGTAAATGCTATGTTCTTTACAATGGTAGAGAACATAGAGGTAAATTTGAATCCAAAAGCGATGAAGGAATCTTTCAGGGATATGCCAAATTTTCAAAAGCTTATAGGGTTTACAATAAAACTTCACTTAAAGTTGTTGAATGTACATGTCTCTTTTGATGAATTTGATTTTATTGGGCCACATGTGGCTCCTAAGGTTACTAATGACTCGATGAGTATGAGGCAGTACGAAACAGCCAAGCTCAAGATCTGCAGATCCCACTCCTTCACAAGTCCCTTTAAGAGTCAACTGTTAGAATCCTCAAATGAGCCAACAAATGAAAACTCTGAAAACCCGAATCCCCCTCGCATTCCACACCAGAAGTTCTACAACCTACCTTAGAATTAACTTATCCTTCTGAACACCAAGTTCAGACACCTCTTCTCTTCAAGAACCAAACTCGCCGATGCAACAATAGGACAAGTTCAACTGCGAAGTTAGAGAAGTAAAAGATCATCCTATCACTCAAATCATTGGAGATCTCAATGCGGTGTTCGACAAGACAAGCTTCAAGGAATGAATGCATGTATTCCACTGCATTTGTATCTAATATTGAACCCAAGAAGATTGATGAAGCATTGGAAGATCCAAGCTGGGTGGAAGCTATGCAAGAAGAGTTAAACCAATTTGACAGATGTCAAGTCTGGTCACTTGTTCCTAGACCAAAAGGACAAGCTGTTATTGGTACAAAGTGGGTTTTCAGAAACAAAATGGATGAAAACGGCAATATTACAAGAAATAAGGCCGGTGGTAGCCCAAGGATATAGGGAGGAGGGTATTGATTATGATGAGACATTTGCTCCTGTTGCAAGACTAGAGGCTATTAGATTATTCTTGGCCTATGCCTCTTACAAGGAATTCAAAGTATATCAAATGGATGTGAAGAGTGCATTTCTGAATGGGGAACTTCAAGAAGAAGTCTATGTAGAACAACCTCCTGGCTTCATAAATTGTTCAAGAAGAGAAGATGTCTACAAGCTGAGGAAAGCCCTTTATGGACTCAAACAAGCTCCAAGAGCCTGGTATGAGACCCTTTCAAAGTTCTTGACATCTCAAGGCTTTGCAAGAGGTCAAATTGACACTACTCTTTTCATTATGAAACATAAAGGTCATTCCTTGCTTGTTCAAATTTATGTTGATGATATTATCTTTGGCTCTACTAATGAAAATCTTTGCAAAAGGTTTGAAAAGCTTATGCAGAGTAAATTTGAAATGAGCATGATGGGAGAACTCAATTTTTTCCTCGGTCTTCAAATTCAACAAAGTTCAAATGGCATCTTCATCAGTCAAGCCAAATATGCAAAGGATGTTATCAAGAAGTTTGGTCTTGAGAATGCAAACAGCTTCAGCACTCCTATGGCTACTAACTGCCATCTTGATAAAGATGAAAAGGGCAAGAAAGTGGACATGACTCTCTATAGAGGCATGATTGGTTCACTTTTATATTTAACTGCTAGTAGGCCTGATATCATGTTTCTTTGTTTGTGTCTGCTAGATTTCAAGCTGATCCAAAAGAGTCTCACCTACAAGCATCAAAAGAATCATCGATATTTGATAGATACTCCCAATTTAGGAATCTGGTACCCTAGAGATTCATCCTTTAATCTTATAGGCTATTCTGATGCCGATTTTGCCGCATGTAAGGTTGACAGAAAAGCACAAGTGGAACATGTCAATTCTTAGGAAATAGACTTGTCTCATGGGCCGCAAGAAGCAAACTGTTTCAACTTCAACAACGAGGCGAAATACATAGGCTGGCGGTAGCTGCCACAATTGTGGATCAAACAAAGACTTGTTGACTATGAAATCAAGGCTCGCGATTGTCCTATAATGTGCGACAACACATCAGCAATCTCAGTTTCTCAAAATCCTGTCATGCACTCTAAGACAAAGCACATTGATGTGAGATATCACTTTCTTAAGGACCATGTTGAAAAAGGTAACATCAGCATGCAATATGTGCCAATAGAGAATCAGGTAGCAGACATCCTCACAAAACCAGTTGATTCAACCAGGTTTTCTTATTTAAGAGGAGAACTTGGTATGCTTGACCTCAATCCTTAACCTTTCTTATAAATTCCTCAAGTTATAAACTGCTGCTATAGAACTGCCTATGCAATCAACCGATCGCAACTCTGCCGAATATATAGACAACCTTGAGTAAGTATCTATCTTTATATCGGCAGTCTTCTATAAAATAGGCAGACCCAAAAGCGTAATATGAACATACTCGTAAGTCATAAATGCGGATGTCAAAATTTATCAACTAGGGTTTATTGACCTGTCAGAAGTATAAAAAGGCAAATCGTACAGTAACCCATCACTTTTCCAACCGCCATTTTCAAACTTTTCAAAAACCCTCTACCTACAAATCTGTAATCGTGTCAAAACGCCTTCAAATCTTAACAATCTTCACACTTTAATCTTCAAATCATCAATGGTAAGAGTTTCTGGATCTTTTCAACTCTCTCAATTCCAGTTCTACATTCTACACCCAACCCTGCCGATTCTGACCCCATCCTTTCTCTCCTTGACTACCCCAAGAGAATTCCCTGTCAGCCGATGTCTGCCGGTGAAATTATCTTTCAATGGGGTGCTTTCTATGAACCCCTTCCTCCAGCCTGGTCCCAGCAATTCTTCTCCCACAACTCTGCGATGCAAGATCTCATGATCTTCAACCAATGGGTTGCCATTCACAAGGACCTTGGCCTTCCACCTCCAACCAAACCTGACATCACTCCCTTTCTCTCACTGCCAAAACCCCCAGTCTTCACCCTAATCTGCCACCCCTCTATCCTACTTCAGCCTGTAGTCTACGACTTCATTGATATTGTCACCACCTATCTAGGCTTTAATCCCCTTATTCCCATTCTCTTCCGCTCACCTCACCCTACCTCTATCCCAACTCCTTTTTTCATCGGTCGTTTAAGGACTCGATCCCCTGCACCTCTCGTCCTTCCCAACTATTCATCTCTTCGTCTGACCTACCCTAGCCAATTCCAACCCTCTCCCACCATATTTCCCTATCCTCCTCCATGACTCTCCAACATCCTCCACCACTCCCGTCCTCTACCGGCCTTCCCGCACTAGCCATCCCGACCCCTCGTGGTCCGTCCTCTCCTCCTAGTCATCCCGACTCTTCGATACATACCCCGCCGAGGCGGTTCATAACTTCTTGAAAGAGTTTGAGGTCATCTCTGCCTCACCAAGGCCTGCACCGCCTTTACGCCGATCTCATATCACCCATGTCCAGTGAATGTCTAACCGAAGTCCCGAAAATCTCCAAAATCCGCCTTCAATGCTGAGCAGTCCATCATGCCGGCCAAGATGCTTTAAACAGCCATATCTCCGCCACTTCCTCAAAACTCACTGCTATTTTCACCGAGAATTGGGTGAATATATCCAAAGGTTTGCGTCAGATAATTGATCTTTTCGACAACGGCTTTAAGCACTTGCTTGCTTCTTAGCGCCTAGCAAATTGCTCCGTCCACACCTCAGTGCGTACAACGCGCAGGCTTACCGGGCGACACTTAGCCTTTTATCGCAAAGAGCGTCACGCTACTGACAGGCGTCTGGCCTTCATTGATAAGTCGCTTGCGTCCATGAAGGAGGAGATAAGCAGAATAAACAATGCTCAGCTGCTTGAATTTCACGAACGATATACACTTGTCAGGCACAAAAACGAAAATCTCTCCTCCGAATTGGAAAATACCAAGGAGGAGCTAGCAAGGGCAAAAGAAAAAATTGCAAAGCTTAAGAGAGCGGTTAACTCAAAATGGACATCAAGATGGACATCAAGAGACCATGACCAACCTTCATCAGGCAAAGGCAAAGGTCAAACTTATTCAAGGTCTTCTTCACGGACTGGCCGTTACTATTAAAACTCTTACGTTTAATATATTTGCTAAAACTTAGCGAATTAAACTTCCTGTTTAATTAGCAATGTTCTTTTTAAATTTACATGCTTTACTATGATTTGCTTATTATGAGAATGCATGAAGTTTAAACCACTGGTTTAAAGACATATCTTATATTGCCCATCTTGCATGTCTTTAAATCTAGTCAAATTACAAATGTCTTATGCTTAAAATTTCATACTTGTTAACACTTTGTAATTCTTGAAAACACTGACCCCTTTTGTAAAGTTCATCTAGGGCATGCTTACTTAATATAATAAATCTTACAAGCATGTCATTACTAGAATTGAACATGGTCAGCTGATATTGTTTTCATTAAGATCATGGACTCAAGCAAATAGGAGGAGATTGTTGTATTTAGTTTAGATTTGCTTGAATCCATAACCTAAGTCTAAGAACAAGGTGGCTAATGGGCTGCGTGTCATTAGTGTGGCAACTTGATCTTAGGCATAGCTTGAAAAGCTTAGGGTTGCCTTTCTTTATAAGACTTGAAGAAAAATAGCCTATAGGACATCGGAAGTTCTCTACAGTATAGGCGATTTTGAATCGGCAATTCTTTCTTTGGAAATCGGACAAGCTTATGCTGTCAAGCTTCATCAACAATGTTTGAAGATCCAAGAACATCCGATAGAGATCTGCGAAGATGTGCCTCAAATTAAAAGACCTCATTAAATGCAATACAACGTTAACTCGCAACTCTCATTTAATGAAGATTTCCATTCTCGGCAAATACTCGAAAAGGACATTCCTCCCGCAAGCGACGCCTATTTTTGGCAAAAGTCGAAGACGCAAGTTCTTGAACACCTATCGAGTCAACAACCGATTAGAGCATTAATTGCTCTTAAATTCAAGTTTGAAGATTACCAACGGCTCCAAGCTTCCTCCCGCATATAAAAGGAGACTTCATTGCTTCATTCAATAGACTTCAACTACTCCAACTACGAATCTCCATTGTCTTCAAGTTCTTAAAAGCTTAAACGTCCTATCTGTACTTAGTCATTGAAGAGCTTCACACTTAGACATCCATCCATTAAAGCTCTTCATTGATCGCAACACCTAGCTTTTCATAGCTCACGAGAATTGTATCTTATTGATATCAATTCTCCCACACAAACACTTGGTCAACAAAATTTTTGTACACAATCCATTAGAGATTTAGTTTGTAAAATATCTAGTGGAAAAACTTAGTACACGATTTTCAAATCCAAAGTTGACCACTTTGGTTGTGGACGTAGCACTTATTTATAAGTGTGAACCATATTAAATTCTCTGTCTACTTGTGTGTGTGATTGTGAATTGTTTACGTTGCCTTAAATTTCAGATTTCAAAGCTGTGATCTTGACTGTGAAGATCGGCCATTCTCAACTTATCCTACTTCACAAGACTTCCGCCTGCAAAACTTTATAAAACCCTAGTGAAGTAAGACTTTTGAATCTATTTCAAAAATTGGACATAGGCTATTCAACCCCCCTTCTAGCCTATCCTGAGCAACCTTGGACCTAACATGAAGTATGACTGATTAGGGGGTGGGGGAAGGGGGTAAGTTAGTTTTTGTTTTTTAAAATTTTTTTAGTTTAAGGGTAGTATAGTAATTTTATAAACATGGGTGCATTGTTTAGCACTTTTGGGTGCATTGTTTAGCATCTTCCTTATTTGTTAATTATACTCTCAGGGGCCGTTTGGTAGCCAGATAACAGGCCGGATAGGACTAATAATAATTAAGAATGATGTTTGGTAGGCTTTTAAGCATCTGGCTTAATAAGAAGAGTGGCTCGGATAAACAGCTTTTTCCTCGTTATTTATCCTGGGGTTGGGGGTGGTATTATTATAGACCGGATTAGCAGGATGCGAGACTAATTTTTTTAATACCTAAAAATACCCTCATATATATACCCAAAAACAGGCTGAACTAGGGCAATCATCGTTTTTCTCTCTCGATTGAAGAAGATACGACTATTTTTCTCTCGTGCGAAGGGGACGACTATGACTCGACGATCGTCGATGGGTGTCTCGATCAGGTTAGTGATTTTCTCTCTCTCTCTCTCTCTCTCTCTCTCTCTCTCTCTCTCTCTCTCTCTCTCTCTCTATCCCTCCTATCTTCTTCTTGTCTGTTCCGAGAGTTTGATTAATTTCTTGTTTATCAATCAGAAATTGATAGAAGATAGTATACTGATTAATTTCTTGTTAATCAATCAGTATCAATTGATAGAAAAGAGTATACTGAGGATATTCACATTAACGGAATTTGAATTCATTTGTTATTGATTAACTAGCAAAAAAGAAATAGAAAACACAAACATACCTCTCTTTATCTCTCTTGCCCTGTTTTTTGCATAAAATTTGTGATTGCTAGTGATTTTGATATTTTCACTAGTATTCATACATATAATAAATGTTATCTTTTCACGATTGAAATATGAAGTATGTGCAGTATGTGTGAACAAATAATTACATCTCCTAAATTTGCAGTCAACCATTAAAACATTCAAAAATTTTAAGAGCAAAAAACTTTGAAAACTGACAATCTATTTGCTTGGTGGGTGTTGGATGTAGGAGATGTTAAGTAATATATATATATATATATATATATATATATATATATATATATAACTTAACATCCCAGGCCAATTTGGTTTCAGTACCCCAGCTTTCTTCTGTACCCATCTCAGGCCAACCATGCTTGAAAACATTATTCTGGTATTATTCTCGTTGTTCTGTCACATTTGAAAACATTGATACTTGCCTGTATTCTTTGTCTCGATCAGGCTAGTAGAGAATCCACACTCTATCATTTACTAATTAAGTGCTAGTGATTGAGCCTTGATACTTGCCTGTATTCTTTGTTTCCTTTTATAGTTTGTTGAGCTCGTACAAGTCTGATCTAGTTGTGGGTTTGGAGCTCACAAGTTATCCATTAATTAATTTCTTTAGCAAGCTACTTTGTGATATTGGTTATGGTTAATTTCCGTAGATATATATTGGTATCCTGCACTAACAAAATATCCCCCTAAAGAGACATCTTTAGCAGATGGTATACCATTGAGATGTAAACATAACTAAAAATTTGGAGTGCTAGAATCTTCTATGGTTTTAGACAACTGCATCAACTCTGCAAAATGTACTAAACATAATTGAAAATTGAGAAAAAAAAATCCCCCTAAAGAGACATGTATATCAGATGGTATATCATTGAAGGAAACATGTAAGTTGATTAAACTCAATTCTTAATGAAAATAGGTTTCTTAGTCTCAAGAGCTTTTCCTTCAACCTCAGCCTTTTAAGAAGGCAATCCCATTAAATAGTCTGATCGTACTATTTAGTGTTTTGTTCTATTATTTATTGTTGATGTTGCAGCTGTGCATTCTTAATTTTTGGTTTTCGAAATTAATATATGGATGCCTCGATGCATGTTGTTCAATGGTCATGTGGAAATATATTGTCTTTGCTCTCCCCTTGTCGCATCATATATGTTTATAGAGAACGAGTTGTTTTGATTTCCTTTTTTTTCAACTTCATTGTGGGATATCAGTAGCTGGAGACCTAAGTTTATTTGTTTTTTATTGAAACTGGTAGTCCAAGATGACCGAGCTATATTGACAAGTGCAATTTTACTTAAAATTTAGCTTGTTTGTTTTTTTATTAAAACTGTGCTACTATATGGAGTCAAATTTTGTGTATCTTCGTCCTTGCCAAGCAGGTTATTTTTGTTTCCATACCTTCTTAGATTTCTGACTAGGGAGTGTGGTCATTGTTTCAGGCTTAGGACCTCATGAGCCATAACAAGAGAATTATCTATAAAAAAAATGAACAATGATTACTTTCAAACAATTAATTTAGCAAGATTTCCAAATGACTACAAAAGTTGTAAGGTACCTACTTTGAATGTATACATCTGAATAGTTTCTTAATGAAAATAACTTAGTTTCTTAATGAAAATAACTTACTTTTATGCTTGCATATGATAAGGAAGAAGTTATCTTATACTCCCTTCGTTCTTAAATAATTGTCTTATTTTGACTTTATAGAGTCAAATTGATTGTTTTTCGAATATCAAAATTTGTACGCGTATTTTTTATTATTAAAGTTTACTTTTTTTTATATATATGTTAAGTAATTAATAGTTATTAGTTTACGTGTTGTATA
Organism: Platycodon grandiflorus; assembly: GCA_016624345.1. Classification (NCBI taxonomy): domain Eukaryota; kingdom Viridiplantae; phylum Streptophyta; class Magnoliopsida; order Asterales; family Campanulaceae; genus Platycodon; species Platycodon grandiflorus. Next base: position 41,266,449 of record CM028363.1, read on the forward strand.
GAAATGAATTCACCAAATCATGATGAAGATCTTGGAATGGATTCACCAAATCATGAGGAAGAGATAGCAGTTTTTCTTGCGATGCATGCTGTTTTGGTTAACGTACATGCTTTCTACAACATACTGACGGTTGCTGTTACCTATACAGTTGATTCAGTTGACGTCAGATGAATGGACAGCTTGGAGGGACACATTAGCCCATGAGATGTACGACGTTTGGAGAGAGGCAAATTGAATGACGTTATTCCCATGTTAGGCAGCAAACATTTTTTTTTCCAGCATTATTTCTTTCAAGTTATGTTGTAAATATTAATTTCATACAAACATTTTTCATTTCAAGGCACGTTGTATTTGTTTCGTATTGTTAATCTGAAACTTCATATTAAACTTGATAGATTTGATGAACGTGTTATATATTATAGCACTGTTTATTCTTTGTCATTTCTTTTCATGAATGTGTCCTTAAATTTGAGATTTGATTTTATTGCTAATATGATTAGTTTATATTTCAAGAGGGAGCAACTTGATGAACTACTTGAACCTCTTGGATGTCTCTTATAGAACGGGTGAGTGTAGCAATGCAGTTGGCTTTAAAGCCTCGTCTATGCGTTTCGTGGCTTTAAGAGTAATGAAGCTCGCATGGAGATGGTGAAGTTGATCCTTAAAAATAATGATAACTAAATTTCAACTCCCTTCGCCCAAAACAATCCTTATGATGGATTATTTTTGTGTTTTTGGATTATTTAAGTGTCTTTTTTGGATAATGTTTATACTATAGGAGTAAGTCGGCAACTTTTTTTATTTAAGACTATGTTGATACCTAATATTGACAATTTTAATATATGCTGGTTCTTTTTAAAAATTAAAGTTGGTGTTTTTTTGGGAAGAGCTTCACATATTTTGATTATTTAGTAGAATAGAACTTTTATCATATTATTCATGTTATTGGTAAAACATGTTTTGCTTTTGAATTGTTAAAATTTTGATGGAACTGTTGACCATTTTTTTTTTTTTTTACTTTTCCTCAATTGTTGATGTTTAATTTTTCTACCCTAATAGTTCATATTTATTTTCCAATAATAACCCTTGTTTTATATTTCTTAAAAAAAATTAATTGAAAAATACTCAATATATATAAGTTAGATAATAGTATCTTAAGATTATTATTGAGAAAAAAAATAATACTGAGTCATATCCTATTGTTACCAAACGTTAAATTAAATTAAATATAAAATTATAGCATCTAATCCTGGTACAACTATACGTCAAATTCTTATAAAAAACATAATTATTATAAGAAACATAATTATTAATCCCGGTGCATAGCGTGGATTAATAAAGCATTTCCGATCCGCTCCACCCTCTGCCTCCTGCTCTGTTAACACTGTAAAATCTGATCGTTTTCAATCGCCGCCGAGAGTAATCCCGCCGCCGGTTCCGGCCGTCCAAAACATAATCAAACCATGGACGGAACTGGCAGTAGCAGCATCTTAGACTCAATCGGAGTAGAAATCATCGGCGTGATGTCCCCAGTATCCATATGCATGCTCTTGGTCGTCCTCTTGGTCTACTCTCTCTCCTCCCCTTCCTCCTCCGACGAAACAATCCGAACCGCCGCTAACCTAGTCTACCTTGAAAACCCCTCCGACTCCACCGGCCAGAAGCTCGAAGGAGCCCTCCTCAACGCCCTAGTCTTCGTCATCCTCATCGCCGCGGTAACTTTCCTCCTCGTCCTCCTCTATTACTACAATTTCACAAATTTCTTGAAGAATTACATGCGATTTTCGGCTTTTTTCGTTCTGGGAGCCATGGGTGGGTCGGTTTTTCTGTCGGTGATTCGACATTTTTCGATACCGGTTGATTCAATTACTTGTTTTGTTTTGATTTTGAACTTTACTGTGGTGGGGGTTTTGTCTGTGTTTTCCGATGGGGGTGCTATACCCATATTGTTGAGGCAGGGGTATATGGTTCTGTTGGGGATTTTCGTGGCTGCTTGGTTTACGAAATTACCCGAATGGACTACTTGGAGTTTGTTGGTGGCATTGGCATTGTATGATTTGGTTGCGGTTTTGGCACCGGGGGGGCCTCTTAAACTGTTGGTTGAATTGGCCTCTAGTCGTGATGATGAGCTACCGGCTCTGGTTTACGAGGCTCGTCCAACCGTTTCGAGGAACAACCCGCCTCCTGGGTTGGGTCTTTTGGTTGGCATGGTTTCGGATTCTCAGGGTGGTTCTGTTGAGCTTCAGGCAGTACCTAATTTGAATCACAACATAATTGAGGCTGCTCATGATGAGATGGGTAGTGATAGTGAAAGGGAGACGTCCCCTTTGGTGCCTAATTTGCGTGGTCGTCGGGATCAGGATAAGGATAGATCCCGTTCCACTGGTAGTGGGAGCGGGTCTTCTTCTTCGTCAGCCTACTCTAGAGTGATGGATGCTGCTGTAGCTTCTTCTTCATTTGCCGGTCGAAATGGGCAATCTGAAATTGTTGATCATGATGTTGATGAGGAGGTACCTGCACTTGCCGAAATGCTTGATCTGGAAAATGAGAGAGAAGAGATGATGAGGAGTAGGGACAGTCGGGACAGCTTTTTGACCACAAGTAGAGGTATAAAACTTGGTCTAGGTGACTTTGTTTTCTATAGTGTTCTTGTTGGTAGGGCTGCAATGTATGATCTAATGACAGTGTATGCCTGTTATCTTGCTATTATCTCGGGACTGGGCTGCACGCTTATTCTGTTGGCTGTATTTCGTCATGCTCTTCCAGCTCTCCCTATTTCTATCGCACTCGGCATTATGTTTTACTTCTTAACCCGGCTACTAATGGAACCTTTTGTTGTTGGGACCTCCACAAATTTGATGATGTTTTGACACGATAGACCCACTATTGCTCTTGTAAGACCATTAAACTGTTTTAGGTTCTACCAAAGGATTTCACTTGGAAGAAGACTTGAGTTTTTTTCTACATGATGTGGTATGCGACTCAACAAGTGCCTCCTTTGAGCTCTTTGAAGTTGTTAGATACTTTCATGACCTTGACTGCACTTGTTTCCTTTGTGCTCTTGTTAGTTGTAACTTTTTCTCCTGATTTATGTTTTGGAAAAGATCATATCAGGATATAGCATCATCTACTTTCAGATTGGAGATTGTAAATTGACTTGATTTTCGGTTGGTCTCGACGTATATTCTGCTACTGATATATATTCATTCAGCACTTGGTTTTAACATTTACAATGGTGTATGCTTAATCACATCTAATATCACTCATCACAATCTAACTTTCTATTCTGAATATTTCTTTTCTCTGGAGTGAAATTCGAAGAAAGTTAAGTATCGCTTTATGCTAGCTTTAGTATAGGAAGAAATGGGCGGCTTGAGCATTGAAGCTAACCCATGTTTTTTTAAGTTTTCCCCTGTTAAAAGGGGGATTACTAAACATAGGTTGCAAAACTATTGGAAGTTGCAGCGATATGCGTTGCATCGCTAAGCTTTGTAATCACTTAGCAGTCATTCTTTCACTGATGATCTCACCATTTTATCCTCCTGAAGTCAAGAGTATCAAGATCTTTTTCTCACCTCGTTCCGCACAATTATGTTTTAATAAGCAAATATTTGAAGTCCTACTACCAAATCTGCTAATTAAGGTGCATATTATTGAATAGCGGGAAAATATTATTTCCAAGTGATTACTCTCAATGGCAGATTTGTAGAAGTTCATTGGACAGTATAATTTTGATTATGATTCTTTAATTAACTTTTGAGTTTAACATGCTTCTGACTTTGCCTTGATACTTGCTTGTACATACAGAAGTCTGATAGGATCTCCTCTTTCTGCATGATTCTACACTAAAATCATTAACTTTGACATTGAAAATTGAAAATTGACTTGATTTTTCTGTTGGTCTCCTCATCCATTCTGCAACTGATGTATTTTCATCCGTGCTTGATTTTAACAGTTGTAATGGTATATAATTGGTCATCTAAATATCACTTGTGACTATGGAACTTTCTCTTCTTCTTCTTGTTCCTGATTTTTTCGCTTTGTTTTCCCTGGATTCAAATTTGAAGAGTGTTACTTCTCTTTAGCTATATACTATTAGAAAAATTGGCCTTATAGGCTAGAGTCTTGAAGCTAACCCAATCTTTTTTAAGTTTTCCCATTTTAAAGGGACGGATTTCTATTAATCATAGGTGGCAAAAAAATCGCAAGATGCAGTGATAAGCAGACTGTTCAAATTTGTTTTGATAAGCATACATTTGAATTCCTACCAGATTTCTTGTAATTAGGCGCTTACTCTTGAAGAAATCAAATGGCTGGATAATAGTATTTCCAAGCGATTACTCTCAGTGATAGATGTTTAGTTCCTCGACAGTTAAATTTTGCTTAGATGATACTTAAATTACCTTTTGAGTTTTGTCATATGATTCTGGCTTTGCCCTGATACACTTGCAGACTTGCTTGTATGTATAGAAGTCTGTGAGAAACTCCACTTCCTGCATCACTTGTAGTGTTTTGAGTAATGGTCTCTAGGTTTATCCTCTGATAAATCATGTTGCTACACAGATTTTTTTTCTTTTTCTTCATTTCTAATAGTTCCTTCTGGTGTTGCTAGCGTTGAGGGAAAATGTCACTGTTAACGGTGTGTTACACTTACGACTTGTTAATGCTTTATATGCATGAAAACTGTGAATTGACGTGTTTTTCAGTTAGTCTCATCATCAATTCTGCTATTGATATGTTATGCAGTTCTTTCTCATGTATTTCCTTCCATTTGGCACTTGGTTTTTACAGATTTAATTGTGGATAATTACTCACATGTTATATTACTCGTCACAATGTTATGTTCATTTTTCGCTCTTTTATTCGTCTATCTAGTATTAGAAGAATGTGCTTCTTTTCTTGAGTCTTGAAACAGCCGATTCGATTTCCAGTTTTCCTCCTTTAAAAAGGGATTGTTTACTAACCATAGGCTGTTGAAGGGTTGGTTTACTGAGCATATGCTGCAAAAAGTAACAATCTACAGATGCAGCAATATGCCTATCTGCAAATATGTTTTGATAATCACATATTTCAACTCCTGCTACTGTAATTCTAGTAACAAAGGTACATATTCTTGAAGAAATCATAGCTGCTCATCAATAATTCCTATTTGATGTGATCAAAGGCAGATCTGAAGACGTTTCTTAGACGGTTAAAATTTTGTTTATAAGTGTAACGACTCGAGCTTAAAGCCTGGTGTGTCACGCATACACCACACACTGGCCCACTAAGTACCTGGGTTAACTGACCCATCACAAACCACCTAAAAGTCCTTGGATAGGTTGGTTTCCAGTGGTAGTGGGTGGCCATTTATAAGGCACACACAAGTCCCACATCTACTCGATATGAGATATCACAATCTATCCCACTTGAATCCCTGACGTTCTCGTCAAGACCTAAAGGAGGCCCAAAGGATTGACATCCCGGGCGATGTGTTCCAACACATTTTTGGTCGGGACCCGCTCTAATACTATTTATAACGACCCGAAGCTCAGTCCGCTACGCATAGCCCACACGCTAGCCCACTAAGCACCTGGGTCAACTGGCCTACCACAAGCCATTCAAAAGTCCATAGATAGATTGGTGCCCAGTGGTAGTGGATGACCACTTATAAAGCACACATAAGTCCCACATCCACCCAATCTATCTATGGACTTTTTGGTGGCTTGTGATTGGCCAGTTGATCGAGGTGCTTAGTGGGCCAGTGAGTGGGTTATGCGTGGCGGACCGGGCTTCGAGTACGGGTTGTTACAAAATTGTGATATCCCACATTGGGTAGATGTGAGACTTGTGTGTACCTTATAAGTGGCTACTCACTACCACTGGGCACCAACCTATCCAAGGACTTTTGGGTGACTTGTGGTGGGCTAGTTGACCCAGTGCTTAGTGGGCTATGTGTGGTGGACCGGGCTCGGGTCATTACAAATAGTATTAGAGCGGGTCCCGGCCAGAAATGTGTTGAAACACATCACCCGAGGTGCCGATCCTTTGGGCCTCCTTTGGGTCTTGACGAGGATGTAAATGATTCAAGTGGGAGAGATTGTGGGTCTTGACGAGGATGTCAAGGATTCAAGTGGGGGAGATTGTGATATCCCGCATATGGGATTTGTGTGTGTCTTATAAGTGGCCACAACCTATCACTAGGCACTAACCTATCCAAGGACTTTTGGATGGCTTGTGGTGGGCCAGTTGACCCAGGTGCTTAGTGGGCTGCGTGGACTATGTGTGGCGGACTGGGCTTCGAGCTCAGGTCGTTACAATATGATACTCCCTTCCGTTTCAGGCAAATAGTTTACTTTTGATTTTTTTCAGTCAATTTAGTTAAAGTTTGACCGATAATTAACATAAATTTAGTGATTTTTACAAAGTTATGAAAGTTGTAATCCATAGTATTCTTAATATTGTTTTTAATTAATGAAATTTTATTTCTTAAAACATAAGTAACGTGTGTAAAATTTTGATTTGATTTAGTCACACGATGACTTTTGAAAAAGAAAAGTGAACTCTTTGCCTGAAAAGAGTGAGTAATTTAGTTCCCTTTTTTCGAGTTTTTAACGTCCTCTTGTTGTTGTTTAGTGGAACCAAAAAATAATTTTGGGTCTATTTTTGGAAACTGAGTGTCCTCTCATTCTTAGTTCTACCCTGAGTTGGCATTCACAGCAATTCAAGGTAGAACTAAGAATGGGAGGACACTCGGTTTCCCAAAATTATTTTTTGGTTCCATTGGACAACAACAAGAGGACGTTAAACTCGAAAAACAATATCAAGGCCAACAATTCTGCGAATTGACATATATTTATGGAACCTTCAATTGGCTTTTATAGCCTTACAGATCATAACAAAAGCAAAATAACAAACCATGCCTACAAACATGGTAACAAACTAAGACTAAATCAAAAGTGCTTCTTTACATTCAAAGTAACTTAGGTAAAAGTAACATGGCAACGTGTTTCAAAATTTTTGGGTCCAAACGGTTCTCGCAGAATACGAAGAATAAGCTTCTGAATGAGGGGACATAGGAGGCTTCATCAAACTATTTTTTCCTGTATTTGGTCAAGTCAGCTTTTCTTTTATCGCAAAAAGGTCTTATATGCCCAGAAATATAACAGCAATGACATAAATATTTATGCTTCCTAGATTGATGCTTCCATTTAGAATTACTTTTATCACTTACCTTTGAAGATTTTGAAGAATTTTCGAACACTATCCAGATTCTTTAATGAACACAAGGGCTTTGAGAACTTTGTATCCAAGACCATTTCATATCTTAAGTATTTCATCAAGCTTGGCCTTTACAGTGTTCATCCTATAAAGTTTCGTTAGCTTTTTCTAGTTCAATGCCAACTTTCTCAAATTTCATATCTCATCTAGTGAGAAGAGATTCCAAACGTGCCAAAACTCCTTTTTGTTCATCATTTTCACAAGAGAGATGTTCTTTTTCTTTTATAAGATCTTTTATCAAAACACATTTTTCTTTCCAGTCACAAAACAAATCCCTATAGTCCTTTTCAAAATCATAAGTTTCTCCATTAGAATCGTCCAAATCTTTAGGAATAAAAATAGAACAGGAAGGAGTACTAAGATAGGTGGGAACAGAAGAAACAACAGGGTTTCACAGATGTGTTATTGGATGTGCCCACATTTCTGACTACATTCCTGCGCAATCTTAAAGGATTCATAGGCAGAGGTCTCTCTCTTGCACTTAGACTATATAAGACATGTGATTCTTCCTCTTCACTATCATTTAAATAAGCAAGAAGATTCATACCTTTCTTTCGAAGAGTGTTCGCACATTTATTGGCATAATGACCAAATCCTTTACAAGGACATTGAACTATATCAATGTTTCTTTGTTCATTCTGATTTTCATTGCAATGTTAATTATGTTAATTATCATTGCAATGTTATTCTTTAGTTATTTTTATGACATCTTATGCTAAATTGATATATTATTATTTTTGTTGATTAAATTCATGTGTGTTATGTTATAATTATTTGAATTTCTTTAATTTATAATTTCATTTGTAGTACATTAATATAAATTACGTTAATATCATATTTTTACAATGATATGTAGATGTAAGGAGTAGGTGGGAGTGAAGGTGGTGCTGAAATAAATCTTGGGAAGAGGCCTACAGGTGGTGGTGATGAAGACTACTTCATTATTCAGGCCGACTTAAAGACCGATGTATCGCTGCGTCTGCGCGATCTAGACATTAACAACGAATTCAGATACGGCTTGAGTTTGAACGGCAACTCGAACAGCGACGACAACACGAACAGCAACAACATCACCATAATCTTGGGGTTGAACACGATTTGTCAACTTCTGATTTACTCAGCTATTCACCACTTTTTGATCAGGGTCCCGCACCTATTAGGGTTCTTTTTCCCCTTTTTTTTTAAATGTTGATGAGGTTCTTGAGGTCGAGGCTAGGATTCGGGCGGACAGGTCGTGATACTTTGAGTCTACTCTTGACTCGTCCCTTGTCAATAGTCCAGTCATGATTCCGAGAAAGGGAAAGGGTAAGGCGGCGAGCGGAGATATTTTTAGGTCGTTTCATGGAGAAGGGGGTTCTGAGCAGTCTGAGGAGGAGAAAGAGGAGGTAGAGGAGGAGGAGATTGTTCCACGTAGAGGCCCTACGCAACAGAGAGGAGGTCTAGTACCAGCACGAGTGGGTTCTCAAGGTAGAGGACAGGGTCAACGTGATGATTATTGGAAGTTGACATATCCACTTCCTGGTGGGCCGACCATCGTTGATTTACTGGTTGGCTTTCGTGGTCGTATTGCACATGCGATATGGAATGGCAAGGTAATAATTATTTATTTATTTTCATTCTTAATAAAAATAATATTAATTATTTATGTTAATATATATTATATTTTTTTCAATAGGAACGTGCACCCTTAAAAGGAATGACCAGTGCCGATCGGGTGATTACGTGGGATATTCTTGATCAACAGCCTAAGAGTTGGGTGCAGGCATCAGGTTTCATGCACTTGCGAGGTTATATGTATTCTGAGCTGAACATGCCGTTGATCTCGGCTTTTATTGAGAGATGGCACCTGGAAACTAATAGTTTCCATATGCCTTTTGGGGAATTGACGATCACTCTTCACGATGTCTAGTATCTATTAAGGGTACCTGTAGAAGGGAAACTAGTCATCACCAGCGGCACAATTCCATGGGTCAAGACCCAGTCAGGGTGGTTATTGGGTATGACTGCTGCAGAGGTTGATCAAGAGTGGAGATGCAGTACAATCAGATTCAACACGCTTCTGACGCGTACAGGTCCTCCTGGGACAAGTCCCCGTAGAAAAGCGATTGGTTATATGATGTAGTTGTTGGGTGCCACTTTGTTTATGGAAAAACACAAGTCGCGACTTAGTGTTCATTTTCTGGAACTAGTAGAGGAGGTGTCATCATACGCGTGGGTTATAGCGGCACTTGCCTATCTATACCGATAGATGGGTGTAGCATCATGGGCTGAAACTGTTCAGATTTGAGGATGTCCGACACTGCTGTAGGTACGTTGAATTTTTTTTTTAGGTTATAAGTTTTTTAATTTTCATTCTAGTATTCAATTTATAATTATTTTGTATCGTGTGCAATTGTTAGGCTTGGATATACGAGTACTTCCCAGCCTTTCGACCAACTAGAAAAGCTAATTGGAGCAGTGAACAGTAGCCTTATGCAGCTCGTTGGGTCTACAAGGCCAGATGAAGATTGGACCCTATTGCTGTGGAGCAATACAGGCGACGGCTCGATAAGTACACTGAGCCAGAGCTAAGTTATATATTTGTAAACTAATATATTCTGTATTTGTAACTTAAATTTTTTTGAAGTTCAGTGTGGAATTGATATATGAGTATTTAATATTATAACAGGTGCAATGGACTCCATTTGAGATTAAATCGACTGAAGATGTCCCGATTAGTCTGTGGAATGGCATCATTCATTGTAGGACCATTACAGAGCCATACATGCTTGTACGGTGTTTGCGCCAGTTTGGTTACATTCAAGTAATTCTGCCTGAGCCATTCGTCCCCAAAAAAGTGCACAGGGGTCCAAAGCCCCTCAAGTATATATGTGATCACAACAAGTTGAGGATAATTTGGGACCAGTGGCGTATGTACGTCTTGGCACCTGCCGTGTATAATAGAACAAGAGTCCGATACCCAGCTAACGCTGCACCGGGGTATTTAGAGTGGTTTGCACCACGATCTCATCTATAGGTGGATCCGATTGATGATGATTTTAACGATGAAGCCCCTCATGAACTTGAACTTACTCAGATCTCTGACGCTGCTGTTAGTACTATTTCATCTATATTTAATTGTTGATTTGTTTCATCTAGGCTTAAAATTGTTGATTTAAGTTATTGGGTTTAAGAAATGTCGTATTTTTTCTTTTCTTATTACAGCGACTACAGTACGTAGGTGCTCGTGTGAAATACCTCGATCAATGGAGAAAAGGACAATACGATTCAGAAGAGGTGGCATCAGCGGTTGACGAGATTTGTGAGCACTTTCAGGATTATCTTTAGTTATATTATGTTGTTTATTTAGTATATTTTAGTTTTATGTACTATCTGCAGTTTGTTTATGTTTATGTACTGTTTTAGTTTGTTTTTCCGTTTATGTACTATTTTGGACTTATTTTCTTGACTTGATGAACTTATTTAAGATATCAGTTTTTTATTTTAGAAACATGCGATATGTTTATAGACAACGTTGGCATAAAAAGAAAAAAATTCAGATACACAGAAGATAAGCTAATATTCAAACGAGAAAAATAATTTTTACATAGGGCGTGGTGGTTTCATCATATCTGCCCACTTTACAGCGAAAGTATGTTTACGGTCCATCCAAAGATTTTTCCAATGTCAAATGTTGGGATCACAAACTAACTCCCAACCTATATACACCCTAGGCATCAGACAATCGTCAGGCAACTGAAGCTTAATGAAGTGACTAGCGTCGTATACTAACCTAAAGTTAATATACTCAGATGGGGGTTGGTACCCTACGAGAGTAGACCGTAAAGGCAAGAACGTGGTGCAAAAATGACTTATTGAGAAACACTGTACAATCTTCTGATACCTTGTTGCTATAACGTATCCAAGGTCACCCAAACTTAACCAATATTCCTAACCGCACAGTCCATCGAAGTGTGTACAGATATGCAAGGCACCCACTCGAACATTAGGATTTAAAGTGTGATCATAAAACTCGTGGTGATCAGTCAGCTCCTTGATCAAATCATACCTCACACGTTGCCAATATCGTTGGCTGCCATACTCAAACTCCGTAATAACTCAAAATCTGCAGTTTCCATCACTCACCACATCCTTATAATCTTCTATGCAATCCACAACGAATCCTGGAACCTCATTTGCAAATGAAAATGATGGTGAAGTGGTACTCATTGATCGTCGACCTTGACTTTGACTTCGACCTCGACCGAAATCTGGTTTCGACGTAGACATTGGATCGATATTTGGAGTTCTTGAGTATTTCCTTTCAGTGTGCTCCCAGTCGGATACTTTCCTCTTGGTCGAGTTCCCCCTCGGTCGGCCTTTATGTGGCACAGCTTGTGGAGCCCTTTGTTGATAAGTTCGGCAATACATCACTTGATAAAACGTGCTGGCATACACCAACTAACTCATGCCATCCAATTGATCCGCCTCATTAAAAATATTATTCATTAGATCTGAAGGAGTTTGTCTTGTCGTAGACGCCGTATATTCTCCCTCAATTTGTAGAGTCCTCCAAAAAGGATGAATATTGACGGGATCGACGACACCTTCACTTTGATCCACTTGACGCATCTCATGGAGACATGGTAGACCGCTTGAAAGTCGGAGCACACAACCATAAGTATCTTCGTCTAATATAATTTCTGGTTTATCATACTCATCAGTGAACCGATGCCACTCTGTGCTCAACTTTTCAAGTGCGGCGTGAGATACATTACATTTCAGTAAGCGAAGGACAGAAAGATCTTTGGTGATTTGATGTCTGAATGTTATATCATGCTCAAGGGTGGACTTTATATCATTAATCTGTAGCTCGACATCACTATGAATGTGCGGGAATAGAGTATCGAATCCCATAGTAGCCGTGCCTAAACACCTCTTGAGTTGCGAATGAGTGCTTTTCACCCTATAAAAAATCTATAATTCTTAGTAAACATAATTAATAAGTATTTTGTTAGGTCTCAAGGTGCTCAAATAGGCTAGAAGGGGGGGGGGGTTGAATAGCCTATGTCCAATTTAAAAAAAAAAATTCAAAGTTACTTCACAAGAGAGTTAGAAAATATTTTGCAGCGGAAGACTAGTGAAGTATAGGACAAGTTGAGGATAGCTGATCTTAATGAGCCAAGATCAGCAGTTCTTAACTTCAGTTGGAAATTATGAAAACTGTTAAGTAAACAATCAAAGTAATAAAGCAGGAAGTAAATGGACAAAGATTTAAAGTGGTTCACACTATGAATAAGTGCTACGTCCACTACCAAAGTGGTTAGCTTTGGATTTGAAAATGTGCACTATTTTTTCCACTAAAATAATCACAAGGATCACTAATGGATGATCGTGTACAAAAATATTTTAACCAAGTGTTTGTGGGAGAATTAATATCTATAAAGATATAATTCTCGTGTGCTATGAATGCTAAGGATTGCAATCAATGAAGAGCTATAAAGACTATGCTTCTAAGTTTTGAGCTCTTCAAAGAATGTTTGACAGAATTAGCTTGTAAGCTTTGAATGCACTAGCTTTGTTGAAGATGAAGAATTCAGTGTTGTAGTCGTTAAGGTGTCTTCAATGCTTCAATGGAGTCTTCAATTTGTACTCAGGGGAATTTTGGAGCCGTTAGAGATCTTCAGCCTTGGGAGAGTTTGAATTTAGATGCATTTAATGCTGGAGATACTTGCATTAAATGCTATAATCTTGTTGTCCGGATTTGATATGGAGTTCTGCAAAGCCCAGGCTGTCACTGAGTGTATTTTGTCAAATTGCCAAAAATAGGTAGACAATAGATGTGGGCAGAGTGTCCTTGTTATAATTAATATAGATTTGCTTGTATCCATAACCTAAGTCTAAGCCAAGGTGACTAATGGGCCTGCGTGTCTGTTTGAGTGGCAACTTGTACTTAGACATAGCTAAAATAGCTTAGGGTTGCCTATTGTAATTAGCCTAGCCTTCAGAAGATAGCCTGTAGTACATCAGCCGTGTTCATATCAGCAGTCTTCTGATCATTAGCCAAAGCGTGCATCAACAGAGTCCACCAAGATATTGGACAAGTTTACTTCAGGCAAGCTTCATCAGCCAAGTTTAAAACCCCAAGAACGACCGATAGAGAATTGCCTAAGACATGCCTCAAGACATCAGCAAAATCTTTCCATTGACTGTAACACAACGTTAACCTGCAAAACGCATTCAATGATCCTTTCCATTTTAGGCATTCATCTCAGAAAAGGACACTCTTCCTGCAACCACAGTCTACCTGTTTTTGGCAAAGTGACAGAATTCAGTCTGAATCCTGCAAAACCACCTATCAGATCTCAACAGCAACATTAGAGCATTTAATGCTCTTAAATTCAAATTATCCAACTGATGAAGATCTCTAACGGCTACAAGGCTTCCTCTGAGTATATAAAGAAGACTCCATTGAAGCATTTAAAGAAGAACAACACACATCAATAAGCTACAACTCTGAAATCTTCATCTTCTTCAAGCTAGTGCATTAAAAGCTTAAACGCCCTATCTGTAAAACATTCTTTGAAGAGCTCCAATCTGTGATGATCAGTCTATACGGCTCTTCATTGATTGCAACCCCTTAGCATTCATAGCTCACGAGAATTATATCTTTTTAGATATTAATTCTCCCACAAACACTTGGCCAACCATTTTTGTACACAATCCATTAGAAATATTTCTTGTAAAGATTCTAGTGGAAAACTTAGTACACATTTTTCAAATCCAAAGTTGACCACTTTGGTTGTGGACGTAGCACTTATTCATAAGTGTGAACCATATTAAATTTCGTGTCTATTTCTGTGTGCTTGTGAGTTGCTATTGATTGTTGATTTCCAGAATTCCAACGTTTTGAGAACTGCTGAACTTGTCCTATCAAGATCAGCCATCCTCAACTTGTCCTATACTTCACTAATATTCCGCTGCAAAACTATTCAAAACTTAAGAGAAGTAGTTTTTGAATCATTCTCAAAAATTGAACATAGGCTATTCAACCCCCCCCCCTTCTAGCCTATATTGAGCACCTTGAGACCTAACAGTCCTTTTCTGAGATGAATGCCTAATATGGAATGAACCAATAAATGGTTTTTGCAGGGTTATCGTTATGACACAGTCAAGGAAGGACTTTGTTGATATCTTGAGGCATATCTTCAGACAAGTCTTGATCAGACGATCTACAGATCTTCAACATTGCTGATGAAGCTTGCCTAAAACGAACTTGACTAATGACTTGGTGGACATGGCTGATATGAACATGGCTGATATACAACATGCCATCTTCTGAAGACTAAACTAAGTACAAAAAGCAATCCTAAGCTATTACAAGCAGTTGTCTAAGTACAAGTTGCCACTCTAACAAATACGCAGGTCCATTAGTCACCTTGGCTTAGACTTAGGTTATGGATACAAGCAAATCTATACAAAATGCAACAATCTCCTCCTATTTTCTTGAGTCTATGACCTTATGAATACAATGGAAGCTGACAATGTCCGATGCTAGTAATAACATGCTTTGAAGATATTATATTAAGTAAGCATGTCCTAGATGGACTTACAAGGTAGTCAGGGTATTCAAATTACAAAGTGTTTACAGATAATTAATTAAGGCATAAAAACACTTGTAATAAAAATTGTATTTAAAGATAGATATATAATATTAATATAGAGTATGTCCTTAAACTAGTGGTTTAAATTTCATGCACACAGGATAAGCAATTAAACATAAAGCATGAAAATTTAGACAAAAAAAAATCGTCATTGTACATTAAACAAGAAGTTTAATACAATGTTTTGTCAAAAAAAAAATAGCTCTTTTACAAAAAAGGACAAGAATGGTTATACCAGCTAAGTTGAAGCTTGTCCCTCTTGTCTTGAGCTAGCAGCAGCTTTGAGTTTTACAATTTTAGCTTTGGCTACTTCCAGTTCATCCTTGACTTCTTTCAGCTCTGAAGAGAGATTTTTGTTTTTAATCCGTAACATAGCATTCTTCTCAAGTGATTCTGTCAGTTGATCATTTCGAAGTCTATTCATCTCCTCCTTCATGGACACAAGCGAGGCATCCATGTTGGCTAACCGGTAAACAGAGGTCTACAGCTCTTTTTGAATAAGGCCATAATGCTTTCGAGAGACGGTCTTGGTGGCACGTACAGACGTATGCACCGAACGGTTCGTAGCCTTCTAAGCATGAAGCACATGTCGGTAGCCAGTATCAATCATCTCGATCATAGAAAGAAGCCCTTGAGAAAGAGTCTCAAATTTATCGTTTAGCAGGGCAGTGGAGGAATTAGCTGTGCTCGAAAGACGGTTGACCAGAAGATTTTGACAAGCAGTAATAGTCATCTGGCATACCGTAGTAGCATGCTTAGCTTCATGGGCCACTGCAATCATCTTGGTCATGAAATCGGCAGTGACATCAATCGTATGAGACTATTTTTTTGCAAGGTGTTGCAGGTTATGATTGAGGCTGGTCATGAGTTTGTCAAAAGCCTTTAAAAAATCCTCAGTAGAAGAAGGATTAAGAGAGACAGAACCGAGAGGTTGGCCGGTAGAGAATTGGGATCGGCTAGTGGAGGAGTTGTGTGAGACCCCGTACCTTTTATCTAAAGTTATTAAGTGTGTTAATACTTTAATTGGGTATTAGAATTATCCTAGATAATTTATAGACTTTTTAGGAATAAATTTGGATAAGCATCATAAGAGGATAAGGACGAAAGAAATGGATAAGGATAAGATTGGATAAGATCAAAGATCGGATAAGTATGAATTTGGATTAGTATAAAAGTGGATAAGTATGAGTTTGGATAAGAACGAAATAAGATAAGATCAAATGAGTGAATAAGATCAAGATTGGATAAGGATGAAAAAAGGATAGACATGAAATTGGATAAGGATGATGAGTCATCATTTTGGTGGCGTTCTCATGTGTTGACACCTCGTGCTTAGGTGTTGACTCATCATTCATTTTGATGAGTCATCATTTGGTGTTTTCTCCTACGTCACCACCTTGTGCTTGGATTGCTGACTCGCCCGATGAGTTACTTAATGGCTAAGAAACCCTAGGTCTATAAATAGGGCTGATTTCCATGAGATTTTCATACAAAAAATTATACATCTGACCCTCTCTACAATATTAAACACGACACTTTATATTTTGGGTACAATGTCGATTTGGTTCGCGATGCTTGAGTGTTTTGATGAACCGATTCCGTAGGATCGACATGCTTGAGGTGTAGATCGATTTTATCGAGGAACATGACGTTGGACCGCTGATTTTCGGTATTGGGTTTTATCTCGATTTTAGGTAAGTGAGACTATGCAGTACTGATTCTGAGTCAGTTTGATCATGTGATCGTCTTTCTAAAAATATCTGGTTTTTAAATATAAATTATTGCTATTATTCCATCTTGTTTATCAAATGGATTTTAAAATAACGCATTTATATTGATTTACCGTGATTTATCGTGTTTTGGTTAAAAGCATGATTATGTGGAATAGTTTAGTGATACTAATCGGTATCTTCGGTCTCAGTGTGCCCCGTTACAGTTGTTATTGTTTGGTTGGTGGCTTAGAGAACTGAGTGCCAATAATTGATATGTATATGAGTTCCATGTTTGCCACTGAACCCGAGCCCGATAGTATACTAGACTGTGATATATGATTGAGCAGTATATTTTGATGCTTCGAGCATATATACCGTGTTTCGTTCTTTGAACGTTGATTTGCCAAGAGCATGAATTTATTGATTTATAAGTTATTGTCCATATTTTAATTTCATGGACAAAGTGATATTTGAATCGTATGTCTTCATTCTATTCTGTGGTATTGTATATCCCCTCCCTTGCTGGGCTCACAAGTTCACCCCCCACCAGTTTGAGGTTGTTTTGCAAGTTTATTTAATCAGAATGTGCAGTGGAAGCGTAGCTAGCTGCGAGGTAGGGCAGAGAGTGAGCCTAGTGTGGTTGTAAGAAGTGATGTTGTAATATTTGGATTTTAATTAAGTTGTATCAGATTTTGTATATGAGAATTGGTTTTTTTAACGAAACACTCTTGTTAATTATTTTCGCTGCTAGTTAAGAGTTGATTTGGTTGTATTAAAAAGAAGGTGGTGACTTCGGGTCACTAAAATTGGTATCAGAGCTTGGCCCGGCCGGAAGTGTGTTGAGGCACATCGCCCGGGATGAATTTGGGTAGATAAGTGAGATTCGTCTTGAGGATTGAGAACTTCGATTTTTTCCGAGAGATAGATTAAATGAATTCAGGGACGAATTCTGTTTAAGGAGGAGAGGGTGTGAGACCCCTTACCTTTTTATCTAAAGTAATTAAGTGTGTTAATACTTTAATTGGGTATTAAAATTATCCTAGATAATTTATGGACTTTTTAGGAATAAATTTGGATAAGCATCATAAGAGGATAAGGACGAAAGAAATGGATAAGGATAAGATTGGATAAGATCAAAGATCGGATAAGTATGAATTTAGATTAGTATAAAAGTGGATAAGTATGAGTTTGGATAAGAACGAAATAAGATAAGATCAAACGAGTGGATAAGATATGAGTTTGGATAAGGATGAAAAAAGGATAGACATGAAATTGGATAAGGATGATGAGTCATCATTTTGGTGGCGTTCTCATGTGTTGATACCTCGTGCTTAGGTGTTGGCTCATCATTCATTTTATGAGTCATCATTTGGTGTTTTTTCCTACGTCGCCACCTCGTGCTTGGATTGCTGACTCACCCGATGAGTTACTTAATGGCTAAGAAACCTTAGGCCTATAAATAGGGCTAATTTCCATGAGATTTTCATACAAAAAATTATACATCTGACCCTCTCTACAATATTAAACCCGACACTTTATATTTTGGGTACGATGTTGATTTGGTCCACGATGCTTAAGTGTTTTGACGAACCGATACCGTAGGATCGACATGCTTGAGGTGTAGATCAATTTTACCGAGGAACATGACGTTGGAACGCTGATTTTCGGTATTGGGTTTTATCTCGATTTGAGGTAAGGGAGACTATGCAGTACTGATTCCGAGTCAGTTTGATCACGTGATCGTCTTTCTAAAAATATCTGGTTTTCAAATATAAATTATTGCTATCATTCCATCTTGTTTATCAAATGGATTTAAAAATAACGCGTTTATATTGATTTACCGTGATTTATCGTGTTTTGGTTAAAAGCATGATTATGTGGAATAGTTTAGTGATACTAGTCGGTATCTTCGGTCTCAGTGTGTCCCATTACAGTTGTTGTTGTTTGGTTGGTGGCTCAGAGAACTGAGTGCCAATAATTGATATGTATATGAGTTCCATGTTTGCCACTGTACCCGAGCCCGATAGTATACTAGACTGTGATATATGATTGAGCAGTATATTTTGATGCTTTGAGCATGTATACCGTGTTTCGTTCTTTGAACGTTGATTTGCCAAGAGCATGATTTTATTGATTTATAAGTTATTGTCCATATTTTAATTTCATGGACAAAGTGATATTTGAATCGTATGTCTTCATTCTATTCTGTGGTATTGTATATCCCCTCCCTTGCTGGGCTCACAAGCTCACCCCCCACCAGTTTGAGGTTGTTTTGCAGGTTTATTTAATCAAAATGCGCAGTGGAAGCGTGGCTAGCTGCGAGGTAGGGCAGAGAGTGAGCCTAGTGTGGTTGTAAGAAGTGATGTTATAATATTTGGATTTTAATTGAGTTGTATCAGATTTTGTATATGAGAATTGGTGTTTTTAACAAAACACTCTTGTTAATTATTTCCGCTGCTAGTTAAGAGTTGATTTGGTTGTATTAAAAAGAAGGTGGTGACTTCGGGTCACTACAAGTTGGCTGGTCAATACGTGTAGATTGAGCAGGAGGGTGAGCTGGTATGATAATAGTTGGTTCAGGTTGGTGAGGTGAAGGAGAAGAAGGTGGTGAAGACGTCTGATCGGCAGAGGGCACAAACTTGACCTTTTTGGCACTTCTTTTGAGACGACAACCTTGCCTTGATTTTGATGGAGAGGTTTCAGGAATGGTTGGATTTGGATTGGCTATTAAGGCTTCAGTAGTGTTGAGGTTTGCTGGTGTGGCTGATGGGGGAATATATTGGGTAGAGGTGGTTTGTGGGGGCATAGATTTAGGTAGGCCAAAGTCTTCATCAGCGAATTTTTGGATTTTTGCTTTTGCCTTGGGTTGTTGAGAGGTAGATTTAGGAGGGAGAGTTGAGGGTTTACTGGTTGGTTTGAGAATGGCTAGTTCAAAGCTGGATGTATCCCTCTCAGCAGCCTTTGTAGATTTGGCATGCTTCTTAGAGGATTTGGATAAAAGTTGAGAAAAAGGTAATGGAGAGGTTGTTTTGGCTTGCTTTGCTTTGGGCTCAAAGGGGTCGTGATCCAGATGCCCTAGATCAAAGTTTTCAGGCAAAGAAGCTGTAATTGGTTTTGGCTCCTCCTGAGCAGAGTGATCCTCGCTTGAGGAGACAAGCTTTCTTTTGCCCTTCTTGGCCTATACAGAAGGCCCAGTAGTAGCAGCAGCAGCAGCTCTCTTTGATGCATCTTCCCTATAGCGCTTGATGTTATTGAGTGTGAATACATAGGTGTTAGTCACCTTGTTGATCTCATCAGCAGCTATGGTTTTATCAATCTATGGATAACCTCTCAGGATTGCATTGATGATACGGACAAAGGGTCGGCGCATTCCTGAGATGGCTTGAACTTCCATCACACTGTCAAAGAGCATGGAGTGGATAATTTTGGCCCAGTTCAGCTATTTTCTTAGAACAATGGCCTTGGTGAGCATCAATTGGTGGGAGGTCAAGATGTCCCTTGAGCCATTCTTGAAGAGAAGACCCTTGTCAACCAAGTGGTTGATGTGATATGGGACTTCAGGAAATAGATTCCTGGACATCTCAGATAGAGGCTCTAGTGGCTTCTCCACGCATCATGGCCCAAGCCGCATTGGATTCTTCCACAGTCAAGTCCATTTTGCCTTCAGTAGGCAAACCCAAAATTTCACCAACAACCTTGTAGTTGATTTTAATAAACCTCCCTCTAATGTAGCCCTTAATGTAACTTTGTCGACAGGATCATCTTTGTTGAATGGAGGAAGGGGAACAATAATGTAATTATAGAATTCTTCTACAAGCTTGATGCTATAGTCAGTATCTCCCAACTCAAATAGTGGAAGAATTCCACTTTCAGCTAGATCTTTCACAAGAGTCATACTGAAATAATATTCTTGCACTGATTCAGAATTAATGGTGACTCCTGGATGATAGCTGCTATTCGGAAGATAAGCAATAGGCCTCTGGGTAGCTTCAGTAGCTCTAGATGATTTGGCTGAGCGTTGAAGAGCAGTGTCGGCTGATGTTGATGTACTAGTAGTCTTAGAAGATTGTGTCTTTGCTTATATACATAATAGCAGAGTTAAAAATGTTAGATACAAAAAGGCTATCAGCAGATCTCATAGAAACATGTACTGTTCAAATTAAAACCCAATATATGCTGGCAAGCTTGCATTTTAAAAAGCAAAATGTTACTAACAACACAGTTCATATCTAGGGTTTTAGATAGGCATAAAATTTAAACATTTCTAGGGAATCCAACAAGTGAGGGTGTAAAAATGTATTCTTGAAGTATTTTAAACGCATTGGATTCTCAGAAATCAACAATAAACACCTAAATGATACTAAAATCAAGCATACGCAGTTCATCAATGGCATTAAATATAACAGTTCATACAGGTTGAAATCAAGGCATATGACTGATGATTTTAAATTAAAATTAAATGAACTAAGATGAATATAATCACTTACCATTATAGATTGAAAGTAGAAAATTTGAAGAATTGAAGATTTAGTAAAGCTTGAGAGTACAACAATGGTGAGAGAATTTGAAAGAGTTTTAACTTGGCGGTTCTCGAAAAGATGAATAGTTAAACAGTGAAATTTGTCTTTTGAAATGACAGAGATTTAATAAATAGAATTTGATAATTTTTGAAGTTCGCATTTAATATCTTAAAAAAGTGACTATTCATTTAAAGATATTTTGCCAGAAATGCAGATTTGGTCCTGTCGTTTTAAAAATTGTCGGTATGATTTTAAAGGTGTAATGAGTACTTACTTGAGGTTGTCCTATAACATCAGCATTGTTACACTTGGCTAGTAAGATAGGCAGTTCTATATACGACCAAATTGTAATAAATCAAGAGATTTAATAAAAGTCAAGGATTGAGGTCAAGCATACCAAGCTCTCCTCTGAGATAAGCAAACTTGGTTGAGTCAAGTGGCTTGGTGAAAATATCAGCTAATTGTTGATCAGTAGATACATATTTCATGCTGATATTACCTTTCTCCACATGATCTTTGAGAAAATGATATCTTACATCAATGTGCTTTGTTTTGGAGTGCATGACAGGATTCTGAGAGACTGAGATGGCTGATGTATTATCACACATGATAGGGCAATCAACAGTCTTGATCTCATAATCAATGAGTTGTTATTTGATCCACAGCAATTGTGAGCAGCAGTTACCAGCAGCTATGTATTCTGCCTCAGTTGTTAATGTTGACACAGATGTTTGCTTTTTTGCTGGCCCATGAAATAAGTTTATTTCCTAAGAATTGACATGTCTCACTTGTGATTTTCCTGCCAACCTTGCAAGCAGCAAAGTCAGCATCAGAATAGCCTATAAGAGTAAAAGATGAATCCTTTGGATACCAAATACCCAAGTTGGATGTATCAATTAGATATCTGATGATCCTTTTGACAGCCTGTAAGTGAGACTCCTTTGGATCTGCTTGGAATCTAGCACAAACACAAACAACAAACATGATGTCAGGTCTACTAGCAGTTAAATATAGAAGTGAGTCAATCATGCCTCTGTAAAGAGTCATGTCCACTTTCTTTCCCTTTTTATCTTTGTCAAGATGGCAGTTAGTAGCCATAGGTGTGCTGAAGCTGTTTGCATTCTCAAGCCTAAATTTCTTGATGGGGTCCTTAGCATTTTTGGCTTGGTTGATAAAGATACCAGTTGAGCTTTGCTGAATTTGAAGTCCTAGGAAGAAATTGAGTTCTCCCATCATGCTCATTTTAAATTTACTCTGCATAAGCTTTTCAAACCTTTTACAAAGATTTTCATTAGTAGAACTAAATATAATATCATCAACATAAATTTGAACATGTAATAAATGACCTTTATGTTTCATAATAAAAAAAGTAGTATCAATTTGACCTCCCACAAAGCCTTGAGATATCAAGAACTTTGAAAGGGTCTCATACCAGACCCTTGGAGCTTGCTTGAGTCCATACAATGCTTTCTTCAATTTGTATACATCCTCTCTTCTTGAGTTATCTAGGAATCCTGGTGTTGTTCCATATAGACTTCTTCTTATAGCTCACCATTAAGAAATGCACTTTAACATCCATTTGATATAGCTTGAAATCTTTAAAAGATGCATAGGCAAGGAAGAGTCTGATAGCTTCTAATCTTGCAACAGGATCAAATGTCTCATCATAGTCAATTCCCTCTTCCTGTCTATATCCTTGGGCTACCAGTCTTGCCTTATTCCTAGTGATGTTTCCATTTTCATCCATCTTGTTTCTGAAAACCCACTTTGTTCCAATCACTGATTGTTCTTTAGACCTAGGAATAAGTGTCCAAACTTGGCATCTGCCAAATTGATTTAACTCTTCTTACTTAGCTTTTACCCAGCTTAGATCTTCTAGAGCTTCATCTACCTTCTTGGGTTCAATATTTGAAACAAATGCAGTAGAATACATGCATTCATTCCTCGAAGCTTGTTTTGTCTGAACACCAGTATTTAGATCACCAATGATTTGAGTAATAGGATGATCTCTAACTTCTCTAATTTCAGCAGGAAGATCTTGTCTGATAGCATCAGTAGAGTTTAGTTCTTAAGAAGTGGAGATGTCTGGAGCTTGGTTTTCAGGATGGTAGGAGATTTCTAAGGTAGGCTGGAATATTTCTGGTGTAGATGGAATAGTATATTTTTGATTAGCTGATTCATCATTGGCTGGTCCACTATCACCTGTTGGAGGTTCTATTAAGTCAATCCTTGGAGAAACTTGTGGAAATGGAGCTTCAGCAGAGTTAGAGCTTGGCTGTTTTGTACCTGTCTCACACACACCAGAATCATTAGAAACTTTAGGAGCTAAATGTGGCCCAATAAAATCAAATTCATCAAAAGAGACATGTATAGATTCAACAACTTTAAGAGAAGTTTTATTATAAACTCTATATGCTTTTGAAAATTTAGCATATCCCAGAAATATTCCTTCATCAGATTTGGATTCAAACTTGCCTCAATGTCCTCTACCGTTGTAAAGAGCATAGCATTTGCACCGCACCCAAATATTTTGAAGAAACTAATGTTGGGAGCTCTGCCTCTCCATATTTCATATGGGGTTTTGTTATGAAACTTGTTAATTAAAGACCTATTTTGAGTAAAGCAGGCTGTATTTACAGCTTCAGCCCAGAAGTACATAGGCAGCCTTATTTCAGCAATTATGGTCTTCCCAGCTTCAATGAGAGTTCTGTTCTTTCTTTCAGCAACTCTATTTTGTTGAGGTGTGCCAGCAGCAGAAAAGTTGTGACCAATCCCATGGTCATCACAATATTTGGCCACACCATTGTTCTTGAATTCAGTTCTATTGTCTGATCTAATATCAGCAATGTCATCCAGCTTTTGAGTCTATAGTCTTCTGAAAAGTGTTGTTATAATATCATAGGCTTCATCTTTAGAAGACAACATTTCAACCCAGGTAAATCTTGAATAGTCATCTACCACCACTAGTGTATACTTGCTGCCACCAAGACTAGTGGTAGTAACTGGTCCAAACAGATCCATGTGCAACAACTGTAAAGGTCTAGAAGTTGATAGACATGGCTTGCTTTTAAATGATGACTTGGTTAATTTGCCTAGCTGGCATGTCTTACAAAGCTTGTCATGATCTGTTGATATATTTGGCAGACCAACAACCAAGTTGTCCTGTGATAGCTTAGAAATGTACTTGAATTTGAGATGGCTGAGTCTCTTGTGCCACAGCCAACTATTATCATTGGAGGTCTTTACAATTAAACATAAGCTTAATTTTCTTCCCACAGCATTTAGATCAACCACATACATATTTTCTTTCTAAACCCAGTCAAGATAGTTGTACGGGTCTCACTATCCTTGATAAAGCAATGACTTGAAGTGAACTGACATATCAGCCCTTTGTCAAAAAATTGAGATATACTTAGATGATTGTGTTTCAAGCCTTCTACTAGAGATACTTTGCCGATGAAAAGATTTCCTCGAACTATATATCCATAGCCAACTGTCTTCTTTTTGGAATTGTCACCAAAAATCACTGAGGGACCCTTTGCTTCAATAATATTGGAGAGAAGATCCTGGTCTCCAGTCATGTGCTTAGAGCAACCACTATTCAGATACCATAAGTCTTTCTCCTCCTCATTGACAGCCATGAAGCATTCCTGAAATTTAAACATTTAAGTATATGGTCCCCTTTTATTTTTAGGTCCTGAGGGTTAGCAGCCTTTTGGAACCCATACCTGTTTAACCTTTGGAGGTGTGAACCCTTTAGTTTTAGGTATGAATCTCAGAAGGCATTCATGAATCTTGTGGCCATGACCTTTACAGAAAGATCAGTTATGAAACCTTGAACATATCTGATGGTTTCCTTGGAAGTCTTCTTATAATCAACAGTCTTGGGAATGACTGGTCTGTTGATGACAAGCTCATTGGATTTAGGCTGATAATGCAGCTTTCTAGTGTTGTTGGCCTTAACTGTAGCAGGCCTTTTAACAAGAGATTTTACATTTTCATGCATAATTCCCTTGAGATTTTTATCAGCAAGGTTGTGGTTAGCAATCTTTCCTTTGACAAATTTAATAGGCTTGGGTTGAGACTTCTTTGACTTGTTATCAGTCACCACTGTTTTCACAGGATGTCTGAGAGCAGGTCTTTGTTACTCAGCCTCCCTATTAGCAATATCATTAATATTGACAGTTTTCTTACCCTTGGACTTGTCTGGTTTATTTTTAGCGTAAACAAATGAAACTTTGTTAAAGCTAAGTCTTTGCTTTCCTTTTTGAGAAGGATGTTGATCATTGACAACTTGCTCAGCCATTTCCTCAGCAATCACTTCAGCTGTCTCATTTTCTTGAAAACTGGATGAACTTCCTACATTGAACTCACTTTGGAAACCGATACCAGTTTTGTCATCAAGAGGTTTTTGTTTTGTAAGAATGATATCAAAATTTCCTTTTGAATTATTCCAAGCATCAACAACCTTTTGGAGGTCATCTTTCTCAGAATTGATTTTCTTTATGTGTTCAAGTAGGAATTCCACTTTTTCAATTAAAGCTTTGTTCTCCTTTTAAGTTTTGATATTATCTGCTTGTTGTCTATTGAGTTCTTTGATCTCAGACACCAAGGTAGATTTCTCAGAGATAGCCAATTCATGATGTTTGGCTAATTTTACATAGGCAGTTTTTAATTTGGCAAATTCTTCCAGCATGTCTTTGTTAATTTTGATGAGTTCTCCCCTTGAAGGTTCATTGAGTTCATCATCATCATCACTATCATCCTGTTGAAATGGCAGTGATCTTACAAAGTCATGGAGTGATTCCCTGGCCATAAGACATATATTTGCTTCCTTAGAAAAGTCACAGGAATCATCCTCATCAGAATCTGTATCACACCATGTGGGCATGTTGCTTTCATCAATATCATCAGCCAACATCCCCTTTTGTTTTTGAAATTTAGATTTGAGACGTTTTTTGTAAACTTTATATTTTGGCTTTAGACATTTTGAAGAAAAATGACTTAGCTCCCTACAATTAAAACATACAAGCTCATTTTCCTTTTGGGGAACAGCAGCTTTATAAGGAGCAACTATTCTCGCAGGAGCAGCTGTTCTTTGAGGAGTAGCAGTCTTTTAAGGTGACTGCTTATAGGAAGACTTGTTAAATTTTTTGAAACGTTGATACTTCTTAACAAACATGGCAAAAGCTTCGTCAGAAAGAATATCATCACCATCTGTTAGGTTTCAAGGCGCTCAAGATAGGCTAGAAGGGGGGGTTGAATAGCCTATCTACTTTTTTTAAAAAAATTTGTTTGAAAGAATTTCTTCACTTGAATAAAATAGTATTTTGCAGCGGAATTTTAATGAAATATGAGACAAGTTAAGGATGGCCGATCTTGATATAGCAAGATCAGCAGATATCAAATTTTTGGATGTTTGGAAATTGACAAAGAGTAGTAATTCACAAACAAACAGAAATGAACACAGAATTTGATATGGTTCACACTTATAAATAAGTGCTACGTCCACAACCAAAGTGGTCAACTTTGGATTTTAAAAGCGTGTACTAATTTTTCCACTAGAATCTTTATAAGAAAAATCACTAATGGATTGTGTACAAAAATTGGTTGACCAAGTGTTTGTGGGAGAATTAATATCTATAAAGATATAATTCTCGTGAGCTTGAAAAGTTAAGGGGTAACAATCAATGAAGAGCTATGTAGACTAATCGTCACAGATTGAGGCTCTTCAAGGAATGTTTTACAAAATGAAGCTTTTTGGCTTTTAATGCTCTAGCCTTTAAGAAGATGATGATTTCAACGTGTTAGCTTCGAGTAGTATTCTGTTGTGTCACTTATGTGTGTTGAATGCTTCAATGGAGTCATATTTATACTCAGAGGAAGCATTGTAGCCGTTGGAGATCTTCTTCAGCTAGATAATTTGAAATTTAAGAGCATTAAATGCTCTAATGTAGCTGTTGAGATCTGATAGGTTGTTCTGCTTGATTCAGATTGTCTCTTGTCAATTTGCCAAAAATGGGTAGACTGTGGTTGCAGGCATCTTGTCCTTTTCTGAGACGAATGCCCAAAAATAGACAGGATCATTAAATGCGTTTCGCAGGTTAACATTATCGCATTTAATGAAAAGATTTTGTTGATGTCTCGAGGCATATCTCAGATACTTCGATATCGGTCATTCTTGGAATCTTCAATCATGGTTGGAGCAAACTTGTCCGATATCTTGATGGTTCTGCCGATGTAGATGTTTGGCCGATGACTAGAGTACTGCTGATATGAGCACGGCTGATATACTATAGGCAATCTTCTTAAAGCTAGGCTAATTAAAATAAGCACCCCTTAAGCTATTCTAGCTAGGTCGTCTAAGTTCAAGTTGCCACACTAACAGACACGCAGGCCCATTAGTCACCTTGACTTAGACTTAGGTCATGGATTCAAGCAAATCTGTATGAATTTCAACAATCTCCTCCTATTTGCTTGAGTCCATGACCTTATGAATACAATAGAAGCTGACCATGTCTGATACTAGTAATGACATGCTGAAGATTTATTATATTAAGTGAGCATGTCCTAGATAGACTTACATAAGGGTCAGTGTATTCATAAATTACATAGAGTCTACTGATAAGAAGGTTTGATACAGGAACTCTTGTAATGTGACTATGTTTAAAGATTAATGGATAGAGTAATTTATGGTATAAGTCTTTAAACCAGTGTTTTAAAATTTCATGCAAGCTGAAAAGATGATCAAATTAAACATAGAGCATGACAGATTTATAAAACATAACAAATTAATAACAGTCATTGTTCATCAAACAAGAGGTTTAATTGCAATGTTTTTGTAAAAGATTTTTCAAAAAGTAGGATAGAGATGATTATACCAATCACGGCGATGCTTGTCTTGGAGCAGATGCTTTGAGTTGGGCAATCTCAGCTTTTGCATCTTCCAATGCTTTGGAAAGATCATCGTTCTGCTTGCGACGTTTAGTCCTCGAAGATCAGAGTTGTTTTCACGAAGATCAGCGTTATTGTTACGAAGGTCGGTCAGCTGACTATTGTAAGTTTCACGCATTTGACTGATCTCCTCCTTCATGGACACAAGCTGTTTGAGTAAGACCTGCCGAGTGGCCCTAGAAGAGTTGTTCACCACCCGATCAGTATGGTGATGAGCATGACGCAACCATTTGAAGCCATAGTCAAAAGACTCAAGGAGCTTGTCCAGACCCAGACTAAAAGCTTTATTTCTGGTGTTGAGCAGGCCAGTAAGGGCAGATTGGCACTTGGAGATAGCAGCCTTACTTTCACAAATAGCAGATAGAACATCAACCATGTAGGCAGCCGTGGTGTCAGCAGTGTGGGACTGCTTGATTGAAAGTTGGTGTATACAAGTTTTCATGGCATTAAGAAGAGTGTTATAGCGTCGTATAGCATCTTCCGGATGATATGGTTCAAGAGAAGTATGAGAGGAGGAACTGCCGGAGGAGTCGACTGTGATAGGAGAAGGAGGTGAGGAATGGTATGAAGGGGAGTAAGGATGAGGAGAGGAAGGAGGTGTAGTTCCAGGAACATAGAGCCCGACGCGAGGAACAGGGAAAAGCCGTTCGATGTATGCATCATAAGATTCAGGAAGAATAAAAATTGGTGGACAGAAGGGTAGTGGAACGTGAATCGGTGTGGTCAAGACAGGAATACGAGGGTCAAAGCCAATATAAGTGGAGAGAATATGGAAAAAGTTGTAAATGGTTGGACTGGTGAGAATGGAAGGGTGTTTGATGATGGTATAAATGGGAGGTTTTGGAAGAGAAAGGAACTGAGTGACTTCGGATTTGGTAGGAAGGGTCAGATTGAGCTCTTTGTGAATGGCAGTCGATTGTGTGAAGATCATAAGATCTTGGACTGCAGAGTTGTGCAAAAAGAATTGTTGAGACCAGGTTAGAGGTAGAGGTTCATAGTATGCACCCCATTTGAAGATGATTTTACCTGCAGACATTGGGACAGGGAATCCTTTGGGGTAGTCTAGAGAAGAGAGAAAGGGGTCAGAGTCAGCAGGGTTTGGGAAAGGACGACCGTTTTGGAAGGTTAGCAGTTCTTGGACATATGGGTGAAGATGGCTGAATGGGCTGAGTTTGGGTCATTTGGGAGTTGGCTCGGTAAGGGAAGGAGAAAGAGGTCGTTTTCTATTGAGAGTGAGGTCAGCAGGGGAATCTGATAATTCATCAGACTCAGATGGTTCCATTGGGGGAATGGAAGATGTAGCAGGCTATTGAGGTTGAGTGGTAGCAGGGTCCTCTACAGGAGGTGGAGAGAACTCAGGAGAGGAAGAGACATCGGTAGAAGGTCATGTCCTTCCCTTTTTGGCACTTCATTTCAGGCATTTGCCTGGCCTGGAGTTGATAGGAGGGGAAAATGTAGGTGCAGGTTGTGGGATGGCAGATGAGGGAATGTCAGGTGTGGTAGTGGTAGTGGTCTGAGTGGTTGAGGGTGTAGAAATGACCTTTGGAAGGCCAAATGATTCATCTGTAGAGTGGAGGGTTTGCTTTGATTTTTGTTTGATAGGTTCTGATGTGTGTTTTGGAGGAAGAGTTGAGGTCTGTTTGGTGAAGGTGAGGTCTGCTGGTTGAAAAGTTGAGGTGTCCAATTCAACAGTTTTCTTTGTTTTGGGGGGTTTTTGACTTGGTTTTGGTGAGGAGGGTTTCTGCCTTTTTGGAGATGAGTCCTCAGGCTCATAGGGATCATGATCAAGATTTGACAAATCAAAATCCTCGGGAAGTGTAGCAATTAGTGGCTTGGTCTCCTCCTCAGCAGGAAGACCTTCAGACGTGTAAACCACTTTTCTCTTACCCTTTTTGGATTGAGAAGAGCCACCAGTGGTCGCAGAAGAGACAGCAGCAGTTGATCGTTTCACCAAATCATCTCTATATCTAGAGATATTGTTGGCAGTGAACACATAAGTATTGGTCACTTTAATGAAGTCATCACCACCCATCTTCTTAACAATATCAGCAAATCCTTGAAGAAGAACGTTGATAACCCTAACGAAGGGTCTCCTCATTGATGGGTTTGCTTGTACGTCTGCCACACTTTGGAAGATCATTGAGAAAACGATCTTTGCCCAGTTAAGTTGTTTTCGAAGGACCACAGCCTTGGTCCACATTAGTTGTTGAGCAGTAAATACATCTCTTGCTCCATTTTTGAACAGAATGCTCTTATCAAGGAGATGACTAATGTGGTATGGGATTTCAGGAAAAAGATTTCTTGCCATATCAGCATAAGGTTCAGGGAATGCAGACCCCCTCATCATCTCCCACGCTTGGTCAGATTCTTCAGCAGTTAACTCAAGTTTTCCTTCAACAGGCAATCCCAAAACGAGTCCAATGTGTTTGTATGTAAGCTTGATAGGGCATCCTCAAATACATCCTTTTAAATAGCTCATGTTGACTTTCTCTTTCTTGGAGCTAGGAGGAGGAGGAAGGGTCATTCTGGTGTAGAATTCCTCAACTATAGATAGGCTATAGACAGTGTCATTCAGTTGAAAGAGAGGCAGAAGACCACATCCCTCCAAATCTCTCAACAGACCTTGACCAGATGCGTGGCATGAGATAGATTCGGTGTCAATTGTCATGCCTAGATGATAGTATGTGCGAAGAAGGCTCTTAATATGTGCTTCAGTGGATTATGCAACTTGTTCTAACTTGTTGCCAGAGGTAGTGGTTTGTGTAGTTGCCTAGTTGTACAATCAGCAGAGTTAAAAGTAATTCGGCAGTTCTTTATAACACTTTTACTGTTCAAATTTAAATCCAAAATATTCAAATAAACACAAATAAGTTAATAGAACAGCATACAACAAAAAAAAATTTCATTATCATCTGAAAATGCAACAATATGAGGAGAGAAGGGTTCTTAATGCATTACTCCATTTGCATTTCACACTCAGAAGTTTTGTCAAAATTAATGAAAATCACGCATTTGTAAATTAACAATTTAAATAATACCCAAACAGTTCATTAGGGTTACAGTTTGTGAAAGAACTTGAGTTACGTGAACGAATGAGAGAGTTGTTACTTACCATTTGTAACTTGATAGCGGAATCGAAACGAAGGATTTGATGATTTTTGAGGTTTTTGAAATTGAGGATTTCTCTCAGTTTTGAAAGTGCAAGAGGCGGTTTTTGAAAATGGTGAATAGTAACTTTTCAGAATTCCTTTTATATCACCGAGTTTTTATTAAATGATATTTGATAAATTTTGAAATCCGCATTTAATGCTTATGACAAATGACGGTTCACATACTCGTTTTTAAAGATGACCTTTTTGAATGAGAAAGTACTTACTTTATAGTTGTCCTTGTTTAAAAACGGCAGATTTACACTTGTCTGATAAAATAGGCAGATTTATCAACAGATAAAGTGTAATGAATTCTTCAAAGGTTAAGAGTTGAGGTCGAGCATACCAAGCTCTCCTCTTAAGTAGGCAAACCTGGTAGAGTCAAGTGGTTTGGTAAAGATATCAGCTAATTGCTGATTGGTAGATATATACTACATGCTGATGTTACCTTTCTCCACATGATCTTTTAGGAAGTGATATCTTACGTCGATATGCTTTATTTTGGAGTGCATGACTGGATTTTGAGAAACTGAAATAGCAGATCTATTGTCACACATAATAGGGCAGTCAGCAGTTTTGATCTCATAATCTACCGATTCTTTGTTTAATCCACGCAGTTGTGGCAGCTGCCTGCTATGTATTCTGCTTTGTTAAAGTTGAGACAGATGATTGCTTTTTGCTGGCCCATGAGACAAGTCTATTTCCTAAAAATTGACATGTCCCACTTGTGCTTTTCCTGTCAACTTTACAAGCAGCAAAGTCAGCATCGAGTATCCTATAAGATTAAAAGATGAGTCCCTTGGATACCAGATACCCAAATTAGATGTATCAATTAAGTATCTGATGATTCTTTTAGCAGCTTGTAAGTGTGATTCCTTTGGATCTGCTTGAAATCTAGCACATACACAGACAGCAAACATAATGTCAGGCCTACTAGCAGTTAGGTATAAAAGTGAACCTATCATGCCTCTATAGAGAGTCATGTCCACTTTCTTGCCCTTTTCATCTTTATCAAGATGGCAGTTGGTGGCCATGGGTGTACTGAAGCTGTTTGCATTTTCAAGCCCAAACTTCTTAATAACATCCTTAGCATATTTGGCTTGATTAATAAAAATGCCGGCTGAGCTTTGTTGTATTTGAAGTCCTAGGAAGAAGGTTAGTTCTCCCATCATGCTCATTTCAAATTTGCTCTGCATAAGTTTCTCAAATCTTTTGCAAAGATTCTCGTTAGTAGAACCAAATATAATATCATCAACATAAATTTGAACAAGTAAAGAATGTCCTTTATGTTTCATAATGAAAAGAGTAGTATCGATTTGACCTCTCACAAAGCCTTGAGATATCAAGAATTTTGAAAGGGTCTCATACCAGGCTCTTGGAGCATGCTTAAGTCCATAAAGTGCTTTCCTTAGCTTGTATACGTCTTCTCTTCTTGAACTGTCGATGAAACCCGGTGGTTGTTCTACATAGACTTCTTCTTGTAGTTCACCGTTTAGAAAGGCACTCTTGACATCCATTTGATATACCTTGAAGTCTTTGAAGGATGCATAAGCCAAGAATAGTCTGATGGCCTCTAGTCTTGCAACATGAGCGAATGTTTCATCATAGTCAATTCCCTCCTCCTGTCTGTAGCCTTGCGCTACAAGTCTTGCCTTATTTCTGGTGATATTCCCATTTTCATCCATCTTATTTCTAAACACCCACCTTGTTCCAATCACTGCTTGATCTTTAGGTCTAGGGACAAGTGACCAAACTTGACATCTGTCAAATTGGTTTATTTCCTCTTGCATTGCTTCTACCCAGCTTGGATCTTCCATGGCTTCATCTATCTTCTTGGGTTCAATTTGTGATACGAATGCTGTAGAGTACATGCATTCGTTTCTTGATGCTTGTCTAGTTTGAACTCCAGTATTAAGATCGCCGATAATTTGAGTGATCGGATGATCTTTAACTTCCCTAATATCAGCAGGTAGGACATGTCCGTCTGCAGAGTTGGGTTCTTGAGAAGTAGAAGTGTCTGAAGCTTGGTTTTCTGGAGGATATGCTAATTCTAAGATAGGTTGTAAAACTTCGGGTGTGGAGGTAAATTCAGGATTTTCTGAGTTTGTATTTGCTGATTCATTTTCACTTCTAGGAGGTTCTATCAGGTTGACTCTAGGAGGTACTTGTGTAGGTGAAGGCTCGGTAGTCGTGGAGCTTGGCTGTTCTGTCCCTGTCTCATACTCATCAGAGTCGTTAGATACTTTAGGAGCCATATGTGGCCCAATAAAATCAAATTCATCGAAAGAGACATGAACAGATTCAACGACTTTAAGAGAAGTTTTGTTATATACTCTGTAAGCTTTTGAAAATTTGGCATATCCCAGAAATATTCCTTCATCACTTTTGGATTCAAATTTGCCTCTATGTTCTTTTCCATTGTAAAGAACATAGCATTTGCATCCAAATATTTTGAAGAAACCAATATTGGGAGTTCTGCCTCTCCATATTTCATATGGAGTTTTGTTATGAAATTTATTGATAATAGACCTGTTTTGAGTGAAGCAGGCTGTATTGACCGCTTCGGCCCAGAAGTACATAGGCAGTCTTGCTTCGACAATCATTGTTTTTCCAACTTCAATGAGAGTTCTGTTCTTTCTTTCAGCCACTCCATTCTGCTGAGGTGTACCTACTGCAGAGAAATTATGATCAATTCCATGGTCATCACAATATTTGGCTATACCATTGTTCTTGAACTCTGTTCCATTGTCTGATCTGACATCAGCAATGTCATCTAGTTTCTGAGTTTGAAGTCTCCGGAAGAGCTCTGTTATGATATCATAAGCTTCATCTTTTGATGACATCATCTCAACCCAAGTGAATCTTGAGTAGTCATCAACTACTATTAGAGTGTACTTGCTGCCACCAAGACTTGTAGTAGTAACTGGTCCAAATAAATCCATATGCAGGAGCTGTAGAGGTTTGGATGTTGACAGGCAAGGCTTACTTTTGAATGATGACTTGTGTAATTTACCCAGTTGACATGCTCTGCAAAGCTTGTGAGGATCAGCCGATATTTTGGGCAGACCAGTAACTAGGTTGTCCTTTGATAACTTCTCCAAATATTTGAAGTTAAGATGACTAAGCCTTTTGTGCCACAGCCAACTATTATCATTTGATGATTTTGCAACTAAGCACAGATTTGACTTTCTTTCTACAGCGTTTAAGTCAACAGCATACACATTTCCTTTTCTGAAACCAGTCAGGATTGTTGAACAAGTCTCACTGTCCTTGATGAGACAATGACTTGAAGTGAATTGACAGATTAATCCTTTGTCGCAGAATTGTGATATGCTTAGAAGATTATGCTTCAATCCTTCAACCAGAGAGACTTTACTTATGGACAAATTTCCTCGAATAATGCTTTCATATCCAACTGTCTTTCCCTTGGAGTTATCACCAAAGATTACTGAAGGACCTTTAGCTTCAACAATGTTGGAGAGAAGATTCGATCGGTTATGTGCTTTGAGCATCCACTATCCAGATACCATACATCTTTCTCCTCCTCATTAACGGCCATGAAGCATTCCTGAAATTTAAACATTTAAGAACATGGTCCCCAGTTTATTCTTGGGTCCTGAGGGTTAGTAACCTTTTGGAACCCATACCTGTTTGACCTTAGGAAATATAAATCCTTTGGGTTTAGGTATGAATCTTAGAAGGCATTCATGAATCTTGTGACCATGACCTTTGCAAAGTGTGCAGTGGTGAAAACCTTGAGCATGTCTGAAAATTCCTATGGAGGTTTTCTTATAATCAGCAGTTTTGAAATAGACTGACTTGCTAATAACAGGCTTACTGGACTTAGGTTGATAATGCAACTTTCTGGTGATATTGGTCTTCATAGTGGACCTTTTATCAAAAGAGTTTACATTTTCAAACATACTTCCTTTAAGCTTTTTATTAGCAGGGTTGAGATTTGCAGTCTTTCCTTTGACAAATTTAATATACTTGAGCTGAAAGTTCTTTGGCTTGTTATCAGTCGCCATTGCTTTCACAGGACGTCTGATAGCAGGTCTATGAGGCTCAGTCTCCCTATTAAGATTGTCATGGGAGTTGACCGATTTCTTACCCTGGGACTTGTATGATTTATCTTTAGAATAAGTGTATGAAACTTTGTGAAATCCAAGTCCTTGCTTTCCCTTTTGAAAAGAATGCTGATTATAGATAACTTCTTCAGCCATTTCTTTTGCAGTAGCCTCTGTTGTCTCCTTTTCTTGAGAACTGGATGAACTTCCTATATTGAGCTCATTTTGGAAACCGATACCAGTTTTATCATCAAGAGATTTTTGTTTTGAAAGAATGGTATCGAAGTTTCCTTTTGAATTATTCCAAGCATCAACAACCTTTTGAAAGTTATCTTTCTCAGAATTAATTTTTTTGATGTGCTCAAGTAGGAATTCCACATTTTCAGTTAATGTTTTGTTCTCTTTTTGAGTCTTGATGTTTTCTGCTTGTTGTTTATTGAGATCTTTGATCTCAGACATCAAGGTAGATTTTTCAGAGACAACTAGCTCGTGCTTTTTGGCTAGTTTAACATAGGCAGTTTTGAATTTGGCAAATTCTTCCAACATGTCTTTATTGATTTTGATGAGTTCTCCCCTTGATGGTTCATTGAGCTCATCATCATCGCTATCATCCTGTTAAAATGGGAGTGATCTAACTGAGTCATGGGGTGATTCCCTGGCTATGAGACATATGTTAGCTGTTTCAGCAAAGTCACAGGAGTCATCCTCATCAGAATCTGTGTCACACCACGTGGGCAAGTTGCTCTCATCAATGTCCTCAGCCACCATCCCTTTTTGTTTTTGAAATTTAGAGTCGGGGCATTTTTTTGTAAAATTCATATTTTGGCTTAGGACATCTTGAGGCAAAATGACCTGGTTTCCTACAATTGAAACAAACAAGCTCATTTTCCTTTTGATTAACAACTGTTTTATTTTGAGCATTTGTTTTTGTAGGGGCAGCAGTCTTATAAGGAGACTGCTTATAGGATGATTTGTTGAACCTTTTGAAACGTTGATATTTCTTTACAAACATGGCAAAGGCCTCGTCAGAAAGAGTATCATCACCATCACTGGATGTAGATGGTGTTTCATCAGGTATAGAACAAGAAGGTTCAACAGACATAGCTGGTAAAGATAGATTTTTAAAACTCTTTTCCATTTCTTGAGCTTGTTGGATTTCAAGCTCATAAACCGAAAGACTAGCATAAAGATTTCTAAGAGACAATTTATTCAAGTCTTTGGATTCTTTCATGGCAGTGATCTTTACGTGCCATAAACTACCTAATGCGTTAAGAAATCTCATATTTTTTTCTTTCTTCTCATATTTCTTTCCTAAAGAATAGCAAGAATTAACTACCTTGTAAAATCTGTCGTAAGCACTTCGGAGGGTTTCTTTAGGATCCTTTTTGAATGAGTCGAACTTCTGGATGCACGTGTATAGCTTGTTGTTTCTTGTTTCTCCATCACCTTCCAGATATTCCAGTATAGCATCCCACATTTCCTTGGCAGTATCCAAATTGATGATCTGCTGGTATGTGCTAATGTCGACACAACTGGTGATGATGTTGATTGCTTTTCCATCCAGAGCGTCGTTCTTCCTGTCCTCTTCGTCCCATTCTTCTTCAGGCTTTGGAACCTCAGGATCAGCCGTTGGATCGAGTGCAGCTAGAGTGTTTGGCTTCATAGGTATCCTTGGTCCATCTGTAACACATTTCCATAAACGCTTGTCAATAGAATTCATGTGTCTTTTTACTTTGTCTTTCCAAATATCAAAGTGAACCTCATCCAACACTGGACAATGATTCACATTTGAAGTTTCCAACATTTGATGAGCAGCCATTTGATCTTTAATCTCTCAAGAGTTTAATCTTGGAAAAACTAGTTTTCAAAGAGTTAGGCTTTGATACCAATTGTTAGGTTTCAAGGCGCTCAAGATAGGCTAGAAGGGGGGGGTTGAATAGCCTATCTACTTTTTTTAAAAAAAAATTGTTTGAAAGAATTTCTTCACTTGAATAAAATAGTATTTTGCAGCAGAATTTTAATGAAATATGAGACAAGTTAAGGATGGCCGATCTTGATATAGCAAGATCAGCAGATATCAAATTTTTGGATGTTTGGAAATTGACAAAGAGTAGTAATTCACAAACAAACAGAAATGAACACAGAATTTGATATGGTTCACACTTATAAATAAGTGCTACGTCCACAACCAAAGTGGTCAACTTTGGATTTTAAAAGCGTGTACTAATTTTTCCACTAGAATCTTTACAAGAAAAATCACTAATGGATTGTGTACAAAAATTGGTTGACCAAGTGTTTGTGGGAGAATTAATATCTATAAAGATATAATTCTCGTGAGCTTGAAAAGTTAAGGGGTAACAATCAATGAAGAGATATGTAGACTAATCGTCACAGATTGAGGCTCTTCAAGGAATGTTTTACAAAATGAAGCTTTTTGGCTTTTAATGCTCTAGCCTTTAAGAAGATGATGATTTCAACGTGTTAGCTTCGAGTAGTATTCTGTTGTGTCACTTATGTGTGTTGAATGCTTCAATGGAGTCATATTTATACTCAGAGGAAGCATTGTAGCCGTTGGAGATCTTCTTCAGCTAGATAATTTGAAATTTAAGAGCATTAAATGCTCTAATGTTGCTGTTGAGATCTGATAGGTTGTTCTGCTTGATTCAGATTGTCTCTTGTCAATTTGCCAAAAATGGGTAGACTGTGGTTGCAGGCAGATTGTCCTTTTCTGAGACGAATGCCCAAAAATAGACAGGATCATTAAATGCGTTTCGCAGGTTAACGTTATCGCATTTAATGAAAAGATTTTGTTGATGTCTCGAGGCATATCTCAGATACTTCAATATCGGTCATTCTTGGAATCTTCAATCATGGTTGGAGCAAACTTGTCCGATATCTTGATGGTTCTGCCGATGTAGATGTTTGGCTGATGACTAGAGTACTGCTGATATGAGCACGGCTGATATACTATAGGCAATCTTCTTAAAGCTAGGCTAATTATAATAAGCACCCCTTAAGCTATTCTAGCTAGGTCGTCTAAGTTCAAGTTGCCACACTAACAGACACGCAGGCCCATTAGTCACCTTGACTTAGATTAAATTATGGATTCAAGCAAATCTGTATGAATTTCAACACCATCACTAGATGTAGATAGGGTTTCATCAAGTATAGAACACGAAGGTTCAACAGACATGGCTGGTAGAAATAAATTTTTGAAACTCTTTTCCATTTCATGAGCTTGCTGAATTTCAAGCTCATAAACCGAAAGACTTGCATAAAGATTCCTGAGAGTCAATTTATTCAAGTCTTTTGATTATTTCATGGCAGTAATCTTTATATGCCATAGACTACCTAGTGCATTAAGAAATCTCATGTTTATTTCTTTCTTTTCGTATTTCTTTCCTAAAGAATAGCAAGAGTTTACTACCTCATAGAATCTGTCATAGGCACTTCTGAGGGATTCTTTGGGGTCTTTCTTGAAAGAATCAAACTTCTGGATGCAAGTGTACAACTTGTTGTTCTTTGTTTCTCCATTACCTTATAGATATTCCAATATTGCTTCCCACATTTCTTTAGCTATATCTAGATTGATGATCTGCTGGTAGGTGCTTATGTCTACACAGCTGGTGATGATGTTGATAGCTTTTCCATCCAGAGTATCATTCTTTCTATCTTCCTCATCCCATTCTTCTTCAGGTTTTAGAATTTCAGGATCAGCAGTTGGATCAACAGCAGCTAGAATGTTGGCCTTCATAGGAAT
This sequence comes from Platycodon grandiflorus, assembly GCA_016624345.1. NCBI lineage: Eukaryota > Viridiplantae > Streptophyta > Magnoliopsida > Asterales > Campanulaceae > Platycodon > Platycodon grandiflorus. The sequence goes on from CM028363.1 coordinate 41,305,514, forward strand.
CCTTGGTCTATCTGTAACACATTTCCATAAACATTTATCAATAGAGTTCATGTGCCTTTTAACTTTGTCCTTCCAGATATCAAAGTAAACTTCATCCAAGATAGGACAATGGTTCACATTTGAAGTTTTCAACATTTGATGAGCAGCCATTGGATCTTTAATCTCTCAAGAGTTTTAATCTCGAAAAGAATTTGTTTTCAAAAAGTTAAGCTCTGATACCAATTGTTAGGTCTCAAGGTGCTCAAATAGGCTAGAAGGGGGGGGGGTTTGAATAGCCTATGTCCAATGTTAAAAATTATTTTTCAAAGTTACTTCACAAGAGAGTTAGAAAATATTTTGCAGCGGAAGACTAGTGAAGTATAGGACAAGTTGAGGATAGCTGATCTTAATGAGCCAAGATCAGCAGTTTTTAACTTCAGTTGGAAATTCTGGAAACTGTTAAGTAAACAATCAAAATAATAAAGCAGGAAGTAAATGGACAAAGATTTGAATTGGTTCACACTATGAATAAGTTCTACGTCCACTATCAAAGTGGTTAGCTTTGGATTTGAAAATGTGCACTATTTTTTCCACTAAAATAATCACAAGGATCACTAATGGATCGTGTACAAAAATATTTTAACCAAGTGTTTGTGGGAGAATTAATATCTACAAAGATATAATTCTTATGTGCTATGAATGCTAAGGATTACAATCAATAAAGAGCTATAATGACTATGCTTATAAGTTTTGAGCTCTTCAAAGAATGTTTGACAGAATTTGCTTGTAAGCTTTGAATGCACTAGCTGTGTTGAAGATGAAGAATTTAGAGTTGTAGTCGTTAAGGTGTCTTCAATGCTTCAATGGAGTCTTCAATTTATACTCAGGGGAGTTTTGGAGTCGTTGGAGATCTTCAGCCTTGGGAGAGTTTGAATTTAGATGCATTTAATGCTGGAGATACTTGCATTAAATGCTCTAATCTTGTTGTCCGGATTTGATAGGGAGTTCTGCAAAGCCCAGGCTGTCACTGAGTGTATTCTGCCAAATTGCCAAAACTAGTTAGACAATAGATGTGGGCAGAGTGTCCTTTTCTGAGATGAATGCCTAATATGGAATGAACCAATAAATGATTTTTGCAGATTATCGTTATGACAAAGTCAAGGAAGGACTTTGTTGATATCTTGAGGCATATCTTCAGACAATTCTTGATCAGATGATCTACAAATCTTCAACATTGCTGATGAAGCTTGGCTAAAACGAACTTGGCTGATGACTTGTGGACATGGCTGATATGAACATGGCTGATATAAAACAAGCCATCTTCTGAAGATTAAGCTAAGTACAAAAGGCAATCCTAAGCTATTACAAGCAGTTGTACGTCTAAGTACAAGTTGCCACTCTAACTGACACGCAGGTCCATTAGTCACCTTAGCTTAGACTTAAGTTATGGATACAAGAAAATCTATACAAAATGCAACATATTTAAATTACACAACTGATGCTTTGTAAAAGTAATCAATTGACTAAAAAAATACAAGTAATACCTGTTTGTTGTAGTATTGCCGAAATGCAAAAAAAAAAATTTGGTCCATTATATGGATCCAACCACTGCATCTTCAAATATCTAATTAAGGCCGATCGGAGGCCCCATGTTTCCTCTAACCACATCACATGTTGATTGTATTCCATCTCCGTTTTGGCATCTACTAAGTTATGTCATCTCCACATAAATTCATTGGAATAGTCCTTATGCTTGACCAATTGAACTAAGTATTTATCCACGTTCTTGGCGATATGTCTACGACACAGTAAAAGTTTGACATTGGGAAAGAACATCTCCACCACTTTCATTAAGGCCAATTCCCTGTCAGTGACAATAACTATTGAAGCAGCGCCAAGACCTTCGTACATGACCAAAAGTGCTTTTAATGCCCACTTGAAAGTATCTGATTTCTCATCCTTAAGAATTTCGAACGCGACGTGGAAATTTTTGCTTGTTGGAGTCACTCCAATAATCTCCAACAAAGGCATATCGTACTTGTTGGTTTTGTATGTTACGTCCATTATTAGAACGTGTAAAAATCTGCGCAACAAATCTGGGGACTTTGGGTGTACAATCAAGAGAATCTCTATAACTTGATTCTGATTATCGTTCGAATGCCACTCAAAGTATCCATGTTCTTCAATTTGTTTGAAGAAAAACTGAATTGGAGTCGATTCGCCCATAAGTTTCCTACGCCACTTCTATACCATATTCTGTATTTGGCGTATGTTGATAACATTCTCGGGATCTTTGGATTTAAGGTGCTTTAGAATGTTCTTTGGCTTAATATAGTCGGCGGTTAATTCACCAACAAGAATATCCTCTTTGGAGCCCGATCTTGATCTATGCCACTGACCAGACTCAGTTAACAGATGGTTGTGTCTACACTTATCGCCCACCTTAACTTTTCAAAAATCTGATCGTTGTTGTACAAGTTTGATGTCGAACGGACAATTTGTTTTGTTCGACCTTCGTAGGTTTCTATCCTCCATGTCAAGAATGCCAATATATCTGTACTTACTGCTCCTCTCACAGCCATAAGATACACCAATGTGGTCACCCGATAATATTCTTGTTCGCATGATGATTAAATAGTTGTTTGCAGCATGACAACATCCATAAGCCATTCATTACCCAATTCTCGAGTTGCAAATAATAGGTCAGTTGTAAAAACCTCGCTTTGATTTGGACCTAAAAATATGTCTTCTTCTCCTTCATTTGATGTTTGACAAATAATTAAAAAATATTAGTCAAATTAACATAATTTAATTTCAATAAATAAATATTTATAAAATGTCTATTTAAAGAAAAACATAGTAGTATTAAAATATTAGCCAAATTAAAGTAATAAATTTTATTTTAATTTACACAGTTAAACTTAATTATGTAAAACATAACATTAAATTAAATTAATTTATATGAAATTATAAACTAAAATTAAAAATAATAACGTAATATTTAATTTTTTATGCTAATATATTTTTAAATTGTGTAATTAATATATAATAATTATATTAAAATATCACAAAATAAATTTAATTTATGAAAATACTATTTAATAATCTTATTACTAATTAAATGAACAATTATATTAATTTCAAAACTAAAATTATAATCTCAAATTATAAACTAAAATTAATTAATAAATATGAAATTATATTTTTATTGCATATAAACTAAAATGATAAATTACAATTAAATTATATAATCTTATTACTATTAAATATACAAATATATTAAATTCAAAACATAAATTAAATAATATGAAATTATATATTAATAATTTATAATCTAAAATTAAATCATGTAAAATTATATATTAAACTAAAATTATATATTAATTTGTGAAAATTTTAGATTATAAATATATTACTAATTAAATCAACAATAATATTAATTTCAAAATTAAAATTATAAAATAAAATTAAATATTTTGAAATTATATATTTATTAAACAATTTTAAATTATAAAATAAAATTATAAATTACAATTAAATTATATGAAATTATATGAAATTATATTTTTTTGAAAGGAATTATATATGAAATTATATGTTAATAATTTATAAACTTAAATTAAATTTTATAAAATCATATATTAAACTAAAGTTATAAACTAAAATTATATATTAATAATTATATAAAATTATATATATTAATAATTATAGAAAATTATATATATATAAACTAAAATTATATATTAATAATTATATAAAATTATGTATATATTAATAATTATATAAAATTATATAAACTGGAAAAAAAATTCAAACCCCAAGGGGTGGGGGGTTTAAAATTTTTAAACCCCCATGGGTGGCGGTTTAAAATTTTTAAACCCCCCAGGGGTGGGCGGTGCTATTGCATTAAACCCCTAGGGAGGGGCGGTCCTCCTAGTTTCGTTAAAAACTTAACGAATTCGTTAAATTTTTAACGGAATTTTGAATTTAATGGGTTAAACTGAAATTTTTTTTAACGGATTCGTTAGTATAAGACCGCTTAGTCTAGGGGTGTTTCTTGGGCGAAGACCGCCTAGTCTGGGCGGTTCTTCAATTTTCCATAAATTTTCCAATTTTTCTTTTTTTTATACTAATTAAACAAAAATAATTATAAGTTTAAACTAACTTTAAACTAAATTAGCATATATAGATTTAAACTTTAAACTAAATTAGCATATATAAATTTGCATAAATTAAACTAAGCATAAAACATAAATTTAACATAAATTAAACTAAAACAAAACATAAATTTAACATAATGACATATGCATATTAACCTGCTAATTATAGCAATTTCTTTGCCTAAAACACATTTCTAAAATCGGAACATTATATGCATTGTCTGATACACCATTTTGGAATTGGAATACTAAAAGTTACACAAAATTCCATGAATCCAATTAAAAATTAAATCTTTAGCATATTAATTAAAAGAAAACATAATACATCGAATTATTGCTGTAAACTTGATCGGTCAAAATCTGTTGATTCACAAAGCAGTGTCCCTTTGGTTTCCATCCTGTTTATTTAGACTTTCTGAACCTCCACTTCTATTCTGCATAAGTGCCACCGTGATTGGGACTTGTATAGTAGGCGAGACTATTAAGATTAGAATTATCGATTATTCTCTTACTTCCCCTTCTGAGCTTTATTCCCGTGACACCACCATGATCTCATCGGAAACTGCTTTTGGCACCATTGCCAACTCTCCTGCTTCCTTCATCAACATCAAATTTCAATAATTATTCTAAACCTCACACTTTGTGAAGAGTCAGGTTAGTCTACCACTGAACCTTAATTTTGATAAATACTATGATTGCGTGAAACCATGTTGCTATATGCAGGGTATAATATGGGAAATCCTTGGGATGGTAGCTGAGAAAATTGTTGTGGGTCTAGCTCACTTTGAGTTGCTCAAGAAATGAAGCTGCAAACAAAGAATAAAAATGTCTGATTAAATTGAATATTATGTTTCTACTGGAATCTATTCGATAAGAATTCTTCGCCAGAGTTGTTGATAATTGATTGAATATCAATATATTGATTGGTTGTACAAATTTGAAAATTATCACACAACTACTGTTTACTGTTTTTTTCAGTAAACAAAATAATTCAAATATGTAAATTATGACGCAATTTAAGTAAACAAAATAGTAGTTATGAACTTCTCTTTAAAATATTGTGAAATTATTAATTTTTTTGATAAAAAAAAGTATTTTTTGGAAGAACAGGATTAATTCACATCAGAAATACAAACAAAATAGTTGTTCTTTAATTCTTTACATTAAAAAATAAAAAAGAAAGAAAAAATAAATATAGTAGTAGATCTTTACATTAAAAAGGAAAAAGAAAGTCAAAAGAAAGACGATTATAAAAGAAAAGACGCTTACCTTCGAAGTCGTAGAGAGAGTGAGACAGAAGCACTCGCAGGAGAGAGAGAGAGAGAGATCCAAAAATTAACAGATTTGATAAAAAATATGAAGAAACCAACATCAAAGCTAACCAAGGCATGAAAATAATTTTTGCGTATTAAAGTAATCTAAAAAACTAAAAAGAGTCTATGAGACGAATTTATTTTGAACTATCTATAAAACTTTTTTTCTTCTACAAAAAAGAATCCAAAATTTGACAAATCTGATAATAAAATATGGAAAACTCAATCCTAGCAACCGCGAAATGAAAACGTTTTGTTGCATATTAAAGTAATTTTAAAAACTAAAAAGAGTATGAAACGAAATTATTTTCAACTAACTATATGTAAAACTAATTTAACTCTAGAATAAATCATCCAAAAACTTACAAGTCTGAACAAAAAGAGATGGAGAACACGAGATCCAAGCAAACTGCAAGATAATAACACATTAGAAGCTAATATGAAAGACAGTAAAAGGTTACCTTGAAATCGATGAGAACAAAGACAAATATCAAACTTTGAACTCCAATAATTCGTTTTGACTTTCGAGCTTAGGTTCGTCACCGTTACAGTTGATGAGTTATAGATCTTGAAACCCAATTTTCTTGTTTAAGGTATGGCTAGGAACAAACTATCTCAACTTTTTCGGGAGATGAGTTATGCTCCTAGCTTTGCCCTTTCAACCGTAATAGGAGAACATAATGTATTTAGGGGAAAACCAAACAATTGATTTTGGCAAAAGCTAAAACCAAATCATCTTACTTTTCAGAAGATGGAAATTGGTTCTAGCTTAGAACCTTTAGCCAAATTTGGTGATGAGATGACTTGGTTTAGAATCGTGACTTTGTGTTGTGAGATGAGGGTATGACGGATTTAGGGTTTTTGGGTTTTTGTGTGAAATCAATGATGGATTTGGTGATGTTTTGATAACGGTTGTGAACTGATTCGGTAAAGCATTGATGTTTTGTAAGAAATCTGCGATGAGGGTGCAACGGTTAGGGTTATTTAGGTTATTGTGTGAAGAGAGTCGATAGTGCGGCATTTAGGTTTTTTAGGGTTTAGATTTGAGTATGCCGTAATTAGTGTTTTTAGGATGAGGGTGCGGTGGGTTTAGGAGAGATGAGGGATTTTTTGTGAAGGGGGAGATGAGGGTGCGGCTGAATTAGTTTTACTTGGGTTTTTTTTGTAAATATTTTGAGCCAAATATGTTGTCAATGGGGCCAATTCAAAATATGATGTATGATAGGTAATATTGATGTCTTCAAAATGAAAGCTCAAGCGGTCTTTGGAATGTAGCCCAATAGGACCACTTATTAAATTGGGTGTATGTGTAAGTCAAATTTGGGAGCCCCGTTAATAGAAGTTCATTTTATACTATATAATGTTTTTTTTAGGTTTGTGTTTATTATCTATTCATTGAATTATCGTATTTAATATATTTTACAGAAATTGATTCATCGCAACATTATAATATTGGTGGATCTGTTCAAAGTGTATTGTATTCGACTTTCATTCTTGTTCTTTCGAATATCACAAACGGTATGACTGTTTATTATTTATTGTTGTAATTTTTATTTTCAATAATAAAGTTTTTTTTTCCAGCTTAAATGCCAATACGGGATAAGGGAAACTATCGTATGAATCAAATTTCGTCATTCACGGGATCAAGTAGCTTAACAAATATTGATTTAATGATGAAGATGGACCCAACACTACTGTTCCTCACATGCCGAACAAAAAAAATTGTTTAGATAAATCGTTGTCTCTTATTCGATGTAAAGTTTTACTTTTAACTTTATATTTTATAATTAGAATTTTTAAGTTGTATATTGTTTATTAATGTATTGTTTTTTTCCTCATTTATGATATTATTTTTGTAATAAATAATCTTAATACTGATTTTTTGTTCTCAGCTATTATATCTAACAATTATGTTATATTTGAATTATCGTATTTAATATTTTTATAAATCAAAGATGACCACGACTAAAAAGTAATCAACTTATTTATTGAATAAGTTTGAGTCAATTTTTCTTAATCTTAGATAAATATAACAATATTGAAACCATAGTTTAATTGAAAAAGATATATGCTGTGTGTTTAGCGCACGAGGTAAAAACTAGTTTTTATAAATTCAGAAGAGGGGGCTGCTGCAAATTTTCTTTCAGGGGGCTGCTTGCAATTTTTATTTTTTTTATTTTCAAGTGTAAGGGGGGGGCTGCTGAAAACAAAAAAAGTAGAGCGGGGCTTTTTGCGTTTTTTAAACTTGAAAGTGAGGGACAAACTCACAAAAGGATAATTTTTTATAGGGGCGGGTGTGGTATTTAGCATAAGTTGGGGGTGTCATTTAGCACCTATGAATTAAATAAAATACGACGGTGGTGCCATGGTGGTTGTAAGTCCACCCAAGTCAACAAAAAAGAAATACAGTAAAAAAGAAATAAAAAAGAAAAAGAAATAAAAAAGTATACGACTCACGAGGGAACAGAGAGAAGAGGAGAGAGAGAGAGAGAGGGACGAGCTGATTTTTTAGTCCGTTGCCTCTCATCATTTCCTTTTTCAATTTGAAAACCCAGAACCCTTAGATTCGAAAAATCTCATAACGAACAAGCCCAAACACAAATTCAAGCTCAAGTTCCCACTTCCCACTTTTCTTGACTTGCTCATTATTCTGGGAAAATAATATTTCTGTTTACATTTCGGTTCTAGGGTCGGAAAACTTCAATTTGAAAAAGGAAAAAAAAAATAAGAGGAAAAAATGACAAGCAGAAAGGAGGAAGAGCGGAATGAGAAAATAATAAGGGGTCTCATGAAGCTTCCCCCCAACCGAAGATGCATCAACTGCAACAGCTTGGTATTATTCTTTATGTTTTAATATTTTTAAATCCACAATTTTTTTTTTTTTGTGAATTGAAATTAAGCTTTTGCACTCTTAACTTATGTTTGTTGCTATTATAATGACATGTATCTCACATTTTTATTTGTAAATTTTGTGATTGGTGATTCTTGAGGTATTATTATTATTTTTTTTAAACTAGTTATATTTGCTAGTACTTGTTTTTTCAAGCTCTGTTTTCCTATATTTTTCTGTGTTTCTGTCTTGGAAAGAAGTTCAGTGCAAGAATTTGAAAACCCATATTGCAATTTTTGTGATTATTCATAATAGTATGCCCGGTTCGAAATATTGAAGAGAGACAAGTAGTTTTCAGATCTTTTGCCATTGGGTACTAATAATATTAAAGCTGAGCTTTACAGTGGTCTACATTGCTGATTGCAAGTTGTATTTAGTAACCTGCTAATAATGAAATGCTAGAAGCATGGGTTTTGGGAATCTGAAACGTTAGTAGTATTTACTGTGTTAAAAGTAAAACTAGCAAGTTAAGGTTCCCACAAAGAGCCCTACTTTGCTTTTCCTTTTGGAATGTTCCATTCAGAGAGTCTCATTTTGTTCAATCTTAAGTAATTGATATGGTGATCGAACTTTTCAGCTCGTATATTGAATACAAGAAACATATTTGGAAATAATAAATACTTGTGTTTATATGGTTACTGTCAAGGTGGTAATGTATTGCTGAATTATTTGACTTTTCAAATACACAATCTTTGAGTGGAGTGCTAGTGTTCCACTATGAAAGTAGCCTCTTTACCTTTTTAGCAACTGGGTCTTGGATTACATTTTGTTATTGCATTTCTTTACTGATCGAGTATCTTTTTATTTTTTTGTTTCATGACTTCCTTACTGATAAATTGCTGGATGACATTTTGTATGTGCAGGGACCACAGTATGTCTGCACAAATTTTCAGACATTTGTTTGCATGACATGCAGTGGAATACAGTGAGTGTAAACAACTTAGTCCAGTATTTTCTTTTTGTCTTTTGTAATTTGGATGTGCAAGTTGAGAAGATAAATTTGTTTCACTTTCTATTTATTATGCAAGCTAAGTTTAATTGAGTCGAGTAAGAGGATTTGGGGTTTAAGGTCACTGGGGGTACGTGTTTGCAGTGGGAAAAGTGGAGGGTGAAGACACGTTGTTGTAAGTAGCGGTGGGTGTTGAGTTTTGTCATGTGACCCATTGTTTGGTTTTTGTATAACGAGGTAGTTCTTGGTTTTTGTAGCCTTGACTTTGTGGACATTGTGGTTAAAGTGGATGGTGGAGATGAGTGGTTGGAAGTAGCGATGGGCGGCAGCGGCAGGTTCCGACACGGGCCTCGCTGATTGGTTTTGTACAACGAGATCTTGGTTGTTTTAGGAAGGAGGAGACGAGTTGTAGGAAGTAGAGGCAGGTTTGCGGCATGTGGCTATGACGCTTAGTTTCGTTGAAGGACTCGCCTCCCAAGGTGAGTTCCATGGTGTGGTAAATCTTGGGTCTTTTTTTTTTTTGCCATGAGTTGGAGGAGTTTGAGGATGTTTGGGAGGCGGTTAAGGTGCACATGGCACAAACGAATCAGAGATCCGTGGCAGGTTTGGGATTGTGGGCTTAGTATGAGAGAGAGAGAGAGAGAGAGAGAGAGAGAGAGAGAGAGAGAGAGAGAGAGAGAGAGAGAGAGAGAGAGAGAGAGAGAGAGAGAGAGAGAGAGAGAGAGAGAGAGAGAGAGAGAGAGAGAGAGAGAGAGAGAGAGAGAGAGAGAGAGAGAGAGACCAATCAAAAGGCTGTAAAATAGTCGATAAATATCCATATAATGTTTCCTCCATAGGAGCATGTGAGCTTTATTGTGCTTGCTTTCAAGGTCTCTGCTTTGGTATAAAGTTGTTTTTATGGCATCTCCTCGGGCTTTGGCTAGGGGGCTTTTAGAGGGGCTGCTTTGATTTCTTAGTTTCTAGTTCATTTTACTGCTTTTGTATTTTTCATTGTTCGGACTTATCGTTTGTCATTATGTATTTTTTAGCTGATTTATTATATAATCTGCTTTGTCTATTAAAATAAAAAAAAATCCATTACAGCCGTGAGTTTACTCACCGTGTGAAATCTGTATCGATGTCTAAGTTTACTTCACAAGAAGTTGAAGCTCTTCAAGAAGGTGGTAATCAGGTATGCTTATTGGCTCATTTTCTCTTTCTCGATGCAACATTTACTTATCTGCTTACAGTAGATTTGCTCGTTCAGCGTGCAAGGGAAACTTTTTTGAAGGATTGGGACTCCCGACAGCAAAGGCATCCTGATAGCAGGTGAAGTATCCGTAACTTGTTACTTTTGATGTTTGAAACGAATAGTAGTCTCCCGATTCCACTCAAAGAATCCTTTTATTTTTAAGAGGTTTTACTCAGAGTCATTTTTGAAAAGAAAGCTAGCAATACCAAACATATTACAAAGCAGCCAAGACCAATCCATCACCACCGCCTTACCTCAGCCGGGGAACAAAATATTCAGGAGAATTTACCTCCGGCTTCGGGCTTTGCAGAAAAATTGCCTTTCATGGACTGAACTTTTGAAAAGTGGATTTAGTAATGGCTGGCAAGGTGCCTTTTCTCTGGAATCAGCATCGATCATCAACAGCTACTCACCTACTATAGCATCAGCATTCTCAAATTCTCAAATCGTTATTCTCAAAATCAGAAAAAAAAATAAAAAATCAGCATTCTCAAATTCTCATGTTCCATTACCATTCTCGAATTTATTTAAAGTAGTAGATTGGATGTTTCAACTCAATTGCTGATGCTAGTTTCAATTTGATCAGTACTGGGAGGATAGAATGGAGCATAGTTGTCAAAACGGGATACGTATCGTGTATCGGAATTCTGTTTCTATGATACATATCGGGATACGCATTGGGTATCGTAAGATACGCGAATATATATATATATATATATAAATATAAATACATAAATATATATATATATAAATATTTATATATATATATATAAATATTTATATATATATATAAATATTTATATATATATATATATTTATAAAAATTACTATTTAACAATAAATTAATAATGATACTCCAATTTCTTTCCAACTTCCAAGGGTTCTACCTCCTTCTCATCGGGAAACTGAAAAGCCAGAAATCTTCCGTTTCCTGTCTCTCTCTCCCTCTCCCCTAAAGGACCTAAACCCAAAAGAGAGAGATGGCTAGTCTCTTCCTTGCTAAAATCTTTCTTTAACTGCACCAAAACTCAATTTCACCCAAGCTCAAACCCATCATTTATCCATGTCAAATTTCTGACCCAAAAAGTCACAAAATCAAACCTACTTTCGGTAAAGTGAGACCCAATTTCGCTCTCTCCGTGTAGCGGCGCAAGGTGGGGATTTGGTTATATGAGTGGTACATGGAATTACAAAACGACTCAGATTTAGCTCAGACGTGGGGTTTGATGATTCTACTCGTGTAACTCTCTCTCTCTCTATCTCTCTCTCTCTCTCTCTCTCTCTCTCCTCTTCATCTCTCTATTTTTGAAGATCCAGATCCATGCATAACAGATATCATACGATACAGAATTTTTGCGATCCGCAAGTGTATCGTTCGATACGCTAGATGTATCATGCGATATATAGCATATTGCGATACGCAGTACCGATTCGTATCGAAAAGGGGCAATTTCGTCGATACGATACGTATCGATACTAACAACTATGGAATGGAGAACCTACAAAACCTGATTTGCAGATGGAAGAATCATATCTGAGAGCTAGGCAACCATCACCATAGATCTTGTTTTTCTCCACGATTTCGGCAGTATCCACCAACAGGTTTCATTCAGAAATACTCCCAGAAAGAACCAAGCTCTGCTCATAAACAAAAAAAAAAAATTTGGAAAGCAAAAGGATTAGGTTCAATAGTCGATTATTCCTTGTATCTCTTTCTGCCATGTACCTGTCTGAGCCATTATACAAATCTTATGTCTCATAGAATTTTTTCAGTTTAAATCCCTTAAGGGAATATGTGGTAAGACACTCTACTTCTTCAAAATGTTTTCAAACATGGACTCCTTGAGTGGAAAGGAAGAGTAAAACTTCTGTTTACTGGATTATTATTATTATTTTTTTACTTTTTTCATATCGGCACCAATGCTATCTTCAAAAATGGTCTTCTAAACGGTGTCATCTTTTACAGCAATGCTGACAAAATTCGAGAATTTATAAAGAGCGTCTATGTGGAGAGAAAATATTCCGGCATGAAAACATCCGACAAACCTCCTAGAGATTTACAGGTACTATACCAAAAATAGAAAAAAAGAAAAGGAATAAAGGTTGTAGCATTCTTATGAAAATAGGGTTGTAGCATGGTTCAGCAACCATGCTTTCCATAATTCCTAAGGACGCGTAATTGTCTTTTTCGATTTTGAGTACACAACTAACATGTGTTATGTTATTAATTATTGAAATTGGCAGAACCTTAGAAACCATGAAGATGAAACAAGACGAGCCAGCTCTTATCATTCTTATTCTCAAAGTCCACCATACGATTATCAGTATGAAGAACGGCGCTATGGAGAACGACGGCATGGAAAACATTCCCCTGCACTTTCTAGAAGACCTGGTTCGGATCGAGGCAATTATGAAGGCAAAATGTTGAGTTTCTTGAGTCCGAGTCGTTTACGTGACCATGTGCACGAGGACAGGCTTGCAAGTGAGGGCTCTAGTGCCCGAGCTTCAGATTATTCAGTGTCTAGTGGAGGTGATCCATTCAGGTCTGGTATCCAATCACCTACCTTTCCGAGGTACAACAGATTTAGTAGCCCCACTAGTGAGACTTCAAGGGATATCTTAAGAGATGCTGACCATGTTCCTCATGCACAGGTCAGTTTTACTCTTACATGTTCTTTTCTGGTGAGACTTAACTCTTATGTTGCTTACCCATGCGTAACAATATGCAGTGGCTCTTTACTAACTGTATCTTGATGCAAATTAACATCACATATTTGATTATATCCTTTCTTGATCTCCTTAGCTGTTTTGCCATCCTCTGTGTTTCCAAATGAAGGTTAAGATGATAGTTGAACATCTAGATTGAGAGAAAATATGAAAGGTTGTTGTGAGTTGGAATTTATCTAAAGGGAAGTGTTGATGGGAGAGAAGCAAAAAATGTATCAATAATGAGAGTGCTGGTTTTAAAGGTTCTGCAGGATATAGTTGACAAGAATAAGCGTATAAACCTTTTGCTCTAGTACCAAAAGATGTAGAACCAAAGGAAGAGAGAGATGTTACAGGAAAAACCAAGCTACCTTGCAGCTCCATGAAAGGAATTCTCATTAAGCAAATGAATGTCATCTAAGTCTAAATTTTATGTTACATCTAAGGCCTTCAATATCGGTAGTCCATAACCAACAAGTAGAGTAAATTTATCCTAGTAAAATGAGAAAAAGCCTAAATTAGTAAGATGCCAAAAGGACGCTAAGATTAATATCATAAACGGAGTAGGAGGGACATGAAGAAGATGTAGTAATCAATCATGCTAGAGGTAGTGGAATAACAAAAGTATCATGGTCGAAGATATGGTAATTTAGAGATCAAAACATGCCACTGCTATGTCCCCACGGTGTGAAAAGGTACTGCAAAAGTATCACTTTGGCTAAAATTTTTTCTCTGACATGCCACTGCTATGTCCCCCAGATCCCCTTTCTTTTTCTTGGAACAAGTCATGTGAATAGGAAGTTTTTGTTCTATTTGCTTTATATAGTAAACTTAAGAAGTAAAGGAGGTCAGTCTGCTGACAAAGAGGGTAACGAGATTAAATTTGTTGACACTGGACTTTTCACAGGATCTTTCAGAAAATCCCCAACTAACACTTATATCAACAAACTTAGTCTCCCCCCTGTCTGTCGTTTCCTTTTCGCTGAATGACCCTCTTGCAGGACTGAAATATGCAAGGTGATAAGGGTGAAGGACCGAACATGTGCTATCCTCAACCTCTGTTCATGATTAAGAATAACAAGCTAACCCACTATTAGTCCTGTGATCACCTGAACTCCCTACTTGAAAAGCACCTGGCGAGAAGCTGCTCGCGATCTCTTCAAATCAGTCAAGCCAACTCTCGACCACCAGGAGAGGAAGAGGCGAATCCCCATTCAATCCTTCTCTCTAAAGAGTGGCCAAGCTGTAGGATTATGAGCTCCACTTCAAGTCACTTCCTGTAAAACTTGCCCCAGCATCAATTTCTTAATAGAACTTTGATTGATAAACGGCAAATACTAGTTGACTAGCCCAAGAAAGGACCTCGTCTCTTTCTCACTTACTTTTTGAGATAAGTGTGATATTATCCCCCACAAGCTCTCTCTTTTCAAAGTTCAACTCTGGCCTCATCATCAGTTTTTCACAAGCAATAAATTGGACAATTTGAATGTATTGTTTTGAAACTCATCATCTCAACTCATTCAATTTTTCCTAACTTATTGAGTTGGTGCTAGAAACTCCTTTTTGCCCTTCAGTTCTGTCCAAAGCAAATTTTATCTGAATGTATAAGCCATCATATTTTACTTTTTTTTTTGATAGATTAGTATGGTCCCTTGGTATGGGGATTGGAACCAAGGACCTCAAGTCTTTGCCTTGAGTGCCCTTGCCATTACATCTGTCAATATTAGTTTTGGTCTTTCCCTACATGTAGAGATGACAAGTAAATGGGGTCAGTAGTATCAATCCTCTTCTGCCGTTCAGTACGGTCCAAAGCAAAATATAACAAGTTGTGTATTGCCCGGTGGCTCGTTATTCATGAATTGTATCTTCTTTTATGCACATGTGTTTATAATATTTCATCTATGTGCTTACACAGACTTTTCATTACCGTTTTCCAGAGAACAGACAGCTTTGGGTCGTTTAGCAGCAAGTCTATGTCTTTTAAGTCAGTAGATTCTGTTAGTGAAGAGCATGTTGTGCCATCAGTTCAACAATCAGTGGGGACCCATTCTCATACTGTGTCTACTTTTTCTTCCTTACCACAATATTCAGAGACCGGGAATTCTGATGGATTGGAACTTTTCAATGCACCATTTGTGCCTCAAACTGTTACCTCTACAGCTTCAGCCATTGATTTGTTTCAGCTACCAGATACATCGTCAACTTTGTCTACAGATTTCTTTAATCCATCGTCGACATCTATGGTTCTTACTTCAAATTCACATCAAGAGCGGCAAGCCTTTCCCCCGTCATCTTTGGATTTATTTTCTGCTATTCCTCATCAGCAGTCAGTTGCAACCTTGACAGAAAGATCACCAGATTTGGATTTTAAAAAAAATGAAGGATGGGCGACATTTGACGTGCTTCAGCACGAGGAACCTAGTCAGAACATTGAGAGTTCTATCACTGCAGCAATGCATTCTACCAATAGTGGGTCTCTGAGAAACTTTGAGCAACCCCTGAATAGTAGCTTTCAGTGGTCATATCAAGATTCTAGTGCTAATGGAGCTTCTTCAATGCATAGCCCATGGAACGAAGCCCTGCAACACTTTGAGGTGTCCCTTCATGCAACAAGTAATCAAGTAAGCAATCTTCTGTGTAAATTTGCATTCTTGAACGTCTATGGAAATATTTGCTTTGCATGTGCAGGCATTACGAAGATCCCTAGTGATATGTTACCTAATGTTTAATATTTCTGCTGTCAAAGATGGAATAAACAGACATGAGGACTGTGAAAATATCTAACCCAACTTTTTGAGCAGTCGTGGAGTGCGTTTGATGATTCTACTGGACACATTGCTTTCCATGGAATTGAAAAACAGAGTCCCGGGCAAGTCCCAATGCAAAATCCTTCAATTGCTGATCAGTATCTGGTTTTAGGAGTATCAGAGGTATTAAATTTAACTGGCAATGCCACAGATGCAGGAGCTTTACGTGCCCTCATTCTTTGGTTTTTTGCGTTGCAGGTTCAGAATAATGAGATCCAAAGCAATGTCGTGGATAATAGACCTCCTGTTCTTGTAACAGAATCACACGCTATTGGGCCAGCCGATGCTTCATCCGCACTTCCTGTCATGGTTAGTTATTTTCCTCTAATTTGATGGGTTTTAGGATGTTTTGCAGTCCTTTTCGGTGCATTTGATGCGCATAAGCATGATGTTGAGATACAATACTTCTAGTATGCAAAAGAGTAGGTGCTGCAAGAAATGGAGAAAAGTATTTTGTTAATGGAAGTATGTCAAACGAATATGGTTTTCACATACACACATGCATACTTTGTTCCCATAAGATGCGGCTTATGGATTAGATCGACTTTGTAACCCCATCATATTAGATTAAGTTGCATGCAAAGAACTTGCAATGCAAGTTATGGTAGACTAGATGATGTAGAAGCAATTAGGACTTTTATTTTTGTTGCGCTTGTTTCATTATCATCAGTCTCACCTTCGTTCCATCTTTGTGCTGCCGTCATAGGAGTTCGTCTTCGTCATCACTAATCACATTGCACGGAACCTTACTCGTTGCCTCTTGGACTTCCTCACACACTTTTTTGCCATTGACTAGGCATGACCGATTTAGCTTAGCACAAACCTCCATCATTGTCAGACTACTCGAACCAAAACAAACAATAGCTGTCTAGTTCATGTCTTTTTGCTGGAACTGTCCTACCAGTCATTCGGGCATCATCTCCTCGCTACCCTAGCCAATCGTTGCCACCACTCATCCCTGCACCATCGCTAGAAGAGGGCTGTGTAACAAGGTGTCGGGTGCAGATGTCAGGTGTTAGTATGTGTATAGAGGTCCAATTCAATAATGCCATAAAATTTAGGATCTGCAAAGTTGGCTAACAATTGTTCAAAATTGGAGACGGGTGAGTTTGTCAGTGAAATAGCATACCTTTTCATATACATAAGTGTGTGAATTTAAGAGACATTTTAAAGGAGTTTTGACAGTAATGAGTATAAATATTACCGCTTTTACATTGGAAGTTCAACTCAGTGCATTATTAAAAGAACTCTTTAGTAAATCTTGGTAATCTTTCTGTTTATGCGTCTCTTATTGGTTGTAGGGTGCAGGGTTTTCCATTTGTCTTAGGATGCCTCTTGGGTGTTATTCTGAGATATGGGTCTCTTTCTGGGACCTGGTTGTGGGCAGGGTGAGTAGGCACATGGATGGGTGGAAAAGGATTTTGTTTTCCATGGATCAGAAAATCTCTGAGTAGGTGCTGTTCAATGAGTATCCACACGTATTATCTATCAATAATTTTTTTTTCCTTAAATTTCTGGTCAAAGTGGCCTTTAGTTTAGAGTAACTGTTGAGATATTTTCTTTGGTTGGGGGTGGGTGAGGGTGAGGGTGAGAGGGATCACTTACAGAGTTCGGAGTTTGTGTGCAAGCCCATTGATGAAAATGCTTGGGTTTCGTCAACTTGGTGCTCAAGGACAAGTCTCTACTGGAGAAATGGTTATGGCGATTTCCTCTGAAATTTACTTCTCTTTGGCTTCATGTGATAAATAGTGAATTTGTTCTTTGTCAAAATGGGTGGGATGCGAAGCCTTTGGTATATACTTCCTGTACAAGCTCTTGTTCATGAATCAGTACATGGTCGCTCCAAAGATGTACTGCAATTTGCATCTACCTTCACAAAACCCCCGCAATAGATGTTCAATAGCTTGCAAAGCACTCCAGTACCAAAATCAAGGGGCAAAACCAGCAATGATAGCCCATTTGGATTTAAAGGACCAAAACATCCAGTCTCTTGGTCCTATGGTTCCAAATGAATAATGCCCGCTCAATTTAAAATTTTTTTTTTATCGCAAGCAGATAAAATAGCCTTTATACCAAAATACTACACACTCTGCTACATGATACAAGTACACAAAGTTTAAGTTTGACAAAGCCAAATTTCCTAGAACACAGGCCCCTACTGCACCCAGTTGCATTCCCAACAAAGGAATCAGAGTCAAGGATGGGCTGCAACTCTAGACAATTTTAAGCTTTTTGTTTCTTAGGTATGCAGTATCCCCCAGTAACACAAGCATGGTCTCGCTCAAAGGGCTCGAGAGTAACTGCTCCATGGTTTGAATTGCTCCGCTTGTTGCTTCTTCACTTCAGAAGCAAATACAGCCTCCGCAGGAATCGTCGAATCAATGCAATTTGCTTTGATTGATATAACAAGGTATCCACCAGATTTCAAGAAATATGATGCATTTAGAGCTAAAATTCTTGCCTGATCAGGCTGAGCAACTGGAAAAAATCACATCCACCATGCCAACAAGCATCCTGTACTTGGCTGGATGTCTAGCATCCTCAATAATAGGGATAACATTTGTCCGCTTCTTTGCCATGTTAACCAAGTCCCTGCCACTTCGTTGAGAAAACTCCACAGCATAGACAAGTCCGGTAGGGCCAACAGGATCAGACACGTGGGAAACTGTGGTTCCTGAAGCAGCTCCAAGGTAGAGGACATGTGCGCCAGGTTTCATCCAGATGCTGTCAACTCCACCAAAAATTGCAGCTGCCAATTTTGAACAGAAAGGGTTCCACACCCTATATTCAATCTTAGTTCCATCTTCATTCTGAACAGAGATTCTCTTCTCATAGTAGACAGCTTCTCCAGGCACCATATTCCTAGTACAAAGCGCATCCTCTTTGCCCTTAGCAATGAACGCTCCATGTCTATGAGGCTCAACTACATCCTTGCTCCCTCCTTTCATTCCACCGCCTCCACGTCCACGGCCACAATGTCCACCTCTTCCTCCTCTACCACCACCTCGCATCATTCTGCCGCTTCTATCACCATAACCCCTTCCGCCGAACCCCCCTCGGCCTCTCCCCCTTCCACCATCACTCCGGCTAAATCCTCTTCCTCTACCACCACCTCGCATCATTCCGCCGCTTCTATCACCATAACCTCTTCCGCCGAACCCCCCTCGGCCTCTCCCCCTTCCACCATCACTCCGGCTAAATCTGCTGCTGCCGCCACGACCTCTTCCTGGAGTTCTCATGTTTTGCTGTGAAGATTGGGCGGAAATTTTTTCTTAAGGTTTGAGTGATGAAGAGACTAAGAGACTAAGAGAAACAAAGAGAAATCTCAATCATGGCAGCTTGATGACCATCAGTCCTACTACTGTCTTCCACACCTGCGAAGCCGAATGGATATTTCTGGCACTACTCCCACATCACAGGCAATCCAACGCACAAGACATGACTTCAAGAACTTATGGTGCCTGCATATGCCATCTAAATCAATTTTTACAATGATTACCGAAGGTGTAGGACTAATTGCCAATAACCCTTCCAATGTTACAAAGACAGAATTCTGTTGACATGGAAAATAGCCTCCATATTGTAATTTGGATGTGGACTGTCAATCTGAGCAAGTTGAATCAAATCCACTAACGAAATGAGAAACATGTAGCAAAATCCAGCACTGTTTCAAACACGAAACGGTTATCTACTTATCTGAAGAAGCCCAGATCTATGAGGAAGGGAAGGATATCAGATTGAAAAGATAACTCAGATGGAAGAGATAAAACTAAGATTTGATATGAGAAGATTTAAGTGAAATACCGTTCACCAGCACGTTTTGTTTTCACTTTTCACAGACTAGAACGAAGAATTTAAATGCCAAATTATTAGAGGTTGTAGTCTATACTGGAGTTCAAGTCATTGATATAACTTGACTGTAGAATTTATATTTGTTTTGATTTGAGGGCTATCTGATGCAGCGCAAAAAGATCAATGTTTATTATAGAGGGTCCAGCAATTAACATGTATTGAGTTTGCAGTTTTTAAGCGATTACAAGTCAGATTTTTGTGTTTTTAGGGATTTCTATGGTAGCTAATTGGTTACGTGTTGGTTCCAAAGTATATTGACAAGTTAAGGGGGGGGGGGTAATTTTAGGAAGTTCGGGCTAGGTTCACTTAGGGTTCTAAAGAATGACAGGCTTAGGGTTCTACTTCAGTTTTGAGTTTTTTTTTTTTATGAGATTTATCTCAAGGAGAACAGCTGTTGAGGGATTCTCTTAATCCTTTGCTATTACTACTACTTGTGATTTGGTGTCTTTTCTTGATTTTTCTATCGCCCATCCAGTGTATTCCTTCACTTTTATTGTTCGCTGCATCATTTTTGCTATCAGAGCAAGTTCTGGATACTGGGAAACAACTCTTTGTTCATATGATGAGAAGAGGACAACTAACTGAGAGACAGAGATGAGATTTTGGTGGGTTTAACCCATCAAGTGGCCACCCTATTGCAAGTCGTGCAAAACTTGTGAGGGAGCAGCCTACTAATGATCATGAGTTAGGAGAAAATCCAACGATTGCATCCCAATAATCTACTGGAAGGAAACTTTTGGTGAAAAGTACGATTAAGTTATTCCAAAGCGGGCCATGTTCAGACAATGCTGAAACCCTAATAATGGCGAGCAACAAGTGAACAAGAATCACAAAGAACAAAATTGTGATTATGATAGATGTGACAATTGTATGAAGATGATACCAGTGAGGTAATATCTTCTCTACTTTACTTTAGGGCCTTGATTGGTACATGGAAATGGATCCATGGAATTAATTGATAGTGTTCGGTATTGTCAGAGTTATATATGGAATAGGAATTGATTACTGAAACCTTGGGACGATTTACTAAAATTTGAGGAATCCCGGTCCTGATCGAGGATGTGGTATTTGGATTCGTAACTGTTGAAATTCTTGTAAAAGGAAAATTGTATCCTTCTTTAATGTCATGTGTTTGGTTTATATTTATAAAATCTTTCTTTTGTAAATTAGAACTCGCTAAAAGTAAACTTAAGCAAAAATGAATAAAATAAGATAAAATGATAAAAACTTTATGAAAATCACTAAAAAGGAAAATATTGATAAAGATAAATATTATTAAATAAGGGTCCCAAAATGAGTTGTCTACACCCGGACGCATTCATGACTCTCCATAAGACAGCTTTTTTTTTCTTCTTAATTGTATGCATAATGTTTTCCTAGATTTTATTGGACATGAATATTTGTGTGTATAATGTCAATTTATCTAGTAAAAAACTACAAGTTTAAGCTGATTCTTCTAACAATAAGCATGTCAAGGCAAAATTTAAGGATGTTTTGTTAAGGAGGAATAGAGATAGGGAGTACTCTAATGAAGTATCATCATCAGTTCAGGCAATTGGGAATAGCCAAGATTGTCATGCCATAAATGCAGTTATGAATCCATTTGATCCTGTTTCACAAGCGTTAACAAAATCCCGCTTTTAAATTTTCTCATGTGAAAAGTTTCTCTTGAGGGCAAGGGTCTGATGTGCCTTGATGAACCTTGTTCAGACCAAAAATTTGCGTTAACAAAGTGACTCCCATATCTATTCTCTTTTGCTTATTTTGGGATAATTTTGTCAATTGTTTTAATTTATCTTTGCATTCTAAGTAGTTTTGTTTCTTATCAAACAATATAATAGAAATTTGTAATACATTAGTAATTACATTCTGCATGTTACCAAACACTATTTAGGAATCCAATTTGTGGAATCTCTTTATTAGTAAGGGATTCGATGGAATTGATTCAATTTCTGTGTACCAATCGAGGCCTAGAGATGATGAATATTCAGACCCTTATGCAGTGTTTGATGAAAGTTCCGAGACTTCGTCCTTTATGGTCGATTTGGAAGCCCCACAAATGTTTGACGATTGATCTCAGAGAGCAAATCTGAGCATTCTTGACTATCTTGACATGCATTTTGAAACATGTGCAAGAACTAATATTTAGCCGCTTGCTACTGAAAGTGATGAGAAGAAGTGAACTATGATTGTATTGGGAAGACCGTATGGAGGGGCAGTAACACTGCCAAGATAATTCTGTCATGATGGACTTTTGGGCCATTTTCTCTTGAATGAAACACTTTATCATTGACCCATCTCCGAGGAAGAAGCATCGAAGCCAAGTTCAAAGTGCAACAGTAATCTGGGAAACATTGATTCAGCAGAGATGAAATAAAGCTGGAGAGGATGATCTGGATTAAGTATAGGTTGATGAAAATAATCTGAATCAAATTTGTTGAGCGGAGTTCGACAGTTCGTCCGAACGAGTGGGAATTAATGCAGTACAAAAAGATCAATGTCTATTATAGATGGTCCAGAAATTATAATTAAATTGCAGTTTTTGAGTGATTAAGTAAGAGTTTCTATGATATTAAAAATTCTAATAATATTCTAATTGGTTACAGGTTGGTTCCGGAATATTTTACACTAGTTAAGGGAATGTTTAGGAAGTTCGGACTAGGTTTACTTGCGTCTAGAAGAATGACGGGATTAGGGTTTTACCTCTGTTTTGAGTCTTTATTTTGAGATTTATCTCAAGGAGAACAGCCTGGGAGGGCCTTCTCTTATTCATTTGCTATTGTTACTTGTCATTTGGTGGTTTCTACTCTTTTCATGATTTCTCTATTGCTCATCCCGTGGACTGCTCCTTCCTTTATATCTCGCTGCATCACTTTCATCCATATCCTACTTCAAATCTACCTCCAAATCTAGAACCATATGTTTTATAAGTTACTTTGTATGTTGTGTATGATCCATTTGTTCACTTGTAACAGGCTGGAAGCCATGCAGATGGAGTTGATCGAAAATCTAATAACCCTTTTGATCTTCCTTATGATTCTGATTATGAATCCAACAATGCGGTATGTTTCTTCTTCATTTTATTCGGCGGCATGTGTTTTAGATACCAGTCTTTCTAAATTAAACTTCAATAGTTATAATACTCTTTCCGTCCCGGATAAATATTCCTAGTTGATAAAGCACAGGAATTAAGAAACATAATTAATGATGTAATGTAAAATGTGTTGTGACTATAATACCAATGAACATTAATTGAGTTCAACTATTCTAAATAATTGAGTTTTTTTGGGATGCGTTATATTAAATGAAATTTTAAGGGTATATTAGGAAGAATGGTAGAGAATAGGTAGATCAAAAGTCTTTAGGAACATTAGTTGGGACATCCCAAAATTGAAAGTAGGAACATTTATCCGAGACGGAGGGAGTATTAACCAAAAGGGAAAAAAAAAAAAAAAAAAAAGGGAACACTGAGAGGAAAGGAAGACAAAAATACTATAATAACAGCTTAATCTCCGTATATCATTCTTAAAATTGAGAGCCTATCACTGTTATGGAAGCAATATGCTTCATGTCTCCCTAATCTATCACTGTTATGGAAGCAATATGCTTCATGTCTCCCTAATCTCTCACTATTATCAGTTTTATGTCTTTCCTTGTGATTGGATAAGTTTAATGCTATGCCTCGATGCTACAAAGTCCTTACGTCTTACTCCCTCCGTCCAAAAGAGTCCTACGTTCCATTTTAGTTTTTCCCCAGAAGGGTCCCGTTTCCAACCTTTAAGCTATAAAATTTCCTAACTTTTTCAATTTTTTCCTTTTTTTTTCAGAAACATGATGTTTCTATTAAATGTTTGTCATGTAAGAAGATAGATGTTACCTTAGTCAATTTAAAGGAAATATAGACGTAGAAGTATGATATTAAAAAATTGTGACCTTCAAGTGGGACTTCCTTTTTTTAGGACGGAGATGGAGTATTTTCTTATAATTCTCTATGAAATGGCTAGGGCTTATTTAAAAGTCAATTTTTAATAAATAGTGCATATCAAACTTTTATGATAATGAGAAGTAATCATATTTTCCTGTGGGATGGTTACGGTAGTTATCATTTTAATTGCTAAGATTTAATGGCGATGCTTATCTGGTGATTGTCTGATTATATCATGGCCATGCCTAGTAATGATTGTATGCTTGATTAAAAAGTAAACGCGAGAACAGTTTTGGTTTTCTTTTCTGGAGATGCTTTCCTTATTCAATAAATATTCAACCAAGAGTTTCTACAAGCTAATTATAAGTAAATCAACTTAGACTGATTCCTGTTGCGGCCTTTCCTATCTCTGTATTTTTTCTTCCATTTCATACTTTTTAGAAGACAAGTGCGTCTTAGTTGGTAAGACGCTTCACCTACAACCGATAGGACGTGGGTTCGAGTCACCAGTGGGTAAGTGGGGAACCACTATTGATCCTCTTTTAAAAATAAAAATAAAAAAATATACTTTTTAGAAAAAAATATTTTAGAGCATTTGGAATACAAGTTATCATGCAATGGAGCATTTTACAACTGAACTTTTTGAATGTTCACCACTCATTCCATCATTTATCTCCTGATAAGGGAAGTTATCAGGAGTGGTTTAATCTGTATAGTTGAAACATGTGCCTAGCTCACACTATCATACATATATTTTCGAATAACACTGTTTGATAAACTGAAATTTCCTGTGCGCACGAGGAAATATTATTCTTTCTTTCTTTGAGCAGTTAAGTACATAAAGTAACAAGATCTTTATCTGTTTGCATTGTATACGATCACAGTTCCTGGACATGACTTCTTTTCAAGCTGCACTGCCAAATGACCAGATGCCAACTTCTTTCATTAGTGGTGTGACTCAGCCTTGGTATCCTCAAGGTTCAGCGGTACCATATATTCCAACTGGACCACAAGGTAAATTCTCTGTTGTACGTCATTCTTTTACCCTTTCTCTATTTGTTCTTAATCTGGTATGATTCTGCAGATGCTTTAGGATTCATGGCCAGTCAAGCATCAAGCAGACAGATTTCGTAAGTTGTTCCTTGCTCTGATAATCATGTTATAAGCTAAAATCATTTCTTAATTAGTACTCCTTCCGTCCCAAAATGAGTTTCCCTTTTCAAAAACTTTTCCCCCAAAATAGGGTCCCTTTTCTAATGAAGTCACTAAGTTCACCTTTGTCAACTTGGACGTCCAATGTGCGCTTGCATTGTTATAAGGTTGACACCAAGGGTATTTAAGTATATGTTCTACTAAAATGGCATACTAGTCAACTTCCTTAATTTCCTTGAAAAACCATATATATATATATATATTTCTTAATTAGTACTCCTTCCGTCCCAAAATGAGTTTCCCTTTTCAAAAACTTTTCCCCCAAAATAGCGTCCCTTTTCTAATGAAGTCACTAAGTTCACCTTTGTCAACTTGGACGTCCAATGTGCGCTTGCATTGTTATAAGGTGAACACTAAGGGTATTTAAGTATATGTTCTACTAAAATGGGATACTAGTCACTAAGGGTATTCTGTAGCTGTATTGTGGAAAAATAAAATAGCCGTCAAAAATATTTTATTTTGAGCTCTTTGTTCGGAAATTAGATGGGCTCTATAGTCTTATATTAGTGAGGTAAGAAACAGACACAGGGAGGGAGTGAGGCGTATCCAAGATGGTAGCCGCTATATGCTTATATTAGTAAGGTATTGAAGAACCACTGAAAATAGGAAGATGAAGATGCATGGAGGAAGAGCATTACAGTGTGAAGGTGCAAAAAAATGGACATATATGAAGTTGTAAAAATTATAGACCGAAATACTCCACAAACTCGACCTGATGAGCATAATCCACCCACGTAACGAAAAGAAGGCCCGTTTCCACCCATCTAGATGCTTAGCAATCCTCTCCACCACCGGGTCCCAGAATGAGACAGCCTTGGGATTACCACCAAGGGGAGCCCCTAAATAAGACAAAGGCCAAGACAAGACCTGACACCCAATCAAGGAAGCGTAAACTGCCACCTCGTGAGACCCCATGTTAATACATGTGATACCACACTTGGCCAAATTAATCTTAAGACCCGAAACTGACTCAAATATCTGGAGAAAAGTCAATACATTCTTAAAATTCCTAACACCCTCGGCAAAAACAAGATCGTGTCATTAGCAAGCTGTAAGTTCAACATCCTCACATACTCCCGCCCTACCAAACAACCCTCTACTAAACCGGTTTCCTCCCTTCTCGAAATCAGCCTACTAGGAACATCAGCAACTAAAGTGAACAAAAAAGGGGAAAGCGGATCCCCTTGCCGCAAACCCCTCGTAGCACTGAACGTGCACCTTACCATTTACAATGACGGAAAAGGATGGAAAACAAAAACACCCCGACATCCACTGTTGACTACCGAAACCCTTACGCTCCAACACCAAATCTAATCTAGAAACTAACATTTCACCCTATCATAAGCCTTCTTGAAATCAAGCTTAACCACACACCTCTCCTACCCCTCCACTCTAGGTCCTCCACTTCTTCATTTGCGACCAAAGCTGCATCGACACTCCGATGTCCCCCAACAAAAGCGCTCTGCACCATGGAAATAGAATCATCTAGCACCTCCCGTAATCGTAAAGCCAACACCTTATTTACAATCTTATACATACTCGTAAACAAACTTATTGGCCTAA
The DNA here is from genome assembly GCA_016624345.1 of Platycodon grandiflorus. NCBI lineage: Eukaryota > Viridiplantae > Streptophyta > Magnoliopsida > Asterales > Campanulaceae > Platycodon > Platycodon grandiflorus. Next base: position 41,332,101 of record CM028363.1, read on the forward strand.
AATCACCAAATCACCTCGACTTATCCCTCTTGGGAACCATGGTAATAGAAGTGGTATTAATGCTCTTCCCCTATATCCCTTTCCCATGAAACTCCCGAAAATCAGCATGCATCATAGGGTAAGAATCACCAGCCTTAGTCCATTCTGCACCCATGCCAACCATCTTTGCACCGCACATGGGCTAAACCCAGGAAACATTAAGACTAAATTGATAGAAATAGACTGAGGGAGATGAGCAAGAGACTTTAGAAACTAAGAAAATCCCTTTTCGAACACCATGAAATGGTACTTGAGAAACCGAATAAACTCAACAAACGCTGCACAATGCCAACTTAGACCTAATTTGGAGTCCCTGAAACTGGTGACTAAATATGTAGGATTTCTGGATGCCACTATACCCTCCGCTCCAACCAAATTCAAATCCATTCGAGAAGACATAATGAGTCCAGAACCCTCGGTATCTCCTTCACACCCAGATTGCACCAACTCGTTGTCCCCCCTAAACTGACCTATGTCACCTTCCAAATCCCTTATTGGATCCAACTCCTTACCCTCCGCAACTGACATGTGAGGAGAGCAGAAAACTGAACCTGCCATTGAACCGCAAAGTTCGTCTAACAACAATTCTGTTTCCTAATCATTATCACTCACCCAGTCCTCCACTTCGACATCATCATCAGCCCAACTAACATCATCTCCGTCAATCCCCAAGCCATCCGAGATATGTGCAGCACTCTCATTCAAACCCACTGACTCATTGTATGAGTCTCAGATGCTTCGAAACTCTCCCTGCTCCTCAGCCAGTCGCGATGCCCCCCCGAAAGAGGAGAAGAAGTTTTTCGGCTGAAAAACCAAAGAGGTGGCGACTGCAGAGTCGCCTGCTTCAAATTATCCGATGCCACGCCATGACACTACTCCTGACACACTGGTGATCTGTCACCGCGGCAATCGAAGGGTCTTGAGCTGCTACCCCACTCGTCTTTCCTTTCGGTACCCATCGAGCTCCGTTGACACTTTCTTGCCCTTCTTCTTCGCCTGACCACGCATTGCATCCATGTGCCGGCCACGCCCCAATCAAGAATGCACGCTAGACTCCTTGAGCCATAAACCTGATCCATAAAACCAATGGGCTCTTTTGGTAGATAGCCTTCCAACCTTGCGTCCATCTCTCTGACCGACCTGGAAGCCCAACTTATCCCTTTGGACCTGTTGGCCCATTATATAGCTCACATGCCCTGCACGCAAGTCCGTTATATCAAAAAGCCATTGTTGAACATGCGTCTCTTGGGCCCCTTTACTCGATTGGGCAATGTTTCCTAAAATTTTCCCTCATTATCAAGATTACCCTTATCAACGCCTGAAACATCTCCTTGACAGTTATCGCAATCTTGGTAATCCCCCTGATTGCGCTTAACATCCTCGTCTCTGTCACCATAATCACCTACTGAAATCACTTACTGGCATACCATCGCCGGCTTACCATCACTGACGTTCGCTGTCTTTACAAACTGTGCCTTGTAAATTGCCTTGAGATGTAAGAAGATCGAAGCCCCAACAAGCTTCGTCCACCTCTGGTCGACTAACGTCGAAGTCCGCCGGACACTGGCCCATCACTGTTACCTTGTCTTCTGCCAACTGAACTTTATTGCAAAGTGCTCCGTTGGAGATGACCACAGATGATGGTACAATACCGCCCTCTTTAACCTGAATTTGCACGTATTCCCATGAATCACCCCAACTGTCGTCGACGCATACCAAACCCCCCACATAGGTCACTGATATCCTTGAAGCAACTCAGACTCCAAAATAAGAATGGGAGTCCTTTGATCAAGACCCTTTGTGTCGTCGTCTAGCAAAGGACCTCACACAACCCGTCGAGTTAAACCAATGGTGAACCAATAACCATCTTTGACCTTCAACCCTGAACTTGAAATCGCGATTGACTTTAGCCGATGACGGCAAAATTAACAACAATCGGGATTCAGGAAGCCGTCGTTCGTACACTCCTACTGCCGTCTTTCAAGCTCTCATGGCCTGAGCCACAATCTCCATCTCCAAATCCACATACCTATCAAAATGCCCAACCAAACATTTCAGAAACGACAACCGCCGTTCCACTACTTCATAGTCAACCTCTATGAAAACCCCGGAATCTCTCGCAATCACCTTCAAGCTACCACTCTAAGGGAAAAGATGGTAGCACAGCTGCCCTTCTAAAATCCATTTTCAGCAATCATAAAGATTCCAGACCTTACCCTCTTCGTCCCATTTAGAGAACTATTCTTTCCTCTTCGTCCCATTTAGAGAACTATTCTTTCCTCTTTAGCATATCCTTGTGTTCACACAATAATAACACAAGTGGATGTTATGTTAACAAATAATAAGAAGGTATGCCATGACATATCTTTCGGGCTTTTTGGCCAAGATTTCGAAGAAGAAATAGCCTAGTAGCACTCGTAGCTTCGCACCGCTTGACAGCCTTTACAGCTTCGAACTTTTTCCTTCGGAACTGCCTTGACAGTTGCCTTCGACACCTCACTCTCTCTGTCACGACTCAATTGTGCTCAGATGAGAATGAAAAGAGCCCTAGTTTTGGGCTAGCAAGGGGGTTGGGTTTAATGAAATATTTGTATATTTATAAATTGACCCCAGGAAATATTCTTTTGGGGTTCTGGAGTCTCCAAAAGTGTCCCTTAGCATGTAAAATAAAAAAATCAAACACTTTTGGGCGTGTTGCAGAAGTGTTAGGTGTGTCCCAGGGTGTTGAAATGACACCACCACCACCCCCGCGGTGTTGGTGCTTCCTAGATGTGTATTAATCTTAACACTTGCCCTCACGCGTGGAGATTTAAATGAAGGTTCCTCACTAGGGGTATAACAAACCAAACGGGAGGCCAACATATAATATTGGGGGAACAAATGCAAGTGGGATGACTTGTACCCAAGACCTTTCCAAACGAGTGCTCTGAAAAACTTTTAATCATGAATTTTCATTTTCTCTTCTAATGGTATAATTGCAGAATATGAACCTGTTTACCTAGTGGAACCAGTTAAATTCAAGCTTCTTGAAGGGATAAAATAGTAGCTGGATAAAAACATATTTGCAGTATATGATCCTTTAAACTTTATTCAAGCTTTGAGATTTATGTTGTTTGCAATGCTGTGTTTTGCAGGAATATTCCATCTCAAGGAGCAGTAGCTTCTATTGGAGGAAATCCTTTTGAATAGGATTGTCCCCATTCTATTTTATCTGATAGTATTAGCAATGTTGAGAAATCCTGGCCACCTCTCCCCAGACCTAAAATTGGCATGATTATTTTTATTATTTACTATTGTGGCTGTATTATGTCCAAAAATAAACTTTGCCATTAGGTTTCACCAATATTTATGACCATTGCCTCCACAATTGTTTTCCATCAAGCAGACATAATCTAGTGTATCGTTGTGCTCAGCCAACGTATTTTGTAGTTTCATAGCTGTGGTGAAGTTGATGTAGCTGCACAAATTGAATGTGCCTTGTACTTGCTCTATTCAAGCTATAAAAGTTAAGTAGAGGGGTATTCAGTTTCTGGTGATCTTTAGACTGGCACGAAGGGAAGAGTTACTACCATATCTCTTGCATATTTTTTTTCTGGTGCATGTTATGTAACAACCTTTGATATTTTATTTTCCTGGGTTGGAGAAAGACGAGCATTTACCCACCACGGGTTTACTAATCTTAGTGAAAAATCTGACCACACCGAAGTGGCTAGATCCCCCCTTCTGAAGATAAACCTTAACTAGATCGGGGACTTCTACAGGCACAACGGTGGGATCTTGATGTTATATGAATCCCTTTCCATTGGATATTGTCATCGTGTTAGATAGCAATCCTTGCAGCAAACTCCACATAAAAATCGAATATTTCATAGGCTTGTATTTTAGCGAAGCCAGGTTGATGTAGATATAGACATAGCAACAGTGTCTATAGATGACAATGATGCCAAGAGGGTAATGATCAACTTTATGATGACACACATCTGTAGTCTTCCAAAAAAGTTGTGTTTGAAAAGTCAAAACTTTTTACGATTGTAACTTTACTTTATATTTCGTTCAAATTGCACTATGAGCGTTGAGGAAGACCCTTGATTCTAAAGCAATCTCCCTCTTTCAGCTTTCTATCTTAACTATCCATACTGGCTCGCTTTCTAATGCCTCGTTCCTGACTAACCCTTATTAAGAAGAGAAGTTCAAATTTGCTCTTCGAATGCCCGTACAGAGTAGACATTTTTGGGCTGAGACATGAAAGAAGTTGGGCGACGGTTAGCCATCTTACATTGGAAAAGCACTTACCCTTCCTTTTGTCAACAAGAAGGAGGAGGAAGGTTAGAGTCGGCATTAGAAGTCGAGACGGGTTGAAAGGTGAATAAAAGACTGCTCTTTAGCAAGGTAGCAAGCATTGAAGTAGGCAGTCCAGCTCCTTGAAAGGAAAAGGATGAAGCAACTCGACGAAGATGGGAAGAGACTAAGAAAGATGATAGCCGCTTTCTTGACCTTCGAGAATATCGACTCATCTTCCAACTCATCTATCAAGATTTCACGGCTCTCGACCACTATATGATATATTTTCTTGTATGACATGTTAGAGAAAGACCATATTTTTAAATCAAAAGAAAGAAATTGAAAATATAATACTCCATCCGTTCCTAAATTATTGTTTGAGTTGACCCGGTACACCGATTAAAAAAACATATTTGACTCGATTATTAATATTGGTATTTGTGTGATTTTTTATTTTTGCCCCTAAAAAAAAGTTAATTTTTGAAATTTGGAATCATTATTACTAGATTTCCCTCCAATAATTTTGAAATTTGAAATAAGTGTAATAGCTTAGGGGTGGGTCCTATGGTGGGTTTCATAAATTAAAAAGTAGAAATTGTAAGGGCAAAATGATAAAAATACTTTCCTAAAAAGGAAAGTTACAAATAAATATTTTTTTGGAACGAACGAAAAAGGAAAGGGAAGACAATAATTTAGGGACGAAACGAGTAAAATTAATAGACAAAGTACCATCAGCATTGGGAGTAGATGATCTCAAATTTTGTAAAGATCAAATAACAGCCTTGCCTCAAGTTGTTCAGCGGTAGACCGAGGGATCACTGTATTCAAGATCTTGGATTTCACAAAGATACCAAATAATCTTGATGATATCACCAACCAATCAAATAATGTACTATGATACTTCTTATCATTTGATTGGTTGAACTTGTTAACATTTCTGGACTTTTTAACATAACTCTTTTGAAACAATGAACGCCACATGATATTATTTGATTGTTTGGTAATACTACGCGTGTTACCCAACAATTTTTCCGTATCAAGGTAGCAATCATTTTACCTTACATTCACCTTTCCCCTATTCTCTAAAGTCCAACGGCAAATGAGGAACCATTGTCTTTGAGATCTTGGATATCAAGGAGATACCAAATAGTCATGATGACGGGATATCATCAACCAATTAAATAGTACACTATGGTACTTCCTACCATTTGATCGGTTGAACTTATTAACCATTTGACCCTTCTGGACTTTTTAACATAACTCTTTTGACCTTTTTAACACCACGCGATATTATTTGATTGATTAATGATACTACGCGTGATACCTAATATTTTTCCCCGTATCCAGATAGCAATCATTTCACCCTACATTCACCTGTCCCTATTCTCCAGAGCTCAATGGCATAACTCCATTGTTATGCTTGGCTTTGATGATCCTTTCCCATACATGTAGGCAACAAGCTGTAAGGTATATTGAATAATAGGGTGGTTGTTTCTGCCATACTTAGCAAGCAGAAAAGTGAGCCCAAGGTGAGTTTGCAGCTTGAACTTCCACCATAGTTTACTAGCAGAAGCTTGGCTGTAACAAAGAAAATTTGGAATTGTAGACCCCCTACATCAGCAGAGGTTCCAAAGAGGTTTGAAGTCATGAACTCTGAATAGTCCCAAACAAGTGTTATAACCCTCTGAACAGTTGCAAGAAGTGCCATCACAACCTTAAATCTAGATCATGCCCACCCACAACAGTAGAAATGCTTAAGTTTTATCATCATCAAAAAGGGAAAAATGTTAGGTCCAAATGTTCTTTAGACTACCGTTGATGAATATAGGACAACCGTCTAGGAATATGATAAAACTTGGCCGCCTTCTTTAGTTGAGCTAGAAGTTTGTTTTCGACACTCGATTTACATTATGGCTTGATCACCATACCCATAATTTTTTTCGTTTTACTTCTTTCTATAGTTTACTTAGAAATATGGCCATTTCAAATGCGGCTTGATCACCGTCTCCGTTTAGTCGCCGTCATCACCGCCAATCGACGAAAAGTATCTATTTTTCTCTACTCCTCTATCAATTTTTCCATTCACACTTCCATCTTTTACCTTCCTCTTTCTTGCTTCCCAATGAACAATAGACATCACTTGAAGTGAAATCTGGGTCTCATATTTCAATGCTGACAGGCTTCCCCGACGCCATTTCCACCGTTGAAACCCGCATCCCGTGATTGCATTAACATTATTATTACAGGAAATTGTTGGCGGTCCACTTTTTGAAACTTTTTTTCTCCAGTCCACCTTTTTTTTTTAAACGCTAAAAGGCATTTTGAGAATTTTCTTCCTAAAATGCCCTCAACAACATCGTTGCTTCAGATTTGAGGTTCGAATTAATGTATAAATAATTTCATGTTGTTAATATAGTCTTCCCTCATATTTGGGTATCAATTTCCATGCATAGAACACGAATTTGATCACAATTTGATCAAATTCGAATTTTTGAGTTCATCCCGTTTTTCTTTGTTCTTGGGCTGTTTTGGCCACTTTAATCTATGTTTTAAACTTCGAATTTGTTTAAAATCAATTTCATATTATTATCCTAACTTAGTATTACATTTGTGCACAATTTTTTTTAGGTAAAACACACAATCGGGCCATTGTACTTTGGGGAAGGTTGCAATTCTGCCACTAATTGTTTGAAAATGTTATTTGTGCCACTGTACTTCAGTTATCTTGCAAGCGAGCCCATTTTTTAGACGGACGTTAGTTGAGCCGTTAAAATAACATAAAATACCAATTTTACCCCTATCTCCATCTTCATTTCCCCAATTAAAAAAAAACCCTAATTTATGAAACTTTTTGAATTGTGCTTTATAAATACTAATTGATTTCCCAAAAATAGAAAAATAAGTTAAGGAGAGAGAATTTTGTAAAGTTTTAATCTATAGCAACGACTATATTTATGCCGTCAATCTTATATTTCTCTGCAATTCTTTTGATACAGGGTTCTTATAATCTATAGCAACGATTTTATTACACTGGGCAATTCAAAAGAGCAAAGCCATCATCACAACTGGTGGAACTATGTTGCAATCACTACATCACGAGATTAAGAAAGTGACAGCTGTCTATTGGGCTTGCCCTTTTCGAAGTAAAGTAGCTGTTGAGTACATCAATGGAGAAATTTTTATCTGGAGTGTTCCACACATCGCAAGCTTAAAAACTGAACCAATAATAGACAAAGACGACCTTAGTGCCACTCAAAGTGCTCCTCTTTTTAAATTAAACCTGGGATATAAGTTGGAAAAAGTTCCTATAGCAACATTGAAGTGGGCTTATGCAAATGGGAAAGAGAATTGATGAAAGAGAAAGAGGGGCTTCCATGGCCAAGATTCGTTCGGTGGAGAGGGCGCAGAAGGTGGAGACGGAGAACTGGGAGGCGGAAGGGGAAGGAGGAGGAGGGGAGGAAGGTGGGGAAGGACGAGAGGAGGCGAGGTAGTATATGACGGAGGCGATAGTGAAGAAGAGAAGAGGGTCGGCGGAGGTGAAGGTGAGGAGGGAGGATTGATTGATTTCATTCTCTCTCTAAATCCCTTTCAGTAATTATTTATATTTCTCCCACAAAAAAAAAATAGTTATATTTCTGGGCCAATCAAAAATCTTACCAACCCAGAAGTTGTTTAGATCTCCACCAGGAAAGTCATGCACACATGAACTTCTTCATTGCAATTGCAATTTTAGGGTTGGGTTTGTTTTTTCATTAATGGGGGAAATGAAGATGGAGAAGGGTAAAATTGGTATTTTATATTATTTTAACAATTCAACTAACGTCGTCTAAAAATGGGCTCGCTTGCAAGATAACTGAAGTACAGTGGCTCAAATAACATTTTCAAACAATTAGTGGCCGAATTGCAACCTTCCCCAAAGTACAGTGGCTCAATTGTGTGTTTTGCCTTTTTTTTACAAAAAAAATACTATTTTCGAGATCCAAATCGAGCTTGGCAGTGTGCTGTCCGAAAACAGAGGGATATATTCTTGGATTGATTTTGGGATTTTAATCAATGATTTGAGTTTGAATTTTGTATAATATCAATACCATACTGTTATAGGAAGTCAATACCATGTTTGTATGTAAATTTTTCAACAAAAAGTAACCATTTTGATCGATTTTAATATTATATTAAATTGGACATCGGAATGCCTTAAATTGGGCATCGGGATAGTTTAAATTGGGCATCGGGATACCTTAAATTGGGCATCGGGATGCTTTTAATTCACCAATCGCAGTATGATGGGCAACACAACGGGGATCGACCTGATGCCTTGGTTGAAATTCAAACGGTGCCTTGGTTGCTCATCGCGATGCCTTTGTTGCTTATCCCGATGCCTTGGTTGCTCATTGCGATGCCCTGGTTACTCATTGCGATGCCTTTGTCGCTCATCGCGATACCTTGGTTGCTCATCGCTATGCCTTGGTTACTCATCGCGATGCCTTTGTTGCTCATCGCGATGATTAACCCACGCGATACCTTGGATTACTCATCGCGATGCCTTGGGTTACTGATGCGCGCGTGTTTTTCTTTCATTAATGGCATAATCGTCTTTTCACCCCAAAAATACCTTTTTTCGATTTTAAAAAAAGATGAGTGAATTGGAGCGATTACAAATGTTAAAAAAGGGACCGGCTTGTAATTCACCCCTATTTTTAACACATGATGTTAAACGGGCTAGCCCTAACGGTTTCAGGTTAGCCCTAACAGACCGTGGGCTAAACGGTTTAGTTTTTTCGGGTACTAATATTGTGGACGTAACCCTAACCTTAGTGAGCTTCGGGCTAAACGGATTACTATCGGGCCACGACTAAAGATAATAATATAACAATATTTTGAAATAATGAAATCGCTAAATAACCCATAACTTAGATAGTTTCTTATATTTTACATAAGAAATATAAACTAGACATTTTTTTACATCGCTGTGTTATAATTTTTAACTTGTTTTTATCAAAATAAATATTGTAATAGCTCTACTTAGCAATTCTTTCCAAAAATTTTGTTTATATTTCAGTAAGAAATATAAACTAGACATTTTTTTACATCACTGTGTTATAATTTTCAACTTGTTTTTATCAAAATAAATATTGTAATAGTTCTACTTAGCAATTCTTTCCAAAATTTTTGTTTATATTTCAGTATTTATTCACAAGCACACCAAGAAGACCTGTAGTGCAAAACATAAATGTGTTTGATTTTGAATTAGAAGGTTGTTAGTTTTATTCTCATAGAGGAGGTTTTACATATCTTCTAAATTTTTTACGGCCTAATTAATATTACGCAAGCCGACGGGCTAACCCTAACGAGCCGCGGGTTAAACAGTTCGGGCAAAAAGCCCTAATTTTAAATGTGAAAAAAATAGGGTGAATTACAGGTTGGTCCCTTTTTCAACATTTGTAATTGCTCCAGTCCACTCATTTTTTAAAAATAGGAAAAAGACATTTTTGGGACAAAAAGACGATTATGCCATTAATAAAAGAAAAACACGCGCGTCAGTAACCCAAGGCATCGCGATGCCCAATTTAAGTATTTGTTTCTGTGCATCGCGACGCACCACTTTCACAAATTGGGGCATCGCGATGCACCATCGCAGCGCGCCTTAGGGAACCATTCGATGCGCGCCTTAGCGACCAGGGAACAAAATGAAAAAATTGAGCTGCCGGGCCTCGCTGGGACGAGCCTTCTCGCGTCGCGCCTTAGCGAGCAGGGGGGCCAACTGAAAAATTGAATTGCCGTTGCTCGCCTTAGCAAGCTGTTGCTCCATTAACCGTTGCTCGCCTTAGGGAGTTTCACAAAGCCTTTTTGATTTTGAGAAATGATTTAGGGCTGAACTAAGGTCAATTTACCAGATAAGATTTTTGAGAGAATCTTCTTACGAGCTGCCGGGCCTCGCTGGGACGAGCCTTCCCGCGTCGCGCCTTAGCGAGCAGGGGGGCCAACTGAAAAAATTGAATTGCCGTTGCTCACCTTAGCAAGCTGTTGCTCCATTAACCGTTGCTCGCCTTAGCGAGTTTCACAAAGCCTCTTTGATTTTGAGAAATGATTTAGGGCAGAACTAAGGCCAATCTAGCAGATAAGATTTTTGAGAGAATCTTCTTACAAAAATTAGAAAGACTAATTGGCCTAATCTCCTTGAAAGTGCTAGGATTGTCAACCTTGGGCAGAGTGAGAATGAGAGTACTTGTCCTGGCCATGCAGGATCTTGGCATAAAGAAAGCTTAGAAAAATAGCTGTTGCTCCACTGATGCCCACAAAATTCAAGCACCCTTTTTCAAAGCATCTCGATGCCTAAAATCTCGATATCCAAAATTTAGCATTCAGGTATCCCGATGCCCAAAATTATACATCCCAATGCCCAAAAGTCTCACCCTTAAATACTCGGATATCCCGATGCCCAAATCTCGATGCCCAAAATTTAATATCCAAGCATCCCGATGTCTAAAATTATGCATCCCGATGCCCATTTACTAAATAATTATAACTCGAAATACTAACATGAACCCAGAAAATTTTGGCAAGATCAAAATTGATCAAAATTGTTGTTTTTGGTTGGAAAATTTACATACAAATATGGTATTGACTTCCAGGTATTGATATTATACAAAATTCAAACTCAAATCATTGACTAAAGTCCCAAAATTAGTCCAAGGACATCTCACTCTGTTTTTGGACAGCATACTACCAAGCTCTATTTGGATATCAAAAATAGTATTTTTTGGTAGAAAAATTGTGCACAAATGTAGTACTAAGTTAGGATAACAATATGAGATTGATTTTAAACAAATTTGAAGCTTAAAACATAGATTAAAGTGGTTAAAACAGCCCAAGAACAAAGAAAAACAGGATGAACTTAGAAAATTTGAATTTAATCAAATTGTGATCAAATTCGTGTTCTATGCATGGAAATTGATCCCAAAACATGAGGGAAGACTATATAAACAACATAAAATTATTTATATATCAATTTGAACCTCAAATCTGAAGCAACAATGTTGTTGAGAGCATTTTAAGAAGAAAATTCTCAAAATGCCTTTTTCCGGTTACAAAAATAAGGGTGGACCGAAGGGAAAAAGTTTTAAAAGTGGACTCGCCAGCAATTTTTCAAAAAAATATTGAACCCTAACCTTATTTTTTTCGGTTTAAACAGGCCGACCCTACGGGCCTTGACTCTTTTAACATCTCTATTTATAACATATGATATGTCTTTCTCTTTTAGTTTATCTGCTAAGTTTAGAATTCCAATTAAATTCTACAAGACAACCGTGAAATTCCAATACTAATGTCGTAAAATCTATTGAATTTTAATTCTAATTAAATTTCAATTCTGTTTATCCAAACAAACCCAAAAAAGAGGACTTTTTCTATAGAACAAAGAGAGCATTAATAATGTCAAAATCGAGTAAGTCCCTCTTGCTAGTCCATATCATCAATAACCTAAAAAACGTGAAATCGTCCGCACTTTGACACAGCTCACAACTCATGAACGCGCATCAATATTATTGACACAGCTCACAGCTCATCAACGCGAATTATTATTAATGAAACGATCCAACATTCTTATACGAAGTACCCATGGATATCAAACTACTAATATCCATATGTTACCATTGAATATACAATGTATTGAAGCAGTATGGAACTACTAAATGTACAATGTTTTATAATACTCACTCCGTTCCACTCAAAGAGCCCACGTTTAAAAAGTCTAATAATTAAGTAAAACATAAGTAATATTGAAGTTGGTCATAATTACAAAAATATTTTAGCAGAGTTAAGATGTTTGTACCATATGTGAAAGGTAAAGTAGAAAGTTATACGGAAATTTGAGGCATAATTTTTTTAAGTGGACACTTTAAGTAAAACATCTTAAATTAGTATAGTAGACTTTATCCGGAAAGGAGGGAGTAATTGTTTTATTAATGCATTATGAGCTGTCAACCAGACTAAAAAATGGCCTTTAGTGGTGGTGGTGGGGTGGCGTGGGGTGGGGTGGGTGGGGGCGGCGGGGTGGTTGAGGGGGAAGTGGTTCTAGCTCCCTTCTGACTAATACAAGGTTACCATTCTGACATCATAGTACTTTCAAAAACAGAAGTAACAAAACAACCTAAGAAAACAGTACTTGTAATAAATCAGTAGATAAGACTAATATTCCCTAACGAGCAGAAAAAATCCAGCAGAAGTATTACCAAGTAAAAAAGGATACTACTTTTCTGGATCTCAACACAGAAGCAGAAACTTTTCGAATAAATGAACTGGAGGTTCTAGAGATCTCAAGAGGCATGCATATCATTATCAATAAAACAATCACCAGAAGTAAAAGGATCATCTTATTGAGCATGACTAATGCACTAAATACCCTTACCACGTCCAAAACCCTAGCTCCATACAAGCTCATGAGAGAGAGAGAGAGAGAGAGAGAGAGAGAGAGAGAGAGAGAGAGAGAGAGCAGTTTGGAGCATGCTGTTTTCTCATCATCAAGATGCTGTCGGAGTCCTCGTCTTTTTCTCAGGGTCTCGCCGTGTCCGAGAGTTGAAATAGATGAACTGAATTATTATCTGACAAGATATTAAGAATTTGCAAACATAGACTGGATATATACTAAATCCATGTTGTAAAAGTCAACATGAGGGTGAAATGGCGTAAACCAAATCAAGGCTATACGCAACAATCCTCAACATAAAGAAGTTTTTTTGTGATCTTCCATGAGGTGTCCCCAAACCACGTTGGGTATGAGACTAATCCCCGTTCGTGGTACCTCAACCAAGCGAATTTGTACGGGACATCCCGATAAATAGATCACTCCACACGAAGTCAGTCATGGTCAAGCTTGACCATCACTATCGCTGAGCCAACCCATCGGCTTCTCAACATAAAGAAGTTGATCATCAAGGAGCCAAATATACAACTTTTTCGAGAAATTTAATATGGCTCTGCATATCTAAGGAGACAATACATGCAAAAATCATTATTTTTAAGGATACGAAAGTGTCAAGAAGCACACATCCACCCGCGTCTACTAACCATGGTAGATTTGGTCTTATCTTTGACCATTCCAAGCTGCTCACAAGAATGCTACAGGTTCAAAAGAAAAAAAATGTCAATAAAGATTTCAATTGACATAACGAGATTCAGGAAAATAAAATAGAGAATGGACTTTCTTTCTGGATAGTGAGCCCCGCAAATGTATCTGTTTTATTTAAAGTACTAATGAACAAAAGAAAATATTTGCTTTGAATATTCACCTTGCAACATATGTAGCATTCCCGACGAGAGCAAAGACAAACATTAATGGATTAAGACCCTACATACCACAGAAGAAAATGTTAATCAAGTATTACTCGCAATATGTGTAGTAGTGTAGAGCTATCATCTAAGGCACAAGATGCACTAAAGAGCGACAACTTTCCCCGGCTTAAATGAAATTAAAGACGGATACAGACTAGCAAAAGATTAGGTAACTACATATTCTCAAACAAGTTTAAGGTACGTATCTTTACCTGAACGTGTCCCCTTCTAATCTGCAGTAATAACAAACAGAAAAAAGGAAAAATAAAACAGATTACGATATGAGTGACAACCATATATATATATACTTAACAAAGAGAGTACTCCAATTATCAAGAAGTCATCAACAAAATAAATGACGTTGACTAAAGCTGTTTATTTTGCAATTGCTCCAGATTTTAGCTGAGCTTCAAACTGTTGTCAATTGTCAACATTTTCAATATCACAAAGCCATTTTCTTATTATTTTTCATTTTTTTTTTAATTTCTATGCATGCTGCACGAATATCCATTCCACTATGGAACAAATGCTTAATTCAATAACAGCATGCATGAGTCATCGCTTGTGTAAAACAACTTCAAGGTCAGGCAAAATCTGAAATGAAAGTTACTTCACTGGCAAGTAATTTCATGATGAAAACTTCTCACATTCAAGCAGATTTGAGGAAGACGTCCACCCATGTAAATAGCTGCCATTCCCCAACCAAAGAATGTCCCAATGTTCTCGGTCACAGTTCCTTCCGTTAAACTGCCACTTACCTGCAAATTCATCACTTCACTCACCAAAGAAAAGGAAAAGTACAGTGGATACAGGATCCCAAATTAATTAAGAAGAGAGAGAGAGAGAGAGAGAGAGAGAGAGAGAGAGAGAGAGAGAGAGAGAGAGAGAGAGAACATGAAAGACGAAAGAAAGAAAAAGGAAACAACCACCAGTGAAGGGTAGCCTTCCCATCTTTACAAATGTCTTAAAACCTCCAAACTCTTAAAGGCTCCCATCACTGGAGCCAACAAAATGATCCGCTCCAAATATATCATGAACATATTAGACATCCTGTCATTCTTCCTCTATAACAACCTTGATAACCGAGAAGAGAATAATCCAAGAAGTAAGTGGTGAACCCAAGCCTCATAAGGAAGACAACAGCTAACACCAAATATACCAACAAGCAGGACAATGTAGATCACAGAATTCACTAGGGAAAATGGCCTTTTTAGATCCTCCAGAAATGTTTTCTTGACTTACTAAAATAATTGTCTTCAATAAGAAAAAGAAAATTGTTTATGAGCAAAGCCAGTACTTCCATAGCTAGTGTTGTGAAAGAATATATTTTTCCCCCCAATGGTCCTCCTACCTTGGTGCTCTTGTTAGGAATTGAGGAAATGTTTTGTATTTGGAACTTGCACAAAGCATTGGTAATGCAAAATATTTCAATTGCAAATTTAGCTCGTTAGCATTCCCTTCCTTTCTTAAACTTGTTCAAGGTCAAAAAAAGTGGTTTCATTTCTATTCATTGACATCCAACTCATAGGCCTCTTAGTTGATGAGCCATATTTAAAATACCACGGAACCTAGACAATTTAAGAATTGGAAATTAGTATAGTCATATGGGGATAGATGCAACAAAATTTATCAAAACCTCGGCTGATTTTTTTTTTGAGAAGAAAGCCCTATACTTGATTTTTTGAATATTACTGCTAAGACCAAATAGGTTAGATTTGGCTAAAACAATGATTCACTGCGACAATGAGGAGAATAAATCTGTTGTTTCCTTACCTGCAAAAGCTTTCTCCCCACTAGCATCACAACTCCTCGGTTCGATTCCGAAACCATATTAAGCCTACTGATTTTTTCAAGCTGGAGATTGTATGTGCCGAGGAAAAATGTCACAGCAAAAACCTGGAGTTTAAAAGAAGTCAACAAAAAAAATAAGAAACATCATGATGTCAAATTGATCGTTGTCATTACAAAAGTTGACAGAACTCTGATGCATAAGACAAACCACACAAAGCATAGTCTTTGGATTCAAATGCGGTGCAGATTGTGGCCCACCGAGCAATGGCTCTTCAACAGAACTCTGTTCATAGACGGAGGTGGATCTCCTTTGTACTCGAGAAAATCCCATGGTAGGAGTATGACTCCTAGTTAGAGACCTCGCTGACCTGATATCAGAGTAAAAACAAAACAACCTTCTACATTAATTCATGTTTGAACAAGATTGCCTACACTCTTGGCTTAAGTTAAGTGGGCAAATCAAATATCATCCTCTCAACATGTTGCTGATATGATGGCGAAACACGCAGTCCCAGAAAACTGTCAAAGTTCCTTCCCTGGTCAATGATATTTGCACATCATATTGAGCGTCTATGAGGTAGGACCAAGTGGAAGGTATATTTGAACTACCAAGTATCTTCTTCTTTATCAGATATAACAGTTTGACCTTATATAAACAATTGACTCCTATTGTGGAAAAACTAGGATATGCAAAGAGATCTTCTTTTGAAAGCTTGTGAGGTGTATCTAGATCAAGAGAGCAAATGAAAACAGGACACAGAGTGTTTGTGTTCGCACATGACTGTGTTTGAGCGTCTGCCTGTGCATGCTTGCGTGCGTTTGTACATAAGTTTGTATGTGAGAGAGAGAGAGAGAGACTGTGTTGTGAGAGACAAAATGTACACATTTTGCCCATACTTATGACAATCAGACTATGGAAGCTAGCAACTGTGCCTTAAGAGATTATCATCCCAGACCAATCAGAGCCTTGGGAAAATATAATCAGAACAGAACCAGACATATTACTTTCTAATCAGCTTCAATTTCAACCAAGGTTAATGGTTAACCTAGTATGCTGGTGTAAAGCTGTAGTAAGGAATTGCAAGAGAATGGTCACATTTTCCCCTAGGCAATCTGCTTAACTTCATGACATTTCCCAATATGGAAGATCATGCGCTATTTATCATTACCTGCAAATTAAAAAACCAAGAGCAGAACAAAGAAAAGATTAGCACTTCAAGGGATGAATATCTTACATGTAGTATGATTCTCTTTCAACGGAACCATTACGAGCACAGGCTGGAAGAGGAATAGGCGAACTTGGAGTGACCCCCGGTACAACAGCTATGCTTGTATTTCCTCCTCCATCTTCATCATCACCTTGATTCTTACTACTTCTATAACTGCGTTGTCTTTCCTTTTTTACAGCCTCCTGCTGGACAAGCTCAAACACACATTGCAAATGCAATCATTAGAAGCATTTACAGTAAAAAAGCAATAGAGGAAATTCCATTACGGAATGCAAATGGAGTATGCCAGTAAAATAACTGTCTATAATACCAAAAGAAGATATTAAAATAATTTAGGAGAATAGAATAGTCATAACGGCATCTACGAAAGCTTAACTGTGCAGACTTCATTACACAAGCACCAGACTGGGGGATTAGTATCATTACCTCTGACAAAAATGAATGCAGCTCCTCTTTGCAACATTGTTTTATCAATACCATGATCAGAACTTTGTATACTGTTCTGTTCTTTAGCAGGCTTTTATTTTTGAACCTTTTGGTGTGATGGTGAGATAGCCAAGTCACACCAACTCTTTGGGGGTTCCAATGAATTTTTGTGAGCATCCCTAACAAGTTGCAAGGCACAACTTGAAAGACAAGTGTTGGATCATGCCTGATCACAAATTAAGACTGCTGCATCATGATGTAGTACACACGCAACCGAACCCAAACCCTTTGGCAAGGTAGAAATCCTCAACCCTCTATTTGCTCGCATGGTAAAAAGATGGGTTTTAGAACTTCTAAAGACTTATAGAGTTTACAAACACCAGCAACACTACCGTATATCATGTTTATCTATATCTTGGTCCAGTGTTTCTTCCATAATTCTTGTTTTACTCTTTAAAACTCAGGTAAGGCCTCCCCACGTAGTTATACTATGAAATTTAGCTTGAAAGAGGTTAACCTGAATAAATGGCCAACTTCTAACTAAATCCCAGAATGTGTGCTAATTCTATGGACTTATTATGCATAGCATCACGAAGGAAAATTGTGGATGATAATGCCCCTACATTGGAATTTCCTTCTTGTCCTTTTAACTATTTAGTTATTTGCACAATAGAACAATGGTCACAAAATCAAACAAATCTAACCACAGTGCAGATGACAAGGAATAAGAATAGAATTGATAATAAGCGTAAAAGGTTCGAGGAAACAAAAATTAAAAGAGAGACACCTTGCAAATCAGCAGGACTTCAATATGGAGCACATTAAATAGTTAAGGTAGTGTTTGGTAACATTTCTGTTTCTTCATTCAATTTCACATGTTTCTGTTTTTGTTTTACTTTGTTGCTGTTTCATTTTGTTTCTGTTTCTAAAAACAAAAACACGTTTGATAACTGTTTCTATTTGTGTAATGAAAAAGAAACATATACATGTCATGTTTGACAAAGATTTCTATTTCATTTCACAAAGTTAAATTCTTTTAACAAAATATTAACACATTACAACTTCATGATATATTATATCTAACTTCAAAGGCGTAGAATAATCCACATTTCATCCATTATTCAAAACCTACTGAGATCAACAAATATTTCAATTTCTGAATCTTAAGGGTTCTCTGAAACTCTAGTTGTTAGTCGGTACTGAGACACACGACAACATTCTTATAAATAGAACCGAACCCTTGCTGGAATTAGGTTCTTAAAACATTTTCTTGATAAAGTTCAGCTCCATTGTTAAAATCAGCCCAGTGATCATACCAATTGAGAAACTTGTTTACTAGACTGATTTGCAGAATCAAACCAAGTTCTAAGAACCCCACTCAATCCATGATGCAGCATTAAATTCTTTTAAGTTAAAACTATATTCCAGCTATGCATTTGATAAAACTCGGCTCCACTGTTTAAATGAAGGAAACTGATGTTGGATTGGCCATAAAGGAAAAATGGCCTAGAGGGAGAAAGTTTTCTATTTTTTGACAGATTCATCTCTAGCGCTCACCGGGGTGGGGGTGTGGTTGTTAATTTATCAACCTATAAACAATTTTATCATTTAGAAAGAAGCTACTGAGCAAAGTAGAATTTTTTTTAATAGAATTAATCAAGCTTTTACTAGTATAAAACTCCTGCTCTTCCTCTTAAAATTATCTGCTAGAACAATTCATTTTCTATTGTTCGAATTATGAATCACACTGAATTACTTAACTCAATCCAGTTGAATATTCCAGATGTATCAAAATACAACTCATTAATGTACTAATTAAAATCTTGTTTTTTCACTTTGATTTACAGGGATAAACACTTTTGACACTCTTACAAAAGCTGTTCTTCGTGTCAGTCTGGGAAATTGTTTGTTTTTTGCAGTACTTGCCCTTATTGGTATAAAGGATCAAAATGACCAACGTGATTCCTGGCAGCATGGTGGATGGATTCTAAAAATTGTGATTTGGGCTTTGCTAATCATCCTCATGTTTTTCGTTCCAAATGTCATCATAAGACGCCAAAAGGATCGAAGGTTTCAAAAAGCAGAGGAGAGAGAATAAAATCAAATCAATTCAAAAATTGAAATCCAGTCGAGCTTTTTTTCTCTCCATCAACACACACAAGCTTTCAACAATAGGATTCAATAGCTGATTGCAAAACAGAGTAATCAAGATTTCTGTTCCCAAACATATAATTCATAGACAGAGGAGAGGGATTGTGTGTGTGAGAGAGAGAGATGATGGTGAGAAACCAGAAACGTTTCACATTTTTTTTCCCAAATTCCAGAAATAAAAAAAAAAATTTGTTTCTCGAGGAAGAGAAATGATTCTCGTCCAAAACATGGAAGGGACAAGTTGAATGAGGTCGGGTCTTCGAACTTTGGCACGAAAAATTCTCAACCCTAAGTATGTGAAGAGATGAACCGAGGTGCGTAATCAAAATGTAGAAATGAATCAATGTGTATGTATATACACGAGCATACTAAAAGGCCTATAGGAAGGCCTATAATACCTTCCAACTTGAGAGAGAGAGAGAGAGAGAGAGAGAGAGAGAGAAGAAGTACATGAATTTTTTGGGTGGCAACCACTTAGAACCAACATCAGTTTAAGTGCATCACCAGAAGGACAAAAGAGCAACAACTTGAAAATGGGTATGCACTCTAGTTTAATTGTAGCGTAGGATTTCTATTTATTCTTTACTGCCAGTACGAACTTTCGTAAAGTTGGGTAGGATTTCTAGTATTCGGGTATTTTTGGATGCTGCTTATAAATCAGGGGTTAAGAGTTTGGTGGGATTGGCATTTCTTTTCAGTTTAGACTCTTAGACTATTACTAGAGTTACATCCAAATTTACAGAATTCATTTCCAACTCACTGTTTGAAAATCACATCATAATTTTAGTCTGTTTTTATTTAATAATGAATAAAATTTGAAATATGTGATTTCCAAAACTGGAAGTTGGAAATACTTTGTGTAAATCTCGGCTATCACTGTAGATTGCTCTTCAGCTTATAGAGATTATGTTGAGGTAGAATAGCCTCTCAGGGCCTTCATAATCCAATGCACCAGCTATTTGTTTTTATGATTATTTAATCCAAGTTTGTCAGTTTTCTATTCTTACATTGCTATTATTCTTATTTGCTTATTCGGCTGCACCTGATTTGGTATAAGAGCTCGTTCTGATTACCTGAAATTGCTATCATCTCAGACCAGGCGAAACTGGAAGTGGACAGATGAGTTTAAGGTGAAGTCATCCAGATTGCTTCCCTCGCAAGAGAGATGAAAAAATTGCCAGACAGCAATTTGGTAATGGTCATGATATGGATCAGGAGAAAAATGACCACTAGATGATAAAGATCAGTCAAAATGATTAACCTATTCCCTGAGGAATTAGATTACGCAACCATGCTCTTAGGTTCCATGTCTGCCGTATGGAAACCTTAACCCCATGGAGTAGCCCAAAGGGCTAATGATAGGGGTCAAGATCATTATTATGACACGGGTGTAAGAATGGAAATCCATTTTTGATTAGAAACAAATTCCAGTTAAAATTTGGGCAGATAAGTAATTCATTTGAATGATAACAGCGCATCTAAAAGCTTAAACGATTAGCAGGCTGGGCCCAACAATGTATACATGCCTTAACTCTCCCCCTCATGTGCGACCCACCGCATGTGTATCATTCGAAGCATCACAAACCAAATAGAGGGCCAACATGTGCGCTAACACCAGTAAGGCAAACAAGTCAATAATGAAGATCAGAACCCCATGATGGGATCTCTGGTACTACCAACCCATCTAAAGATTAAGTTATTTGAGAGAGGGCCAAACAAGGCGTATAGTGCTTTAACAGTTCCGTCAAAAATTGAACCATTTCCTGGACCTCTCCGTTAGTAACCTATGAGCTAATTCAAAGATAATGAGTTAGAAGGACAAAAACAAAGGTCTGGACATAACTTCTATGCTTTTAACTTCCTGTAAGTTCAAATTTTTTAGATCAAACTATCTTTGTATAACTATTAACTCCTGAAGTCCATCACTCATATTTTGGACAACGAAATGCAAAATTTAAGATGTGAGAACCGTAACAAATATAAAAATCGGGCAGCATGAAGAGAGAAGTCTTGAAATGGTGATCTTAGGAATTTGAAATAGGGAGAACCCATTCCAACAGCTACAAAAAAAACGAATGAGGGAGAAAAAGATGCATGACTCGCATTGATCATGGGGAACCCCCGCAATATCAGCATCCAATCCATCCATATACAATGTATTGAATTCTGCTCTATCACCATGTGCCAAAAGGATCAAGGCTTCAAAACAGAACACCAGCCTGGGTTCTAATCCTTCCCTCTCAAACTTCCTACAGTGTTTACTGCCCAACCAAGTGATATTTTCTCTCTTCATGCCCACTCAAAGGAAATGTCCAAACCTCTCAGCAACACACAAGAAAGGAAATTCAAGCAGACATGAAAATCATAGTAGCACTACTTCCTAACAAAAAATAGGTCTACTTCTCAACCAACCCTAACTTACCAAGATAAATCTTTTAGCCAGGAAAATTTTAAAAGACAAAACCTGTAACACATTCAATCTTAAGCCCTGAAACCCCATACAAGACACACAAATGATTTAATCAAAAAATAAATGATTCTTAAGCTTCCACCCCATATGCACATGCAGAGTTTTATTCTATGTTCTTGGGGTGTTTTTTTTGGGGGCGGGGGTTGAGGCTGCAGGTTAGATACTCTGCCAAGATTTACCAAAACTGCTGTGGTTATTATTTGATATGGAATTGTTTCTAGGCACCTGTATAGAACTAGAAATTTAAACAATAGGGGGTCTCTGTCTAACCAACTCCAAATGAAAATATCGCCCTCTAATTTTTTTCCACCTCAATGCTATACTATGTTGAGAAATCATTCAACCCTTTAACAATATGTTTCCAAAGGTGTCATGGTCCACAAAATTCAAGCTTTCCAATTCTACCCAAAAGTATTAGTGGCAAGACAATCATTGACATCCTTTTTTGGCTCTTGGGTAAAGCAATGGCAACTTCCCAAAAAGAGCTTAACTGGGCATGTAGCCTAAGAAACACAAAAAGTACTGCATTACGACTTATTTAGAACATACCTAGTTATTTACAAATCCACACTGATTCCTAACTATTTTACTGCAAGTCAATTTCATTCATAAAGTAGTACTGAGCAACAATTTCTAAAACTAAGCCATTTGCAGTTCTTCGTTCAAGACTTTATTTGCTTGTTCTTTTAACAAAGAAACCTACAAATTCATATTCCTCGAGAAATTCTTCGCTCCTAAATGCAACCAATTTACAGGCATAGATGTAGGATCTCCGTATTGACTGAAGGACTTCTGAGTTCACTGTAAAATATTGGCATATGTTCCCTGATTTCTCAACAAGTCTCATTACCACCTGATTAGGTTACTTTTATCCATTAAATTATGCATCCTCAAGCAGGGAATAATTTTCGAAAATACAGTAAGACAAAATCAGTTAGTGTAATTCTCACCTTGTGGCAGTGCGTCTTAGATTTGATCCAGTGATAGATGTGGCCGTAGTATATGGTTTGTGAGGTAAGAATTGATGTAGTAAATGTATATAACTACATATCAGCACAAATGAAACGTAGTTAAATAGATTGATCACTGGAGAAAAATTAGGTGCAAAGATAAATTGGATTGTAAAACAGACAAGAACTACTGCAAGCAAAAAGATCAGGCTTACCATTGCCATGTAGTACTGTGTTGGAAGCTGTAATGGCAAGATGAAAAAGTCAGTCAAATGCACTTCAAAATGATTTTAGAAAGTTAAAAGAATATTTATGGTAAATCCAATCCATTCCTAAGTTACTCTATTTCACATATTTAGATAATCAAGATAAAATATTTCTCCTTTGATTATTGGCGCTCGTTAGTCCCTGGTCTGAGTGGTGTTTGAGAAGATGTCACTAGGAAATTTACACTACCTCAAGCAGTATTAACTTTTTTCTTTTTTTAAGTAAAAGTGTCTATAGAAGAAGGGAGCACCACGGGGACGTCACCTGTGTACACAAGGGGTATATAAAGGAAACCACAAAAACCACCAATCCCTTGTCCCTAACAGCCAAAAAGCTAACAAGGGAATCTGGTGACTTCACTAAGGCTTCATTCATCCAAAAGTACAGAAGCTTAAGTATCGACGCTGCCAATTTGGGCAATGATAACTCCTCCTCTTTAAAGTTCTTTTTGTTCCTTTCCCTCCATATACGCCACATAAACTAGTGGAGCGTTAAGCCGCTTCCTATTGCTTTTGATTACTATATTAGAGGCCAAACAAAGACAAGGGCCTTAATAGAAACTAGCATTGTGCACTCAATACCGAAACGAGCAAACAGCATTCTCCACATAAGTCTACCACTTTGCAACACAAAAGAAGGTGAATAACTGTTTCCCCATACCTCGTACCCATGCTGCACTGGTTCACTAAGATTCCCACCTCCTGCTTAGGTTCTCACAACTCAAAATGGTTCCCTAAGCAGTTTTCCACCCCGAAAAAGGCTTCTTTACCTGGAGTCTGTCTTCCACATCCCCACCCAAGGGAATCCAGTTCTTTGATTATCAATGAGAATGCAGTAATAGGAATTTACAGAGTAAATACTATTATGCTAAATCCTCCACTTCACAGTGGAGCATTAAGCCAATGTCCATTGCTTTTGAATACTCTAATTACAGTTCCAAGTAAGGAATAGGGCCTTGAGAAAAACTTGCATTGGTCACTTGAATATCAATACCGAAAAGAGCAAACAGCATTCTCTGCATACGTTTAACCACTTGGCAATAAAAAAGAAGGTGATTTACTGATTTCCTGTCCCTCGTACACATGCTGCACCAATAACTAAAGTTTTCACCTCCTCCTAATATCGTTACAAGTCAAAATGGTTTCCCAAGCAGCTGTCAACCCCAGAAAAATTGCTATTTTATTGAGCCTTTCTTCCGATCCCCTTCCAAGAAATCCAATTCTAGTACTATGAACGGGAATGCAGTAGCAGGAATTTAGAGCGTAAATACAATTATGCTGAATCTTCCACTTCAGAAAGTCTTCTTCACCTCTCACTGAACACACCTCAAAAAGCAAAGCCAACAAGAGATCAACTTCCACCTTATCTATCTAAGCTCCTCTCCCTTTAAGCCAAAGTCCCTGAACCCGCTTAGATCTCCGAACTGTGATGTTCCCTTTCCCAGTACTAACCATTTCTTCTCAATATCGGATTCCAATTGGACGTATCATTCCATAATCAGCAGTAGAGGCATTTATGTTCACAGAAATTTCAGAAAGATGTCATGATCTGATTGATAGAAACGTGATGCAGGACGGTCTACGAGATCCAAATTCAAGGCAATTGCCAAAGGTTATTCAGGTCCACACTTGATAAAAGGAAGTGATTCACATGCAACCAAAAGAATCAAAACACTGGAATAGTCAAAAACTTCATTCAGAAACCTAATTATAATGCTATTACATAAATCTATTTTCCTGATTCAAAAAAGAGCAGGTTCTCTAAGAAGATTCCTTACTACAAGGATGTTCCATGTAATATACATTATCATGTTTTTTCTATGTTTGTATAAAACTATAAATACATGTTAGTTTTTATTTATTTTGTGTTTTTGTAGAATAAGAAACTTCTATTTATTTCTCTCAGAACTGATTGCACAATTTTTAATGGGTTAATAAAAAAAACATTATCAGAAATTTGGACTTCAATATCAGGTATATCAGATCTGATAATGATCAAATTATTAGCACATTTGGACCTGGACCAATAATTTATGGGTAAATTACACATAACCCCCCTCAGGCCTCAACTATGGGTCGGGTTTGATTTGCCCCCCTCTACTACCAATTGAAGCAGTGTGCCCCTTCAACCATAACATTTTCATAAATTGCACCTTCTATTTAGACACCGCAATTTGAATTCACGAAATTTGTCCACCAAAGACTCGCGTCACCATCTATACGTATGATTTTTACCATAGTATTCAACATAAAGATAAGAAACTATTTTAATGACCATCTTTATGCACAAAGAGGGTCTTAGAACAATAAGGGTAATATAGTCAATTGAAACACCAAAAGGGCACTATGGTTAAAAAGAATGCATAAAGATGGTCACATGAGTCTTACGTGGGCATTTTACGTCAACTCAAATGGCAGTGTCTAAACAAAAGCTACGATTAAAGAAAATGCTATAGTTGAGGGGGCATATTGCTTCAATTGGTAGTTGAGGGGGCAATTCAAACTCAAAACCCATAGTTGAGGGGGGTTATTTGTAATTTACCCATAATTTATTTATTCACATGATTATAGAATACAACCCTATCCAATAAAATCCTTAATAAAACGAATTGAGAGGGGGCGGGGGAAATAACTAAACGTGTTCAGAAAGAAACCCGTGCAAACTGAAGCATATAAAACACACAAATTCAACCAAAAATCCAAAGCAAGATATACATGTTTGAAACTCTACGAACCTTTCCTAAGAGTGTACCTTATTTTCTAGAAAGGGATATGGTGGTAGACAAAGGCAACCATCTATTTCAAATTTGAAGTTTCATCCACATGTAACATCATTTTCAGGGGAATAAAGGAACAAGTTTTTTATTATGAGGCTTCAATAAAGAAAAGCTCTAGAACAATGCAAGTGACAGAGGACCAACTTACGGTGGCTGGTTCCAGCATACAACCAAAAAGATTCAGAAGATCTCTGCAAAAGAAATAAGCAAAGAATAGAATGAATTGACCAGAAAGACATTACTGTAATAGCTACCAAAAAGGAAACCTTGTAATTTGATAACTCAACTCCTAATTAAATTTTCAATTTGGTCACTATCTTCTCCTTAACAACATCTTAAAGTTTTTCAATGGGGTCACTTTTTTTTTGGCACTGTCTAAATACTTAAACGGAAAAGACTGGACATGAACACAAAATGCCTATGAATTAGACTGGGTTAACTCAGAAGAAAAGAAAAGAAAATCAATAACTTTTCTCATCAATTGCCCAAAACATTCTAAGAAAAAATCTTGGAATTAAAACGCTATCAACTTGTCAACTATTTGTGGAACAAGATATACACCCTTTCTTTCAAGTTTCTATTAAGAGAAACCATAAGAAGCAACCAATGCAAATGCTAGACTCATAGACTTCCCAAGCTCAAGAGACCAATAAAGCAATGAAGCCGCAATCAAGGGCAAGTTCTCCGTAAATTGTCAAAATTGATGCAGCTTAACATGATTAGCTGGTTTAGTACATGTTAAAGTTCATGAAAAGAGTACTTAGTAATATGGCTACTGGCGAAGTTTACAAAAAAGAGTACCTAGTATACATTAAACCTCTTAGACATGTAGATGACTTCAAAATATTATGGCTACCGGAAAGCCCTTGTGAAAGCATTGCTGGTAAAATTTCTCTGATTAGATGGGTTGAATCTTTGAAGTAGTTAGTGTTAGGCAGCAATTTGTCCAACACATCAACTTGAGTATATAAAGTTTTCAGATTTAAAGTGTGAATACATGTTAGAAAATATATTACTCCAAAGCGTAACGTGTTGAGAGTTGGGGCCAAAGATACATGCTAAGTTATACTGACTTGATACAAAGTTAATAATCTACTGGTATATCTATGTTGAAGTGATTAGATGCATTACCCGACAATCCATGTCATAAGGAATGCAATAGAGAGGCCCTCTGCCGATTTTTCCCTGTAACTTGTAATGATCTGAGGTATCTCTGCGACACCCCAACTGAGAACACTGACCAAACCCAATGTGAGTGAAATTCCGTCTTTTGTGCTGCAAAGACAGTATTTCATATACTTCCTAGCCCATTGCGAGCAATGCTGATCTATAGGACATACTGGGGAGGAACTCCCAAAGAGTCCCATCACATTCAAGAAACTGTAGCAATATAACAATATCAGTGCATATGGATCATGGAGAGAGAGAGAGAGAGAGAGAGAGAGAGAGAGAGATTGCAATCTTAATAGCAAGAAGGTGAAGCAAAAGCACTAAAAATGGGAACAAATCAAAATACATGTAAGCATGGGTCCATACCCACAGTTTCTATGTTGAGGCTTAAGAGAGATTGAAATCATACATTCAACTTGTAATTACTTTTAAACTACAATTTCCTTCTGATCTATCTATTTCTTTCTTTTCCTATTTATACGTAAATAAATAAAAGCTGCCCTGCAGTTATATCATGAAAACACAAATTTACTGATTTATCAACATACGGAATGTGCTTACTACGCTGGGTAACAACTCATTTTATACTCATTTTTATTTACTCATATTATGAAGTTTCATTATTTGAGTTCATTTCTGCAAAGCTTCAATCAAGGTTTCCGTAGTTTTAGCTGGAGGTAGGGTAAAAAAAAAAATCCCTTTCAGACCAAAAAAAGAGCTAACTCAACTGGAGGCATAGCAAACTTTTATCATGATTGATTAAGTTGCAAAGTAAAACAATGCAGATACAACTTGTGAGACCCCAATGGAAATGAACTGTTCAACGGAAATCCCGCAAGGCCCACGCCAACCGCCAACATTTAATCCCTTATTGGTGGGTCCACGGCATGCCAATGTGCCACCGCTCAACCCTCATTGGTAGGGCCTAACACCTTGAAATGACTAGCCAGATTGCACCATTAAGATGCTAAAGCAAAGTTATTAAACCCAAAGATGGTAGGCAAAACCCACATTTTGGTAACTAAACTAAAAGTAAATCCTCAATTTGGTCAGTATTATATTAGTATTAATGTATTATACAACCAAGAAGAAATCCAAATGCTGATATTAATGACATGAGGAGGCATATTGCTATCACAGCTTCGAGGCAGGAAAAATCACAAGTCACAACATTAGTGAAAATCAAGCGATTAACCGGGAACAATAAGTCCATCAGGCATGCAGAATAAATAGGAAAATAATCAATAATACTACCAACAAAATTCAAAATAAATTAGATTCTGAATAATTACTCCACATCCCAGAATAAAAACAGAAAGAAAAAACAAATTTATAAGGAAAATGCTCACATGTATGAATGCCTTTACTTGCCTGTATATATACAATAATAAACACACAATATATAGGGGGATTGCCATTAGCACTTCGAATTTCATCTTTCAACTGAGGCACTCCATAGATGCTTTATTCTTATTGTACTAAATGCAAAACATACCGAATAATACAGTGCCGCATTAGAAAAAAAAAAGTGCCAATAGCCATTCCATACATATATATATATATATATATATATATATATACACATATATATATCATATATGCATACACATACACAAACAGAGAGATATCTTTATTACAAATAATTAATACAATGAGCGTGAACACACATTAGACACACACACACACACACACACACACACATATATATATATATATATATATATATAGAGAGAGAGAGAGAGAGAGAGAGAGAAACGAGGAGCAGAAGGTAATTACATGCTAGTGTGGAGCTTGCCTTTGATAGATTTTCCGTCGTCTTTGCTCAATTTTACGGCGTCGAAGGATTCGACGGTGGCTCCGCGGCTCCGCCGATGCAAGCGTCCGAGAAGAGAGACGGAGAGAGAGAGAGAGAAAAAGAATTTAAAAGGTGGTGGTGGAATACAGAGTTGCGAGTATGGGGGGTGGAGGCGGTTTGTTACTCTATGTATATATACTCTTGTCTGCTTATCAGAGGAGGATCCACAGTAGGGGGGGACCCACTAAAAAAAAATTTAGCTTACAAAAATGTAATTTTTCTGATAGTGATCCACTCAAAAAAAAATATTTCTTTTTAAGTTACGCATAAAAGTAACAATAAGGTAGAGACTAGTGATAAATTATAATTTTTAAGTTTTTTATTTGATAGTTAAATTTTGTGATCCCACTAAAATATTTTTTTTGGATCCGCCACGCCCCTGCTGCTTATGTGCACAGTGCGCTCTCTCTCACCGCTTTCGAGGAGCTGCATAGCCACGTTGGCACTCCTAATAATACGAATCTCTTTCCGAAATAATCCTTATTTTAGCAATTTACACAAATTAAGAAAGCTTTTAAAAAAAAATTAATCTACTCTTATTTAAATACAATTATTGTAAAAAAGTTGTAGGAGTACTATTTTCTCTATTTTTTTTTACCGACCCTCTTTAATGATAGTATTCCCTCCGTTCTTAAATTATTGTCTTGTTTGACCCGGCACACAAATTAAAAAAAAATTAACTTGATTATTAATATTGGTATAGTGTGTAGTTTACTTTAATGACCACGAGCATGTGGCCCATAATTAAAGTAAGAAGAAAAAGTAAAGGTAAAATGATAAAATGATGTCCTAAAAATGAAAGTTTTAAACATAACAATTATTTAGATACGGACATAAAATGAAAGTAAGACAATAATTTAGGGACGGATGAAGTAGTAAATAAGGGTAATTTTGATAAAACATAGTCAAATTGTTTATTGAAATCCTAACAATTATTTTTGGATAAAAAAATTTGTTAAATTGACAATTATTTTGGGACGGGGTAGTACTGATAAAGCATTATTTTTGTTGTATTGTTGCTAGCAGAAATTAAAAAAAAAAAAATACTCCCTCCGTTCCAGGAGTCCACTATACTATTTTTGGATATTTTACTTATAAAGTTCACTTTAAAAAAATTTGTTTACAATTTTAATAATCTTTCATTTTGTTGTAATTATTTTGGTTGTGTTTAAGTATTTTTGTAATTATGACCAAATCCAATGATAATAATATATCCCTTAATAATTAGACTTTTCAATTCAAACATCGACTCTTTTGATGGAACGGAGAGAGTATAATATAAAAGATATTTTTGGGGAAAAGGTAATTAGAGAAATAGTTTAGGTAGCAAGTTTACATAAATATCGATCTTTTTGTGTTTAATCTTCTTGCCTTTTATTCGGGCTATTAAATTACATTTATTGCCTTTTCAATTTCAATTACTTCTCTTCTTGGTGGGTTAATTTCATTTAACCTCTTATTTTTGAAACTCATGTAGTAATTGCCCCAATTGTTAACTTTCCGTCGAAGAAATTAATAGAATCCTAAAAAACAATTAAAGGGTTTTAATTTTATGTTTGAAATACCCTTTTAGAGTTATTTAAAATATCAAGTTAACATAGGGTATGAAATTAATAATTGATCTTATATACATTGCATTTGTTATAAATAGAATAGTGTTTATATATTTGTTATAATTAGCAGTAGTCCATAGTAGCAATACAAAGAGATAGATAATCAAGAACTGTTATATAGAAAGAAGAAATCAATCTTAACTGTTTGAGCAAACAGAGAAGCTAACGCTACATCAACATATGCAGAAAACTGTCGTTAGGGGTGGTCCAGTGGTAGAGCGGAGCCAGTGTGGTCTCGGGTTCGATCCCTTCCCCTTACATCAAAAAAAAAAAAAAACATATGCAGAAAACTGCTAAGATCCTCAAGAAATCATTAAAAACAACTTTAACATTATCATTGAAGAAAGTCTTGCAAATATTACAAAAAAACAGATAACTGTTTGAAAAATAGTTTTCTTTACAAGAAGCGAGGATAGAGAAGAAATCAGAAATCTACATGAAAGCTTCTGTTAGGACCTTAGTTTTAGAAGGTTTTGATGTTGCAAAACTACACCAGGATAATTTCTCATAATCGAGTTTAATAGGCTTGAATTAATGTACAAGAGTTATTGTTAAGAAAACAACAAACAACTAATATGTAGCTGAAACAGCCAAGGATGAAGAAACAGCAAATTGCAAGAACAAACAGCTAAGATTCAAGGATAAATCAGCAGCAGCTACATGTCACGTATTGGACATTCACCGGACGAAATACTACTAAGACAAACCCTAAAAGAATGTTCCAAACCCTAAAAGAATATTCTTGCAAGTTGTACGCAAGTTGAGTGCCACATAGACTGCACTCATAACTGGATTCTGATCATCTAGCAGTTGTCCAACGACAAGATTATAACAGATTCTTTCCAAACCAAGCCTATATAGAGGAAAGTTCTCCCCTCGGATCAAGATGATGATGAATTTAGAGAGATATCCTAAATATTGAGTGATCATCAAATAAAGAGAGCAGAATACAAAGACAAGAGAGAGATCTGCAAGAATTCTGCAAAACAACTATCATTGTTCGGTTAGAGAATAAATTAATATATTTTGATATCTTAGTTTGTCAAGCATCTGCCGTCCCACAACCATCTAGATCACTCATCAACAAATTTTCCAGATCAAGAAAAAACGCAATAATTTAATTGTTCTTGTTAACAGTTACATATCAAGCAGTAGTCACGCAATGACATCGAGCCTACAAGAACAACTTCATTAGACTAGTTAGAATCATTTTATTAAGAAGCAAAAAACCCCTTTATATATTGTGTAGAGAACCTAGTTAGGGAGCCAACTAGTTGAGAAAAAATTGAGAGAATTCCTTCAACCTTAATAATCTGTATAATTAGAAGAGTTATAGTTGATTATTGCCTCATTGAGCCTGAGGGCTATGAGGATGGTGGATATAGGATATTGAGATCTGAACCACTTTAAATCATTGCGTCAATTTCTCTATCACTTACTCTTTACTTATTGCTTACTTAAACATGATGTTTGTTTATGCTTGAGCTTAACTATTTTCATATTTCTTTGTCCAAACATTCATAAAACTTGTTAGTCCTGAAAGGCTCAAATAGGCTAGAAGGTGGGATTGAATAGCCTATGTCCAATTTAAAAACTTTGACAAGTTTTACTTTACAAAATAATAAATAAGCTAATAAATAGCTGGCAACGGATAAATTGTGAAAGATAGGACAAGTCAGAATGACTGATTTCCTATAGACATGATCAGTCGTTCTCTTGTGCAGGATGGAACTTGAATAACAGCAAGTGAAAATTAAAACACAAGTGCAAGAAAATAAAGAACAAGTATTTGAAGTAGTTCACACTATGAATAAGTGCTACGTCCACTACCAAAGTGGTCAACTTTAGATTTGAAAATGTGCACTATGTTTTCCACAAAGATCATTAATGGATCGTGTACAAAATATTTGACCAAATATTTTTCAATGAGAGTTATAATCTAGAAAGATTAAACTCTCATGTGCCTTGAATGATTCAAATTACAATTAATGAAGAGCAATAAAGACTAGAATCTAAGTATAGTGCTCTTGACAGATAAAATGCTAGAATGTATCTTTGAAGCTCTTGAATGCACTTAGCACTAAGAGCTTGAGAGTAGTTGAATGTTCAAGAAGGTTTGGTCTGCTAGGTGTATCTTCAATGCTTCAAGTCCTTCTATTTATACTTGGAGACTGATGTTGTAGCCGTTGGAGATCTTCGGGAAATTTTAAATGGAGGTACATTTAATGCAAAGTTGCATGCATTAAATGCACACAAATGGTTGTTGAAGTCTGATTGACAAACTGAGTCTTCTAAGGTTAACTCCAACTGGTCTGCAAACTTAGCTAAAAATGGGTAAATAAAGTGTTGTTTGCAAAGTGTCCTTTTTGAGAAAATAGCCTAAAACGGAAGGGTTCAATACGTGTTTAACGTTATGCCAAAGTTAAGGAGTGACATTGCTGGTAATATAAGAAGATCTTCAGAACTAAGTCTTTAGTCATTTTTCAGATCTTCACACATTGCTGATGAAGCTTATAGTTGGTATGCACTAGTTGATGGCTTTAAGGAACACTACTGGTGGAAGATGACTGGTAGACAACGGTTAACAGCTGAAGGACATTGCTAGTAATATTATAATCTATTACAAGGCTTAAGTCTAATTACAAGTTGCCACTCCAGTTGACACGCAGGCCTAGTGGTCACTTCTAACCAAGACTTGGTAATGGATACAAGCAAATCTAAACAAAATACAACAATCTCCTCCTATTTGCTTGTGTCCATTAT
Organism: Platycodon grandiflorus; assembly: GCA_016624345.1. Lineage (NCBI taxonomy): Eukaryota > Viridiplantae > Streptophyta > Magnoliopsida > Asterales > Campanulaceae > Platycodon > Platycodon grandiflorus. Next base: position 41,365,212 of record CM028363.1, read on the forward strand.
CTCTAAATACATTTGAGCTAAGAATGTCTGATACTAGTAATAACATATTTAGAAATGTATTATTAGCATACATGCCCTAGTATAGACTTACAGAATAACGAATGTATTAGATTACAAATTGTTTACCGAATAATAAAATCAAGCACAAACACTTTGCAAGGGATTTAAAGATAGATATATATAAGCAGTTATAGAGTAGTATATGGCCCTATTTGATTGGTCTTATGGATAGGTGATTATGACTTATAACTTATCATAAGTCATTTTAGATGCGTTTGATTTCACTTATGCGTGAATAAGTCATAAGTCATGTACAAGCCACTTAAAGCACATATGATTCATAAGTTATAAGTACTAGACATGGTGCTTATTTCTACTTTTCAAAAACAAGAAAGTCATCTTTTTTGGTAAAACTTTCTATATCCCAAGATTACCCCTAATAATAATAATAATAATAATAATAATAATAATAATAATAATAATAATAATAATAATAATAATAATAATAATAATAATAATTTTGAGCAGTAGCTACCAGCAGCTATATATTCTGCCTCAGTTGTTAAGTAGAAACATATGATTGCTTTTTGCTAACCCATGAGATTAGTCGATTCCTTAAGAATTGACAAGTCCAACTAGTGCTTTTCTTGTCAACTTTACAGTCAGCAAAGTTAGCATCAGAATAGCCAATAAGAGTAAATAAAGAATCTCTTGGGTACCAAATGCCTAAGTTGGCTGTATCAATAAGATATCTGATGATCCTTTTGATTGTAGATGAGACTCATTTGGATCAGCTTAAAATCTAGCACATACACAAACAATAAACATAATGTCTGGTCTACTAGCTATTAGATAAAGTAGTGAGCCAATCATGCCTCTATATAGAGTCATATCCACTTTCTTTCTCTTTCATCTTTGTCAAGATAACAGTTTGTAGCCATGCATAGGAGTGCTAAAGCTGTTTGCGTTTTCAAGACCAAATTTCTTGATGAGTTTCTTAACATATATTGCCTTGGCTGATGAAGATACTAGTAGAGCTTTGCTGAATTTGCTATCCTAGGAAGAATGTGAGTTCTCCTATCATGCTCATTTCAAATTTACTATGCATAAGCTTTTCAAATCTTTTACACATATTTTCATTAGTAGAACCAAAAATAATATCATCAACATAAATTTAAACTAATAATACCTTTATGTTTCATGATAAATAAAGTAGTATCAATTTGACCTCTCACACAAAACCTTGATTAATCAAAAACTTTAAAAGGGTCTCATGCCAGACCCGTGGAGCTTGCTTGAGTCCATATAAGGCTTTCCTTAGCTTGTAGATATCATCTCGTCTGGAGTTGTCAATGAATCTAGGTGGTTGTTCTACATATACTTCTTCTTGCAGCTCACCATTCAAAAATGCACTTTTGATATCCATTTGATATAGCTTGCCTTAAAGGATGCATATGCAAGGAAGAGTCTGATAGCTTCTAATCTTGCAACAGGAGCAAATGTCTCATCATAATCAATTTCATCCTCCTGTATATATCCTTGAGCTACCAATCTTACCTTGTTCCTTGTGATATTTTCATTCTCATCCATCTTGTTCTTGAATACCCACTTAGTTTCAATCACTCTTTGATCTCTTGGTTTAGGAACCAGTTTCAAAACTTGGCATCTTTCGAATTGATTTAGCTCTTCTTGCATAGCTTCTACCCAGCTTGGATCTTCTAGAGCTTCATCAACCTTTTTGGGTTCAATGTTTGATACAAATGCAGTAGAATACATACATTCATTTCTAGAAGCTTGTCTTGTTTGAACACCAATATAAAGATCACCAATGATTTGAGTGATAAGATGATCTTTTACTTCTCTAACTTCAGCAGGTAGGTCTTGTCTGACTAAATCAGCATTTAGTAAGTTTTGAGAAGTGGAGATAGCTAGAGTCTAGCTTTCAGGTTGATAGGTGAGTTCTAAGATTGGCTGAGTTACATCTAAAGATAATGGAACAACTGTTTCTTCTTAATTAACTGTTTCAGTTTTGGTTGAGTCATCATCAACACATGGTAATTCCACCATATTGATGCTTAAAGGAACTTGAACATTGGTAAAGTTGGATCTTGGATGTTGTGTACCTGTCTCACACTCATCAAAATCATCAGCAACCTTTGGAGCCATATGTGGCCCAATAAAATCAAATTAATCAAGTGAGATATGTACTAATTCTATAACTTTAAGAGATCTTTTATTATAAACTCTATAAGCTTTTTAAAAATTTAACATATCCCAAAAATATTCCTTCATCTGCTTTGGAGTCAATTTTTCCTCTATATTCTCTACCATTGTAGACAATATAGCATTTGCACCCAAAGATGTTTAAGAAGCCAATATTTGGAGCTATGGATCTCCGTATTTCATATGGAGTTTTGTTATGAAACTTGTTAATTAATGACCTATTTTGAGTAAAGCAAGCCGTGTTGACAGTTTTAGCCCAGAAGTACATTGGCAACCTTGCTTCAGCAATCATGGTCTTTCCAGCTTCAATGAGAGTTCTATTTTTCCTTTCAGTAACTCCATTTTGTTGAGGTGTGCCAGCAGCAAAGAAGTTGTGATTGATTCCATTATCATCACAGTATTGAGCAACACCACTGTTCTTGAATTCTGTTCTATTGTCTGATCTTATATCAGCAATGTCATCCAATTTTTGAATTTAGCGCCTTCTGAAAAGAGCTGTAACAATATGTCGTATGTTTCATCTTTTGAAGACATCATCTCGACCCAAGTAAATCTGGGGTAATCATCAACCACAACTAAAGTGTACTTGCCAAGACTAGTAGTTGTCACTGGACCAAACAGATCCATGTGAAGCAGTTACAGAGGTCTGGTAGTTGATAAGCATGGCTTGCTCTTAAATGATGACATGGTTAGCTTTCCTAGCTAACATGCCTTACAGAGTTTGTCATAATCAGCTGATACCTTAGGTAAACCTATCACTAAGTTGTCCTTTGATAACTTTGAGATGTACTTGAAATTGAGATGACTGTGCCTTTTGTGCCACAACCAGCTGTTATCAATGGAGCTTTTTGCAACCAGACATAAGCTTGACTTTCTCCCAATAGCATTCAGATCAACCACATATACATTCCCTCTTCTGTATTCAGTTAAGATAGTTGAGTAGGTTTCACTGTCTTTGATAACACATTGACTTGAGTTGAATTGACATATTAAGCCTTTGTCACAGAATTGTGATATACTTAGGAGATTGTGCTTCAATCCTTCAACTAGAGAAATTTTGCTAATGGAGAGATTTCCTCTTACTATTGAGCCATAGACAATAGTTTTTCCCTTTGAGTTGTCACAAAAAATTACTAAGCGACCCTTTGCTTCAATGATATTTGAGAGAAGATCACAGTTTCTAGTCATGTGCTTAGAGCAGCCATTGTCCAGATACCATAGATCTTTCTCCTCCTCACTAACAGCTATGAAGCATTCCTGAAAATAAGACATTAAAATTCATGGTCCCCTTTTTATTTTTGGGTCCTGAGGGTTAGCAAGCCTTTTAGAACCCATGTCTGTTTTGTCTTTGGAGGAGTGAACCCTTTAGGCTTAGGTATGAATCTCAACAAACATTCATGGATCACATGACCATGACCTTTGCAAAATGAACAAATATGAAAACCTTGAACATGACTAATGATTTATGTTTGCTTGGCAGCCTTTTTATGATCAGTAGTCTTTGGAATGACTGGTCTGCTAGTGTTGGACTTAATGATTTTAGGTTGATAATGCATATTCCTAGTGTTATTAGGCTTTGCGACAGCTGGCCTTTTAACAAAAGGTTTAGCATTTTCAGGCTTAATATCTTTAAGAGCTTCTCCAATGCAATCATCTATCTAGTAAAAAATGCTAGAAGCGTAGGAAAGATAGATTTTCCCAAAAAAATATTTCTCCAATGCAAACCTCTAATGCTGAGGTGGAGATAATATGTCATTTAGTTGGGAAGACATTGTCTACGTAATCATTTATTTGTAGAGGGTCACCTAGAGGATGTCTTTTCAGCCACGTCATTTACCTTAAGTTTTTATTTTTATTTTTTACCGTCAATCTTACAGCCTAATTTTTATTTTTAATTTTTATAAATAATTATAAAACAATGTCACGTCTGAAAGAATGAACTAAAAGAAGTCTTGCATTGGAGCACGTTTAGAAAGAGGACTCTCTATCTTTTAATTTTTTTGCCACATATGAAAGAAGTCTTCTTGTTTAAACATGCCACATATGAAAAACTAGATGATAGCATTGGAGATGCTCTAAGTTTTACATCAGCAGAATTGAGGTCAGCAAATCTGCCTTTGACAAATCTAATAGGTTTGAGTTGAGTCTTCTTAGACCTATTACCAGTAGTCACTATTTTCACAGGATAACCGACGGCAGGTCTTCGTTGCTCAGCCTCTCTATTTGCCAAATCATCAGCAGTTATAGTGTAACGCCCCGGATCCTCTTATGCATGATTTACGTGTCTTTATGTGTGATTTATGAATTATTGCATGATTATATCTTGTGTTAGCACGTGTACAATGCCATGATAATATATGAGCTTTGGTTGCGTAGTTTGTAGAGTATTTTTAGCTTAAAAATACTTGTAATATTTACCAAAATGATTTGGGGTGACTTTGATGACTTATTATAGCTTTGTATCCGTGATTTTCATATGGAGACAAAGCGATCGCCTGTTTTGGGAGGCGATCGCTTTGTTTCCGAAACTTTGGCTTCAAAATCGGGTACAAAGCGATCGCTTTGTTTGAGACAGGCGATCGCTTTGTTCCCAGAGGAGGGCGATCGCCTTGATTCGAGGAGAGCGATCGCTTTGGCCGGCCGGTTCAAAACTCGTTTTCCGGAAATGACAATTTCACCCCAAACTTATCTTTTGAGTGGCTCTCCTTGAGCCACCTCACTACCCTTCCCCATTCTGATTTTTCTACACAAAATATGAGTGGAGGGACTTCACTTTCTCTCCATTCTTTCCTCCATTTTCCACCATTGAAGCTTGAGAGTGTGTGTGTGGGAAAAAGAGTGAGATTAGTGTGTGTGTTTGGTTCCCGGAGATCCAACCGTCCGATCTTCGATCCGAGACCTCCATTGTGTTGCTACGGGCTAGGAGATCATCTTAGAAGGTCTTGATTTCGTTTTAGTTGCTTTGATTTTCGTCACAAAGTAAGTTACTAAACCCCCTTGAATGCTTTAAGCTTCCATGTATGTTAGATTATCAATATTATGGTATGACTTGCTTTATATGTTATTTTTATGTACAAATCTCTAGGTTGAGATGGGTACATTGTGCTTATTATATGAGTATGTGTTGGATGATGTTAATGAACAAAGGTTGGCATATAAATGTTAGGATTTGAACAAATAGAGAACTTGAGACTTGAAAATGGGTGGTCTTGCACTTAGTATTGAAACCCTAATTTGGCAAACTTTAGTAGTGACTCCGAAAAGTAGATTTTAGGGAAGATTATGACTCCCCGAACAACATATTAGATTACTACGAGGTTTAGAGTCCGATTGATCGAGATTCTAGCCCTCCGTACTTTTGATACTGTTAAATTAAAGACGTGTGTATAGCTCTAATGTGTTGAATCGAATGTTTACCTACTTGTTAAAATGATGATGAGTGATGGAATAGAATAATCTACTTGTCATTTGTCAAGTTCACTACTTTTGAACTTGATGGTTAATTGCATTTGATGAATAAGAATATATATTTATGCATTGTGTAAGTCCAGCTGGCGTCGTCTGTTGAGTAAGGTAGGACGACCTATGATCTTCACAAATTAACGTTGTGATCGCCATAAGTCGCCGTACCGGAGTTGCACACACCCCTCTTCTGTTGGCCACAGTTGAGAAGTAGCCCCATTGTTGTAGCAATACGCATGACTTTGGCTTGCTATGTTGAACTCGACGGGATTGTGTCGGGGACGTCGATACTACACACACGAGTATCGAGGCACTGTTGTTTGATTGTGTATTGCAGGAGCGGCACAAGGTTGAAGAAAGTGATATGATACACTTCTCTAACATGATCATTTATAAGCATCCATGAGTTAATCAAGTATTATGTGAGTTGAATAAATTGTGTATCGGTAAGATGACAAATGATTTGGTTGTGGTATATAAACGTTAATACCATGTTATGGTTATTGCTTGAATGTTATGCCATGCCATGTAGCTGCATTAGTAACTTACTGTGTCATTACGACTCACTCCGTTATGTGTTTATTGTTTTCCTTAGATCCGAGCCAGGCAGGAAGTTCGCGGTGAGGCCGGTCAGTCCTATCGCTTAGCTCGCAGGTGGACTTTTGTACTACTAAGTTGAGGTCTTTTGTTAATAGTAGTGGGCACTCTTTTGGCGAGGACGATTGGTCAAGTAAAGTCATGTAGACTTTGCTTTGGGTAGTGTTGGTATTAATTGTATCTATTATTCTTTTGGTGGCCGACAAGTGTATGTCGAGCTCGTACACTCTTGTACATGTTAACTTAGTTGTTGTCCCAAGCGTGTTACGGCTTGTGGTTTTGCGTAGTTGTTCCGGCAGTTGTGGCCGAGGTGATTAATGTTGCTTGTGCCTTAATTAGTTGGGTTCCCATACGTCGCCGATGATTGAATCTTCTCTATCAAAGTTTTTGTTAAACGGGTTTGGTGGTGCGTACGAATTGTTGCGCCACGTGTTTTTATTATTTGTTATTCTTATTTGCTTGTTGTTTTGGCGCGTCGACCTCGGGATTCCGTGTTGGGATCCGGGTCGGGGCGTCACATATAGTTTGCTTACCCTTGGACTTGTCTGGTTTGTTTTTTGCATAAAAAAATGGTACTTAAGAAAAACCAAGTCATCGTTACCCTTTCTGAGAAGGTTGCTGATCATAGATCACTTCTTCAGTGATCCCCTCAGTTGTCTCACTCTCTTGAGGACAAGATAAACTTCCCACATTGAACTCACTTTGAAATTCGATACCAGTTTTGCCATCGATAGGTTTTTGGTTTGAAAGAATGGTATCAAAATTTCCTTTTGAGCTATTCCAAGTATCAATGACTTTTTGAAGATCTTCTTTCTCAAAATTGAGATTTTTTATGTGTTCAAGAAGGAATTCAACCTTTTCTATCAAGGTCTTGTTCTCTTTTTAAGTTTTGATATTCTCAAGTTGTTGCCTATTGAGATCTTTATTCTCAGACAACAAAGAGGATTTCTCAGAGATAATTTTTTCATGATTTTTAGCCAAGTTCACATAGGCAGTTTTGAAGGTGGCAAATTCTTCAAGCATTTCTTTATTAACCTTGATGAGTTCTTCCCTTGAAGGTTCATCGAACTCATTATCTTCCTGTTGAAATGGTAGTGATCTAACTTCCCTTCCTAAATCATAGGGTGATTCCCTTGCCATAAGGTAGATGTTTGCTTCTTCAGCAAAGTCACAAGAATCATCCTCATCAAAATCAGTGTCACACCAAGTAGGCATGTTGCACTCATTGCCGTCCTTAGCAATCATTCCTCTAGGTTTTTGAAATTTAGAAACAAGACGTTTTTTTTTTTTTTTTGTAAAATTCATATTTTGGCTTAGGACATTTTGAGGCAAAGTGGCCAGGCTTCCTACAATTAAAACATGCAAGTTCATTGTCCTTTTGAGGAGCAGCAACTTTCTGAGAAGGCTGCTGATAGGAAGTCTTTTTGTTAAACTTTTTGAAACATTGATATTTCTTGACAAACATTGCAAAAAGTTCATCAGAGTGAATATCATCACCATCAGCAGATGTGGATGGGGTTTCAATTTGTTTAGAACAGGAAGGTTCATCAGACATGGCTGGTAAAGATAGATTTTTAAAACTCTTTTCCATTTCTTGAGCTTGCATTATCTCCATCTCATAAACCTTAAGACTTGCATAAAGAGCTCTAAGAGTCATTTTATTGAATTCTTTAGATTCTTTCATGGCAGTAATCTTTACATGCCATAAACGGCCTAGGGCACCTAGAAATCTCATGTTCATTTCTTTCTTTTCATAGGTTTTACCCAAAGAGAAACAAGAGTTGACTACCTCATAGAATCTGTCATAGGCACTTCTGAGGCTTTCTTTGGGGTCCTTCTTGAATGAGTTGAATTGCTGAATGCATGTGTACAACCTATTTTTCTTTGTCTCTAGATATTCTTCTAAGTACTTTATCAGTTCATCCCACATGTCCTTGGCGGTATCCAAGTTGATGATCTGTTGGTAGGTACTGGTATCCACACAACTGGTGATGATGTTGATAGCCTTTCCATCAAGTGCATCATTCTTTCTGTCTTCATCATCCCATTCTTCTTCAGGTTTGATGATTTTTGGAGCAACACCACTAGCAACAGCAGCTAACATGTTTGGTTTCTTCGAAGTTCTTAGACATTCTAAAACACATTGCCACAAACGTTTGTCAACTAAATTCATATATTTTTTCACTTTGTCCTTCCATACATCAAAGTGAGTTTCATCCAATATTGGGACGTGGTTCATATTTGAGGTTTCCATCATGTGATGAGCCATTGGATCTTTAATCTCTCAAGAGGTAAATCTCGAAAAAAAACTTAGTTTTCAAAGAGTTAAGCTCCAATACCAATTGTTAGTCCCGAAAGGCTCAAATAGACTAGAAGGGGGGGGGGGGCTGAATAGCCTATGTCCAATTTAAAAATTTTGACAAGTTTTACTTTAAAAAATAACAAATAAGCTAATAAATAGGTGGCAGCGGAATAAATTGTGAAAGATAGGACAAGTCTGAATGACTGATTTTCTATAGCCAGGATGGAAGCTGTTTTCCAGGGCAGGATGGAACTTGAAGAATAGCAAGTGAGAATTAAAACACAAGTGCAAGAAAATAAAGAACATGTATTTGAAGTGGTTCACACTATATGAATAAGTGCTACGTCCACTACCAAAGTGGCCAACTCTGAATTTGAAAATATGCAATATGTTTTCCACTAAGATCAATTACAAAAATACTAATGGATCGTATACAAAATATTTGACCAAGTGTTTTTCAGTGAGAATTATAATCTAGAAAGATTAAACTTTCGTGTGCCTTGAATGATTTAGATTACAATTAATAAAGAACAATAAAGACTGAAATCTAAGTGTAGTGCTTTTCACAGAATTGAATGCTAGAATATAACTTTGAAGCTCTTGAATGCACTTAATACTTTGAAGCTTGAGAGTAGTTGAATGTTCAAGAAGGCTTGGTCTGTTAGGTGTATCTTCAATGCTTCAAGTCCTTCTATTTATACTTGGAGACTGATGCTGTAGCCGTTGGAGATCTTCAGACTTATGAGATTTCAAATGGGGTGCATTTAATGAAAAGTTACATGCATTAAATGTACACAAATGGTTGTTGAAGTCTGATTGGCGAACTGTGTCTTCCAAGGTTGACTCCAGCTGGCTCTGCAAACTTAGCTAAAAATTGGTAGACAAAGTAATGTTTAAAGAGTGTCCTTTCTTAGAATATAGCCTGAAATGGAAGGGTTCAATAAATGAACCACATGCTTAACATTATGCCAAATTCAAAGAGTGACATTACTGGTAACATAGGCAGATCTTTAGAACTAAGTCTTGATCAGTCGTTCTTTAGATCTTCACACATTGCTGATGAAGCTTGGCTGGTAAGCACTGACTGATGACTTTAAGAAACACTGCTAGTGGAGGATGATTGGTAGACAACGGCTACCAGTTGAAGGACATTGCTGATGCTGACTTGTAATCCTATAATCTATTACAAGGATTAAGTCTAAGTACCAGGGTGGTTCTGGTGTAAAGATTGAACACTCAACCTCTCCGTTAAGAAAAGTGAGCAGTACTAAATAGGCCTTTGGTGAGGCTTGAACAATAATGGTGCCTCTAGTGAGGCTTGAACACCTGACTTTTTTAAGTACCAGGGGGTCGTCTCTGGTGAGACTTGAACACTCGATCTCTCTGATAAGAATTACAATACTCTTAGGCTTCGATTGGTACACGGAAATAGAATCAATTTCGCGGAATCAATTACTAGTAATGAGATTCCATAGAAATGGATGCGAAAATGATTCTTAAAATGTGTTTGGTAGCATAAGGAATGTGATTGCTAATATAATACAATTTTCTATTATAGTGTTTAGTAAGAAACAAAACAACTTGGAATGCAAATATAAAATTAAGGTTATGGACAACATTACCCCAATATATACAAGTATTTGTTAATGACTTTCATGATAAAAATTAAACATTATCGTTATTACTGCTCTACAAAATAACAAACTCTTCAATCTTTTTCAATTTTGGTGAAAAATTTAAACTATCCAACATCAATAAAGTAAGAAAAATTTATTAAATAAAAAAACTATTGTTATAATTAAACTAGTTCAAATAAAAATGGTTTAAATATTAGAAAAAAGTACGTGTAATTACTTATTTAAAACAATTACTATTTTATTCTCCTGTATAGTTCCAAGCAATCACCGTTACCATTATATTTTGCGTAATTGTCATACAAAGGATGCTAATTCTTTAAAAAAAAATCTTATGGTGTATTTAATCTAAATCTTGTAAGATTAATCAATTTTAAAGCATGTTAATTCAAACGTAAAAATTAACACTACAATCATAAAATTATAAATTATTATTAACAAATTAAATCAGATGGGAAGAGTAAGAAAAGTCTTATGAAGAGCACAAGAACAACAACGACGAAGATAAGTAAAAATGAACGACCGTAAATTAGTTGAAACTAAATGAAGTTATAAATATAAAGCAAATATTTGACTTAATATAATGATATTATTGTACTTTTACATGGATTCCAACTATTAGGAATCCAAATCTCACCTCCTCCATCAGGATTGTGATTCCTTAAATTTTAGTAAACAATTCCAAGATATTAGTAATTTATTCCTATTCGAAATATAATTCTTACACCACCAAATATTATTAATCAATTTTATGGAATCAATTCCGCAAAATTGATTCCATTTTCGTGTACCAATCGAGACCTTAATTATTTTTTATTAGATTGCAGTAAGTGTTGAAAGGGACCCCACAATTACACAAGTATTTAATTTTACTTTACTTGTGATTAATATTTTTAATTGATATCCAATTCCCGTAATAATGCGGATCTCGTTTATTGTAGATTTACTTTAGCTTGGACATTCTTAAAAAGCTAATGATGTATAAGAGCACGGACAATGGTTTGATTCAATCAAACCAAAAATCAAACACAACCCATTAAAAATTAATAAAGTAATTCATTTGATACTCATTTGATTCAAAACAAAAAAACTACTCCAATGGTGGCACAAACTCCAACACTTTTACATACCCCACCATTTTTATCTCCAACCAATTTATATATCTCACCATCTTTATCTCCATTAATTTAATATCATCTTTCAACTTAAATTTACAAATAAATTTGATATTGCATAAATTATTAAATTTGAAATTATATAAATAGTCATTATTAAATATTATTTATTAATTATATTTGAATAATATTTATTATAATTTGATATTATATATTTATAATATTATTAAATTTTAAATAACTACAATAATTCGATATTATTTATAATATAAATTATTAATATTCAATTTATAATATTATAATATTATCAATTTATGTATTATAATTTGAATAATATTTATAATAATATTCATTAATAACTTTAAAATAACTACAAAAATTCGAACATTAAATAGAAATACAACAATTCTAACGGAAAATCCGACAATATCCGACAATAATACAACAAATATAATGAAAATACAATAATAATAAAAGAAAGGATTATTCAAACACCAACTTTTACTGATTACCAAAAAGTCTCCAAATATTTTCAATTAAATCATGAAGCAGGCGGCGATGTGATTCTTTATCTCGAACGGTACACCTTCGTTTAAGATATCTTTCGTGCTCTGGAATACGCTCGTTAAAATATTGTCATGCTAAGCTACCATCAGTAATATTACTTAATGATAATATTAACAATAATAATAACAACTAATAACAATAATAATACGAAATTTAACAATAATAATGGTAATAATAAACAATTAACAATAATGACAACTATATTTAATAATCTGCAATATTAATAATTAAAATATTTAAGTAGTAAATAATAATATTAGTAATACATTTAGCTAAATAAACAACTTAATTAAAATGGATTAATTAAAATTATGAAATTTAGAGAGAGAAAAGAGAGAAATTATTCAAAATATCAATAATTTGCAAAAAATTCGTTTGGTGTCCAAATGAAGCAAACCAAGTCTCTATTTATAATATTATAAAGAGAAGTGAGCAGTACTAAAATAGGGATTTGACCTGCTATGTTTAAAAAAGCTATGTAGGCTACTCCTACCCTTTCCAATTAAAGAGTCCATTTTTTGACCTTTAAATTTGTAAAATAACTAAAAAATTATAAAAATTGTAATTTATAATATTTTTAATACAAGTTTTAATAAATGAGATACTATTTTCAAAATATATTATTAAAAAATATTAAGGTTTAATTAAATTTAGTCACATTGACCTTTAAAAATGAAAAATAAACTTTTTGATCGAATAGAGAAAGTATCAATCAATACAAAAGTTTGTCATGTGTTTGATTTGATTCATTGTTGTCTAGAAAGCCAAGTTTGAATGTATTTTCCATATTTCCTCCAGGAAATCATTTAGCTTCATTAGGCATGTCAGGAATATTTTATAGAGTTTGTTATATTATGATCACTACTAAACATAATTAATAGAAATCTGTGTTTCTTATAATAATAGATTTGGTTTGATTTGGCTCGATTACGTTAATTCATGCAATTATTCCTCCTAAAAGAGGACTGTCAAATTGTTGTGAAATGTTAGCTATACCTTTAAAAAATATAAAACATGTCCCGATGCATCGTAATTTTAAATTGATGCATCGCAATTCCAAATAAATGCATCATAATTTTTAAACCGACAAAGGCACTTTTATGATGATCGCAATTCCAAATTAATGCATTACAATTCAAATTCGATGTATCGCGATTCCAAATTGATGCATCGCAATTTCCTTAAGTATTCGAACAAGCACGCGATGTATCTAGGGATGACAATGGGGCGGTTTGGGGGCGGTTATGTATAATGCCACCCCCATTCCCTAATTCAATTTTATGCCCCATATCCATCACATTCTCCACCGGTAATCAATTTCCCCAATATCCATTCCCCACGGGTAACGGTTAATCGGTGAATATCCGCGGGTAATTCGTCAACTAACAATTTTGCTTAAAACAATCTAATGATTAGAAAAAATACCCAAAAAGAACTTTTAAATAACATACTATTTAATCAAATTCATAAGACTTGATAAAGGATAATAATTCTACTTAAAACTATATCATAATCATGTTCGTAAAAGCTAAAAAGTTAAGTTAAATAGTTGTGCACACTACAAATTCACCAAATATTAAATAATTAAGCGATGAAGAGGAGTGAACGCATTGAGTGACAGATTCACATAATTGAGAAAGATGTTTGAAATTTAGTGCTTTAAATCTAACATATATATACCTAAGTTATATGGAGTTTCTTCACAAATAACCTAATCAAACCTCCAAACATCTTATATGACCTAACTTATTCCAAAACAACTTATATAACCTTTTTTTTACTTAAAAACCCAAAAATACCCTTATTATTTGAACGACTCATATGGTCATTTAAACAACTTAAAAGGTCGTTTGATGAACAACTCACTGAGTCGTTTAAACAATTCAAAGGTCGTTCAAACGACTCACTGGGTCGTTCAAAACGACTCAAGAATCGTTCAAATGACCATTGAAAAACTCTAGGGATTGAGAAAAAGAGAGAGAGTGAGAGATTGTGTAACACCCGTATCATTCGCATCATTTGCATGATCATATTTCTTACCAAGTTCATGTGATGTTGTGCATATTTCTTGAACATATTTTCGCTCGTATTGATTACATGCATTTTATACGCCTTGGAATTATTGTTGGATACGTGTTGCTAATTGTGTTAATCTTGTGTTATAATCCTAGCTTCGTTCCAGACTTTTCGGGAACTTTTAATGAGTATTTTGATCTCATTTTTGGACTTAGAAACACTTTGGATTGTTGAGAACCCCTTTGGGAGGATTTTATAACAGTTTGAGACTTACTGGGCACAAAGCGATCACCCTGTCTCCTTCCTAAGTGATTGCTCTCTAGGCAGTAAGTTGTACCCTAAATCTGGACATAAAGCGATAGCCCTGTTCCTCACCAAAGCGACCGCTCTCTAGGCAGAAAGTATATCTTGAACCAGGGAACAAAGCGATTTCCCTGTAATACACAAAGCGATCGCTCTGTACCAAAGCGATCGCCCTGTCCCGACTCAAAGCGATCGCTTCATAGGCAGAATGTCGATTTTGCCTGCGCGCCCTTTGACAACTGTTACGAACTTACTCCTTATTGACCAACTTTGACTTCAACACCTTGGCTTGGGTTGAGCCACGTCCTCCACCACTTAAACCTGACTTCTTTGACCCTTAAAACATCATGGGAGACATGAAACTCTCCTCATTTCACCATTGCCACCTTCAAAACTTAGAGAGAGGATTGAGAGAGTTCTTGAGAGAGAAAGTGAGCTAGTTTGCTCAATTGTTGTCCAAATCACAATCCAACTTCACCATTTTGGAGCTACTAACTAGGAGAACACAATCCCTGGTTTGCATGTGGGTTTCTTAGAGTTTTCTTGGTTGAATTCATCAAGAGGTAAGCTACTACCCCTCTCCTTCTCTATTTATGTCTTGTATGACATCCTAGCCTTGCAAAATGGCATTTATATGTTGAAATCAACATGTTAGAGTATGTTTTGTTGTTGAGCCATGTGAAATTCGTGGATGACATATTTTGCATGTTTAAAGACTTGTTTTGTCTTGGTTGATACACATAGAAATGGTATCATTTGTTAATATTGAAGTATAAATGGCTTCTCTTCGATTCGAACTCATTAGAAACGAATAATGACTCTAACGGAGTCAAATAGGTTTTCATAATTGATGAGACCACGTGTGTGACTTGGGGATTTCGTTGTGATACGAGAGTTTTGTCGGGAAAAATTAGTTACCCGAAATTGTGCATGATGTTGTTGTTTAATTCTCGTAAATATTATGAGATGGTTGTTTATGTGAGTAGGATTATTATGACCTACTTGAGAAATTCATGTTGAATAATGTTGTGCTCCCTATTTGGAGTTTGAGTTGTTATTGAGAATGTCAAGTAAACATCTACTTGTACATTTGTTATGTCCATGGATTATTTGTTGGCGGTGTATTGACGCTTGATTATTGCGGGAGCCGGGGCTACGTAATAGTCGAAGGCCAATACACTGGGCCTCGCCTTACCGTTGGCCACGGTAGGGGCATAGCGCCATTTGTTGTATGGAATAAACGCAACCTTGGTAAGCTATTCCGTGGTTGATTCTTGGGTTGTAAGGACTAAGATCACCCGTCGATGTGAATATAGAAAATGGTTCACACAGTATTGGTTACTGAGTATTGGTTAATGGTTTTGATTCGTCGATCGAGTACGTCAACAACGGCTCCTATATTGGTATATTATATGTTGGTTGGTTTGAAGTATTGGGTATATTGGAGGTGTACCTCAATACTGTATCCTTTTAGAATGTGTTTACTTATCGCACTTATATGGTTCCTACATATGCGAATGTTGGTCATGGTTTCCAACTGGTATGGGTCGGTTGGCGATCGTTGAGCCTCTCGTGTAGTGTAGGGTAACGTGTTATTATGAGATGCTTATATTGCTACGCATTAAGATTGATATAATCTTGTTATAGCTTGTATTACTTGTTCTTATTATTGTCTTGCATCTCGTATGACATATTGTTGCACTAGTAGCTTATTGAGTTTTAAACTCACCCCGTTCAATGTTTATTTGTTTTCCTTAGATCACGGTCCGGCGAGGAACCCTTAGTTGAGTCTTGGCTTCGTCTCGGCGTTTTCTGCAGGTTGTTCTTTTGGGCCTTGGTATTTATTTTGGTGAGGCCGAGGGAATACAGTGTTACTTAAACTTTGTAATGTTGGGTAGTGTGTGGTCTTTATGATTGTAATATTCTTTTGTTTGTGTCGACACGGTTGTCGTGCGTGATGTAATTATTAATATTCGTTACTTCCGCATACTCTGATTTGAAGTTTGTTATGGTTCTCCGAGCTCGTTGCTCGTGGAGGTTTATGTTATATGTTTGGTTTTACATTCAAACCAAGTTTTAAATCAGTTCAGTTTCCGGTTTGTTATTAATGCCGATGATGTGTTGACATGGTTTTCAAGGAAAAGTTTTGCATGTGCATTACAGGGTTTTGTGCATATGCTTCACACTTGCATCTATTGCACATGCAATTTTCATAATGCGTATTTTGTGTGTCCCGTTCGCGGTCTGACTCGGGATTCCACGTAGGAGTTTGGGTGTGGGTCACGACAGATTGAGTAGGGTTAGACAGAGATGTACCTCAAACAACTACGAAGGTGGTACTACTGTAGTCAGAGACGGAAGAGAAGGGCGTCAAAGACGGAGTAGACAAGGGGGAGGGCGTCAGAGACAGAAGAGACGCTGGAAGAGAGGAAGAGACGGAGGCGATGAATGTGAGAGGAAGAGACGCTAGTGAGTTTTGAGGGCCTTAAGGGTATTTTAGAAAGTTCAAAATAATTGCTGGTCAAAGGCCATATAAGATGTTTGGTCGGGTCATAAGGCTCTACTTGATATATACCACTAGTTATATGGTAAACACTTGTATAAAAATATGGGTAAAATTATATTAGTACTAAATAAGCGGTTCGGGTAATTAGGTGGGTAATGGGGCAGGTACTGCTAATACCAAAACCAAACTGTTCCCTAATTTTTTATTTTGGTTATCCCCATTACCAACCCCATATCCAATCAAACCAGTTAATAACCGTCAACTTCGGTTCAGTTCAGTTCGGATATCCACGGTTCGGTTTAAAATTGCCATCCTTAGATGTATTGCGTATTCCAAAATCGATGCATCATCTGTAACAACGATGGCGGAGCTGCTGTAACATAAGATACATCTGTTTTGTTTTCATTTTCTATACATACACTCATCATCAGAGTTATGATGATGATAAAAAATAAATATATATGTATAAATTTTCATCTTGATAATGGTATGAATCTGCTTGGCAGGTGAATTTGTCATTGACGCGGAAGAGAAGGGATAACAGAGGGAGTTTGTTGCGGTGTAGTTGTTGTCGCCGAAGAAGACGATGGAATTACAAGACAAATTTAAGGAAGATAATGGAAGGCAGGATTTACAGGAGAAACGTTTCAACTTCTTTTTTGTTGAATTCTTTTTTTTTTTTTTTGTTAACAGGATTCAAACACGTTGTCTACGGAGGCTAGTGTTGCTTCCATTCAAAACGAGATTGCACTCGTTCAAGCTATTGTTATGAATTACACAAATGTGTTCACGACGTATGAATTGTTATTATATCTCGTGATACATTGTTTGATTGAGTGCGTGCTAGGGGAAAGGAGCATGGAATGGTGATAGTATTTAGCAGGTCAGATAGTGGGTCGTGTAAGAAAAGAGCTCGGTTACTTTTGGCGTGTGAACGTAGTGAGAATTACCGTGAATTCAAGAAGGTTGGAAAATTATCTGGAGTAAATAACAAAGAGACAACTGTTGAAAAGAATGTTGTGAGGAAATCAAAAAAGAAAAGAGAAACTGGAACGAAGAAGTGTGGTTGTCCATTTCATTTGAGGGGTAGACAAGTATCAGTTGATGAACCTTAGGCATTGGATGTTCAATGTGGTGTCCACAATCATCCAACTGCAGAGTACTTGGAGGGCCACTCATATGTTGGTTGATTATCACCGAAGGAGAAGGACTATGTTATTGATTTGTCACACACAAATAGTAAACTCAAGGACATTTTGTTTGGTTTAAAAGAAATTTCTTTAGATAATAAGTCCATCATAAGGACTATCTACAATACTCGTTTGCAAAACAGAGTTATCGAGAGTGAGGGTCGATCTCAAATACAGAAGCTTATGTTTAAGTTAAATGAGTATGTATATTTATATCATCACTATCACTGTGAGAAGACCGATATTGTCAAGGATATTTTTTGGCTCACCCAATGAGCGTTGAGTTATTGCGATGTTTTTCGAGCGTCCTCTTTATAAATTGTACGTACAAGACAAACAAGTATAAGTTACCTTTGTTGAAAATTGTTGGTGTGACGTCCGCACAGATGACATTTTATATTGCAGCCGCCTATTTGGTGTGATACACCCTTAGAACACGTTTTGTGCAGCATTTTTAGAATGTATTTTTTTTAAATGCAGACTTTTTTAAAACACAATTTTTTTCTTATAAACACATTTAAGATACTATTTAAAACGCAGTTTCTTTTAAAAATAAAAAATAAACTTTTTGATCGAAACATAGAAAGTATCGATCAATACACAAGTTAATTTGTCATGTGTTTGATTTAATTCATTGTTTTCTAGAAAGCCAAGTTTGAATGTATTTTCCATATTTCCTCCAGTAAATCATTAGCTTCATTAGGCATGTCAGGAATATTTTATAGAGTTTGTTATATTATGATCACCACTAAACATAATTAATAGAAATCTGTGTTTTTTATAATAATAGATTTGGTTTGATTTGGCTGATTAGGTTAATTCATGCAATTATTCCTCCTAAAAGAGGACTGTCAAATTATGGTTAAAACAATTACCTTATATTTATCACAAAAAAAAAAAAGAAAAGAAATTGCCTTATATAAGATAATCAACCTCATTGGAAATAGGGTGAATTTCAGGTCTGTTCCCTTTGATGAATTTTTAATAGTTTAAACCCTTATATTTATTTTAAATCGAAAAAATGCATGTTTGTTGTGAAATGTCGGCTATGTCTTTAAAAAACACAGAACATGTCCACGATGCATCGTAATTCCAAATTGATGCATCGAGATTTCAAATTAATGTATCGTAATTTTTAAACAGACAAAGATACTTTTGTAATAGATAGCAAATTCAAATTGATGCATTGCAATTCCAATTCGATGTATCGCGATTTCAAATTGATGCATCACGATTTCCTTAATTATTCGAACAAGCACGCGATGCATCGCAATTCCAACATCGATGCATCGTCTGTAACAACGATGGCGGAGTTGCTGTAACATAAAATACATCAGTTCTATTTTTGTTTTCATTTTCTATACATACTCTCATCATCAGAGTTGTGATGATGTATCAAAAATAAATATATACGTATAAATTTTCATCTTGATAATGGTATGAATCTGCTTGGAAGGTGAAGTTGTCATTGACATGGAAGAGGAGGGATAACGAGGGAGTTTGTTGCGGCGATGTAGTTGTCGTCGCCAGAGAAGACGACGAAATTACAGGAGAAATTTAAGCAAGATAATGGAAGATAGGATTTACATGAGAAATTTAAGGAAGATGATGTTATACAACGCTTAAAAACGTTCTTTATGTTGTTACGGGGGCATTTTAAGAACAATTTAATCATTTATCAACAAAAGTGTACTTTTCCGGTTGAAAACAAGTATAGAGGACTAAAGCGATTGAATATCCTAAAAAAGGTACCGGCACGCAATTTTTCCTTGAAAATACTAATCAATTTAATCCGACCTTACTCTCAATCACTTGGAGTCTGCTAAATTTTAAACAATTATAAATTAATCGTATATAGAAGTTATCTCTAAATACAAACTAAACAAATAATTACCTAAAAAGGTCATTCCTAAATGCATAGGTCGAACGTGAGGACTACACCCTTGCACTCGCTTGAGGAGGTGGAATAAGTTGAGGGTACGCAAGTTGGCCCGTGCAGACCATCTTACCAGCCAAAAAAAAGAAAAAAACTTAAGGGTTTGTGTCCAAAATTTCATATTGTGGTGTTGGGTTTGTTGAAATAAAATAGGAGAAACGGAATGATCAACGGAAATTCATTCCCATTCGATTTGGAATGAAAATGAATCTGGTCAAAGCGCACATTTGTTCTCGCAAAAAAGAAAGTTTGATTCAAAACTTTTCCATGATGCAAAATCCTACTCTCTGTCCTAAAATTAATGTTTCCTATTATTTATTGGGATATTTCAAAATAATTGTCTCATTTTCATTTTTTTAAAAAAATTTATTAGCAAATTTTTTATGAGTAATGCTGTGGGTATCTAAAGAGTACTAAATTTTTTGTATAAAATAATATGTTAGCTGATGTGGCAGCTGATGTAGTACAAAAAAATAAAATAAAAAATAAAAATTAATGCATCACATCAACTGTCACATTAGATAACACATCATTTAACATAAAAAATTTAATATTCTTTAAGTACCATAACATTACTCATTGTTCGTAGTAGTAGTAGTAGTGATGCTACACTTGCTGTACAACCCCATGAAGCAAATCTGTGGGTGGGGATTGGGGGGTTGATTTGATTTGTTGCCCAATCAACATTTTTCTTATAGTACCCATAGTAAGATGATAAAATATGAGAGACCTACTGATTTAAAACCACTAAGAAATAATTTGAGGGCATTGAAAGAAAATTATATAAAGTCAGAACTTTTTTTAAAGTTTATGTAAAGTCAATAGAAAATACTTATTTTGAGACGAAATGAGTACTAAATATGCAGAACTTGATGTACGAGAAAGTTTTTCATGCAAAAAAGTATTTTTGGAGGTTATAAATTTTTTGATGTGTTTGGTCTGATGATTTTAGTTTTGTGGTTTTGAGTGATTTTGTAAAGATTGAAGAAAATGTAAGACGTATAAAGAGAAAGCTAGTGGAACCATAAAGGGAGAAAGTCTAAAATCACAAAAGACACGACGGAGAACGAAACAAAATCCCTCATGACTAAAATCATAAAAGACACGACGGAGAACGAAACAAAATCCCTCATGTGAGTCATGATATCCAAATACACATCAATTATGAAAAAGTAGTTCGATTTCCCTTTTTCCTTTCCTTTATTGTATTTCCATGACATTCAAACACACTCTTAAAGTATTATGGACAATTATTTCAAAAAAAAATATTTCAAAAATGGAAAATTACATTTATTTTAAGACGAAACAAAAAAGAATAAGAAGCACTTATTTGAAACAGATGAAGTACTAAATTTATAGTTTCTTCAATTAAAGTTTAGGGTTTATTTAAACATTTTTTATGTGCATCTAATAGAGATATAGAGCTTCAAATTTCAGTTGAATCTTCATTAGTTTGTGTTGAACTTCCATCAGCATTCACATTGGTAGGTAGGATTTTCTTCAATGACTGTTACTCAATTGTCTCGACTTCAATTATGGCACTCCTTTTGGTAATTTTTGTCTCAATTTTGGGTCATTCTATATAAATGGATTAGGTTATACTCGGATATTATTCCAACCAAATGGTATTTCTTCATAAAATTTACTCACTCTGTTTTTAAATTATTGTCTTGTTTGGTTTGGCACACGAATTAAGAAAAAACAATTGACTTCTTTATTAATATTGGTATAGTGTATAGTTTTCTTTAATGCCCATATGCATGTGATTAATAATTAAAGTAGGGAGAAAAAGTAAGGATAAATTGGTAAAAGTGATGTCCTAAAAAGAAAAGTTTCAAACAAAATAATTATTTAGAAACGTAAAAAAAAGAAAAGAAACAATAATTTAAGGAGGGAGTACTGTTATAAAAAATCAACAAATGATTAAATGAAAGAAATTTTGAGGACAAGATAGAAACATGATAAGTATGCACTCCAATTCCATATCATTAGAAAGGACCACTTTTGAGTGTGTGTTAATCTATCACTTCAACACATTGGTACACACTCAAAAGTGCAACACAACTAGAGCCCATAAAATTAGTCCAGTTTAATGGGTTGGTGTCACCCGATATTTATATGACTAAAGTTTAATTTTGGAGGTCCAAAAACGCGCCTTTTGGCGAGACCCGATGGTTCAATTGACTTGTATCAAAAGCCCGGCTTTGGGCTTGGCCGGTACTATTTTATTACTCCTCTCGTCCCTAAATTATTATGCAGGTTGACCCGACACGGATTAAGAAAACTCAATTGACTTGATTATTAATATTGGAATAGTATTGAAAAAGTGTGTTGTTTCCTTTAATGCCCATGTGTATGTGGCCCATAATTAAAGTAGGAAGAAAAAGTAAGGGTAAAATAGTAAAAGTGATGTTCTAAAAAGGAAAGTTTCAAACAAGACAATTATTTTGGGACGGACGAAAAAGGAAAGGAAGACAATAATTTAGGGACGGAGGGAGTATTATTTATTTATTTTCAGTTAAAAAATAATTATAACTTCTTAAATAATTAAAGCAATAATTAAAGCTCATTCTATTTTAAAGCTAACTAGAATGGTTCAGTTAACTTTATTGTTTGATACTATGATTTATACATGCTGTAATGCAATCTCAAACATTGAAGCAAGATGTTCCAATTTGATTATTGTTTTATTGTTTAATTATTGCTTTAATTATTGTTTTAACTGACCAATAAAGTTAACTTCTTAAATAATTAAAGCCCCGGACCATTATAGTATTATATTTATTTCTATTTTAATTAATGTTTGATACGGTGATTGCATTATTTTACCTTTAGTAGTTAGCAGTTAGGACAAACAATAAATCATAGTATTGCTTTTGTTTAATAAGTAACTTAGAATTTAATTTGGCAATTGGCATCACCATTGTTCCTTTTAGTTTATTTATTTTTTCAACAAAGACTTTTTGATCCGATGGCCCAATGGGCTTTGATGGGTTGGGCTGGGCTTGACTTTTCTTCGGCCCTAGTAAAATTAGGGCCGGCTCAGCCCGACCCAATATTAAGTGTTGGCCCGATGGATTTGCACTGGACCGGCGCAGCCCAGTCCATTGCCAGCTCTAATCACAACCCATTACCCACCTTAACCCGACCACGATTGAGCTGGTGGTCTTGTACTTCGACTGTGGTTATAATGATGCCGACAATACATGACGATGGTGTTTGTTGAAGGTTGAGGCAGTGTCGGCAAATGCTAGTGGAGGTTGTGGCGATTGAGCTGGTGGTGGCCGACTCCGGTAGTGGTGATGATGACGCCTGCAATACATGGTTGATGGTGGTCGCCAGTGGTTAGCAAACAGTTGTAGCCGGTGTTGGCCAGTGGTGGAGGGTAAAAATGTAAAACCAATGTAATTCTTCACCCATGGGTTAGTGGGTTCAACCTGCTCTAACCCGCAAAAAATATCTAATAAAAACTGGTAACTCGTTAAAACCCATTATCTTAATGGGTTGAATTGAACTGAGTAGTGCATTGCTGGGTAATGAGTCACAATTGTCAGACGTGTTTTAACTATTGAATTTTTCAAATATAAACTTTTTGAATTGACAAAGAGAATAATATTTATCTAGTTGGATGCTTAAATTTGAGAAAGTACTATCAGCACTCTATTTTTCAGTTGGAACAGTTAGTAGGTAAAGAATTAGGTACAAACAAAATTAAGCATCCATGAAGTGTCATAGTTGAAATTTGGAATGTTAATAGCGTCTCCCCTAATGTTGTGCCTTTTTCCCTTTGGTCATCCTACCATGAGGACTTCTGTGTAGACAAAATCACTAAAACACTTGTGCCTCCAAGCAGTAATATTAAGTTGCGGATAATCGAATGGATCAACGAGCCATTTGACATTCCGAGACATTATGCTTAGATCGAGAAAGAAAACGAAATTTGCAGGCAGCAATACAACCTCGTACGAAAGGATGGCGTGGATGGAACATCCCGTAAACAAACAACAAAGCTATGGAAGGAATGAAAGATGCAGGAGCATTATTCGGTGGAGATTGATTCCATTGTTTGGGTTGGTGGAGGTGTGATTTCCACCAGATTTGATGGAGGATAAGAATCACCAGCCCTTTCACGGATTTCCCTGTATTCTTGACATACAGCACACAGATGACAGAAAAAGTGAGTTACAAAGTCTCCACATGGTCCTTCCTGCATCAGAATCAACGACGGTAAAAACCAGTGAGAATTGGAATGAAATTCAGAAGATATCACTAACAGGTTTACCACCAATGCTCTCAGTCCATAGAAGCAAAATGCCCCCAAGAACTCGTAACCACACAAGCTAATGATATTACAACTATTGAACCAAGAACTCATATACATAAATAACTGACATCACATTAGAGAAAAGATTCAAGCTCCATGGCTAACTAAATGCAGCAGCAAAAGAAAAAAGAAAAATAAAACAATAAACGAACTACAAGATTTAATTATTTAAGGGAAAAATAGGACACCCCTCCCCCCAAACCCCGAAATAGTATTTTTTGTGAGGAAGAGCCTCCTTGTGGTATGAAAAGCTTAGGGTCACTGTCTTCAGTGAGTTTAGAGGAACGGAAACATGTAAAATGACCAAATGCCCACACATATATGCAAGTCTTTGCATAACCTTCTTGAAACTAAAAGGGGTTATATGCAGTGACGGATGCAAGGCAAAAGGGATTGTATGCAGTGGCGGAGAAACTGGGGCTAGGGATTCAAACAAGGAGGATGACTGGTTGGTGGAGGATACTGATGACAGAGAAAAAGCAAAAGGAAATCAATAACAAAAAAAATAAAAATGATGGAAGCACTGGTAATTCAGTCATTTTCAAGTCACATTATGATCATGAGACCTGATTTCATCCATTTTCCTAATGAAATTCTAACGAAAGGGCTTACTTTTACTAGCTGCATGTCGTCAAGCACAAACAATTTGTGCCTACTTCAATCCAAAATGAGTCATTTTTGGGGAACTTGCAGAAATTACCTGTTTACTTGGATTTAAAACATTTCTCTCTTTCCTCACGAAAGGTAAAATGATGCATTTCTTTGATGATTGTAATTGATCTATGATATTAAATCCTACAATTTGCTTTCCAGATTCTTTTTCTTTTTAACATGAGAAGTATTTTTTGAAAACCAGATATAATATAATAATTCAAGCTTGTTTGAATCCACTTAAATTAGAAGTGACATTCATTTCAGAACCGTGGAATAGGAAGTTAGGAACCAATAGGCATTATCCATGTCAACAGCCCCCCTTATCATTAAGACCCGCATAACCACAAAGGCCACTTACTCATGAAATATTGCACTAGGATGACTCGAATTCAAGTAATAAATGAAAGCAAGCCACTATTCTCAGCAATCCGGAAACAATAAAGCATCAAACTCAAGGATGCTCCTCCACCCTCACCACAGCAAATGTCACCAATATACCAGTTTCTGATGTACAACGAGACCCATGAATCCTTCCCAAGAAGGCGCCTGCACAAACGGCCCCTGAAACCTCTCACCCACTGCATAACTCATTCCCCTAATTGTCCACTTCACTTCCCCTCCCTCTCTTTCCAATGAAGCAACTACCCAAAGAGGAAGCAGCCACCACCAGAACACTTCTCGCCACACACAAATACCCAAAAGTTAATTAAAGTTGACCAACTGGCCCCACGCCAACTTCTGAGAGGAAGGTTGCCCAACCCTTATACAACTCCAATGAGGAGACCAAATGAGGAGCCCAGCACCGACTTACCTGCCTTCATCATCATCATTTAACCCCTCTTAGTAGTCCTGGAAGTAACACCGACCCAGTTGGTGTAATCCCGCTTACCTCCATAATTACGTTGCTTTGATACACCAAACTAGCGGTTAACTAACTCTTCAGCTACACCTTCAGACTCAGCAAACACATCATAGATTTCTGGTGTGATCCAAGCCAGTAAACTCAACCTTAAAGTGCATGATGGCCTGATTCACCAAGAAGCTAGAAGATTTCTATGATCATAGTTTTTGCTCACTAACAAGTCAGGCAATGCATGGACCATAATGATACAATCTGCGCTCCGAAGATTCTCCGTGTGACCCCCGTCTCCTGAAAGAAGTTGGTCCTTCCACCAGTTGGACGAACAACAGCTGGGTCTATCAACTTTTATTAAACACCACTGGCAATCACACCGCTCAACATGTAGCCGCATGACATCCACAACCGGGATGACCAAAGGTAAACTAAGTTCATAGTCCCTAATGAATTCATCAAAACCTCTCATACTCGCCATGAACCCCAAACCCCCTCTTCTCACACAAATGAAGTATCAAATAGAAGTCACCCCCTAGATACCACCTCGACCCACACAAAGCTGATGCGTCCTACAACTTATCCCAAAAGTAGGATCTAAATTAGGATGAGTGGGGCCAAACTCACTCAACCGCCCCCTCACTACTAGACAAACTGTGAAGGAGGAGCCATTAACCACCTCCTTACGAGTTGTGAGACAAGAATCCCAAATGACAATGAACCCTCCTGATGCCCCACTAGACGAAAGAAACTCATACTCCTTAAAACAGGTCAAGGGAGGCCTTCAACTGAAGCTCCTTAAACTTCCTTCTCTAAGCTCGGTTACCCAAGCCGCAACACTACCTAAAAAAAATTGCCACTCTGTCAATCATCCTACTTGGAATTGCCATTTAGCTGTTTGAGGAATTCTGTCTTTAGGTGTTGGATGATGGCTAGCCTAGTATGGCTGTTGAAAACTTCTGGCTGAGGTTGGTCTTTTGCTCAATGGTTGCCTTGTAGTTGGTGTTCTGTGTTTGATCTTCCAATAATCTCAAGGTTTGGAGTTGTGGAGGCTATGTGTATTCTGGGGTGTCCGGTTATGGAGGCTTATTTTGGGTAAATCAATATTTTGTTAGGTGCTAGCTATGTGTTCTGGGTTTTCTTGGTCCTCAAGGCATATTATTAAGTTTTCTTTAAATTTATAAACCTATAAGAGAGTATCGGATTTTCCAACAACCAAGGAAATTTAGAATGACAAGATGAATTCATAGAAATATAAGTGATACAGCATCACAACTCACCAATACTTAATTAGTAATGATCAGTCTTATAGGTATGCAATTGCCAATTAGTCAAAATATCTGTTATTTGGCACAATTAAAGGCTTCAATCTTATAACCCAAGCGAATTAAGAAGTGAAGTTCGAGAAACATTAACCTCCTGATGTGGGAGCAATAAGGATAGTCTTTTTATTTCTGTTGTCTTTTGTTTATGTCATGTTTCAGGCATTACTGGGTATTTCAGGAACAGTTGTTTTATTAGGATACTTCATGTATTATCAGTTAGCTTCTAGAATTAGGGTTGGGCTCCTGGTGGTTTGCCTTCAACCCTGCAGCCTAAATTATCGATGCAAGTCCTATCTTTTCAATCAGTTTTGGATTACTCGAATTTTGTTTTGGTGTATTGGCAAATCCAGCAATCAGATATGCTTCTCAATAGACTGCCATTCGACTTCGAGTATTGGATCTCAATCCGTCCAGCATAAATTTGTATCGGAGCAAAAGCTCAGCAGTTCAATTATCATCCTGCTCACGAAATTGATCCCATAGCTAGCCAAGAACCTAAAGCCACTTGTCAGGGACAGTCGCAAGTTCAGTTCATCACAGAAGCAGATCAGTTCCCTAACACTAAATCCTTTCCACCACACCCTCAACTGAAAGTTTCAGGGTTCCACTCTTCTAAATCCTACATAACATAACAAACATTGTATACATCTACAAAGTCTTCATACCTTCATCAAAGCGTTGATAGAAGACAAGAAGCATATCAATGATCAAAAAAGGTTAAACCCGGGGCTCCTTGAAAACACAAACAGGTCCTGTAGGTTAGACATCCATTGAGCCTCTAATCAAGACTGTTAATAACCAATAATGCAAAGAATGTAAGAAATGATGTGCTTATCGCTCAAAGCCCAAGTTACTGGCTATAATAGGGAAAACTAAAAGAACAACGACCATTGTAGAAAAGGAGAAATGCTTGGGACCAAATTACAATCAAGAAAAAACTAAAAGAAAACTAAAATGAAGCTCATAGAAAAATAGAAAAATCAGAAAAAAAAAAAAATTTAAAGTAAAGGAAAGGAAACAAAATTCTTGCAGCCGGCCACAAGTTGTTGGGACAAAGGCCAAAGTTGACTGAAAGAATGTTTAATTCACGAAGTTGGGAACAGGTAGAATATCACTGGAAAACCACAGAAAAAGCATACCTGCAGGTTATACTTCGTCCGTAATGCCCTGCGGTAGCCACAGGCATAACATGCAACAAAACATCCAGGTACCCCCAGCAGAATGTCAATGCCATCAGTTAAGAAGCAGCAGAAAGTATTGAGAAGAGCCCATAAAATAAAATGGGTCATGCATGACCCCGCGAAAGTCCCAGAACCCAAAAACTCCGCGTTCCTTCCAAATAGAAAGCAAGGAAAAAGAAGACCTACACAACCTGAGCAGAAATAATAGGCTACACTTAGAATAACTTTCAGAATGGCAATCAACAGAATATCATTTGCCAGCACAGAAGAAACAGAGAAGAATAGAGAACATCTAAAAGCATACAGAATGTCATCATGCACACTTCAAATATCACATCATCTATGGAAGCCTCATTATGGCATTCTTGCACAGCCAAACAACATCCCTTTATGTTTTTATTTTAAGTAGAAGTGACATATAACAAAATTTCCAAATAAAATCAGTTACAGACTATCAGTAGGGGCGAGAGCAATATTCACATCTCTAAGAAAAACTCTACCTAAACCACAAAATATAAATGAAGCCACTCATGGAAAGCGTCAGAACCCTCAAAAACTAGCTACCAAGTTACATTCCCTAAGTCAGTAATCCTTGAACAAAGTTGAAGTAGCACCAAAGCTTTAACTCTAGTATATTTTAAAAGCCCTCAAATATCACATCCTCTTTGGAAGCCTCAAAACTATGGCATTCTTGCACTGCAAACAACATCCCTTTATGTTTTTATTCAAGTAGAAGTGACGTATAACAAAATTTCCAAATAAAATCAGTTACAAACTATCAGTAGGGGCGACAAGGAGCAATATTCGCATCTCTAAGAAACACTCTACCCCAACCACTAAATATAAATGAAGCCACTCACGAAAAGCGCCAGCTAAGAAACTAGCTACCATGTTACATTCCCTAACTCAGTAATCCGTGAACAAAGTTGAAGTAGCACCAAAGCTTTAAATCTAGTGCTCCCTCGTTCCTAAATAATTGTCTTCCTTTCCTTTTTTGTCCGTTCCAAAAAATTATCTTGTTTTAAACCTTCTTCTTCAGAAAAACACTTTTATCATTTTACTGTTACTTTTTCTTCCTACTTTAATTATGATCACATACACAAGGGCTTTAAAGGAAAGTACATACTATACCAATATTTATAATAGAGTCAATTAGTTTTTCGTAATCCGTGTGTTAGTCAAACAAGATGATTATTTAGGAACGGAGGGAGTATATATTAAAAGCACTCAAAAAGAATCTCCTGATCTTCCATAACCAAAAGCACCAGAAAAGGAAAAAATGTGCAGCCTTCTACCCACCCACCCAGCTTGACTAGTAAGGCCAGCACACTAGCACCAACCACTTCCAAAACAGCATACCCTTCAGTGCATCTGCCAACATCCACCAAAAACAATCATAATAAAGGACCAACAACCCCAGGCAAGAGGGTGATGGGGGAAGTGCTTAAAGCATATCTAGTCCACCAAAAATAATCATAATAACGGACCAACTACGCCAGGCAAGAGGGTTATTGGGAACGTGCTTAAAGCGTATCTAGTTCATTTACCTTATCTATGAAAATTAACAATGAGAACGCACCCGGCCCTATAGTGTCCACTGTAAAAAATGCTCAATATGGAGGCACGAGAAGCAAAAGTAGTCATCTTTAAAAGTCACCCTATGTCCCCAAATTGCATTCCAGGTATGATCACCTGAACTAAAGCTCTATAAGAAGACAATGCCTCTAGAAACCTAATAAAAGCATCCACCAGCAAGAATTCGCATAGGAAACAGATGCTGCATGCATTAGATCACCCTATCAACAAAAATTAACAATGAGCATTCCCCTGGCCCTAAAGCGTCCATTGTGAAGATACTCCCTAAAGAGATGCGAGAAGTAAAAGTAGTCATCTTTAAAAGGCACCTTGTGTCTCCAAATTGCATTACAGGTAAGATCAACTGCACAAAGGCTCTATAAGAAGACATTGCCTCTATTTAAAAGCATCCACCTGTAAGAATCCGCATAGGAAACAGATGTTTCACGTTCCAGATCAAAACGTAGCATATTCATTAGTAGCAATATTTTTTTTGTGACAGTAGGTGAATGCAAAAAATAGAACATTCAGAGACACTCTCTTTACTACTACTACTTTAAAAAAATGCACCTTGCACAAACTCGTGATATAATCAAGTGGGGTCACAAGAACAAGGCAGTAAGTAGCATACAGCTCTGCATATCATCACAACAAGCACATATTCCAGAAGACCACTGTGACGGGCCATCAACGACGCCAGCAGGAATAGGGACAGGAACTGGAGCAGGGGCATCTTCATCATTTTCGCGTGGAACAATCTCTGCTGCTGCTTCTGGATCTGACTGTGACAAGGGAACATAAGGAGGTGGCATGTAACGGCTCTGGCCTTTCATTTTCTTTCAATCACTTAGAGAACACCACCAGCATTCTGTAGAAACCCATCCTACAATTATTATAACTAGTCATAGGGGCATACACAGTCACACACACACACACACACCCTACTCATCAAGAATCGAACCTACCAATTTTACGGAAAGATCAAAATTACTCCCTCTGAACGAGTGACACTTTTCGGTTTTGCTATCAAGTGCCATTAAGCTTCTATTAATAGAAGTAGTTGCATTGAAAGCCATTAATAATACACTGAAAACAATCCCCAATACATTGGTAATAGTTCCCAACGTAAAAAATTCCCTAAATGGGAGACCTTAACAATCGATGCAAGACACTTGTTAGCAAGACCCTTTTCGAAACATCAAATCATATCCACGATGTAATTTACCAAAAACCAACGTTGTTGACTATTATAATTTAATGTTTCACCTAATTTAGAATCGAAATTTTCAATTTCTATGAAAAACTAAAAAGTGACACTCTGTTTAAGGAGATCGAGGGAGTACGAAAATTCGTGCAATTGCTTCGGTTTGTTGCTCTTGTTTCATTCCAACTAGTCTAACATGGAACCATTTACAATAATGCCAAAAATTAGAGGGTTTATATCAGAGAAATTTTTTACAAAACAATTTACGTTGGAAAACACAAATTGATAAATAAAGAAACTGACCTGCAAATAAGATGCCGCGTTGCAGTTGGGCCGAGCAGGAAACGCTGATCGGGTTATGGATATCAGATATGGGGGAGAAGTGTGCGCCGGAACCGGAGAAGAAGGTGGGAGAGAGAGCTGAGGAGAGGAAAGAACTTGAGCAGTGGAGGATACAGGAATTCGGAGGGAGAGAGAGGTGATGGGTAATTCGGTTTTCTTATGATTTAAAAAAAAAATTCAATAACGAAGTTTATATTAAAAAAAAATTCAATAAAATACATAAAAATATATTTCAGATCACCTACCTTAAACCAACTTTATTTTTTAGATTATATACATTTATTAAAAAAAATACTACATATATTATTGATCATGACAAAAAGATATTAGTGACCACGTTGATTTCACGTGGTATCAAGTGTAATCTAAGTAAGATTTTAGCCAGATGTTGCTAGGACAGTTTTTGAGTGTTCTGGAGTTGTTCTTGGGTTGTTCATGAGCTAAGATAAATTTGTGTCATGTGATCAACAGCAAAACACCGTTAGGGAGTTGGGAGTGTCCCGACTATAACCATCCGGTATAGGAATGTGTATATAGTATGTTATGAAAACTTGATTCACGGAGCTTGGTCTATGAATGAAGTTGTAATGATTTATTTCAAAACTGTGAGTAAAGAGAGGAGAGTAAGGTGTGTGTGAAGTGTGAAGATTGAATAGAGAGAAGAGTGAGTGAGGTACCAAATATTTATAGGTTGGTATATGGAGTGAAGAACAAGTCGAAGGGAACAAAAGGGGGGACAAATCAATACAACAATTTTGTCCTCTTGCATAGTCAGCGACGGTAGCAGGCGCAGAGATCGTGGTCGCCTGGTCATACGGTGGTCATTTGTATCTTTCTGTCAGTAAGTGGGAGAGTGGCGCAGAGCTCTAACTTGTTAGATGCGCGTCTCTAAGTAGCCAATGAGATGTGACTGCGAAGGGTGAGCGGGTGAACGAGTGCTCGATTTGGGCTGTGACTTGGAGAGCATCAACTTCAATACTCGCTAATGTGGTGAGCTCGCGTTCTATTCTCAACATGATTCTGTTATGCTTGCTAATGATGTGGTCGTTCTACTCATGTCGTCGGGTGGCTGGCTGATCCTCAACAATCTTAGAAGGTCTATTCAACTTAATACGTGGAGCTGAGGTCGGTCCACGTAGGTCGATTCAGGAGAGTTCCTTAACTTATATTCTATCTGTCCTAAAATTACTGTCTTGTTTGATCTGACACATGAATTAAGAAAAAATAATTGACTTGATTATTAATATTGGTATAATTTGTAATTTTCTTGAATGCGCATGTACATGTGACCCATAATTAAAGTAAAAAAAAAAAGATTAAATGGTAAAATTATTGTCTTTAAAAAAATTTTCAAACAAAATAATTAATTTGGAATAGACAAAAAAAAAATATAAACAAGACAATAATTTTTGTACTCAGGGAGTATTTAAGTGGGGTCACGTCAACCGATATTCTGACACATAAATTTGCCATCGGATGAGCGACAATGAAGATGCAATTTTCCCTTCTTTTTTGTTTCTTTTCATTTTTATTTTTTTAAATGGTCTATTATTGTTTTATAAATGACCATGGACTATCGTTTAGTAACTGATTTGATCATGTACTCCCAATATTCTAAATTTAATTAATTTATTCACGAATTAAGTGCAATGTAGTCATTCTAACTAATGACCTATCCATTTTTTTAATGGTCGTTAACTCTCTATTCTATTTTTTAACAGGGGTGCTGATACGATCTACGTGAGCGATTTTATGAGGGGTATCCGAGTTCGTTACGTGCACACCATGCGTTCCTTTGAGTTTCTGGGCTTGAAGACTTCTGACCATCCTATTTTTAACAGGGTTACTGATATGGTTGGAAGTCTTCAAGCCCAGATGTGCAGGTGACTAACTTAAATACCTCTCATAAAATGGCTCATGTAGCACACATTAAAAAATAAGATGAAGAGTTAACGACCATTAAAAAAATGAATGTGCCTTTAGTTAAAAGGATTATATTGCACTCAATTTGTGAGTATATTGGTTAGATTTAAAATATAGGGAGTACATGGTCAAATCGGTTATCAAACGATAGTACGATGGTCATTTATATAATTTTTCAAAAAAAGAGAGGCTAATTACATCCTTAATTTTGCTCACTCATGGTTTAAAGTAGCAAAATTTGCTCGCAATTAGTTATTCTAATAGATGGCGTTATGTTTTGTCTGTTAAATGATCGTGTGTATCATACATGGCACGACCACATTTTACTTAGGATATTCAACTTATGGGGTTCTTTTTCATTCTCAAATAGGATAAATATTATTATTAATCTGTGTACTATTGGTGCCCTCACTATTAATGCTACCTCTTCCGGGTTAAATTACGATGATACAAGCTATTTATCCGAACCACTTATCTTATTAAGCTGAATGCTTAAAAGCATACCAAACAAATTTTCTTAAGTATTATTAATCTTATCCGATCAAGGTTTCACATTGTTAGCCTTTTATTTTATTTTATTTTGTTTATTATTATTTTTTTTAAAGGTTGGAGGGGACATAGACCTTACCCTAACCCTTATTATTAAGACTATATGATGCATTTGGTGTGACTAGAACAAATTGTTTGAATACCCAACCTCTCCGTTGAGAGTAGTGAAGTACCAGAGTAGCTATGATGTAAAGCTTGAACAGTCAACCTCTCTGTTAAGAGAATTGAACAGTACTAAATGAGCCTTTGGTGAGACTTGAACAACGGTACCTCTGGTAAAGCTTAAACACCCAACTTTTTTAAGAATCAGGGTGTCATCTCCCTTTTATTTATTATTATATGATTTTAATAGTTTTCTTTTTTTTCTTAGAAAGTTAAATCATTTATCTTTCTTCTCAAAAAAAAAAAAAAAAAGAAGAAATCATTTCTCTTTCCTAATCCTTTTATTTATGTTCTTTTTTCCTTGGCTCCTCTCCCAAATTTTAGAGGGAAAACACACAGCTTACTCTGCTCGCCACAAGCAACATCATGGCTGTCCTAGCATTACCCAACCTTCAACAACCAGCACTAAAGTCCATAGGTGTTCATCTCTCCTTTACTTTTTTGAATACGAGTTTTTCAAGAAAATCTTGACTGTCAAAAAGTTAAACAACTCCTTTCAGTACTTTAATTACTTGATGTGTTGCTGAGTTCTACTAAAATTTGCATCTTTTTGTTTAAGAGCATCACCAATGTGTTGCTGAGTTCTACTAAAATTTGCATCTTTTTGTTTAAGAGCATCACCAATGCAAATATGAATGTGAAAAAAATTGGGTGCTATCTAAAATTTACACATTTTTCAAAAAAAAAAAAAAACCTCTCCAATGCAATTGTGGAAGAGGGTTGTGGATATGAGGTGTCAACTAAATTGTTTCTCATAGGTTATGAGATTATTGATTATTTGACATTTAATGCAATTGTGGAGGAGGAATGTGAAGAAACTCTTGTATTCACATTTCTCCCCCACAATTGCATTGAAAGTCAAATAATCAATAATCTCATAACCAATGAGAAACAATTTAATTGACACCTTATATTCACAACATTCCTCCACAATTGTATTTTAGAGTTTTTTCCTTCGAAAAATGTGTAAATCCTAGGTGACACCAATTTTTTTTCATATTCACATTTTTATTGGTGATGCTCTAAGTAGCAACCTTTGTAGACTTGTGTTTTGAATCACAAAATCCTCCTGGGAAGGGTGACAAACTTGTCACGACCCGACCTGAGATCCTATGTGGTATCTTGTCCGGTGCGCGAGATGGGAACACAAAAATGCATATTTCAAAATCATTTTCGTGCAAAAATCCTGAAATGCAAGTGTATGATTTTTAAAAGTAAATCAAAACCTCAACGGCAACACAATAAGCCGGAGAACAACATATTAGCTAGCCAACAAACCCACGAGCTAGAGAGCCCAGGATAAACATAAATTCATAACAAAGTGCGCGGAATAAGAGTTAGCAGGATAAATATAAATTCATAACAGAGTGCGCGGAATAAGAGTTAGTAGTATATACAAGGCTTGACAACCATGTCGGTAACTACAAAAAAATATCAACCAATAACAAGTGCGTGACATCTACCCAACTTTACATTGTTTAGATAACAAGTACACCCTCGACCTCACCAAAAGAAGAGTACAGAGGCTCAAGGAGCATCTACCCAAAAGAATGCCTGACGAGCTCACCGAAGACGACGAAAGCTTAATAGGGGGTTTCTCGCCGGATCGGGATCTAAGGAAAATAAATAAACAATGGACGGTGTGAGTTTAAAACTCAATAAGCTACTAATACAACAATATGGCATGCGAGATGTGAACATTAATAAGAATCATGCATAACAATATTTGTCATAACAAGATAAATCTCGAAGCATCATAGATAACAAGTATTTTATAGCAATACATATCACATAGCATGCATCTCACGTAGGAGCAATATGTAAACACATATAAAAGGATACCGTCGAGGTACACCTCCGACGTACAAACTTCTAACCAACCAACCAATAATACCAATGTAAAAACCGTTGATGTCGTTCTCGATCATCGAACTCATAACCAAGTATCATAGTGAATCGTTTTCCGTATTCACGTCGACGTGAAGACTCAGTCCCCACGACCCAAGAAACAATCACGGTATAGCTTACCAAGGTCGCGTTTATTCCGTACAACACTTAGCGCTATAACCCCTACCGTGGCCAACGGTAGGGCGAGGCCCAGTGTATTGGCCTTCGGCTATTACGTAGCCTCGGCTCACGCAATAACCGAGCGTCAATACACCTCCAACAAATATGCCATGGACTTAACAAATGCTCAAATAGATGTTTACTCGACACATTATCACCAAATAAACCAAATGCTTAAGTAGATGTTTACTCAACATTTAATAAAAACAAGTTATACTCCAAAGTAGGGAGTACAACGACATGCTCATATAGGTTAAGTGAATCTACTACACATAACCATTTAACTAACAATATTTCTGAAGAATAACACAATACCAATAATCGTATATCGTGTAACCAATAGCCCACGGGTATCTCGAATCCTCAAGGGCTCACAAAACTCACACATGATCACATTCATTATTAAATTCTAACCGACTCCGTTTGAGTCATTTTTAGTTTCTAATGATGTCGAGTTATGAAAGTGGTCTTGTACTTTAAACCTAGCACATTAACGCCCAATCTCGAATACCCAACATGATAGAACATTTATTATCAACATATATCCAAGTCCACAATGATATTTCATGGCACAACCAACACATTCACAACTTAAGCATAGTAACTTCATATACTAAAAGTGTAAGATGTCAAATGAGACATTAATCAAGAAGAAGAGGGGGTGGTAGTAGCTTACACTTGAAGAACAAACTAAGGAGGAAGAACTCAAACCAAAAATGAAGTCTCCTCAAGTCTCTAAGGCTTCTCATGGTTGAATCTCCAACTCTCAAGCTTGGAGTCTTGAGAAATCAACACTACACTTCCTAAAAAAAACGTGGGTGGAGAAGAACACCCAAGATTCCACCATAGATCAAAGATGTTGTTCGGTTAGAAACGATCCCCTAGTCGTGCTCTACACTCTGGTGAAGACGGATCGTGATTTCGACACCGAATGATCAAGATGTCCCAATTTCTTTCTTCAAACTCTCTTAAGCTCTCTCTCTAACTCTCCCTATGTTCTAAGGTGTTTAGGAGGTGAAATGAGAGTGTTAAAGACTCTCTTGGGGGTGTTTAAGTGGCTGAAAAGAGGGGTAAAACCGGCCAAGGGGCGTGGCAAATCGTGAGCCACTCAAAGTTTTAAGTTATAAAGAGATAAAGTTTTTCTCGGGTAAGCTGAGTTGAGGCAGGGCGATTGCTCTGCCCTTGCCCAGGGCGATCGCCCTTCTGGTTGCAGAGCGATCACTTTGCCCCTGTCCAGGGCGATCGCTCTGCCCTCTGGATGTAGGGCGATCGCTCTGATCTCCCTAGGGCGATCGCTCTGTGCCCAGTGTCTCCGAACTCTCCGAAAATGCCCCGAAACGCTCCCAAAATGATTCTAAGTCTATGGGGAGGTCAAAACACTCGAGAAAGGTTCTCGAAAAGACCAATTAACAACACAAGAAGTTCAGCGCATCTCAAGTACGAACAATTACAAGAATTAAATAACAATTCAAGGCATACGAACGCATGAAGTTAAACATGAATCGTGAATGACATTTGAATGGCATGAAACATGCAAGGTATATAAATGTCATAAGTGATATAAATGATGCAAATGAAGCGGGTGTTACAAAACTGTTATTCGGAGCTCGAATTGACGAATTCAGAGTGAATTCTCTATGAATCCTCAAATTCAAAATTTTGAATTCACATATTATATCTATCCTCTCTAAATTTGATGGATTTGGCTAGATCTAATGTTAATTAATTCAATGAGGTTTTGTAAGATTTTGGTCCATAGAGATAAATGTTAGAGGAAGAAGGTAAGAGCTCGTTTGGTCATGCGTTTTGACCAAAACGCAGGAATAAAATTAAGCGTATTTGCAGGAATTGTGTTTCAATACTGCGGCAGAAAGAGCTACGTTTTAAAATGCTGAAAATCTCAGCTTTTTTTAAAAAAAGCCAGGTTTTAAAACGCTGCTAGGAAAAAAAGGTTATATTTTGAAGTGATATCCCAAATGCATTTATAAGAAAAAAATTGCGTTTTAAAAATGCTGCACCAAACGAGCTTATGATTGTAGTTCCAACGCTGCACCAAACGGGCTCATGGTTGTAGCAGTAACTTGCGACGCTATGAGAGGGTATCAAGGGAGTATGTGTCAACTAGGGGAGCAGATTTTTTTTAAAACTGGACCGAATTAAAAAAAGTGGACCGAACCAATATGTACTTTTGGTTTGGTTCTAGTTCTCAGTTCAAGTAGAACAGATCATTTAGTTCGGTCCAGGTTTTAAGAATTATAGATTGGTTCTGGATCGGACCGGATTAATGTATATATATATATATATATATATATAATATACTCCATCAGTCCTCAAATTATTGTCTTGTTTGATCTGACACATGGATTAAGAAAAATCAATTGACTTGATTATTAATATTGATATAGTGTGTATGTTAGGAATATGCCTATGAAACAGTTGATACATATGTTTGCACATTCCAACATAGTGATTTACTTGTTCCCATTACAACGCATGTTTCACAAGTGGCTAAAAGGGTTGTGTACCGGTTAGTGTGGCAGCTTGATGAAACAATGCATAGGTCATTAGACTAGGAAGTCTTTGTACATGTCCGAGTCTTTGTCCTACCGAGAAAAGATAACTCTTCATATGGATTAGCTCTACTAGTGCCAGCAGACATGTCTACCAGCAATGTCTCACCAGTAGACATCTCTACCAGCAATGTCTTACCAGCAGACATCTTCACCAGCCATGTCTTATCAGCATTCTTTACCACAGCAGTTTTACATCGACAGATCCTAATATCAGCCATGCTCTTCATCAGACAACTGCCAAGAAGCTGATAATCATTAAGAGGAACATCGGTCGTTGCTCAAACTACAATTTAAAATAGATCCATTACAAGATCTTCCTAACAGCATCGATGTCTATGCTTTGACTATTATTCAGAAGACATTTTCTCTTTCGCGTATTGGTTCCAGTCTCCAAGGCTACATTCCATAAAAAGCCAAACACAGTGCGCTACATCCCAGGCCTGCATGACACGTCCCATCCTAACAAGCCTGAATCACGGATAGACTTCAAGACAAAGCTTAAACAGAAGGTCTTTGCCCAACAATCCACAAAGTGCACTCTGATGCATTAACAATCCAGATCGCTAACGGGCAAAAACACATCCAAGCTCCAACGACTACGACTTCATCTTCTACAGCCTATAAAAGAAGACTCTCATTCTCACAATTAAAGAAGTATGTGTGCGTGCGTGTGGTGGAATGATCTATGTGCTTTCAATCTATAACCACACTGAGTGAGAAAACACAAGTGTAAACACAAACACTTTGTGGGAGAGAAAACAGAAATTCCTAAGGCGAAGAAGCTTTGCTTGATCAAGAACTTTGTTCTTGATTTGAATTCTTTCTTCTTTCGAAAGACTCAGTCTCTTCAGTTGCTACACTTCAAATCCACATCTAGAGACCAAGCTTCCTGTAAGTCTTTGAAGACTGATCAAGCTTGAAGATGTCCGATGAAGAACCAGAGCATAATAATCTAAACTGCATTCATATCGGCAGACTTATACTACATTATAAGGGCTGTCGATTGTGCAATGAATTGTCATCACTCTTGGCCGAGTGCTTAGCACTCAGTTGTTCAAATACTTGTTATTTAAACAATACCTAATGTTCTCTTCTCACATCACTCTAACTCTAGCAATTCTCTAGTCCACCCTCCAAGGGGATTAGGAACTGCTAAGGTTAGAGTTCTAGTTATGAGTCTTCTCGACATCCCAATTGACTTTCCTTCTACCCCGGGTAGATTGCTAGGATAGAGAGTCTAGGTTGATGTACTAAGCATGATTGTATTTGAGCAAACCTCTGCTGAATTTTAATAATAAATCATATTTTGTTACACTCAGCCTTTACTTATCTTACCTGTAATTTATGATATGTATCTTATGCAATCTGATTTTGGAAAGTAATTGATGCATCTAATACAAGATTTTAGTTTGCTGTTATGATAAACATGTACCTATTTGCTTACAACTGCTTTAAATCTTGACTGTTATACTTACGCTACTTATTCTTCCGCTGCTTAAATTCTTCTATACCAGCTAAGTATAACAATATCTTCCTACCAGCAGTCCTTAAAGTCTGCTGATGAACATCTGCCGATTTCACTATATCGGCTGTGTTGCTTAAACAAGGAAGATGATCTATTCTTATTAATTATTTCATCACTATCTTTCAACATAATTTTTAAATCTGATGAAATCTTTAATAAATGTCATATAGGCTATTCACCCCTTCTCTAGCCTATATTCTGAGCACATCTTCATGGACCTAGCAATTGGTATCAGAGCTAGTACTCTGTAAACTTCATTCCAGGCTTGACAACCTGAGAGTTTAGATCCAGTTGCTCAGATTAGATGCATAGTCAAAAAGATTTATTTTCAAAATTCTCATTTCTAAAAATCTTTTGACTGAGAGACTTGGAAGCTATTTTAAAAATACTGTTACAAATCAAAATCATTTTTGTTTTCAAAAACTTGTGAGAAAAGATTATTATGATGACTGTGTGATTACTATAGGAAAATCTTTCATATAACAAAAATATATTTTTCAACTGATATTATGAAGAGAAGTACTATAGTCAAATAGAGTTTGACTTGCTAAGGATAATGTTCGTTTTAAAATAGTCCATTTTCAAATTCATATCATATCCTCTAGCAAATGTGTCAACTTCATACTTGATGGATGAATTACTCAAGTTTACTTCTGAAAAATTGTCATCTTGATATAAGGCTAACGATTGTTTCAATCTAACACCTTTTCGAAAAAGCTTCTCAGTTCAAACACTTGTGAAATTTATGTCATCTCTAAATCACTATGAATATTAGCTTTTGGTCTAAGGACATCTATGATGAAACTGATCTTCTTCAACGAAAAGCTTCTGCTTGAAAGATACAGTCAATGAATTTATGCTCAACATCAGAACAAGTTCTTAAACTACTATGAGCAGATATGTTCAAAGGGTAAAGTGAGAAAGTAACCCTAGTCCACCGTTTCATATTATTTGGGTTACACTTATAAGCCATATTTTGAGTAATCGTTTGTGCTTATTAAGTCTCATCTGTATCATTGAATTTCTGGAGCTATTTTTAGCTCATAAATGTTGCTAATGATTTTCTATGAGTATTTAAGGCAGGAACTCATACAACCAAGAATCATAGATGTAACAACTCTCTCCATCAGCAGACATCAATTTGGCTGCTGACTTATGAAGGATTGCTGATTACTAATGGATAACCTTCTATGTCCTTCACTCACTTGAAGAAGCACAACTTCAAATCAATATCTACTGGACTACGGCGCTGTCGTATAAAAGTCTACTATTAAGTTCAAGATGTTGAGGAAGACCACCTCTTCAGCATATACAAAACAGGTTAGCAACTGCTTTGTTATATGCATACACCCATGTCTGCTGAATCTCTTGATAACTTGTTATCAGACATATTGCATAAAGTCTCATCATACCATGCTCTTCATGATATATCTATGTGTTTGTATGACTTTCTTTATGATAATGTTTTTCAAAGAACTGGTCAGCACTTTCCATATCACTTTCCATATCAGCTGACTTAAAATGGTTTTAAAACAATTTTCAAAACCTAATTGGCTGAACTTCTATATCTGCCAACAAACAGTTCAGTTATATGTGCTGACTTATAGGAGTAATACCTTTAAATGACTTGTTTCTATCCTAAGTCTATTAAAGGTTGAGGCACACTTTACGAAAACTGACTACTTCGTTTAAAGTAAAGACAATTTTCAAGATTTTTCTGAAAAATTAACTAAATGTGTTTAACCAACCAAAAGATTAATTTCACCAGATCTTGAAAATATCATTCCCTCAGGCTTTCAATTTCACTTCTATAGGGAACATTTTTTTTTTTTTTTAGGAAAACAGGGATGGCACCCTGCTAAATCTTATTAAAGAAAGAAAAGATACAAACTTGAGGGGGACAACCAGCCTGGCCCTTATAAGAGGTAGGACGGAGGAGCCTAATCTCGAAGGAGAGTACTGTAATCTTTATACATAATTCAGTAAGAAAACACTTAGATAAATACATTTAATACTTAGATATATACATTCAATACTTGTGACCATGTGAACATATACAGTCAGTACTTGAACATAGACATTCTGAAATGTATGCCTCATACATTTTTTGACATACATGATACTTTAAATACGGAGGAGAATACAAAGAAGTAGACATTAAGGAGGAGAATTATATTTTGATATGTGTCTTAATACATCAATATTTTACTTTGATCTATATAAACATTCTGAAATGTATGCCTTATACATTCAGGAAGAGAATTACTTTGACAAATAACACTTTGACATAGCATACTTTGTAGTATAATTTTTAACATTCTAAGATGTATGTCTTATACATTAAAGGAAAGTTAGATAAAGTAATCATTAAGGAGAAACACATGCATATGACTCATATATTCTAAAAATGTATATCTTATGCATTCAAAAGGAGACATACTCTAGATAGTCTATAAGAAGAGACATCTAGATACAATATATTCAAAAAGGACAACTCAGTTGGTATCACACTTGGATATATATTTTGAGAAGAAGTCTGAATAAGCCGTTGTAACAATAAGCAACTTCTAGTAATACTATTTTCTCAAACACAGCTGTTCTTCAAAGATCATTCTTGTAAAATCTCTTTACAAGCAATGAAACAACACCCTCAAGTTACAACTTGCTTGCGTACTTTACTCCCTACTTTTGATATGTATATATTATACATTATGGCTGTGCACTATAACTTCTACGCATACTCATGTT
This sequence comes from Platycodon grandiflorus, assembly GCA_016624345.1. NCBI lineage: Eukaryota > Viridiplantae > Streptophyta > Magnoliopsida > Asterales > Campanulaceae > Platycodon > Platycodon grandiflorus. Next base: position 41,408,068 of record CM028363.1, read on the forward strand.
TATAACAAAATGCCCATGTCCTTAAGGAGGAGAGTTTATAATCGCAATTTTGCTTGTGACCATTAAGGAGGAGAGTTTATATAAAAATTGACATATACATATAAGTTTAAGAAGGAGAGCTCGATATAATAGACATATACATAAGGAGGAGAGTTAGTGAGTTAGTCGACAAGTTAGTGAGTACATAAGGAGGAGAGTTAGTGAGTTAGTCGACATATAGTTTATCGACATATACATATAAGAAAGAGAGTTCTGTGTAAAGAAAAGAAAATGGCTAATCAACATGACAGATACATCCTGAAAATAGGAGGAGAGTTCTGTGTAAAGAAAAATATCTTATACTAAAAATTGACAGATACATCCTGGAAATATGGTCAACATGACTAATCAAGTTGTCCGATCATCAAGAGAAAATTCTTCAACAGCAATATCTAAATGGGAGCATCTCTCTTAAAATTACTTTCTTTTAAAAAGTCTACACAAGAAAGCGACTGTTTTTAAAATTATCTGATACTTAATCAATTCAATTAAGTATGTTAATTCAAAATTTTTTCTTGCTCAAAATGCTTCAACCTATACACATTATATCGCAAGAAAAACATCTTTATGACATACTCATCAATTATATCTCATAATTGCCTAAAAATGTTTTTGTTATTGCTTCGTATTTGTACCTTTATTTATCGAGTCTGTAAATACTTAGCAATAGATGACTATACATATGCTATTGCTTGTAAGTTCATCCTAGGGCATGCCTTGAGATAAAATGATCACTCATTGGAAGGCATGTTATTACTAAGGACTGAACATCTGCTTTAAAGAGCTGTATGTATATGTCAATTGTAGTAATGACCCCAAGCAAATAGGAGGAGATTGTTAGGAATATGCCTATGAAACAGTTGATACATATGTTTGCACATTCCAACATAGTGATTTACTTGTTCCCATTACAACGCATGTTTCACAAGTGGCTAAAAGGGTTGCGTACCGGTTAGTGTGGCAGCTTGATGAAACAATGCATAGGTCATTAGACTAGGAAGTCTTTGTACATGTCCGAGTCTTTGTCCTACCGAGAAAAGATAACTCTTCATATGGATTAGCTCTACTAGTGCCAGCAGACATGTCTACCAGCAATGTCTCACCAGTAGACATCTCTACCAAAATGTCTTACCAAGACATCTTCACCACCATGTCTTATCAGCATTCTTTACCACAGCAGTTTTACATCGACAGATCCTAATATCAGCCATGCTCTTCATCAGACAACTGCCAAGAAGCTGATAATCATTAAGAGGAACATCGGTCGTTGCTCAAAGCTACAATTTAAAATAGATCTGTTACAAGATCTTCCTGACAGCATCGATGTCTGTGCTTTGACTATTATTCAGAAGACATTTCCTTTTCCATGTATTGGTTCCAGTCTCCAAGGCTACATTTCATAAAAAGCCAAACACAGTGCGCTACATCTCAGGCTTGCATGACACGTCCCATCCTGATAAGCTTGAATCACGGATAGACTTTAAGACAAAGCTTAAAAAGAAGGTCTTTGCCCAACAGTCCACACAGTGCACTCTGATGCATTAACAATCCAGATCGCTAACGGGCAAAAACTCATCTAAGCTCCAACGACTACTTTATCTTCTTCAGCCTATAAAACAAGACTCTCATTCTTACAATTAAAGAAGTGTGTGTGCGTGCGTGTGTTGGAATGATCTATGTGCTTTCAATCTGTAATCACACTGAGTGAGAAAACATAAGTGTAAACACAAACACTTTGTGGGAGAGAAAACAGAAATTCCTAAGGCAAAGAAGCTTTGCTTGTTTAAGAACTTCGTTCTTGATTTGAGTTCTTTCTTCCTTCGAAAGACTCAGTTTCTTCAGTTGCTACACTTCAAATCCACATCTAGAGACCAAGCTTCCTGTAAGTCTTTGAAGACTGATCAAGCTTGAAGATGTCCGATGAAGAACCAGAGCATAATAATCCATACTGCATTCATATCGACGGACTTATACTACATTATAAGGGCTGTCGATTGTGCAATGAATTGTCATCACTCTTGGCCGAGTGCTTAGCACTCAGTTGTTCAAATACTTGTTATTTGAACAACGCCTAATATTCTCTTCTCACATCACTCTAACTCTAGCAATTCTCTAGTCCACCCTCTAAGGAAATTAGGAACTGCTAAGGTTAGAGTTCTAGTTATGAGTCTTCCCGACATCCCAATTGACTTTCCTTCTACCCCGGGGAGATTGCTAGGATAGAGAGTCTAGGTTGATGTACTAAGCATGTTTGTCTTTGAGCAAACCTCTGCTGAATTTTAATAATAAATTATATTTTGTTACACTCAGCCTTTACTTATCTTTCCTGTAATTTATGATATGTATCTTATGCAATCTGATTGTGGAAAGTAATTGATGCATCTAATACAAGATTTTAGTTTGCTGTTATGATAAACATGTACCTATTTGCTTACAGCTGCTTTAAATCTTGACTGTTATACTTACGCTACTTATTCTTCCGCTGCTTAAATTCTTCTATACCAGCTAAGTATAACAATATCTTCCTACCAGCAGTCCTTAAAGTCTGCTGATGAACATCTGCCGATTTCACTATATCGGCTGTGTTGCTTAAACAAGGAAGATGACCTATTCTTATTAATTATTTCATCACTATCTTTCAACATAATTTTTAAATCTAATGAAATCTTTAATAAAGGTCATATAGGCTATTCACCCCCTCTAGCCTATATTCTGAGCACATCTTCATGGACCTAACAGTGTAGTTTCCACTAATGCCCATGTGTATGTGGCCCATAATTAAAGTAGGAAGAAACTGTAAGGGTAAAATGGTAAAAGTTTTGTTCTAAAAAGGAAACTTTCAAACAAGACAATTTTTTTGAGACAGACAAAAAAGGAAAATAAGACAATAATTTAGGGACGGAGGTAGCAATAAAATCTAATACTTCACACGACAATTAGAAAATATTTAATAATGATAAAACGTTGAGAATACATACAACCTCACAAAAGAAAGATAGTACATTGATCATTCAACAATTAAGAATGTATGAGTCATATATTACAATCTGGTTCAAGCAATATAAACTAAAATGAGAAAAAAATTAGGTTCAGCAACATCAAGTCTGTGTTTGTGTGTAAACAGCAAAGAGTAATATCACATAGTATTTATACCTAAGGTTTGGGTTAGTGTTAGAAAAATAGAAATTATACTTTTTAAACATTAATTTATTATTATATATATATATATATATTACTCCTTCCGTCCCTAAATTATTGTCTTCCTTTCCTTTTTCGTCTGTCCCTAAATAATTGTCTTGTTTGAAACTTTTTTTTAAGACATCATTTTTACTATTTTACCCTTATTTTTTCTTCTTACTTTAATTATGGGCCACATACACATGGACATTAAAGAAAACAACACACTATACCAATATTAATAATCAAGTAAATTATTTTTTCTTAATCTGTGTGCCGGATCAAACAAGACAATAATTTAGGGACGGAAGGAGTACATTTTTTGAAAAAAAGGAAGGAAACACTACACTACTACATTAAGCATACTATAGTCTGTCCACCTTGCTAACAAATGTTTAAAAAGATAATCTAGACTACGATTACAAGATCAATCAAAGCTAAAAAGAAAGATCAGTTACCATTCTCAAGATTTTGAATGGTGATCTCTAAGGAGGAAAGAGAAGAGTAACTTAAAGATAATGTCTTGATTCCTTGCTTTCAATCTATCTCACCTTCCTTCTTCTCTCTATAACAACCCTTCTTGTTACTTCTTCAAATCTGTTTGATGAAAGATAGTTCTTTTGATGACTAGGGATGACATATATGCCATTGATGATGATTGATTGGTTGTGCTTCTCTAGTCTTCCACCTTTCAAGAAAAAACAAGACCTTATTTATGTGTTTGGATTGTTGGTTGAGTTTCATAGTTGGTTTCTCTTGCTCTTGATCTAGCTTGAGAAAGCTTAAGGGTGATAGAGGCTTTGCTGCGGAAATCTTTTAAGAAGGCTTGCGAATGATCACTCTGAACTCACGATTACTAAAGATTGGTGTTTATATAGGTGAGTTGATGTTTTGGGCGGCAAAATGGACAAATGGATTGAGGGCAAATTCAAGAAGCCTTCCCAAATCATTCCTAGACAAGATCCATGCAAAAAGGGGCAGCCAATGTTGTCAAAATAGCCCAAAAGTGGCTTTTCATAGTTAGGAGTGGCAGTTGGCGTGGTGCCAACTTTCAAGGAGAAGTTTCTAGAATTGGTGATGGTTGGCACCGCACCAACTTTCTTTTTAGCCACTTTTTTGTTTCTTTTTGCTTTTCTGGTCCTCAACCTTCTGTTCATCCCTTGAAACATATTAATATTACTTTAAGTGTATTTCAGGCATGAGAGTCATTAAACACAAATAAAGAGTAAAGGTACTGAACGGCCTCAGCCCTCAGCTGAACACGTGGCAGACACCGCGACATCAGAGGCGCCAGCTGGACTAAACGCCGAGGTGGCATACACCCATATCGATATATCGACCTGGTAAAAGCTCTGTTGTCAGGTTGCTAACATCTCCCGACATCCTCTCCCAGGACGTTAACCACAGGGGACCCACCGTGCGACCTGGAAACTTATCAGGCCGACTACATCAGCATCGAGCGACCTGGACACATACCAAGCTGACCTCGACGTGACCCCTCTCAGCTCGGCAAAAATGGAGTCCTCCAAGGAACAAACTCTCAGCCTGGGAAGAGTCTTATTATAACTCTATATACATCAGTCCTAAGCAGACAAGGTAACGTAATCCGAAAGACATGGGAATTGATCATATCTCGAAAACTAGCCGCCCAAGCACCTCAACTACCAACCCCGAGCTCTAATCCTCACCAAGCCAACTACCACGATGGTCGACCTGGCAGGAGGGAGGTCAATGGACTGCGGGCTGACAGTCACCATGGGGGTCTAGGGCTGACGCTCCTAGGGTGGGTGTTAAAAATCAGCTTGGGCGAAGAGTGGAAGAAAACCAAAGGCCAAGCGTCAAGGATCGCTTGGGAACCCCAGATAGAGAGCGACCTAGGGGCAACGTACACTCCAGGATGGGAACCAGAGCTCGAGATCCCAGTCCAGCCAAATCTTATAAATCCTCCTGCATCGAGCTCGACGAGGAGCGACCGCGGAGGATGGAAGAAGCCTGCAGCTACAGGTCGAAACGCAAGTCAATCCAGCACAGTACCTCCAGCAGCGACGCATCATCACATAAATACTCCAAGATCGACGGCCACGACCGCCGATCTAAAAGGAGGAACAAAGGCGAAGACCTGGAAAGCGAGGTACTGTGCAAAATGAAGGAAAGATTGGAAGCCCTCGAGAAGGGAGGAGAGAGCAAGCTGTCAAGGAATGTAACGGCAACATTCTGTAGAAGGATCAGGGATACCCCTCCAAATCACCGCCTGAAGCTGCCATCCCTGAAGAGCTACGCAAGAAACACGAATGCCCGGAGCCACGTGTCAAGCTTCGAGGCAAAGATGGGAGTATGCACTAGGGATCTAGACCTATGGTGTGTAGTGTTCATAAGCACGTTCGAGGAGGTCGTCCTCAATTGGTTCAAAGAACTCGAAGAGGGGTCCATCAGAGATTGGTGCCACTTGAAAAAGGCCTTTCTAAAGAAATACTCATCGGCAAGCGATCTCTCTAAAAAGGAGTCTGACCTCTGTGGGATCAAGCAGCGAGCTGGAGAATCCCTGAAAAGCTACCTGGACAGATTCAAACGTGTTGTGGAAAAATTGTTGAACATCCCCGAAAAAACCATAATGGCCTTCTTCCAAGCCGGGTGCCGATTTGCCAAGCTACTATCTGAAAACGGCATGCGACCACCCACTACTAGTGCGGAGATGTATACTGCCACACAAAATATTGGTAACGTCGAGAAAACCCTGGCGGATCAAGATAAGGAGGACCAAAATTCCTCGGGGACTTAGAAACAGAAAAATGAGGATAAGTCCGGGGACCAGAAGAAAGAGGGAAATGGCAGCAGAAATGGCAAAGGAAAGGGGAAGAACAAATGGGCTAAGAAGGAAGAATTTTACACCCCCTTAAACACAACTAGGGAGCAGATTATGAACGTGCTTCTGCAGGAAAACAGGATCGGCCGACCTCCACCTCAGAGAGAGACTCCTTATCCTCGCAACCCCAACAAAAGGTGCGCCAACCACAATGGCATCGGGCACACAACCGAGGACTGCATCGAACTTAAGAGAAAAATCCAGAAGCTGATCGACAAGAGGGAGCTCAGAAGATATGAACAGCGAGGAGGTGATAAAAGAGAAAGGCCAAGAGAAGCCCCGAGGGTGAACACTGATGAAGATGAGGTCCTGGTCAATACAATCACAGAGCAATGGTCGAGCATCACCAAGCTTAAGACGGCAATTAACAGTCTCAACCGTACTGTCAGCCCGCCTCAAGTTTGAGGAGACAAGGGAATAACATTCCTACCCAGCGAGCTGGCCGTCAACCCCGCAGCCAAGGGGTATGCTCTGACCATCGAAGCAAAAATTGGTAGAGGAAGGGTGAAAAGGGTGCTGATCGACACAGGAACAGGAAAAGACATTCTGTTTTACAAATGCTTTCAGGCAATCAGATTGGGAAGCTCGCATCTGACCCCGAGTGGAATCAAGCTAGAAGGCTTCACTGGACACAAAGTCGCCGTAAAAGGAACAGTCGATCTGAAAGTAGTCCTCGGTGCCAAAGACAACTCCTGCACCGAGCTCATAACTTTCATAGTCCTCGATATCCCTTCCCCGTACATCGCTATTTTGGGCCTGCCAACCCCAACAAAGTTTAAAATGGTGATCTCCCCGGCTCACCAGAGGATCAAATTCCCCACAGACAATGGGGTCGGAGAGGTAAAGAATGATCCGAAAAGTACCCTGAACCACCTCCTCGAAGAAAAGAAAGCCGAGGAAGCTCGGCTCAAGGGGAAAAGAAAAGTAACTTCGGCCCACGAAGAGTTCCACCAAGTAGACCACTGTGACAAGAGGCTGAAGTCGATAATAATCAAGGAAAGCTCAGAGAAAAGCCCCTCCGACGATCGAGCATAGCAATCAGCGCGGGCTGGCTCCTCCAGCCCGCAGACAGAGTATGACGGGGACGACGATGTGCCCGACATGTCCGGAACGGACGCCGAGCACACCAACTCGCCCCTGATCACCCAAACGCTTGAACAAAAAGGTCCCTCTACCTCGCACCTTGACAAAAGCTCGGAAGATGACCTGCCAGACATGCCCACCTCGGACACCGAGCAGGCCGACTCACACCCGGCCGCCAAAGAGGTTAAAACGAAGAAGCCTAGTAAAGTTGTCACGATAGAGAGCCTAGACCCAAGGGACCAGCCAGAGATCCAGCCCCATGAAGACCTTGACGAGGTGATCATCAACTTCGACTTCCCAGAACAAAAAAATCAAGGTTGGGCTGAAAATTGGCAAAGACGAAAGGGAGGCAATAATAGCATTTCTCCGGAAGAACAAGGACGTGTTTGCATGGAGGACAGAAGATATGGAAGGAATTAGCGAAGAGATCGCTGTACATAAACTAAATGTTGATCCAACAATAACCCCTATCCAACAATGGCCCAGAATATTCTCCCCCGAAAAGCAAGCAGCTATAAAGGAGGAAGTCGACAAGCTACTCAAAGCAAACATCATCGAAAAAGTCTTCTATCCGACCTGGATCACGAATGTGGTAATGGTCAAGAAGACCAGTAGAAAGTGGAGAATGTACGTCGACTTCATAGACTTAAACAAAGCTTGCCCCAAAAACTGGTACCCACTGCTAAGAATAGATTAACTGGTGGACGCAATAACGGGCCATAAGATACTCAGCTTCATCGATGCATACTCAAGGTACCATCAGATATGCATGTGACTGGCCGACTAGGAATTGACTGCCTTCCGAGCAGCGGGAGCCATCTATTGCTACAAAATGATACCCTTTGGGCTAAAAAATGTAGGGCTACTTATCAACACATGGTGAACAAGGTCTTCGGAGACCAGCTGGGAAGAAACGTGGAGGCCTACATCGATGGTTAAAACAAAGCAAGCCAACCACATCGAAGACCTGAAAGAAACCTTCTCAAATCTCAGGAAAAACAAGATGAAGCTCAATCCAGCAAAATGTGCTTTCAGAGTGAAAGCGGGCAAATTTCTGGGATACATGGTGAATGAGCGAGGTATAGAGGCTAATTCGAAAAAAATCCAAGCCCTTGTCGACATGAAAGCTCCCAGCTCGATCAGAGAGATACAGCGACTGAATGGAAGAATTACGGCATTGGGGAGATTTATAGCAAAGTCAGTAGAAAAGAGACTTCCATTCTTCAAAACACTAAGAGGAAGCAAGAGGTTCGCCTGGAATGAAGAATGTGACAAAGCCTTTGCCGAGTTGAAAACTTATCTGGGCAGCCCACCACTGCTGACAAGCCCGCACCTCTACGTCTACCTCGCTGCCTCAGACACAGCTGTAGCCGCAGTCCTCCTCAGTGAAAGAGGGGCAGTCCAAAAGCCAATATACTACGTCTCCCACGCACTCACGGATGTGGAGACAAGATATCTAAACGTGGAGAAAGTAGTACTGGCCATAATAATGGCAGCCCGAAAGTTGACTCATTACTTCCAGGTTCATGCCTTAATGGTATACACCGATTTCCTGCTCAGGCAAATTCTCCATAAGCCAGATATAGTTGGAAGAATGCTAAAGTGGTCTGTAGAGCTCTCAGGATACGACATCACCTATGAGCAATGCAAAGCAGTTAAAGCCCAAGTACTGGCAGGCTTCATTGCTGAAACTTCGTTTGTAAAAAAAGATCAAAGCCTGACCACCACGATGGCCGAGCTGAGCTCTCTGACAAAACCTCCCAGCCCACCCAAACAAATAAAAACGGCCAGCTCGTCACATCCTCGGTCACCTCACCATTGGTCCCTCTATGTTGACGGCTCGTCAAGCAATGCAGGAAGTGGTGCAGGCTTATCCCTACACCCACCAGAGGGGGGAGAAATCAGCAAAGCATTACGACTCAAGTTTCAAGCATCCAACAACCAGGTAGAATGTGAAGCTTTAATAGTAGGATTGGAGCTCGCAATGGAACTAGGGGCAAGCCAGGTCGTCATATTCAGCGACTCCTAGCTCGTCGTAAAACAAGTTTGGGGGGAGTATGGAGCTAATCACCCCACGTTATCAAAATACTGCGACCTAGCAAAATGCCTGTTAGAAAAATTCTAATACTGGGAGCTGAAACAGGTGGACAGAACAGAGAACACACGAGCTGATCACCTATCCAAGATTGCATCATCCAAAATCAGCGACCTCCCTCCAGATGTATGGTTAGAAACCCTCGAGACACCATCAGTGAACAGGGAGGAAGCCATGCCCATCAACTCCACCGAAAAATGCTGGATAGATGAGATACAAGATTATATTGAGCAAGGAATACTGCCTGATGAAAAGAACATGGCCCAGCTACTAAGGAAAAGAGTAGCCCGCTACACAATGATTGCTGGAATACTATACAGAAGATCGTTCACCAAGCCGCTGCTCAGATGTGTCCGACCAGAGACAGTGGAAAACCTCCTCGATGAAGTCCATGAAGGAGTATGTGGGGGCCATCCAGGTGCAAGATCTCTAGCAGACAGGATTCTCTTCCATGGGTATTACTAGCCGACCTTGCGGAGAGATGCAGAGACCTACGTACAAAAGTGTGACAAGTGCCAGAGATTTGCTAATATTCGAAGACTGCCATCAGTTCCACAAACACCAGTAGTCGCAGCCTGGCCATTTGATATGTGGGGGGTCGACCTCATAGGGTCCTTCCCAAAGGCCAAAGGAGGCTGCGAGTTCCTAATAGTGGCGGTGGATTACTTCACAAAATAGGTAGAAGCAAAACCATTGGCTACTATAACCGAGGAGAAGGCAATAAGCTTTATACATGATTGCATTTGGTACCGATTTGGCCTACTTCGAGCCATTGTTTCCGACCATGGCACCCAGTTCTCCACCAAGTTCACTGAGAGATGCAAACAGATGAACATCAAACATTGGAAGTCCTCGGTTGCTCACCCTCAAGGAAACGGCCAGGCCGAAGCAGGGAACAAGAAAATCTGATGAGCTCAAGATTTCCACGAATTTTCCCTTTAATTTCCTTTTATTTTGTGCTAATTTTTGAGTTAAATATTCTTGGAAATATTATTATTTGTGTATTTGTGCTTCATTGTAGGTCTCCAAGGTATTTACAAGCTTTCATGGATTTTAGCACAAGGTTTTAGGCAATTTTAGGCTTCAAGGTTGAGCTGCAAAGTATTCCGTCAAAGTCCGTCAAGTGTTGCAAGGCAAAATGAGCTAACGGTGGGCTAACAGAGCTAACGGAGGATGAAAATGAGAAGCCTGGGAGGGGAAGGACTTCGGGAGACAACTTAAAGAAGGAAGGGGCACCGGAGCAATTAATGGAAGTTTTCATTAATGTGTTGGCAGAACCACAGCGCGCCACGTCGCCTCCGTGTCCCTTGCCCATCTGCTGACCCGCGGTCTTCCTTACGGATCTTGGCTGATCCGGCCCATCAGCAGCCCTTCCACCCACTTCACCTCACACCTCAGCCCATTTACCCATCAGCAGACCCGCCCCCACCAGCCATTCATCCGCCCCATCTGCCATCCTCACCCACGCCCATTCCCTCTCACACACCAGCCCACGGATCAGCCAAGTTCCTCCTTTCAGCAATTCCGCCCCCAGCAATTCTCCTAGCTCTTTTCAGCCCCTAAAACTTCAGATTAATTCCCATTTTGCCACAAGCTTCCTTGATACTCTTCTATCTTCACTTAAATATCTCCAAGGAAGCCCCAAAAAAAAAGAAGTCCCCTTTTGGGGCAAGAACGCCCCTTTGGGGCAGCAGCTCTCTCTCCCCATTTTCTCTCCTTCCTCCATTGCTTGATCACCATTGAAGGTTTGGAGCTTCAAATCAAGTACCAAGGAAGCCTTTGCAAGAGATTTCAACCTCGGATCCACACTTTAATCGGTTCATTCTCTCTAATTTTTATATCTTAAGATTATTGTGTAATTTCTAGGGTTGAATATTTTGTAATTGTGGAATTGGTTTGTGCTTAATGATTTATGGAAAGCAATTATTTTTCTATGTCAAAAGTAGTATTTTAATTTAATTTCTCTCTCTTTAAAGTATTACCCATGTTGTTGGTTATTATCATTGTGTGTTTAATGCTTTTAATGAAGTCATGAATCATTAAATGATCCCTAGAATGATAGGATACGAAGCGACAGCCCTTCCTATTGTTCCGAAAATCGTGATAATTGTTTACGCAACGGAAGTAGCTCGATGAAAACGGGCGTAGATAGTCATTGGGTGCTTGATCTCTATGCGGTTATTTCTCTCCTATGTTATGTTTGCGATGGTGCCCATAACTAGGAAGAGTGGTAGCTAGATTCGCTATACGTAGCGACAGCCCGTAGTGAATATTATTAACGTGCGCCCGACTACCGACACATGAGTTAAGAAAAATAGAGAGAGGGTTAAATTAGACACGAGCGAGACTAGAAATATTGCAATCCTAAAATCCTATCTTCTATCTTGATTTGTTGTTGCCAAACCATTTTTTTTTTTGCGTTAATGTAAATATTGATTGTTTTGTTTTATTTTTAGTTTTTAAGTTTTTATTCTCAATTTATTTTCGCTCAAATATAATTAGCTAGCTCAATTTCGGTACTTAGTTGGAGTGAAAATTACGTGCATTCCCTGTGGGATCGATACTCGTACTTATGTACACTTTATTACTTGGTACGGCAGGGTAATCTTGCCCTAGTTGCATTTTATGCACATCAAAATCCTGCATGCATTAAAATGAAATCTAAACGAAAAGAAGGGAAAGTGGCTCGACAAGCTACCTATCGTACTATGGGGGATCCGTACATCAGTCAAAGGCTTAACAGGAGAAACACCATTCACCCTAGCATACGGATCAGAGGCAATGACACCAGTAGAGATGGCCCTACCAACCTCAAGGGTAGCCCACTTCGATGAGCTGGACAATATAACAATTCGAGGGCTAGACCTCGACTACCTGGAGGAAAGAAGGTTAGAGGCAAGACTCAGGATGATCAACTACAAACAGCTCGCCAAGATTCATCATGACAAGCGAGTTAGAGCAAGATCCTTCAACGTCGAAGATTGGGTACTCAGAAAGATCGAGGTTACAGGAAAAAACGCTGGAAGAAACAAGCTATCTCCGAATTGGGAAGGACCATTCAAAGTGACAGGCATAATCAGGGAGGGAACGTATCGACTAGCTGAACAAGATGGCACTCCACTCAAAAACCCTTGGCATGCCGACCACTTGAAGAAATATTATCATTAATGTAATACATTTTTAAAAATTATCAATAAAAGAATAATTTCTCTGATCTTGCATCCACCCAGAATTTACACTTTCCTCAAAATTGCTCAAAGGCACCTCAACCACGTCGAGGTCAACTTATAGCCTACTCTTCACCATGATGAAGAAGATCGTAAGTACAAAGGCACCTCGACCACGTCGAGGTCAACTTACGACTTACTCTTCACCATGATTAAGAAGATCGTAAGTTCAAAGGCACCTCGACCACGTTGAGGTCAACTTATGACCTACTCTTCACCACGATGAAAAAGATCGTAAGTACAAAGGCACCTCGACCACGTCGAGGTCAACTTATGACCTACTCTTCACCGCGATAAAGAAGATCGTAAGTTCAAAGGCACCTCGACCATGTCGAGGTCAGCTTACGACCTGCTCTTCACCACGATGAAGAAGATCGTGAGTACAAAGGCACCTCGGCCACGTTGAGGTAAACTTACGACCTACTCTTCACCACGATGAAGAAGATCGTAAGTACAAAGACACCTCGACCACGTTGAGGTCAACTTACGACCTACTCTTCACCACGATGAAGAAGATCGTAGGAACGAAAAATACTATTATGAAAAGACATTGAGTCAAATAAGAAGCATAGATTGTGCAAATCAGAGAAAACAACTTATGCTTATATACACAAATTGAATTATTTACAAGCCCGAACGGTCCAAAAATACAAAAAAATATTGTTCAATACAAGGCGTATAAGACAAATCAAACCCGACGCAGCAGGGACTACAAGTCAACACGGCTCTCGGCCTCATGAACAGAACGAACATGTTCATCCTGGTTCCACTTGGCCCCTTCAAATTCCTCCAACTTGAAGTCCCCATCAAAATTCACCTCGTCGCCGTCAGCCAAGGCATCGAGCAAATAGGGGACATTATTATCAAAGGGAGGTGGAGGGACCCAGGGCTCGCGACCTGATTCAGTGTCTTTTCTCTCAATCATCTCAAGCTCTTCGGGCTAATACGGCACGAGCTCGTGCCCCGGACGAGCCAGGTCACCCTTAAGCTCGGCACTTCCCTACCTTACCAGGTCCTTCAAGGAGATACCGCAGGCCGCCGCAACGCGTAGGATCTGAGCTTTGCTCTTGTTGTAATAAGAGAGAATATCGTCCATAAACGACGAAGTCTTCTTAAAACTAGTAATAATGGTGTCCGGGCTCAGCATCTTCTTCGCCTCCGCAGGTTGCTTCTCCAGTTCGCTGATCTTGCCCTCGAAACTCAACCTTGTCTTCGTGAGCTCCCCCTGAGCAGTCAGTGCATCACCTTGGCCAGATTTCAGATCACCACGAAGTTTGGCCCATTCAGCAATAACTGCAGCAAGCTCCCCCCTCGGCTGACTAACCTCCTCGACCACCTGACTGGCCTGCTCGGTAACTCGGTTAACCTCCTCAACCTTGTTTGCTGCCAAATCTTGACTCAACTGTACATCACTCTGAGCCTTGGTAATGGCAGCTTCAAGCTCGGCAACACGAGTAAAGGCTCCCTCAAGCTCGGCAACACGAGTAAAGGCTCCCTCAAGCTCGGCCTTACTGGCACTCTCCCGTTTCTCTTTCTCAAGCTCAGCAATGCTCGCGGCGAACTCTCGCCTATCCTTGTGGACCTGAGCAAGCCTGTTGGCATACGACTTGATACCGGCGGTGAACTGCAAAAGGGAAAAAGAGTCAAAAAAAGGGGCTAATAGCAATAAAAAGGAGGGACAAAGTAAAAACATCTTACGTGGGTAAAGTCGATCCCCAGGATACCAGCTCGGCGAGAAGGCGAGCAATCATCAAAGGACTCACTCAGTCCCTCATCAGAAATATCGAGGACATCCTTCTTACCCAATTCGAGAGACTGGGCCCCAGGACTTAAGACAGGCCCAGCTCGTGGGGGAGTAGCCAAACTCGGAATAGATTGTACCTCAGGAGAGGGACTGGTCACACTATGTACACTCCCAATGGGGAGAGGCTCGCCTAGCCACATCGAGCTCGACAGACGGGACAACCTTAACAGGCTCAGCAGGCTCATCGGCCTTATCGGGCTCCTCGATCCTCAACTTCTTAGCCGGAGTAGAAGCTGTGGTAGATTTGGAGCGCTTCATAGAGGCCTTTGAGTTCGACATCTTCTCTTTGCCCTTATCAACAGGCAGGGCTACAGTGGGGAGTACCTCGGCGGTACCGACCAAGGTCGCAGCAACACGAGCGCGACCCGACTGCTCAGATCGATCTGATTTTGCCTGAGCCCGCCTGCTTGAGCTCCTCTTCATTGCATCTACATCTTCCATCTCTGCAAAAACAAAGAAGAATCACACTTACAAAATATGTGCATGGATAAAAAGGGAAAAAATTCAAAGTAAATACATTTAAAGGTTCAACTCTGGAAGCAACCCCTCTCCGGATCCCTCCGGCAGCTCGGATAATGCTGGTTAAACACAAGGTCCTTATGAAGTAACCACCCCGGGAAGCTCTCAAAAGGTGGAAAGGTGCACATCGGTTCGATGCCATTAACCTTTAGAGGGGACAGCCCGTCGACGACCAACAAGTTCTCGTCCTGGAGAATATTCTTCCAGTCATAACACCGAACCTGGGAATTACCCCGCACACCAAGGGGGCCTCTAACGCCTGCTTAGCTGACCTGTCATACTCATCAAGCTCGGAATGATGAATCAGAGTAAAGGGCTCCTCGGTCGGCATAGTGAAGTTCCACCCAAGTCGACTCTAGACCATAATGACCTTATCAGCCCAGCCCGAAACCTTCCTAGGGGGATCAGAAAATAACTTCACCAGATAATTTTGGCTTTTGGCTTAAAGGCGATTGTTATTTCGATGGAGGTAAAAATAATGGCAGAAAAGGGTCAAGGTCATCTCAAACCCCAGAACACGCGTACTCGCGATAAAACAGATAAGCACTTGCATGGTGTTTCAGGTGAGATCGAGGGGGACGGTAGAGGTAACATCAAGGAATTCACAAATGAAGGGGTCCAGGGGAAAACAAAGCCCCAGCTCGAAAAAGCTCAAATAAAAACTAACTTGACCCCTCGAATCCCGCAAATCAGCCAGACCATGCTCGGGATCAGGAACATGCCCACGATAGTCCTCGAAGTTACAGGGATACTTCGACTGCCAGCTGTTTAGGTCGGCGATAGTCATCTTATTCCTCCAATCTCGAAAAGCACGCTTCGCCACACCCCCAGCATCAACATCAGCTTTAAACTTCATCTTCTTGCTTCGTGGAGCTCGCAGCGCGTGGTTAGCATCCAGGTATAAAGAGGAAGAGGCCAAGGTAGAAACTTTCAAAGGCCCCGCTGCCTTACTAACCACTCGGTGCTCGTAAAAGTACAGATACAACAGGCCAGACATAGCCATGTCGTACTTCTCGATGATCCTCATCGAGGTCCCAAAAGGAATATCATCGACTTAATATGAATCGTCGGCAGGGACGACCAAGCCATCCAGGTTAGCACCCGAGGAAGTTAACAAATCCTTAGCCTCACTAAGCAAAACAACCTTCCAGTCACCATCTTCGGTCTTGTAAATTGCATGACCCTTTTGCAACCTAAAAAACATGGGACCCTCGTTGGCACGTTTGATCTTCATGTTCACAAAAAGAGAATACGAGCAAGAAGAGCTCGCAGGAAGAATGGTTGGAATGGAAGACACTACGACCTGAACGAATCGACCTGGACGAAAGCTACAGGACGGACAACACTCGCCGAAACTAAAACTCAAAAACTCGCCGGAACCCTACCCAGAATCCGGCCGGTCACCGAGAAAAGGGATAAAACAGGCAAATAAATGAGAAATAGGCCACAAATGGAAAGAAATGGAGTAAGGATTAAGGGAAACTACCCTAAAATCCCGAAGAGGCAAAAAAATATGGAGAAAAGGCTTGGAATCTGAAGCTTTTGAAAGTCAGAAGGATCGTCGAAAATCGCCTATTCGTTGGAGAGATTCAAAGTTTCTGGTGAAAATGAACATGAACAGTGGAGTCATCACTTAAATAGGGGATCCGAAGAGACCGGGTCGATCCATACAAAAGCACGCGGACCTCGCCATGACACCGTTTCAAGCAAAAATGTGAACCGCCAAAATTTGAAAATTGAAAAGACGCTCCTAACACCCATGAACTTCGCGTCAATTAAATGTGCACGTTTTCCAAAGAAAGTACAACAGTCAAAAGTCGAACTAAGGTCATGTGACCTCACGTGAAACGGATCAGCTCGACACTACACACATTTACTTCACACCTCGAGGATAAATCATCTCCTTGAGAAGTAGGGGGTGTTGTATTTTAGCTTAGATTTGCTTGAATCCATAACCTAAGTCTAAGACAAGGTGACTAATGGACCTGCGCGCCTGTTAGTGTGGCAACTTGTACTTAGGCATAGCTTGAATAGCTTAGGGTTGCTAATTGTATAAGTCTTGAAGAAGATAGCCTATAGGACATCGGACGTCCTCTGCACAAATAGGCAAAATTTGAACCAGCAGTCTTCCTTTGGATATCGGACAAGCTCGTATCGCCCAAGCTTCATCGCAATGTTGAAGAACCCCAAGAACGTCCGATAGTCATCTGCTGAAGACATGTCCTAACTTAAAGACCTCATTAATTGCGATACAACGTTAACCTGCAACTATCAATTAATGAAGGTTTCCATTCTTGGCATACACTCAGAAAAGGACATTCCTCCTGCAAGCTTAGACCGCCTATTTGTAGCAAAAAGTCAGGAGACAGACTGCAAGTTGCAGGACAGCCTATCAGGAGTCAACAACCAGATTAGAGCATTAATTGCTCTTCAATTCAAGTTTGAAAATCACCAACGGCTCCAAGCTTCCTCCTGCATATAAAAGGAGACTTCATTGCTGCATTCAATAGACTTCAACACTTCAACTACTCCAACTACTGAATCTCCATTGTCTTCAAGTTCTTAAAAGCTTAAACGCCCTATCTGTACTTAATCATTGAAGAGCTTCACACTTAGACGTCCAGTCCATTAAAGCTCTTCATTGATTGCAACACCTAGCTTTTCATAGCTCACGAGAATTGTATCTTATTGATATCAATTCTCCCACACAAACACTTGGTCAACAAAATTTTTGTACACAATCCATTAGAGATTTAGTTTGTAAAATATCTAGTGGAAAAACTTAGTACACGATTTTCAAATCCAAAGTTGACCACTTTGGTTGTGGACGTAGCACTTATTTATAAGTGTGAACCATATTAAATTCTCTGTCTACTTGTGTGTGTGATTGTGAATTGTTTGTGTTGCTTTAAATTTCCGATTTCCAAACCGTTGAGAACCGCCGATCTTCACCGTGAAGATCACCATTCTCAACTTGTCCTATACTTCACAAGACTTCCGCCGCAAAACTTTATAAAACCTAGTGAAGTAAGGCTTTTGAATCAATTTCAAAAATTGGACATAGGCTATTCAACCCCCTTCTAGCCTATCTTGAGCAACCTTGGACCTAACAATTGGTATCAGAGCTTGACTCTTTGAAAACTTGTTTTTCCGAGATTAACCTCTTGAGAGACTAAAGATCATGGCTGCTCACCAAATGTTGGAAACTTCAAACGTGAACCATTGTCCTGTCTTGGATGAAGTTCACTTTGACATCTGGAAAGATAAAGTCAAAAGACATATGAACTCAATTGATAAACGTTTGTGGAAATGTGTTACGATGGACCCGAATTCCAATGAAGCCGAATACACGGCCGCGGTAGATCCAATCTGAACTGAAGTACCAAAGCCGAAGAAGAGTGGGATGATGACAGAAAGAATGATGCTCGGATGGAAAAGCCATCAACATCATTACCACCGTGTTGATATAAGCACTTATCGCCAGATTATCAACCTGGACACAAAGAAAGGAGATGTGGGAAGCCATCCTTGAATATCTTGAAGGTGATGGTGAGACAAAGAACAACAAATTATATACCGCATCCGTAAGTTTGACTCCTTCAAAAGGATCCCAAAGAGTCTCTACGAAGCGCCTATGATTCTATGAGGTAGTCAACTCTTGTTACTCCTTAGGAAAGAAGTATGAAAAGAAGGAAATAAACATGAGATTTCTAAATGCACTAGGCGCTTTATGGCATGTTAAAATCACGCCATGAAAGAGTCAAAAGATTTAAACAAATTGACTCTTAGAAATCTTTATGCTAGTCTTTCAGTCTATGAGCTTGAGATCCAACAAGCTCAAGAAATGGAAAAGAGTTTTAAAAACTTGTCATTACCAGCCATGTCTAATGAACCTTCATGTTCAACACCTGATGAAACCCCATCTACATCATCCATTGATGGTGATGATATTCTTTCTGACGAAGCATTTGCTATGTTTGTAAAGAAATATCAACGTTTCAAAAGGTTTAACAAATCATCATCACATAGGCAGTCCTCTCACAAAACTGCCGTTCCTCATAGAACAGCTGCTCAACCTAAAAGCTCTGCTCCTTATAAATCAGCAGATCATCAAAAGGATAATGAGCTAGTTTGTTTTAATTGTAGGAAACCAGGCCATTTTGCGTCTCAATGTCCTAAGCCAAAGTATGAATTTTATAAGAAACGTCCCGAGTCAAAATTTCAAAAGCAAAAAGGGATGGTGGTGAAGACATTGATGAAAGCAACCTACCTACATGGTGTGACACTGACACTGATGAGGATGACTCCTGTGATTTTGCTGAAGAAGCAAACATATGCCTTATGGCCAGGGAGTCACCACATGATTCAGTGAGGTCACTACCATTTCAACAAGATGACAGTGATGATGATGATGAGCTTAATGAACCTTCAAAGGGAGAGCTCATCAAAGCAAACAAAGATATGCTGGAAGAGTTTTCAAAATTCAAAGCTGCCTATGTAAAACTAGCCAAGAAGCATGAACTAGTTGTCTCTGAGAAATCAACCTTGATGTCTAAGATCAAAGATCTTGATAGACAGCAAGCTGAAAGTATCAAATTGCAAAAAGAGAACAAAACTTTGACTGAAAAAGTGGACTTCCTACTTGAACACATCAAGAAGATAAATTCTGAGAAAGATGACCTTCAAAAGGTTGTCAATACTTGGAATAACTCTAAAGGAAACTTTGATACCATTCTCTTAAACCAAAAAACTTTAGATGACAAAACTGGTATTGGTTTCCAAAGTGAGTTCAATGAAGGTAGTTCTTCTGGTTCTCAAAAGGATGAGACATCTGTTGTGATTGCTGAAGAATTGGCTGTAGAAGTTTCTTATGACCAGCAGTCTCCCAAAAGGCAAGGACTTGGCTTTAACAAAGTTCCTTTTGTTTATCCCAAGAATACAAAAGACAAGTCCAAAGGAAAGCAATCTGCCAGCAATGACTCTGCCAATAGGGAGTCTGAGCAACTTAAACCTGCTATTAGTCACCCTAAGAAAACAGGGATGACTAGTGGCAAGTCAAAGAATACTCAGCTCAAGCCTATTAAATTTGTCGAAGCAAGACCGCGATCCCAACATTGCCTATAAAAGGGTGAAAGGAGTGAATTCGCTAATAAAAGCTTAAAGGACATGTGCCGAAAATGCAAAATCTTTTGATAAGAGGTCTACCTATGATAAACCTTACATCAATAAGAAAAGGCATTATCAGCCTAAGTCCTATAGGCCAGTTATCAGCACAAAGGTCATTTCAAAGACTGCTGATAATAAGAAGCCTCAAAAAGAAATCATTACTCATGTTGAAGGATTTCACAAATGCTCTTTCTGCAAAGGCCATGGTCATGAGATTCATGAATGCCTTCTGAGATTCACACCTAAATCTAGAGGATTTACACCTCCAAAGGTTAAACAGGTGTGGATCCCAAAAGGATGCTAACCTTGAGGACCCAAAAATAAAAGGGGACCATATTCTTAAATGTCTATATTTCAGGAATGCTTTATGGCTGTCAATGAAGAAGAGAAAGATCTATGGTATCTAGACAGTGGATGCTCAAAGCATATGACTGGTGATCCAAATCTTCTCTCAAGTATTGTTGAAGCAAAGGGTCCCTCAGTCATTTTTGGAGACAACTCAAAAGGGAAGACCATTGGATATGGAAGCATAATCAGAGGCAATCTCTCCATCAGCAAAGTCTCTCTGGTTGAAGGTTTAAAGCACAATCGCGAGCATATCACAATTCGTGATAAAGGTCTAACTGTCGCTCAAGTCACTGTCTCATAAAGGACAATGAGACATGTTCAACTATCCTGACAGGATTCAGAAAAGGGAATGTCTATGCTGTTGACCTAAATGCTGTTGGAAGAAAATCAAATCTATGCTTAGTTGCAAGGTCATCAACTGACAACAGCTGGTTATGGCACAAAAGGCTTAGCCATCTCAACTTCAAATATTTGGAGAAACTATCAAAGGACAATCTAGTTGTTGGTTTGCCTAAAATATCAGCTGAATCACACAGTCTCTGCAGAGCATGTCAACTAGGCAAACTACACAAATCTTCATTCAAAAGCAAGCCTTGCTTATCAACGACTGCACCTCTACGCTCTCACATGGATTTGTTTGGACTGTAACTACTACAAGTCTTGGTGGCGCAAGTATACCCTTGTGGTAGTTGATGATTACTCAAGATTTACTTGGGTAGAGATGATGTCCTCCAAAGATGAAGCATATGACATCATTCGAACTCTTGAAGACTTACTCGAAGCCGGATGATATCTCGATGTCGATCGTACAATGGAACAGTTCAAGAACAATGGTGTTGCCAAATATTGTGATGACCATGGAATTGGTCACAATTTCTCTGCAGCTTGGCACACCTCAACAAAATGGAGTTCTGAAAGGAAGAACGAACTCTCATTGAAGCAGAAAGACAATGATTGCCGAAGCCAAACGCCTATGTATTTAAGCCGTGAATACCGCTTCACACAAAATAGGTCTATCATAAACAAGTTTCATAACAAAACTCCATATGAAGTATGGAGAGGCAGAGCTCCCAACATTGGATTCTTTAAAATATTTGGTTGTAAATGCTATGTTCTTTACAATGGTAGAGAACATAGAGGTAAATTTGAATCCAAAAGTGATGAAGGAATTTTTCGGGATATGCTAAATTTTCAAAAGCTTATAGAGTTTACAATAAAACTTCACTAAGAGTTGTTGAATCTGTACATGTTTCTTTTGATGAATTTGATTTTATTGGGCCACATTTGGCTCCTAAGGTTGCTAATGATTCGATGAGTATGAGACAGTACGCACACCCAAGCACAAGATCTGCAGATCCCACTCCTTCACAAGTTCCTCCAAGAGTCAACTTAATAGAATCCTCAAATGAACCAACAAATGAAAACTCGAAAATCCCGAATCCACTTTGCCTTCCACACCAAGTCATACAACCTACCTTGGAATTAACCTATCCTTCGAAAACCAAGCTTCGACACTTCTACTTCTCAAGAATCCAACTCGCCGATGCAATAGGACAAGTTCAACTGCGCAGTTAGGGAAGTAAAAGATCATCCTATCACTCAAATCATTGGAGATCTTAATGTGGCGTTCAAACTAGACAAGCTTCAAGGAATGAATGCATGTATTCTACCGCATTTGTATCTAACATTGAACCCAAAAGATTGATGAAGCTCGAAGATCCAAGTCGGTGGAAGCTATGCAAGAAGAGCTAAACCAATTTGACAGATGCCAAGTCCGGTCACCGGTCCCTAGGCCTAAAGGACAAGCGTTATTGGCACAAAGTGGGTTTTCGAAACAAAATGGATGAAAATGGCAACATTACCAAACAAGGCGATAGCCCAAGGATATAGACAGGAGGAGGGTATTGACTATGATGAGACATTTGCTCTGTTGCAAGATTAGAGGCTATCGATTATTCTTGGCCTATGCCTCTTACAAAGACTTCAAAGTTTATCAAATGGACGTGAAAAGTGCATTTCTGAATGGAGAACTTCAAGAAGAAGTCTATGTAGAGCAACCTCCTGGATTCATTGACTGCTCAAGAAGAGAAGATGTCTACAAGCTGAGGAAAGCCCTTTATGGACTCAAACAAGCTCCAAGAGCCTGGTATGAGACCCTTTCAAAGTTCTTGACATCTCAAGGCTTTGTAAGAGGTCAAATTGATACTACTCTTTTCATTATGAAACATAAAGGTCATTCCTTACTTGTTCAAATCTATGTTGATGATATTATCTTTGGTTCTACTAATGAAAATCTTTGCAAAAGGTTTGAAAAGCTTATGCAGAGTAAATTTGAGATGAGCATGATGGGAGAGCTCAATTTTTCCTTGGTCTTCAAATTCAACAAAGTTCAAATGGTATCTTCATCATCAAGCCAAATATGCAAAGGATGTTATCAAGAAATTTGGTCTTGAGAATGCAAACAACAAGACTCCTATGGCTACTAATTGCCATCTTGACAAAGATGAGAAGGGCAAGAAAGTGGACATGACTCTTTAGAGGCATGATTGGTTCACTTTTATACTTAATCTAGTAGACGATATCATGTTTGCTGTTTGTGTTTGTGCTAGATTTCAAGCTGATCCAAAGGAGTCTCACCTACAAGCAGTCAAAAGAATCATCAGATATTTAATAGATACTTCCAATTTGGGAATCTGGTATCCTAGAGATTCATCTTTTAATCTTATAGGCTATTCGATGCTGATTTTGCTGCATGTAAAGTTGACAGAAAAGCACAAGTGGGACATGTCAATTCTTAGGAAATAGACTTGTCTCATGGGCCAAGAAGAAACAAACCTCTGTTTCAACTTCAACAACCGAAGTAGAATACATAGCCGGTAGGCTGCCACAATTCTGTGGATCAAACAAAGAACTTGTTGACTATGAGATCAAAGCTGCGATTGTCCTATAATGTGTGACAACACATCGCAATCTCGTTTCAAAATCTGTCATGCACTCCAAAACAAAGCACATTGATGTGAGATATCACTTTCTTAAAGATCATGTTGAAAAAGGTAACATCGGCATGCAATATGTGCCTACAGAATCGTAGCGACATCTTCACAAAACCACTTGATTCAACCAGGTTTGCTTATTTAAGAGGAGAGCTTGGTATGCTTGACCTTAATCCTTAATCTTTCTGACTAATTCTTTAAATCATTTTACAAAATTGTGTATGTGATCTGCTAATTGCAACTCTGCCGAGAATATGGAAAATACTGAGTAAGTCCTTACATTTCTATGTCGGCAATCTTTATAGAAAATAGGCAGACCTAAGTGCGTTGTGCAAACAGTCACTCATCAGGTCATAAATGCGGACTTCAAAAATTATCAAATACCATTTATTAACCTGTCAGAAGTACAAAAAGGCGAATGATACAGTATTTCTTCACATTTTTCAAAAACCGCCATTTGCTAGTTTTCAAAAACCTCTCGACTTCCAATCTGCAATCTTCCCAAATCCTCTCAAATCTTCAAATTTCTCTTGTTCTCAAGCAGAAATCATCAATGGTAATGATTTCTACACCTTCTAATTCATTTAAATCAAGTTTTATAGTTTGCATTAACCTAATTTGTGTAATTTCGAACTGTACATCATTGATGAACTGCAAAATCTTGAAATTGGTGTTTAAATCTTGTTTATGTGGCATAAAATTGTGACTTCAGATTTCTGTGATATTATGTCTTCAGCTTATGCAATCCTGTTTACTTAAAAGTGACAAAATCAGTAGATATTTTGAAACCCAGTTCATGAACTGTTCTTGTCATTTGTCATCATACGCACATGTTTTGGGTTTTAATCTGAACAGTACCTGTTTGTGTTAATATCGGCTGATTACTTGTATCGGATGTTTTCAACATACCTTCCTATATCTATGTGCTGTTCTCATTTCCACCAACTGTATAGGCAAGGACTAAATCTTCCAAGGCTACCGACACAACATCATCCTCTGCATCTACTAAGCCATCTAGGGCTAAACAGGCTGCAAATCTTCCACTAAGAATTCTCCCCAGGTCAAATTATCACCCTGGGATGACAATCGATCGAGACTCTATCATAAGCACAACTGCTGGCGATGCCCTGCTTAAGGATCTGACAGAATGTGGGCTTCTTCCCTTGTTCCAACTTAATGATACCCACTACAGCAATGCTTTAGCTGAGGAATTTTACACTCGAATGATCCTGCCTCCTCCTCCAGCTAATGCCCATGAGCCGGTCAACCTAAGCTACATCAAAGGCTACATCAGAGGCCACTACATCAAGTTAACCTATAAGGATATTGGGGCAATCCTTGAACTGCCTATTGAAGGCAAACTGGACTTGACCGATGCTGAATCTGCCCTTGGTTGGGAGATGATGCGAGGATCTGCTCAACCTGAAAGATTCTCTGAGATGTCAAGGAATCTCTTCCCTGAAAACGCTTATCACATCAGTCATCTGATCGATAAGAGCATTCTCTTCAAGAATGGGGCAAGAGACATCTTTACATCTCAACAACTTCTGTGGACCAAAGCTGTAATTCTCCGAAAGCAGCTTAACTGGGCAAAAATAATTTTCTCTATGCTATCTCAAAGTGTTGCTGACGTCCAAGCTAACCCCTCCATGCGACGACCCTTTGTACGAGTCATCAACGTCATTCTTCGCAGATATGAGGAAATTGATGAAAAGGTTCTCAATGACAATCTCATCAAGGTGTCCAACACCTATGTTTTCACGGTCAACAATATCACCCGCTACCGGGATGATATGGCCAAACGGACAATCATTGTTGCTGCTGCTGCCGCTTCTTCTACTAGTGGCACCTCTACCCAAGCTAGCAAGGGTAAGAGAAAAGTCACTTCTTCTGCATCTGAGACACCTGCTGAGGAGGAGCCTAAACCCATAGGGGCTGAACTTCCTGAAGACTTTGATCTCAATAAACTTGATCATGATCCCTATGAGCCTTCTGAGCCTCCTTCCAAAAAGGCCAAACATTCCTCCACTCTCACCCTCCGTCTCAAGAAAAACCGCAAGTCTCGCACGAAATCTGAGGTTGAAAAGGATACATCTACCTTCAAACCCGCAGATCTATCCAAACCCAAACTCAAACAGACTCTCCAGCCCACGGATGAATCTTTTGGTTTGCCTAATGTAACATCGGCTGCACCCTCCACAACAACCGTGTCTACTCCTGCTGCTTCGCAAACTACAGTTTCAATTCCAGCTGACCCTCAACCGGCTGTTTCTCAACCGGTAGTTCCTCCTACCACCTCTTCCATACCTTCAATGCCCACACATGGCAAACGCTACAAGCTGAGTGCCAAGAAGAGAGTACATTTTGCTGGCCCTGATGATTCTTCCTCTTCTCCATCTTCACCTACTCATACTCCTCCACCTTCTCCAATGCTACCCACAAACACTTCCACCTCTCCTACTTCTTCACCTCCACATTCTGAATCTCTCCACACAACTCCTATCCAAACGCCTTCCACCTCTCCAACCTCTCCCACTCATCAGCCATCTTCGAAGCGTCCTATCTCTCCTTCTTCTGACATGCCTACCCCAAAACGCATCAAGATCAATCCCTATAGCCATCTTCATCCTGAGGTTCAAGATCTGCTGTCCTTCCGAGACAGCAGACCTAAACCCAACCCTGCCGATTCTGACCCAATCCTTTCTCTCCTTGACTACCCCAAGAAAATTCCCTGCCAGTCAATGTCTGCAGGTGAAATTATCTTTCAATGGGGTGCTTTCTATGAACCCCTTCCTCCAGCCTGGTCCCAGCAATTCTTCTCCCACAACTCCGCGGTACAAGATCTCATGATCTTCAACCAATGGGTTGCTATTCATAAGGACCTTGGCCTTCCACTTCCAACCAAATCGACATCACTCCCTTTCTCTTTGCCAAAACCCCGCCTTCACCCTAATCTGCTACCCCTCTGTCCTTCTTCAGCCTGTGGTCTACGACTTCTTTGATGTAGTCACCACCTTTTTAGGCTTTAACCCTCTCATCCCTATTCTATACCGTTCACCTCACCCTATTTCTATCCCTACTCCTTTTCTCATTGGTCGTCTACGGACTCGATCCCGTGCACCCCTCGTCCTTCCAAACTATCCATCCCTCCGTCTGACCTACCCTACCCAGTTCCAATCCTTTCCCAGCCATATTTCCCTATCCTCCTCCAGCGACTCTCCAACATCCTCCAACCACTCCCAGTCCTCTACCAGTCTTCCTGCAACCAGCCATCATGTCCCCTCAGCTGGTCCGTCCTCTCCCCCAGCTAGTCCTCCTGACTCTTCTGATATGTACCCTGCTGAGGCGGTTCATAAATTCATGAAAGAATTTGAGGTCATCTCTGTTGATCTCACCAAGGCCCTGCACCAGCTCTCTGCAGATCAGTCTCACATCACCCATGTCCAGGCTGACTGCATGACCCAAGTCATGGAAATTTCTAGGGGTGCCAAGGCCGCCTTTGAAGCTCGCCGCCAGTCCATCTCGCCTCCCGCATCGCTCTAGCCAGTCGTCTCTCAGCCACATCCTCCGCAAATGCCGCTCTCTTCAAGGAGAACTGGGACAATCTGTCCACCTCGATTCTGAAGACCATAGAAATGGTTGACCTTGGATACAAGATTGTGCTTCAATCCCAAAAACGTGCAAATCGCTCTGTCCACTCCTCAGTGCGGGCGACGCGCAATCTCACCTCCAAGCACTTGGCTTTCTATCGCAAAGAGCACATCACTACTACGAACCGTCTCGCCCTCATTGATACCTCGCTTGCGTCCATGAAGGAGGAGATAGCTAGACTCAACAATGATCAGCGAACTGAGCTCATTGAGAGATATGCTCTGATCAGACAGAAAAACAAAGATCTCTCCTCTGAATTGGCGACACTAAAGAAGAGCTAGCGGAAAAGAAGAAATTGCAAGACTAAAGGTCATCGACTCTAGATGGGCATCGAGAAGTTATGGACATAGAAGCTATGGGCAATCCTCATCGACAAAGGCAAAGGTCAAGCACCATCCAGTCATCCTCTCGTACTAGATGAACTCTATATTTCTTTAACCTTGAAATTAAACATCTTGTTTATCTAACTATGTTTTTAAATTTTACATGCTTTACTATGAACTGCTTATTATATGAATGCATGAAATTTAAACCACCGGTTTAAAGACATGTTCTCTATTGCCTAATCGCCTATCGCATGTTTTTAAATTCAGTTTATTACAAGTGTCCTATGCTTAAAATTCCTATTTGTAAAACACTTTGTAATGTTTGAATACAATGACCTCTTTGTGTAAGTTCATCTAGGGCATGCTTATTTAATATATCAATCTTACAAGCATGTTATTACTAGACTTGAACATGGTCGGTGATATTGTATTCGTAGGGTCATGGACTCAAGCAAATAGGAGGAGATTGTTGTATTTTAGCTTAGATTTGCTTGAATCCATAACCTAAGTCTAAGACAAGGTGACTAATGGACTGCGTGCATTAGTGTGGCAACTTGTACTTAGGCATAGCTTGAATAGCTTAGGGTTGCTAATTGTATAAGTCTTGAAGAAGATAGCCTATAGGACATCGGACGTCCTCTGCACAAATAGGCAAAATTTGAACCAGCGGTCTTCCTTTGGATATCGGACAAGCTCGTATCGCCCAAGCTTCATCGCAATGTTGAAGAACCCCAAGAACGTCCGATAGTCATCTGTCAAGACATGTCCTAACTTAAAGACCTCATTAATTGCGATACAACGTTAACCTGCAACTATCAATTAATGAAGGTTTCCATTCTTGGCATACACTCAGAAAAGGACATTCCTCCTGCAAGCTTAGACCGCCTATTTGTAGCAAAAGTCGGAGACATCGCAAGTTGCGGGACGACCTATCGAGTCAACAACCGATTAGAGCATTAATTGCTCTTCAATTCAAGTTTAAAAATCACCAACGGCTCCAAGCTTCCTCCTGCATATAAAAGGAGACTTCATTGCTGCATTCAATAGACTTCAACACTTCAACTACTCCAACTACTGAATCTCCATTGTCTTCAAGTTCTTAAAAGCTTAAACGTCCTATCTGTACTTAATCATTGAAGAGCTTCACACTTAGACGTCCAGTCCATTAAAGCTCTTCATTGATTGCAACACCTAGCTTTTCATAGCTCACGAGAATTGTATCTTATTGATATCAATTCTCCCACACAAACACTTGGTCAACAAAATTTTTGTACACAATCCATTAGAGATTTAGTTTGTAAAATATCTAGTGGAAAAACTTAGTACACGATTTTCAAATCCAAAGTTGACCACTTTGGTTGTGGACGTAGCACTTATTTATAAGTGTGAACCATATTAAATTCTCTGTCTACTTGTGTGTGTGATTGTGAATTGTTTGTGTTGCTTTAAATTTCCAGATTTCCAAACTGTTGAGAACTGCTGATCTTCACCTGTGAAGACCAGCCATTCTCAACTTGTCCTATACTTCACAAGACTTCCGCCTGCAAAACTTTATAAAACCCTAGTGAAGTAAGGCTTTTGAATCAATTTCAAAAATTGGACATAGGCTATTCAACCCCCCCCCCCTTCTAGCCTATCTTGAGCAACCTTGGACCTAACAGGGGGCTACTGAACGGCCTCAGCCCTTAGCTGGACACGTGGCAGACACCGCGACATCAGAGGCGCCAACTGGACTAAACGCCGAGGTGACATACACCTATATCGATATGTCGACCTGGTAAAAGCTCAGTTGTCAGGTCGCCAACATCTCCCGACATCCTCTCTGAGCTTGATGACCACACCGTACGACCTGGAAACATACCATGCCGACCACATCAGCATCGAATGACCTGGACACATACCAGGTCGACCTCGACGTGACCCCTCTCAGCTCGGCAAAAACTGAGTCCTCCAAGGAACAAACTCTCAGCCTGGGAAGAGTCTTATTACAACTCTATATACATCAGTCCTAAGCAGATAATGTAACGTAATCTGAAAGACATGGGAATTGATCATATCTCTCCCATTCCGAAAACAACTAGGATTATGAGCTATCTCCTTATAAATAGTATCCTCCACAGGCATCATAGGATACATAAAAACTACCTGCAAAAGCTATACTTTGTTAGAGCCTTACATCTTCTCTACAGTATTGCTAATTCTCACGCCTGAGGGTTATTGCTGGGACAACCCAGCCCCCCTTACGATGTTCTTTATTGATCACAGGTTTCAAGCTGCTTATACTTCAAGGACAATCCCTGCAACACAAGCCGGAATCCTGCTAGACTACACACGTGGATCAGACGTGATCACCATCAACTATTTTTTGCGTGATCAGGTACGAGAGCAAGGTATCTACATTGAGGAGGCACGACAATGATAGGGACTAAGTTTTCCCAAAATTAGTGGTGGGTGTTGGGTGTACATTTGGCATTAGTGAATTGGTAGATGTTTCGATAATGATGAATGATTTTCCCTCCATCTCTCTAAAATTCGAAAAGTAAGAGAAAGATAGAGAGAAAAATAGTAGAGTCAATGAGTAAGAAAGTTGAAATTAAGGGGGAAAAAGTAGAAATCAAAACAAAATAAAAAAAACACAAATCACAAAATGAACCAGGTATGCCAAAAAGACCAACGTAAATTGAGTGACTCATCTCATCAATTTTCGACCATAATTCATAAAATATCACTGCAATCAGAAAACATTACTTTTTTTTAGAGGCCCAATAGGATGGAACTAGATAGAATTACAGATTTAATAAAATTAAATTAATAGTATTAAAGAATAATTAAATCAATGTTGCTCGCGTATATTTTGCAATTTACTGAATTGTATGAATGTATTAATTAGTTTTTGGTTGAACATACAAAAATTATGGTTAATTGGTACTGTTCGGCTACTACTAGAGGAACAATCTAGTAATGTTCGACCTAGCCGAACAAACTATTAATGTTCAGCTAGCATTGGCCGAACATTACTAGAATGTTCGGCTAGCAGTGGCCAAACAATACCAACTAGTCCAGATTTGGTGTGTGTCCATCCTAAAACTGATGAACGTCAACAAAACGATCCATATTTTTAAACAAACCCAAATAACATAATTAGAGTCATACATAACATCAATGTCATACATTTAAATAAGCGTAATTTGATAATTAGAGTCATACATTTCAATAATGTCATAAAAAATAACTAGAGCCATACATTTCAATAATGTCAAAATACATAATATCAATGTCAAATACAAAACATCAATGTCAAAATACAATAAATCAACGTCCTCTCCTACCAAGAGGCACAACATATATGAGATGATCTCGCCTCATTTGGTACAACAGTAGACAATCTCGTATCATCTAGACTTTCTAATGCAATAAATGCTCTATCCATCATTGACATAGACTCCTCGGCTAATATTGATTGGTCTCCTGATCTCCATGGTTGCACTATGAGTCCCATCAAACTCCATACAGACCTGTCTATCTCTCATGCATATGCTACACCTGCATTAGATGTGGCGCTAATGTAGGAGGACCGCTGATGTGCTGCAAATTAAATTACAACAACTAGGGCAAGAATACCCTGCCGTATCAAGTAATAAAGTGTACGTAAGTACGAGTTATCGATCCCACAGAGAATACACGTAATTTTCACTCCAACTAAGTATCGAAATTGAGCTAGCTAATTATATTTGAGCGAAAATAAATTCAGAATAAAAACTAAAAAAACTAAAACTAAAAAGAAAGCAATTAATACTTCAATGTCGCAAAATGGGTTGGCAGCAACAAATCAAGATAAAAGATAGGATTTTAGGAATGCAATATTTTCTAGTCTAGCTCGTGATTAATTTGATCTTCTCTCTACTCTCCTTTTACTCAAGTCTTGGTAGTCGGGCGCACGTTAATGATATTCGCTACGGGTTTTCGCATCTTATAACGAGTCTAGCCACCAATCCCTACTACGGGCTCTCATATCTTATAGTAAGGAAAGAATAGCCGCATTATCGCTCAAGCACCCCATGACTATCTAAGAACGCTCGATACCTCTCGGTCAAGCCATAGACAATTATTGTGTTATCTGAATTAATAGGACAGGCTCTGGCATCTTACCTTATAATTCTAGAAATCATCTAACGGGTCATGACTACCATTAAAAGCATTAAGATCACACAATAAATACTAAGAATATGGGTAATAGTGGGTAGAGAAATAATCTCTCTATTTTTCTACAAGGCATACCGGTAACCGGGACATCGAAAGTGGTTAAAAACCCTAATTTCCTACCTCTCGGTGGAGTGATCGCTTCACAAAACAAGTACTCCCATTGCTATCGGTGTTTTCCAGGCACCAACTACTAATTTGTTCGGTCCGAAATGCAAGGTAGTTCTTGCGGATCCAAACATTTCTCAAATCACTTAATTAGTGGCCAATTAATTAAAAGCATTAAGCCCACAAATTAATAACCTAGCATGCTTGTATACTAAATAGAGAAGAGATTAAATTAAATCACTACAACGATATAGAAAAATAATTACTTTCCATAAATCATTTAAAGCACAAAACCAATTCCACAATTACAAAATCATTCAATCCAAGAAAATATCTAAAATATAAATTGGAAGAATTTAACCGACAAAGCCGCGAACAATGCCGAGATTCGGGGTTGAAATCACTTGTAAAAGCTTCGTTGGCCCTTGATTTGAAGCTCCAAACCTTCAAAGTTGATCAAGCTTTAATGGAGTGGAGAGAATTTTTGGGGAAGAAGGCTGCTACCCCGAAGGGGCTTCACAGCCCGTAGGGACTGTCCTGGTTGTTTTTGGGGCTATTGTGGAGATTAAAAGTGAAGGGAAAATGAGTCTCCAACAAGCTAAGGGCAATATGGGAAAGAAATATGAAATTCAGGGGCAAAGGGACAAAAACGGAGAAGAGAAGTGTTGCTGGTCAGGAAGACACGTGGCAGAATCTGGAGCTGCCACCGCATTAATGAAAAGTCTGCCTAATTGCTCCGCTGCCCCTCTGTTTTAGAATCTGTCACCCGAAGCCTTCCCCTTCCAGGCTTCGCATTTTAGTCCTCCGTTAGCTCCGTTAGCCCACCGTTTGCACATTTTGCCTTGGAATACTTAACGGACTTTAACTGAATGATTTGTAGCTCAACTTTAAAGCCCAAAATTGCCTCCAACTTCATGCTAAAATCCTTGAATGCTTGTTAATATATTGGAAACCTACATTGAAGCACAAATACACAAATAATAATATTTTCAAACATAATTAACATAAAAGTAGCACAAAATAAAAGAAAATAAAGAGGAAAATTTGTGAAAATATTGAGCTCATCACACCCCCAAACTTAACCTTTGATCGCCCCGAACAAAGAAATAAAACATTTAAGATGAGCTCAAGGACTTAGCGGTGGAACACGGCACTCGCTTAAGATCACATGCACATTACCATGATGGATATCAAACTCAAGATTATAAACATGCATAATTAAGGTACGGTGTAATTTTAATGCTAGCTCACTTTTTTTCCTCAAACAATTTGCCCACGTTACAAAACATATGCCCATCAATAAATAGCTTAGCTCTAGCAAGGATTGAACGGTCAATGAGATATCAAAAATAATGAGCAATCAAACCGAAAGAGTTTTAAGTTTCACAAGGCTAAGACTCACATGTCATGACAATATCAATAAGACTTTATAAAGCTTGTAATGTTGGTCATGGTTTGGGCTACAAATGAAGGATAGGATAACAAGTCAAGAGAGCAAAAAATTTGAAGTTTTCACACAATAACTTGCTTCATGAAAGCATCACTCTTCAAAGTACCAACACCTCACTTTAACAACCCCTTAAACTTTAAACTTGGGTTAAAGAAAGTGTATCAACTACCACAACAATTAAGCTCCATCCTTATATCTCCTTGAGCAACTGAAGAACAATGGCATTTTTTTTTCTTTTTGTTGCCTCCCTTGACTTTTCTTTTCTTTTGATTTTTCTTTTCATAGAACTTTATTTTTCAAGGGGGCTCTTTTTTCACCATTTAACACTTTTCAAACACCAACATCATCAACAATAAAAGCACAATACTTCATGAAGCACACACTTTCCAACAAGAATTCATAAATACAACAATTCATTCCAAATCATGCTCTCTTGAAGGGTGCCGGCAAAAGTGTATAGGCTCATAGGATAGGATGATGTGGGTATAAGAAAAAGAAGTCGAATGGAGGTCATTGTGTGCTCTCGGCACACGCCATTCTATAAATAAACTCAAAAGGGGACACAAGGGATTAATGCATAATGGGTAGGATAATATGACACTAACAATTCAAAGATGGCCTATATCATGCTCTTGTCATGCACACAAGTCCAAACCAAGCTACTTTAATTATCAATTTTCAAGATCATCCAACAGTCATCAAAACTCAAGAATACGATACTCATCCGACATGCACTATCAAAGCTAGAGCTTAGCATAACAATTCAACTCAAAATCCAAACATGAGCATTATTAATCATGAATGAGGTGGAGATAGCATAAAAAGCACACACATTTCCTCAACTATGCATATAATAAACTCAAGCAAGAATCCAAGAAAATAATGCACATATAACTTTCACAAGCGCCCAAAATTCAAAACATTAAAAATGATGGAAAATTTCAAGCTCAAGACTTTCAGAATTTTCAAAGCTAAACAATCCATACCCAACCCCCAAACTTAATGTAAACAGAGAAAGGAAGGAAAGAAAACTCCTTCAAAGATGATTTCTAATGAAGTCCGGGCCCGAGAGTAAGCCTACTCCAAAGATTTCCTCAAGCAACCCCGATTGTGATAGTTCAACCCCTGTATCAAATCAAGCTCAAAAGAAAAAGACATGAAAGCAATTATGGAAATTAAATAAAAAATAAAATAAAAATCTTTTTGTGTGGGGACACTATATACACCTCCCTACAAACCCACAAACTTGGGAAGGCTTCGAAAAGCGACACAAGCATATAAATACAAAAGCAAGTAAACTACTAAAAAAATACTCAAATTACAATTAGCTTTGCTTAGTATCGATATTAGCATATAGGAGTGAAAATTAAATCATTCCTCGGCAACGGCGCCAAAAACTTGATGTGCTGTAAATTAAATTACAACAACTAGGGCAAGAATACCCTGCCGTATCAAGTAATAAAGTGTACGTAAGTACGAGTTATTGATCTCACAGGGAATGCATATATTTGAGCGAAAATAAATTCAGAATAAAAAATAAAAAAACTAAAACTAAAAAGAAAGCAATTAATATTTACAATGTCGCAAAATGGGTTGGCAGCAACAAATCAAGATAAAAGATAGGATTTTAGGAATGCAATATTTTCTAGTCTAGCTCGTGATTAATTTGATCTTCTCTCTACTCTCCTTTTACTCAAGTCTTGGTAGTCGGGCGCACGTTAATGATATTCGCTACGGGCTCTCGCATCTTATAACGAGTCTAGCTACCAATCCCTACTACGGGCTCTCGCATCTTATAGCAAGGAAAGAATAGCCACATTATCGCTCAAGCACCCCGTGACTATCTAAGAACGCTCGATACCTCTCGGTCAAGCCATAGACAATTATTGTGTTATCCGAATTAATAGGACGGGCTCTCGCATCTTACCCTATAATTCTAGAAATCATCTAACGGGTTATGACTATCATTAAAAGCATTAAGATCACACAATTAATACCAAGAATATGGGTAATAGTGGGTAGAGAAATAATCTCCCTATTTTTCTACAAGGCATACCGGTAACCGGGACATCGAAAGTGGTTAAAAACCCTAATTTCCTACCTCTCGGTGGAGTGATCGCTTCACAAAACAAGTACTCCCATGGCTATCGGTGTTTTCCAGGCACCAACTACTAATTTGTTCGGTCCGAAATGCAAGGTAGCTCTCGTGGATCCAAATATTTCTCAAATCATTTAATTAGTGGCCAATTAATTAAAAGCATTAAGCCCATAAATTAATAACCTAGCATGCTTGTATACTAAGTAGAGACAGAGATTAAATTAAATCACTACAATGATATAGAAAAATAATTGCTTTCCATAAATTATTTAATGCACAAAACCAATTTCACAATTATAAAATCATTCAACCCAAGAAAATATCTAAAATATAAATTGGAAGAATTTAACCGACAAAGCCACGAGCAATGCCGAGATCCAGGGTTGAAATCACTTGTAGAAGCTTCGTTGGCCCTTGATTTGAAGTTCCAAACCTTCAAAGTGGATCAAGCTTTAATGGAGTGGAGAGAATTTTTGGGGAAGAAGGCTGCTACCCCAAAGGGGCTTCACAGCCCGTAGGGACTGTCCTCGTTGTTTTTGGGGCTGCTGTGGAGATTAAAAGTGAAGGGCAAATGAGTCTCCAACAAGGCAAGGGCAATATGGGAAAAAAATATAAAATTCAGGGGCAAAAGGGACAAAAATGGAAAAGAGAAGGGTTGCTGGTCAGGAAGACACGTGGCAGAATCTGGAGCTGCCACCGCATTAATGAAAAGTCTGCCTAATTGCTCCGTTGCCCCTCTGTTTTAGAATCTGTCACCCGAAGTCCTTCCCACTTGATGTAGCTTCGAGGCTTTGATAAGATCTGTCCATGCTACAAAACATGAATTTCTGCTAACTTCTCACTCAAACAGTTTGTTACATTTAAGAACCCCTCGCTCTTGCCCATTTCATATGGATGTCGCTATGTGTGTCTTGAAAGTAGTCAGTAGCAATGGATCATTTGGACCACCAAGAAATGGGTTAAATGTCTCTTCTTCTTCCTCCTCTTCTCCAAAACCTTCTTCTCTTTCAAAATCGTAATCATGCATTTGTAGATGAGGTTGTTCTTGTTCCTGTGGCTGTTGTTGTTCACGCTCTCGTTGTCTCTCTTTCCTACTTGAAGCTGTAGATCTTTTCCTCTCATATGTCTTTTTTACATTTAAGAAATTTATTTAGTTAAATCAATTCAAACAACAAAGGTAAAGAGCACAAAAGGTAAAGAGCATAGTATTATTCGGCCACTGCTCACCGAATGTCTTAGTGCTGTTCAACTAGCACTGACCGAACACCCTAGTGATATTCGGCTAGAACTAACCGAGTAACACTAGCGATGTTTGGTTAAGGCTCGCCGAACATCACTAGCTTATTTGACTATTGCTAGCCGAACAACGCTAGGGTGTTCGATCAATTAGAGCCGAATACCTCCCACTCAGATTTTTCACAAAAATACCAAATTCATATTTATATTTCAAAGGAAATCCTATTTAACACAAATTACAAAGCAAATCTTATTTAAACTTCAAAATAGAAATAATGTTATATGTCCGCCCTTCTCATTGTTTGGTTTCTTCTTCCTTTTCGAACACACAAAGAGAGGTGAAGGTTAGAAAGAAAGAATGAGAAACGAAGAAAAGGCCGCTTGAGGTTGTCATTAGTTTGAATCTCGTGCACACGGTAGGTAAAGATGATTTTTCCCCAATTCGGCTTCTTCCCCAGAATGATGGTGTGAGTCTACCACATTCCTTGAGTTTGTAGTGTGCGTATGGAATGAGGGGAGGAGGTGCGGTTGCTCTGCGTATGGAATGAGGCGAGGGAATGGGTGTGTTATTAAGAAAAAGGAAATGGGTGAATTAGTGTGTATTAAGAAAGAAATAGAGAATATACCAATGATTGTATTTAATATTTAGGTGAGTTAAAAATAAAAATGGTGGGTGTATTAAGAAAGTGAAGAGTTGTTTGGTAGTCAGGATTAAGGCTGGATAAGATTAATAAGCGAAATAGTTGGATGTTTGGTACGTAGTAAGCGATTGAAACTAATAGCACGAATTATCCCGATAAAATCCTTATCCCTACTAATAATACCAAGAACGAGAGTGATACTAATAGCACCTATGCCTAACTTTCAAATAAGCCCTACGAGTATATTTAGAGGAAGGGGTGCGTTAATAACACTTATATCTTTAAAGCACATGTTAGCCAAATTCTTAAAGAGCGGCCCTAAATACAACGCCCGGTTTATACTTAAATAAAACACCCCGGTGAAATTACTATTTGCTCTGTATTAAATTATTACACCCAACATCAACTCGTCCTCATGAATGAGGTTGGGATCAGTTCAATTAGTCAAAGGGAATTGCTATTAGCACCACCTTTTCCTATTAACACACCCCTTCAATTAAATTACAAAAATATCATTATATTGTTAGACATAAATACCCTTTCTTTACTAAATACACCAACCCTAATATTAAAACACCACCTAAACCTCTAAATACACTACCAAACAATTTATCAATACACCCTCCTCCATAGCACACGATTCAAAGGCTTATTCATATACATTTGTAAACTTCAATTCTCCAACTTCTACTTCTTCAACATAGCAATCCTCTTATCAAACATCCAAAGCCAAACTCTCAACTTCCAAACTCAACTACATCTCCAACTTACCAACTCATATCAAACTCCCATCACCCACGAACGACATAAAGCAACCACATTGTAACAAAAATCAGGCATGGATACTAAAAAAGTGAAGCAGACCATCGATGTAAGTATCTCTACCGTTCTCAAGTTTTCAATTCAATTTTTTTATGAAATTTCGTACATGCTGGAGACGGTATTTGTTCGGGACTGGTCTATGGAATACCACAGTGGTGCTCGGTGACCACCTGCAGAACATACTTGAGATGTTCCATCAGTGGTTCCCGAACACCCCTGTGGTGTTCCTTAGGCAGTTCCCGAACATCCCTGAGATGTTCCTTAGGTAGTTCCCGAACACCCTTATGGTGTTCCTTAGGTAGTTCCCGAACACCCCTGTGGTGGTCCTTAGGTAGTTCCCAAAAAAACCTGTAATGTTCTATAGTTTTTCCCGAACACCACTATGTTGTTCCATCATTTGTCCCCAAACACCACTATGGTGTTCCATAACCTCTTACAGAATAGAAACTTTTCAAGATATTTTTTGTTGAAATTTATTCTTTTGTTGTAAACAGGATTCAAACACGTTGTCTACCGAGGGTAGTGTTGCTCCGGTTATTAATAAGATTGAACCCGTTCAAGATATTGTTATGGATTACACAAATGTGTTCACGACGTATGAAATGTTTATATCTCGTGATGCATTGTTTGATTGGGTGCATGTTACGGGAAAAGAACATGGAATGGTGATAGTAATTATCAGATCAGATAGTGGGTTGTGTAAGAAAAGAGCTCGGTTAGTTCTGGCGTGTGAACGTAGTGGGAATTACCGTGAATTCAAGAAGGTTGAAAAGTTGTCTAAAGTAAATAACGAAGAGGGTACTATTGAAAAGGACGTTGTGAGGAAACTAAAGAGGAAAAGAGAAATTGGAACGAAGAAGTGTGGTTGTCCATTTCGTTTGAGGTGTAGACAAGTATCAGCTGATGGACCTTGGACATTGGATGTTCAATGTGGTGTCCACAATCATCCAACTGCAGACTATTTGGAGGGCCACTCATATGTTGGTCGATTATCAACCGTGGAGAAGGACTATGTCATTGATTTGTCTCACAGAAATAGTAAACCCAAGGACATTTTGTTTGGGTTAAAAGAAAAATTTGTAGATAATAAGTCCACAATAAGGACTATCTACAATGCTCGTTTGCAAAATAGAGTTGTAGAGCGTGAGGGTCGATCTCAAATGCAGCAGCTTATGTTCAAGTTGAATGAGCATGGATATTTATATCATCACATTCGCTGTGAGAAGACTGAAGTTGTCGAGAATATATTCTTCGCTCACCCAACAAGCGTAGAGTTATTGCGATGTTTTTCAAGAGTCATCTTTATGGATTGTACATACAAGACAAACAGGTATAAGTTACCTTTGTTGGAAATTGTTGGTGTGACGTCGACACAAATGACATTTCATATTGCAGCCGCGTATTTGGAATTCGAGCGGAAAGAGAACTATATGTGGGCGTTCACAGTCTTAAAAGGATTGATGGACCAATTCTCTCTACCCCACATGATTGTTACTGACAGAGAACTTGGTTTAATTAATGCAATTCAGAAAACTTTTCCTGACTCGAGACATTTCCTTTGTCGGTGGCACATTAATAAGAATATTTTGGCAAATTGCAAGAAATTGTTCCGTGTGAAAGATAAATGGGATTGTTTTTCTATGAATTGGAATACGTTGGTTCTCGCAGATACTGAGTCAAATTATGATGACTTGCTACAAAGACTCCAGTCAGACTTCAAAGATTATCCACTTGCCGTTAAATATGTCATGGAGCAATGGTTGATGCCATACAAGGAAAGATTTGTGGCTTTATGGATGGATACAGTTATGCATTTTGACAATACCACAACAAATAGGTATCTATCATTTTAATATCGGTGTTTATTTTATTGTTTTATATATTTTGTTAGATATATACTTAATAAGGTTGTAACTTGTATTTCAGGGTGGAGAGTCAACATGCATTGTTGAAAAGACAGCTTGGCTCGAGTTAGGGTAACTTTGAGACATGTTGGCAACAGATTCACACCCTCATTGAGATTTCACACACAGCAATCAAACATTCATTTGAGAAAAACAAAAATGTTGTCCAGCATAAATACAAATCAATTGTATTTAGAGAGCTGCGAGGGATGGTTTCGATACATGGATTGAACTTGATATATGATAAATTGAGCGCTATTGGTGAACATGGTGTAGACCCTCTGCTATGTGGGTGTATACTGAGAAAGAGATGCAGGCTGCCTTGTGGTCATGAGATTGACGAATATAAGAGATCGGACATGCCAATTCCACTTGATAAGGTTGACGCCTTTTGGAGAAAATTAGATATCATACCTCCAAAGGTAGAAGATCCTGGTATAGTCAAAGAAATGAGTAGTCGATTTAAACAAGAAATTGTTGAGCTTTCATCCAAGTGGGAACAATCACCTGGGCCAGAGAGGATGTTAATTTTAAAGAGATTGACTGAAATAAATCAACCACCAACGACATCACTTAATCATCCCGTCGAGGGTCAGAAAATTTTGACTCGTGGTCGTCCTAAGTCCATAAAGGCTAAAAAAGACAAGTCAACCAAACGTGATCCGAGTAAGTTTGAGTATGTCCAGTCCATTGAAGATAAC
This sequence comes from Platycodon grandiflorus, assembly GCA_016624345.1. Lineage (NCBI taxonomy): Eukaryota > Viridiplantae > Streptophyta > Magnoliopsida > Asterales > Campanulaceae > Platycodon > Platycodon grandiflorus. The sequence continues at coordinate 41,448,519 of CM028363.1, forward strand.
TGTTCACCATGTGAAGAGATTGCCTACGAGGTTGGTCCATCGATTAAACAACCTCTTACTCTCACTACGACACCTAAGCCAAAGAAGAAACATGTATCTTTTTATCCTTTTTTAAGATAGATTGAACAGTCATTTAACATGGTTATACGCTAACGAAACAAAGAATTGATACATATTTTTTTAATAGGTTGTCCGGCAAAGGACTCGAATTACGACTACAAGTGGTTTTATCCAACAACTACCATCCCACTTGTACAATTGGATTGTAGAGACTAAAAATGTTAAAAGTGATGGTCATTGTGGATGTGTGTAATACCATTCAAGATATGAATGGTCACACTGTCCTGCTGGTCGGGCAGGTCTACCAAGTCTCTCGTCAGATAACACATGACTATCCCATTATACAAAGTACTTGACAAGTGCCCCCCATATCGCTGTAGTCTGTTGGGTTTCCTTTCTGGGGACACCGGGAGCAATAGGGGCGTATGGAATTGTCTGTACATATCCAAACTGTCGCAAGACGCGATCAGGATAATATGACTCCGCAATAGTGTTTGTTGAGATGCATCCATGGTAATACGAAATGTGGTGGAACGGAAAATGTTGTCTCACCGTCTCCGTATAGGTCTTCCAAATAACCTGTAACAATTTAAAAAATAAAAAATTACAACATGTATATTTGACACGAGATTTTCAAGTCAACCAACATATATAAAAACACATTAATACTCACTTCACTGGGTTTAATGGAGTCAAGAACCTCACGCACTGCCATTAATCTTTCTATAGATGTTCCTTGTCCAGCCTTTGGTAGCCACCTCTTTGCAAGAGGATTTTCCTCATTGTACTGAATGTTATGTGGAGGCCTAAACATTGGGAATCGTTCGTATATCCATGCCTACATGAAATGCAATAAGAAGACACAATAATCAGTTCATAATCTAATAAATATTTATTTCAACATATTGAAAATAAGTAAAAATATGAATTTATTACCTCCAACAACATGGAATATTCAGCCATCTGTTTGGTTGTGAGTCTAGACGCTAGCCCTAACTGTCTATAGAGATAAGCTAGAGTGGCAGCTCCTCATGCATATATATGAACCCTCTCAAGATCAACCAGGAACTCCAAGTAAGACGTATTTACCCGAGCGCCACTCTTATCAGCAAAAATTGTACAACCTAAGGTGTATAATAAATAAGCTCTAGCTGAGAATGCACGCCTTTCCGGATCATCTGACATAGCATCTTCACTAAACCTCTCCCTAAGCCACTCTAGCCTCACAGAAGATCCCCTCGCACCGCACATTCCTTCTATCGTTTCAGCGTAAGAAACTCCCAACCATTGCTCAACATCATAAGTAGAGGTTGGTGTGAAACTCCGTCTCGATAAAACTGGAGTCCCTGTGATCGGAAGACCTGTAAGGCAAAATACATCATCCAATGTGATTGTCATTTCGCCAAAGGGTAGATGAAAGCTATTGGTCTCAGGGTGCCAGTGTTCCACAAATGCACTGACCAAGACTTTGTCAACTTCAAAGTACGATGTTCGCCTTAATCGAAACAACTTGGAGGCTTTGACAACGTCCAACCACAAAGGGTCACATACTTCTCTGCGACAACTCCACTGAACTAGTTTCTCAGTATGATTGTTACACCTGAGAAGCTCCCTCTCTTCCCCTTGCCATATCAATCGTGCTACGTGCGACTCATAAGTAGTTAGTAGAGATGGATTAACAGGACCACCGGGAAATAGGGTAGATGTCACGTCTTCTCTTTCCTCTCTAACATTTTCTTCTCACTCATCTCCAACATCTTCCTCTCTATTCTCTCCAAAGCCAGCATCTCTTTCAAAATTATAGTCAGTCATCTGTATAGGAGATTGTTCTTGTTCCTGTGAGACGCCTGGGGGATCCTCAGGCTGTTGTTGTTCATGCTGACCTCTTTCTCTTCTGTTTGAAGCAGTGGGTCTTTTTCTTTCATATACATTTACTAATTTACCTGCAATAATCACAATATGGATCAGCAGAAATTGAAGAAACTAACTTGTAGGGTTTACCACATTCTGTTCGGGAATGACTAATAGAACACCACAGTGATGTTCGGGAAGAGTTGTGGAACACTGCAGTGGTGTTCGGGAAGAGTTGTGGAACACTGCAGTGGTGTTCGGGACTTGTTGTGGAACAATGCAGTGGTGTTCGGTAAAGCTTATGGAACACTACAGTGGTGTTCGAGACTTGTTGTGGAACATTGCAATTCCCGAACACCACTGCAGTTTTCCTACAACCAGTCCCGAACACCACTGTGGTGTTCCTTCAACCAGTCCCGAACACCCCTTCGGTCAGTTTCATACATATAACAAAAATTAACAAAACCCAGCAAATAAAATGATATTCAATGCACAAATTGAAACCATTTGAACTTAAAAATAAAAGAATTTCATACCTAGAGCTTTCTTCATTGTGAAATCAAAGTTTCTCTTTGTCTTCTTTTTCTTTTCTTCTTCTTCCTGGCTTCCTTCTTCCTTACACAAAATTACTGGGTTACTTTTGGGGAATTTGCAGAATGGATGTGTTAAGTTTGAAATTGTTGGTGTATTGAGAAATAGGGGTAGGTGTGATGATATTAGGTGGGTGTATTGGAAAAGAAATAATGAGTTAAATGAGAGAGATAAAATAGAAAATATTAGGTGATGTATTTAAAAATTATATTAATATAAAATTAATGAAGGAGGTGTATTAAAAAAATGGGTGCAAGAAGTGAAAAAGGTTGTGTTAATAGTAACCCCCTTGGTTAAATCAGATTTAAGTAGGTGAGCTTTGAAGTTGGAAAAATCCTGGTTCTCTGCTATCTCTCCCTCATTCTCTTCCAATTTCAAGGAAAATAGTCATGGGATTGTACTCAATGGTTACGGAAGCAATTACACAGTACACAGGCCTATCGCCGGCGGCCTTCTTCACAATCTTGGCCATGATGGTGGTGGTCTACAAATTGGTTTGCGGCTGTTTCGTTGCCGTCGATGACTACATGGCCGTCAAACGGGAGCAAAGCTACGCTATGCGAGAACCGGTTCAGCTCGGCGATGTTACTGAGGAGGAATTAAGGGCTTACGACGGCTCTCATCCTGACAAGCCTTTGTTGATGGCTATCAAAGGAAACATCTATGATGTTTCTCGTTCCAGGTCTACTACTTCTTTTGCTTATCTGTTATGTTCCGTTAACTTCCTAACTATATTTGGGGGCTGATTTTGTGGTTTATTGGTACGGAATGCTAAATTGCCCTAAAATCCTAACGCTATCCAACTCCTACTCTAGACAGACATTTACCGAGAACGATTATTTTTTTTTACCCAATAGGATGTTTATATGTACCGGATCAATTTAGAGGTTCCTGGATCAATTTAGAGATTACTGAATTTCCTGCACTTAGCAGCCAATTTGATCCACCGGCCGCAGATCATCAACACGAAAACTATGTCATTTTACAGGTCAAAAAAAAAAAAAAAAAAGTGGTGGCGAGAATCTGGCCGTTAAATGTAGGAAATTCAGGAACATCCACATGTACTTGGATATCACTACTTAATACTCCATCGGTTCCAACCAAAGAGTCCACTATTGACTTTTTTGGATTAACTTAATTATAGTTTCACCGGTGATTTACATAAATTTATTTGTTTTGACAAATTCATAAAAGCTGTAATCCGTAGTACTGTTAATGTAGTTTTCGGTGAATGAGATTTTATTTTCGAAAACATAATTAAAGTATGTTAAATTTTGATTTGATTTAGTCAAATGTTGACTTTTAAAAATGGAAAGTGGACTCTTTGGTTGGAATGGACGGAGTAATAAATACTCGCCCCGTCCCCATCGAGTAGATATTGGATATTACGGTTGATACCATGTCATCCGTATCATCACCCAATAAGAATGCTCCACATTTGATGATGTGGAGTTGCTGATCATTGCTGATGAGCTGACTTTGCTCTCTAGATTAGCAAGTTTGCTAATGTGGCGCAATGTTATTGGATGCTGAGACTAATGACGTGGATATCAACGTTGCACTCAATATTTATCGGTCCGTGCCCAAAAGAAGTCACTTTCCTTTTTAGTTTGTCCTAGAAAAATTTGGGATTTTTAAAATGGAAAATGGCACACATACAGAGAACTCAAAATGGAAAATGACACATATATTGTGATCGCATAAGTAGAATTCATTTACATCATGCATTAAAGTGTTATATGTTGATTGTATCACATAACTCCTAATGCATGGTGTGAATGAATTCTGTATATTTAGCATTATTCTTTGAAAATTTAAGCTATAATTTTGTATTTTTTCAAAATTTTTCTGTCTTTTCAAAAAGATGATATTAATTTTACATTTCAAAAACAATTTTCTTTAGTGCAATTTAAATGAAATATAAAGAAGCAAAAGTACGATATCAGAAAACTTTGACTTTTCAAATGCAACTCCATTTTTGGGAGGGAGGGAGAAGTGATTAACATGTTAATTTGGGTTAAAAGTAGTTCCCATTAATTCCATGTGAGCATACCCATTAGTGGAGATGGACACTGCAGTTAGGGTTTTGGAGAAAGTTGCAAACAAGATTGAAGTTACGCAAGTCAATTTTTTAAACTTAACTTGTAAACTCACAAAAATATGTTAGTCATTTTGGTCATCTCCCTTTTAGTTACATCTTATGTATGCTGTATACCCGCCATTCTAATTTCCCCTGCCTAACAAATTCATGCTTGATAGTCAAAACTATGGGGAATATTTTTACTACTCTGTGTTGGTTTGGTTCCGGATATGATTTGGTTGGTACGAGACATTAGAATGAATAATATTTGACTAATCCCACCTTCAGCATTTATACATTTCCAGATATTGTATTCTCCCTCTTTTTTATGTAATATATTTCTTTTCCTTTTTTTAAAATTTTTTTCTCCAGATATTGTACATATAAATCAGTTAACTCTGTAAACACCCTAGTTTTTCTATACCTATAATGTAATCCATGCCAAAATATCCAAACAAACTAGGAACTTCTATTAATGATATATTGGAAGTTAAAGAACTATTCATCTAACCATGGAGAATCAATTTCTTCAAAATAAGAACCCCAAATTCTTCTCTATCCTCTGTATCCATATCATCATTTATAGATATAGTCTAACTAGTTCCCCTTTTTAAAATGGTGTGGGCAATCAAAGTAGTTTTATAAGTAAGTTGCCTTGTACATTTTAAGATATTAGCAATATTTCCCCCACGTCTTGTAATAATCTTTGGATACATTTATCGTCTACTTTAGAATCTCCATCACTTGCCGAGTAAACATTTATATAGTGGTTACATTAAGGTTTTCAAGGACTTTGAAATAACCTCAAAATGTTTGAACATACAAGTGTAATCTTACACAACCTTAACTAATGGTGAAAAAGAGTCGAGAGAGATAAGGTGTGCCTAGTGAATGCCTTGAACCCAGAACCTGGAATAGGCAAGTCGCTGGTGGCATGCCTTTAGCAACAATGTTTGGCGGTTGAAGTCAAGAGTCCATGTTGTCCCCACTGGGGACACGCGTGTCTTCCTATGTGAGAGAGAGATCCACTACTCATGTGGCACGATGTTACCTGCTCCACACCCCTTCATGGATCTCTATGTTAACTGCTCCACACCAACTCATGGATAGCTCTCAATTCTCACAATAAACCACACAAACCTATACCTCACGAGCCAATCCAAAACAGATTATCCCATAGGAACCAAGTGCGCTCACAATCGCCTGCCAATCCAAATAGCTTATCATAGGAACCAAGTGCCCTCACATTGATATTAACAAGTGATCATGAGGTTCAGAGGAGTCCTTACACATCATACACCAGTGCAGGAAATGTTTTATACGGCCTATGCGTTTGCAGTGTGTCGTTAGCGTTGAGCTTGCTAAGAATAGGAGACCGATCTAAAGCCTTTGTGACACTCAATATCTCCACACGAGCTCTCCAAATAAAGGAAAAAAGAGGAAATGGATCTAGATGGGGTGATTGAATCAAGTGTGACAAAAAGAAAGACAAGAATATAGCCCAAAACCCTCCAAAACCTTGGAACGAGAATCCCGAGAGAATAAACCTTTCGAAGAATATACAAAAGAGTTACAACCTCCACACTTTCCCAGTCATTAAGGTTAAGAAAGAAGTGACAACATACCCACCATCTGCGGGGAACTTGACAATAGGAGTGAAAAAGTCGAGGAATGTTGATACAATCGTGGGATAGCACAGCGCAACAGAACACAGAGACACACACCCTATACCAAGCCTGCTTGATTGAGGCCAACTTGGACAAGTTCAACATAAGTATCTTTAGGTTTGGGGCTGACCCCAAGATTACTATGGACTATGTTCAATTTTTCTTAACATGGTTGGTTGAGAAATATTGTCAAGATTCATGTAATTACATTTTAGTGGGCCAGGCTTGGGTCCTCTCAAAGGTGTTATCCCTTCCTTTCTTCATTGCTAAAGGTAATCTAAATGGCAAGCCAATTACTATTGGACCCTGCTCTGCTCGTTTTGCAAGAGCTAAAGGGCGCTACATTGATGTGCCGTATTACTCTAATTATGTGAATGCCATTGATGCAATATGATTAGGGGCAACCCCGTTGCGAATAATTACTGGGTTGACAGGCCACCAAAATGGGGTAAAACCCCATTGGAACCATTGGTTCTTCAATCTAGCTGAAATCAAATGGGCAATTACTTATTCTAAAAGAAAGTAGAAGCAACCTCCCCACTCCCTTTTATGAAAAGCACCAGACTTGTACCTAATGGCCAAGTCACATATCAATGTGGTGGAACCCTCTTATGACAGCATGCAGAGCATCATCTTTGGCTGAAGACGATGACTCCGGCCTATAGTGTTATGTGATTTATAACTAAGGAGCTGTGGAGTATAAATATAAGTGAGAACCAATGGTACATGGTCTCAATTCTAGTACTCCAGCAGTTGTTGTCCAAAGCGGGGAGACTTACCTTAATCAAAAGCACTCTCTCCAGTTTACCCACCTACTTCATGTCAGTTTTTGTGTTACCTGCCTCGGTGAGTACTAGAATTGAGAAGATAGAGCGGGACATTTTGTGGGAAGGACAGGGTGAGGTGCGAAAATACCATTTAGTTAATTGGGATAAAGTTTGCTCTAATGAAAGGGAGGGTGGACTAGGTATCAAAAAAATGAGTGTCTTCAATTTGGCTCTCCTTGGTAAGTGGCTTTGGCGTTATATGGTTGATATTGATAGTTTATGGAGGAAAGTGGTGATGTGTAAATATGGCGTGGGCGATCATAGATGGTTCTCAAATGAGGTTACCAGTCCCCATGGGACGGGGGTTTGGAAGGGCATTCGCAATGGGTGGGAGTCTTTTGTGGGCAACATTTCGTTTGGTGTCGGGAATGGAGAGAAAGTTAGATTTTGGTTGGACAACTGGTGTGAGACTAGGGAGCTAAGGGTTGGATTTCCTTCTTTGTTCGATCTTGCCGTGCCTTGTGAACTCAGGTCTTCAAGTGGATAATGGTAGGATGGTTCGGAATCCTATATTCCATAGAAATATCCAAGATTGGGAAGTGGAGGCTTGCTTACTTATTTTTACTAGGCTTTATGCCCTGCAGATTGATAGTAGCAAAGAGGACAAGGTTTGGTGGAATGTGTCGAGTAGCATATTTTTTCAGTTAAGTCCTATTACAACACTCTTTTGGATAGAGATTTCTCTTCTTTCCCGTGGAAATCTGTTTGGAAATCTCAGGCCCAGTCGTGTCGCCTTTTTTGCTTGGGAGGCGAGTCATGAAGCTATTCTTGCATGTGGAAATCTTCGCAAGCGAGGGAAAATTTATGTTGATTGCTGCTTTATGAGTTTATTTTTTGAGAAGATGCAAAAAATTTAAAATCTCCAAGAAAGAAAGTTCTTGGGACACATGATGGATTGGCTGAAAATGGACGAAAATGGACGATGATAAGCAAATTGGCAATGATAAGCAAGAAAACCATTTTAGAAAGAGTAGTGAGAGCGATCGGATCCCGACATTTGTATCCGGTGCTAGGAATAAGGCTCTAGGGGGGGGGGGAAGTTAAAACTTAGGGGGAAATGCATGCTAGTGCTTCAATCAATGGTAGCTCTCGATGTACTCTAAAGGATTCTTCAATATAAAATATGTTGAAATTTGAAATAAAGTTTTGTTAATTAAGAATAAGTTGAATCTTCTTAAATGTAAATCGTTTTAGAGATTACCAACACCTCTTATTAGTATCTACATATTGTTTTCATTTAGTACGATTATATTAAACCAAAATAATCCAATTAAATTGCGAGTTTGTGTAATTTCGAGTGTCATATTAGATTTATGTATTGTTATTATTTTCCTTCAGTTCTATAAAGAGCAAAGCTATTATACTTTTTCCCCTTATAATTTAGGTCCCAGATGTAACCATCGTCCGATTATGTCCATTTTGACATGAGTACATTCAATACATTTAGCTTAATAAAATTGGAATATGCAATCTTTTTGTTAAAAATTGAAATATAAAAGACAAAAAGTTACAAAAAGAGAAAATTACACCCATTAATATGATTTCTTTAAGAAAATAAACTTTGTTTAATTTGCACATGGATTATGAAGTAACGATGTTTTTCGTTTTACAATGTACTAACCAAGTTTTGGAATTAACGGACCAAATAGATCTTGCAAGCGTCTAGATAATAATTGAAACCTTTTTAGAACAAAATCCATATAAGAGATTCTATTTGCTAATATATAGAAATAAAAGAGGGGGGGTGGGGATAATATAAATACAAATATGTAAGATCCATATTGAAAGGGGGTTAATTGCATAAACACAAACGGCTAGGGGGGCCATGGTCCCCTTTGGCCCTATAGTGGCCTCGCCGGTGTTTGTATTTTAATTTTGCATCCCAACTTATATGTCAAGTAATTGGTTAGACATCACATCATTCAACCCCATACTAATCTCTTTAATAAAGCGAGGGCCCTTAAAATGAACAATGATTGAAGTCTTGTCACACTTTTTCACTTTTCCCAGGTCATCCTCTTTCTTATCTGCTAATTACACCATATTACAAAACAAAGGAAGCCTTTTTGTAATTTCCAATTCTACCCCTATCTCTAATGAATTACAAATTAAAAACTATCCACTACATTAATAACTACCCACTTCTTCCACCAACTATCAATAACTACTTAAAACCAATAAATAGAAATAAAAAAAAAAGGTCAAGAATGAATTATAAAGTTTTAATTAATAAAATAAAAAAAAAAAAAAATCCTGCACACGCATTGACTGTGCCAGTTTACTAGTGGGGATAATTACCATACATAAGTTGGGATGCCTATATTCTCCTCTTAGAAATGCCTCCCCCGTGACATTGAAGGAATGTGGCATTATATTGAAAAAGTCATGTGGCATTATTAATGGTTGAAATGGAAATATAATCATATGCCTATAAAACATCCATACATATTATTGCTATGCTGTTCCCTAGTGGCAGTGAAGAAGCCAGGATTCTATCCTTGGTGGGGCCAAGTTAACTTCAAGAAAAATTAATCCAAATAAATTAAAGGCACTCTATAGTATGCAACGGGTGTTAAATAAATTTTGTTTTGTATCATTTTGTACTTGTGGAAAATTTTCATTTACATATTGCCAAATAAAAAATAACCAATTTTTTGAATTTGGAAAAGGGACAAACGCGAGATATACAATTTTGACATATATACAAGTTATAAAATTATTTCTCCTAGCTAAATAACATGTAGTAAAAAATTAGATTTTGATTAAAAACTAACCGAGTTACTTAGTTTAAGAACGTTACGATACCAATCTTGAGATGCAACGTACCTCATTAATTTGAAAAAGATATAAACAAAGTACATTTAAAGTAATTCAATTAATATGCTAGACTAAACTAAAAGAGCAATATCTAGAATTCAACGGGGGCAAAGAAATATATACTATGAAAGGTAATAATCATATTTTGGAAGGGTGTAAGTTGCATATCACCAAAAGGCTAGGGGGCCATGGCCACCCTTGGCCCTATAGTGACTTTGCGCTTAGTTGGGTATCTTGAAGGAGCATTCGCTTTTCGGGTATTGTCTACTGGCCTTTAACCATCTCGGCAGCTGATGCTTGTATATAAACGGGGTTTATTGACATACCGGTTATCCATTGGTTCTGTAGCAGTAGTGCTATTTGAGACGTTCTGTGAGAAAAATTGTGATTAAAGCTTAAACAATAACCCGAGCCTTATGATGTTGCTTCACTTACTAATTCGGAGCTAAGGATTGATAAACAATGCTTAGTTACATACTTAATTTTCCATTGACAAACTTAGAGTTTGTTGTGCGTGATGTTTTGCCACTTAAGCCTTGTCTTTTGGGATACACATAACTAAAGGGTCGTGATTTTCAACATGCTTGATGTGCCAGCACGGCAACACACATTTCTTTGTGGGTGGCCAGACCAACTACACAGTCACTTGTGTTTAGGCAGCCAACATTGAACTGAAGAAGAACTCATTTATTATTCCCCATGTTTTGACTTCGGCATGCTTTGGTTGCAATCCGAATTCAAAGGGGTTGAGTTAGTTCTTGCAGAGCTGAATTGTTAGAAAACATATTATGGACATGGATGCTTATGACAAATTTGGTTTTATGGAAGTTCACGAGTCTTTTTGGTCCAAGCTAAAGTACTCTTAGTACTAGTCCTTCACCCCGGCTGAAGCTTTTTGAACCACACCCTGAGCCATCGCTGTAGAGATTCAGCTTATCTATCACATTGGCAGTACACAAAGTGAGCAAAATTTGTGGGAGAGATGGATGGAGGTAACACCAGCTGAGGTAAAGTGTTGGGGAGGGCATCGGACATAAAAGCAGGAAAAGGTGCTTACGTTGCCCCCGACATTGACACCGTCTACGCCTCCCTCACTACATGCCTCTCCACTATTCTTCCTCCAGTCTCTCCGGACCAGAGACCGAGTATGGAAGTTATTGGTCACAAGGGTCATGGTGCAGTTCCTGAGCCTGGTTGTAGTGTCATTGCCTGAGTAGCTAAGCTGATGGCTAGAATGGCTTCAGTAGATATAATGCGTGCTGGTTCCAAGTCCGTACCGGAGAAGTTCAGAGGCATCATAAGGCAGCATAAGGCAACAGACATAAGAGCAACTGAGATTGACAAAGAAGATATGCACTGGTCCTTCTTCCCTGGTGACATTGTTAAAGCTTTAGTACTTGCCATTGGAGATGCATGAGTGTATTATCTAGGTGTTATATCTGCAGCACGGAAGGTGGCTCGATGGTTCCAGTCAACTTGACAGAGATGCAATGTCCATTGACAAGTCAAATTGAGCAAAGAAAGGTTGCCAAGGTTGGAGCTTGGACTTGAATATTTATGACAACACTATAATCAAATGACTTCTTTCACCTCAGTGTAGAAACTACAAAAGAGATTCTGTGTCCAGATTTTAGTTAGTTCTGATTGCCTTGTGGTCATTTGATCTCCTCCCTGCTAAAGGATGTAGAAAGAAAACAAAAGTTGCGCAAGTAGATTTTGGGTTTGTTAATGGTTTTTATTGGTTATTGACATTATCTATATCTATTGTTGGCTGTACATTTTTTTTTCCTTTTATAAGGAATATTTAGCTGATATACATTTGTTGCCTTTTTACTCATTTTAATAAATTTGTTTATTCATCGATCTATCATCTAGGCATTTTTTTTTGGGGGGTGTGGAGTGCAGTTTTCTGCTCTTTTTATTTCTTCTCAGTGTCTTGTATGAATACTAAAAAACCTTTCACGCTCATTCTAATTAAGGTTTGAACAACACTCGGATCTTTTGACATGCAGGATGTTCTACGGCCCTGGTGGGCCATATGCATTATTTGCCGGTAGGGATGCAAGCAGAGCGCTAGCTCTCATGTCATTTGAGCCTCATGACCTGACTGGGAACGTTGACGGGCTGAGTCCATCTGAGCTTGAAGTTTTGCAAGACTGGGAATACAAGTTTATGGAGAAATATGTAAAGGTGGGGCGGCTTGTCTCAGAAAGAACAAGGACAGAGCACAATGTAGGAGGAGATAACGAGCACGATGGTCAGACAGTTGAAAGAAATAAAACAGATTAGAAACCGACTTATTGCTGCAAATCACTCTTGGGGCTTTAATTATCGAAAGCATTTATTATCTCAAAATTCAAATTGAAGTGGATATATTTTCTAAGATAGCTGGTTGAAATTCAAATTGAAGTCCTTACCAGGCCTTTTGTTTCCTTTTTGGTAGTGTCCATGTTGTATAACAGTATAGATGCGCTCTTCCATGCAGTGACCACCTGACAGTGATATGAGAATGTGTGCTGTGTGTGAGAGAGGTTAGTGAACCACAACCAAATATCTTTAGAATTTTATTGCAGAACAAATTCCTGTTATTATAGTTATAAATGCGTCAGACTTCGGTAATTGAGCCTCATCTAGCAGTTGTAAAATACCTAACACAGTTAGTTATCAAATGTCGTTTGCTTCGGTAATTGAGCCTCATCTAGTAGTCGTAAAACACCTAACACAGTTAGTTATGAAATGTCATTTGCTTCAGTCTTCGAGTCCTCCCTGTAAGATACCTAACACAGCTGCTTATCGAATGCGTTTGCTTTGGTCATCGAGCCCTGTCTAGTAGTCGGAAAAAAACCCTAAGACTACCATCGCGTGTTGCAACCCACTATTCTGATACCACATCACCAAGGACCACAACAAAATTATGGTTCAACTTGTCTAATATTGATATATTGACTGTGATGCGTATATGGTCCCTAACATGTAGCCAAACTCATTTGCGTTTCAACGAATAATACGCCTTCTTGGAAGTCGGGAATTTGCACGAATTTGGGGATTTTTTATTATTTTTTTTGGTGAACTTAGCAAAAGTATTTATGGATTCTTCTTGTGATTGAGATAGAAGCAGTACGAAATCAAGAGGTAGACATTGCTGAATACGACATGAGAGACTGCTTATCTTGAGCTTGTGTTACAAGCTATAACACAACAGGGGCAGCATCTCCCAACCAACCTACTACTTATTGGTCCAACTTGCTACAATGGCTACCCATAAGGTATCAAAATGCCCAAAACTCACACACACACACACACACACACAAACAATGCAGCCAAGTCTAGTCTAGCAACCAACATAGACACTACTAATAAACCAAGTTGCTAAATGGTTACCGGTAAAGTATCAAAGGCCCAACATACGCGCGCCCACACACACACTCTCTCACACACAGCATATATGCAGCCAAGTCTAGTCTAGCAACTAACATAGACACTACTAATAAACCAAGTTGCTGAATGGTTACCGGTAAGGAATCAAAGGGCCCAACATACGTGCGCCCACACACACACACACTCTCACACACAACATATATGCAGCCAATAAACCAAGTTGCTAAATGGCTACCGGTAACGTATCAAAGGGCCCAACATACGCACGCACACACACACATGTACGCATGTCACACAACCAACATAGACAACCAAGTTGCCAAAATGGCTACCGATAAGGTACTAAAAGGCCCCTTGTATATAAGTAGTGCAAAGGGCGGATCGGAAGAGCTTCCATTGATAGCATTGTAGGCAAGTACAACACACATCACGATAATGTTAAGTTGGTGTTTCAGGCAGACGCAATTTTCAGATGCCATGTCCGTAAGTTGTTAAACATACAATATTTTTGAGCAATGTACTCGTAGCTAGGATAACGTACAATACTCTACTATTTCCAGTATAATTCTAAAATTTATCTTTCCTAGATTGTGGAGCTATTGGTACATATGGATTGTGAAGGATGCGAGAAAAGAATACGAAGAGCAATCTCCAAATTACATGGCAAGTCTTCTTCTTCTTCTTCTTCTTCTTCTTCTTCTTCTTCTTCTTCTTCTTCTTCTTCTTCTTCTCTTCTTCTTTTCCAAATTAGTGTTCAAGATGATAACTTTATATATTGCAATGATCTTGTTTATTTAAAAGGGTTAGGATGAAAAACTAAGGTCTTGACAAGCTCAAGAGAAGCAACCTCCACTTTTACATTGAGATATTAGGAGCTTTTTTATGCGTCGAATAATACTTTATGCACTCTCTTCGTCCCATAACGAGTGTTTATTTTTGGTTTTTCAAAAAAAATCAAGAAAGTTGACTTTTAATATCTTTTAGTAGCACATATACATAAGGAAAATGATAGAGCAACTGTCAATATCAACAGATTGTATCAAATGTGAGGTTTTTTCTGTATGTAAATATCCTTGTTGTCCACTTATAACATAGTAAGTCCTTATTGAAACATGATACTCCCTCCGTTCCACCTAAAGAGTCCACGTTTAAAAAGTCTAATAATTAAGGGATATATAAGTAGTATTAGAGTTAGATATAATTACAAAAATATTTTAGCATAGTTAATATTGTACCACATGTGGAGGGTAAAGTTGAAAGTTTTATGGAGATTGTAGGCATAATTTTTTAAAGTAGATTCTTTGAGTGGAACATCCAAAAATAGTATAGTGAATTTTTTACCTGGAACAGAGGGATTAGTTAGCAAAGATTAATTTAGAAACTTCATAATAATATGGACACTCATTTCTTGACAAATTAACACAAAAAAAAAAGAAAAAGAAAAAGAAAAAAGGGGACTCATTTTGAGACGCAAGGAGTAAAAATTTTCATTAGAGAAACCAAGACCATCAAATCGCTCATCTTTTCCTACAGGAGTAATGCTATGTGTACCTAAAATGTGCACCAAATGTGCACCGAAAGTCTTTGTTGGCATCTTTTGGTTGATCAAAAGATTATTAAATGGTAGGATACACATATTATTTAACCAATCAGAATATGTCAACTGAAATTTTGGTACACTTTAGGTGCATATATCATTACTCTTCCTATATATATATATATATATATATATATATATATATATATATATTATATATATATACACACACATGTATGTAAGTAACCTCAAACAACATTATTTTTGATTTAAGAATTAATACCTAATCCCTCCATCCGGTACATTCTAGCAGCTCTAGTCTATAATGGGTTACACATTGAGTAATCAACTCGTAGAATTGGATACCATTACATTACTAGCCACCGTATAGAAAAAAATGGCATCATATACTCTCTCCGTCCCAAAAAAAAAATCTATTTCCTCTTTAGTTTGTCCAAAAAAAATAGTCCTATTTCTGAAAAAGATAAATTTTAATGTAAATTTTTGAAAAACAAGCATATAAAACTACAATCTTAAAACGTTAAACTTGTCAAACTGTATTAAATTTTTGGAACGGAGGGAGTACATTCAAGCATGGATTCACCAATTCCATCACAATATAATTGAATTCCATCTCAAGCTTTGAAGGAAAATTATACATTATACTCCATCCGTCCCTAAATTATTGTCTTACTTTCCTTTTTTGTCCGTCCCTAAATAATTGTCTTGTTTGAAACTTTCTTTTGTAAGACATCACTTTTATCATTTTACCCGTACTTTTTCTATCTACTTTAATTATGGACCACAAACACATGGCCATTAAATGAAACTACGTACACACTATACCAATATTAATAATCAATTCAATTATTATTTTTTAATCCATGTGCCAGGTCAAACAAGACAATAATTTAGGGACGGAGGGAGTATAATTTTGATACGACTATCTCTAATCATCTCTATGAACCCCATACTAATTTAGCAGGACAAAAAAAAGGGTAACTGTAGCTCATGGAGCAAAAGCTAGACTAGCATTTTTTTTCATGGGCGCTAAACGACGCACCCGATAGTGCTAAGCGACGCACCCTTTTTAATGAATTTTTTAAAATATGACAAAAACGCCCTTGATTAGTATGAAAGATAAAAATGATTAGAGTTCTTAATTAATATATATATTGCAGTTAGATTTTATTTGTTCGGACAAATTTAATAAACTATTTATCTAATGGAACTGAATGGATAAATTAGTGCAGGTGTAGATAAGCTGGACATTGACATGGATAAACAAAAGGTCACAGTGACAGGATATGTAGATCAAAGGCGGGTTTTGAAGGTAGTGAGGAGAACTGGAAGGAAGGCTGAGTTCTGGCCGTACCCGTACGACAGCGAGTACTACCCTTATGCAGCACAATACTTGGATGAATCAAACTTTACGTCGACGTATAACTACTACATGCACGGTCATAACGAAGGCACCCACGGATACTTCCCCGACCCTGCTTACTCGACAGTTGACGATCATGTCATTGAGATTTTCAGTGCAGACAACGTTCATGCATGTAACATCATGTGACATATTTACCTGTATATGGACACACACACACACACACAAATCTCTCAAATTCTTTCCTAGCCTTCCAGTTCATAAACATTTGAAAGTTCATGAACTACGTTCGCGAAACAACAAAATGAAGATGGAGATAAGGTATCCTGTCTAAAATGAAATGAAGCGAGCGTTTTGCTGCTACACTTTCCGTTGCTACATCATATACGAGTCGTGTCCAGATTTTCATTGACACGTATAAAATGAAGCCTTGGTATTATGTACCTATCGAATGGGCTTGAAAATACACAAGAGCCTTTCTATCCCTTCTTCTTTGCCGCTTTGGTCTTCTCTATAGAATCCATCCTTTCCTTGGTTGATTTCTACATTAAGATTCAGGAACATAAAAGAAAAAAACATGAGATGGCAATATCAGTAACAGTTTCTCCTGCAGCTTTTCTAGGCTCAAAAATCTAACACAACCATGACGGTAAACTCAGAATGTTATCATGCTTTTCTGTTAAGAAATCACAAGCCTCTAGCACTTTTGAGGATTAAAAATTGAAATACCTAGAGAGGTTTTGTTGATAATATAGAAAACATATATAGGTTAGCTAATCCCATTTGTAATCTCTCAAAGAAGAATACATGAGGGAAAACAAACTAACAAGGATAAAGAAAAGGCGAAGTAACAGTAAGTCACTTCGCCGCAGTTCGAGTGCTTAGCCGAACGAAGCCAACCCCAGCTAACCATGTCTATAGAAGAAATCAAAACCAGAAGGACTTCACTTGGAGTGATGTAGGAGACTTGGACCTACTTCAACAAACTGCTTAGCCCGACTCTACAAGTGCTTAGCTGGACTACTTTAAAGAGACAAACACTTAACCGGACTGAAAGGCAAGACAGGCACTTAGCCGCAGCCAAATCTTATAAGATCAAGAAAATAAAGGCCATGTCCGTATTATCCTACAAACATATGTTTCTATATTTCAACCAATCGGATCAAGAATTCCAACTAATCAGCAGTAGAGAAGATGAAAGGTGAAAGTAACTAATTATTTTGTTGAGGGACCGAAATTGTATTGGTACTAAATGTGCAGCATCAAACATTTTTCAAGGGAAGTATGATCACTGGTTCTGAACCATAAACTGCAGTAATGCTAATTAAGCAACGGATACAAGTCTAAGGAAGTATACACACTGACGAAGAAGAAAAAACAAGTGGCATACCCCAAAATTTTGCATCTTCCCTGCTATGTCTTCGATTAGTCCATAGATAATTGCCGCACCCATGATTGTTTCACAGATAATTCCCACACCAAACACAGCACTGCAGAAAGTATCCTATCAGTGAATTCTCATTCAGATAACTTGTAAACAAAAAAAAGGCAAGAGATGTGATCAAATAAATATTAAAGCAATGAATGAAAATTAGCCTTCTCAATTATCAATCATTCATAAAGATGTCGTCAGCAAATAAGGCCACCCTTTATATAGTGCAACCCTATGTCTAAATAAGCAAATAAGAAAAGAGCCTAATCACAGAAATTGAGAATAATTAAAACAGTAGGAGTCAAGGGACTTTGATCAATTGCCTATGCTCCTGATTTGCTACACTTTGTTGAAACCATGAGGGAGGAGAGAATATTCATATTCCAGGTAGGTAGGAAAACGTTCGATGTTTATAGAATTCAGTTTCGACTAGATGGGAAGGGCTTCACTTTCCAGCAGATTCTTTGGAAGAAAAGACAGGAGAGGTGGCGTGAAGTCGTACTGGCAACGGAGAGGAATGCTTCGCGGGAGGTTTATCGAAATTGTGGCTAAGAACAAAGGGAGATCTGCTATGGTTTTCATCCCTGAATTCGCTGAGAACTCAGGGTGGGTAATGATCTTGGAGAGGCTTAGAAGATTTGTGAGTGACAGTAAAATTGAAACGAGGAACCATTCAAGTCTTACAAGATGGCGGCCTAGGTTCCTCCTTGGCCTGATTAGTCTCAAGCATTACTCATTCAATAAGGTGCATTTGGATCAAAAAAAATTTTTTCTTTTTGCTAAATCTGACAATTATTTTGGATAGGGGGCAATACTGTAGGGGTGAAGATTCGTGTTCGTGCGACACTATCTTATTTTCATGTATCTATCTTATTTGATCGTAAATATAAAAATAAATATTATTTTAACTAAATTTACAATTTTGTGCTTTTGTATCGTGTTTGTTTCTTATTTCTTTTTGTAGTTAGTATGAGTTTCACTATTAAAGTTTTCCAACTAACAAATTTATCACATAGGAACCCTTACATATTCAGTGGGCGAGTGTTTCCCAATGCAATGGGCTTTCATTTTATTAACTTGTTAGCAAAATCCTCTAAAGAAAAGGATGAAGAGAGAACTTACGTGTATAAGCAATTGAAAAAAAGGGTGGTACGAGGAAAAGAAGATGAAGAGAACCGACTTGATCGGAACCGGGAATTGTACTTGGCACGCTTGGAGTCGTCGACGAGAACCTGGTAAGCCTCGGAGGCCTGCCTGAATCGGAGGGTGGCGCCGTCGCGGACGGATTTGGGCGAGTTTGAGTGCTTGTCCGGGTGGAATTGCATCGCCATTTTACGAAAGGCTTCCTTGATTTCTTCTTTCTTGGCATTGCGATTCAAACCCAGCAGGTCGTAATAATCCATTGTTTGTTGTATTTCTAACGAACGATTCAATCAAAATATAAATACGGGAACCCTAAGTTCTAAGCAGGTCCTTTTCTTGTTCTTCACTCCATCCTTTCACTCTTCCGTGAGCCCAAATCACTTTCCTTCTCGGAAATCAAATTACCTTTTTTAAGTTAATTAAAAAAAAAAAAACTATTTCACGAATTTTAAATTAAACATCGTGTTTTTTTTATCAACTAATTAAACTTTTAGTGAAAATTATTTTTGTAATTAAAATCTTCTGTCAATGGGCTGTTAGATACACTAATGGAAGAGTGATTTGGCGTCCAACGTGGCATCCACGTGACGCTAACGTGGCAAATGGCGAGAAGCCTGCCTAATTCCCTCCAAAATAGTTTCAAAGCAAATCTTGTCCTAGTTTTATAATGCAGAAAAAATCAAAATTGACTCTCTTCAAACTCCTTCATTCTCAGTTTTTTTCATTTGAATTAAGCATCATGAATAAAAATAGTATATTAATTGTCATTGTGAGAGAATGACTGTTATGCGAACATTATGAACCGATCAAAATCCAGGGAGAAAGTTCTTGGGTTGTGAAAAATTTAGTGTAAGTTAATTTTTTTTAGGCATTTATACTCTTTTTTTATTGTGTAAAAAAAATCAAAATTTACTTTTTTTTTTGTTCTTACACACACCATAGCACTTTGATGTTTTCTTTTTAGAATAATTAAATGTACGGAGTCAAGAAATTATATCGTGAGATGATCACTTTATACTTAGGTAATATAGTACGAGTTATATATGTTTTTGTTTTTGTTTTTTTATTTTTTGGTACAAGAAAAGAAAGTACGAGTTATGTGACGTAGCAAAATTTGATATTACTTGGTGGTCGTGAAATATCACATAATTGTTCTAAGTTTAATGTATTATTTTATTTTATTGAAAGACGTTTACATGTGTTTGAATATATGTGAAGTGTTACATCACATCAATAAGATGACGTGGTGTAACGTTCTCACTTTATAATTTCTCATATGCAATCATCGGTCGAACAATTGGAATTAAAAGTATAAATAACTATTCCTCTTCTTGACTATGTCTATACCCATAAGTATTCTATTAATTTTGAATTTTACACATTTTTTTGGCAATATTGAAATCAACAAAGTTATAAGGTCCTATGCTGCATTTTAGAATTATTTTGTCACGAAAACCTTATCTAAGTTTGTCTTCAAAATTTTCAACTCTATTCATATAAAATGAAATTAAAATTTGATGTTCAATTGTTTAACATTTTTATTTTTAATGACTGTAGCCTGTAGGGCAAGTCTGCAGTGAAGCTTTGTCGGCTACAGATTTTATCAACAAATTTCATTTATAACATGACTTTAAGTGTTATACATTCCAACCAAAGTACAACACAATTTAAAAGCATGCTGTAAATGCATTTTATTGATAAAATATATAGATGTAGCATTTTTCTTTAAAAGAATTGCTTACTCTCTCCGTTCTAAAATAAGTATCCCCTATTGATTATACACGAATATAAAAAAATAGTTGACTTCATGTACTTTAATACCCTCAAAGTTCTTTTACTAGTGTCAAATCAAAGTGACATTCTTTCTTTTTTCATCTCACACTTACTAAGGGTATTATAGACAATTGTTTTAAAAAATCTTTCTAAAGATAGAAATAAGACTTTCTGCTTGATATTCTTACAAATGCCTTTGATTTTGTAAAAACCAAAAAAAGAACAAGTAAATTTTGATTTTATTTTACACAGTAAAAAAGAGAGTATAAATACACACAAAAAAAATTAACTTACTCCAAATCTTTCACAATCCAAGAGGTTTCTCCTTTGCATGACAGTCATTCTCCTACAATGACAATATACTGCTCTATTCATGATAAATGAAAAAACTGAGAATGAAGGAGTTTGAAGAGAGAGTCAATTTTGGCTGGAATGAGTATAAATAACCACAAATCTATATTGCAACAAAGATTTTTTCTGCAATATAAAACTAGGACAAATTTTGTTTTGAAATTATTTTGGAGGGAATTAGGTAGGTTTCCTGCCATTTGCCACGCTAGCGCCACGTGGATGTCACGTTGGACACCAATCACTCTTTTGTTAGTGTATCTAACAGTTCATTGACGGAATGTTTTAATTGCAAAAACAATCTTCATTGAAGGTTTAATTAGTCGATAAAAAAACACGAGGTTTAATTTAAAATTCGTGAACTTAAGGTTTTTTTTGCAATTAACTCACCTTTTCTTCCCTTTGCATTACCCCACATTTTTTTTAATTACTATATTGCCTTTCACCATATTAAGAAAAAAAAATCATCCTTTCAATGATTTAAACAAATCTCCCAACTAAAAATTTCTCTTTCTATAATTTTTTCTCTCCTTTCACTCTTTCATCCTTCTCTCTTTCAACCAAAAAAAGGTATGTTCTCTCTTTCATTCTTTGTTATTTTGTTTTTACGGTACTTATACAAAGATTTGTTGTTAATATATTTTTTTTAAACAAATTATAACAAAAATTGATTATTTTAGGAGGGTCGGCCACGCTAGGCACCCCTCAACTGAAGAGGCAACCAACCAAGATGACCCTTTATGGAAGAACCGGCCACCCTAGGTGGCCCTGTACTGAAATGCCGGCCATCATGGGTGGCTGTCTTTCAATTCTTATTTAATTTTTTTTTCCTGCAAACTCCATAACTTAAAAACAGGAAAGTTAATTGTTAAATTTAAATATGTGTAGAATAATGTTACATTTATTTTATTAATTGTTATTAATTATTTATTTAATTTATTTAAATTTACTATCATTATGTGGAATTTATTTATATATGTAGAGTATTTTTACATTAACTCTTATTAAGTTTTATTATTTGTGAAATTTAATTTATTTAAATTTACTATTGTCATGTTGATTTTAATTTTATCCTCGCAGAGATTGTTACACTGGTTTTAATAATTGCTATTAATTATTAAATTTAATTTAATTAAAATTTAATATTGTTACATACATTTAATTAATATGTGTAGAATATTGTTACGTAGATTTTATTAATTGTTGTTAATTTTTATTAATTTATTTGAATTTACTATTGTTATGTGGATTTTATATATATGTGTAGAGTATTTTTACGATAACTGTAGTTTGTCCCTGTGGGTATTTGTTAAATCTAATTTATTTAAATTTATTAGTTTTATGTAGATTTAATTTTCATCCTAGTAGGGTAATGTTACATTGATTTTAATAATTGTTATTAAATGTTAAATTTAATTTATTTCAATTTACTATTGTCACATAGATTTTATTGATATTAAAATATTATTGTTACGTTGATTTTTTTAATTGTTACGTGAATGTACTAACTTTCTATTGAATTCAGATCTCCTGTTACACTCCGGTGTGCCCCTCCCTGTGCCACCAGGGAAATTCAATATTGAATTTTTAAATCCAATGTTGGATTTCCCTTGTGGCACAGGAAAGGGCACACAGGAGTGTAACAGGAGATCTGAACTCCTTTCTATTATGTACATCAGATGGCAGGTGTAGGCGGTAATGGAGGTGGTGACCGAGATAAATGTTTAGGATAGAGGCATATTGTTGAAGATAATTTAGACGCATGTGGTTGTAGAATAAAGGGTCGACGCATCCCAGTATCCGCACGAGCGAGAACCATTTCCTGTCTGTAATCTTCAGTCGGCATGTATCGTGAGCAGACTCCAGCCTCATTTGCACCGCCTATTGTTCGTGCATCTAGTCAACCCAATCCTTTGTTAATGACCCTTTGTAATTAATTGCTGCCGAGGAATTGGATGTAGAGATGGAACTGGAGCAGATGGGGCCGATTTTTTTCAATTGGGGTGGTGTCTCATTAGTCATATGGCTGATTCCAACAAGAGGCATGTGTAACACCCAAGAACTTCATTGCATTCATTTGCATCTTAATCTCATGTTTATATGCTTCTTCATATGTTTAATTTACTTTGCATGATTCATAGTCGTGAGTAAGTTGAGTTGTGAACTCAGTGTTTATCTGCATAGAAAGGACGAGTTGAGTTGTTATAGTCGCGTGCCTTGAAAAGGGTTGTTTTTAGTGTTATTTACACTTGCAATTTGTTTCGACTTTGGGATCACCCTAGAATGATATCGGACCATTACAGACTATCCTTGTTGAGTTTTAAGTGTTAAACATCCAGGTTATGGCGTGCTCACCCCAGGTTTCAAAGCATTCGTGTGAGAAGAGAGCAAAATTAGAACTTGGCCCCGAGGTGGCGCAATGGTGGTGGTGTGGCCACGTCACGCCACCACCAACATTTTCCAAACCATCCATATTAGCCAATTACAATAAAAGACCAACTAGATTAAACAAAGGTGTGTCTCAACATTTTCATCAAGTCAAAAACTTTAAGAGGCCTCAATACCTCACTCCTAATAATAAGAGATTTAGTAATTACTATAAAAGACCAAATTTTAATAGACCAAGGCATTGTTACAAACCTAACTTTAGAAACAGTTAGGAATATAATTCCAAATTGAACTCAAGATTCAAAATAAAAAATATACTAGATATTCTCACAATTATCAAAATAGTTTTTATAATTACAGAAATAATTTCAATTCAAATATATTTGATCATTTTCAAGATATTTTACCACACAAGAAAGTTGTTCAAGTGTGGGTTATCAAAGTCACTAACAAACCATGACCCATATAAATATGGTCCCATATTCATATGATTTTGGTTTTGACAGGATAAATCAGAAAAACAAATATTATGGATTCTTGAGGCACAACAGACATATGACTTGCAACAAAGCATTACTGCAAGACCACAAAGAAAAAGGTGGACCCAAGGTTACATTTGGTGACAATTTGCAAGAAAAAATCAGGGAATTTGGTAACCTAGTAACAAAAATTGTCACATCAACAAATGTTTCTTTTGTAGAAGTACTAAAACACAACCTTATCAGCATCAGTCAAATTTGTAATAAAAGGTTTGAAGTTTCTTATTCTGAAAATCAATGCAAATCTTAGATAAACATGAAAAAGTCCTATTGATTGGTTTAAGAAAGGCCAAAATATAAAAAAAAATATCTCAAAGTATCCACCCAATCTCATAATGGTACCCAGAATGAAGTATTTCCCACTTGGGCATACAATGTTACTAAATACTAATTATCCCACTTTGACCCCTAGCCCCGACGTCCGTTACAAATATTAACGGAAGTTGTAACGTGAGAGTCAACTGATTCATTCCCTCGATTGTGGAATTGGATCAGGGTGCAAAGTGAGATTTAATTAAAATAAAAATAAAAAATAAATATTAATCTAATTTAAAATATTAACCACTTACTTGTACGTAATTTTGATATTTAATATTAATTTAATTTAATTAAAATTAGTAATTATTACTCCAATTACGAAAATTAAAAACATTATACTTCTTTCTCTCTCTCACTAAACTCCGCCATTGTTCATGGAGTTTCTCAACCCCACAACCCGAACCCACTTTAAAATCATCTCGAAGACTACTTGTCCCTCCCAAATATCAATTCACAAAATGCAAAAACAAAAACTCATCAAATCCCAACACACTTTTATCTAAATTTCCACTCCACCCTTCATCATATTTTGAAAACCCAATTGATAAATTTGGTGATAAATTTTGGTGAGGAATTGGATTCTTTCAGCATGATCCGGGCGTTGACTCTAGATAAGCTTTGAATTCGACTTTTATGGAAGTCGAAGGTAATAGAACAAAAGGTTTTAGAGAGAGAAAGAATATGAGAGAGCGAGAGAGAGAGAAGAGAGGTGTAGTTCTGGACACGTCGGCAGCAAGAAAGAAGAGATATGCAGAGACTTGATGGAGCTTCGCGTGTTCTTCATTGAGTTTGGGAGCGGAGGATGATCGAACTCCGGAGGCGTTAGAAATCTTAACACAGACATTTCATAGGCGGTAATTGAATTTCCAGATCTGGAGCTTTACTAAATTCGGGAACGGAGAGAGGTACGTTAAATGAGTGAGTTGGAGGCAGAGATTGGCAGAGTGAGTGTCTGGTAAAGGAATTCCCAGCGAGTGGCATTCAAGTTCATTGATTGATGATTTGATTTGAGAGAGTAGAATGGATTGGAGTCCTGGGACGTTGGCGGAGGTCCGGTGACGATAAGAGGGTTGGTGGTAGATCCGATGGTGATGGAAGGATTAGGAGGCAGAGGTGATGGTAATGAAGTGATGAGGAGGCAGAGATGGTGGTGGTGGACAGTCGCCAATGGATTTTATGGAGAGAGAGAGAGAGAGAGAGAGAGAGAGAGAGAGAGAGATAAAGAGACAATTGTGGCATCGGGTTTTAGTTTGGGATTGTAAATGATTAAGCATACTGGGATCCAATTTCATGGGCAACTGTAAATGCCGAGCACATGGAAAGTCACGTGCACTTTAACGTGAGTTTTTTAACGGACGTCGGGGCTAGGGGCCAAAGTGAGATAATTAGTAACATTGTATACCCAAGTGAGAAATATTTCATTCTGGTACCATTTTGGGATTTGGTGGATACTTTGGGGTTTTTTTTTTTTTTTTCATATTTTGGCCTTTAAAAAAAGACAACATCTACGGAATTTATCAAGAGATGCAATTTGTTTTCTTTCAAACAAACTGAAGGAGCATGAATTTGACTTAGGATACTTGCTCATTAGAATTTTAAGGGAATTTCTAAACTATCAACAAACAACCTTGTAAGAGGATTACCATAAGTAGTATTCAAGAAAGATGAGCTCTTTTAAGAAAAACAAGAAGCTTACTGCTACAAAACCTTTAGAACTGCTTCATATGAATCCTCTTGGATCCATTAGGACAAGAAGCCTAGGAGGTAAAATATAATTCATTAGTTGCGGTAGATGACTATACCAATATATTTTATTAATGACATCAAAATCAGAAACCTTATCTCTACTAACAAAACTATTTAATCAAGTTCAAAACAAGAAAGGATCAAGGGTAATCTACCTACATCGGATCGGATCAGATCATGGAACGGAGTTTGATAACACGGGAGTAGAAGATTATTGTGGTAAAAAAGGAATCAAACACAACTTTTCATCACCAAGAACTCCACAACAAAATGGTGTTGCTGAAAATAAAAAACAGAACTATATGTGAAGCTCCCAAAGCAATGATGTCAAAATACAATCTTCTTAAATACTTATGGGGAGAAGCATTCAACACAACAGTAGTCTGTAGTCTATGTCCCTAAATTATTGTCTTCCTTTCCTTTTTTGTCCGTCCCAGAATAATTATCTTGTTTGAAACTTTCCTTTTTAGGACATTACTTTTACGATTTTACCCTTACTTTTTTCCCCTACTTTAATTATGGACCAGATACACATGAGCATTAAAAGAAATTACACATTATACCAATAATAATAATAATCAAGTAAATTATTTTTTCTTAATCCGTGTGCTGAGTCAAACAAGACAATAATTAAGGGACGGAGGGAGTATAATTTTGATGAATTAACAGGGAATCCATAAACTATTTCAGAAGCAATGTCCATTATTCAAAGTCATTCAAATGTCAAGGATGTGACAAAGGAATACCTGCCTTACAATAACCCAAAAAGACGAGAAATAACCAATACCTTTTCGGTCCACTATAAACCTACATTATTAACCTTTACAAACAGACCTAGTATCATCATAGATAAATCATTTTCAGTACACCACAATGATGATATCATGAAAACACGAGTCCAAAACCTAGCACAGAACCAAAACTCACGGTCAGTTGTTCAAACAGTTAACCAAAACGTGTGCGTCTGTTGGTGGGCTGAACTGTGAGAGAGAGTGAGACTTCGTCTTACGAATTAGGATCCATAATACGGTCTCACAGGAGATCTACTCCAACAAAATTATGCTTCAATTTGTCTAATATTGATACATCGACTCAGACTAGTAAATGGTCCCTAACAAGTAGCCAAACTCATGTACGTTTCAACGAATAATACACCTTCTAGGTAGTTAGAATCTGTACGAATTTTGGGCATTTTTTTTTGGTGAACTTAGCAAAAGTATTATGGAGACTGCTACTCTTGAGCTTGTGTTATAACCTATAACACACCGGGGGCAGTATCTCCCAACCTACCTTCTACTTATTAATCCAACTTGCTAAAATGACTACCGATAAGCTATTAACATGCCCAACACACACACACACACACACACAAAACATATATGCAATCAAGTCTAGCAACCAACATAGACACTACTAATAAACCAAGTTGCTAAACGGCTACCGGTAAGGTATCAAAGGGCCCAGCGGCCAGCACACACACACACACACACACATGTACACAGCCAAGTCTCGCAACCAACATAAACAACCAAGTTGCTTAATGGCTACCGATAATAAGATACCAAAAGGCCCACTGTATATAAGTATTTCACTTGATGTTTGGTGGGGTGAAGGACGGAAAATCTTCCATTGATAGCATTGTTAAGTTGATGTTTCAGGCACACACAACTTTCAGATGCCATGCCATGTCCGTAAGTTGTTAAACATGCATTTTAGAGCAACGTACTAGTCGGTTAACGCACAATACTTATTGTTTAGTTATATTTTTGGTATGTTACGAGGTTCTCTTTGGGTTTTTGGCTGCAGTAAAAACCTCTCATTACCTTCAGGATTTTCTTAGAGATCATGGCAACGTAATTCCATGCCTCTCAAAGTTTCTAAGAAGTTTTCTTAACAATTCTCTTTCTTTTAAAAAGATATCATAGCATGGCAACAATACCAACCAAAAAACCAATAATAACAACAACAACAACAACAACAACAACAACAACAACAACAACAACAATAATAATAATAATAATAATAATAATAATAATAATAATAATAATAATAATAATAATTGTTATTATTATTATTAAAAAAATGGGTGCAAAGGAGTATTATTATTATTATTAAAAATTTGGGTAAAAAGGAGGCTCTAAGGCCTAACGTATAAAATAAATAGAACTATATCACAAATGTCAGCACTCAGAAGAGGAACAAGTCCAGGAAGGGGGGGTTGTCCTCAAAAACATTACAAACGTTAGAAAGTTCATAACCTATGTTTGTTAAACAACAAATTGATGATGGAGATAAGATATTCCGTCTAACATGAAGCAAGTGTTTTGCTCCTACACTTTCCGTTCCCTTGTGAAGTGAAAGATTTACTACAACATATAAGAGCTGTGTCCAGATTTACATTGGCACATATAAAATGAAGCCTTTATACAATATGCCACTATAAGTCCAAAATGGCATGCATAAAATGAAGCCTCTATAAGAGTTGTGATAGATTTACATTGGCATGTGATACATGAAGCCCTTATAAAATATGGCATTATACGTACACATTCTACCAGTCAAAGAGATCAGTTGATGAACAAAATATACACAATGAAACTAATAGAAACAAATTTAAAGAAACGAATATAAATTTTATTGTAATACTAAACCTGCAGTCCGATAGGTCATGATGCCTTGGTATCATGTACGTATCAATTGGGCTTGAGAATACACAAAAGCCTTTCTATCCCTTCTTTACCGCTTTGGTCTTCTCTATAGAATCCATCGTTTCTTCAAATGATTTCTACATTAAGATTTAAGAACACAAAAGAAAAAAATTATGAGATGACAATATTGGAGAAAGTTTCTCCTCCAGGTTTTCTAGGCTCAAAAATCAACAAAAACGTCACGCAACCATGATGGTAAACTCAGAAATTTTCACCTTGAAATAATTACGATATCAAACTCTGATAACATCTATATTCCTGCAACAAATTTGATAGTAAAAGGACATTACCTTTCTATAGTTGTTAACTAATGGACTGGTCCTAAGGTATGCTGACCTAAAATTTAGGCCTCCAGAGAAAATGAAAGTAAAATAAAGGGCCATTTACATTCTGACTTTTCCCACATGAGTCCCTCAATACAGACATTGTGCATTGGTGATGGACAGTAACCAAATTGGTTCTTTGTGCTGGTATGTTATTATGCTTTTCTTCTAAGCAATCACAAGCCTCATAAAAATACATGTCAAAATGTCCAATATAGGGGGTGTCACTCCAATAACCCTTAGGGCTATCCTTGCCATCGCCCCCCCCCCCAACCCCCAAATCCAGCTACCCAGACTTTATTCTCTCTCCTCTTTTACAGTGCTTTGCTGTTCTGGATAATTAAGTTATCTTTAATGTGATTCTTTGTTGAGTTTTGGTTTCAAGACAACCATTTGGGTTTTCAAATTTCATTTTAAGAAGTTGTTAGGACCTAGATGTTGAAAAGAACTCAGAAAAGGTTAAGAAACTGATTAACTTAACCAAACAAGTTTAACAGAGGATTTTATGATGATATAGAAAGCACATATAGGTTAGTTTATCTCATTTGTAATCTCTCAAAGAAGAACATATCAAGGCAAACAAACTAACAAGGTTATAGAAAGGAAAACGAAGTAACTGTAAGTCACTTAGCTGAAGGAAGCCTACCCCAGCTAACCATGTCTATAGAAGCATTCAAAGAATATACTTGAAGGACATCACTTGGAGTGATGTAGGAGACTAAGCCTGACTTCAACAAACTGCTTAGCCTGACTTTACAAGTGCTTAGCCGGACTAATTTAAAGAGACAAACACTTGCTTGGATGACTGCTCTATAGCAGTGGACTTTCACCTATGAAACACACCAGAGAGACACAACACAAGAGAAGAAAGTTGAGGCTTGCAGAGATTAATAGGAAGAATAAAACTATGCAAACATACACATATTTAGGAAGTGTACATATACACTAAAGAAGCATGAAAGTATGTGTGTATAGGCATATTCAATGAAGGACTGAATATAACATTCTGAGAAAAGGCTAGTGAATCTAGCACCTATGACAGTTCTGGATATGAGTCAAAGTTCCCACTTGTTGTAAAACTGAAGAAACTCTTGGAATTGAGTTTGGTCAATGCAGTAACAGACCGGGGCCTTGTTTGGTTGATTATAGTTGAACTCCTTCTGGTTTGAGGGGAGACAATGGACGTAGGAGAACATGAGGATAAAGCATCTGAACCACTTTAAGTATCTGTGTCATTTACTCAACTGCTTATTTAATTTGTGTCAATTTTTACTTGTTTAACTTGTTCATAGTGATAGAGATCTGTCTACTACTTTACCTTCATAAAGATAATATATTATTCTAACTCTGAAAAGTTTTGTGTCATAGCCATTACATTTTGAGGAATTGATTTGAAAAAGTTGTGTTTATTCCCGTGCAACTTACTCCTATAACCGGATTGATTAGGTTAGCTTGAGTTGGTATCATTTACTCTGATTGATTTTCAAAAAGGGTTAAGAAGGCTATTCACCCCCCTCCTCTAGCCTTTTCTTACCAAAACTATGGACCAATGGAAGTAAGTTATGCAATTTGGGATTTGTCTGTATTGTCGATATTCAATTTCTCCAAAATATTGTTAACATATTAAACATGGATCTATTATGGGTGGGGTAAAATGAAGCGCCAGCCCCACCCCCTGTAGTTTGGCCAAGTTTTAGACAGCCCCACCCCCAAAAAAAAAAAAAGTTTGACCAGTTCTCCATGCAACCTTCTGTTAAATATGTTGAAGGTTATTTGTCAAATGGGGGTATATTATAAAAACAAAACTTCAAGGTACTAAGTGGTAGAAAGATCCCCATTCCCCATCCTCACATCCCACTATGGTATCCCTCCCTCCCTCCCGAGCAACGAGAGACATTTCTTCTCCAGTGACGGCTGTCCTCACTCCTCTTCCATTCTTGGGTGAACCCATCGTTCTTAAACAAAGCTCATATAGACTAATCTGTCCAAAACAACCGTGAAACAAAAACCAATAAATCGTACCCTCCCACTAATAATAATAATCTTACGCCTTCAGAATTGCCACACTGATCTTACCTTTTGCACATAGGGTGGATTAATATTCTTCCACAGAAGCCTCCAATCCGTACAAGGAAACTCTCGATTTTACGCCGGTTAAAACCCTCGACCGGTGTTTGGTTGTTTCAGTTGTGAAACTTTCTTCAATTGGTACTTTTGGATCTTTGGAAAATCCATCAAGAAACAATCAATGGGTTTCTTTGATTACACACAAGGCCTACAAGGTGGACCAAGCTGATCGATGGGAAAACCGAGAAAATGTGGTGCTCAATTATTAAACCAAGAAGGTGTTTAATGCTTTTGGTTATCCATGGTGTTTTGACTTCTACTCTCTCTTTCTCTTACTCCTAAAACGCTCATCAAGTTGATTTTCCAGACTACAATGATTGCTGAAGGCCAAAGAGCAACCTTAACTTTTTGAAATCACTTTTTTCCCTGTAAGTTAGCTTTTATGTTTCGGGGTATTGAAATGATCTAGGTATTTTTTTATTTTTTATTTTTGATAAGTAAGATAAAATATATAAATCATCGCCAGAACAGGTGGCGAGGCCTTTGTATAAAGGAAGTATACTACATCAAAAGAACTATACAGTCAAATACTATCTATAATTTCTACAAAAGAGTTCTCAGCATTAGGAAGAGACTCAGCAAAGTGTGCTGAGAGTTCTAACTATCTCCTCCTTGATGTGATCTGTTTCTGACTCCACATTCTCAAAAGCCCTTAATTTTTCTCCTTCCAAATGCTCCAGCATACTGCCAACGGGGTTGTGTTCCAGACAACATTTCTCCTTTTATACATAGACCAACTTTGGAAAAGATCCTTAATGCACCTCGGCATAACCCAAGAAACATCAACCAGACGAAACAAAAAATACCGAATCTCCGGTAGTGCATAAGTAAGTGATTAACACTTTCCTCATCCTTTTTACACATATAGCACCAATTGATATAAAAACTCTTTCTAGCTCTCAAATTATCCCCTTGATAGCCTCCCGCGCAGCCTCCCAAGCAAAAAAGGCCATTCCACTGGAAGCCTTAGTCTTCCGAATCTCCTTCCAAGGAAAAGAAACTTCATTTCTCCCTTTCAAAGCCAAATAGAAGGACTTCACCAAAAACTCCCTGTTTTAGTCCCAGCCCAAACCACTTTATCTGCTCCGCCCCCATTCACCGGCTGGGCATAAAGCAATTCAAAGAACTGACGAATCTCATCAATCTCCCAATCCTGCAAATCTCTCCAAAATAAAGGATTCCACAAAACTCTGCTGCCCGAAATCACAAGGATCAACAATCTCTTCTTGATTTACTGCAATACCATAAAGATAAGGAAATTTACTCCGAAGATAGTGTCGCCACACCAGATATCCTCCCAATATCTGACTGAATCTCCCCTCCCAATCTCATGAAATCAAGCGCTTAAAGGGATCACACTCTTTCCTAATACCCTTCCACACGCTTGTCACATAAGGAGTGGTAATAGCCTTAGGGAACCATCGATGACTATTATCTCCATATTTTCCCACCACCACCCTTCGCCAAAAAGCAGTTCTATCAACTAAGAATCTCCACAGCCATTTACCCATAAGCGATTTATTGCAAAATCTGTAAATTTAACTCCCAGCCCTCCATCACGCACACTTGAGCAAACTGAATCCCAATTCACAAGATGATATTTCCTCTCTTCGATACGGCCCTCCCACAGAAAATCTCTAGCCAGCTCTTCCAATCTCTTCGACACTAGAAGAAGGAATTGGGAATAAAGACATAAAGTGCAGCCCCCTTTTGATAAGCTAACGCACTCTTGATTAAAGTGAGTCGGCCCCCTTTTGATAAGTACTGTCTCTTCCAAACCCCACAACCTCTTCTCAAATCTTTCTAGGATAGGGTTCCACAAAGCCACACTCTTGGATGATGCCCCAAGCGGAAGGCCCAAATAAGACGTTGGCAGGTTCGCAGCCTAACACCCAAAGAAATTAACCAAGTTGTCCAAATTCTCCACTGGCCAACAAGAATAACCTCACATTATTGGATGTTGATTTTAACCCCGACACCGCTTGGAAAAACAAAAGTACAAGACGGAGTCACGGAGATAACCCAGTTGTGACCTCTTAATCCGCAAACAAAAGATGAGAGATCTCTAAATCTTCCTTAAGTGCCCTCCCCACTTTGAACCCTTGAATAAAAGCCCCCAACACTGCTTTATCAAGGAGACGTCTCAGAAACTCCATAACCAAAATAAAGAGAAAAGGAGAAAGGGGATCACCTTGTCGAAGTCCTCTCGAACTCGAAAAGAAACGAGGAGGGTCCCCATTTACTAAAACCGAGAATCTCACCGAAGAAATACAATGTAGAATCCACTTCTTCCATTTCTCTTGAACCCCATCCTTGATAAGAGATACATCAAGAAGTCCCACTCAATATGATCGTAGGCCTTCTCAATGACCAATTTGCAGAGTAACCCAGGAACACCACTACACAATCTAGCATCTACGACCTCATTGGCTATCAAAACCGCATCCAAAATCTGTCTTTCCCCCACAAAAGCGTGCTGCGAAGCAGCAATAACTTCCCCTAAAAATCTTCTCAGTCGAGTCGAAAGGACTTTAGCAATGATCTTGTAACCCCCCCAAATCAGGCTTATGGGTCTAAAATTCTTTAAATCCACCGCACCATTTTTTTTTGGAATAAGAGATATGAACGATTGAACTTCTTTTGAAGCTCTTTGTGTCGAAAAAGGAATGATTTGGCTGGATTTCTTTGATGGGGTTCGTATTTTCTTGAGGTGGGGTTGGTTTATTTATTTATGATTTGGCTGGAATTTATTTTTCTTGAATATTTATGTCGTGGGATTGTTATTTCTTCCTTTTCTTTTCCGGGTACAATAATTGTTGTTTCTTTAATACTGTAGGAGTAGTAATATTTTTGGATCTGATTTGCTGATCTGCCAGAGGAAGGAGGGAGCTAGCTGGACGGCTTGAGCGAGTTTTAAGGATGAAGATGTTTTACAAGTTAATCCTTTCAAGTCATGTAAATACAATTTACCCCCATGTAATGGAAAATCTTCACAGATATTAACAGGAGGGGTGGCAGCCGGAAGGGCCATATGCAAGAGGTCATAGGCGCTGAGACTTGGCCAAAGCACAAGGCAAGGCGCTGCATTTTACCCATTATGGGTGCCAAATCTGATTACTCAAAAAACAGGATTAACGAATTAAACCCATATCTATTATGGGCAGTGTCTCCGATTTCTCATTAACTCATCTGTTACATGTGCCACCACCAAGCATTTTCGATGGCACGACTAGCCAACTCGTCAACCCCATTCATTTATTGGAACCCTAGCAATATCTGGCAGAATTATGAGTACTAATTTCATGTAATGCAGTTAATGGGGGTGATTTGGTGGTATGGCTACTCATGAAACAGGAGAAGCGAGTGATTAAAGTTAGGTGTTTTGGACCATTTTTGTTTAAAGAGGTGATGGGGTGGAAAGTGAGAAGGGTGATAGTTGTCTTTGGGGGCGGTGGTGGCGGTGGCGGCACCGGTGAGGAGGGTTGATGTAGGTGGTAGTGGTGGAGGCGGCCCAATGATGATTGTGGTGGATTCGGGCATGCTGGTGGGACAGGTTGAAGATGCTTTATGATTACAAATAGAAATACAAAACAAAATTCTATGCAACCCCCTAGAGTTTATACAACTCAGTTAGCATCCTATCTCAGATTGTTG
The DNA here is from genome assembly GCA_016624345.1 of Platycodon grandiflorus. Taxonomy (NCBI): domain Eukaryota; kingdom Viridiplantae; phylum Streptophyta; class Magnoliopsida; order Asterales; family Campanulaceae; genus Platycodon; species Platycodon grandiflorus. The sequence goes on from CM028363.1 coordinate 41,483,210, forward strand.
GACAGTTTTAACATAGTTCTCTCTCTCACTCTCTCTCTCTCTCTCTCTCTCTATCGGAAAAGAATTAATTAGGTTAAATAAGAAGGTACAAAAGAAGACGGACGAAAAGTCCATCAAAAGAAAACGCCACCCCATTCATTTACTGGAACCCTAGCAATATCTGCAGAATTGTGAGAACTAATTTCATGTAATGCAGTTAAGGGGTGATTTGGTGGTATGGCTACTCACAAAACAGAAGCAAGTGATTAAAGTTAGGGCAATTTTGGACCATTTTTGTTTAAAGAGGTGATGGGGTGGAAAGTGAGAAGGGCGATAGTTGTCTTTGGAGGCGGTGGTGGCGGCGCTGGTGAGGAGAGGTGATGTAGGTGGTAGTGGTGGGGGAGGCCCAATGATGATTGTGGTGGTTTGGGCGTGCTGGTGGAACAGGTTGAGGATGCTTTATGATTACAAATACAAATACAAAACAAAATTCTATGCAACCCCCTAGAGTTTATAGAATTCAGTTATAGCATCCTGTATCAGATTGATGGACTGCTTTAACATAGTTCTCTCTCTCTCTCTCTCTCTCTCTCTCTCTCTCTCTCTCTCTCTCTCTCTCTCTCTCTCTTTTTATCGGAAAAGAATTAATTAGGTTAAATAAGAGGGTACAAAAGAAGACGGACGAGAAGTCCATCAAAACAAAACGCCACCCCATTCATTTATTGGAACCCTAGCAATATCTGGCAGAATTGTGAGTACTAATTTCATGTAATGCAATTAATGAGGGTGATTTCGTGGTATGGCTACTCACGAAACAGGAGAAGCAAGTGATTAAAGTTAGGGCAAGTTTTGGAACATTTTTGTTTAAAGAGGTGATGGGGTGGAAAGAGAGAAGGGTGATAGTTGTCTTTAGGGGCGACGGTGGTGGTGCCGATGAGGAGGGGTGATGTAAGTGGTAGTGGTGGAGGCGGCCCAATGATGATTGTGGTGGTTTTGGGCGTGCTAGTGGGGCAGGTTGAGGATGCTTTATGATTACAAATAGAAATACAAAACAAAAATCCATGCAACCCCCTGGAGTTTATAGAACTCAGTTATAGCATCCTATATCAGATTGTTGGACAGCTTTAACATAGCTCTCTCTCTCTCTCTCTCTCTCTATCGGAAAAGAGTTAATTAGGTTAAATAAGAAGGTACAAAACAAGACCGACGAGAAGTCCATCAAAACAAAACGAAAAGCAAAGCAAAGCATTCCTATCACAGCAATGCCAGATCTCCGAAAATTCTGGAGTTACACTCTGTCCATAGCAGCAAAGGAGAGCAAACCAACCCCCCCCCCCCCCACACACAATGCCACAAACTGTCCCCACCTCGACCAAAACCTCTAAAATGAATCCGAAGAAATAAAGCAATAGAATCCGGGTTAATCCAGGCCAGACACCCCAAAGAGGTTTTGCCAAAAATAATGAGCACCTCTACAATGGAGAAACAAATGGTCCTGCATATTTAATAAAGGCGGGAGGTACCTTTTTAGGGCGATTAGATAAAATAGTATATATATATATATGTGTGTGTGTGTGTGTGTGTGTGTGTGTGTGTGTGTGGGGAGGGGGGGAGTATTCAATGGTTACTTCATCTCTGTAACCATCAATGGTTACTCTTCTATCAACCATTGGATCAAAAATAAAAGGTTGAGATTAATAGCATTAAATGACTCACCTACTTGCATTAATTGCATTTTCCAACCAACCATTAAATCTTAGCCATGGATTTTTGATCTAATGGATAATAATAATAGAAACCATCAATGGTTAGTGCGATGTAGTAACCATTGAAAACTCTCACATGTATATATATATATATATATATATATATATATATATATATATAATGTATATATTATTGTAACAAATTCCCAAGCATGTAAAAATGATAATAATAACATATATTCTAAATTTTCAAAAACAAGTTACTTAATAAAAATAATTCAAAAAATTAAATTCACAAATGATTATAATACCATTAATGTCAACTTTCTGTTTCTAATTTTAAAGTAAAAAACAAAATATTTAATCGAGACATGTGAATGTAATGGGTCTTTTTTTTTTTTAAGGAAGAAAGAGAGACATATATGATACATACTTGAAAGTCAGGTTTTTATCGTAAAAATAGGTAAAGGCGCATGCTCCATGGTAAGGGAAAAGATGGTTCCCAAAAAATTCACAAGTGGTAACCATGCTGAATTTCCCCGAACCAACAAACCAACCTCGGGAAAAAGCTAAGATAGGACCCACAACCATGTCTATAGGTCCAAAAAAGTAACTCCAGCACCGGTGCCGGCTCTGGGGCAGTTTTCCGGCGACGTCCGGCGATCAAGATGTCTCAAATGAGATCGTCTATGCAAGATGATGAAGATTGTGTGCTTGGATAAGGCAGATCTGAAGCCAATTGGTCCAGATCTAAAGTGAATTGGTGCAAGTCAATCGGTCCAGATCTGATGCCGATCAAATAACATCTGAAGTCAATCGGTCCACTGGTCAAAATTTCATAAGGCGTCACTTTTCGACACGAGCCCAGGCAAGTGAGGCGACCGCCTCTGTGCCGCCTGTAACTATCCGCGCCCTGACCTCCGGTGAGGCGTCGACCCTCACCTCGCCTCACGCGGTCAAGGCGAGCGCCTTTAATAACTATGTGATCATGAGATTTTAAAATGTTGGTACACATCACACACCAAACCGGGGAAATCTCCTAGTTAGGCCTACGTTTTTGCACCATGTCATTAGTATGAAGCTTAATAAGAACCACAGACCACACAAAAGCTCTAAGCTTGAAAGGAGTTCTCCAAATAAAAGATGATAAATGTAAAGGAAATGAGTTTGACAGCCTAATCAAATGAAATTAAAAAGACCGACAAGAGTAAAACCCAAAACCCTCTAGAACCCAATCTTGAGAATCAGAGCTCGAGGAGAGACCCACCGCCGAAAGAGCGTTCAGAAGAGAGAACCTTCTCAGCCTCTTGATCATTAAGCTGACGGAAGAAGTGAAAATCCCAAGAATTATTTTGATCCTCAAAAGAAAATTCGAAATAGGTGCCAAATGAGTCAATGAAAGTTGAAAGTCTAGGAAAAGTCGTATGCAACGAAATGTCTCCCACCCAAACATCTTCCTAGAATCGAATACGAGCCCCATCCCCCACCCTGACCTTGGTCAACGGGACAAAAAAATGGTAGCCCGTATGAATGAACTTCCAAGGACTTCTATCGGTCACTGACCAACTGATATTGGTATCCCATCCGCTTTAATGCATCCCAAATTTTCTCTTGATCACTTTATGCCAAATAGACTATGGTTCTCGAGGAAAACGCGAAAGCCATTTTATCATTTACTCGAAAATGATCATGCGCAAGGCCCATCATCATTCAACGAACTCAACATAAAAGTCATCCAACAAAGGACCAATTGCAATTCGATTTTACCTTGTTTGAAAAATATGTAATGTCTGTTTCAAGGGATGATTTATGGAAAAAGTCAAAATCCAAGGATGGCTAATGTAACTATCCCTAAAATAAAAATTCATGAGCTTAGAGCAGTTACTTCGGATAAAGCAATGAAAGATTATTCAGCAAAGAGCCCCACTAGCAAACAAGAGAGACTGAAATTTGAATATATATTATTATTACTACTTGGTATTTTTCAAATATTAGAATTGGTCCAGCTGAAACTACATTACAGCCTACACACCAAAATCTTATAAGATCAAGAAAATAAAAGCCATGTCTGTATTATCCTACAAACATATGCTTCTATATTCAACCAATCGGATCAAGAAACCCAACTGAGCAGCAGAGAAGATGGAAGGTGAAAGTATCAAATTATTTTGAGGGACCGAAATTGTATTGGTACTAAATGTGCAGTGTCAAACATAGTTCAACAGAAGTACGATCTCTGGTTCTGAACCATTAACTATAGTAATGCTAAGCAACGGATACAAGTCTAAGGAAGTATACACACTGACGAAGAAGAAAAAACAAGTGGCATACCCCAGAATTTTGCATCTTCCATAGCATGTCCCTGCTTGTTTCAATAATTATTGTCCCACCTACTACAGCACTGCAGAAAGTATCCTATCAATGAATTCTCTTTCAGATAACTTATAAAAAAAGAAAGGCAAGTGATGTAGTACAGGTACGAGAAAGAAGTAAAGAACATATAAATATTAAAGCAATGAGTTCTCAATTATCAATCATTCATAAAGATGTTGTCAGAAAATAAGGCCACCCTTTATATAGTGCAACCCCATATAGAAATAAGTAAATAACAAAAGGGCCCAATCAGGGATATTATTCCATAATAAATCCCCAAAACATAGAAATTGAGAATAAAGTCCTTAATTTGGTGCCCAATTTAATTTGGAGTAAAAGAAGTTGTAGGGTGTTTGATAGCAAGGAGACGAATGTTGATAGATTGGAGTATATTCTTCAATCTCTGTTTTTTTGGTGTACAGAGACGGCGTCTATACAGCTAATTCGTTTGTAGAGTTTGTGAATAGTTTTTCTGTATCCTAGGTGACTTGTGTTGGAGAATACTCCCCATGTACGCAGGATGCGCCACCTGTTTTGGCGTCTCTTTTTATATACTTATTCTTACTTATCAATAAACAAAAAAAAAAATAATAATAATTGGTGCCCAAGTTACCCTTCCTTGTAGACATGTCTACAGCCTACGTGTTGTGATGCCTCAACTGCCCTCCTTAGTCTTCTTTCTGAATTTCATTCAATCAGATTTGAGACTTGTTTCTCTCAATGCTAAAAAAAATCCTAGACCTAGAAACACTGATTGTTGTCCCTACCCTAGAAGCCCATATAGTCCAACTGTACACGGTACAAAAACATTGTTAGCAGTGCTCTGAAGTACCAGTTGTTTCCTTATTTTTACACATCCAATACTTATCAGTTTGTCACCTTTAATAAATCCTTAATTCATATTTTACTTCAAATTTTGACTACAATCTCAAAACGATCCATTGGAGACCCTAGACTATAATATTCCAACATCTTAGTTTGACCTCAAAACTTGTTGGCAAACGACTACAAGCTTGTACTGAAGCACACTGCCTTCCAAACCTTCCAGGGTGACGTCAACAACCATGTGTGAATCATTGCAATAGATCCACTCCATATTCAGTTTCCTCCACATGTTTATTGTAAAAGATGCTTAAGGAATCATAATACCAACTCTACAAGAGGGCATTCAAAAATATCCACCAACCCCCACAAGATCATCCAAATTTGTCTTACCAATAAGACCAAATTCTGAGAAAACTTGGCTCATAATGAATTTTCCACAAAACGGAAAATGGTTAAGTTGGGATCAAATCCCTAGAAGAAAGTTCAGATAAACAAAAATAGGGTTAGTACTATATAACTTGTTGGAATTAGCTGCTATACTAGATGTGCTTTGTTCCTTTATATCCTGGGGCTTCTAGATTTCAGGGGTAGCTATTCTGCCAAGTTTTTAATGAGACCTTCGTGAGATCCCGCAAATCTATACCGTTTCCTTTGGCTCCTGTTATTTGGAAGGTTAAGATTTCCTTTTGAATTGAAGGCTTTTTGCCTGGCCCGAATAACTTTAGAAAGAAACATCAAATAAGACTTGTGACAACTTCGTTCTTCATTGTTCCGTGGCTTGGAGATTAGGGTGTGTGTTCTTTGGCCCAGTGGGTTAGAAACGGGTCAGTCCTTCCTCTAACAAGAATTTTCTTCATACAGATTTAAAGGTTTTAGGTAAGAGAACAACCAAGAAGCTTCTATGAGTTAGAACTGCAACTGAAATCAATTCCTAGTACTTAACAACCAATAAGCCATACTAATTCAGCTATAGGCACCTCATTACAAGGAAACTATACAAGCTGGAAGAAAACATAAATTATCCAAAGAAACACCAGAATAACTTGAGTAAGTTGCGGAAGAGCCAAAAAGAGGAAAATATTGAAATCGACAAATTCTTCATGACATACAGTTCGTTTGATTCGGTGGTATAAATAAAGTCCTTAATACTATTCTGCTGTATCCTAAATATGTCCACCACAGTGTGAACTTTCAAGCTTTGACTGATTAACTCTCTACACTAATGTTTTCCCATTCCACATTGAGAATTCTTACGTATGGAGACTATGATGTTGCAGCAAGAATTTTAATGAGTTCTGTATGGAATCAATAGTTAGATTTGCATATTTACATATAGAAATTTATTAAGTTGTAATTAATTATGACTAATTGAGGATATTTAGAAGTTTAGGGCATTCAGTTAAATTAGCAAGTCTTACGCATAGAGTTTTCCATATCATCTTATAGTTAATTAATCATGTAATTCCCTGAAGTTATTTAGGGTTTCACATATTGAGCAATATATGAGCTGTGAATATTGGCCTCCAGCCAAGGTTTGATCTAACATGAGGGACAATCTTATCTTTCACCACTTATTTTTTTGATAAAAGAAGACTATATTAGAATGAGCAAAAGAAGGTACAAAACAGCGAACAAGCCATCCGCCAAATGAAATACAAAAGAAAAGAGAAGAAAAGAATAACGGAGGAAAAAAAGAGAAGGCTTGTAAAAAAACTAAAGAAGACCGCCCTCGAATCCCTCTAAAGATCGCAATAGATACTCCTTGAAAGGCACCCAAGCTGAATCCCATAGAGAAGAATAAGAGAAAATCCACTCCCGCAAAAGAGAAAAGAAGTTCCCTTTCTCCAAAAATGCGAGAATTCCTCTCACTCCAAATATGCCATAGAGTACCGAACACTGCACATATGTGCATCTTTACTTCTCCCAAAACCCAAATAGCGGACCGAAAACGGAGCCTCCACCGAATTGGGACAAACCCACTCGTCACGTTGAATCTCAAAAATACAACACCACAATTTTCAAGCCACCGGGCAATGTAAAAAAAGATGCTCATGAGTCTCACTATGCCTGATACACGACACCAAATATTATGCGCGGTGGCTTTATTGGGCCGACGCCTTTGGTGCCAATCATTAGTTTTTCAACCGGTTAAGCACAAGGGACCAGGAAAACGCCTTAAGCATATACGGAACCTTGGACTTCCAAATGAGAGCAGATATAGGAAAAACTCGAGGAATTCGAGAGGTCGATAGAGTTTTCATGAACGATTTAACGGAGAAAAGACCACTAGAAAGCAAGAAATGGGAGCATCATGCATAGCAGAAAGTTGGAACAAACGATGATAAGAAATGTTAAGTGGAGATGTCCTAACCCATAGATCCTCCCAAAGCTGGATCTTATTCCCATTCCCAACAACATACCGAAAGAGATGGAAACAATGGTGAATAAATTTCCCAAGACTTGCAAGTGTGAGGGAAGTTCCTAGTATCAGCATCCCAACCGTTCCTGTGAACACCGAACTTGCTCCTATTAACTTTGTGCCAAAGAGAAAGAGGCTCCAAGGGAAAACGCGACAGCCATCTACCAATAAGAGAAACGTTATTTAAAACAAAGTTCCCAATCCCTAAACCTCCTTACTCCTTAGATCTACACACATCGTCCTACGCCACCAAATGATCTCTCCACACATCCCCACTCCGGACCACAAGAAATGTCTCGTAAGACTCTCCAACCTCGTTGCATCCTCAGTAGAAAGCTTAAAGAGAGACATCTACTCAATCAGAATGCTAGAAAGGCACAAGTCAGTCAAGGTAAGCCTGCCACCAAGCGAAAAATAAGCCTGTTTCTACCCATCCAAGCGCTTGGACACTTTTTCCACGACCGGATCCCAAAAACTAAGAGATCTAGGATTCCCACCCAACGAATCACCAACATAAGAAAAAGGCACTCTTTCACACCACACCCAACAAAAGAAGCATACTCACTTAACACCTGGCTATCCACATTAATCCCCGCTAAACCACATTCAAATGAATTGACCTTCAGATCTGAAATCAACTAAAGTTTGAAGAACAACAAGGACATTCTTAAAACCCCTATCCCCTCAGAAAAAAAAAGAATAGTATCATCGGCATACACGAGATGAGACAACCTTAACTCGCCACCACTGCCAAATTCCCCTCGATGAGACCACTAGCCTGACATCTCAAAAAAAGTCTAATAAGCACATCAAAAACCAAGGTAAACAGGACCACTTATTCTTCTTGCCCAACACAATCAGCCCTCCCTCTGAGCAATTAGAGGATGGTTCCTACACCGAGTCCTACATCATCCTCACAATGGACTTAAACCTTCCTTTCTCGTATTTTTCAAAAACTTCTCTTTTCCAAACTTTTCTGTATGTACTACTTCATAACTTTCACCATCTGAATTGTAACTTCTTTAGTGTAAAGTTCATGCTGCCGTTAACAAGAATGTTGTTATTAAAGATAAAGTAGAAGCATAGAGAGAAATACAATAAAAAAAATAAAAAATGCATATGGAGCACCGCTCCCCAATCCCTTTCGAGTCTATTAGCAGCACTCCTCTTGCTGCTCCCAAGCTAAAGTCCGCTAGGAAGCGAGAAAGGTAACTTTCCTTCTAAGGTGGAACACCCGATACTATATCTTGGAATATCTTAGCATTCCTCTCAATTCATATGCAACAAAGAGCCCCAAACAACTTATGTCACCATTATCAGTCCACATGTTTGCCTAGTGCAACGACGTACCCATCACTGACTGATCCCCAAACTGTTCATCTATACAACCATGGAAGGGTAAATTTTGTAACAAACATGCCACCCAGAACTTGGGAGGAAAAAAAGAGGGAGGGCAGAGGAGGGGGCTGCATCGTCTTCTGAGTAATTCAGATCTATTTTAGTTCTTTGTCTAAGATTCCAGTGAGTGTGGCTGATAGGATTGAGAAAGTTAAGTGAGGCTTCTGAGGGAGGGGTCAGGGAACTGGGAACGTAGAGCGGATCATTTAGTGGCTTGGGATAGACTTAGAGTGTGCCTGCCTAAGGAGGAAGACCTAACTATGGGTAACCTGCTTTGTTGGAAAGTCTCAATTGTCCGTAAATGGCTTCCTGAGAACCACAATCTATTTAGCATAAAGTGATTGGGAGCAAATTTAGGATGCACCAAAATGGGTGGGATGCCAGCATCAACAGCTCAGTTCAGTAACCTACAGAAGCCCTTGAAAGTTTATCCATCGATGCTATCCCTGTTTCTTTCTCATACCCGATTTAGGGCGGGGAACTGGCCCGTGTTTGGTTAGGGAAAAATGTGTGGGTGGGGAACATTCCTTTGAAGTCTGTTTTTTCCTCGGTTGTTTCGTCTTCGTCGGTTCATTCAACTCCTATTTTGGAGTTTCTTATGAGGGGAGAGAATAACAAAATTTCTTGGAATTTTTACTTTTTTCATCATCTTAATGATCACCCTTACAAATTCAGTGAGGGGAGTGTTTCCCAACACATTGGGATGATTACCATTTACAAATGCAGCTATTTTCATTTATGGAAATTGTTAGCAAAATCCTACTCCTATTAAAAGGATGAAGAGAGAACTTACCCGGCCAGGGAAAGGTTAAGAAGGAAGGAACGAGTGGTAAGGAAACGAAGAGCCATCTCCAATTTGGAAACAAATGACTCCCCCTTTGAATAGTACCCACCACCACCACGAGTATAATTACTACTATACCCATATCCGTAGCCGTAAGAAGAATGAGCAGAAGAAGATGCAGATGAAGATGAAGCGAACCCACTTGATCGGAACCGGAGATTGTAGTCGGCGCGCTTGGAGTCGTCGATGAGAACCTCGTAAGCCTCGGAGGCCTGCTTGAATCGGAGAGTAGCGCCGTCGCGGACGGATTTGGGCGAGGCAGAGTGCTTGTCCGGGTGGAATTGCATCGCCTTATTACGAAACGCTTCCTTGATTTCTTCTTTGTTGGCGTTGCGATTCAAACCCAACACCTCGTAGTAATCCATTGTTGGATTTGTTGAATTTTGTTTGGATGTATTTCTAATTCTCTAGAAGTGGAGATTGGGATGGCGTCGTCGGACAAATTGCAGAAGAATTTTGCCTCCCCTGTAATGGTGACAATGCAAGGAATAGCCGCGAAAACACAACCACCTCGTGGCGCGGCCACATCCGCATTTTTCCTTCTCTCTCTTTAAAAAGTTTACAATTAGAAAAGAAAAGGAGCAGTGCTATTCCCACCCCCATTTTGCTGAGTATACCCCCTTTTTATTATTACAAAATTATTACAATTTTAAGAGACTATATTACCCTTAAAATTTTTAAGAAGGCACCCCGGCCACACGCCCTAAGGTATGTGCGACAGACCAGTGCCGCACATTCCTTAGGGTGTGCAGCAAGGGGGTGCCGCACACTACATTTGCAGTTTCCTCCAAAAAATTCAAAAATTATTAAAAAATTTAACCAAAATGTGTGTTTCAAGAAAGCAATAGAAATGGGTTGAATATTTCTCTCCATTATTAGCGAGAGTATTTAATTTGCTTACCGTAAAAAGAAAAATAGAAATTGGTTGAATATTTGTTGGATGTCAAAACCACTATAGTCCCATTTTTAGTGTTCCTATATTTAATTTTTTTTTCTACGTCGGATCCAAAAGATGAAGAGCGAGAGAGAGGAACAAGCTTTGTGTGTGTGAAAGAGAGGGGTGAGGCGAGGGGAGAGGGGAGAGGGCGGGGTGGAGAGAGAATAAGGAAATGGAGAAGGGGAAAGAAGAGAAAGAGATGGGTTGAAGTTGAATTAGAAAAAAAATAGGTTGTTAAAGGGTAAAATAGAAAAAAAAAATGGGGGTATACTTAATAATATAGGTGGTATAATGTTTGAAGGGGGTGAACTAAGTAAATGGGTATACTTAGCATTTTTGGGGGTTAGAATAGCAATTCCCAAAGAAAAGAGTTGATGGCACTTTTCCTTAAGAGTAGTGCTATTCTCACCCCCAAAATTGTTAAGTATACTCATTTATTTAGTTCACCCCCTTTAAATATTATACCACTTATATTACTAAGTATATCCCCTTATTTTTCCTATTACAACGTTTTTAAAATGTTGTTAAAAGCTTTTTTTGTTGTAATGAATTAATGGCAAGTAAACATCTACTTAACCATAATGATATGTGATAGATTGGTATGTGTAACATGCGCTAGAAATAAATATTCTATATATGTGATTATTATATACAGCATGAGATTAGTACAAGTAAACATCTACTTGTTCATGAAATTAAAGCAAGATAAAAGATATCAAGTAAACATCTACTTGTTTGTAGTAATAAGAAACAACTAGTAATTATTGAAGAATGTGTTGATACATGAAATACATGATAATAGTCATGATGCGCGGTGACAACCGTGGACTCAGTTATACATGATGAATATCATGATGCGCGGTGACAACCGTGGACTCAGTTATATATGATGAATATCATGATGCGCAGTGACAATCGTAGACTCAGTTATACATGATGAAAATCATGATGCACGGTGACAACCGTGGACTCAGTTATATATGATGAAAATCCTGATGCACGGTGACAACGGTGGACTCAGATATGATCTTGCCACTAGCCATGGTAGAGGGTAGTCCCCACTGCCGTAACCAATAGGGCGGTACTGGCATACTACGACCCTGAATGTCGTTAGTAACTAAAGGCAATTAGAGGTATGGGAAAGGGCTACCCATTGAGGTAAAGCCACCCATATATAGTACCAGTCATGAGGAAGGGGTTGCCCGTAGAGGTGGAGCCGCCCATGAAACAAGTAAAGGTTTTAATTCGGGAACTTGCACTACAGTAGCAGCACATGTAGAGACAAGAAGAGTAAGATGGAAAGAAAAAGGGAAGTTGAGGGAGTATCTCGACACTGTTATATGGACTGTAAGTTACCTGTTATATGCTAGCTATGCGTGCTTAGGTTGGTCGATCTCCAGGTATGGGACGGTTGGCGGCCGAGCCTCTAGTATTGCACGGTGTAATAATGTGCTTTCATATATACGAGGTGGTCGCGGTCTCCAACGGTATGGGACGGTTGACGGCGGTGAGCCTATCATGCGTATGGAATTATCTGTTGTTGTGATATACTGTTTTTAACATGCTGCATGATAACATGCCATGTAATTGCATTTAGTAACTTGCTGAGTATTTGACTCATTCTGTGTTTGTTTGTTTTCCTGAGGTTTGGTAAGCTGATAGAGCAGATGCTGTGAGATTACTAGCGGGGATCTATTGAGGTGCTGTTCAGGAGGATAGCTCTATAGAGTTGTGTAACAGTTGTAATTATATCTATAAGATTGTTAGAGTTACGTAGCGCAGCTACGTATATACGATTAGTAGTTGGCACAAGTTGTCGTGCCATTACATTCAGCTGTGTAACCCTGATCAAGTGGTTGTAAGATGTTTTCGAGATCAATATATGACTCGAGATAGTAATTTATAAGATTTGTCTTCATTATATAGATTAGCTCCGATTTTTAGCAAAACTTTCATTGCTAATCTTGTTACATGATCCATACCACACGCACCGAGTTCGGAGTCCGTATAGGATTTCTGGTCGGGGCTTGACAACAGTAATTATTCGAACCCCAAATCGTTGATTTGTTACTCTAGAATGAATTGGTGAGCCTAGCCCTAGCGTTTTCCTTCCATTGAATACTCCCAAACTGTTGTTTACTTGCTTTATTAGATTTCGTTAAATTTAGAATACTTCAAAACAAATCTCATCGTTCATTAGATTAAAGTCAAGAGTAATAGAATTTGATTTTGTTCCATTCCCTTGGACACGACAACCTTTTATACTTACACTTTATTACTTGATCTAGTATACTTGCTACTAGTTGGTTTTCACCCCATCAGTCGACTCGGGTAAATAGTGGAGGTGGTGGTGAATGGAAAGAGGTGGAAACGTAAAAGTGCTCGGTGGGTGAGCATCGTGGTGGTGGGTTTGCCGGTTTGGTGTGCGAAGGGGGAATGAGGTGAATTTGGAAGGAAAAATTTGTTTCATTGTTGGGGAAGGAAGAATGGTCGTGAAGGCCGTACAAGTGAAAGGAGTCATTATGGGTCTTCTAAGAAAAGGCCTAGTTTTGGCAATGAACTTAGGTCTCGATTGGTACACGAAAATGGAATCAATTCCAAAGAATTAATTTCATGAAATTGATTAATAATGTTTGGTGGTGCAAGAATTATATTTGGAATAGGAATGAATTACTAAAATATTGAAATTGATTACTAAAATTTAAGGAATCACAATTCTGATGGAAGAGGTGGAATTTGGATTCCTAATAGTTGGAATCCATGTAAAAGGATGATAATATACTTCTGTTAGATGAAGTATTTGCTTTATATTTATAACTTCATTTTATTTCAACTACTTTACGGATGTTCATTTTTACTCCTCCTCGCCGTCGTTGTCTTGGGCTCTTCGTAAGACTTTTCTAACTCTTCCCAATTTGTAAATAATACTCACTCCATTCCAGACAAAGAGTCCATTATACGATTTGAGGGTGTTTCACTTAAAGAGTCCACTTTCAAAAAATTATGCTTACAATTTTCATAATCTCGCATCTTTACCCTCCACTTGTGTTGTAATCATCATGGTTGTACTTAAGTATTTTTGTAATTATGACTAACTCCAATAACATTAATATATCTCTTAATAAGTAGACTTTTCAAACGTAGAATCTTTGGGTGGAACGGAGGGAGTAGTTTATAGTTTTACGATTGTAGTGTTAATTTTTACGTTTGAAGCATGCTTTAGAATAATCTTACAATATTTAGATTAAATACACCATAATAATTTTTTTAAAGAATTAACACGCTTTGCATGTCAATTATGCAAAATAGAATGATAACGGTGATTGCTTGGAATTATATAGAAGAATAAAATAGTAATTATTTTAAATAAGTAATTACACATACTTTTCTCGAATTGTTTCAAATATTTAAGCTATTTATTGAACTAGTTTCATTATAACAATAGTTTTTTTTTATTTAATAAATTTTTTTTGCTTTATTGCTGTTAGATATTTAAATTTTTCATCAAAATTGAAAAAGATCGAAGAGCTTGTTATTTTGTGGAGCAGTAATAACGTTAATGTCTAATTTTTATCAAGTCATTAACAAGTACTTGTATATATTGGGATAATGTTGTTAATTACCTTAATTTTATCTTTGCATTCCAAGTTGTTTTGTTTCTTACCAAACAATATAATAGAAAATTATACTACATTAGTAATCGCATTCCTTATGCTACCAAACACTTTCTAGGAATCATCTTTCCATCTATTTCTGTGGAATCTCATTACTAGTAATCGATTCCGCGAAATTGATACCATTTTTGTGTACCAAACGAGGCCGATGTTGATGAGGGTACCGAGTGCAATGGATATATATATATATATATATATATATATATATATATTAGTCTTTTTAAAGATTTTATAGAACAAAAATGACTTGAGTGAGCTTATTGATTCTCTAACATAAGAAGAGGGATTAAAGTGTAAAAAAAATAATAATAATAAAGTGAGTTTAATAAATTTGGGGTGAAAGTAGAGTGACCGAATTGTTATTTAATATCTGCCACGTCAGTCGGTTTCAAGAAAATTCATTAAATTTTTAACGTCCGTTAACAATGTAGATTAAATTTATAATGCAATTATTTATATGGCAGTCACATTTGCAAACTTGAGAGTACTAGTGTCCGATTGATATTCTTCAAATAGTATGTTTTGGTTAAAAAAGTAATTTTTCCTACATACTAAAAAACACCATATGTTGTGTGTGTTGGTTTCTTGATGTAATCGGTGGAATCATATGTGGCATTTGTTGATATTTCTATTAATATTAATAAACAAAAATCTTTTTTGCCAAGTCTTCTTTTTCTACAAAGTTACTCCCTCCGCAAAGAGTCCACTTTCCTTTTATAAAAGTTAACATAAAACTAAATCAAATAAAAAATTTACATACTTTACTTATGTTTTAAGAAATAAAATTTCATTAATTAAAAACTATCTTAATAATACTATGGATTACAAATTTAATAACTTTATAAAAACCACTAGATTTATGTTAATTATTGGTCAAACTTTAGCTTAGTTAACCAAAAAAAGTCAAACGTAAACTCTTTGCCTAGAACGGAGGGAGTATTAAATTTTCCTTCTTATCTATCATGCGTGTAAATATTGAGAGCAATGGTGATATTACATTATTCTTATCATCATCCATTCGAAATACAATAAATCAGCAACCTTATTGATATAGGTGAGCAAGTTTGCTAAGCGAAATTTGCTTAATAGTGATAGGTGAGCATGTTTGCTAAGCAGAATTAATTTGCTTAATAGGAAACTTGTTGATTCGCTCTATTGTAATTGAGTAGTGATATGATAAGAATGATGTAAATATTACCGTTGTACTCAATATTTTTTTGTATAATGCATCACTTATAATATTATTATAGTGTGGATACTAAGGACATTTATGTACATGTACTACTAAAATAAATTAAAAGTCAATTTTCTTAATATTTGCAAAAAACTAAAAACAGATACTCAATTAGAAAGAAATTTTTTTTTTTGAAAAACATGCTGCATCTCAAGACTCTCTCTCTCTCTCCACATCTCTCTCTCTCTCTCTCTCTCTCTCTCTCTCTCTCTCTCTCTCTCTCTCTCTCTCTCTCTCTCTCTCTCTCTCTCTCTCTCTCTCTCTCTCTCTCTCTCTCTCAGAGCAAGCCTGATTCTGTACTGTTATGAACTAAAGCAAAACTAATCCATGCATGTAATAGTATCATCTTCATCTCACCACTATGACAGTTACGTCCCCAATCACATCCCACCCGTCAACAAAAAGATCCCAAAACCACATATTCAAATCGGCCATTGCAACTTCCACATGTGCTACTTAATTCTCTCAAAAAGAGTAAATCCCTACTCTTCTTCGAGGGTAATGCAAACCTACATTTTTTTTTTTTACAGGGAAAAATACTTTTTGGTCCATCGTACAATTCAGAGATAACGGATTTGATCAATAAACTTTTAATACCCAAAATGTTATCAACGTACTCACAATTTGAATGCAATGTGATTTTTATCGTTAATTGAACATCCAAATTGATTACAAATCCGCTCACGTGGATTATGTGAATATTGAAAATTTCGTTATCAATTTGAATGTCTAATTAACAGCAAGGACCATATTTCGCTCAAATCATAAGTACGTCAATCACATTTTGGATATTGAAAGTTTATTGATCAAATCGGTTACCCTCAATTTGTACTATCGTCAAAAAACTATTTTTCTCTTTTTCACGGATATTCATATACTCCAAAGTCCAACCTATAAGTGATGGTTGTAGAAAGAAGGAATACTCCAAAGAATTCCGGATCAAAAAACTTTGACGGACGTTGAAGCTTTCCCACCTAGTGATTGCATCGGTGTCTACCACATCCAACACGAACTTGAAAACTTTGAAGGATGTTGGAGCATTTCCACCTAATTATGGCATCCCTATCCAACACGAACTTGGAAATTTTGAAGGATGTTGGAGCTTTTCCACCTAATGATGGCATCGGTATCTACCTCTCCAATAGGTTGTAATTAGTAATTGACGAGTCATTGTCTTACGTCAAAAATGTAAGAAATTAGGAATCCTAATTAATACTCCCTCTGTCCTTAAATTATTGTTTTATTTAACTTGGCAAATGGATTAAAAAATAATAATTGACTTGATTATTAATATCTGTATAATGTGTAGTTTCTTTTAATGCACATATGCATGTGATCCATAATTAAGGTAGGAAGAAAAAGTAAGGGTAAAATAGTAAAAGTGTTGTCCTAAAAAGAAAAGTTTAAAACAAGATAATTATTTTGGGACCGATAAAAAAGAAAGCAGACAATAATTTAGGGACGGAGGAGTATGTTGTTATAGCATCTCCTTATAGAGAAGTTATACTACATCCGTTCCACTCAAATAGTTCACAATTGAAAAGTCTAATTATTAAGAAATATAAATATACCATTGAAGTTGATCATAATTACAAGAATGCTTAAGCATATTCAATATGGTTATACCACATTTGGAGATTGAGTTGAAAAATTTATAAAGAGTTAAGACATAATTTTAGAAAACGGACTCTTAACAAGAAACATCTCTAAATAATATAGTGAATTTGCCTGGAATGGAGGGTGGTTATGATTCATTCATCAACGTTGCAAAGTTTACAACTAGTTCTACAACTATCGTAACAACTCTACCCAAAAATGAACGTGCACTTTATTTTGGTTACCATACTGCTAAAAATAACTATAAACCTAACATTTTTGTTCAAGAAATAGGCTAGCACATCCTATGAATTTTCACATTACACGATAGTTGCTCTTTATAATCAAATCTCGTATGGTTATTATTATTATTAGTAGTAGTAAAGTGAGTTTATTATTATTATTATTATTATTAACTTTTGAAAATTAAGGGTATCAACTCAATTTTTGACTTTCAAGAACCGATTCTTTGCGCTAAGACATTACACATTTAAAGTCTGGAACATAAAGGTGTGTTCGACTTCGCGATTTAATGACCGGTGAAATTTTGAGTTTTCTTTTTAATGAAGAAAAAAGAGATAAAGATGGAGCTGGTAAAATTAAGGCTTAAATACCAATTTCGTCACTTTACTTTTTCCGAAAATTCAATAAACTCACTTTACTTCTTTTTTTTCACACTTTAATCACTCTACTTGAACTTTTCCAATCAATAAGCTTATTAATTGAGTGAACTTATTAATTCTCCTGACCAAGTAAAGTGATCAAAGTGTAAAAAGAAAAAATATAGTGAACTTACTAAATTTTGGGTGCAAGTAGAGCGATCAAATTGGTATTTAAACCTAAAATTAATGAGAAAAACTCCAAAACCACTATCAAGGCACTAAATCGCAAAGAACAGACCAGACCCAAAATGATCCTCATTGCTCCTTGAAGTTCTATAATAAGCAAAGAAAAGTCAAAGTAAAATGGTACATTCAAATTGGAATCTTGCTATCACATGCTATCTATCATGATAGCACCCCCGCCCACAGACGGGAGACGGGGTGCCTTAGAGCATACCTATCATAATTGAAAGAGAACAGTAAATAGGATTGATTCATAAGTGTACAAAACATTCCTATTAGTAATATACAGGATGACAACCCCGAGTGTCGAACTCACTGCCTAGGTACAGGTGGCGGTGTCGGGTGATGGGTTTGCCCATAGAAACCAATACCGGGAGGCCGATAGTACCCACCATTCATAGTCTGCTGTTGCTGTTGCTGTTGAGGTTGATGCGACTGTGGTTGTTGAGGTGGCTGTGGGGCTGGTCTTGCTAATCCTCCTATTGTAATGTGCGAGGGTAAAGGAGGGGGAGGCGGCAGGCTGCTACCACCAAACACATAAGGCATCACACCCATCATCATACCTGAAGATTGGACAAATTGGTTTGTTGGAGTATTTCCGGGTATTCCAGGGGGTGGAGGGGGTGGTGGCGGTGGTGTAAACGGCGTCTGGTTGGACTGTGATATGGGTTGCATACTTGTAGGTGGTGCAAGGGGCACATTAGTCGCTGATTGCTGCTGCAGAGAAGCAAAATAGGCTGCTGAATTACCTGCCTCGGAATTGCTAGCATCAGAAACAGACATCGGTTTCTCTAGTTTTTGCCTTTTGTCTGGTGAAAATACAGATAAACCAGTAGAGAATCCAGATGATTTAAAGCCACCACTAATTGAGGCAGCCTCCTCTGCAACAAGTGAAGAGAGAACAGAAGTAAGCATCTGTGCAGAGGATGTCGAAGCAGCAAGCTTAGCAACAACTGCAGCTGCCGCTGCCTTCTTGTTTTCTTCTTCTGTAGCTTTCGTAGTTACAAAAGACATCAGTGTCTGCGCTTGAGGAGGCAAACTGGTTTGTTGAACCTGGCTACGGTCAGGAACTCTCATGACTTCCACTGGCTGGTTCAGAGGTGTGGTGTGACCAGCAGCAAGAGAAGGTGATGCCAATTTCTGCCTTATACTTGCTGCTTGCTCAGCCTGTCTTCGAGCAACCTGAAATCCGTTATCGATGGTTTTATATTATAACTATTACTTGTCAGTAACTGTTATATGTCAAGAGTCAAACTCAACTGCAAATAGTGGAAACTTTGAATTTGCAAAATTCTTGACACACAGGGACGCCTCTGTATGCATAGGAAACATGTAACTCAATTATATACGTGTACATTTTTCACCGGAGTAACGTTTTTCCTACTTCAGATATATACTGATACTGAAGTCCAGCATTTATTTCTCTCTGGTTTTCAGCTTAAGAATGATTTCAAGCAATATTACAATTGAGCGCTAACAAAAAGATTACAGAATATCAAATAAGTAGATACTGAAGAATCATATTCCCCTTATATAGATTTATAACATGCTGAACTTCCCCTTTTTAACAACTAATGGGGGACAATACAAGTGTGCGGTCAGTATGTGTCTCGTGTCCATACGGGTCTGGTTTGGTACCCGCTTAAATCACATTTTACTTCACGATGCATTAAAAAAAAGGAAAATTCTAAGGCTCCAACATAAAAGTCACAAATTTATTTTAATATAAGAAAAGAAGATTAGATTAAAATGTGAGGAAAAAAAAAAAGAAACAGCCGAGAAGTCTATGAAAACAAAAAAGAGAAAAACACAAATACAAGGCCTAGAGCTAGAAAAGAAAAATCAACAAATCAACGCAATCCAATCACTCAGCACCTGCGAAGTCAAGACATCCTTAGCCCTGAAGATTATGTAGTCTCTCTTGGTCCAATTGCCCACAAAAAATAGCAAACACAGCAGAGTACCCCTCCCAGAACCCCTGTCGCATATGAAGAAATGAGGAGAAAGTCCAGTTTAAACTACGATTCTCCAAAAACAACAATAATGTCACAGCAAATGATCACGACTTCGGAGGAACATCTACATATCACGCACCCATCCAAGGAAATCTTCTTGTAGGGTCAGAGAACTTGCAAGACATCATTAAATGTTGAGCTTATAGAGTACCAAATACCAGACTAACTTTGAATGTGACTCCAGCTTTACAAATGAAAGGACATGTAGGGAAGTTGGCTGATAGAATCAAATGTGTCGACTGTGTCATCCCTCAAGTGAATTGATGTGATGCCTGACCACTTACATGCTTCACACAAAAGTGAATTGTAACACTTTTTAGATCCTATAATGTCCATACAAAATCATTGTACAGACATGATGTCCTAGACACTTGGGAGTATTTGGAATTTTCGGTATCAATGATTATAATATTGGACTTTTTGGATTGGAGATTTACTTTTAGTTTTTTCTGGATAGGAAATTTTTTATGCTGGACTGTTTAGTATCTTTCCCTTTTCTATTTTCATCATGAAGATGGAATTAGAATATAAATCAAATGCTCACATGCCACCCCAAATCGAGTGGTGGAATACAAAATTCATCATGTGGCTGATATTTATCGAAGATGGAGTTATTCACATTCTTTTCCTAACAATTGTGGGCTGAAGAAATAAAGTGCTTGTCAATCAACACGCTCCCCTTTCTGCCAATAAAAACAAAAAGAGGGTTCAGCCTCTAAATCATTTAAATTGCAAAAGATGTGGAAATTCCAAGAAAGTAACAACCCCTCACAGAACATAAAGTAGCGATAGGGAGTAAAGACGGGACAAGCAAGGGAAGGAGACATACAAAGTGTCCTCCCCCCACAACCAAGTCCTCCCAGAAATCAACCACACAGAATCCGACCCCAACCTATAGAGTCAAGAGAAAAGAAGGATAGCATGATGAGTGAACTTCCAATGATTTTCATTTTTTTTTTTGTGTAAAAACTTACAAAGATTTCTATTACGAGTAATAGAACTTTGGATATATGCACCATCAATGTTGTTGTATGTTGAACTTACTCTTAACCGCTGTATGCCAAATAGAATTTTGTTCACGGGAAAAATGCCATAGCTACTTTCATAGTTATTAAAGGCGACCAAGGCGCTAGCCTGAGGCGAGAGGCGAGGCGAGGGTATGTCGCCTCAAAAGTCTCAGGCGAGGCGATGTTAGAGAAGCAACCCAGGCAGTCGCCAGTTTCACCTAGGCACGAAGCGAGCAAAGGTGACGCCCTGTGGAGCTTTGGCCGGATTTCAATTTTTTAGATCTACACATATTTTCTTAGATCTAGACAAATCGTTTTGGGAAATTTTTGGGTTTCTCTTGTGAAGGATATGAGCAGAAAATTGTGGATTTGTTGCTGGAAATAGAGAGGGGTAGACGCACTTCAGCAAAGGGGAGCAACAAGCAGCGTAGCAAGAGACAAAAATTAAAACAATTAAGGTGCAGTCTGAACTTTGACAGGGAAGGGAGTAAGCCTAGGAGGAGTAGGAGGAAAATTTTGAGTTTTAATATGGAGCTTAAAATTTTAAGTTGGAATGTGTGGGGTTGAATGACTTATAAAAAGGTAAATAGTGAGTGCAGTAATTAGAAGACGAAAGCCTCATTTGATTTGTTTGCAAGAGACAAAAATGGAGTCGATTGATAGATCAGTAGTGGATAGCGTGGGTGGCAATAGGTGGGTAGATTGGGATTATATGTGGGCAGTAGGGGCAGCTGGGGGAGTCCCAGTGATGTGGGACAGCAAATCTTTCTCTAAATTGGGGACCATTAAAGGCTCTTTCTCTATATCTTGCCTGTTTAAAGGGGTGGAGGAAGATGTCACTCGGGTGTTTTCCAGTGTGTATGGTTCGTGTGTGGATGCGAACAGAATTGTTCTATGGAACAAGTTGAAATCAGTTAGACAAATGTGGAATTTTCCTTGGTGCGTAGGTGGGGATTTTAATGTGATCCGTTTCCCCCATGAGTGCTTGGGATCGTGGCAGTTTTCTCAGGCTATGTTAGAGTTTAATGACTTCATCAATGAAGAGAAGCTAGTAGACCTTCCTTTAGCTGGGAGCACTTACACTTTGTTTAGGGGTGGAGACATGCTTCAGTGCTCAAGGATTGATAGGTTCCTCATATCTTCAGATTGGGAGGAGCACTTTTATGGGGTTTTTCAGACTCGTCTTCTGAGAGTTATCTCCAATCATGCACCTCTTATGTTAGAATGTGGCGTTAATCTCAAAGGAAAGTCCCCGTTTAAATTTGAAAATATGTGGCTTGCGGATCCTGGGTTTTTCAGAGTGGGTAAGAGCGAGGTGGAATTCCTATGTAGTGGAGGGAAAACCGTGCTTCAGGCTTTCCAGGAAATTAAAGATGCTTAAAGATGACCTAAAACGGTGGAATAGGGAGTCCTTTGGGAGGATTGAGATTAGAATCAAAAGCGCTATGGAAGAAATTAAAAGATTGGATGAGGAGTGTGGGGGGCCTTTAAGTAGTGAAGATATTCAGTAGCACGAGGCATTGAAGATTGATCTCAAACAGATGTCTTGTTAGTGAAGAAATTTGTTGGAGGTAGAAATCTCGTGTGCTTTGGCTCTAGGAAGAAGACAAGAATATGCAATTTTTCCATCGGATGGCCAATGCTCAGAGAAAGGGAAACCTGATCCAAAATATCAAAATTGATAGAGATGTTACTGACGATAAAGCTAAGATTAAGCAAGGGATTGTGGAGCCGAGTTTAGATGGGAAGTCTTTCAGATCTCTATCGTTGGAGACAAGCAATCTGATAGAAAAATCATTTTCTGAGGAGATAGTCGCAGCTTTACGCAGTATGGATGGAGATAAGGCTCCGGGACCCGATGGTTTCTCCTTGGCTTTTTTCAAACAGAGTTGGGAGGTGGTAAAGGATGATGTTATGGAGGTGTTCCGGTCTTTCTACTTTAGTAAGGAGTTCGAGAAAAGCCTTAACGCCACCTTCATCGCTCTTATTCCCAAAAAAATTGGAGCTTTGGAGTTGAAGGATTTCGGACCTATTAGCCTCATTGGGTGTGTGTACAAGCTAATCGCTAAAGTTCTATCAACTCAGTTGAAAAGGGTGATCGGAGAAGTTGTTTTGGAGTCTCAGCATGCTTTTGTGGGGGATCGCCTGGTTACGGAGGTAGTCTTGATAGCGAAATCTTGATAGCGAATGAGGCAGTGGACTCTAGAGAGCACTGTGGAGTTCCAGGACTTCTTTGTAAGCTAGACATCGAGAAGGCCTATGATCATGTTAGGTGAAATTTTCTTCTTTATCTTCTTTCTAGAATGGGTTTTGGGGAGAAATGGAGGTGGATCCTATTCTATATCTCTACGGCAAAATTTTCGATTATGATTAATGGGGGGCCGGAAGGTTTCTTTGCTTGTTCGAGCGGCCTTCGGCAAGGGCACCCCCTCTCCCTTTTCTTGTTCATTTTGATCATGGAGGCGCTATGTAAGTTGCTTGATAAATCGGTTGATTGCGGTTTCATCCAGGGTTTCCAGGTGGGAAGGGTTAACGAGGCAGGGGTGGTGGTGTCTCACCTTCTATTTGCGGACAATACTCTTGTTTTCTGCCGGGCCGATAGAGCTCAACTAGGTTACCTCAGGCTTGTTCTTTTTTTTTCAAATGGTGTCGGGACTCAAGATCAACATTCCAAAGAGCGAGGTTATTACTGTGGGTACGATGCAAAACTTGGAAGATTTAGCCTCCTTTTTTTGGATGGAAGACTGCTTATCTTCCAACTACTTATCTTGGCCTCCATTTAGGTGCATCGGCCAAGAGTCTCCGTGTGGCATAGTTATTAAAGGCGAAAGGCGTGAGGCGGGCGACACGTACATTTTTAAGGCGAGAGGCGGGCGAGCGAAAGGCGAACAAGATGAAAATTAAAGAAAATAAGTCAAAATATAGTATCTTTTTCAAACGTCCCTTATTACTTGGACCAGAATAAGAGGGCTTTTTTCTCACTCTCACTATTCAAGGCAAGAATAAAAGGAGATGTGATTAAAGCTGCCCTAAACCCTAACACCAACCACTTGAAACTCCCCCAATCTAAAACCCAAGCAAGGGACTAACCTAAACGAGCACCGGCGACCAAGTCTCTGGAGGTCCAACGAAAATTTCGGCGCCAACACCGGCGCGTGAGCACTATTCCGGCGACGGCGAAGCCACAGATTAGTTCGCCATGCTGAGGCGATTGCAGCTGTGGCCTTGGATTGAGTGAATATTGAAGATCAGTAGCTAGATCTGGGCTTGAATCGATTAGATCTAGGCCAAAATTCTTCAGATCTGGGCCGAAAAGATTAGATGCTCGCCTATCCTCGCCTTTTCAAGCCTTTCTCCTCTAGGCGACAAAGGCGATCGCCTTCGCTTGCTTCTTCAACATCGCCTCGCCTGACCTTGAAGAGGCGATGTACCCTTGCCTCGCCTCTCGCCTGAGGCGACCAAGGCGCTCGCCTTTAATAACTATGCCGTGTGGAATCCGGTGTTAGAAAGGTTCGAGCAACATTTGGCAAGGTGGAGGAGACAACTCTTATCGAAGGGGGGGAGGGCGGTTGACTTTGATTAAGAGTACTCTAGTCAAACTTCCTACTTATTTCCTATCAATCTTCCCAATTCATGTTTCTGTGGCAAAGAGGATTGAAAAACTCGAGACTTTTTATGGGAGGATCGAGCGGACGAACAGAAGTACCATCCAGTTAACTGGGCCTCTCTCTGCACTAGTATTCGAGAATGAGGGTTTGGGGTCAAAAAGATTCGGATCTTCAATCGTGCGTTGCTGGGCAAGTGGTTATGGCATTTCTTGACCGATAAAAATGCTTTTTGGAGGAAAGTTGTGATGAGAAAATATGGAGAGGGGAGAACCCGATGGTTTCCAAAGGAAGTTTCCACTCCGTATGGCTCTAGCGTGTGGAAGGGTATCTCGTTAGGCTGGGGCTCTTTTAAGAGGTTTCTTTCTTTAAAAGTGGGAAATGTTGTTAACCTCAGTTTTTGGAAGGATAGAGGGTGTAGCGGTAATGAGCTTTGGAGAATTTCCCCCAACTTGTTCTGCGTCGCAGTGGATAAAGAGGCAATGGTGTGTTCGTACCTCGAGCTCTACACTCGGGAGACACTGTTTCTTGGATTCCCACCTTCAAAAGAGATTTGCAAGATTAGGAGCTTGGGGAGATTGATCATTTGTTTGAGCTTTTGTACGCACAAAAAATTCATGTTCAAATGGACGATCGAGCCATTTGGGAGGCCTCGGAAAATTGGACTTTTTCGGTGAAATCCTATTATTTGGCTTTGATTGGCATCAGTTAAAGCGCTTTTCCTTGGAAGACAACTTGGAAATCGAAAGGGTAGCTTTTTTTGCTTGGGAGGCCTCTCGCGAGGCTCTTCTAAATGGTGATAATTTGAAGGCTAGAAGGAGAACTTATGTTAATTGGTGTTTCATATGTAAAAGGGATGAAGAGAGCGTCAATCACCTACTTAGGCTACTTATACATTGCCCAGTTGCTATAGAATTGTGGGACTTAGTTCTTCACGTGTTTAGTGTTTCTTGGGTTATGCCTCAGTCCATTATTGAGCTGTTTAGAGGCTGGTCGTTGTACAAACGCAAAAGGAGAAATGTTGTTTGGGATGCTGCCCTTTGGCTATTTTTTGGTGTATTTGGAAAGAAAGAAATCGTAGAATTTTCGAGAACGTGGAGCTTGATTCAGAAAAATTGAAGGAGAGAGTGATTCAAACTTGCACTTTTGGTGTTCGGACTTGAGTCCGAGGGCAAGGGATACTTTTGTTCCTTTCATGGATAGATTTTCTTTTTTGTAATTCTTTTTGAAGTATACTCCCCGTATACATAGGACGTCTCTCTCTCTCTCTCTCTCTCTCTCTCTCTCTCTCTCTCTCTCTCTCTCTCTCATCAATTAGGTTCTTGCAAATGTAGCGGATCTGGCTATTGATTCTCTTACAATATTGCAAAATGTAGTCCAGTCGATCTAGCTACACTTGGATATTTTGCATTCTTTTTGTCCTTTCATTCTGACACCTGCGGTGGTATTGAGTGTAAGCATCAAGCCGTGCAGGTTTTTTGTCCTTTTTTTTTTTTTGATAAGTAATAAAATATATAAACAAAGCGACAAAACAGGTGCCACGGCCTGTGTACTCCAAAGGCCCAACTGATTCTGTGCACCAAAAAAACGTCTACAGAATAGAATCCTTCAGATTAGGAATAGACATTTCCGTATTTTCAAAGGCCCTCCAATTTCTTTCCCTCCAAATAGACGAGCACACTCCCAAGGGAATAGTATCCCAAATAGAATTCCTCCTCCATCGTTTATACAAAGACAGCAACGGAGAAACTCCTTAATTGTTCCTTGTTCCTGGTATCACCCATGATTATGAAAGATTCAAAAGACTGAATATCAAATTCCACATCTCTCTCGCCACCGGACAATGAAGCAATAAATGATTAACACTCTCCCCGTCTCCTTTACACATGAAACATCAATTCAGATACACTTTGTTTGCGCCTCCTTAAATTATCCCCTGTGAGAATGGCACCATTTGTCCTATTCTTTCATTGCTCGAGTATGACTTGGAACAACTTTTCGTGTCTCCTAGCGTAACCACTTTAGAAAACTTCTATTCACAGTGTTGAACATGGGACTATGAAATAGGGTCTCTGTAGATCTTTTCTCGTCAAATAAGAAAGATTGGAAGTAAATCTAGCAGGGATTGCAAGTAATCGTTGGAGATTGCAAGTGCGTGCAATGGCATGCATGCTTCATTAGCTAGAGTGTTTGGGTGTTCGTACTCTCTTCAGACATGGTCAATTGCGATTGGGGTCAACCACCTAAATCCTTATACCCTATGGAGATTGGTATCTTTTACAGTATTGTCCCAAAACATTGTGCTAATTATCCAACATAATTCTGCCATGTGATGACAGTATCTTTTACAGTACTGTTCTGAAATTGATTCAGGAAAGCAGACAGAAAGAGATAATACCTGCAACTGACTGTGTATAAGTTCCAGCTTCAGTTCCTGAGAAACACATTATGGTTAGTAATCAATTATGCACTATGACGCATATTTGCAGGCCTGAGAACTGAGAAATCAAGAAACACAGAAAACTGTACTTGGTCATGAAGGGCTTCTTTAAGCTGGGAAACCAGAGAAGTTCTAGTTGCTTCGACACATTCAAGTTGGCTGATGCATTGCTGGAGTACATTTTCCTGCTCCTGTATTTCATCTAGGACAGCAGAACCCTGTAGATTTCCTGGGCAAAAGCAAAATTATTTAGAATAAAACTGCAGAATACAAAGACCATTCCATGTCTTGGAAACTACGCAAACAAACTCCAATATAATATAGTGCAACTTCCTACAGATTCAACGTTTGGGTTCTGCCTTCTCAACAACAAATGTAAGAGATAATGGTCAGCAAGGACATGTAATTTTCAGTATCGTGGAAAGTAGGAACTATCACATGGAATGGCACTAGCACCAATTAGAAACCCACTCACCATCTGTTTCTCTTCGTTCCAAAGAAACAGTCTAAAGGAGGGTATGCGCGAACAGGGCCGTGTTGACTCAAAAGCACTCTCCCTCATCTTGATCATAGAATACCATAATGAAACAGGAAACCGTTTCAAGAAATCAAGTTTGGTATCTTACTGAAATTACCTGAGAGTAGTACAATTGGTATCGGAAAGCCCAGATTTGACAACCAACACATACCGTTACTCATTTCATTCATTCTTATAAATCTTTCACTTTAGATGTTTACAAACATACTAGACCAATAAGTGCACCAGTTAAGAAGAGAGAGAATACCAATTTCCAACAACGCGCCAGAGGGCAGAGGTTCGAGAAGACCTACATGAACATGGATGACTAAAATTAAGTAGGTTACTAGTAGATCTGATTTGGTGAATCCATGGATGATTAGAAGTTCTTTGCAATTTTTAAAATTTTCTAAGGATTTTCCAGTTTTTATTTTTTTTCATGGCAGGCTTCTTTTACAATTACATTCCTGTTTCCAATGAAATAGAAGCTATATACTAGAATTCTTGAAGGAGCTTCTATGAAATACTTATTTTAATTATGTTATAGTGGATTAGTGGCTGTTAGGCAACTAGACTAGGTTACACTAGGCGAGTCCTAAATTTCTATAAGGAGTAGCTTAAATTAGTTTCATACTGTTTAACTAGAGAAGTCAATAGAAGAAAAATTTATCTGTCCATAATATGGCTAGGAAGAGTTTGCAAAATTAAGTGTAAAATGTATGGTTTAATACTAACCCATAGAGGGAAAACAACAAAGATTAGCAAATTAATTGTAATATATATGGTTTTGTACTCGAATTGATAGAAGGAAAAAGAAAAAGAGTAACGTAGTTAGTACCTTCCAATGACTATGCTTCAAAAAGAAGATAAAAGAGAAAAAACTATAACTTCCTCTCTTATAGAAAAAAAAAATCAAATGAAACTAGTTTAGTCAACAATTCAAGGATCTTTCAAAGAAAAAGGATTATTACAAGAAAATTATTTTATTATTTAACTAAATAGAATTTCTGGGCCTCTGCACAAGCAGAATACTAATTATAAGTTAAAAGCAAAGGGTCAAAAAGGGCCCAAAGGCCAAATTACTCAATTCATAGTCGGCTTCAACCCCTTCCTCCAGTCCCCCCACTTCCTTTCCCTCTCTCACTGTGCATCTAATCATCCATCGTAGGCGATTCGAACATCTGCTACACCTAATCCTTAATAACCATCTACGCTGGACCTTGAACCAGCATTGCAGGTACCTGAAGCTGGCCCGAAACGTATACAATTGACAGCTAAGCTTGGGCTGAGGGGCGGTGTAGTGTTATTAGTGCACCCAACAGTGGCTTGGGAGCAGAATTGGTGACATGCAACAATGCATTACTAGTGTTAGAAATGGGATCAATTGTGGCATTCTACTGAGCATGAAGCTACTGGCAAACGACCGACTTGCAAACTTATGGTTGAATAGTTTTGAAGACGTTGCGCAAAACAGGTATCGTCTTGGGCTAGCATGACTCTAGTATGGGTGGAATGTGCTCATTGTGTAAGTTGACCTCTTCCGATTCTCATTCTTGTTTGTCTGGCTCACCAACTAGTTCTTACCATAGGCAGGCAACATGGGCACATGACGACCAAACCAGTGGAGTTGCAAAACATAGAATGCAAGTGTACCTAGGGGGTCTAGTGTGTTGGGTTAGGTATGTTTGGTATTAACATGTCACAATCCAAGGAGCCCTAAGAGTACGGGGGTGGAAGTCAAGACTGATTGCATATGAAAGGGATGGCAAAATTGATAAGACAGATCTATTCAAGATGCTCTCAAGACTAAAAACTATCCCGAGTTTTAGCTAGAAAAATGAGACCATGACCTCTATTTACAGTAAATAGTGTATGGCGACACGGTGAGTATTTCATATTCCCCTCTAGGAGTCACCATCCTAGGGAAGCTTCAAGGATCCTAGTAAAAATGTGTGCCAAGGTTGGTTCCAGCTATTGGGCTTGTTCCCTGAGCCGGCCATCGTGCGCAAACTCAAAAGTTGTCGCCTTTAAGCCAGTCACATAGCCCAAATTCAAAGGCCTCGCCTTCGAGCCAATTGCTTGACCAGATCTTAGAGGACATTGCCTCCAAGCTGATTGATGGACTTGGGCTCAGGGGTTATCACGTTCACGTCTAGCTAGTACACTCTAGCAAGGGCATCACCGGCCATCCTTATAGATGGGAGTGCGCAGTAAGTTGTTGCCCCCTACTTTGAGCTTAGAGCATTCGGAATAAAGAGACCATGGCTATAGGGTCTCGTCAACCTCCAAGCACATAGTTATTAGAGGCGAGAGGGGGGCGAGCAAAAGGCGAGCAAGGCAATAATGCATAGCGGTAAGGCAACACAGGCTATATTCTGCCCAAATAAACTACCCACCTCGTACCTTGCAGTGTCCCGCTGATCGCTTTGCTTGGGCTAAGAGGTTATCACCTTCAAGTCAAGCCACCACAATCTAGAGACGGCATCTGATGCCCTTGGCCGGGCCATCCTTATAGTGCGCAGTAAGTTATTGCCCCATTAATTGGGCTTCCAATCTTCAGTGTTAGGAGGCCATGGCTCTAGGGTCTGCTGAACCTACCAAAGGCAAGAGGCGGGCGAGGGAAAGGCGAGCAAGGAGACGATTTGAAGCAGTAAAGCAACACAGGCTATCATCCTTCCACCGCATAACCCACCTTGCAGTGTTCTCGCCCAAGATGATTAAAGGAAAATGATATATATATACTACATATATATATATATATATATATATATATATAGGTATATATTTCAAAAACATGTTATAAGTTGCCTATGCAAGAGAGACACTTCGGCTCACTCCTTCATCCCTTCGCCTGGCCAACTCTGTAGCGGTTAGGAAATTAAGGTTACACACACACACACACACACACACATATATACACACCGATAATCTAACCTGTGCCCTTAGGGCACAGGATAAGCATCATCAAGTCAAAGTTTATCTCTTTCTCTCTCTCTCTCTCTCTCCTCAATTGATTTATCTCTCAATTGGTTTATCTCTCTCTCTCCTCAACGAATTTACTCCTAATTCAGTGGTAAAAACGGAAGAGAAAGAAAAGTATGGAGAGTTACACTTAACAATAACTATAAGATTTTTTTTTTATAAGTAAAAAAAAAAAAGTTAACAAAAATATTGTTTTATCAAGTAAAAAAATATTATTAGGCTATCATTAAAGTAAAAAAAATCAATGATTTAAGACCATCCAAAATATTATTACAACTTATTAGAGAAATACAACGTAAACTAATTTTTTTGTAGGCTCTCTCCTTCAAGTTAAAAAGCACATAAACTCTTTTTTTTTTAAATAACTTTTTATCAAGTGTAATATTGTTTTAGAAATAAAAATAAAAATATTAATTTTTGAGTAATAAAAACACAATACTATGAAAAATTATATAACATACAACAATAACATATCATTAAGTTAAAAAAATTAAAATTAAATACAAAATTAAATTCTTTACAACATGCAACAATAACATATTATTAATTTAAAATTTTAAAGAAAATACAGGATTTAATTCTTCACAATCTTGGGCGTGCGTCTTTCTCTAAACTAGTTATAGAGCCCGTGCTCCGCACGGGTGCAATTTAGCTTTAAGATTAATTGATACTCCTTCCGTCCCGGATAAATGTTCCTACTTTCTATTTTGGGATGTCCTAACTAATGTTCCTAAAGACTTTTGATCTACCTATTTTCTACAATTCTTCCTAATATGCCCTTAATGCTTCATTTTATATAACACATCCCAAACGAACTCAATTATTTAAAGTAGTTGAACTCAATTAATGTTCATGGGTATTATGGTCAGAACACATTTTACAGCACATCATTAATTATGTTTCTTAATTTCTGTGTTTTATCCACTAGGAACATTTATCCGGGACGGAGGGAGTACATTTTAGATGAATTTTTATAAAAAAAAAAAAATTTATTATTGAATATAGACATTTGTTGATTTAATGACTAACAAAAGTTATGTGTTGTTAATATATGCAAATTGTTGCGAATGACTCACTTATATTGAGACGGTTGAAAACTTCTTTATACACAATATTCTTTGTCCACCCTTTGTATCCCTCTTCGTCTTCAAGAGCAGGAATTTATTGTTGCGAGTGACTCACTTATATTGAGACGGTTGAAAACTTCTCTATACACAATATTCTTTTACACCCTTTGTATCCTTCTTCGTCTTCAAGAGCAAGAATTTTTAGTCCTCCTGGTGTCTTAATTCTTGATGTTGCAACATATAGTTGTCCATGGCTAAAACTAGTTTAAGGAGGTAAAGCCCAACATTAGATAGAGTTTGCCACCAAACACTATTATCACTGATTAGGATGCATGCATGACACAAGCAATTGGAGCTAAAATGCCATTCACGAAGCATGCATTTTGTATATGGCACATAACCACTAAATTTAGAGAAAGACGCACGCTCAAGATTGTGAAGAACTAAATCTTGTATTATCTTTAAAATTTTAAATTAATAAAATGTTATTCTTGCATGTTGTGAAGAAATTTAATTATGTATTTCATTTTAAAAAATTTAACTTAATGACATGTTATTGTTGCATGTTATATTTTTTTATAGTATTGTGTTTTTATTACTCAAAAATTAATATGTTTATTTTTTTTCTAAAACAATATTCCACTTGATAAAAATTTATTTTTTAAATAAATGAGTTTGTGCTTTTTAGCTTGGAGAGAGCCTACAAAAAAATTAGTTTACATTGTATTTCTCTAATAAGTTGTAGAAATATTTTTGGATGGCCTTAAATCATTGATTTTTTTTACTTTAATGATGGCCTAATAAAATCTTGCAGTTATTGTTAAGAGTAACTCTACATACTTTTCTTTCTCTTCCGTTTTTTACTCTTGAATTAGAGGTAAATTCATTGAGAGAGAAATAAACTAATTGAGAGATAAACCAATTGAGGAGAGAGAGAGAGAGATAAACTGACTTAATGATGATTATCCTGTGCCCTAAGGGCACAAGTTAGATTATTCGATATATATATATATATATATATGTGTGTGTGTGTGTGTGTGTGTGTGTGTGTGTATATATATATATATATGTATATATATAAACACATAAGTATATACCATCAAACGGGGCACATACATATAGGTTCGGTTCTAAACCTGCTCTTTCATTTGGAAGCCCACCCCCAGCAGAAAATCGGCATTTTTTGCAGCGTGAACTGGACCAAACTAAAAAAGCCAGTCCAATTGGAGAGGTAGGTTTTTGGGGGGCTGTCTGGTTTTCTAATTTTTGGTTTTTATTGGATCACTCATGCTCAACAACAATAAGGTTAAAACTCTGTAAACGAAATGAAAGAGTAAATGCATAACAAGTACACGTTCCCCAATGGTCAAAGATGCTACGACATAAACTTTGAGCTTTATGTTGTAGATAAAGAAGGGCAATATTGTTAAGACCATCAAACATGACAACCCACCATTGTTTTGACTCACCAAACGCAAACCTTGTCTTCACATACCTACACACACACACACACACACACAAACATGCACAAACATCTTGATTTTGGGTATAACTTTCTACCAGGCCAATTTTCGAAGGTTAAGCTCTATATAAAAGTTTGTGTCAACAACATCCATAACTTAAAATCCCCACAACTAGCTAACCAAATCAATTCACAATGATGATTGACAACTGGGTTCCTTGGAAGCTTCAATGCTTCAGAGGTGAAATATGGATCCCAATATCATTGCCATCAAAGATCTAATCCCCACAACTATAATTATCATTCCTCAGGACATAAGTATACTCCTTACCTTGAGTGCTATTGGATTCAACGTCCCTCTCCATATCTCCAATTCGACGAACTGCACCTTCACAGTTGTTCAAGGCAGTTTCTTCATTGACATGTTCATCGTGTACCAACTGAAAAGCGGTCAATATCTTTTCTGGCATACCTCCAACAGCTAATTTCTGTAACACAATAAATCATTTCAGGTTTTCAATCTTAATAGCAAACCAAGATGCAAAAAGCCAGACATATATACAAAAATCATAATATCAGAAAATGTGTCACTCACAATTCTCAATGAGTGAGCATCCCTCTTCACTATCTTGATAGGATTTGAACTCTTTCCATTGCTGACATTGCTGACCTGAGCAAGAGAATTTTTCCCCAGCATTTCATCTTTCAGATTCTGACCCCGAGATCCAAAAACTCTACGTTCATCCCATATGTCAACCTGATTACAACCACCACCAAACAACTTGAGATACAGATGCAACAGTGACCATTCTAAACTTTAAAGGACTCAAGAATGAAGCAAATGAAACAACATTCAATGAAGTATGGACAATTTAGACAATTGTATACTCGAGAACCTTTTATTCATAGTTTTAATGAAATATCTGGCTAAAACAATTTTATTAACATTAATCAAGAATAGCTACAACAATAATAGTAATAATATAAAGTATGGACACTAAAAGGCAATTTGATTCTTCTCTCCATCAAGATTTACTTCTGTATAGTAATCATACGAGAGCATAAGGGTTGTCAGGTAGCTTAATTAAGAAAATTAAGAAAAAAAAGAGTTGCAAGGATCGTACCAAAGACCCTACCAAGATTTCTCTAACGACGAAGATTTCCTTAAGCATATAACTTAAGAAACGCAGCTATTCCCCTTGAAAGGCACGCTTCCTATGGATAAGTGTGAAGCTGAAAACCATGCCATGAAGCAAGAAGCATCATAGCAGTTATGTCTTGCAAGTGTTTTTGGACCATGGTGTGTGTTGAGCTGCTTACAAACCTCAATTTTCAATATTTGCTTTAGTGAACTATATATTCTGCTTGTGTTGGTTCTCTTGGCTCTACGAATATGACACTTATTTTAATGGGCCCTCAACTATTGGTGCTGCATCACTGGACACCTAATGCTTCTTCTTTCGTGATGGCAAAGCAAGTAAGCACAAATTCACGCTGGGAACCACTAATCTGACTTGTAAGTGTGTCAATGTTCAAAAAGTCATGTTTTGGTCATGTGCCTTTTACTTAAGGCAGTCTGACTAACATAGAAGTCATATGAAGGCAGATTTTTCCTGAATCTTGTTTGGAAAACTTGTAGCAACACATTACTTTCCAGAAGAACTTGGCAACGAGGCATCTGAGGGCTGTGTGGATCTCTTCCCACTAGAAAGGCAGTTTGCTGCCGAAAGAGTTTGTCGTCATCATTTATGCGGGTGGAGCAATGAAAGAGTCCAAAAAGAAAGGGAAACGAAGTTTAAAACCGAGAGGTGCCAAGTCCTAAAAAATTTGGTATTTCTTGTAGAGCAGCAATCAGTGACATGATCCAAAAAGGCCATGGCAGTTTGTGTAGCAAACAGGGCCTAAGATGGTCGCAGTATGTTTGAAAAATGCCAACAACAGTGATGGTAGTGTTACATTGCTCGGTAATGCCCCCAAGCAAGAAACATGCAGATTTACTCAATCAATCTACAACTTTACATATATATATATATATATATATATATATATGGGCATTAAAATGACAATCCAACAAAAAAGGCAACCTGATTCTAAAATGGCAACTACTAATTACTTAAAGTACCAAAAGTATCAAATAACAACTAGAAAAATAATGCTTATGCATATTATCACTATGATTGAATCACCCAGAAACCCAAAAAATCCGCAATAATCCAACCTCAATTAAAGCGAATCTGGTCTTAATTATTTCTCCTCTTTTTCTTTAGGGAAAAAGTATTATTTGTCACAAAGAGAGGAATGTACAACATGGACAAGATGTTCCTTTAAAAGCTACTGGAAATTTATTAAAGAAAAAAAAAACAGAGAAATACAAAGAATCAACAGTAAACAGCCCTCCGAAGTCCGATCACTACATAAATCCAAATTAGCAACCCCCTCAAAAGCTCTCATTGTTGAAGCCTGTAATGAGGCCAGATAAACCACCCTAATCCTGCCACAGGACAGAAACATAGACTGATCACTGAGAACCTTGGGGTTTTGCTCCCTCCAAATGCTCTATACATAGGAAACACCGCATATATCGATAAGTATTAATCTATGCCAAATCCCTCAGAGAAGACAAGAAGTAAATCTGTAATTGGCAGGGGTTGAAACCCAAGAGTCCTCTCAAACACCAGACAACCCACACCATGCCTTCATGGTGAAAGAGTGATGCCAAATAAGTGGATCATGTGTATTAAGTAACACATTCAGCTATAAGCTTAAGGTGTTACAAGAGATGCTAGACAAGCAAGACTCAATCAGGGTGAGCCTTCCCCCAAGGGAAAAATGCACAAGCTTCCATCCATCGAGCCATTAGACAAATAACAGCATTAAGGCGAGCCTAACAACCTAGGGAGAAATCAAAGTGATTCCACTGACCATGCCTCTTAGAAACCTTTTCAACTGGGTTACTGGACAGTCCCAAAAGCCAGCAAAAAAGCTAACAGCTTGAGGGTTCCCTCACAAAAGGACACCAATATAAATCAAAGCCAGCCGATAATGGAGCAACTACTGAGAAGCATAAACTCCTACATATTAATATCAATCAAAGCACACTTAAGCAAGTAACAAGTTCACCTTCAAGACTTGGACGACTTCAAAATGTAGTAACACCATCATCAAAACATTAAACTACCTAGCTTACTCGGACAGGAAAGGATGATATCGTCCGCATACCAAAGGTGAGAAACCCTCATCCTCTTGCCCACAAACCATAACACCTGCCCCCCCCGCCACACCCACACACACACACAAAATGCTTCCACACATTGAACCTCTTAGAAACCTTCTCAACCAGAGGGTGCCAACAGCCATCAAAGAGCTAGCAGTTTGAGGGTTCCCTCACAAACAATGCCCGGGATAAACCAAAGCAAGCTCTTAAAGGAGCAACCAAACAAAGAAGCATAAATGCCTAGAGCTTCGTCCTACATATTAATACCCGTACATACTAATACCAGTCATCAGTACACACATAGACAAGTTCACCTTCAAGCCTTAGACAACCTCCAAAAAAGTAGTAAAGCCGCCGCCAAATTCATAAAACCCCTAGTTCACATGAACAGGAAAGGGATGATTGTCACCGAAGGTGAGAAAACATAACCTCTTCCCTGCGAACCATACACCCTTCAATCAGACCGCAATCCTCACACCTCAGGAATAACCTACTCAAGACATACGACAATGGTGGCCAAAATGGAAGACATAGGGTCACCCTGCCTGAGGCCTCTCGAAGCCTTAAACAAGACTTAGGCACCCCGCAAATAAACAAAGGTAACAATGAAGACAAGAGTCACCCCAAGACCCAACTCATCTATTACTAGTGAATGCCCTTCTACAGCATCAACAAGTCTGGGAAATGCGTAAGTAAACCTAGCATATGCTTTATCAAAATCAAGTTGTAGAACAAGACCACTCCTATCCTTTCAACTCAAATAAGTTAACGATTTGACAAAAGTGTACTGCTCCATTGAGATGGTGGTAGAGAAACCTCCGTCTGTTCGTTGTTGTTCGGTATCGTAATCTCGCCAAAATCACCGGGTGCTCCTTCCCTTGTCATTAACATTCACATTTGAGCCTCTGCCGCCAAATATTTATGTAAGACAAAGAAAAGTCAGGCCTGGTTGATGCCATCATCTCTTCACAGTCTGCGAAGATTCTTCTAGTCATCTCCTCATCGGAACCCTAGCTGTGAGTTTTCACCATGGTCTGTAAGTTTCCTCACCGTCATTATACTAGTTTGTGTTAAACCCTAGATCTAAGAATATTTGATTGTGGGTTCTATTTCCAATATCGAACCCATCTAGCAGATATAAGAAATTGCAACCAACTAGCTGAAGGTTCCATAAAGGGAAACCAGCATCCTCTAAGTTCCAGAAAGTGCAAACAACTACCTTCAATTAGCTTCAATTACAGTAAGTACAACCAACCCTGGGGGAGGGGGGAGGGGGAGGTGTTCCAAAAGTACTTGTATAAAATCAGCATGCTCATGGAAAGTTCTTTAAAGCTTCTTAGAACAATGGTTGAAGCCAAGTAAAGTCTATTCATACTTTTGTTGCACAAAAAAGGTTTGAAAGACAAATAAAGATTATGGATGCACCCATAATGTGATATCACCTACGGATATTGTAAGGTCAAAGCTCACACTAGAACCACATCCTCAACCGTTGGCAATACAGTAGGTAGGTAATACTTCTCTATTGGTTTCACAAAGGTGCTTAGTTCAAGTTGAAATAGGTAACTACTCATGGATTATAAGGTGTGTGATGTTTTGCCAATGAATGTTGCCCATATCCTCCTTGGTGATCCATGGCTTCAAGACTTAAATGATGTGAATTATACATTTGATGATAATACTTACCAATTTAAGCTCTTTGGCAAGCGCATTAAATTACTTCATGCCAAGCCTGGGAAGCCACAGTAGCATTTCTTGAGCACTTGGAGCAAGCCAAGAACGAACTGGTTGATATTATTGCCACCACCAGAAAGGAAGTAATGGAAGAGCCCAAGCTAGTAGATCACATTCACAGTCCACCACAAGTTGATGTTAAGCATTATGAGGATCCCATAATTCTAAATGGCTTCGTCGATTTGCCTATCAATTCGAGCTCTTTTGACAAGTCAAATCTATTGCCTCAGTTGAGCAAAATGGAGCTTAGCCTCAAGTTTTGTTGGTTCTCATCTTCAGCATGGATTCTCATCCTTCCTTACTTCAAAACTCCTAGCCAAGTCCTCTCAAATGTTGGGGAGAAGAATGTGGAGCACAACAACTCCAACAAGTTAGTTCATAGTTGAACTTTCTTACAACCCAGGGAGAATGAAGGGAGAATGATGCAGGAGCAATTAGGATATTCATATTTATGTTTATGTATTTTGAGTTATTTCATGTGTTAATTAGTAGGGGTATTTTAGTAACGTTATATAATCAGGGTTTACTTCTTAGGCCTATAAACCATTGTATTCTTTCAGTGTAATTTAGGTTGGAATGAATTTGACTTGCACATTTTCAAAAAATGGGCCCATACTAGTATCCCTAAAACATCTTATCATAAAGGAATGACAATTATACTCTATGTGATTCACTGGAAACTAGAGACAAAAAATATGCATATCACTCATTTAATAGTTGAGTTGTTAGACTCATTGTCCATCTCAAACTACCATGCAAAAGGGCGGTAAGGACTAAACCAAAAGAGACTTTTTGTTTCCACCAGTGGAAGTTGAAAGGCCCTTCTATCCAAGTGCAAGCAAGGGATTGTGACCACCAATTGAACGAGAGCAATAGAGTTTAGGAGCCAATTACTCAATTGTGTCTACATCCTATACCTCACCATATATGGCTAGGCAAGTCATTGTTAAGATATCGACTCCGATGGAGACCAACCATTAAGAATGTATCGATTCATATAAAGACCAACCATTAAGAGCGTATCAACTCTGATTTGACCGAAGAGAAAAGAGTTTTTCTTTATCCTTATTACAACATTAATTAACACTACTCCTGTTTGTTCTCTACTTTTAAAATTCTATTGAAGATAAGATAGGAAGAGATTAGTATCTTAAAAATGTTTTTTATTTTCTTTATTTACTCTATTTTGCGTCAAGCCCTTAAGAAAATATTTTTTGACAACTTCCAAATATTATTCATTATTGAGTAACTTATTGTGTTGTTGAATAAAAACTCACCCATTATAAAATCAGATACTTATTAGGTTATCCATTAAAAAAATTATAACGTAATTAAATGAGTAACTCAATAGGGCATTTTTAATGAATAAAACGGATGGATTGCTTGACTTGATAAAAAATTGCCAACCCTACGCCGGATTACCCCTAGATTACTCTCATCTTTTTACACTCCCATCATTTACTCCTAACAGTCAAAAAGTTAAATTTGATTTATTCTTCTTTTACTTAAATTTGAGTTACCAAATTTACCATTTTGACTATTAGGAGTAAACGAAGGAAGTGTATAAAGTTGAGAGTAATCTAGGGGTAATCCGGAAAGTTAACAAATTCATCCGTTTTATTAATAAAAAATGGCCTTGAATTACTCATTTAATTATGTTATATTTTTAAATGGGTAACCTAATAAGTATCTGATATCATAACAGGTGAGTTTTTATTCAACAACACTTGGAAGTGATCAAAAAAAATTTGATAGGCTTGCCGCAAAATAGAGTAAATAAAGAAAATAAAAGACGTCTTTTAAGAGACTAACCTCTTACTATTTTATCTTCAATTTTTTTATTAGTAATATATATACTAAAAGCAACAAATCAAGTGCCGCGGCTGTGTAGACTAGGATTATATTCAAAAGACACTAAAATATATTAACACTATCCACAAACTCTACACAAGAATTTCCATAGGCCCGGCTGAACCTGTGCACCAAAAGAACAACGTTAAGGAGTAGACAATTCCTCATTTTTAAAAGACCTACTATTTCTTTCCCTACAAATTGTCCAACACACTCCTAAGGGGATAGCTTCTCAAATAAAATTCCTCCTCCTGCATTTATACAAAGACGAGCGAACGAATAACTCCTTGATAGTTCCTACTATCTTACCTTCAATAGTACTTTAAAAGTAGACACTTCAAACAAACGGGGGCAGTGTTAATTAATGTTGTAATAAGGATAAAGAAAAACTCTTCTTTTCGGTCAAAATCAGAGTTGATACACTCTTAATGGTTGGTCTCCATCGGAGTCGATACACTCTTAATGGTTGGTCTCCATTGGAGTCGATTTCTTAACAATGACTTACCTAGCTATGCATAGTGAGGAATAAGATGCAGGCTCAATTAAGTAATTGGATGCCAAGGGTCAATTAAGTAATTGGAAGCCAAACTTGTTGCTCGGTTAATTGGTGGTCACAATGGCTTGCGTGCACTTCGATTAAAGGGCCTTTTAGCTTACACAGTTGGAAACAAAAGAACCTTTTGTTTTAGTCCTCACTACACTTTTAATGCACGGTAGTCGAGACGGACAATCAACAACCATAACTTTTGGCTTGTGCCAATCACATCTGAGTATAAATGTCATTCCACTATGATCGGAGGTTTCAGGGATACCCAATATCATACCCATATTTTTAAAATGTGCAAGTCAAATTCACTAAATAAAGGTTTTAGATTTTCTTTGGTTGAAAATCTTCGGTTGCATATCGTCGCTTCCAAACCTATTTTCACATGCAGAATCTCGTCCAAAGTGTAAAAATCATCCAACGCTTCTCTGAACACCTTAGTGGGTCGAGCGCAATATCTATTACATCTAAAAAAATTGGGACCTTTACCCAATTATCTCGCTAATATCTCCCAAATCCAAACAAAAAGAGGGACCTTACCAATTATCTCGCTATCCTTGTATAGCCAACCTCCGTTGCAATGTTGTATGACTATTAAGAAGATAGACAAACGGGTCAAGCCTTCTTCCTTAACCAGAATCACCTATAAATGTCAAGAAATTGTCATTCATCCACTTTGAGAAATCCGCCTCACAAGTCCAAATTGATTGAGAAGGTTCAAAAAAAGGCATCTTATAATCACGACTCCACTGCTTCTCTCTTCAAAACAATCCTACACAGTGCTCCAAATAGGAGTCCTTGCCTATTGCAACACGTCTAATTGAGTCGTCCCATGGTAAGAGACAAGGCAAACCCTTGTACAGTTCCGACTCTCCCACTTCACAATTGTAACGCCTCCAACCCAATAGAGCAAAAAGATAAAAGAAATCTGGAAGGTGGAACACTCACACTTAGTGCACTTCCAATTCATTTGTTGCCCAAACAGCAATCTCTGACCCATTGCCTACATTTGTGTCCAAACATACCCAACATAGACAAGCTACGACAATCTTTTCTCTCCGAGATCCATGTCTAACCAATGAAGAAGGATGCCAAAGGCACGAGGAACAATCTCAAATCTTCCCGACAACAAAAGGGCTAGATATGCTAATCGCACTCCAATTTTCAACCAAGACACTCCAAAGTTATGCATCCTGTACATGTAAAATGAAGGAGTACTTGGAGTGCCTTGGTTGATAATTTGAGTGCTAATAGCATAACCCAAGCAACCTTTACTAATAAACTAATCACAATTGTGAAGCCACTATCACAAGTTAAATCCTCTTAATGAGCCAAGATTGTAAGAAGACCTCTCAATGGAAAGCAAATTGTTGAATCACAACAACGGAAGGATCTACAATAGCACGAGCCTATACACATGTATAGCCTCTCAAACATAGTTATTAAAGACAGAAGGCAAGAGGCGGGCGACATGTACTTTTTTTAGGCGAGAGGCGGGCGGTCAAAAGGCGAGCAAGGCGGAAAAATAGGAAAAATAATATATATATATATATATATATATATATATATAGTAAAGATTAAGAGCAGATTAAAGGAAAACAAAACAGTAAGATACAATTTGTATATGGAATAAAGTAAAAAAGAAGAAAAAAAAGAAGTCAAAAAAGGGCAGATTAAAGTAAAAAACAGGACAAAAAAAGAAGTCAAAACAAACAATAAGATACAATTTGTAAGATTAAGATCAGATTGAAGTAAAAAAGAAAAAAAAGCATGCATTATAATGGTCAAAACAGAGTATTATATGGAATATCTAATATACATTAGAGTAAAAAGAGTTAGTAAAGTAGAATAGAACAAAAAAAAAAGTCTAAAAAAAAAGGAAAAAGAACTATGACTAGTAATCAGTAAATTAGAAGAAAATAAATAAATAAAATATCAAAAAAAAAAAAAAAAAACAACTATGCTAATGACATGAGTCGCGTCTCTGTTAAGAAGTAAAAGCAAAAAGAAAAAAACAAACAAAGAAGAAACGACGTCGAGAAATTTGAAAGTCAAAAGAGAGAGAAAGTCGAACGTACCTGTTCGCTTCCAGTTTCACTCGCCGTCGCCAAGGGTTGCTCGTCCAATCCTTCGTCGTCGCCGTCTCACTCCCTCGCCGTCGACGTCTTAGTCGTTGCCGTCGACATCGCCATTCGAAGGGCTAGGGTTTGTTGCGTCATGGGTTTTGTTCTTAGGTAGGTTTTGGATTTTGAAAAGGGTTTTGGATTCTGATCGAGAGAGATCAAGTGAAAAGGGTTTTGTTGTCTCACTTTTCTAAACTACGACGTTTTGCTAAAAAAAAAACAAGGTTTTAAGCTTGTCGCAAAGGCGTTGCTTCTCGCCGCCTCTTGCCTTGCACGCCGTCAACGAAGGCGAGCGCCTTTGACCCGCCTTTGTGAAAATGCCTCGCCTGTGCCTTTTCAAGGCGTCCATGCCTCGCCTCACGCCTCCAGGTGCCTCGGGTGGCTGAGGCGGCCACCTTTAATAACTATGGCCTCAAATTTTAATTATTTTTTTCAAGTATATGTAGTTTGTGGGAATTGTAAGCTTGTACGGCCTTGAATTAGGGAGGTCAAATTGCAACTTTATACAATTCAAAAGAAAGGTGCTTGTGATTTGAAGGAGTTTAGGAATATTAGTCTCATCGGGGGGGTTTATAAGCTAATCGCTTAAGTGCTATCTCAAGGTTGAGGAAAGTAACCGATGAGATCATTTCGGAGTCCCAGTATGCCTTTGTTCGGGAGCGCCAAATTCTTGATGCATCATTCATTGCCAATGAAATTGTAGATGCTAGATTGAAAAGGGGGACCAAGTTTAATATCGAGAAGGCGTATGATCACGTAAATTGGGAGTTTCTGTTCTACATGTCAGAGAGAATGGGATTTGGGCATAAACGGATGAAGTGGATTCATTTCCGTATTTCTTTTGTGCGTTTTTCGGTTATGGTAATTGGTGAATCGTCTGGATTTTTTGTTAGCTCGATGGGTTTGCGCCAAAGCGGTGATGGGAGGTTTCATTAAGGGCTTCCAGGTGGGCAGATCTAGTGAGACGGAGACCATGGTTTCGCATCTTCTCTTCGCAGATGATACATTGGTTTTTTGTGGGTCACAGAACTTAAACTTTCCAGCTAGGTTTATTGAGGAATGAAAAACTGTAGAAATTTTATCTAGATTATATTAGGCTTATTTGAAACTTTTGTACTTTTGAATATGATATCTACTATTAGGGTCTAACTAACAAGTGCCCCTATGGCACTTGTTACGATTTCCCTTTATGGAAATTGGAACAAGTGCCAATGGGGTGGGGATTGTCTTCAATAAACTTGGCGGGCTGCAGTGCACCAATTTCCTTTAAAGGAAATCTTAAAAGTGTCACCATGGCACTTGTTAGCAAATCCCATAATATTATTAAACTTCATTCTCTTTTGAGATACCTTTTTCTTAGTGATATATTTGCATAGCGTCAATCAAAGTCGTATATCTGTTAATGATCACAATGAGCAAATTCCCAGAACAAGGAGCACCAGGTTTTCAGAGAAACTCCAACGCCAAGTTAGGTGGTTGCCGGCTTGCCGCCACTTGCATGAGTCTCACCAGAGAAGTAAGCTGAAGGTGATGGTGCATGAGTGACTGAGAACATGTGACATCGAGCATGCGTCACATTTCGGGGGCTCAATGTTGAGCGGTTGGCAAATCCTAATTTGAACTCCTTTTAAAAAGCAAAAAGCTCAAATAACTGAATAACTTCAATCAGCGACACCTCTCTACGGCTATCTCCCAATCATCTCTA
The DNA here is from genome assembly GCA_016624345.1 of Platycodon grandiflorus. Classification (NCBI taxonomy): domain Eukaryota; kingdom Viridiplantae; phylum Streptophyta; class Magnoliopsida; order Asterales; family Campanulaceae; genus Platycodon; species Platycodon grandiflorus. Next base: position 41,527,306 of record CM028363.1, read on the forward strand.
GTTGGAACTTAAGTTTGAAATCTCCGGACATTACATTTTAGAATATAAAGAAAATCAAAGTAAATCTATGAATCCCAATCATTTGCAATGAGTATATACTACAGAACTGGTTGCTATATTAACCAATAGATAATAAGGCTCGTCAATAATAACTAATGCCAAACAAACAAACGAAAAACTAATGAGATTCATTAAGTCCTAAAAACTGAACTTCTCAAACAGAATCACCTATCTTACCGGCTTCTCTGCTACTACACATTGCCTAGGACAAATACACTATCAATTTACACCATTATAAAACTCCTATCATGAGAAATTATAATCTAACTTGACATCAACTCAAACTTTGACATCATCACATACTAAGCATTGCCTAGGACAAACACACTATTAACTTGCACCAATATAAAGCTCATCTTGAGAAAATTTTAGCCATGTTCAAATGAACTGTAACCTTGAAAGCTTCACATTCCAACAAGATACATATACGAGAATAAGGATGAATGATGCATGTATCTATGAGCATCTCTAAGGCACTACCTAAGCAGATATTATAAAAAAAAAGACTTCTGAATCAAATTAATAAAATTCAAATAGTCAAATATCATGGTTATTCTCCCAAATTATTCCAGCAGATATAATACATGGACATGTTTCTCTTTCAGGTACTTATGTCTAAGTAAATGCATAAGCAAATTTTACACCAACATCGCATAAAAGTTTATTTTTCTTGCGCAGTTAATTGGAAAAAGAGAAAGGACTTTTCATAGGCAAATAAAGGATTTTACCAGTCTGGAAGCTGCTTTCTTTCCTTGTTCATCAGTATTCTCATAAACATGCTTGAGAGCTGCAGGAAGGACTTTCCAAAATTCATTCACAAACTCATTTCCCTTCCGCCTACTATTTTGCAAAATGTCATTGGCCAAATACAAAAACGAAACACGCTGCTCCCGCTGGGCTGATTTGAATGATTTATCCCATGTTTCAACAATTTGTTTGGCTTTCTTCCGGTGAGAGATGCACAAACGGGATAAAGCTGATTCAATGTTAAGAGAAACTCACAGGAGAAGATTCAGGGGATAATAAATAAAATGCAGGTACATCTAATAAAATGACTAAACTAGAGGAGTACAGCAAAATGATCTTTTTTAAATAGAAAAGATGCCTTGCTGATATAATGAGATAATTACATATCAGGCCGCCATATATGGGAAAAAGAAGGAAAAGAAGAAAACTAAAGCGGAATGAAAAAAAAGTTCAACCTTAAAGTCTAGGTAAATGTTGACTTCTAATATACAAACAATTGTTGCCCCTGTCAAACACAACTAGAGAAGTAATATTTGGGCAGAAGGAATTATATCCTTGAGGTTATGTCACTACATACAATCCATTCTTCAAAAACTAGAAGTCAAGTTAGTTATATTCCTACCTAAATTCTCAATCAAACTACCACTAGCTTCTAGCCTCTAAACAGAAATATGAAGGTTGTTTAAAACAAAAAAAAAAAAAAAAAGGATACATTCAATACTTTGCTGTGAACTGTTGAGTTTGAACAACTTCTCTGCCAACACATGTCCATCAAAAACGTCGTCGCTCATCCTGCTAATTTTGGCGTACTAACATTTTAAAATCCCTGCAAACATCTATACAAAATGAATGAAACTATATTGTAGTAACATTAAGCAATTCCAAAGTTCAAAAGCAAAGACATAAGAAAATAATGAATTCCAATGAGAGTATTGTAGTAACGTAGAGCAATTCCAACATTCAAAAGCAAAGGCATAAGAAAAATAATGAAATTTCAACTCTACAAAGTACAAAGATATGTAAGAGCATATGACTTAGTCACTGTTATCTTTTACTGTGGCAGATGGCATAAGACTTGCCTTCCAATAGATCCTCATTACGCAACCCAGATTCTACTCCTTCCAATTTTTCCAGACTCATACAAGCTCAACATAGTTATTTATTGTCACTGCCTCCTCGTGTCAAGATTGGGTAATTTGCACGTGTGCTGCCTTCCTTGAATGTGGTAGCCCTTTCAGTACTTCCAGGACACCTTTCTTCTTAACGTGTCCAGCAGAAGGGAGGTTACTTAACATTGAAGAGCAAGAGTATATTCAGAAGGTTCCATGAGTATGAGTGTAGCGGAAGTGCCCAAGACGAAGACACTATAAATCTATACTATATCTAAGTGCACCTTTCTTCTTTTTGTGTCTAGTGGAAGAAGACTCTAGAGCATAAGGCTAGTTGCAAGGTTCCAGGAGAGGGGGGGGGGAGTGTTAGGAGTGGTGGCTGAAGCCATAAAAGGGATAAGAACTGGATACAGAACAAGAAAGAACATAGGAAGGAGAAAAACACACAATTAGCTTAAAGCTCACTCTCAATTCAATAATCAGCTCCATACAACTTTGACGCATTACATGCTAAGATTGTTCTCATAATACAACTAGAACTAGGGCTAGAATTAAGTTAATATTACAAGGACTAGACTAACACTTTTAATTACAAAATATAAATATCCCTAACTAGTAAAACAGCTAAATAAATAACAGCAATAACAATAATCAAAGAGTGGTTATACTGATCACAACTATTTAGCCCAATTTATTGTCCAAATCTATGTGGCAAAGCATGTGATTGGTTAGACATCGTATTACTTAACATGTGGGCTACAAATTAACCAATGACATGTTTGCCACCGAGTGTGGCCAGTTTCAGTTCGCGCGCATGGTTGATGGTAGTTAGGTCAGTCCGGACTTTCTTTAATTTGTCCTCAAATCCGGCCTTCTCTTTAAGCATGAGAGCCCTTAACGTGTCCAGATATAACACCGTCTTGGCTAAAGGACTCGACTTTAATGTCTCACTTGTGTTAGTCATTTCTGGGCCTATTCCATGTCAAAGTGAACAGTTGTTTTTATCTCCTTGAGCCAGGCCCACAAGTACAACAATGTATCCTAAAAGATATAACAGCCTACAAGCACAAAAATTCCTCGAGTAAGGGGTGTTAAGAGCTCGAGTAAGGGGTGTTAGAGCTAGGCAAAGGAGGCTTTCAAACATTCTTCACAAAAATGAGGCAGTGGGCATCAATGGAAAGTAACCGATATGACCTGGACTAAGGTACCAGAATCAGATACTGGTTTGTATTCAGGGGTCCAATCTCCCAAAATTTCATGATTTTATACTAGAAAGTAGTGCCCAACTATCCCAAATGGCCTATACCTTTACCCATGTCATGTCATGTCGACACGGTACTTTGGCAAAAATGAAAGATCCAGGTAACACAGCAAGTAACAAATCTATGTGCCAACTCTACCTCATGACCATGGAACAAGTTTGCCAGGTCATCATCATTAACGGACCTCTTAGTCCTTGGCTCCCTCAGGCTCCTCTCTGGTTTGGGCATACGCTATTCTTTGTCTATTCCACTCGACGAGCACCCATCACCCAAATTCTAGTGATCATCTAGACGCACTAGTGATATCGTGTGCCTAGAGAATCGGCCGCCTCTAATAGGACCCTTGCCCCCAGTAATAGAATCGTACCTGCTACGCCGCCATAATTACCCCTACCGACCAATAACAATTGTGAGTTACAATCTAAATGCAGGGCGGATAGCTAGTGCCCTGTTTCTTCTGCCGAGAAACATCAAAAACCGACTCGCATGGGGAGTAGTTATGGTCTCAACCCACCCACCAAACATCTGAAGCCTCGTCATCATGCAATCTCCGGTGCAAGTAATGTTATTCAGTTGTCTTAGGTGCAGTAGGAGATTTCTTTAACAGCTGGGCTGCACGGAGTCTTTTGACTTGGCGAATAGGCAACAACAATACACTAAGGACTAGAAACCAACATAATTTAAAGATCAATAATTAGGACCAAAAGTACCCTCTTCAATTTGGAGGCCTCAACATCAGTTGACTTAGCCATACCCCTATTCCTTTTCAAGGATTCGGGTCAATGAGAGGCATCTCTACTCAATGGCACAAAGCCCTTTTTAGTAGGAGCCCTAAAGATTCAAGTTCTAGGACCAATCCACCCTTTCCCCCTTAGTATGGTACATGGGGGAGTAATCATTAAGAGGGACGTAAGCGTCATAAGGCAAGTCTTCCATTGTCCTCGGTCTGCCTATATACTCTGGCAGCAGGTCTGTAGCCTGAGCAACAACTCTAATCCCTCGGACACGCAACCGAATGCAGTCACCCGATGCTACTCACTAACACATTGGAAATACGCTGGTAGAAGTGAAGGCATAAGGCCAAAAAGCAAAGCATTTTTCATGATGGAGAGCCATGTGGACATCCAGGTTGCCAACACGAAGCCATAGGAGAACCCCCCAAATCATTATTTATTATTAGGCTCACAAGCCTTGCGATTAGAGGTAGTATGAGGCCCGTCCTCATATATAAAGAATGTCAAAGCAATGAATTCATGTTGCCCATCACTATGCTAATTGCTAAAGGAAGGCTCTGGCGCACACACAGATGAGCCACAACTAAGAAAGACTATCACTATGCTGATTGCTTAGGGAAGGCTCTGGCCCACACACACAAAGGGGGGGGAGAGAGAGAGAGAGAGAGGCCACAACTAAGAAAGACTCTACAAAAGACAATGACACTTGATAGACAACAATATCTTGCTCAAGTATGTGAGTATATAAGACGCTAGATGGTGCAGGTCATTCAATTGATCGCCATCATCGTCTCTCCCCTCATTCAAATCTTGCAACAATACCTAGACTACTAGATGAAATCCCTCTTGTCCTCTTTGTATTCCCGAATCTTAGACTTGTATGTGAAGAATCTATATAATCATTTTCAACTATCAAGACTCCTCGGGAATACCTTAAGTCTTGTTCCCTAGGATCCTCAAGCGGGTTAAATCAATATACCTTTTTACCATCACGGTGAGCTCACCCAAGTTCATAATCAACGTATGATTCTTGATCCACCCAGAGAAAAGGATCATGAAATGGATATGATTGAGGGATTCTCAACTACTTATAGGCACTAAGTCAAATCCTGGCTCAATGTAGGATGGCTTAGTTCTCCTTCCTCAAAATATGCTTGGTCTAGATAGACCAATTCTGTACACCAAAACTAGGGCAAAGAAACCCTACGTAGGAGTAGCAATAATAACCCCTCTCCCCAAAACCAAAAATGGCTCTCAAAAGGGCGTGTCCTTATCATTCACACTCGGCTCAACCACCTCACCTACGAAAACGAAAAAAACGATGAGGCTATACTGGTTAAATCCCTCAATTGGTCCAAAACTCATCATCTTTATCAAAAAAACAAGGCACAACAAAATAACCCTCAGTGACAGCCGATACTCGGCCTTTCAACCAAAGGCCTCTCTGTCCCCTTCACCCCTTAAGGTTTTTAGACATCTAAAGGACCAAAGATTATAAGCCATCAACAAAACAAATGACAAATTGTTCAAAATACTCTCATAAGAAATCCAAGGGAATTGGCTAGGTTAGAAACAAGAGCTCCCTTCTTGTTTACAAATTGGCAAGCCCAATTCACCCACTCAACTAAACTACCAAGCTCGGCATAGCCTATTAATGGATCTGTTAGAGGACAGTTAGCGGTCCTGACGTGGTTGTAGTCCCATAGGTGGGTCCATGTGACCCTACTTTGGTGGCGTTTCCCATGGTTATCACACACACATACACACACACACACAACACTAAACAACCAACTCAATCACAAGGCACCTAGCTCTTAAATCTCAAAATGTGCAAAGTGACAAAATAAGCTTTCTCAGGTCCCTTATGTAGGGGCCAACAATGAAGCTACATAAAAAAGAACGAGAAAATATGAGAAAAACATAGCTGCAACATACATTGTCAACCCGCCGTCAACATTATAGGGCATAGTGGCATGTCACAGGTAGATGTTACTCTCGACCTGTGTGACGCTTACTTCGCAACACATCACAAAGTACACAAAGTAAGAGGGCAATTGTAGTAAGGGGTATGTCACACCATCTCTATGATTGCCACGCAATCACCATGACATCTCTACGAACCTATGTTACCTAGATCCTTCACATTTGCCAAAGTACATGTGTATAGAGCCATGGCCGTGGTCGTCGCTGTGGCGCTATGGCTGATCTCACACCCACATCCAAACCAGATCCTTGTACCCGAGTCCATGTAACATAGCCACAGAGTACAGCCTAGGTCATGTATACAAAAACAAAGATGGGCTAAAAGAGGCTAGAGTAGCATGTCGATTAAGGGCAATTGCACTTGAATTTTTGAGTAACACCTCGTCACTATATACGGCCTCTAAGGGTAAGTCATCCCACAAGCTATGGCACCCCCAAAGGAGACCATGAAAAGGATCACACTTGGCCTTAGTTTATCAATGAGTGAGCACAACCAAGAGTCAGAGTTCAAATCATTTCTCAAATCCTAAAGTCGGAGAAAACAACCAACTAATGCACTTACATCCTCGAGGATAGCCCGTCTTAAGGCAGTATTGCAACCCACTCTAGGTGCAATGGCTGGCTAGGGAAAGAACTGATTGCGGTCCTCATCCATTGATAATCGCCCTAAGATTCGTAAGTGATCATCAGAATGATGAAACCTAGCAGGGAATATAGAATATTATGTGTCATCTATTTACTATATAATACAGATTCCAATATAATAGTTCCATCATTAAGAATCATCACTATCAACCAAATCTAACTCTTGAACTACGATCAACCTAGAACTTTAGGAGAGTCATTGGGCCTTGAAAGCATCTTGAATCTCTCTCTTCCTCAGCTATTGCTCGCCCTCTCTTATGTAATATGTCACAGTCTCCATAGTGGCTTACACTCTCCACTCGTTAATATATAAAGTCCAGTCAGCATATCTTGAGTTGGTACGAAGTGGAATCCCCAATAGCTGGAGACAAAATATTCATACAAGATAACACAAGCTAACATGCTTCTGCTTAAGACTCCAGCGATAAAGGCATATCAACCACCTTGTGATCCCTGTCAAAGTCTACATTTAATCCCTCACGAACTAATTAAACAAATAGTGCACTCTTCACTAAAATGGGCTGTTTATACCCTACCAGCTAGACTGTGACGTGTAACGCCAAGTAAACCTACCCAACACCTTACGTCCCCCGGGGACACTCATATTATCAAAGACATATAGCCGAAATTATGATTGAAGCCATACAATCAAACAAATTAAAATAGAGAACAAAAAAGAACATATATGAAAGCAGCCAGATGATTATCTCCCATATCAAAATTAAGAAAGAAACAACCCCCCCCCCATCTCTTGCTCTACCCAAAGAAAAACTCAACAACAAACCTCCATCTCTTGAAATGTCAATCGGAAGGCCCTACAAAAGGAATTTATAAAATAAGAGTTCATGTAAGGAACAACAGATAAGACATAATGTATGAAAGGATGCTTAGTTTAATGGCACTCTTCACGAGGAAAAAGGAGAGTAAATAAATGATACAGTCAACAGTATATTCCAAGAGCACCTCACATAAAACCCTCCTTTAGATTTTCATCTACTAACCGATCTATTCATTAGACCAATCAGTATTTTAACTAGATCAGGTTATGTACATACTATGATTGTAAAAATGTGAAAACACCAGGTTCTCCAAGTAAGGAAAGTTTCTATAACTAGAACTTGTGTAGGTACATTTAATGAATGAGCATTCCTTTCTTTGATTTTGCCAGGAATTAAAGTTTAAAAATAAAAAACATAAATTTGAGCTCGTTTCTGAGCTCTAAAACTAGAAAAAGATAAGGTTCATGCAAACAACAAACCCTAAAAATTAAATTTTACGGCTTTTAGAAATCTAACCAGCTTTGCATGAAGAGATGTAATCAAAGCGCGCCTAAATTAAGAGAAACGAAAGTTCATATATAAATAAAAATAAAAATACAGATACTTACCGAGAAAGTGATGAGGATTGACGAAGCTGCCAACAATGAGGACGAAAGGGTATTAAATTTAAAGGATTTTGAGGTCCCAATCGATGTGAATTTTTTTTCAATCGTAATGACGGGAATTGGTAAAATCCCTAATTTTGTAAAGAACAGAAAATGAGACAGGGAACGAGGTTTTAGAAATGGAAAGAGGGGCTGGGGATTTGGAGGGGGCGAGAGCCGAGAAGGGGCGGCCTTGGCCGAGTAGATTTTAATTTTCAATGGTTAATATCAATGCAATGACAAGTTACCCCCCATCACATGGCCCCCCTTTAGGGCGGCAATTCGTGACGTTGTATCGTGTTCGTGTTGTATTATTATATTTTAATATTATTTATTTTATTTAATTATAAATATAATAATATATGTTATTTTAACTAAATATTTAATTATGTACTTTTGTATCGAGTTTTGTTTTGTAACGTGTCGTGTCTTATCATTTTTCTTTGTAATTCGTATTTATAATCATGTTGTACTGATTCGTGCATTCGTGTCGTGTCAGTCATTATCACCACTAGCCACCTTGGATCTTTGCTTAGCTACTCGACCACCGTAGTCGAGTTCTGTACTTTTTGTATGGAGCAATTTATTTAGCATACTAATATTTTGTATTTTACTTTTATCAAATGCAAATTTTGCAAGTGGAGATTAGCCTTAGACCCACTTGTCAATGTGAGTTCCGATGAATAATTTTTGGCCAAAATATAAAAAATCCTCCAAAGTATCCACCAAATCTTACTTTGCACCCTAATTTGAAATTTGTGCGTACAAACACTCCACGTTCCAATTTGTCCCACTTAACACCCCGGTTGTGATCGACGTTAAAAATATTAACGGAACGTTAAAAATATTAACGGAAGCCATTACATGCCTTGCACGAGGGGGACAATTGGGTCTTTTTCTCATTGTCTTCTTCCCAAAATTAAAACTAGGGTTTAGATCATACAATCTTCATACACAAACCAACCTTCTGATTCTAATCGCCGGCAGCCTCTACTGGTTCGTCTACGTCCTTGGCTCCGCCGAACAAAAGGGCAAACGCGTCGTCGTCCTCTCCGGCGGTTCCATCGCTCGCGAGAAAGTCCAAGACAATTACAACCAGTACTGGTCCTTCTTCCGCTACCCCAAAGAAATTAAAAATACCCAAAATGTCCCCGCCTTCGTCGATACTTTCTACAACCTGGTCATCGACATCTATGAGTGGGGTTAGGGCCAGTCCTTCCATTTCTCCCCTCACATCCCCGGAAAATCCCACCGCGACGCCACCCGAATCTAGGAAGAAATGGCCGTCGACTTCCTCAATGTCAAGCCCGGTGACAAAATCCTCGATGCCGGATGCGGCGTCGGTGGTCCGATGCGTGCCATAGCCACTTACTCTGGCGCTAACGTCGTCGGAATCACAATTAACGAGTATCAGGTAAAGCGGGCAAAATCCCACAACCAAAAAGCCGGGTTAGACGGCCAATGCGATGTCGTGTGCGGCAATTTCTTGCAGATGTCGTTTGATGACAACAGTTTCGACGGGGCATACTCGATTGAAGCTACCTGCCACGCGCCAAAGCTCGAAGAGGTGTACTCCGAGATCTACAGAGTGTTGAAGCCGGGCACACTGTACGTATCGTACGAATGGGTAACAACTAAACTGTACCGGAAAGTTGGTTTGTGTATGAAGATTGTATGATCTAAACCCTAGTTTTAATTTGGGGAAGAAGACAATGAGAAAAAGACTCAATTGCCCCCCTCGTGCAAGGCATGTGATGGCTTCCGTTAATATTTTTAACGTTCCGTTAATATTTTTAACGTCGATCACAGCCGGAGTGTTAAGTGGAACAAATTGGAACGTAGAGTGTTTGTACGCACAAATTTCAAATTATGGTGCAAAGTGGGATTTGGTGGATACTTTGGGGGGTTTTTTATATTTTGGCCATAATTTTTCCTCTTTTCGGGATTTATGTATATGTTTTTTAGAGTTGTTATTTACACTCAAGATTTTATTGAGTACACACCCTGCAAATATTATAAAATTATCATTATAATTTTGACTTAAATGCCTTTATTTATTTTTTATTTTTTTAGGTTTAAAAAAAATAAGTAATTACTGTTCGGCAGCCCTGCAGAACACAGCTAAAAATTTTTGGTAAGGGTGTCGAACAACACTATTGGTATTTGATTACACAGTGCCAAACAACTTTTAAAAAAAAAAACTCAATTTTGAATTCAGTTGATCGAACCCAATTGCAAAAAATGATTCATGTAAGTTGAGTTGATTAATTTTTGTCGTAGTTTGATTTGTTTTGTTTTTTAATTTTGTTCAACGAAGATACTCAGTGATGGAGTCGGGCTTGACGGTGTGGGTGGGTGGGGGAGGCGAAGGAGGAGGGAGGGGAGGCGGGCTTCACTGGTGGTGGTGGGGGGAAAGGAGGATGAAGAAGGATGGGGTGTACTTAGTAGGATGAGTTAATTTTGGAAAAAATATTGTAAGGGTATAATAGAAAATTAAGGGGGGTGTACTTAGCTTTTTGAGTGATGAAAAATATTTGGGTGGGGTGTATTTAGTAAATCTTTTGGTGTGAATAGCAACTCTCATATGTTTTACATAAATTAATATGAACGTAAACAAAAAACAGATTTTTAAGTAAATAACTCTAAATATAATAATTTAGAAGAAAAAATTACAGAGATGTAACGAGATCAATATTGATAAAGATCAAAATAAAAAATCATAAATAAAGAAAGTAGCATTCCTTATGTAAAATAATGCTCTTCCCGCCCTTAAATATAAGAGATAAGAGTCCCTTTGTTCTAATTTTTGGACGTCCTAACAAGAGAGCTCGGTTGATCTTTTTTAGATTTTCTTTTTGAAACCAATTAGTTATAAATACTCTTTTTAGAAAGAAGAAATTGAAAATAAAATAGGCCCGTTAATTTAACACCACTTAAAAATAATTTTAAAAATATTAAAGAAAGTATACATACACTACTAATTTTGGAAGCGCGGTAATATAAAAGGATATGAACATTGCTTCAACTTCACTACGAAAAATTATTTAGTGGAACTATCATATCACGTTATCTTCCTAATATGGTGTGATGTTCCACTTACCGTGTCATGTGGAAATGTCTTCCAATTAAAATATCTAGGGGTGGTTATACAACACCTCATACCATCATCCTAAGTGTAGTTTTATGATAAGTGTATCACATCACTTCAGCCTAGTGACGTGCTGTGACGTTTCACTTGTCTTTCGGCACATGGCAGTGTCATTCAATTAAAATAAACTAGCCCCCTAGATTTAGGGATGGACCGGATGGTTACACAACACCTCACACCAGCACCGCAAGTGTAGGTATATGAGTACTTGAGTAGTGACTCACATCACACAAGTTGATGTGAACTCGACCAAGATCGAGATCGAAGAAGTCCAACACGTACGAAGAAACACGACGAATGTAGCAACGATGGAAAGGGAAAAGATAGGTTGAGTCTCCCTCGACCCGCTGTTCGCAATTGAATAAGAACCTCGGGGTGCAAACGAAACCCGATAGATGCAATTATCTATGAACCCCACTTACGGAACGCTACAAACTCTCGACTCACGAGTTTGATAAGTTCAAAGTTGAGTTCTCTCTCAAGAATCTCAGATTTCTCATAATTCTCTCAAGAATTAGTGAAAGAAAAATATTTTAATTTGATTCAATGGTGTGTACCAATTACAAGGATGATTATGCCTTTTTATAGGCTTACAAGGACTCACAAAGACTCACAAAACACAACAAAAACGTGCTCCTAGAAAAGTCCAAAGGATTTTGGAGAAAACAATGTTGAATGGTCAAAGAAACAACACAAATTCAGTATTCTCATCCATTTTGACCAGCCTATGGTATTTTGGGCTTAACTTCGTCTAGAGACATCAAAATTGAGATAGAAACTAGACTTTTAGAGCTTTCCATCCATATCTTATACAAGAATTATTTAGCTTTAAAACGTCCTGTGTGGCCCGTTGAAATTGACCCAAAAATCTAATTTCAAGCAGTTTTCTTTAACTTTGCTCTTCTTGGGTTGGGCCATCATTTTTCAACAATGAGTTATTTAAATTGGGCCTCATTTTATGGTGCGATCCTAGGTTCTCATCATAAGTCTAATGACGTTATGTCACCATCCCACTGAATAACTTCTCCCAAAAAAGACTATGTTTCACGTTTTTTAGGACTTGTGTTAAAGGCCCTTACTCAATAAGTCATATTCATATTTATTGAAGAAAATATATTGAAAACATAAGCAAATGTGCAAGTCATTTGAAGACATAAGCAGGAGTACAAGTCGTGTGATCTATGGTTAGAGAAACATTGTTTATGGTTCAACACTGTAATCCCAACCTATGGTTCAACATTAGCATCGCTACTTTTGACTATAAGTGGAAATACTACTTTGGATTCATAGGTGCCACAAGTAGTAAAGGAATCTGTATTGTTCTTTTTATTACTTATAAAGCCGATTTTTTTCAAATGACAGATAAAGCATGCATATGTTTCAACATGTCGAGGATAAAATGCTCTCAAGCTAGTGTGGACTCTCCATCTACGAACCCTCATTTTAATCCATTTTTTGAGTGCTTTTACATCAAAACACACACCAATCTATGTTTACATCCATTGTAGGGCTATAGCGACTTCAAAGAGGGTTATGGCACTAAAAACAAGACAAAAAGAGGGACAACAAGATTAAGGCACCTTGTCATATTCTTTGTTGGGAATATTCACATGTTCACTTATCATAAGACTTCTAAAATGAATAGTCCTTAATTACTAAAGATTTTCTTGTAACCACCACCTATCTAGAGTTAGGTTAACTTGTTTAAATTTGTTTAGTAGCCTGCATGCTACATACTTAGTTATTCAGCCTTAGACCATTCTGACTCATCATGATGGACAACAAATAGAGTGGTTACCAAAGACTCAAAGACTGCTACGGTTCTCATCAATACATTAAGCATCAAACTGATAAAAGAAGCTGAAGCTGAAGCTACTGAAGCTAAAGCTATTGAAGCTAAAGAAAATCAAAGGAGTAGCGTCACCAAATGTCCAAGACAAAGCTCTCAAAACAAACTATCAGCAAATGATGCCCAACCAATGTCTCGGAACTCACATCAGCGATCAAGATACAATGGACAAAAAGGAATATATTTTTAGATCCTTTAAAAATATATTTTCTACACAAACTTGATCATTAAGTACTACTCTTCACGTGGCCCCTGCCAAAAAAGTACTGAGCGATGTGACAACACTATGAAGCTTCTCAGACACGTAAAGTCTTTCCTAAAAGATCTTACTGTCTTCTTCAAAAGCCCTAAATCCAGGACACAACCTTTGAGATTTTGAATTCAACCGCTACATGACAAAAATCCAACGGTTGAATTAAAACATCTCTCAACGGCTACCCATATCTCGCGCCCTATAAATATCCTAGGCGTCTGCTCAAGAAAGGTGTGGACATAGGTGAAAAAATGCACTAACAATACACCGAGAGCAAGTGCTTGTAAAAAGAGAGAAAGATACAGTGGTATGCAAGAGCAATACACTTGTGAAGTTAGAGCATATTCAAGCGTGCCCAATCAGTCATCTACCGATTGCCCTTAAAGCTCATCTCCATCAGTTTCTCAAAAGACTGGAGGATGAAGACTTCACTCACCAAGTGTATGAAGAGAAGAAAGAGAAAAGAAGGGACTGCCCAAAGAGATCCGATCTATTAGCTTCTAGTTTAGAGTCTAGGCCTTCATTCCAAATCTCATCCATATACACAGCCTCACTAAACTTTGTAATGGTTGATGTGGATTTAATTACAGAACCTCATATGAGTCGGAATATCCCCAAAAGAGATATTCAAACAAGTTCGAACATCACTTTTAATATTCTTACTCATCTCACTAAACAATAATTTTCTTCCCACCAAGAGTTCAAATTACATTTGAATTCTTGATGCTCCCGAATTTGGTCAAGAGAAATAGTAAATGGAGATATCATTTATATCTCCTTTGGCCTCTCATTAGGATCGCTTGTATGTTTTTCTTTAGTGCTATAATTTATTTTTTGTAATATGTATTTAAGCAAGTCTGCTAAACAACAACTATGACTTGACTGAATTCTTTTAATGAAGTATCTTATGTAGTGACTAGTCAATCAACTGCTGAATTCAATCTTGTGAACTGCTGCTTTATATTTCATTGCCTATCATATTACTTTGATTAAATTACTTCTACAATATTGTTGAACATATCTCTACTTCATAGTAAACTGTCTTACTATCTTATTAATTAGAGCTCTTGCAAGTATTAAGTAACTTAATCTCTTTATGTTTTCTATCTCTTATTAGTCACTTAATTATTAGTCAACTGATTCTATAAGTAAACTGATCAATCAATTGTTATATGAACTTCCGTTGTCCATACTGATTAGTTAGTATGTCTATCTGGTACAGTTGAATACTTGTCATTGGTTGACTAACTATATCAGCTGAGTGCTGATTTATTTATAACAGCAACCAATACTCATCGGTTAGTATGATCCTTCAGATCAGTTAGTGATATCATAACTTGAAGTTTTGAAAGAAATTTTAAGTTCGATAAATAGGCTATTCACCCCATCCCCTCTAGCCTATTTCTGAGCTCTACTCCCAGTAAGCGGACCTACATTCTGCTACCTAGAATTGGTAGCTACACTAAAGGATTGGTGATTTAGGGAGATTTTGACGGCATTCAACTAGATTGTTGTTTTTGAGACTGTTTTGAGCTCCAAGGGGCCTACTTTTACCGACAAAACTCAACAAAAGTAGCCCCCTTTCCCTTCCAAAATTTGATTTTGACTAAGAGGAGATTTTGTTAAGAAAAAAAAAAGTAGACTGAAAGCTAAATGAATTCTCTCAAGATACAATAGAGTTTGCTCGATTCAAAATTTGACTTTTTGATCAAGCCAAGAACACTCTTTGTATAAATATGATGATGCTCGAATTTTGAAAGTATCAATCATGTTTGACCAATCCTTATATTTATAGTGGTCTAATGACTCCCTTAAACAGTCAAATCCGAAAGAGACACAACTCTTTCAAAGAGATTTATCTCTTCTGAAGAACATGTATGTTTCGAACAGACACCATCCAACAATCACGTTTCCATGAATGTCCAGGTCAAACCCCTTGTAGCAACATTTTATGATTGACAATCATTTTAGACACAACAACAAATAAAGAAATAAATACTCCCACTGTTCCAGGCAAAGAGTCCACTATTCTATTTTGAGATGTTTCACTTAAAGAGTCCGCCTTCAAAAATAATGCTTACAATTTTCACAACCTTTCATCTTTACCCTCCACTTATGTTGTAAGCATTGTGGTTGTGCTTAGGTATTTTTGTAATTATGACCAACTCCAATGATATTAATATATCCCTTAATCATTCGAGTTTTCAAATGTGGACTCTTTGGGTGGAACGGAGGGATTAAATTTGAAAAATTATATAACAACTCTTTCCTTACTTCATCCAAGTGCAAGTTGTCAAATTGTTCATCATGTTGTAAGGCTTATTAAGCCCTCTCATACATTTATATACTCATTTCATCCAATAATTTAAGGACACTTGGTCATTCTCACTAAGAAATCTATTTATTTTTATTTCTTTCTTGAAGCTCTCTAGTCTACACAAAGAAATCTTGAGAGAAAGCCTTCAAGTTCTTCAGGTCTTCTTATTTCTCAATCAATCAGAAAACCTAAAAAACAAAGTCATATTTTCTCTTCAAGAAATACAAGACAAGGACATGCCAAAATTTAATGTTATTATCCACCGTACCTAAGATGGCCTAAACACTATATTCATACCCTTTAGTCATTAAAAAGGCCTACAAACCTTGAAGAAGGAAGGGAAATGGAGTAATGAAGTGAAGAAAGTTAGGAAGAAGGTATAACGGTCATCCTCATCACCATCTTGATCAATTCTAATAAGCCAAGAGGCATCTTAACTCACCTTCATATTCACATATTGATTATGAAGTTTGTATGCCCTCCAAAACCATTTGAAGAGTTAATTGGTTTCATTTTGTTTCTATTGGCTCTAAGACTTAGTCTAGGTCTTATTTTTCCATTTGACATGTCTTGCACTTAAAGATCTGGAGCATGTGGTAATGAAATGTGTCTCCTACTTTATGAAGATCTAGATTTCATGCTTAGTATTAGATCAATGTCTCTATGTACTTATATGCACTCTTTTTAGCCTTTTAATATGATCAGCAAAATATGTAGTTTCTTCTATTTAATTCTCTCCATGTTAATTGTTGGAATATCCACATGCTTAAGTATTTAAGATCATTTGTGAACATTCCTTAAATCATTAGATTTCCTTGTAACCATTACTTAGTCTTAAATAAGAGTACCCATAAGCAAAAATTATTAGTAGTCTACGAGCTACATATTAAGGGCAACTTTACTAGGACATCCAAGCTTTGGCGACGCAATAAAAATGACTGAAAGCAGCAAGCCTAAATGGAAAAACTTCTAAATCAAAGACTACTGAAGAAAGAACTTCAGAAGCCTTATTTATTGAACGAGATACCAAACTGCTGAAAACACGGAGGAGCAGAAGTTCAAGCTACTATAGCCCAACCTGTTGAAACTAAGGACTCAAAAGAAGAACAATTCAAGCTTACGTGGACCAGATAATTAGATATCTTCGAGATCCTCAGAGATTTATCCATTCACGAATATTCGACTTCAGAGTACTTTTACTGCACCTTCATGTGGACCTATTGAAAAGTATTGCCCTTCTCATATGACAACTCAATGAGAAATGTCATCCAAGTCACCAATAAGAAAATTCATTCCATGACTGATCTTATCAAAGATTTTTGGCTTAAATCCCGGACATGTCAAGAGATCTTCAACAAGTACAATTCAACCCCTAAATCTATGCATTCAATGCCAAAAATCCAATGATTGAATCTGCCTCTCTCCAACGGCTCCAGACGAGGTCTTCCATAAACAACCACTTCCACACACATAATGAAATAAGCTGAAAATGAAGATAACCACTAAATAAGGGAGTGAACTTCATTGTTGAAAGTGTGGAGGTTGGGAGAGCGAAAAATAGAAAAATGAGAAGACATATGCTCTTGACCAAGAATCCCATCTTGGTTCAAGTCTTGATCACTTATCAAAGACTCGGTCTCCATTCTTCAAAGCCTATAACTTTGGAAAGATATCAAGACATAAGGAGATCACCAAGGGAAAATGAGAGGTTGACAGAGTCCAGAAACATCACAAGTATTAACTCCATATTGCACTCAATATGGGCACGCTTACACTTCGTTGTAAGATCTGTCCTAAGTGCCATAATATTACTTCACAGCTATTGGGATTCACTCCCAAAACATTCAATTTTTTATGTTTCTCAAGCCTGTTTATTCCTATATGTTTTAACTCATCAACAATCGTGTATCAATAACTTATGCACAAATCTATTGACTACTAAATCATTACTTTCATCGGTAACTTTGTAGAACTGTACTCTTTCGTGGTACTCATTATGCTGATAGTAGGTCATTGTTATGGTTATAATATAAATCAGTTTAAAGAACTTGAAAGAATATATAAATTGGTTAATAGGCTATTCATTCCCCTAGCCTATTACCTTAATCACCCTGGACCTAAGACTAATCACCCAAAGAATGGCTATGTCTGGGTCAAAGTATTTTGAACGTCTTAAGAACCACCTTAAGGTTCAAAAGTTGGATTCCCTTTCCTCTATTAACTTCCTAAATAGAGAAGAGGCCATATAAACCCTCATAAAAAGTGTATAAGGTGGAACCTTGATATTATCCTTCTCACTTTTGGTAAAAGTGTTACATTACCCTCCTGAACCCCTACCCTCTTCATGTCATTTTCCTTTCAATTATGAGAATAAGTGGTACTCCTGGAAATTAATGCCGAAAAGTCAAGATTAATAACTAAAAATAGAAACAACAATCAAGAATACTCCTTATTACAGCTCCACCATCATCCACCCATTGAGTCTTCCGGAGCTTGCCCCATCTTTCTTCTAAGTCTTTTTGATTTTTTTTGCCCCCAAGACCTCCCATCATATCCAACCTTTTAGCTCAATCATCTTGCAATATCGCGAAGTGGCACGAAGCTAGGGGCTTTACCCCTTCGATTCAGAAGCTCATTGTCTTTCCTTGTGAAGAGGCATAAAAAGAAGAAATTTCTTAAAATTTGGGAAGAGGCTTTCGCTAATGAAAATGAAGAAGTAATGAGGTTGAAAGAAGAAAAAGATACCTTTTTTAGGACAAAAAAAACTTAGGGTTAAAAAGGATCTTGAATGCATGTACTAGTCAAAGGAAGCAAAAAGAACAAAAATTCCCCTACCCCATGCCAATGGCCGTCAACAGCATCAAAACTTAAATTTTTTCGTAAAGTGGTTTCCCTTTCATTATTGCCTTCTCCTTTGTCTTGCCATGTTTGAGATACAAAAAGCAAACACAAGTCCAATGTGAAGGAAAAGGAAAAAAAAAAAAAGGCAATGATATTGGGTTTTAGATGCTTCCTATTATCATGTTTTAGATGCTTCTAAAGGGATTTTAGATGCTTCTAATTGATACAAATGTAGCATAGTCTTATTATCATGTTTCAAATGCTTCAACCTACATTTTGTCTGATTATTAAGTGGGATATGTTGGAGATCATGATATTGGGTTTGACCATCTTAATTAATATTGTTAAATTAATGCTTTGAACTGCATTTGGTTGTCTGAATCCTGAATGAGATACATAATTGACCCAGATGTTGGGTTCAATTATCTCAATTATCACGTGTCAAATGCTTTAAACTACATTTGATCTGATTTCCAAATGGATACTAGGAGATCGATGTTATGTTCGATCATATCAATTATCACATGTTAAATGTTTTGAACTACGTTTGGTTCTTATTCCTGAATGGGATATATAAGAGACCTCGATGTTAGGTCGAACCTCAAGTATCATGTTTCAAATGCTTCGAACTACGTTTAGTTTAATTCTTAAATGGGATGCATTGGAGACCCGATGTCGAGATTGGACATTCAACTATCTCGTGACAAATGCTTCGAGCAATTAGGATACTTAGAAGATCCCAATCTTTGGTTTGACCATCCCAATTATCATGTTTCAATTGATTGAACTACACTTGGTATGTTTCTCTACAAGGATACATGGGACGTCCATAAATAGGACTCGACCACTTTAATCATTGTGTTTCAATTTCTTTAAACTATATTTGGTTTGGTGACCAAGTGGTATATGTTAGGGGTGTTCATGGTTCGGTTCAGTCCAACGCAGGGACATCTAACGTGCAAAAATGTTCTACTAGGGTCAATGACATGCATTTCCATAGTACTGACTTCTCCATAGTATAGGAATCACTGGTGCATTTAACCCAATAAATTAATAAGCTCATTGATTGAGTGAGCTTATTGATTCTCCAATCCAAGTAGGATAATTAATTAAAGTGTGAAAATATGAAGTAAAGTGAGCTTAATGAATTTTGGGTGAAAGTAGAGCAACCAAAATGATATTTAAGCCTTTTGTCTATTTAAAATAAAATAGTATGTGGACGAGTGAAGTGGACTAAAGTTTAGTGGCAAAAATAATATTTTTAAACTTGTGGTGGTCGGATTGCAATTTTGTGAAAAGTTGGGTGGCCCAAATATGAGTTATGCTTTTCTTTTATTACCATTTTTATCATTTTTATATTTTTGGCCACTTGGCGACCCAGTCAACATTCACTAAGTGCAGTTGGCCACGAGGAATCTAAATCATCATCAAGTAAGGGCATTTTAGTCTTTTCATTAAAAACTTAATGCCTCAACAGACGGCCGTCAGTTGAGGAACTAACTGATAGCCGAAATGTTGAGTTTAAGTACCAAAATAGAAAATGTCAAAGTTCAAAAATATAATCACAAAATGGTGAAAAGTTCAAAGACCAAATTATGTATTAAACCAAACTTATTCAAACAAACCCACAGTGACCCAAACCCTACCCCCCAAAGCCTTGAACCTGAACTCTAAACTCAAATCCCTAAACTCTAAATCTCTTAAACCTTAAAACTCTAAAATCCAAAACCCTAGACCCTAAACTCAAAATCTTAACTTTGGCTTTCTCAAACTTGATGAGAGCCTATAGGAACACTTTGTTCTGTTTTTACTAATGGCGTCCCCTAATTGTAAACGAAAACTAAAGTACGCTTATCGAATTAAAAGTGCACAGCCCACATTGTACAAAATAAGCAAGTACGCTACATTTTAAAGTATTTATTTCAAAAGTAATATAATACCTCCTATCCATATAACATTATTTTTAACGATTTCTACATGAAGGACAGGTAGTGGGCAAAAATGGTGTATTTGAATTATGCATAAATGAAGTCTTAAGTTCAAGAATGATTGTGAAAAAAACCCAAGTAAAAGGATAATTTATGTAAGTTTCTCTTGTTTCTTTCAAGTTTTGTAGATAACAACTTTAGTTTCCTCGAGACGGGATATACTTCTGCAAAGCCATACTCAAAGAATATGAAATACTCCCTCTGTCCCTAAATTATTATTTTATTTGATCTGACACATAAATTAAAAAAAATAATTGATATAATTATTTACATTGGTATAGTACTCTCTCCGTCCCTTAATTATTGTTTTATTTGACCCGACACACGAATTAAAAAAAAATTAACTTTATTATTAATATTGATATAATTTATAATTGTTTTTAATGCCCATGCGTATGTAGCTCAGAATTAAAGTAAAGGAAAAAGTAAGAGTAAAATGATAAAAGTAATGTCCTAAAAAGAAAAATTTTGAAACAAGACAATTATTTTGACACGGACAAAAAAGAAAAGGACGACAATAATTTAAGAATGGAGGGGGTATATAGTATCATTTAATGTCCATGTGCATGTAGTTCATAATTAAAATAGGACAAAAAAATAAGGGTAACATGGTAAAAGTGTTATCTTAAAAAAAAAACTTTCAAATAAAACAATTACTCCGTATTTTGGAACAGACAAAAAATGAAAGCAAGAAAATAATTTGGGGAGGGAGGAGTACAAGTTTGATAAACAACGCCAATAATTCACATTATATTCCAAGGAAAATGACTTCTATGTTCTAAAACAATTTCTCAACTCCTCAAATCATCATAATTTACAATATTTAGGCACCAAAGCTTCAACACGAAAACAACGAAAAAGAACACCCTAATCGACATGGCAGGATAGAAGTACCTATACTTATACTACCCACTCTCAAACAAATCACTTGGACAGTAAGATAAAATTCACTCTTCAAGAATTTAACTCAAAACTAACCCTTGAAGGGAAAAAAAAAAAACAAAAAACAGAAGAAAAAGATCATGTCAAAACCCTCACTCAAACCCATGACTACCATTAACCGAAAAAGCTGTAAATAAAAAGAAGTTGCGTACAGAAAAAGTCGTTCATCTTCAAGCAAAGGCCAAAACGGGAAAAACATAAAACCATCCAAAATTATATTCTGTACTCATCTTGCATTATCATTCATCCTCAGAATCATGCGAGCTTGACTTTGGAGATTTTTCTCTCTCTTCCTTGATGTCAAACACCCTCGAGCTTGAACCTTCAGATGACGATGATTCAGCCCCAAGGTCAGGCATTGCAGCATCTTCTGTCGTACTTTCTTGTACACTAGATTCAATATCACTAGACTCGATATTTTTGGGTGATTTAACCACAAGGTTTGGTATTGCAGCAGCAGCTGTCATACTCTCCTGTACTACAACTGATTCAATATCTTTTGACTCAATATTTTCCGGTGACTCCACTTCAATTGATCCCTTTATAGAACCAGTTCTTGAAATTTGAAGCTCTCGAACACCTGCATTCCTCTCATGGCTGATTTCGTCCTCAATCCTGGATGCCGAGTGGTCTTCTGCATCTACTTCAACTTTAGCTTCACAAACTTCACTGGAGCTGCCATTTACAGCTCCAAAAGACTTGGTTTCAAGATCGTGCTCCTCAAGAAAGCTTTCTCCATCAGTAAACATGTGCTTTTCTATCCCATCCAAGTTTGATCCCAAATCCTTGACACTGAAGTCACCAACAGTATCCAGTTCAAGTAACAAGTTCTCATCAATCTCCTTGATCTCGTCAACATCTTCAATGTTGTTTGGCATATCAAAATGAGATTCAGTTGACTGCCCTGAAAAATTCCAGTGTTCAAAATCCTGAACTAAGTCACGATTTCTAACTTGAACAGCATCTTGTGAATCTGCTGAAGTTGGAGGTGCTTCAGTTTCAGTAGCCTCAAAGTAGAAGGCAGGTTCATGAGTCGAGGGAAAGTTGTTATTTGGAGGAACTTTGTTATCCATCTCCTGGAATTCTGAGGGCTCCATTTTGATTGTACTTGGTTCATCATTAAATTCCACCTGGAAAATAGATGGTTCATTTGATAGGTCAGTTTTATCTTTAATCTAATTTTTAAACTTTAATAGGTACTTCAAATGAATGTCCTTTGCCAATGTAATTACAAACAAACTATCAAACAACCACACTAACAAAAACATGATTGAACAAAAACAACAAACATAATATGCGAAAATGATATTTAATGACCAACCAAAATCTATACCCCCTCCGTCCCAAAAAATAGTCTTACTTTGACTTTTTTTGGTCAACTTGATTAAATTTTGACCAAAGATTTCTAAAATTTATATATCCTTACGAAATTCTTAAAATCGTTATTGATAGTATTCTTGATATTGTATCAATGATTGAAATTTCATTACCTAAAACGTAATATATGTATACAACTCAACTCAGCCTTTGTCTCAATCAATTGCGGTCGGCTGCATGAATCCTTTTCCGGACATTCAATTCGGCTGAAAGCAAGGTCATCACACACACCACACTCATTCATATCTTTCTTATTACGGAGACGTAATAAATGTATGTTAAATAATTTGATATAGTCCTAAGTTGACTTTTTAGTAAGGAAAGGTGACTATTTTTTTGGGACGGCGTGAGTATTTTCTTGATTGGCAAATCATGAAAACAGATGAAAGGAAGAAAACTATCATAATAATGAAAGATTTATTATACCAGTATTCAAAGAACTAGGCATAGTATGCATAGAACTAGGCATAATGTTGTTTTTGACCATTGTACTTAGGTTCGGATCCCCTTTAACCAATCTACTTTTTCTTTTTTTCATTTCTGCCATCCTATTTAGATTTCTCATTTTATTTTTGCCACAAATGCTGATGTGTCTTTAACCTTGTCATGCCACATGGTTGAACTACCGCATGACACATCACATTTCTGGCAAAAATATAGAAAGAGAAAGCACAATAGGACGACATAAATGAAAGAAAAAAAGTAGGTTAAAGTGGTATCTGAACCCAAGTACAATGGTCAAAAATGGCGTTACGACCCTGGAACCAATATTACAAACACAACACAAGCATTTCATTCATTACAAGAATACAACGATGGACAAATAGAAAGGACAAAAGCAGATGAGTTTCATCTTCTTCCTAATTACTTTGAGAGAGCCTACAAAAACTCTGCCACGGTCTCGTGCATGAACAAGAACTCAGGTAGGACACTCACTCACAACTCAATTTTATAAAAGATAGGAATACCTTCGAATGGAGCAGTAGAAAACCCATGACCTATTTATAGGGAGAGGAGTGATGTGATTAAAATGCATTGGACCCTTCAGAACACCCGTCAAAGGCACTTAGTCATGCCTATTCAATTCTTCTTCGGGTTCAAGTGAACGTCCATCCATTGACCTAGATGTGAATTCTATCCGGCCCCAATTCTCAATATTCGATACTTAGATATACAAGAAGGCATGTCTGCGGTTGATAACTTGGTAGTTGATATGTACCTATTAGTGCCCAACACTTCAATCAAATGTTTAACAAAACTCCACCTTCTATAACTAAGAATGCAAAGCAATAAAGTACTGAAGTAAAGCTGGAAGCTTTCCTTAATACCAACCCGTTAAGAAGATGGGTGTGATCCAGGCGCAAATCACACCCTATCAATTGAGGCTCATGTGGATGCCCAGAGGACTAATGTGGTCCAACTTCCTATAGAAACACATCTATATATGCAATTATGCAGAGCTTTGGGAGAAAAATATGAACTGAATCCCACATCGGACAAAAAGTAAAAAACATAAGAGTATTAGGCAAGGTACTGATAAAGCATAAGCTTTTGGGTTGAATAGGTTCCAACTTGCGCATCAAGCTCTTCTGGGCGACACCTACCATGAGCACCAATGCGTGGGCAGAAGTCAAGGGTTCTCGTGTGACAAAATGGTACCCTAGTAAGTCCAGCCACAAAATATGGGAATAAAGTGTTGGTTAGGACATAGAGCTACACCACACGAGACGGCATCGGGAGCTACCTCTTGAACCTATACGAGCCACTTCTTCACATCACCGAAGTCACATCTTGGTGTTTGTTTGGGCTTGATGAGGACGCCAAGGGTTTAAATCAAGTAGACAAGATTGTAATTCCCCATCCCCCCCTCCACACACGCACACATATAACCACCTATAACCATTGAGTACCAACAAATATCTCTTGCCTTTTTAGGTGGGCCTATGGTGAATCTCTCTACACATGTGCCTTTTCAACGAGTGCGCGCGCGGGCCTCTATCACTGCTCAAGCTCTCAGATCTGAGCTGTGACAGAATTATTAGACCCTAATCTGACATTGACCGTGTGGGAAAATGTTAAGTGTCTAACAAAGGCTTACACAGAAGCAACTAACAACTTGGGTTAAGCATCTTAATGGGCAATGCATTGACCCAACTCAAGTTGTTGAGCCTGCGGCTTTACAAATGGCATCAGAGTCAGCCCAGTATCGCGGTTACGTGAGCTTGATGAGGAACCATAATTACTGCTAAATAAGGATTGATTATTCTTCGTACTTTTATAGACCACGCCAATAGGTGTTAAACATCAGTAGTGCCTATGTGCGAGATTCATATTAAAAGTTTATTAGGGGAATCCTTTGGACAATTTGGGCATTGACGGGCACGCCAAGGATATAACCATTCCCACTTCAACATTGTAGGATCAGTTCAAGTGTCTGAACACAAGCTACCAACAACTTGAAATTAAGCATTTTTTTTATAAGTAAATATTACATTAAAAACCAACGGCGCCAAAAAAGGTGACGCTAGATGTATACTAAAACAAAAAAAAACATCGTCAATTACTATTCACAAACTCTACAAAAGAATTTACGGGGTTTACAATATCAACATTGAGCTCCTCCTCCCCTGCACACCAAAAAGATAAATATCTGAGCAGAGTATTCTTCAAAGAGACTGAATGGATCTCTCTTCATTATCAAATGCCCAGCGATTCCACTCCCTCCAAATGGTCCAACACACTCCCAACAGGGCTGCCTCCCAAAATCCATTTCTTCTTTTACGCTTGTACAAAGACCAACTCAAAAATAAATCTTTCACTATTCAGGCATTACCCATACCAACTCCAACAACCTAAACACCAAGTTCCATAACTCTGTTGCCACCGGACAATGAAGCAATAAATGATTCACGCTCTTTCCATCTTTTTTACACATATAGCACCAACTTACATATATTTTACCTCTCCTCAAATTATCACCCGTTAAAATACGCTCATTAGCAGCTTCCCATGCAAAAAAAGCCACCCTGTTAGGGGCTAAGGATTTCCACACAATATTCCAAGGGAACTGAATCCTCTCCCTAAGAGATAACATCACATAATATGACTTCACCGAGAAATTTTTATTATTTGTGCCATGCCACAACACCCGATCCTCCCTAGAACCAACCTGCTGTTCGTACAACCTCTCAAAAAAACGAAAGGAGGAATCCAACTCCCAATCTTGCAGGTTTCTACAAAAAACTGGATTCCAAGACACTCTACCCTCCTCCGTCCTCAAAACTGAACTCACCAAAAAGTCTTTATCCCTAGCTATATGAAATAGATTAGGGAAAGACCTCCATAATTCTACATTATCACACCATCTATCTAGTCAAAATCGCACCGTAGAGCCTCTCCCGATTTCGAAAGAAATATGCCTCTCAAAAAGACCCCAACCTTTGCAAATGCCTCTCCAAACCCCTACCCCGAAAGACAGAGAAATATCATTTGGAAACCAAATATGATTCCCTACTCCATATTTACTCCTAACCACCTTATTCCAAAATGCCTCACTCTCCGTCAAGTACCTCCATAACCATTTCCCTAACAAAGCCAAATTAAACACTTTTGTGATTTTTGACCCCTAAGCCCCCATTCTTAATGCTCTCGCAGACCTTCCCCCACTTGACTAGGTGATAAGAAATAAGTAGGTAAGCTCAAAAAAGTACTTTTGACCAACACAAGCCTTCCCCCTTTCGAAAGCAGCCGGTTTTTCCAACCCGCCAACCTACGTTCAAACCTCTCAATCACTGAATTTCACATGGTTTTGTTTTTAAAAGGTGCACCAATAGGCAAACCAAAATACGAAAACAGGAGTCTAGAGACCTTTCCTCCTAAAAATGAAGCCAATAAGTCAACGTTCTCCACCTCACCTACTGGGATAATTTCGCACTTCGGAACATTAATTCTAAGCCCCGAAGCCGCCTGGAAGAATAATAAAATTAATCGTAAGTAACCCTGAGAACTATCCGTCCCGCAAAAAACAAGAGTATCATCCGCAAAAAGAAGATGGGAAACCACAACCTCTAGATCTTTTACCCTACCAATCCTAAAACCTCTAATGAAACCTCCCATCACAGCTTTATCCATCAATCTACTCAAAGCCTCCATGACAAGGATGAAAAGAAAAGGGGATAAAGGATCACCTTGGCGCAAACCCTCGAACTAGCAAAAAAACCAGTAGGTTCCCCGTTAACCAAAACTGAAAACCTGAGAGTGGAAATGCAAAAATAAATCCACTTTCTCCACTTTACCCCAAAGCCCATTCTCTCCAACATGTACAACAAAAAAATCCCAATTCACATCATGATACGCCTTTTCTATATCCAGCTTGCACAATAAACCTGGAGCTCCATTTTTCAATCTTGAATCCACTGCTTCATTGGCTACAAATTGAGGCATCAAGAATTTGTCGGTCCCCACAAAAGCATGCTAAGAGTCCGAGACAATTTTAGCAACTACCCTCATCAATCTCGAAGAAAGAACTTTAGCAATCAACTTATAAATGCTCCCAATAAGACTAATCGGTCTAAAATCGTTCAAATTAATAGCACCCGCCTTTTTTGGAATCAAGGCTAAGAATGAGGCATTAAAGCTCTTCTTGAATCTCATAGTGGTATGGAAAAACTGGAAACCCTCCATAATATCTCCTATCGGGGCCCGGGGCTTTGTCGCTCTTCATAGTCTTTAAAGCGTCCGTGCAGCTCCACCAACAATTGATCCTCCTGACCTAAAGATTTAAACTGAACTCCGTCATTCTTAGGGCACCAATGCCCACATTCAGAATAAAGTCCCCGGTAGAAGCCCACAATAGCACCCTTAATATCATCTTTTCCTTTCAGCAGATTCCCATTCACCATAACCTTTCAGATCTGATTCGCACTATAGTGAGCATTCGCCACCTTGTGAAAAAACTTGGTGTTATTATCTCCCTCCTTGAGCCACTGACCTGGATTTTTGTCTCCAACTAATCTCTTCAAGTAACAAGAGCCTCTCTAACTCCTGTCTTCGCTCCACCCTTTGATATTCCTCCTCACTACTCAAAACTCCTAATCCTGCTTTTTCATCCATCTCCCTTATTTTCAAGTGCCCTAGAAATCTTAATGTCCACCCTGCTAAAGATTTCTCTGTTCCACATCTTCAAATCTTCCTTTAAGAATTTTAACTTCTTAGCCAATTTAAAACACGGATCGCTCGAAGTAACATATGAACCCCACCTTTCTTTTACCCACCGAACAAAACCCTCTGCCTTCAACCACATATTCTCGAATCTGAATGGGGATTTACCCTTATTGAACCCACCACATTCAAGAAGTAAAGGCACATGGTCAGATGTCACTCTAGGCAGACAAGATTGAACCGGACCACCGAAAAGGTCATCCCAAGATATTGAGATAAAAAATCTATCAATCCTCGAAAACTGGTGACTACCATTGTTTCTAAACCAAGTGAAGTCTCCTCCAACTAAAGGGAGGTCAAGGAGCTCCATATCATTAATAAAATCATTAAAATCTGCCATAGCACGTGAAAAAGCTCGCGAACCCGACCTTTCGTTAGAAAAACAAACTACATTGATATCCCCTCCAATACACCATGGGACCTCCCATCTCGATTTTACTGACCTTAACTCATCCCACATACTCCTCCGAACCCCATCCTCACATGGTCCGTAAATACTTGAGAATAACCACTCCTTATCATTTTCCACCAGCTTCAATAAACAAGAAATTGAGAATTTGCCCACGAACGAATCCACTTTCATGATGACTCTTTTATCCCACAAAACGAGGATTCCACCAGCAACCTTCAACTCCTAAGTGAACCCAATCTGCCCACCGGCCTCCCCCTATGTCATTGGTCACACTCCTGTTCACTTCCACCATTTTCGTTTCTTGAATACAAACAACGTGTGGAGTCCATCTTTTTAAAGCTGCACTGATTGACTTACGTTTCCTACTATCATTTAACCCCCATATATTCCATGATACAATTTTAAGATGCATGATCTCCAATTGTTTTCCTCCTTCTCCCCTCACTTTCCTTTCCCCTAGAATGCTCATAGTTTACATTGCTGCATAATTGTTTTAATTCCCTCACACCCTTCACCCAAGAATTACCTTTTTTCTTGCTACTGCATGCTTTTGAGAACCTGTTCTTCTTCTCAATATCCAGCAAAAGCTCTACGATCTTGTCCTCGAACCCAACACAGGATACACCCATAAGTTTACCAAATTTATTCGCCCTTCTTTTCACCCAAACCGAAATATCCTCCATCGTTTCCACGTGGGTTATCAGACTGAAGTCTTGAGTTTCGAAAGGCCGAACCAATGGAACATCACTATCTTCACTTAGCATGTCCGAAGAGTTTACATGGGGAAAATCGCAATCGCAAGTCGCCGCCGCATCCAGCATCCGGCCCCTGGGTATTCTCTGAACAATTTGCCATCACCTTGTCTTCTACATCAACCGCCCTGTTCAAAGTATCAGACCCATCTTCTAGCCCTCTCATATCTGCAAAGAGATCCTTCTTCAAAGACACTCGAATTTGCTCCTCCCGAATGCTCTTCTTTTGTCGACACACCATCGACATTACCGTCAAGAGACGACCGAAGAACAACCTTAGAAATCGCATAAGGGTTGCATCGTTGTCCACTTGAGCCCTTGGACCCCAATCTAATAAATTCGCCTTCATTGCCCATAGAATTCCCAGACAATACCGAAGGAAAAGGCCCAACTGATTTTTCCTCCAGTCACCTCTTGGCCTGTTAACCAGAGTCTCTACAAAAATTACTTTTCAGAACCCACTTCATGGAAGTCCGTTTCGTCCCATATATATGTTGTGGGCCGCTACCAGAGCCTGCCCAAAATTTCTCTTTAAGACTCCTACTACAGCCCAAACCAGAAAACTTACTACCCCTACTCAAAACGCCATCGTTTTGGAAATGCTCAGATTCGAATTTCAAAACCCGACCAGCCCACGTGCTTTTAATGGACAATATAGCGACCGATTAAAAGTTATTGACAGCACGTTATAAATGGCATCAAAACCACCCCGTAACCACTGTTATGTCAACTCAGGCATGACAAATTGTTGTGGTAGGTCCTGACAATGGAGGTTAAATGTTGGCACACTGTTTCATCCTCGTCAATGGGGGTAAATGTTAGTGGTGGACCGGGTGTAAGATTTCATGTTAACTATCTACTTACCGTATCCTTTGGACTATTTAGGCTTGGATGAGGAGTCGAGGACATCAAGGATTTAAGGGGAGATTGTGAACCTCGACTCTTCATCGAACTTGTGGGGAAAGTTTGAGAACCTTACAAAGGCTTGAACTCAAGGGGTGACGGGAGAATTTTGATGATTATGGCAAGCACTACCAGCTCTGGGTAAGTATGGGAACATGCGGAATGAGGGGAGATGTGAGAATGTATGAGGATCATAATTTCGCTATACGTGCTGTCTTAAGAATGGTGTTCTTAGGGGAAAAAAGTTTGCGCAACACACGGTCGACTTAAGATGCAAAGAAGGTGATGAGTGACATAAGATAATGGCAAGATTTTTGGAAAAGTGATATTGTGTTGGAACAACACTATAAGTAGGGAAAATGAAGTGAAGACGTAAACGTTACACACATGGATGAGATATATGTATGAAATGGAATCCAAGATCGGACATCGGACAACTCAACTCAACTCTATCTTTTCCCAATTCCCAATTACTTAGGGTCAGGTACTTGAATTCTTTTTCGCGATTGAGTTCAGTCCAATGCAATCACATAAATCACCTTCATTCAAATCCTTATTTATTAAGGTTGTCCATATTAGTTTTGCTCTTCCTCTACCTATGACCTAGTTGTTAGAATTCATATTGTCACATTTCCTAACTAGTGCACTTAGTGGTTTACGAGGTATGTGTCTAAACCATCTTTAAGTAATTTTCTCTCATTTTATCTCCTATTACTGCGGCTTACCGTCTTACGAATTTGTTTGTTTCAAATATTATCTTTCCTAGAATTATCACATATCCATCTTAACATTTTCATTTTGGCTACATTCCTTTTGTTAACATGTTAATTCTTAGTTGCCTAAATTCCGTCCCATAAAGTACAGTTGTTCTAATAGTTGCCTATAAAACTTCCCTTTCACAACTAAACTGGTATACGCCTATCACATAATAATCCGGACACTTCTTCATTCAGCCAACCTCATTATATTGTATGGCAAACATTTCCATCAAATGATCCTAAATAACAAAATGATCATTTTGTGGTACTTCTTGGCCATCTAACCTAGCTTTATCTCCACTAGTACCCCTTATGCAGCTAAAGTTGTGTTCTGTATGTTCTGTTTTTCCTCCTACTTTTTTTAAATCCTTTGACCTCTAAATCTTCTCTCCACTTTTCTAGTTTATCATTAACCCCATTCTTTGTTTCATCGATAAGAACAATGTCATAGGCAAACAACTTGCACCATGGTATGTCATCTTGTATATGTTTAGTTAATCCATCCATCACTAACAGAAAAGGATAAGGACTTAGAGGCGGGTAAAATGCAGCGCCACCCCCTATAGTTTGGCCCAATTTCAGTATCTACCCTCTCGCGTTTGGCCATTCTTGCTGCCACCCCTTCTGTTAACTTTTGTTAAATTTTTTTGTTTATTTGGCCACTTTGCCCTCGGTGAACTTGAGCGAATCATGAAAAGACCCTATTATCAATTTGTTTTAAAAAGAAGGAAAAGAGTTCCTTTTATTCTTGAATAGGAAATATTTTATTTTTTTGTTTTTAGCATAAAAAGTTTTCTTTTCTCGAAAAAGAATTTTTTTTTTAATTTTTACAGATTATTTTTAATTTTTGATGAATTTTTATAGTGAAAGCATACATATTGTGCACTTTTAAGATTCTTATTTTTTTAAGGAACAGGTTTTTATATAATTTTAAAAAAAAAGTAGAGAAGAACAAACGCACTCCACAGTCGACACTGTCCCAACCAAAACTCCACCCAGTTGATAAAGTTCACCACCAAGAACTCAATTTCACTCCAAAATCCAAGATACCCATTTCACCATTCAATCCGTAGATCATTGTCAAGCATTGAAACAAATCCCTAATTGAAATTCACAAAAGAACTCGTATAAGTAATTCAACAGAACATCCCATACTCGATTTTGACGACAGCGCCTCTATTTCCAAGCTTAACCCATTTTCAATTTTTTGGTTGCTGTAAAAATAGAACGTAGTACTCTCACTAACTTCACACACCTCATTCAATTTGTTTTAACTGATAACAATGGCTCTTCCCTACAATCGGATTGGCCTTCGTCGTCAACCCACCGTCACCCAAGTTTTGTTTGGCAAAATCTCATCGGATACAGATTTGGATATGGACGCTTCATTGGTAGCATCATTTGACGGCGATGAGTTTGAGTTTGAGTCAACTCGGCTAACTTATTGCTTGATTTTGAGGCGAAACAGAAAACGGACTTCAGAGAGGCGATGTAGTGATGGTTGTTGGTGTGAGAGTCCTCGTTGAAGTTGTAAAAATGGGACTGTTTCGGTGTCATCATAGGCAGCGGAGGATTGATGAAGTTTGTCATCTCGCCGACACCATGCAACTAGTTTTGTGTGTCTGTATCATTGATAGGGCGGACTTGTACTATGTAATTCCTATGTTTTCCGGTCTTATAATTCATGATTTACATGTATTTAGTTAGGTTTGATATACTTTGAGTGATTTATGTATTGTGAGGATATTGAGAGAAACTATGTGATTTGAGAGATTTTTATAGAGATTTTGATGTAAATGTTTTTGGTCCTCAAAAAGTAGCTCAAGTTCATCAAGTTCTTCACCCATGGAAGTCAAGTCAAGCTCAATCGAAGAAGATCGGAAGCAAGCTAAGGAGTCAAGAGAAAGAAAAGAAGAAATCTGCAATTTTGCCCAGGGGACGAGTCGTCCCCATTTTGCCCAATTATTCCCCATCAAAGGGACGACAGATTCAGAAAGGCTGAAGTCCGGACGAGTCGTCCCGTAGGTCACGACTCGTGCCCATGTTTTGAAGGCTAAGGGACGAGTCGTCCCCTGGGGGACGAGTCGTGCCCTGACGGGCTGGAATCGTGGTTGATGTATTTTTGGCAGTTTTTATTATTTTCAGTATATTTTATTTTTCCTTTTTTATCTAGGTTTTAGGAAGGAAGTATATATACTATTTCTTTTATTAGTTTTAGGGTTATCATATACTTTTTTTAGTTTTCATAGAACGAAGATTCAAGCTTTGAATTTCTATGGAGAACTAAACTCCATAACTTTGGATTTGAAATCTTGATCCAGATTCTTAATTCTATTGAGGTATTTCTTTCTCTTAATTAATTCTTGTTCATAATCTTGCTTGTATTAATTTAGATTGATTTCTAGGTTTGTGGATTTGGCCAATTCACTTGTCCTCTTTATTAATCTTGGCTAGATTACTCGTTCTGTGCCAGAATTAGAGTTTTCATTGTAGCATCTTCACGAATTGTATATGTGCCATAGCAATTCGGGAAGTAGGCAAGATTAGACGATTATCTAATTAACTTTAGAAAGCGTTCTTGATTTTAGTCTCTTAAAACAACATCAATTAATCTTTAGACATTTTCGTGCGCTTTAGGTTTAATTTTAATTAGGGTTTATAGTGAGTGTGCCACTGCTATAAACTAAACTGAAAGAAGAGACAGAGATTGAAATATATCTCGTAATCAAGTGAATAAGTATTATGGTGAAAAAGAATTATCAGTGATATTAGAATTAAAATCCGGTGACAGTATCAAATCTGAAGTTCCTTTAAATTATTGTTTTAAACACTTAGTTTATTTTTCTCGTTGTAGGAATTAAGCAAGAACTCATTTTAAACCCCCAATCTGGTCAAGTGACTGTTCGCAAATAATCACTGTTCTTCGTGGATCGACCCTGACTTACCCTAATTACATTATTAGTGGCCGAGTTTAGGTCTAATTTAGTGGGCGTGCGACTGAGCCTACCAAATTTTGGCGCCGTTGCCGGGGAACGGTGTTATTGTTTGCGTTCTTTTTCTTTTCTTATTTGTTTTATTTTTCTTTTAGTTCTTTAATTGTTATCTCTTTAGTTATATTTATTACTTGTTATCCTGTAGTGTGGAACCGTGTTTGGTCCACACTCGTTCTACTAAAAATTTGATTGTTTCGTTTGATCCAGAAATCGAAAGATCTTTCAGGAAAGGACGACAACAGAGCAGGAGAGTCAAGGAGATATTGTTAGCTGAAGAGATGCAGAACGGAGATAACGCAGGTGGTGGTGGACATGCATGTCCACCACAGACATTGAGGCAAAGGACTGCTCCGAATTGGAATGAGCAACCACATGCCGTCCAATTCCCCGCCTTACCTGCCGGGGTGACATTTGAGTTGAAGCCGGGGCTACTGAATCAGCTTCCGCACTTCACAGGGATGCCCGGAGAGGATCCAAATCAGCACCTCTCTCAGTTTGTGCAAATATGTCAGAGTATGAAGCCGGCAGCGCTTCCGCTCGAGCATCTGTTATTGAGGGCGTTTTCTTTCACACTGAAAGATAACGCGAATGAGTGGTATTATCACTTGCCACCTAATAGCATCACGACATGGCAGCAGATGAAAGAGGTATTCCTAGAAGAGTTCTTCCCTCAGGACCAGATTAATGTTATGAAGAGGGACATCAGCAATATGGAACAAAAGGCAGATGAGACCCTGTACGACTACTACAATCGCTTCCACAAGCTTTGTAGGAGTTGTTCATATCATGGGTTTACTGAGGACCAGCTGATTGTCTATTTTCATGGAGGGTTGACCATTCAGGATAAGAGATTAGTGGATTCATGTTGTGGGGGGGAGTATTCTAAAGAAGACCACCGATGAAGCTAAAAAGTTGATCGAGGGGCTAGCTAAGAGTACGAGGACCCATAGTAAGAGGTCAAATCTGAGATAGGTTAGCGCAGTCGGTTCTAACAGTGGGGTGATCAATAAGCTCGAGACAGACATGGAGGATCTTAAGGGTATGGTAAAGCAGTTGGTTCTGGGACAGACGCTAAAGCCGTGTGGGATTTGTTATGACATTACGCACCCTACAAATTCGTGCCCTTCTTTGCAGACAGGTGAGATGGAGAATGCTAATGCAGTTGGATTTACACAGCAGGGACAGAGACCTATGGGTAACACCTATAATCCCAGCTGGAGAAATCACCCCAATTTCAGATGGGGTACAGTCGCCAGCCAGACCGGTGGTCGTGACGCAGCTTTGGTAATCGCAGGTTATCGCAGCAGCATCGTGTAATCGCACAACTCTTATAGGCCACCATATGGACAGCAGCAGCAGCCACCGCAGCAGCAGCAGCAGAATTCTCCGGGACTATCTACAGAGGCATTGCTGAATTCTTTGGCACAGAGTGTTAGCACCATGAACCAGAATTTCCAGCAGTATCAGCAGCGCACCGATGCGAGCATTGGTAACTTGGAGAAACAGATGGGTCAGGTAGCTGATGCAGTGGGACGAATGGAGGCTAGGGATTCGAGGAAGTTGCCATCACAGACCGAGCCGAATCCCAAGCAGAATGCATGTGCGATCACTCTTCGAAGTGGTAAGGAATTGCTGGATAAGGGTGTAGTTGAGGAACCGGAGGTTGAGGTTGAGATTTCAGAGCCAGTGCAAAAGGAACCAGATCTGACAGAAGTTGCACCTGAGGTTAGGGCTCCTGTATATGAGCCTGAGGTTCCATTCCCCGAGGCCTTGAAAGAACATCGAAAGCCAGAGTCTGACAAGGCTATTTACGATACTTTCAAGAGGTTAGAGGTTAATATTCCTTTCTTGGATCTTCTTCAGACTGTCCCGAGGTATGCGAAGTTTTTGAAGGAGTTGTGTACTATGAAGAGGACTCAGAAGGAGAGGAGTAAGAAGAAGGGTAAGGTTAAAGAGCACCTGTCTGCAGTGTATCAGAGGAAATTGCCTAAGAAGTGCAGTGACCCAGGGATGTTCGTGATTCCAGTTACTTTGGGGGATGCTTCTGAGCATAAGGCGATGTTAGACTTGGGGGCTTCAATCAACGTCATGCCCTATGCGTTGTTTGAAACTTTTAAGTTGGGACCACTGCAGGACACCAGAGTTGTGATACAGCTAGCGGATAGGTCGAATGCCTACCCGAAGGGATTGGTAGAGGATGTTCGGTTAGAGTGGGGAGATGATATTTCCGCAGATTTTTATGTACTTGAGATGGAGACGGATCCAAGAGCTCCTATCTTGTTAGGGAGGCCTTTTATGTCGGCTCGACAAAGCTCGATGTGACTAAGGGTTCTTTGTCAATGGAATTTGATGGGCAAGTAATGGAGTACAACATCTTTGACTCTATGAAATACCCTACGGATACGAGTCATCGTGTTTCGTCGATGTGATCGAGCCATTGGTAGAGGACGTATTTGAGGTGTCTAGTGGTGATGATGATCTCAAGACCGCGTTAGAGAACGCTGGGGTATGCTAATTTGGAGTTTGACATCTCGATTCGTTGAAGGAAGCGGTTATGGGTCTTACGAAAGTGCCATGTTTGCTCGCACCGGATCATGGTCACATGAAGTTAGAGGTTCGATGGAAAAGCTTGTTCCATCTATAGAGAAGGCACGGAGCTTGAGTTGAAGGTCCTCCCGAGCACCTTAAATATGTTTATCTAGGTGAGGAGAGACGCTTCCGTAGTAATTTCTAGAAAGTTGGCGAGGATCAAGAGAAGAGGTTGATTGAGGTGCTCCTAAGCGAAAATCTGCTATTGGTTGGACTATTGCCGATCTCAAGGGCATTAGTCCATCTTTGTGTATGCACCGGATCAACCTAGAGGAGGGTGCGAAGCCGGTGAGGCAACCGCAGAGGAGACTTAACCCGCCAATGATGGAGGCGAAGAAGGAGGTCTGAAGCTACTACGGATGGGGATCATCTATCCCATCTCCGACAAAGTGGGTGAGCCCCACACGGTGTGTGCCAAGAGGGGGATCACGGTTTCCGTAATCGAAAGGAGATGGTTCCAACCCGGGAGCAAACAGGATTCGCGTGTGCATCGATCTCCGACGGTTGAATGAGGTAACTCGTAAAGACCACTTTCCCTCCCTTTATTGATCAAATGTTGGAAAGGTTAGCCGGAAGGGCGTATTTTTGTTTCCTCGACGGTTTTTCGGGTATTTTCAAATACCTATTGCCGGAAGACCAAGAGAAACTACATTTACTTGCCCCTTCGGCACCTTTGCCTATCGGAGAATGCCGTTTGGATTGTGCAATGCACCTGGGACTTTTCAAAGGTGCATGATGAGTATTTTCTCCGATTTTGTGGAAAAGTTTATGGAAGTTTTCATGGATGACTTTCCGTCCATGGAGACTCGTTTGATGAATGCCTTGCTCATTTAGGACTAGTGTTGGATAGGTGCATTGAAACTAATTTGGTCCTAAATTTTGAAAAATGTCACTTTATGGTTGAGCAAGGCATTGTGTTGGGTCATGTTGTGTCAAAAAAGGGTATTGAAGTTGACAAAGCTAAGATTGATGTCATTTCTTCACTTCCTTACCCTACTAATGTGCGTGAAGTCCGGTCTTTTCTTGGTCATGCCGGGTTTTACCCGAGGTTTATTAAGGACTTTTCAAAGATTGCTTCACCTCTATGCACCCTGTTGCAAAAAGAGGTTGATTTTAATTTTGATGATAATTGCAAGCAATCTTTTAATGAGTTGAAGGCTAGGTTGACAACCACCCCCATTATTCAAGCACCCGATTGGTCTCGTCCCTTTGAGATCATGTGTGATGCTAGTGATTATGCCGTGGGGGCGGTTTTGGGTCAAAAAGTGGAGCATGCCTCGCATGTGATTTATTATGCGTCTATGACTTTGAATGGGGCACAAAGAAATTACTCCACAACTAAAAAAGAGATGTTGGCGGTAGTCTTCGCACTAGAAAAATTTAGGTCCTACTTATTGGGTACTAAAATCATTGTTTACACCGACCACGCTGCTCTTAAGTACTTAATGTCTAAAAAAGAGGCTAAACCGAGGCTCATTTGGTGGATTCTCTTGTTGAGTGAGTTTGACATAGAGGTTAAGGACAAAAAGGGGGCTGAAAATTTAGTTGCCGATCATTTGAGTCGCCTTGTAATGGAGGAGGACAAGCCTTATAAACAAGCCCCAATCCGGGGTGAGTTTCCTGATGAGGTTCTTTGGGAAGTTAGTTCTGTGGCCCCTTGGTATGCGGACTTGGTCAATTTTCTTGTCTCTAATAGATTCCCTCCGGGGATGTCAAAATCTAAAAGAGACAAAATCCGTAGTGATGCCAAGTATTATGTGTGGGATGAGCCCAACTTGTGGAGGCAATTTGCCGACCAAGTCATTCGGAGGTGTATTCCCGATAGTGAGGTGTCCTCTATTCTTAACTTCTGTCATGAGTATGCGTGTGGTGGTCATTTTGGTGCGAAAAAGACCGCTAGAAAAGTCTTAGATTGTGGCTTCTTTTGGCCAACTTTGTTCAGGGATGCGGTCACTTTTTGTCAGTCGTGTGATAGGTGCCAAAGGGTTAGTAATATTGGGCGCCGTGATGAAATGCCACAAACCCTCATTGTGAATTGTGAAATCTTTGATGTTTGGGGAATAGACTTTATGGGTCCGTTCCCTAATTCTTGTGGGTTTGTGTACATTTTGCTTGCGGTTGACTATGTGTCCAAATGGGTGGAAGCCATCCCTACCCGCACCGATGATTCAAAAGTAGTGGTCAACTTCCTTAGGAGCAACATTTTGTGTCGGTTTAGGATGCCAAGAGCCATTATTAGTGATAGGGGGACTCATTTTTGCAATAAGGCAGTTGAAGCTCTAGTCAAGAGATATCACATCACCCATAAGGTGTCGACCGCTTATCATCCCCAAACAAATGGCCAAGCCGAGGTATCCAATAGAGAGATTAAATCCATCCTTGAAAAAACTGTGAACCCGAATAGGAAGGATTGGAGTCAAAGGCTTGATGATGTGTTGTGGGCTTACCGGACGACATATAAGACACCGATTGGTATGTCACCATATCGGTTGGTGTTTGGTAAACCTTGCCATTTGCCGGTTGAGCTCGAACACAAAGCCTATTGGGTGGTCAAAAAGTTTAACTTGAACTTAGAGGGTTCCGGTGAGGAGCGAAAATTGCAATTGAGTGAATTGGATGAGATTAGGAGAGACGCTTATGAGAATAACCTCCTTTATAAAGAGCGAGCGAAGATTTGGCATGATAAAATGATCATTAGAAAGGACTTTAAGGTTGGTCAAAAGGTCCTTTTCGATTCCCGTCTTCGTTTGTTTTCGGGTAAGTTAAGGTCTCGGTGGACCGGCCCTTATGTGGTGAGGGAGGTGTCCCCGCTTGGGACGGTGGTAATCTCTAGTCCTAATGAGGGCAAGGGATTCAAAGTTAATGGTCAACGGTTAAAACCGTATTTTGAGAACGAAGTCGTGAATACCGCGTATTTGGAGGTAGTTGATCTCCAAGACCCGGTATATGTTTGATTAGCTTTGAGTCCGAGTCTTGTCAAAGACTTCAAACTTTGATGCTAGCCGGGGGCTTTCTCGGCGTTTGGTCTAGCTAAAGACGGTAAAGAAAGGCGGCTATCCGGGATTTAATTTCAGTCATTCTTAGTTTTTATTGTTGTTGTATGTATTTTTATTTATTTATTTTTTTTATGAATCGGTGCTACTGAAGGTATTTGTTTTGTGGTGGTGTGCAGGGAGAAGCAAAGGAGAATGGATCAAAGCCCGGGCCTGTTCAAAAAAAAAAAAAAGGCCACGGGACAACTCGTCCCCACCAGAAGCAACTATTCCCCAAAGGGGGGACGACTGAATCAGGAGCTTGTGAAAAAGCAGGGGACAACTCGTGCCAATGTGAACCAACTATTCCCCCAAGAAGGGGATGACTGAATCTGGCGCTTTTGAAAAAACAGGGGACGACTCGTGCTCCACGGGACGACTCGTCCCTTGGGCCTGAGAAGTCACGCTGTTCTGAAAAAAAAAAAAAAAAACTCAAAACCCAGACGAGTCGTGCCCTCCTCCTATTCTTCCCCTTCTCTTCTTCTTCTTCCTCTCTCTCTACAAACAACTACCCAAACCCTCCATAGCCACCACCTAAATCCACCATCTTCCCATCCCTACAACCAAATCTCTCTCCCTCATTCCAATCCTTCACCAAATCCGAGTCTCTTTCTCTCCCCTTCATCTTCAAACCTCAATCACCATTAAAGCCCAAGCTTTCTCTCTCTACCCCAAATCTAAAATTTCACCCAACTCTCCTCTTTTCTTCGAAATCCAAACCCTAATCAGCCATATTTCCCTAATTCCAACCCACATTCCCAAATTCAAGCCTTCAATTCGCCCAAATTTTGAAAATTCACAAACCCTAGAAAGTCAAAGTGGGAGTTGTCGGTCAAAATTCATGGGAGGCTACTTTTGGATGGTTCAAGGAGTATTGTGACTGCATTGAAAAGTTTGGTAAGGTAAAATTTTCATCACTTTCTCTCTTGTGCATTCAATACTTGGGTTGTGCTGATATTGTAGTGTGGTGGTTCGGTTGGGATTTGAAAGGAGATTGTTATTGTGGGGTGATTTGTTGTTGCTTGAATTTTGTGGAGGATTGGTTGTTGTTTGTGTATTGATAAAAATGCCTCCTAAGGAGAGAGCCGGAAGTAGCAACAAGAGGAGTAGGCAAGACCCACCGCCCGTAGTTCAAAATGATCCCACTCCCCCTAATGCTTCACTACCTTATATGGGATTGGTCCAGTTAACCTCGGCCCAAAAGAAAAAATGGCGAAATTTGGAGGGTAGGAAAATCCAAGTCACCACTTCCCTTCATTTGCCAGTTTTGAGGGATTTGGGTTTAGAGGCGTTAGTAACTGATTTGATGACACAAGCCGGGTTGGGTAACTTCTTGGGAAAGAGGGCCGATACATATTT
Organism: Platycodon grandiflorus; assembly: GCA_016624345.1. Classification (NCBI taxonomy): domain Eukaryota; kingdom Viridiplantae; phylum Streptophyta; class Magnoliopsida; order Asterales; family Campanulaceae; genus Platycodon; species Platycodon grandiflorus. The sequence continues at coordinate 41,568,002 of CM028363.1, forward strand.
GAGATATTCACTTGAGTTCCTTTCAACCTTGGAGGTAGGTAAGGGAACACAAGCCAATTCTATTCGGTTTAATCTGGATGATGAGGCTTATCGAGTGACTTATGATGAATTGAGGGGGGTCTTCGGGGTTGACCAGCCGAGAGGGAACTGGTTGGAGGCTGATGGGGTGAGTTGTTTTTTCTTCTCGGAGCTCACAGGATTGCCCTGCAATAAGAAACACCTTAGGGCTTCCTCTCTTTCTCACCCGGCTTGGAAATTATTTTATAGAGGGCTCTTTATGACTTGGTTGGCCAACGGAGAACATGCTCAGTTAAATGTGGCCATGGTTAACCTCTTGAGAACGGGGTTAAGGAGTGTTTCGGTGGTTCCTGACTGGGTGGATATTTTTGTTAGAAGATGTGAAGCATTTGCCCTTACCAAAAAGGGAAATATTTCAATAGGGGGAATGATCACATTGATTGCTACAGCGTGTTTGGGGGGTCTAAATCCCGAGGCAAAGGTTGACGGGGCACGAGTTTCTATTCTAGAGCGGCTCGTGCAGTATGACAAGTTTGTGAGAAACCCGAGGGCAGGAGACAACATGTCCTTATTGTTTGAATATGGTACTCCCCGAAGGACGGTTTCTTGCACGGTAGGGGCCACGTTTCCGAGTGGTGCACGGGCCAGGCATTGGCGTATGCCCGGTGTTGAGGATGTAATGGATCAAGTGGACGAGGAGGATGATGAGGAGCAGGAGCAGGATCAGGCTCAAGATCATCCTCCTCGTCCACTTGATCCATTACATCCTCAACACCGGGCATACGCCAATGCCTGGCCCGTGCACCACTGGAACGTGGCCCCTACCGTGCAAGAAACCGTCCTTCTGGGAGTACCATATTCAAACAATAAGGACATGTTGTCTCCCGCCCTCGGGTTTCTCACAAACTTGTCATACCGCACGAGCCGCCTAGAATAAACTCGTGCCCCCCGTCAACTTCACTGCCTCGGGATTTAGACCCCCCAAACACGCCGTAGCAATCAATGTGATCATTCCCCCTATTGAAATATTTCGTAAGGGCAAATGCTTCACATCTTCTAACAAAAATATCCACCCGCCAGAACCACCGAAACACTCCTTAACCCCGTTCTCAAGAGGTTAACCATGGCCACATTTAACTGAAAGGTGTTCTCCGTTGGCCAACCAAGTCATGAGAGCCCTCTATAAAATAATTTCCAAGCCAAAGAGAAAGAGAGGAAGCCATAAGGTGTTTCTTATCAGTAGGCAATCCCGTGAGCTCCGAGAAGAAAACAACTCACCCCATCGCCTCCAACCAGCTTCCTCACGGCTGGTCAACCCCGAAGACCCCCTCAATTCATCATAAGTCACTCGATAAGCCTCATCATCCGATTAAACCGAATAGAATTGGCTTCAGGTTCCCTTACCTACCTCCAAGGTTGAAAGGAACTCAAGCGAATATCTCAAATATGTATCGGCCCTCTTTCCCAAGAAGTTACCCAACCCGGCTTGTGTCATCAAATCAAGCATTAACGCCTAAACCCAAATCCTCAAAACCGGCAAACGAAGGAAAGTGGTGACTTGGATTTTCCTACCCTCCAAATTTCGCCATTTTTTCTTTTGGGCCGAGGTTAACCGGACCAATCCCATATAAGGTAGCGAAGCATTAGGGAGCGGATCATTTTGAACTACTGCGCGGGTCTTGCCTACTCCTCTTGTTGCTACTTCCGACTCTCTCCTTAGGAGGCATTTTTATCAATACACAAACAACCAATCCTCCACAAAATTCAAGCAACAACAAATCACCCCACAATAACAATCTCCTTTCAAATCCCAACCGAACCACCACACTACAATATCAGCACAACCCAAGTATTGAATGCACAAGAGAGAAAGTGATGAAAATTTTACCTTACTAAACTTTTCAATGCAGTCACAATACTCCTTGAACCATCCAAAAGTAGCCTCCCATGAATTTTGACCGACAACTCCCACTTTGACTTTCTAGGGTTTGTGAATTTTCAAAATTTGGGTGAATTGAAGGCTTGAATTTGGGAATGTGGGTTGGAATTAGGGAAATATGGCGGATTAGGGTTTGGATTTCGAAGAAAAGAGGAGAGTTGGGTGAAATTTTGGATTTGGGGTAGAGAGAGAAAGCTTGGGCTCTAATGGTGATTGAGGTTTGAAGATGAAGGGGAGAGAAAGAGACTCGGATTTGGTGAAGGATTGGAATGAGGGAAAGAGATTTGGTTGTAGGGATGGGAGGATGGTGGATTTAGGTGGTGGCGATGGAGGGTTTGGGTAGTTGTTTGTAGAGAGAGAGGAAGAAGAAGAAGAGAAGGGGAAGAATAGGAGGGCACGACTCATCTGGGTTTTGAGTTTTTTTTTTTTTTTTTCAGAACAGCGTGACTTCTCAGGCCCAAGGGACGAGTCGTCCCGTGGAGCACGAGTCGTCCCCTGTTTTTTCAAAAGCGCCAGATTCAGTCGTCCCCTTCTTTGGGGAATAGTTGGTTCACATTGGCACGAGTCGTCCCCTGCTTTTTCACAAGCTCCTAATTCAGTCGTCCCCCCCTTTGGGGAATAGTTGCTTCTGGTGGGGACGAGTCGTCCCGTGGCCTTTTTTTTTTTTTTTTTTGAACAGACCCGGGCTTTGATCCATTCTCCTTTGCTTCTCCCTGCACACCACCACAAAACAAATACCTTCAGTAGCACCGATTCATAAAAAAAATAAATAAATAAAAATACATATAACAACAATAAAAACTAAGAATGACTGAAATTAAATCCCGAGTTGCCTCCCGGATAGCCGCCCTTCTTTACCATCTTTAGCTAGACCAAACGCCGGGAAAGTCCCCGGCTAGCATCAAAGTTTAAAGTCTTTGACAAGACTCGGACTCAAAGCTAATCAAACATATACCGGGTCTTGGAGATCAATTACCTCCAAATACGCGGTATTCACGACTTCGTTCTCAAAATACGGTTTTAACCGTTGACCATTAACTTTGAATCCCTTGCCCTCATTAGGACTAGAGATCACCACCGTCCCAAGCGGGGACACCGATCAGGGTGGTGAGCCGATCCAAGGCCAGTCAGGTTCTTTTGCTCAATGGGATATGATTAGAGCCTTTCTAAAGGAGCAGGAGCGATCTCGGCTAGCTCGAGAGCAGAGCCGACAGGCTCTAGTGGATGTTAGATGGGCGGAGGTGCAGGATCGGTTTGAGGGTTTGGAGGATAATGTTGCCCTTTTGGGAGCCCGATCTCGCCAGTTAGAAGCATGGGCGATGCAGCCTGAACCCCAGAGCTATGAGCCAGTCTCGGATGACTACTTGGCTATGATGCAGTCGAGGGCCGCTCATCGTGCTCAGAGGCGTTCTTCTCGGCAATCCTATTATCAGGGGGAAGGCTCCAGCTCTCGTCGGTGAGGGTATACCTTTTTCCCTTCCCTTTTTCGTTTTATCGCATTTACGCTTTATTTCACACATTGAAGACATTGTGCGGTTTAAGCGTGGGGGTATGGGGATGCTTCTATCTGTATTTTATCTATCTGTATATTTTAAAAAAACAAAAACAAAAAAAAACAAAAAAACAAAAAAACAAAACAAAACAAAACAAAAAAAAAAGAAAAAGAAAAGAGAGGCTAGGTGAAAACCGGAAACGGCACCTAGGCAAAAGGTGAGGGAAGTGATTTGTTTTCATATCTTGCATATCACCGGAGTGGAGTCATAAGGGAGGATTCGGAGTTCGGGTAGGTTCTTGCATTGGAGTAGAAGGATTGGTTTAGTGGAGTTAGGATAGAAATCATTATTCGTTTTGGAGTAATAAGGGGGCGTAGGAGTTTTCCATGAGGTAGTTGTGAGGGAGTAACACCCGAGCAACTTTTTATTTTGAGGGATGACGTAGTGTGAGCCAAGCGTGGGGAAACATAGGTCATATTTAGTTCCCCTTGGCTTTTGTGTGTGGACCGTAGCTTGGATACCGTTTTATATCGGGAGTTGGTATCAAGTTAAGGTCCTTGTTCTCACTGTTGATACTTATTGGTGATATAAGGAGACAGAGATTCTTGTACTCTGTTTGTGACTTTTGATGGACGTGTGTTGGCGGATTAGAGGAGGCTAGGAATCATTTACCCTTCATGCATCTGTTTTAGACCGGTGTTAGATTGGAGTTTAGGATATTACTCAGGGACGAGTAATGGTATAAGCGTGGGGGTATTTGATAGGGCGGACTTGTACTATGTAATTCCTATGTTTTTCGATCTTATATTTCGTGATTTCCATGTATTTAGTTAGGTTTGATGTACTTTGAGTGATTTTATGTATTGTGAGGATATTGAGAGAAACTATGTGATTTGAGAGATTTTTATAGAGATTTTGATGTAAATGTTTTTGGTCCTCAAAAAGTAGCTCAAGTTCATCAAGTTCTTCACCCATGGAAGTCAAGTCAAGCTCAATCGAAGAAGATCGGAAGCAAGCTAAGGAGTCAAGAGAAAGAAAAGAAGAAATCTGCAATTTTGCCCAGGGGACGAGTCGTCCCCATTTTGCCCAATTATTCCCCATCAAAGGGTCGACAGATTCAGAAAGGCTGAAGTCCGGGACGAGTCGTCCTGTAGGTCACGACTCGTGCCCATGTTTTGAAGGCTAAGGGACGAGTCGTCCCCTGGGGGACGAGTCGTGCCCTGACGGGCTGGAATCGTGGTTGATGTATTTTTGGCAGTTTTTATTATTTTCAGTTTATTTTATTTTCCCTTTTTTATCTAGGTTTTAGGAAGGAAGTATATATACTATTTCTTTTATTAGTTTTAGGGTTATCATATACTTTTTTTAGTTGTTTTCATAGAACGAAGATTCAAGCTTTGAATTTCTATGGAGAACTAAACTCCATAACTTTGGATTTGAAATCTTGATCCGGATTCTTAATTCTATTGAGGTATTTCTTTCTCTTAATTAATTCTTGTTCATAATCTTGCTTGTATTAATTTAGATTGATTTCTAGGTTTGTGGATTTGGCCAATTCACTTGTCCTCTTTATTAATCTTTGCTAGATTACTTGTTCTGTGCCAGAATTAGAGTTTTCATTGTAGCATCTTCACGAATTGTATATGTGCCATAGCAATTCGGGAAGTAGGCAAGATTAGACGATTATCTAATTAACTTTAGAAAGCGTTCTTGATTTTAGTCTCTTAAAACAACATCAATTAATCTTTAGACCTTTTCTGTGCCAGTTTAGATTTAATTTTAATTAGGGTTTATAGTGAGTGTGCCACTGCTATAAACTAAACTGAAAGAAGAGACAGAGATTGAAATATATCTCGTAATCAAGTAAATAAGTATTATGGTGAAAAAGAATTATCAGTGATATTAGAATTAAAATCCGGTGACAGTATCAAATCTGAAGTTCCTTTAAATTATTGTTTTAAACACTTAGTTTATTTTTCCCGTTGTAGGAATTAATCAAGAACTCATTTTAAACCCCCAATCTGGTCTAAGTGACTGTTCGCAAATAATCACTGTTCTTCGTGGATCGACCCTGACTTACCCTAATTACATTATTAGTGGCCGAGTTTAGGTCTAATTTAGTGGGCGTGCGACTGAGCCTACCAATCATACAGACACAGAGATGCCTTGGTCGATTGTCCATCTCTCCGGCGGCTTCCCTAGGGGTTTAGTTTGCGTCGTCAATCAAATGGGGGTGGTATGATTTGGATTAGTTAACAGTTATGATTTACTTTAATTACGATAATCTTACATCAATAGACAATAAAAATATGTAAATTACTTTCTTACCCTTTCTTTAAGGGCAAAAAATAACAAACGCTCACAGAGGGGGTGGCACCGAGACGTGCCAAACGTTTGTGTGGGGCACTGAAACTTGGCCAAACCATGGGGGGTGGCCTGCATTTTACCCCTTAGAGGCCAATCCTAGATGTAATTCTACAGTAATTAAGAAATATTCATAGTGATCTGACAAAGTTTAAGCCACTGTCATTCTACCTAACACAACCCTCCTCTATCCATGCTTGGGACCGGCTATTAAGGGTATGACTCTAAACGCGACACTAGCGAAGTTGGAAATGACAATAAGATAAAAAGTCTGAATTAGGAAGGATTATAGTAGCAGAATTATCATAGACCCCAAGTCCTATATTGAATTGATGCCACACAAAAGAGGAAGTTTGAATAGAAAATGCTGGAAGCTATAATAATAGTTCAGCTAGGCTTAAAGAAGTAGAGTTAGTATTCACATTTTTTTTTTTGGATAAGTAAATGAGTTAGTATTCACTAACAGCCACATTTGCAAATTTGTTGAATAATTTTCAACTTAATTTGCCACTCAAGGTATCAAGTGTAGGTGACCCCACAACGAATTGCTCTGATTTCCCTTCATTTTCAAATTACTATTTCTGCAGAAACGTTTTGTGTTATGTTATTTGCTATATGTGCAATAAGTTATGGCATCTCTTAACTTTTCGGAAATGGTCGATCACGGTCAACAAATATACTTTGTCTTCTCAAATTTTATATTTGATATAAAGGTGTAACATGATCAGGTGATACAGCAGTGACCTGCCTTATTAGCTATGATAACATAATCAGGGCTACTAATTCATGTATTGTTAGAATCTCTCCCCAGGTAATGAAAATCTCACTTTCAAGTTTCCATCTGCAGTCCAGAGTCCTAGGGTCCCATCAACTCTTTCCAATCATTTTCTTCCCTCCATTCTTTGAAAAAAAATCCACATACTACACAACAACCTTGCTAATGATACATCTTTCTATGCCAATTTGGACTCAAGATTAGTATCTTGTAGATTGGCCAAGGAAGTAATAAGTGATTAAATATGTAACTGAATTCCTACATGCCTCATAGCATCATGTATTGAAACATGCCTAGCAGCCTCATAGCTGCAACCCTTTGACACTCCATGAGACTTTCCCAATAAAATCAAACTTAAGGTTTAGGGCCCAATCAACTCTTTCCAATCATTTTCTTCCCTCCGTTCTTTGAAAAAAATCCACATACTGCACACCAACCTTGCTAATGATACACCTTTCTATGACAATTTGGACTCAAGACTAGAGTCTTGTAGATTGGCCAAGGAAGTAATAAGTGATTAAATATATAACTGAATTCCTACATGCCTCATAGCATCATGCATTGAAACATGCCTAGCAGCCTCATAGCCGCAACTCTTTTATACTCCATGAGACTTTCCCAATAAAATCAAACTTGAGGTTTCCATTTAATTCAAATATAAAACTTTATACTGCAAAGTTTTACCTCTCAAAGGAATATCAGTATCAGGAAAAAAAAAAAGATAATTGTAAAAAATAGCTGAATCCTCGCTCCTTGAGTTATAATCAACGCCTGTGTTCCATTAGACCCTTCACCCACTTAGAGTCCCTTTCTCTATTTTGGATGTCCCATGCAGAGAATCCCTTTATTGTAATTAAGTTTGAACGTTCTAACTTTAATCTGCATTTATCAACGAAATGTGGGGTACTGATTGGAGACTTTGTTATAATTTTCATTTTCAAGGACAATAATATATCCCTCATAATTTGTGCCTTTAAAGGACACAGAAGGGATAATACAGATGGCTGTCGAAGTGTACATGGACAATAACTATCAAGAATTCCCTCCAACACTTGGTGATCATTCTGATATTCAACACATTCAGAAGACTGGCAAAAATTTTACCTCAAACATATCATTGCCATCTGAAGTACCTCTTCAATATTGCAATATTAGCTGTGTATTTTGTACACAATGTACTTCACACAAAGACAAACCCAATTATTAAACACGTTATGAAAGATCTTCTTCAAGACTATTTTCCAAGTATGTTTGAAGGTTAGTAGCTGCCTTCTTGAATCCCTGCATGAACTTCAATTGGTTTGTTCATTAAATCATTAAGTCTTTGGGTAAACCACCATGGCTGTCGTTTGATCTCCTCCAACACGGGTCAATTCCACTGTCACCCTCAATGTTTGGGCTGATTACACTGTCCCTTGTCTATAGAGTTTGACTTCCAGACTTCAGCTACCAAAGTTTCTATCTTGCATGAGTTCCTAGCTATAGTTTAACATTGGGAAAATCATAATCACTCAACCACTCTCCGTTGGCATATAACCCTACTACAAACAATATAACTAAAGTAAGACATATAGAACACCTGCATAAGAGTTGATAAGAATGCTCCCAAGGCTTTAGCCGGTACTTTGCTCATAGAGAAGAGACAGAAACCCAGAAAATTGGCATAGTGGACGGTTTCTAATCATTGAAGTTAATCATGTACTATTTTCCAAATGCCATATGCTTTTTACCTTGCATGAAATGTATTTGCGAATGAATAAAAGAGCAGCAGAGCAAAAAATTTCAACAAAGAATGAGGTTGTCAAATTTTTGGTACCCATTCTGACGGAATCTCTGGAAGGAAAGATAAGAAATGGATGTGGCAGAGATGGTGGGGGAAGAGAGTACGTGCACATCACATAATCGCGGCTTATTCTGTCCTCACTTCTGCTTAACTTGTAATATACTCCTTCTCTCCCCAAAATGAGTCCCCTTCAATTGCCAAACAGATTAAGGAGAACCATTGACGACACTATTAACTATGTACTTCTATTTTACTTTTGAACTTTACCCTTAAAGCTAATGTGAAGTGTGGATTTAATTTGTAATCTTTTTAAAACCAAGGACAAACATGTTAATCTAACAGAAAAAAAATATCTACTTTTGGAAGTGGACCTCTTTTTTGGGGACATCTAAAAAAGGAATAGTGGACACTTTTTCAGGAGTGGAGAGAGTTCAGATTTTAATTCATGCACACACACATATACACAATGACATATTTTAACCTAAAAAACTATTCCAAGTAACAATACTTATCAAACTATCTATGGTCAAGATTTCAAAATCTTTCTTGTTCAAAATTCAGCATCCATGTTGGCAAAAGGGACTCACCAGTCAGATCCCCAAATAATGCATATCAAAACATGACTTAATAACATATATATTGAACTCACTTACTGATTATAAGCATCATAAACAAATTTCTAACATGAATTGTTGCAGTAAACTTGCTGGGAGCTATTTCTATCAAGTAACCACTTTGAGATGAAGAAACATATAGCAGGAAAAGGAAAGGAACTAACCAAACTAATTCAGAAAAGAAACCATGCTTTTAAATTTCGAGGATTACCAGCTGGTTCTCAGGATTTTCCGAAGATGATTCATCCCTGGATGTCTCTGGCAAAGGGAACTCATTCTCTGGTTGTGATGTGTTTTTTTCATCAGAAACAGACTGATAGGTTGAGACTAGCTTCTCATCTGCTACTTCATGGACACCCTCATGGGATTTCACATCAGAATACGATGAATGGACCTGTTCAAACTGAAGAGTCGCTTCCTTATCGCTTAACTCTATGGATTCAGTTTCAGGAGAAAATGTATTGAGGAGAATGGGTGAAATTTGCTCAACAGCCGGTGAATGCTCTTCCATATCTGATACAACAAAATTTTGTTCCTCAATATACTTGGTTTGAGAACTAGAGTCTGTAAACTCCTCCTTGCCCACACCTTGGTGGACCACAGTGTTAAGATCTAAATCAACACCTGATGAAAGTTGATCCTGAGTGTATTGAGAGCTTTCATCATTATGCGGACGATCTTCAATCACAGAAATAACAGACTCAAGAACGTCATGCTTACTAACATCTGTTAAACTTCTTGATCCTAATTCACTGTCGTCTATTTCATCTCGCTCTGATGAGTCTTGCGACAAATCATTATCAGGAGTCTCCTTTTCCAAGCCTTGATTACTTGCTTCAGATTCCATCTCAGCAAAAGAGTTGCTTTTATTTATAAGAACTGGAGGCAAACCCGTTTGGAAAACTTCCACTTGCAGATCGGCAGAAAATGAGGAAGACGAGTGGGTCTTTTTAACAGCCGTAGGACTTGAATCATAAACAGGCTCCTTGTGTTGACTCTCTTCCACCAATAAACTTGAGAAATTATTTTCTGGCTTCGTCAAAGGTTGAACAGAAATGCTAGGATGCATATGAGGATAGTTACTATATTGCTCCAAATTTGACAACCCTTCACCTTCCTTCTCAAGAGCGATCTCTTCATTTATCTCAGATAATGAAGATGAACTAGATCTACTACTCTGTTCCTGTTCTACACCTTCTGTCTTCAGATGAATTTCATTGATATTGAGCTCCCTAGGAGTAGCTTCACTCTCAAGTTCAGAAAAGCTAGATTCCACTTCGTGGTGATCTTCCAAGTCTCCCAATCTAATTTCTATTCCTTCCAGTTCAACATCTCCATTTTTGACTTGATCTAACTCTACCGTCTCTACATCTCCTGAGGACTGGCTTCCGTGACCAACAACGTCAGAAGCATGCTCTGCGACGGAGATTAGCTCTGGTTCTTGAGAAAGGTCCTCTTCAGTTACCCTCACATCTTCCAGATCACCAGCTGAACCCATTGATTCTGTGTCAGGTACAGAGCTCATCTTAGATTCGCTAACTTCACTTGATTGTCTTTGAAAGGATGAATAGCTTGTTCCTTCCACAGCCATCCGTTCTGGTATAAAATAAGGTCTTAACTTGATTTCCTGCCTTTCTTGTCTGGGAGCCCCAAAAATCGAGGGTCCCACATTAAAACTTTCATGTCTACGGAAGAATGACTCCTTTGGCTGATGAAATGTTACAAAATCTTGTTGAAAGGTGTCACCCGCCAGATCGGGTTTCTCCTCATTCGAGTCATAAGGAAGATCAAAAGGGTTCCTCCTTGGTAACAGAATAGAGGGAGCTGAGCCAGGAATGTTGTCATTGGAATCATAAGGAAGATCAAAAGGATTATGTCTTGCTGTTGAAATGGGAGCAATATGGAAGGGTAGATCGGCACTTTCTAAGTCTATCAAATTCCTCTCAGCCATCAGTCTCATGTTTTTTCGTGCTCTTCGCCTAGCAATAAGATTCTCCAGACGTTGGTTCCTTTCCAGCTCGGAAGTCCCCAAGTTCATGAGATTCTTTTGATCATCCTCTGTCCATGTGATTGCAGATTTGGTCTCATCCTCTTTGTCCGCATGAGTTTCTTCTTCCTCTTCATCCTCTCCAACTTCAAACTCTTCATGGTTTACAATATCATCATCCGACTCAGTGCTGTCACTGGATTCAAGAGAATGTTCTGAGGCAGCATCAGAACCATCATGGGACATGTGAGCAGTTTGAGGAGGATCTTCTTCTAGAAGTGGATGAAGCTCATCAAGCATTGGAATGATGTCAGCCATCGACGCGTCTGGAGAGGAACTCTCAGCACCATCAGATCCCAAGTCCGATGCCTCCTCGTCATCATCACCGTCATCATCATCATCTGCCCCTTGATCAACATGTTTCCAAGGCAAACCTCCACGTGCATCCAGATCACCAACTGAACCCTCCGGTAACTTGTCTCTATCCAATTCAGCATTTTCCTCCTCATCCTCTGAGTGTTGAATCTGGGAGTAGTGATTGTCCATAACTTGCTGCCCTATAAATGACTTCTCCTCATTCATGTAGTCACTACTCTCATGCTCAAATCCTCTACCAACTAATTCAACCGGTGCTTCCTCAGTTGCCCGCTGGAGGGAAATTTTCTTCGTGCCGACAGATGCACCTTCATCAGCCGAGCTATAGTCACCTTTACGATCATCAACACTTGAAATAGCTTCCTTATGTACAACATTAGTTTCCACCACCACCTCCTCCTGCATCTCCTGCTCTTTCTCCTTCTCAGTGTAGTACCTCTTTGTCTCATCATCAAAACCCCTATCTTTCGAAACAACAATAGTATCCGATTCAAGAAACCCAGTCGATTTCAAAGACTTGTGGGTGTGGATAGTGGTGTTGGTAGTGTTTATGGTTTCTTCTTTTTCGATTTCAGGTATGTTAGGCTGACCAAAACTCAAAAGAGTAGCAAGCAAAACAGCAGTAGAAACAATAACAGGAGAAGCAGAGACCAAAAGGGAGAAGAGAAATGGGAATGATCTGTACAGGAAAATCAAAAGAAACGCCATACCCACTAGGAATGGATGCCTGTAAACTGATCTGACTGACAAAATCACAAATTTCCTCACCATTTCTAAACCCATTTCACCCAAAATAGCGTTACTTTCTTTTTCTGCTAAAAATTCTTCTGCTATACTATTTGAACTGCATCAAATGAAAATCAAATAAATAAAATAAAAAACAAAATTTTCTGGGGAAGGAAAGAAATAGTCATACATTATCAAACGATCAATCAATCAATCAATCAATTAAAAGAGAGAAAAAAAAAACAATTTAAAAGAAAAAAGATGAATCAGTACCTTATGAGAGAGAGATTGGAAACAGAAACAGAGAAGAGGAGTCGAGAGAGTTTACGCAGCTATACAAATCTCGTCTCCTCTGCTCTATTTTTTTTCACCCACAGCTCAGCCTACGCGTATAACTTTTTTCCTTTTTCTTTCTTTTTCCTTTTTTTTTTCAAAGTCGAATTGTAAAGGGATGAACAGGTGATGGGGTGGTCGGCTCCAAAAGGAGAAAAAGCTGTTCTGACCTCCCCACCCTTTTTTTTTTTTTTTTAAAGTAGACTAGAATGCAAGGTTTTAATAAAAAAAAAAAAAAAAAGAATTGTTATTCGCAACCCCTTTTTTATTAATTACATCTCCTTTTGATTACTACAAAAATATTATTATAAAATTTGACATATTTGTCCTTTATTCGATTATTACAAAAATGTCATTAAAATGTTCGGTCAGTACTGACTGTACATCTTAGTGGTGTTCGGTGAGCAATTATCAAACACCCCTAAAGTGTTCGTAGGAGAAAGGGGGTGAAACCGTGAAAGGGACGTACTTGATGGAATGGGTGTTTGTGTGTGTGTGTATGTGGGTTGAGTGTGTGCGTGTATATGTGAATTGATTATATAAAAGGGATAGAAAGGAGAAAGGGGGCCGGCAGGAGGATGGTCGCTGGAAGGGGGAGAGAAGGGTGGGAACAAGCAAGAGAAGAGAAGAAAAAGAAAAAAAGGGGGGGGGTTAAGAAATCGCACAAACAGAGAAGAAAAAAAATTGCAGAACAGGGCTATGTTTTGTGAGGAAGAAGAAGCTAAATTACAGAATGAGTGTGTGTGTGTGTGTGTGAAATTGCAGGAGAGGTGAAGGGGAAAGGAGGAAGGAGTTGATTTCTATGGTGGGATAAAATGGAAAATTAAGGGGGGTGTACTTAGAAAAGGGGTGTACTTAGTAAAAAGGGGGTGTAAATAGTAATTCTCTAAAAAAATTGAAAAATTATTTATAATAAGAGAATTTTCTAAATTCGTCGTAAGGAATTGAAAATATTTTATATAATTGAAATACTTTGAACAAAACTAAAATAGGATAAATATTGAATACAAATCAAAATTATTTATAATAATACTCCCTATGTTCTAAGCAAAGATTTCACTTTTTCATTTTGAAAAGTCAATATGTGACTAAATCAAATCAAAATTTTGCATACTTTACTTATGTTTTAGGAAATAAAATTTTATTAATTAAAAACTACATTACGAATATTATGGACTACAACTTTCGTAACTATATAAAAGTAAATAAATCTATGTAGATTTTGGTCAAACTTTAATTAAGTAGACAAAAAAAAAGTAAAAAGTAGACTCTTTGCCTGAAACGGAGGAAGTATTTACAATGTAAAAAATTTAATAACATCTCATTAATATATAGCATTTTTTTTAAAGGTGTAATTGAAAGACGTACATTAGAATTTATTGTAGAAATGAGAACTCAAAAGATGTGCATTAGAAATGGGACAACAAATGAGACATGTTAAGAAATGGGATAACTTACAATTGATGAGAGGATTAAAAAGGAGTAGTAGATGGGACACCTTAAGAAGCCCAGGGGATTAGGCCAAAAAAAAATGAACGCAAAGCTGTCACGCAGCAGCAATAATTTTTACTTTAGTAATAGTTATAGAAAATTACTATTGAGAATCTTGACAATTTCGGGTGCCTTTGGCTTCACGAATTTTGTTTTGTGATTTTACTTTTTTCTTGTAATAATTGAAGATAAAGTATGAAAGAGATAGACTGAAAGTTGCTCGTACCAAAGAGAGAAAATTTAAAATCACAAAATCAAAGTCACTAAATTGCGATTGAGAACTGACCGTTCATTTACCTCCCCTCTTGTTTGGGATATTATGGGTTTGTTCGCCTTTTATGGTTTAGTAGCTAGATTCGTGGTTTTAAATTTTCTCACTCTCTCTTTAGTTTCACTAACTTTCTCTCCCATCTCTTTCGTATTTTCTATTCAAGCATTACACACACACAAGAAAAAAAAAAACCAAATCCCTAAAATCAAGTTAGGAATGCTTTATGTGACTCATCTAACATTGCCCCTATGACCCAGAAGTCAACGATCTATTTCAACAAAGCAAACTTGGGTAACAAGGTGGAAGAAAAGGAAACAGGAAATTGCTGGCCGATCCACTTTCTGAATCTTTTTTTGTTTTCAGTTCACCATTTTTTTTTAACCGCTAAAAGGTACTTTGAGAATTTTCTTCCTAAAATGCCCTCAACAACATCATTGCTTCAGATTTGAGGTTCGAATTGATGTATAAATGATTTCATGTTGTTAATATAGTCTTTCCTCATGTTTGGGTATCAATTTCCATGCATAAAGCACGAATTTGATCACAATTTGATCAAATTTAAATTTTTTGAATTCATCCCGTTTTTCTTTGTTCTTGGGCTGTTTTGGCCACTTTAATCTATGTTTTAAGCTTCGAATTTGTTTAAAATCAATCTCATATTGTTATCCTAACTTAGTACTACATTTGTACACAATTTTTCTACCAAAAAAAAAAAAAATACTATTTTCGAGATCCAAATCGAGCTTTACAGTGTGCTGTCCGAAAACAGAGGGAGGTGTTCTTGGACTGATTTTGGGACTTTAATCAATGATTTGAGTTTGAATTTTGTATAATATCAATATCATACTGTTATAGAAAGTCAATACCATATTTGTATATAAATTTTTCAACCAAAAATAACTATTTTGATCGATTTTGATATTATATTAAATTGGGCATCGAGATAACCTAAATTGGGCATAGGGATGCCTTTAATTTACCAATCGCAGTATGCTGGGCAACGTAACGGGGATCGACCTGCCTGGTCATGTCGTAGGGGTAGAGGGGACAGTGTCCTTCGTGGGGGTTCGGGGGCAACGCCCCCGAAAGGTAAACGAAAATCAAGTTCCCTCCAGTGGTTAAAATTTAAACGGTGCCTTGGTTGCTCATTGCGATGCCTTGGTTGCTTATCGCGATACCTTTGTTGCTCATCGCGATGCCTTGGTTGTTCATCGCAATGCCTTGGTTACTCATTGCGATGCCTTTGTTACTCATCGCGATGCCTTGGTTGCTCATCGCGATGTTTTAGTTACTCATCGCGATGCCTTTGTTGCTCATCACGATGTCTTGGTTGCTCATCACGATGATTAACCCACGCGATGCCTTGGATTACTCATCACGATACCTTTGGTTACTGATGCGCGCGTGTTTTTCTTTTATTAATGGCATAATCGTCTTTTTGCCCCAAAATGCCTTTTTTCGATTTTAAAAAAGATTATTGGACTGGAGCGATTACAAATGTTAAAAAGGGACCGGCCTATAATTCACCCAAAAGAAAAAAGATTAAGCCCATGAAAGCATATAGAAGGATGACCTAAAGTTTAGGCCATGGATAATTATAGGATGTGTGACGCCCTGACCTAGATTCCAACACAAAACCCAGATACCAAATTCCATAATTGAGTGCTCAAAATCAATATGCAACATCATTCAAACCTAACACTTAACACATGAACATGTTATACATCTCAACATATCATTTAAACACGAATTCACCAAGTGAACAAGACATGCATGTACATTATCTCTCAATTATTTAGCAATTCTTAAGCATACATAGGGGGGATTAGTAACTTACTTTAAAATGCACAATCAAACCAAGGAAATCAAGATCAAAGCCTTCTATCTTGGTCTCCTAGTCCTTAGCAACTCAAATATGGTCTTGCATGGAAGATCTAATGGTTGGATGATGAAGAAATGCTCAACACACAGTGATCTCACCTCCCAGCACACAGTAACTCTCTCTACCATTCTTGGTTGATTTGGGAGAAAATGAGGGTGTATAGTTTACTCCCTAATGTGTTTTAGAGGTGTGAGAAAGGGGTTGACCAAGGTCAAAGGTCGTGGGTGTCATAAGGCTGAAGTATTTTAAGTTGGGAGTGAAACAACAATTTTTAGGAAAACAGAGCCAACCTAATGGTCACATGGCGATCGCTCTGTAACGAAGCAAGGCGATCGCTCTACAATCTATCCACAAAGCGATCGCTCTGGGCCAATCAAGGTGATCGCTTTGCCTCCAGATACCAAATTCCAACTTTCTGTCCATAGAGCGATCGCTCTGGCCCTTGCCTAAGCGATCCCTTTGTCTCCAGTATGTCAAATGGTCAGTACAAAGTCCTAAAATGCAACCAAAGCCATCCCAAATAATTCTTAAACAAATTTAACAAGTATTTAAGGCCAAATCACTTAACAAGAATTCTCGAAAAGTCTAAGAACCTTACTAACAATATATCACAAAGATTACATATCAACTTAACAAGATACACAATCATAATTCATGTTACTAGCATGACATTCTATTTTTACCATGCTATGCAAATAATTCTACCATGTATATTTAACATAATAACAAGGCATACAAATATGCGAATAACACATAGGAGAGCTAGGGTATTACATCCTCTCCCCCTTAAGAGAATTTAGTCCCTAAATTCAGTCCGAAGTCACCGACGAACCAAGGATATTGTCTTTGCAATCATACTCTGATTCCCAAAGTACATTCTCGGCTGTATAAGGTCTTTTACAAGAATCTCATCGAACAATTCCAAAGATATACTTTGATAAGGCAACTTTCTCAAGAATATCTATCTCAACAATGTAACGGTGTTCCATCGATTTAAAGTCGTTTAGTAATCGTTCACAAGTAAAATTCACACTTTTCGACCGGCTATTGAATCATCACAAGGTTTCAAAGTTTGGCTTTGCCAGTTCCCTTATCGTATAGAGATAAGTCATTATATCCTCCCGTATTAGTCTTAGTCAATAACATCTCAATACTCCCTTGACAATTGTTAGGGCGAGTAATTATCTTCTGGAATCCATCACACATGTATAAACATTCCTCGGAAGTCCTAATCATTCTCTCAAACATACAGCAGGTCTAAGGATAAGATGAACACTTCGAGTAATTCTTGGATTTCTCTTTAAGTACACCATTCACGGTGTTTAATGTAGTCTCCCGATATCTCATATCTACAAGGATATAATTCATTTGATACGTATATCTTCGCCATTAGTAGTACATGATCACTTGGTTAATCAATCCATCACAGTCTATAACGTATAACAATCTCAACATATACAAAATAGTATCAAATTGGTAAATCTTCAATCTTCAATACACTAGTTACCATGTTAAACTCCATTGATTAGTAGAAGGTACATTGTTAGGATCTTTAAGTCTTTCCGCTTATCGACAATGTCTCATATTCTGTTCATATTATGAGAATAGAAACTTCAAATTTTTGAACCCGTACACAATGCAAACTTAACTTCATAATAGTAGTATTCTGACTCAAGTCAACATTAACGTAACGAACTCCAAGTCAGTGAATAGATTAATTCCACTTATACCGTATCAATTTCTTCGATGCAGAAGTTATTGTTTTTTATACTGATTAACGTCACAACTCAATTCTTCTTTTACGGTTCACTTCGTATTAAAACTGAAAGTGAATATGAAAACCTATCAATGATTCCATTACAGAACACTCTAAGCATGATTTACACACATGGTTTAAGAAATCTGTCAATTGCTAATCCAATTCATGGTAATCCCTTAGGTTCTTTGATTCCCTAGTGTCAACTTAATACACGTTCAAATCCTCGTTCAGGTGATATGGAGCAATCGGTAGCCAACATCTCCGAACATTCATGTAAAGTAGTGGAATCCCTTAACTCTGATGTAGTTTCATTCATACTCATAACATGAACACAAATACGCAACACGACCATTTGATAGCAATATATTAGTTTTCTGAATAGAAAAGATAGGCATGCAAATAACAGTTATATTAACATAACCTAGTTATACTCTGCATGAGAAAAGTAGCCACCTAATGATGGCACACAACTAATTGCATGGCACGCACATATTAACAATCTATATCATGTATCTTATAAATATCATGTATAGACAAAACCATGAAGTTAACATACAGCATATAATTACCGACTAGTATATTGCAACTTCTTACACATTAAAACCATGCATGAGTAAAACAACACGACCACCATGCAGTATGACTACCTATTGGCCTATCACATGCTTACCATACCAATAACAATAATTAAATCTCTTATCGGGGTATCTCCCTCGATCAAAAGATAAACCATGGAAACATACACCAGTTCCCAACCACACAATGCAACATATGAATGCATGAATATGAGCTACCTTAATACGCGCACTCATAATAATACAGAAAGAATACCTCCTATCTTAGGTGTAGACTCAGGAACTCCACGCTGGTTAAGCACAGACACACGGCTTTGAGCCTTAGGCTTACCACCATTATCTCTCTTAGAGCCACTAGACTGCCGACTAGCACTCCTAGACTGACTATTCCTCATCTTAGGACAATCCTTCCTAAGGTGATCTCCTCCACAAGCAAAGCACTTCCCTGCCTTACTCCAGCACCCTTTTTCAGTGTGACCAGTTCTCAAACAAAAGCTACATGTCATTGTGTCACCTCGTCGCCTCTGATTAGAAGTAGTGGTATTACTCCATACACTAGACTGTAGTTTTACCTGTCTATCTATTTGGGGTTTTGCCTGACTCTCTTTACAATTATTACTTCCTTCAGTTCTGGTGGTTCCTTTATAACGGTGTTCTTCTATATCTCTCTCTATCGTATATGCACGATCTACAGCTCCTCGATAATTCGTAAGCTACAATAAGAGTAACTGTTTTCGATATTCAGTCTTCAACCCTTTTACAAACTTTCGAGTCTTCCTAGCCTCATCAGGGACTAAGTAAGTACAATAGTGAGCCAGTTCCGTGAACTTTGCTGAATACTGTGCCACGGTTATACCACCTTGTTCTAAAGTAATGAATTTCATTCTCTCTTTTCCCGAACTACTGTTGGAATGAACTGTGCCTTGAATTCCGTCAAGAAATTCACCCACACTCGAGGTATCTTTTGTTGTTCCCAGCTATCTCGCAATATCTGCCACTAATGTTCAGCTGCACCTTCAAGTTTAAACACTGCTAAAGTAACTTTTTCTTCCGCGGTACAATTTAGAGCTGCAAATATCTTCTCAATGCTCTCTATCCATAACTCTGCCTTAATAGCGTCAGGTTCTCCATCACTTCGGGGTTTCATTTTCAAAAACTTCTCAAGGATAGTTGTATCATTTACCTGTCTTATTCTTTGTTGTGGTACATCATCATTAAGCTGTGGTGTTACAATATTCGGCTGTGGCACTCTAGCCTCTAGTTGTGGTACTGTACCCTTTGGTTGAGGTCCTGTCCTTACATTACCTTGCTGTGTCATCTCGGTTACCACCTGTAATAGTCTTTGATACATATTATATAGGACTTCATTCTGATCATCATGATTCGGTTCAAGAGGAACATTAGGCTGACGGTTAACATTATCTTCTCTCTCGTCACCTTCTCTAGTACTCATACCAGCCTTACTAGTACTCTCTTCGAGCCTAGTTTTCACCATCTTAAACCTACACACAACACTCGACGTTAAGATCTCAATAATAACACCATACCCACCTAGGCCATGGAACCTATCCTGGCGAATAGCTAACATAAGCTCTGATACCAACTGTGACGCCCCAACCCGGATTCCAACACGAAACCCCAAATACCAAATTCCATAGTTGAGTGCTCAAAATCAACATGCAACATCATTCAAACCCAACACTTAACACATGAATATGTTATACATCTCAACATATCATTTAAACACGAATTCATCAAGTGAACAAGACATGCATGTACATTATCTCTCAATTATGCAGCAATTCTTAAGCATACACAGGGGGGGTTAGTAACTTACTTTAAAATACACAATCAAACCAAGGAAATCAAGATCAAAGCCTTCTATCTTGGTCTCCTAGTCCTTAGCAACTCAAATATGGTCATGCATGGAAGATCCAATGGTTGGATGATGAAGAAATGCTCAACACACAGTGATCTCACCTCCCAGCACACACAGTAACTCTTTCTACCATTCTTGGTCAATTTGGGAGAAAATGAGGGTGTATGGTTTACTCCCTAATGTGTTTTAGAGGTGTGAGAAGGGGTTGACCAAGGTCAAAAGTCGTAGGTGTCATAAGGCTGAAGTATTTTTAAGTTGGGAATGAAACAACAATTTTTGGGAAAACAAAGCCAACCTACTGGTCACAGGGCGATCGCTCTGTAACGAAGCAAGGTGATCGCTCTACAATCTGTCCACAAAGCGATCGCTCTGGGTCAATCAAGGCGATCGCTTTGTCCCCAGATACCAAATTCCAACTTTCTGTCCATAGGGCGATCGCTCTGGCCCTTGCCTAAGCGATCGCTTTGTCTCCAGTATGTCAAATGGTCAGTACAAAGTCCTAAAATGCAACCAAAGCCATCCCAAATAATTCTTAAACAAATTTAACAAGTATTCAAGGTCAAATCACTCAACAAGGATTCTCGAAAAGTCTAAGAACCTTACTAACAATATATCACAAAGATTACATATCAATTTAACAAGATACACAATCATAATTCACATTACTACCATGGCATTCTGTTTTTACCATGCTATGCAAATAATTCTACCATGTATATTTAACATAATAACAAGGCATACAAATATGCGAATAACACATAGGAGAGCTAGGGTATTATAGGATGAATGGGAACAAGACTTGGTCCAAGAATAGTAACATTGCAACCCAAGAAGAAAATCAAAAGAGAGATGTGATAGTCGAAAGACAAGATTGTATTAGAGGTGGAGCCCAATTCAATAGATTTGTCCATCTCAAACTTTCAAATTCAATTCTACAAAGAGTGCGGCTATTAACACCATTCGTCATCTAAATACACCCCTTTCTTTTATTATATAAATGTCATATGTTCTTGCCCTTAGATTGAGATAGAAAATTTTTTGGGTTGGTGTTGTTCAACTCTGGTTGGTCGAACATCACAAGACAGTTCGGCTAGTGCTAGCCGAACATCACTAACATGTTCGGTTAGAACTAGCCAAACATTCTTGTGATATTCGGCCAACCAATGCCGAACATTACCAATCCAGAAATTTTTCTCTCTCTTATCATTTACCTATTAACCTCTTTCCTGTCTAGTCATAGAGCAATTCAATTCGCAGTAAGATCTTTCTCATAACTAAAATCCAGCCTCAGCCTCCTCTTGTTTCCTTTCTTTCATTCAGGATACACACTTCGCCATGAAAGAGATTGATGATCTTCATTTCTTTGATAGTAGAACCTTTGGGCTTGGACAATATATACTCCTTAGGGAATGGCCGCAAGGATTTCATGGGAGAAGGAGGAAAGACGGCTTGAGAAGAGGAGGTCGGAAGCGAAGGAAGCCGTCTCCTGACTTTATAGTCTTTTCGTCTATCTATCTTAAGTTAGCTTTGTCGAGTTAAAATAGGGAAATTTAAGGGGGGTAGGGTTAGAATTGAAGATGGTGGGCGTATTTATAGGAAAATAGTGTGTTAATAGCCCCACTTTTCTGTAGAAAGGTAAAAAAAAAAACAAAAAAAAAAGGCTAGTGAAAGTTCCAAACTTCAAAGAGGAAGTAAACTGACTCATAAATAAAGCTATTAAAATCATCAAGAAGAACAAACTCTGCATCCAGGGGGAAGCAACATCTAATCCATCATTGTGGTCATTTAGAGAGACTCCTTCTTCTTAAGATATCCATTCAGTTATAACCTGATCTTCAATGTCAAGAAGCAATGTTTTGTCTCCGTCAATAAGCATCGTATATGTCTTCTTTCCTGAAATAGTTGGCATTGATGCTGCCATTGCAACATGAGCATAAGAACTACATGTACAACCCATAATACTATACGTAAAGCAATCCGTCGAAGCCCTAGGAGCCGTTTGGTGGTCAAGATTAAAGTCAGATAGGATTAACAAGCTGAATTGTCAGATGTTTGGTACACAATATGCGGACGTGACTAATAACACGAGTTATCCGGATAAAATTCTTATCCTCTCGCTAATAATACCAAGGAAGAGGTGGTATTATTAGCGCCCTCACTAAAAAAAACACATGACTAATATTTTTAATTTCAAAATTACACCCAATTTATAAGTAAGTATTAATAGCGAGAGTGCTAATAGTATTAGAATTAATAACATTGTTTATCCATACCCAATTATCAAACAAACCCCTGTTTTACTACCAAAAGTATCCCACCATTCATCTAAGAAAAAAAATTATTTGAGGATAAAATCAAGCTTTAAAGTTAATTAGCTAAATGATACCATAAAAATTTGAGAAAGGGTCAATACATATGAGGGAAAAAAAACTAAGAATGAAAATAAAAAGAACTTCTGTTGCAAAGGGAAAATAATTGATAATGAAAAAAAAAACTTACATAGCTGCAGTTTGTTGTCGTAGTCTAAAGCTAAATCATTGCCAAGTAGATCTATTGCACTTTTATAGACATCAACGTGAGTAATAATCTTTTCTTGAAGTTCTTTCGGTTTTTGTCGGGCGGCACTACCTAAATTGGGGCCTAAAGTATGAGTGCATGAAAAGTAAACTTAAGGATTAATTCAATTAGCTTCGTAACCATTCAACTTTTTTTTTTTATTATTTAAAATACACTTTTCTAGCCTTTTTAGATGCAAAGTTATTAAATAATTTTTCATATTTTAATTTTTCTACTATTCCTTTTTCAAATGATAAAATTGTCAATTCATTTAATCTTTCTTGCAACATAGTTGATTTTAGGTACAATTTTATTAATTTCAATTTTGAAAAACTTCTTTCGGCCGAAGCAACGGTTATAGGTATTGGCAATAATATCCTATAAGCAATTCATGCACTTGAAAAGAATCTAGTTTTTTAATAAAATTAATTAAGTTTTTAATTGGCTTGTTTGTTTCTATTTTTAAAATTTCTTTCAATACTTCAATTATGATAACAAATCTAAACCATCAATAACTAAAAAAAGAAAACGGCTTCCGTTTTTCAAGGCATAATAAATCAAAACAAATCTAGTATTTTTTCCAAGTCCAAGGCCTAATAAAGTAGAGTGAATATTTGATTAAATAAAAAAATATAGTACTATATATACAGTCCCTTAATTATCTCTCTGTATATAATTATATATTAGGGTCTAAAATTATGGAGGGCATAAAGCAGTTATATCATTTGCCTATTAGTTAGAGCCTCCCATGGTTTTTTGCCATCTGCTCAACACATGTAATGAATCCTTCTTCAAGAATTCCTACTCTCTCTCTCTCTCTCTAAATTCTCTTTAGCTTGGTCGTACAAGTTCAAGCTCAAAAAGTAACCAACCGAACGTAAAGGTTTGTAAAGTTGTCCCGTGCATCTGTTCTCAATGATGTCTGAAATTTGTTTATATTTTATTTCTTTGTGATCAAACAAAATCTTTATATTCTCTTTAGCTTGTTCCATTACATCAAATATATACCCCATTGGAGGTTTCACATCACTATCTACCACCATCAGAATTATCACAAGGTGGAGGGGCTCTTTGCAGAGTTTGAAAATCCTAAGGAGCACCCCAACGCTTGAAAGCCGTGCTAAGGTACTCAAAACCGCAAATTCCACCACTATTAGCACTAAGGAGTGAGCCTTAACGCTTTCTAGGCGCTAAGGCGCTCCAAAGAGGCGTTGAGGCGTTGCATTGTGCCAAATTACAGCAAAGTTGGCGCTACGGCACGCACCCTAGCGCAAGTCCAAGCGCTAAGGCGCGCCAAAAGGGTTTCAGTCGAGTTCTTTGAGTATTTTTCCCATTTTTGTTAGCTTCTTCTTTCCTGGCTGGTTTGTTACTTACCTTAGACATTTTTTTTTAAAGTTATTTTTGTATTGTGGCCTATATAAGGGTGTTTAAAACATTGTAATTGACGATTAAGTTAAGTTTTATGATAGAATTGAATTCAGTTTTCTCTTGATTTTGAGTGAATGTTCAAGTGCTTCAAGATTGTGTTCTTGTTGTGATTTATCGACTATTCAATTGGTTTATCATTCCTAATTGTGGCATCATCACTTATACCAAGGTTTTTGCTTCGCTAAGCAATAGGTTGAGGTTCCATTCCATCAACCTTTCTATGAGAAGATCTTGTAACTTTCTATGAGAAGATCTTGTAACAACGTTATTGGGTCTTATGCGCATCGTTGCTGCGGTTCACATGTTTTGGTATCAAAGCACCAAGTTATAGTTTATCTTCCATCCTTTATCTTTCTCTTTGTGCTTGTTTATTTTTCGTTCCTTTCTTCTTCTTCGTAATCCATAAACCCTAATTTCACAAGGGCAGTCAATATATATATGTGTGTGTGTGTGTGTGTTTGAGAGAGAGAGAGAAAAAAAATCCCAGAAAAAGTTTTGATAATTTTCGCACCATTCTTAGTTGTCAACCAAATCATTCGTATTAAACCCTTTTTTTTGTGAGACGTTGCTTGTCGTAGTAGTTTCTTGGTCAATGATGGTGTTGCGTGTCGGAAACTTGATTTGTTTATAATCGAACAAGTATGGGTACTTGGATTTGGTGAGTTGGGAGAAAAACAAGTATATACATGTGAGGGAGTGAATTCACCAAACATAATAATATAGGAGAAACTGATCAGGGAAAACCATCAGATTTGTGTAACGAATTACAACTGGAGGCTTTGGCGGAACTTATAAAAAAGGCTGGGATTAGTACTTATAAGGATCCAACCAAAGGGCCACAGACAGAGGAACCAAGAATGCGTAGGGCTAGGAGTGGCGAGCCAATAAAAGTGAATGAAGATGGGTTTGATGACTTTGAGCCAGATAAGGAATCGTAGGTTAATTCGGGCAGAGGTCGACCTGATACTCAGAGAGGAAGGGAACGTGAAGACAACAACATGGGTAGTATCAAGATGTGAATTTCGGTTTCTCAAGGTAAAAGCGCCCCTGATGCTTACTTAGATTAGAAATGCAAGATAGAAAAGGTCTTCGAATGTCACAATTACTCCAAGGTGAAGAAGGTAAAATTGGTAGTAGCTGAGTTCATAAATTATGCAAGCATATGGTGGATCAGTTGGCAATAAACCGAAGACGGAATGGTGAAAGGGCAGTTACTACGTGGGAGGAGATGAGACGCCTTATGTGACATCAGTTTGTACATAGTCACTATTATAGGGCTATGCATCAATGGTTACAAAAACTTACACATGGGTGTAGGAGTGTTGAGGATTACCGTAAGCAGATGTTAATGGCTCAAGCTAACTTGGATGAAGATCTAGAGGGGAGTTTGGCAAGGTTCTTACAGGTTTAAATTCCCAAATAGACGATTCCGTTGACTTACATCTTTACATGGATCTAGAGAAGATGGTACACATAGTAGTTAAAGTAGAGCAACAACTCAAGAGGAGGGGCATTATTTGTTTCAATCCCAAATCATGTTCCTCTTGTAAGTCCAATTATTGGAAACAAGAGGAGAGGTCAGTTTTGAAGCCCAAATTTGAGACCAAAGTAAGGCCACCCGTGCATGGTTCACAAGGTAAAACTAAAACTACCAATACTAGAAATCGTGATATTACATGCTAAAGTGTCAGTGCGGGGGCACATAGTAAGTGAATGTGAGGGTTATGGTTATGTTGGATAATGGTGAGGTAGTAATAAACGATAAATCTTAGTTTGCTGGGATGCCACCATTAAAAGATGATAAAGATGAATGTACTGCCCCTAGAGAATTGACCTTAGTGGCAAGGAAAACATTGAGTGTGCAAGCAAATGAATTGAAGAATTGTAGTGCGATGAGATAAGGTATGTAATATGATTATAGATGGGGGAGTCGTACTAATGTAGCTAGCACTTTCATGGTAGAGAAATTGGAATTGTCAACACTTAAGCACTCACGGCCATATAAGTTACAGTGGATAAAGACAGTGGTGAAGTGAAGTTGAAAGCAGGTACTTTCGTCGTTTCGCATTGAGAAGTATGAGGATGAGGTGTTGTGTGACGTGGTACTACCAATGCAGTCGAGTCACATATTTCTAGGGCGACCGAGATGGCTTCACCAACAAGTATTTTTTCTTATTTAATCAATGACAAATCACTCTTGTGCACTTAACTCCAAGACAGGTCTATGAAGATCAATTGAGGTTACAGAAAGAGGGTGAGAAAAAGAACGAGAGTGATCAAAAGAGTGAGAAAAAGAAATAGAGTGAGCAAGAGAAAATAAGTGCTAAAGAGAAAAAAATGAGGAAAAAATTGAGGGAGAAAGTGAGAAAAGAACTGAGGGAAAAAGTGAGAGAAAATCATAGGGAATCCAAGAGAGTCTTTATGTAAAATCAACTCGCATTAGGCGAGCTATGTTTCATACTAATGAATTTGCTCCTATTTTGCCTAGTTTTGTTAGGCGAAAGTATACTGTACGTTTTGCAAAGAAAGTTAGGCTAGTTTTTGATCCCAGAGATTGGGATTGGATATACATAAGAAAGGAGAGATTTCAAGTACAAAGATGCTCCATATTGTTTCTACAAGAATATGGTCGAGTCAAGTCATAAAGCGCATGCATCAACGACAAAGCCTACCTAACGAGTGCTAATTTGAGGACTAATCCTTTTAAAGAGGGGGAATGATATGAATCTGAGGACCAAGATGTGTTTCACAAAGTAGAGGGGATCTTTTGTAGAGTTTGGAAGTCCTGAGGGGTGTCCTAATGTTTGAAAGTTGTGCTAAGGCACTCAAAACTGCAAATTTCAGCACTATTAGCACTAAGACGCTCCTAGGATGCGAAGTATTGCGCCAAATTCCAGCAGAGTTGGCACTACGATGTAGCGCAAGTCCAAGTGCAAAGACACCATTTTTTGTGCTAAGGAGCATTGCTAGGGTTTCAGCCGAGATTTTTGAGCCTTTTTCCTTTCTACAATGCTAGGTTTACAACTCCTTCTACAACTTTTGCTACAACTAAGCTTTGATGAAGGACAAAGTTGTCCTTCTCCAAAACAACTTTGTCCTTCATCAAGGCTTAGTTGTAGCAAAAGTTGTAGAATAAGTTGTAAACCTAACATTTTTCTTTTCCTTTTAATGTTAGGTTTTTCTTTCCTTGTTTGTTTGTTACTCACTGTAGTGTCCCAAGCCCAAAGCCCGGTCTGCCACGCATGGCCCACACACTAGCCCATTAAGCACCTAGGTCAACTAGGCCTACCACAAGCCACCCAAAAGTCTTTGGAAGTTGTTAGTGCCTAGTGGTAGTGGGTGACCACTTATAAGACACACATAAGTCCCACATCTACCCAATGAGGATATCATAATCTCCCTCACTTGAATCCTTGACTTCCTCGTCAAGGTCTAAAGTTCAAAGGATCGGCACCCTGGGTGACACATTTCTGGATAAGACCCGGTCTGATACCATTTATAATGATTCAAACCCAAAGTCTGGTCCGCTACGTATGACCCACTAGTCTACTAAGCACTTGGGTCAACTAGGCCTACCACAAGCCACCCAAAAGTCCATGGAAGGTTGGTACCTAGTGGTAATGGGTGACTACTTTTAAAGCATACACAAGTCTCAAATCTACCCAATGTGGGATATCACAATCTCCCTCACTTGAATCCTTATATCCTTATTAAGGTCCAAAGTCCAAAGGATCGTCACCCTGGCACCCTGGGCGACATGTTCCAACAGATTTCTGGCTGGGGCCCACTTTGATACCATTAGTTGAGGGTTAGAAAAGAGGATATCTCAAAGACAGCTTTTAGGACAAGATATGGGCACTACGAGTTCTTAATGTTAATGCCTAGTGGTAGTAGCACTTTATAAGGCACATACAAGTCTCACATCTACTCAATGTAGGATAAAACAATCTCCCCCACTTAAATCCTTGATGTCCTTGTCAAGATCCAAAGTCTAAAGGATCGAAACCCCAGGTGATGTGTTCAACAAATTTTTGGCGGCTACGCATGGCCTGCGCACTAGCCCACTAAGCACTTGGGTAAACAAGGCCTACCACAAGCCACTCAGAAGTCCTTGGAAGGTTGGTGACTAGTAGTAGTAGGTGATTACTTTATAAGGCACACACAAGTCCCACATTTACCTGATGTGGAATATCACACTTACCTTAGACATTTATCTAAGTATTTTAGTATTGTGGCTTATATAAAGGCTTGAAGTGATTCTAAGGTCCAAGAATTGTGTTCTACAAGTGGAGAGGGTTGTTTATTAAGTTTGGAAGTCCAAGGAGTGAGTTTGGTCGCACCAAAAGGGCCAAAAATTCAAAAACCCAAGTTTTAGCACACATTGACTCCAAAACCGGGATTTTGGAAAACTGACCTTATTTTGAGTTTTGTCACTTTATTACTTCCTTTTTTCTTTAGGACTTTATTTTCCTATTATTTTTAGGTTAGAGTTTAATTGTTTTCCTATTTCTTTTAGTGTTTTTCTTTTCTTTTCAAGCTTGGAGACTACTCTTTAATTAAGCACATGTTAATTAGTCTTTCCTAATTATTTAGGATTCTTATTTTTAGCTACTCTTTAATGCTTTCCTAGTTTATCTTTCATAGTTATTTTGGACTCTTATTCCTTTTGTTTTAATTCCATTTGTGAGTTAAGGGTTGAGGTCGCTCAATTTCATTTGTAACTAAATAATCCTTGGAGTACGTTTTCCGTGAGCTTCTTAATTTCTACGTGGTTCCATGTTTCATAACTTGTGGGTCTCGTTTGGATCATATCATTGGTATCCTACTTTAAATTGTTCTTATTTGTGTTTCTCTTTCCTTCAATTCTTATCTTCGAATTAGGGTCATCAATCCTAGTTTGTTCTTTTGTTATTGCAATTTTGTTGTTGTTCTTGCCTATTTTCTTTCAAACCCAAAGATCCTTCTAGGGTTATCAAAAAAAAAAATGTTATTATTCTTTGTTAGTTTCGGCCAAGCCTAAAAGAAAAGAAAAAAAAAACTTCTTGTTTTTAATTCTTTCATTAAACTCTTGTGTTTTCTTCGTGTCCTAGTGTTTCTTTTGATAATCTCCTCTTCTTCGTTATTCTAGGGTTCTACAAGTGGAGTGGGTTGTTTATCAAGTTTGGAAGCCAAGGGGGGTGGGTGAGTTTGGCCGCACCAAAAGGGCCAAAAAAAAAAAAAAAAAAAACTCAAAATCCCAAGTTTTAGCATACGGGCTCCAAAACTGGGATTTTGGAAAACTTACCTTATCTTGGGTTTTGTGACTTTATTACTTCCTTTTTCTTTAGGACTTTGTTTTCCTATTATTTTTAGGTTAGATTTTAATTGTTTACCTATTTCTTTTAGTGTTTTTCTTTTCTTTTCAAGCTTGGAGACTACTCTTTAATTAAGCACATGTTAATTAGTATTTCCTAGTTATTTAGGATTCTTATTTTTAGCTAGTATTTAATGCTTTCCTAGTTTATCTTTCATAGTTATTTTAGGATTCTTGTTCCTTCTGTTTTAAGGAATCTTTTCTATTCCATGCCTATGTAAAGGCGACACTTTCCATTGTAATAGACTAAGACGTTTTTTTTGATACTTTTGATTAATAAAATTCTGTTGTATCTTTGTGAGCTATAATCTCTTGTGTGATTTATAGTTTATTAGAACAGACATAATTTTTCCGGGGGGCTTGCCCGGAGACATACTCTTAACGGGAGCCAGAAATTGTACGCTCACAGGGGTCTCCCTGCTCCTGGCAGTGTGGTTCATGTGGTGTCACACTGGTAGCGGGTTTTTGCACTTCATCAACCTCAAACCTGTGACCTCTAAGTTAAATACACAGGTTCGAGGTTAAATACACAGGTTCGAGGTTAAATACACAACCTCGAACCTATGGTACTCTCCTCACGTAATCTGTGTATTTAGCCTGGAGGTCACAGGTTCGAGGTTGAGGAAGTGCAAAAATTCGCTACCAGTGTGACACCACATGAACCACACTACCAGGAGCAGGGAGACCCCTGTGAGCGTACGATTTCTAGCTCCCGTTAAGAGCATGTCTCCGGGCAAGCCCCCCGAAAAAATTATGCCTCATCAGAAAAGGCGCCCTTTTTGTTGAGGGGATGACCTTCCTTCCGGGGGACTTGCCCGGAGATAGGACTTTCTGTTCGCGGGAGCCGAAAGTCGGGTACATCCATTTAAACTCATGATCTCCCCACCCTGGCAGTGGGTTTTTGCCTTCCTCATGCCCCTGAAACTGGCGAAACCCAGTTTCGAACCTGTGACCTCCAGGAGAAATACACAGATTGTGGAGCATGAGTACCACTTGGGTTAGCTAGCCCAAGTGGTACTCATGTCCCATGCCTTATGACTATAACCTGGAGGTTAGGGGTTTGAAACCAGAGGAGCGTCCCAGTTTCAGGATATGAGAAAGCGTACAAAACCCGCAGCTAGGTGCGGGGAGACCCCTGTGAGCGTGACCGACTTCCGGTAGAGCCCAGAACGATTATGTCTCATCATTAAACTTGTGAGGTAGGTTTGTGGGTTTTAGTTAAGGGTCTTGAATCTTATACCGAGGTTCTTTTTCCCATTCATGGATTAAGGGTTGAAGTTTCGCTCAACTTGATTATAACCAAGTCCTTGAAGTTGTTTTTCTGCGAGTTTTAATAGTTATTCGCGTGGTTCCAAGTTCTCTAACTTGTGGGTTTCTTTGGATCACATCAAGGCGCTTAAAACATTGTTAGTGACAGTTAAATTAAGTTTTTTTTATTGAATTGAATCTAGTTTTCTCTCAAAAATTGAGTGAATGTTCAAGTGCTTCAAGAGTGTGTTGTTGTTGCTGCGAATTATCGACTTATTAATTGGTTTATCATCCTCAATAGTGGCTTCATCACTTATACCATGATTCTTGCTTCACTAAGCAACGGGTCGAGGTCCCATTCCATCAACCTTTCTAAGAGAAGGTCTTGGGATAACAGCATATTGTACATTTGTTGGGTCGAATTCGCATTGTTACTGCGGTTCTCATCAAGTACCAATATGTAATCCCAATTATATTGTCCGAGGATGATGTGGGGGATTCGCCGCCTTTTCGAGGGTGGATTAAGCTGATATGCTATCAAGTCGCTCGAATACATCAGCTTACGAACCAAACTTAAGAAGAAAAAAAAACTCTAGTATCAATGCAGATGTGAGAAAAATAAATTGACTTGGCATCACTTATCTGTTACTTGGTATACCCACTTTCTTGCCATAGGAAAAGCTCTTCCCTAACCTTCCTTTCGTGCCTACAAATGTACATATAAATTTTGGCCTACAAATTGAACTTTGCATTCATCCGCTCAAAAGGTTGTCCTAACCAACCCTAGATCTTTGTTTCATTCTTTTTCTTGCTACATGGAGCTTCTGATTATATTTCTATATGACCCATTTCATTCTTTTATAAAGTAAAATCATAGTTAAGTGGTATGAATGGCTAAATTATGCTAGTTTGTTTCTCTCTCCACTGTATTTTTCTATATAAATAGATGATTTGGGTCTTACACATTTGTTTCAAGTTGCCTTTAGATTAATTATATTGGTCGTAATTTTTATGCTTGACAACTAAATGTGAAAGTTTCTAGTCGATTTTTCTTGTAAACAACATTGAGACTTTGATTCTCAACCAATGTGAATGGTTTGTGGATTCATAAAATTCATTCTTGAGGAAATTTCTAGTTAGATTTATCGGGTTTCAAATTTTTTTTTTCTTTGATCATCTAGGTGTGCCATAGAATTCTATGTGTTTCTCTAAATATAGGAAACTTGTCCATAATATTAAGCAATAATCTTTTTGAAGAGTTATCCATACATTCCATCTCAATGTTTGTTTCTTTTTTCACATGATCAATTGCAACAACCTTTCTACTACTAGAACTAGTGGTGTGTTTATGGAGTTTTTCTTCGGACAAAAGAAAAAAGAAAAATAAATACTCTTAGAAAAACATTTGAAATAGTTTAAAAATGTTGTTTCAAGTATTGTCAATTGTATTTTAGACTATACTTGTGGTAAATACTACAAAGCCAAAAGGGGAAGTTGAATATCATTTTTTTGTTCAAAAATTAGTTATTTTGTATCACTAAAATCCAAATAAAGTAGGAGTCATACTAATTATCAACCTTCTAGTGAGGCTTTAACACAAAAATCACAAATCTCCAAAAGAGAAGATAACGGACTAAAAATAATTTGTCCCCGCTCTCATGAGCGTAAGAACTCAACCATTCCAGTCCTATATGGACTAACTCCAAAAATTTACCAACATCAACCCTACACTTATACTCAAACACTCGACGTTAATCACTTAACCCAATACCCAAACCACCTAAGTCGAGGATCCTATCCTGGCGAATAGCTAACTTAAGCTCTGATACCAACTGTGACGCCCCGAGTCCGAGATCCGATGTTGAACCCCAACTCGGTGCGCCAAACTAAGCGAAACAACAAAAGTCCACAGAAGTGAATGAGCTATGCAAGCTCAAAACCAAAACTATGCAGCGGAAAACCACCACTAATAAAAACATGAGTTTTAAAAACTCGAATAACAAAACAATTACTAGAAAAACTCCACGACCAAACGCAAGCCGGAGAACAATACTAATAGAAATCCCAACAATAAACCTCAACGGCTAACTACTAAACCGGAGAAACAACAACGTTAAATACTTGCGAGCTAACATGCTCGAGAAAACTACAATAATAAACGGCTCGACATCGAATGTCGGCTCCAAAAGAATACAACAATAAAAGAGTTACAAAACAATGCTACCCATAAGTCAAGTTTACATAACTTTACATCAACCATCGTTCTTACTGAATTAAGAAACATAAGTGTAAACGAGCTCTGAAAATCAACTACTCAATGATCAAACTGCCAGCACCCGCAAGTCTCACCGACCTCACTATGCCATCCATCGATTGCAATCTAAAAGAGTTAACACAATAAGGGTGAGTCTAAAAGACCCTGTAAGCCACTATAATGTATTGTATGCTATGAGTATGAATGTAACAGTAAACCAATACTCTACATGTAACTAGTCTAAGTAGCACTTCCGGCATACCTAACATCTCAGCTACAAGCCGGCAAGTCTAGGTATGATTCCAACTTAACCATTAATCAACAAGCTATTACATGCAACTATATGACATGGCATGATGCTCAACAGTAGGAATAACATGGTAATAACATTTATATACTATAATGATCATGTATCATATTAAACGTATATAAGTCACGTAAGTCACTTAGCACTTTGGTGTTCACTTAAGTGCAACTTAAGTAAACCACATCATAAAGGATATTATTTCTCTTTCTTCCAACTTCGCGTTGCTCCTGCAATACACGAGAAAACATATGTGCCTCGATACCCGTGTACGTAGTATCGACGTCCCCGAATAACACATCGAGTTCTGACTAGCAAACCAAAGTCGCGCGTATTGCTACAACAGTGGGGCTACATCCCACCTGCGGCCAACAGGTAAGGGGTGTGTGCAAACTGGTACAACGACTTATAGCGATTACGAAACAAATTCGTAAAGACTATAGGTCGTCCCACCTCGATTAAACAACCAATGCCAGCTGGACTCAATGCAATGCACAAGTAGATATTCACTCGTCATTCTCAACAAATCATCATGTGTTCTTTTGATTCACATATCAAATCAACTCAATGTGCTGGTAAATACTAAACACACAATCAATCATCAAAGTAGGATGATTGTCCTATCTCATACTAGAACAATCACAACATGTCCGTAATCATTGAACATATAGACAAAACAAGACAATAGGCAAGATAAGCCAATTGCACAACTCAACCACCAAATAGTGTCTGTGATAGCTAGACATATACATAAACCCCAATGTAAGGTATTTATACCTTATAATCAACTGTCAAACAACGTTCATAATGTGGAACATGTATAACACAAGGATAGGCTATTCATTCCTAATCCCAAAATACAGTAACATGTTTCCCACATGTACACAAACTCACAACCTCACAAGGTAAGTCTACTCGTACTTATTTACACTTAACTTAGGATCCCTATGGTATCCTTTAATTACTCGAGATACTCTAATAAAGAGGCAACTATATACCATTAATACTTGTTTATACAAGAACATAGTTTAACTATTTAGTGTAACTTGTGGTCAACTGATGTTTGACTAAGTCAATTGAAGTCAAAGTTCTACTAACTTATAAACCCATCAATTCATCATCCCCCCATGGTAGGGAATTAATATATGTCATGTAGGGATTGATACTACCCATTACTCAACTCCGTAGAGTCAACTATCCACATTAATAAAATTACCAAAATAATCGACGTTTATTTATTACGTCCTATTCGACTCCGCTAGAGTCAGTCACGACTAGTATATAGTTTGTACGGTATTTAAATACAATTATACTATCTCATATTGACTCCGCTAGAGTCGTTACCAATATTTAAAATGTCGGGACAAGCCGTAGTATCGTCCCTACAAACTCATGTCAATTGCAATGCCTAACGCACGAAGAGTCTACTACTCGTAACAATTTTGTAAGGTTACCGCTAGTGCTTAAAT
This sequence comes from Platycodon grandiflorus, assembly GCA_016624345.1. Classification (NCBI taxonomy): domain Eukaryota; kingdom Viridiplantae; phylum Streptophyta; class Magnoliopsida; order Asterales; family Campanulaceae; genus Platycodon; species Platycodon grandiflorus. Next base: position 41,602,878 of record CM028363.1, read on the forward strand.
GACAAAACTTCAATGATTCGATATACTCAAACTTAAGAATAATATGGTGAAGTACAATTAAATTAAAACAAGTCTTCGGTGACATTACAGCCGGAACCCAACTAATAATACACAAGTACACTTCAACCTCAATGAGTTTCTATTACTCAGCATAATGACTACCAGGACAACCGCAACAACAACAACTACAACAATAATAGCAACAACATCAAGCTCTACGAGTCTCTATTATTCGAAGTCTACGAACTTAACAATAATTCATCAATTTTTTTTTATTCCAAAATCCTTAATCAAGCAAGCAACGAAGTATAACCTAACATCATTCGTAGGGACAATTATATATATTTCTCCCAATAAAAAGTCACGAAAATCATCGCTAACACATCCTACATGCTTTACTCTTCCAATTCAACTCATAAACACATAAAACATTATAGTTACTTACCTTCACCGCAAATCCACCACGAAATAAAGGGCTTATGGTGGAAATGCTCTTCTCGACGAGATCTACGCTTCTACGGAGTCTAATCGTCAAACTCACACTCGATTCAAGCCCGAATCAAGCTTTCTCTCTCTCAAAGCACCACTTTCTTTCTCTAAAACGTGGGAAAAGAGATGGGGTGGTGATTCCTCAATAGATCGGACAATCCTTTTGGTTAGAATCGTTCTCCTCATCGTCCTCTACGCTATGGCGAAGACGGATCGTCGATCCGACTTCAAACGCTCAAGATATCGAGATTTATCTCTCTACTCTCTCTCCTCTCTCTCTTCTTTAAAATCTGGTTTGGAGGAAGAAAGAATGAGGGGAAATGGGTTAGGTTATGTTACTAATACGATGGGTAAGTGTTTGGTCCAATCCCTGGCTTGTTTGAGCACTTTAAACCACTTAAAAATGTTAAAAACCGAGAAAGAACGAAAACCGGACGAGCAGAGTACCAATCTGTCCGACTTCGCATGGCCGCGTCAAGGAAATGCGCACGGCCGTGCCACTCTCGCACAGCCGTGCCAAGGAAAGGCACGCGGCCGTGTAAAACTTACTGGATTTTCTGGAATTTCTGTCCCCTATACGCATGGCCGTGCCAAGGGAAGGCACACGGCCGTACAACATCAACACGGTCCAGTCCCACATCTTTTTACTCTATTTCCTAGGTTTGATTACTTGACCACTCTTAGGTGTGATTATACAACACTTATAACACGTCGCAATGATATCATGAATCACATATTAAGGCATAATTAATCTAATAATTCTTATAAGTATGAAGCGGAATTATGAACTAAAGCATAATTCAACTAACATGTTACTACAACAAGTCTAACATGTAAATCACACATATTATAAGCAAATCACACGTAGGAGGATTTAGGGTGTTACACAGACCTCAACACAATATCCCACCACCTACTCTCCAGCTGTTGCTCATCTATAAGCGAAACCGATCAACTCAACAACTTATTAGTGTGATTTTACATCTTCAGAACTGGTCGTTTTATCCCATTCCAAACATACCTAGCTACGTGCGTATTGTACGTAACTAGTAGTGAACCATCAACCGGCCCACCTGGAAATTGGGCTTCTTCTTCAGGCAACGTGTCATCACCAGCTCCTTGATCATCGGCCCCTTCATTATCACCATTTTCTTCATCTTCATCATAACCGGCCCCCGAATAACCGGCCCCCTCAGACATTATCAGCCCCTGTATCCGTTCTGCTTCATCGAGTGGGTTGGGATTTTGTGCCCTCCTAGCAAAAGCCGTAACCCTCTGTATATATATCCTTCCTGCATTCATTCAAACCAAAGTAATGTAAGAACAATGAAATATTAATGAAAGGATAGCTATAATGTGAAAGAAAAGACAAGACATGCAGTATAAGTTGTAAGCTTGCATACATTCATCAAACAGTTGATCTGCAAGTTGATTGTAGTAGTACTTAAAAAAAAAAAAAGGGGGATTGTGCGGCACCCTCTGGCCGCACGATTTAAGGACTGTGCGGCACCCCTAGCCGCACGCCCTAAGGTATGTGCGGCAACCCTTAGCCGCACGCCCTAAGGTATGTGCGGCACCCCCTTACCGCACTCCCTAAGGTATGTGCGACACCCCTTGACCGCACACCCTAAGGTATGTGCGGTTGACCAGTGCCGCACATTCCTTAAGGCGTGCGGTAAGGGGGTGCCGCACACTCCAATCGCAGTTTCCTCCAAAAAAATTCAAAAAACATAAAAAAAAAAAAATGCAACAAAAATGCGTGTTTCAAGTCTAAGTAGAAGCTTGAGAAGAAAACTTAAAAAAAAAAAAAAACCATACTTTAAATGAAACACTTACTGAATGGTTCCATTTTTAACTTTGAAATCTTGGAGCTTGTAGTGGCTTGAATTTGTGTTAGGTCCAAGGTTGCTCAAGATAGGCTAGAAGGGGGGGTTGAATAGCCTATGTCCAATTTTTGAAATTGACTCAAAAATGTTACTTCACTTTAAGTTTTAAAAAGTTTTGCAGGCGGAAGTCTTGTGAAGTATAGGACAAGTTGGAATATCTGATCCTTACAAGACAAGATCGGCAGTTCTCTATAGATTTGAAATCTGGAAATTTAAAGCAACACAAGCAAATCACAATCACACAAGTTGACTACCTCATAAAATCTGTCATATGCGCTTCGCAGGGACTCTTTGGGATCCTTTTTGAAGGAGTCAAACTTCTGGATGCAGGTGTATAATTTGTTGTTCTTTGTCTCACCATCACCTTCCAGATATTCAAGGATGGCTTCCCACATCTCCTTGGCTGTGTCCAGATTGATAATTTGCTGATAAGTGCTTATATCCACACAGCTAGTAATAATGTTGATGGCCTTTCCATCCAGGGCATCATTCTTCCTGTCTTCATCGTCCCACTCTTCTTCTGGCTTTGGTACTTCAGGTTCAGCAGTTGGATCTACCGTGGCCAGTGTATTTGGCTTCATTGGAATTCTGGGTCCATCTGTGACACATTTCCACAAACGTTTATCAATTGAGTTCATATGTCTTTTCACTTTATCTTTCCAGATATCAAAGTGAACTTCATCCAAGACAGGACAATGGTTCACGTTTGAGGTTTCCAACATTTGGTGAGCAGCCATGATCTTTAAATCTCTCAAGAGGTTAATCTCGGAAAAACAAGTTTTCAAAGAGTTAAGCTCTGATACCAATTGTTAGGTCCAAGGTTGCTCAAGATAGGCTAGAAGGGGGGGTTGAATAGCCTATGTCCAATTTTTGAAATTGACTCAAAAATGTTACTTCACTTTAAGTTTTAAAAAGTTTTGCAGGCGGAAGTCTTGTGAAGTATAGGACAAGTTGGAATATCTGATCCTTACAGGACAAGATCGGCAGTTCTCTATAGATTTGAAATCTGGAAATTTAAAGCAACACAAGCAAATCACAATCACACAAGTAGACAGAGTATTTAATATGGTTCACACTTATGAATAAGTGCTACGTCCACAACCAAAGTGGTCAACTTTGGATTTGAAAATCGTGTACTAAGTTTTTCCACTAGATGTTTTACAAACTAAATCTCTAATGGATTGTGTACAAAAATTTTGTTGACCAAGTGTTTGTGTGGGAGAATTGATATCTATAAGATACAATTCTCGTGAGCTATGAAAGCTAGGTGTTGCAATCAATGAAGAGCCTTTATGGACTGATTGTCTAAGAGTGAAGCTCTTTAATGAATGATGTACAGATAAGACGTTTAAGCTTTTTAAGAACTTGAAGAAGATGGAAATTTTGTAGTTGAAGTTGTTGAAGAATTCTTGAAGCCCTTTGAATGCATCAATGAAGTCTCCTTTTATATGTAGGAGGAAGCTTGGAGCCGTTGGAGATCTTCTAATTTGAATTTTTAAGAGCAATTAATGCTCTAATCTGGTTGTTGATCTCTGATAGGCTGATCTGCAACTTGCAGTCTGTTTCCTGACGCTTTGCTAAAAATAGGCGGTCTGCGCTTGCAAGAGGAATGTCATTTTCTGAGTTTATGCCAAGAATGGAAACCTTCATTAAATAAGAGTTGCAGGTTAACGTTGCATAGCAATTAATGAAGTCTTCTAATTTGGGGCATATCTTCAGCAGATCTCTATCGGATGTTCTTGGATTTTCAACCATTGTTGATGAAGCTTGACAGATGTAAGCTTGTCCGATATCCAAGGAAAGGACTTGTTGATTCAAAATCTGCCTATAATGTAGAGGACGTCCGATGTCCTATAGGCTATTCTTCTTCAAGTCTCATATAAAGAGCAACCCTAAGCTTTTTAAGCTATGCCTAAGTTCAAGTTGCCACACTAACAGACACGCAGGTCCATTAGTCACCTTGTTCTTAGACTTAGGTTATGGATTCAAGCAAATCTAAACTAAGTACAACAATCTCCTCCTATTTGCTTGAGTCCATGACCTTAATGAAAACAATATCAGCTGACCAAGTTCAAGTCTAGTAATAACATGGTTGTTAGATTTATTATATTAAGTAAGCATGCCCTAGAAGAACTTTATAGAAGGGGTCAGTGTTTTCAAGAATTACAAAGTGTTTTAAAAGTATGAAATTTAAGCATAAGACATTTGTAATTTGACTAAATTTAAAGACATGCAAAATAGGCAGATTGGGCAATGTAAGACATGTCTTTAAACCAGTGGTTTAACTTTCATGCATTCTCATAATAAACAGTTCATAATAAAGCATGTAAATTTCAAAAACAGACATTCCTAATTAAACAGGAAGTTTAATTCACAAAGTTTTAATAGACAGATTTAAACAAGGAGTTTTAATAGTATCGACCAGTTCGAGATGAAGACCTGGAGGGAGCTTGACCTTTGCCCTTGCCTGTTGAAGATTGGTCATAGCCTCTAGATGTCCATCTTGATGTCCATTTTGAGTCAACCGCAGCCTTCAGTCTTGCAATTTCTTCCTTTGCTCTTGCTAGCTCCTCCTTAGTATCTGCCAATTCGGAGGAGAGATTTTCGTTTTTGTGCCTGACAAGTGTATATCTTTCGTGAAATTCAAGCAGCTGATCATTGTTTATTCTGCTTATCTCCTCCTTCATGGACGCAAGCGACTTGTCAATGAAAGCCAGACGCCGGTCAGTAGCGTGGCGCTCCTTGCGATAGAAAGCTAAGTGCCTCCCGGTAAGTCTGCGTGTCGTTCGCACTGAGGAGTGGACGGAGCGATTTGCAAGGCGTTGGGAATGGAGCACGTGCTTATAGCCAGTATCAATTAAGTCTATGATCTGCATCATTCCCTTGGAGAGATTTTCCCAGTTTTTCTTGAAAAGGGCAGAGTTAGCTGAGGAAGCTGCTGAGATATTGGAGGCTAAAGCAGATTAGCTGGCAGAGATGGACTTTAGGCAGGCTTCAAAGGCAGCCTTGGCACCTCTAGAAATGTCCATGACCTTAGTCAAGCAGTCAGCCTGGACAGTGGTGACTTTGAACTGCTCTGCTGACAGCTGATTGAGTGCCGAGGTCAGGTCCGCCGATACTTGATCAAAATTTCTCACAAAGTCATCGATCTCTGCAGCTCGGTAGAAGATCTGAGGGCTGGCCGAGGAAGAGGATGGGCCAGCTGAGGTAGAAGGATGGCTGGTGACGGGAGGAGGTTGGCTGGTGGCTTGGTCAGGGAAGGTGTCAGGACGACTGGTGGAGGAGTGAGAATCGCTGGAGGAGGATGGAAAAAGGCTGGTAGAGGAAATAGTAAGATGACTGGGAGCGGGAGCAGGTAGAAGGAGTAGGAGCGGCTGATGGACAGGGAAGATACGGGGGATAGGATAGTCTCTCTATGTAGATAACATAGGAGAAGGGATGAATGTAATAGGGTGGAGGAGAAAAGAAGAGAGATAGATAGAGGGAGGGAAGGAGATCGGAAGAGAATAGGAATAAGAGGATTAAATCCTAAAAGTGTGGTAACTACATCAATGAGATTGTAGGCCACAGGCTGAAGAAGAGGAGAAGGATGACAGATGAGGGTGAAAACTGGGGGTTTAGGCAGAGAGAGAAAGGGAGATATGTCTGATTTGGTTGGAAGGGGTAAGCCAAGATCCCTGTGAATGGCAACCCATTGGTTGAAGATCATGAGATCTTGAACCGCAGAGTTGTGAGAGAAGAATAGCTGGGACTAGGCAGGAGGAAGAGGTTCATAGAATGCACCCCATGTCAAGATAATTTCGCCTGCAGACATCGGCTGACAGCGAATTTTCTTGGGGTAGTCAAGAAGAGAAAGAATGGGGTCAGAATCGGCTGGGTTGGGTTTAGGTCTGCTATCTCTGAAGGACAGCAGATCCTGAACCTCAGGATGTAGGTGGCTATAGGGGTTGGATTTTTGGCGCTTGGGGGTAGGCATGTCAGAAGAGGGAGAGAGGGAGCATTTGGAAGATGGTATAGGAGAGATGGTACCTGGTGAGGCGGATGGCTCTTGGATGGAAGGAGGTGAGGATGTTGGTGAAGTGGAGGTAGTTATTGGTAGAGTTGGTGAGGGTGGAGGAGAAGAGGATTCAGCAGTCCCCGAGAAGTGCACGTGCTTTTTGGCACTCTTCTTGTAGCGTTTGCCGCGTTTGGAGTTTGTAGGAGTGGAAGACTGAGAAGCGGGTGGTGGAGAGGTGGTAGAGAGATCAGCCGGTGGAGAAACAGCCGAAGGAAGATCAACTAGTGTTGAAACTGCTGTTTGGGTATCAGCAGGGGTAGAGATGATTGGTGTGGAGGCAACAGTGGAAAGACCAAAGGATTCATCGGTTGGCTAGAGATTTTGTTTGGTGTTGGGTTTGGATAGGTCGGCTGGTTTGAAAGTTGAGGTGTCCTTCTCAACTTCAGCCTTGGTTCTAGGCTTGCGGATTTGTTTGAGTTTTTGAGTGAGGGTAGTAGAGTGTTTGGGTTTCTTGGAAGGAGACTCATCTGGCTCGTATGGGTCATGATCGAGCTTGCTGAGATCAAAGTTTTCTGGTAGGTCAGCCCCAATAGGTTTGGGCTCCTCCTCAGCAGGTAGTCCAGCAGAAGTGTAAGCAACCTTTCTTTTACCCTTGTTGATTTGGGTAGAGGTGTCACCGGTAGCAGTAGCAGCATCAGCAGCAGAATTGGTTGTCCTTTTGGACATATCATCCCTATAACGGGTGATGTTGTTGGCCGTGAAGACGTAGGTGTTAGACACTTTGATGAGATCGTCATTAATGACGGCTTCATCAATTTCCTCATAACTCCGGAGAATAACATTAATGACCCGTACGAAGGGTCTTCGCATGGAGGGGTTAGCTTAAACATCAGCAACACTCTGGGATAACATTGAGAAGATGATCTTCGCCCAGTTGAGTTGCTTGCGGAGGACCACAGCCTTGGTCCACATTAGCTGCTGGGATGTGAAGATGTCCCTCGCGCCATTCTTGAATAGTATGCTCTTGTCGAGCAGATGATTGATATGATAGGGGTTCTCAGGGAAGAGGTTTCTTGACATCTCAGAAAACCTCTCAGGTTGGGCAGACCCCCTCATCATTTCCAAAGCAGTTGCTGATTCTTCAATGGTCAAATCTAGCGTTCCTTCAATAGGTAGATTGAGCATCTCACCAACAGTCTTATAGTTTAGCTTGATATAATGGCCTCTGATGAAGCCCTTGATATAGCTTAGGTTGACCAGGTCATTGGCATTGGCAGGAGGAGGAGGCAGAATCATCCTTGTGTAAAATTCCTCTGCCAAGAAGTTGCTGTAGTGAGTATCGTTGAGTTGAAAGAGAGGAAGAAGCCCACATTCTTCCAAATCTTTTAGCAAAGCATCACCAGCAGGTGAACCAATGATAGAGTTCTTGTCAATAGTCATTCTCGGGTGGTAATATGTCCTAGGATGAACATGGATAGGTAGTTCAGCAGCCTTTCTAGCCCTTGATGGTCAAGCGAGGTGAAGATGAGGTGGTGGCTACAGCCTTGGAGGATTGAGTTTTTGCCTAAACAATCGGCAGATGTGAGAACAGTAGATAAACATGCAATCAACAGATATTTATTCAGAAACAAGTACTGTTCAGTTTTAAACCCAAAACATAAGCATATTATGAAGAATAGTAAGAACAGTTCATGAACTAGGTTTTTAAAGTGTGACAGATTTTGTCAATTTTTGAGCTAATAATGTGTTATAAATCGAAAACAAAGTATCATAGGAAATTTAAAAACACATTCACACCCAAACAAGCAAGGTTCAAACATTAATTGCAAAAGTCCGATATTCATCAATGGCGGACAGTTTAAAGATGCAAAATAGGTCAAAATTAGATCATAAAATCTGATTTACACGAGTTTGAAGGTGTAGAAACTCTTACCATTGATGATTCGAAGCTTAAAGAAGTAGATATTTTTGTGGTTTTGAGAGGATTTGAGCAGAATCGCAGATTCGAGTTTTGAGGGATTTTGAATTTTTGTAAATGGCGGTTCTAGAGAAATGTGAAAAGTCACTGTACCTTTTTCCCTTTTTATACCTCTGTCAGGTCAATTAACTGTATTTGATAGAGTTTCAAGTCCACATTTATGACATACAGAGTGACGGTTCACTTTATGTACTTAAGTCAGCCTATATATATTTTTTTTAAAAGACCGTCGACATGAAAGAAAGTACTTATTTAGTGTTTGAATCAGAGTTGCAATCGGCAGATATTTAAATAGGAAAATTATATATAGACAAATTTTAACTTAAAGAATTTGCAAGGAGGATTAAGGGTTGAGGTCAAGCATACCAAGCTCTCCTCTTAAATATGCAAACCTGGTTGAATCAAGTGGTTTTGTGAAGATCTCAGCTACCTGATTCTCTGTAGGTACATATTGCATGTTGATGTTACCTTTTTCAACATGGTCTTTTAAAAAGTGATATCTCACATCAATGTGCTTTGTCTTGGAGTGCATGACAGGATTTTGAGAAACTGAGATTGCTGACGTGTTGTCACACATTATAGGACAATCAGCAGACTTAATTTCATAGTCAACAAGTTGCTGTTTGATCCACAGAATTGTGAACAAGAATCGCCAGCCTATGTATTCACTTCGCTTGTTGAAGTAGAAAGAGGTTTGCTTCTTCCGCCCATAAGACAAGTCTATTACCTAAGAATTGACATGTCCCACTTGTGCTTTTCTGTCAACCTTACATGCAAAATCAGCATCAGAATAGCCTATAAGATTAAAAGATGAATCTCTAGGATACCAGATTCCCAGATTGGGAGTATCTATCAAATATCTGATGATTCTCTTGACTGCTTGTAGGTGAGATTCCTTTGGATCAGCTTGAAATCTAGCACAAACACAAACAGCAAACATAATATCAGGCCTACTGGCAGTTAAGTATAAAAGTGAACCAATCATGCCTCTATAAAGAGTCACGTCCACTTTCTTTCCCTTCTCATCTTTGTCAAGATGGCGGTTGTGGCCATGGGAGTCTTGAAGCTGTTTGCATTTTCAAGACCAAATTTCTTGATAACCTCCTTTGCATATTTGGCTTGATTGATGAAGATACCATTTGAACTTTGTTGAATTTGAAGACCAAGGAAAAAGTTGAGCTCTCCCATCATGCTCATCTCAAATTTACTCTGCATAAGCTTTTCAAATCTTTTGCAAAGATTTTCATTAGTAGAACTAAAAATGATATCATCAACATAAATTTGAACAAGTAAGGAATGACCTTTATGCTTCATAACGAAAAGAGTAGTTGCAAAGCCTTGAGATGTCAAGAACTTTGAAAGGGTCTCATACCAGGCTCTAGGAGCTTGTTTGAGTCCATAAAGGGCTTTCTTCAGCTTATAGACATCTTCTCTTCTTGAACAGTCTATGAAACCAGGTGGTTGCTCTACGTAGACTTCTTCTTGAAGTTCTCCGTTCAGAAATGCACTCTTAACATCCATTTGATAAACTTTGAAGTCCTTGTAAGATGCATAGGCCAAGAATAATCTGATAGCCTCTAATCTTGCAACAGGAGCAAATGTCTCATCATAATCAATACCCTCCTCCTGTCTATATCCTTGGGCTACCAGTCTTGCCTTATTTCTGGTGATGTTGCCATTTTCATCCATTTTATTTCTGAAGACCCACTTTGTACCAATGATAGCTTGTCCTTTTGGTCTAGGAACAAGTGACCAGACTTGGCATCTGTCAAATTGATTCAGCTCTTCTTGCATGGCTTCCACCCAGCTTGGATCTTCCAAAGCTTCATCTATCTTTTTTGGGTTCAATTTGGGATACAAATGCAGTAGAATACATGCACTCATTTCGTGAAGCTTGTCTAGTTTGAACACCAGTATTAAGATCTCCAATAATCTGAGTGATAGGATGATCTTTTACTTCTCTAACTTCTACAGGTTGAACTTGTCCTATGGTTGCATCGGCAGAGACTGGTTCTTGAGAAGTAGAAGTATCTGAAGCTTTATTTTCTGAGGGATAGGTTAATTCCAAGGTAGGTTGAAGAACTTCTGGTGTGGAAGGCAGAGTGGATTCTGGGTTTTCAGAGTTTTCATTTGATGGCTCATTTGAGGATTCTATCAAGTTGACTCTTGGAGGAACTCGTGAAGGAGTGGGATCTGCAGATCTAGAGCTTGATTGGTCTGTACCTGTCTCACACTCATCAGAATTATCAGTAACCTTAGGAGCCAAATGTGGCCCAATAAAATCAAATTCATCAAAGGAGACGTGCACAGATTCAACAACTTTAAGAGAAGTTTTATTGTAAACTCTGTAAGCTTTTGAAAATTTAGCATATCCCAGAAATATTCCTTCATCACTTTTGGATTCAAATTTACCTCTATGTTCTCTACCATTGTAAAGAACATAGCATTTGCATCCAAATATTTTAAAGAATCCTATGTTGGGTGCTCTGCCTCTCCATATTTCATATGGAGTTTTGTTATGAAATTTGTTTAGAAGGGACCTGTTTTGTGTGAAGCAAGCAGTATTTACGGCTTCTGCCCAGAAGTACATAGGCAGTTTGGCTTCAGCAATCATGGTCTTTCCTGCTTCAATGAGAGTTCTGTTTTTCCTTTCAGCAACTCCATTTTGTTGTGGTGTGCCTACTGCAGAGAAGTTGTGACCAATTCCATGATCATCGCAGTACTTGGCTACACCATTGTTCTTGAACTCTATTCCATTATCTGATCTGACATCAGATATGTCATCCAGCTTTTGAGTCTGTAGTCTTCTGAAGAGTTCAGTGATAATGTCATATGCTTCATCTTTGGAGGACATCATCTCCACCCAAGTAAATCTTGAGTAATCATCTACCACCATAAGTGTGTACTTGCTGCCACCAAGACCTGTAGTAGTGACAGGTCCAAACAAATCCATATGTAGAAGTTGCAGAGGTCTTGATGTTGAAAGGCAAGGCTTGCTTTTGAATGAAGACTTGTGCAGTTTGCTAGTTGACATGCTTTGCAAAGACTGTGTGGTTCATTCGATATTTTAGGCAAACCAACAACAAGATTATCTTTTGACAGCTTCTCCAAATATTTGAAGTTGATATGGCTAAGCCTTTTGTGCCATAACCAGCTGTTGTTGTTTGAAGATCTTGCGACTAAGCAGAGATTTGACTTTCTTCCAACAGCATTAAGATCAACAGCATAGACATTTCCTTTTCTAAATCCTGTCAGGATAGTTGAACATGTCTCATTGTCCTTTATGAGACAGTGACTTGAGGAGAACTGACAGGTTAGTCCTTTATCACAAAATTGTGATATGCTCAGCAGATTGTGCTTTAATCCTTCAACCAGAGAGACTTTGCTGATGGAGAGGTTTCCTCTCACTATGCTTCCATAACCTATTGTCTTTCCCTTCGAGTTGTCTCCAAAAACGACTGAGGGACCCTTTGCTTCAACAATATTTGAGAGAAGATTTGGATCACCAGTCATGTGCTTGGAGCAGCCACTGTCTAGATACCATAGATCTTTCTCTTCTTCGTTGACAGCCATGAAGCATTCCTGAAATATAGACATTTAAGAATATGGTCCCCTTTTATTTTTGGGTCCTCAAGGTTAGCAACCTTTTGGGATCCACACCTGATTAACCTTTGGAAGAGTAAATCCTCTGGATTTAGGTGTGAATCTCAGAAGGCATTCATGAATCTCATGACCATAGCCTTTGCAGAAAGAGCATTTGTGAAATCCTTGAACATGAGTAATGATTTCCTTTAGAGGCTTCTTATTGTCAGCAATCTTTGAAATGACCTTTGTGCTGATAACTAGCTTATAGGATTTAGGCTGATAATGCCTTTTCTTATTGATGTTAGGTTTACCATAGGTAGACCTTTTATCAAAAGATTTTGCATTTACAGGCAGAACTCTTTTAAGCTTTTTATCAGCAGTGTTCATTCCTTTCACCTTTTTATATGCAGTATTGGGATCAGCAGTCTTGCCTTTGACATATTTAATAGGCTTGAGTTGAGTAATTTTTGACTTGCCATTAGTCATCCCTGTTTTCTTAGGGTAAATATCAGCAGGTCTCTGTTGCTCAGACTCCCTATTAGCAGAGTCATTATTGGCATGTTGCTTACCCTTGGACTGGTCTTTTGCCTTCTTGGGATAAACAAAGGGAACTTTGTTTGAACCAAGTCCTTGCCTGTTATGAGGCTGCTGATAATAAGGAACTTTTTCAGCCAATTCTTCAGCAATCACTTCAGATGTCTCATCCTTTTGAGAACCAGAAGAATTTCCTACATTGAACTCACTTTGGAAACCAATACCAGTTTTGTCATCAAGAGATTTTTGGTTTGAAAGAATGGTATCGAAGTTTCCTTTAGAGTTATTCCAAGTGTTGACAACCTTTTGAAGGTCATCTTTCTCAGAATTTATCTTCTTGATATGTTCAAGTAGGAAATCTACTTTTTCAGTCAAAGCCTTGTTCTCTTTTTGTATTTTGATACTTTCAGCTTGTTGTCTATCAAGATCTTTGATCTTAGACATCAAGACTGATTTCTCAGAGGCAGCTAGTTCATGCTTTTTGGCTAGTTTCACATAGACAGCTTTGAATTTTGAAAATTCTTCCAGCATGTCTTTGTTTGCTTTGATGAGCTCTCCCTTTGAAGGTTCATTAAGCTCATCATCATCATCACTATCATCTTGTTGAAATGGTAGAGACCTTACTGAATCATGTGGTGACTCCCTGGCCATAAGGCATATATTTGCTTCTTCAGCAAAGTCACAGGAGTCATCTTCATCAGTGTCAGTGTCACACCATGTAGGCAGATTGCTTTCATCAATGTCCTCAGCTACCATCCCTTTTTGTTTTTGAAATTTGGACTCGGGACGTTTCTTATAAAATTCATATTTTGGTTTTGGACATTGAGAGGCAAAATGGCCGGGTTTCCTACAATTGAAACAGACAAGCTCATTTTCCTTTTGATAGTCTCCTGATTTATAAGGAGCAAAACTTTTAGATTGAGCAGCTGTTCTATGAGGAACGACAGTTTTATGAGAGGACTACCTATGTGATGATGAATGTGATGATGATTTGTTAAACCTTTTGAAACGTTGATATTTCTTTACAAACATAGCAAATGCTTTGTCAGAAAGAATTTCATCACCATCACTGGAAGATGTAGATGGGGTTTCATCAGGCGTTAAACATGAGGGTTCAGTAGACATGGCTGGTAGTGATAAGTTTTTGAAACTCTTTTCCATTTCTTGAGCTTGTTGGATTTCAAGCTCATAGACTGATAAACTAGCATATAAGTTTCTAAGAGTCAATTTGTTTAAATCTTTTGACTCTTTCATGGCGGTGATTTTAACATGCCATAAACTGCCTAGTGCATTTAGAAATCTCATGTTTATTTCTTTCTTTTCATACTTCTTTCCTAAGGAGTAGCAAGAGTTGACTACCTCATAGAATCTGTCATATGCGCTTCGCAGGGACTCTTTGGGATCCTTTTTGAAGGAGTCAAACTTCTGGATGCAGGTGTATAATTTGTTGTTCTTTGTCTCACCATCACCTTCCAGATATTCAAGGATGGCTTCCCACATCTCCTTGGCTTCATTGGAATTCTGGGTCCATCTGTGACACATTTCCACAAACGTTTATCAATTGAGTTCATATGTCTTTTCACTTTATCTTTCCAGATATCAAAGTGAACTTCATCCAAGACAGGACAATGGTTCACGTTTGAGGTTTCCAACATTTGGTGAGCAGCCATGATCTTTAAATCTCTCAAGAGGTTAATCTCGGAAAAACAAGTTTTCAAAGAGTTAAGCTCTGATACCAATTGTTAGGTCCAAGGTTGCTCAAGATAGGCTAGAAGGGGGTTGAATAGCCTATGTCCAATTTTTGAAATTGACTCAAAAATGTTACTTCACTTTAAGTTTTAAAAAGTTTTGCGGCGGAAGTCTTGTGAAGTATAGGACAAGTTGGAATATCGATCCTTACAGACAAGATCGGCAGCTTCTCTATAGATTTGAAATCTGGAAATTTAAAGCAACACAAGCAAATCACAATCACACAAGTAGACAGAGTATTTAATATGGTTCACACTTATGAATAAGTGCTACGTCCACAACCAAAGTGGTCAACTTTGGATTTGAAAATCGTGTACTAAGTTTTTCCACTAGATGTTTTACAAACTAAATCTCTAATGGATTGTGTAAAAAAATTTTGTTGACCAAGTGTTTGTGTGGGAAAATTGATATCTATAAGATACAATTCTCGTGAGCTATGAAAGCTAGGTGTTGCAATCAATGAAGAGCCTTTATGGACTGATTGTCTAAGAGTGAAGCTCTTCAATGAATGATGTACAGATAAGACGTTTAAGCTTTATAAGAACTTGAAGAAGATGGAAATTTTGTAGTTGAAGTTGTTGAAGAATTCAGAAGCTCTTTGAATGCATCAATGAAGTCTCCTTTTATATGTAGGAGGAAGCTTGGAGCCGTTGGAGATCTTCTAATTTGAATTTTTAAGAGCAATTAATGCTCTAATCTGGTTGTTGATCTCTGATAGGCTGATCTGCAACTTGCAGTCTGTTTCCTGACGCTTTGCTAAAAATAGGCGGTCTGCGCTTGCAGGAGGAATGTCCTTTTCTGAGTTTATGCCAAGAATGGAAACCTTCATTAAATAAGAGTTGCAGGTTAACGTTGCATAGCAATTAATGAAGTCTTCTAATTTGGGGCATATCTTCAGCAGATCTCTATCGGATGTTCTTGGATTTTCAACCATTGTTGATGAAGCTTGACAGATGTAAGCTTGTCCGATATCCAAGGAAAGGACTTGTTGATTCAAAATCTGCCTATAATGTAGAGGACGTCCGATGTCCTATAGGCTATTCTTCTTCAAGTCTCATATAAAGAGCAACCCTAAGCTTTTCAAGCTATGCCTAAGTTCAAGTTGCCACACTAACAGACACGCAGGTCCATTAGTCACCTTGTTCTTAGACTTAGGTTATGGATTCAAGCAAATCTAAACTAAGTACAACAATTTGTGCAATTAAGAAGCTAAGAAGTAGATGAAGCTTCAAAGCAAATGGAGAAAAGTGGAGAGGATAGAGAGCAGATGACACAGAGAGAAATTGAGCGATAAAAATTTTGGGAGGGAGATGGGTTGGGTAGATGGTGTTTTAGGTGGGTGAGAATTGGGAGCTGAACTTAGTAGATTAGATTGGTAGGGGTTTATTGTTAAAGGGTAAAATAGAAAAATAAATAGGGGTATACTTAGTAATATAAGTGGTATAATATTTAAAGGGTGGGTGAACTAAGTAAATAGGTATAGTGAACAATTTTAGGAGTGTGAATAGCAACTCTCTTAAATAATGAATCATAAGCAATCCTATTCAGTTCAACAATAGCAGTTGTAACATTGAAAATGACAAGGAAAGTGAAGGAGAAAGGCCATGTAGTCAGTTCTTCAAGTACTACTGTTAGAGTTGTCGTTATGGTTTTTGTTGCGTTAACTGCAGAGGCTCTGGGCGGGTGTTCTCCTTACCTCAAATTAGGGTTGGCGGGTAGACACGCTCATTCGGTTTTTTAAACCGGAACCGAACCGGCTAGAAACCGTCCAAACCGTGAACCGTCCAAACCGTGAACCGTCGGTTTCGGTTTCGGTTCCGGTTTGCGTCTTTTAGGAACCGTGAACCGTCGGTTCTGAACCGCCGGTTCCAATGGTTCCAAACCGCCGAATTCAAACCGTTTGGAACCGCCGATTTAGAACCGTTTAAAACTTCCGATTTAGAACTGTTTGGAACCGTCGGTTCCGAACTGCTAAAAACCGATTAAATTTGAATTTTGAAAATTTTAAATTTTGAAAATTTTGAATTTTGAAAAATATTTTCCGGTTGAGGGGGCGTGCTAACAAAAGACTACAGCTACCTAGACTAAAAAAAAAAAAAAAAAGACTACCTAAGGCTAAGACTATTGTCTGATTGATTATTGACTAAAGCCTACAAGTACAACTGTACAAGGCTGCAATCCTATTCCTGCTGTCCTCCAATGCTACCAAGTACCAGCAACTAGCCTACTCCTCCCTCTCTTCAGACTTTAATTTCTTCCGTTAAGAGTGAACAGAATGACTAAAGAAATCTTTTTTTTTTTACTGGTCGTCGACTCGTCGTTACTATAAATATCACCTGTCTTTTATTTTTTTCATACACAATCGTCTACTACATCTCCCAACTCTCATACTCACATACTCTCAGTTCTCACACACTCAATTCTCACACTCTCATTTCTCAAATACTCTCATTCTCTCAATCTTCTACTTACTATATTTATAATTTATATAAATTATATTTACATACTACATTACTACTTAGTACTTACTTACTATAAAATATATATTTATTTTTCTAAACAATAAATTATACTTACATTTATAATTTATATTAGTATACTTACTAGTTACTACACTTATAATTTATATTAGTATACTTACTAAATTTTACTTATTTATATTAGTATACTTACTATATTTATATTAGTATACTTACTATATTTATAATTTATAACTTATAATTTTATTTATTTAGTTATTCTACAAATTTTTATTTAATTTTCTAAAATATAAATTATACATACATTTTTCTAATTTATATTTTTAGTTATTCTACAAAAAGGTCTATACAAAAAATGGACTCTTCTTCTCAACGATCCAACAAGGGCAAGGGTAAAGCAATTTCACAAGCACGACAAACACAACGATTTCCACTTCCACCTTCTCCACAAGTTCCACAAGTTCGACAACAAAATATTCCTGTTTTTGACACTAATGACAGTATATGGCAACATTTGAATAACGCACCACTGAATACTATGGAATTGGAAATGAGCGAAGACGAAGGCGAAGCAGCGGAGGTAGGATTTCCTCCCACGGGTCCAACCATCACGGCCGAAGAACAAGCTCAAACTCAAGAGAGTCAAAGCCAAAGTCAAAGTCAAAGTACGAGAGGAGGTCGAGGTCGAGGTCGATGACAATCCGCTTAAGCACCAAGATCCGATATTTTTACTATTCATTTTTCGAAAGAGTCGATTGGTGAAAGAAACTACAAAGTGACTTGTAAATATTGTAATCACGAATACAGCTATACTCAAGGAGGTGGATACGGGACGTTCACCATACACTTGATGAACAAGCATCCCGACAAATATGAAAACGATCAATCTCAAACACAACTAGCGGGATTTACGGGATCATCACAAGGTGGAGGTACGTCTTCTAACTTATTTAGATTTAATGAAAATACATATAGAAAATATTTAGCAAAACTTGTTAGTGTTAAAGGACTTCCTTTTAGTTTTGCAAATGATCATTTTTATCAAGATTTCGCACAACTCGGTTTAAATCCCGCCGCCAAAAAAGTATCACGCTCTACACTTACTCGTGATATTACAAATGTAGTCGGCGAATATAAAATAATTTTAATTGAATTATTTGGTTGTTTACAAAATAAAGTTTCAATATGTGCCGATATTTGGGGTGATCATTGGCAAAGGCATCATTATATGGGAATTAGATGTCATTGGATTGATAATACATGGACAATGCAAAAACGATTAATTGCATATAGAGAGTTTGATAGTGAGCATAACGCTGCCAATATTTGTCATAAAATTCATACTATATTAAACGAATATGGTTTAGTTCAACAAATTTTTTCAATATCATTTGACAATGCTAGTTCTAATACTGCTAGTTTACCATCACTCATTAAACTTTGTCAACCATCAATTGGTGGTAAATTTTTTCATATTAGATATATATGTCATATTTTAAATTTGTGTGTGCAAGATGGTTTAAGTGCTTTACATGGTGTTGGTCCAATTAGGGATGCTATTTTATATTTGGCTAGACATACAAGTGTAACAAAAAAATGGATTAAATATTGTAAAAATAATAATATTAAAGCTAAAAGATTTTCGTTAGATGTTTCAAACCGGTGGAATTCCACCTATAAAATGTTACACGATTCGTACGAATATAGGAACCATTGTGCCTATTTTTTACAACAATTGGATATGGTACTAATTTGTTTCCTTATCAATGGGATACTTGTACAAATTTATGTCAAATTTTAAAAACTTTTAAAGATGTCACCGAACAATTATCTGGTACATATTATCCTACTTCTATATTAGTTTTAGATCATTGTGTTAATATTGCTCAGTTATTCAATTTTTTTTCTTCGTGTCCAATATTAGGTGGATGTATTGGTAGTATGAAAGAAAAATGGTTAAAATATTTTTTAAAAATTCCAACTATATTTTTAGTTGCTAAGTTATTTGATCCTAGAGTAAGAATGGATGGCTTAGAAGAATTTGTTAAATATTATTATGAAAATTTATTTCCCAATGACGGTGATTTTGATAGAGAAGTTCCTAACCCGAGTGTAGTTATAGCCAATGCTAAACAAAATTTATTTGATATTTATAAAGAATATAAAACAATTCATAGTGATAGAGATACTAGTAGTGGGGATTTAGGTACAAGTACAACTAGTGGCGGTAGTGTTGAACCAATTTGTGGGTGGGTACAAAAATTTTATGATGCAAGATCAACAAAACGTGCAAGAGGAGGTTCCGATTCTTATATTGAACTTGAAACATATTATACCACTAATTTTGAGTGTACAAATTCTTTTGATATTTTAAAGTGGTGGTCGAGAAGGGCTACAAATTTTCCTATTGTATCTATGATTGCTAAGGAGATCCTAGCGGTTCCCGCCTCAACCGTCTCTGTTGAACAAGCATTTAGTGTTGGAGGGAATATGTTAGATGTAAGAAGGTCAAATTTAACCGTTGGAAATTTAGAGAATCAAAATTTGCTTGGTGATTGGGTCAAGGCTGAAAAGAGAGAACAAGAAACCAAATTTAGTTCCGAAGAGGATGAGGAAGATGATACGGAAACGATCGGGAGCGATTGAGCTACGCCGCTCCTTGAGGTAAGTTAATTGTAAATTGTATATTAGAATTTAGAATTTAGAAATTTATTATACATTTGAATTTTGAGGTAAGCCTCCTTTGTCCTCCTTTATAATAAGGCAAGGCTGGTTGTCCCCCTCCTCATAATTTTTTATTATTATTAATAAAATTGGTCAGGGTACTGCCCCTGTTATTTATTTATTTGTTATATTTTGAGTTCCTAAATTTTTATTGTAAATTTTTTAAGTTCTTAAATTTTTTTGTAATCATTACAAAACTATTGTTGAATTTAAGAAAAACGATTTTATTTTGCAAAAGTTTTTCTCAAATCTAAATTCAATATTACAAACTCTATTTTTTCAAGACTATTGCAAAGATTAAAAATATTAAGTCCTTAATTCTTAAATTGTAAAAATTTTAACACTTTATAATACTTAATTCTTAAATTTTAAATTGTATTTGTAATTTTTCATAACTAAAGTTCTTACAATTTCTAATTTATAACTTTTGATAACTAAAGTTCTTAAAGTCTTTACAATTTATAACTCTTGCAAAAATTTAAAAATATATATAACAGTTTTTTAAAAAATAAAAAATTAAAAAAAAAATTTAAAAATTAAAAAAACAAAACCTGAAAACCGAAACCGGAACCGGCGAATTGGAACCAGAACCGGAACCGGAACTCCACAGTTCGATTTCGGTTTGCCTTATCACGGTTTGTGGAACCGTCGGTTCGAAACCGGAACCAGAACCGAAACCGTTTTGGGCATGTCCATAATGGCGGGCTCTCTCTGTTAAAGATGAAAACAATTGCTTTTCCTGGTAAAGGTACTAATTTTCTCCCTCCAAATCCATCAATGTTGTTTTTCTTCTTCTTAGGCAGATCTAATCATGGCAGCCATGTTGTCTCTTCTTCTAGGTCTTATTCTAATTGTAAGAGCTCAAACCCCAAATCATTTCCCCCAAATCCCAGATCACTATCTGGGTTTATTAAAACTAGTGATAACCTCAATGATGCTCTTGTTTTGTTTAATCGAATGGTCAGAATGCAACCTCGGCCTTCTGTTATGCAATTTACTCAACTACTTGGTGTTATTGTCAAGATGAAACATTATTCTCGTGCAATTACTTTGTTCAAGCTAATGGGTTTGTTGGGTATGGAGACTAATGAATCTACCTTTACCATAGCTATTAACTGTTGTTTTCGGTTAAATCGAATCGATTTGGGTTACGCTATTTTGGGCAGCCTCTTCAAGAGTGGTTTTCAACCAGATGTGACTACATTCAACACCCTGTTGAATGGACTCATTCTAGGAGATAGGCTTTCCGAGGCTGAGATGTTATTCCATAAGCTGATCCGAGAAAATATCTGTAAACCTGATGAATTCGCCTATGGGACCATGATTAATGGGTTGTGCAAAATTGGTAATACTAGCACTGCCCTTGCCTGCTCAAACTAATGGATGAACAAGGATGTTGTAAACCTGGCGCGGCTATGTATAACACAATCATTGATAGTTTGTGCAAAGACAAGAGGATAGATGATGCTCTAAACTTAATGTCAGACATGGTTAAGGTAGACATTTGGCCAGATGTCATTACCTATAACTGTTTGATTCAAGGCCTTTGTAATTTTTGTCGTTGGGAAGATGTCACTGGAATGATAAAAAAAATGGTTAACAAAAAATATACCCATGTGTAGTTACCTTCAATATATTAGTGTATGCGTTTTGCAAGGAAGGGAGGGTAGAAGATGCGGAGGATATTTTACATGTAATGATAGGAAGAGGTGAGGATCCAGACGTGGTCACATACAATTCATTGATCTATGGATATTGTTTTTGGGGGCAAACCAATGAAGCAAGGAAAGTTCTCGGTCGCATGATGGATAAGGGCCTTCCGCCCAACATAGTAAGCTATAATAGTTTAATCAATGGGTATTGCAAAAAGATGAAGATGGATGAAGCCATGGCTCTCTTTCGAGATGTCGCTCATAAGGGGTTAAAACCCCATGTTGTCACCTGCAGCACTCTGTTAGAAGGGCTGTTTCGTTCGGGCAAATGTGCAGCTGCTCGAGATCTACTGCTTGAGATGCATGCTCTAGGCGTGACTCCAAATCTTTGCACTTGGTGTATCTTGTTGGATAGGCTATGCAAAAACCAACAAATTTCTGAGGCATTGTCTTTGTTTCGAGTTATGGAAACCAGAGGGAATTCTGGGTCAAATTCTGATGTTGTAGCTTATAACATCCTCATTGATGCTACCATGAAGAGTGGGAAGCTTGATACAGCCAATGAGCTTTTCAGCAATCTTCTTTCCAAAGGTTGCTACCCAATGTTAAGACATATACTGCAATGATAAATGGCCTTTTGTCATCACGGCCTATTGGAGAAAGCAAAAGAATTGTTTGTGAAAATGGAAGAGCATGGTTGCTTGCCAAATAGTGTCACTTATAATGTTCTTCTTCAAGGATTCCTTAAGAGGAAAGATTGTGACGAGGCAGGGCTACTTCTCGAGGAAATGGATAGAGGGTTCTCTCCTGATTCTTCTACTTTTTCCTTGTTACTGGATGTGCTCCCAGCCGAAGGACAAAATTGTACCTTACTTAATATTATGCAGAAGTTTCAATCAAAGGATAAAATTGATCCCAATTCCAACGACTAATATAGCTTTCTACAATGTATAAAGCTATATGTAATCAAATATTGAATTCTCCGAATGATTAGTATTATTATTATTATTATCAAGAAAGTATTTCTGGCAAGCTCATTTTGTTGATAAAAACCATTGAATTCAAATTATGGTAAATTAGTTCCTGGGTATAAACTCAACACACAGAGCTACGAAGGCAAAATAATCATATATAGAGACTAAAGAAGAATTCATTCAAACACTACAAGTATTATAGCAAGACTGATCCTGTATGGTTGCCAGTAAAGAATTTTTTTATGAAGAATGATAAGCTATGTTTGAAAGCTTAGAATCCTCTTGTGGTTGTTGTAATAGTTTTCTGTGAATTGTAAGCGAAATTCGATATAGTCGAACTTCATCCAAAGTTGGAAGGAAGAAGAAAGTGAATGTAGGAAGGCCTGTAGAAGAAGCCTTTGAACATTCTAAATCACTCTCTAGATTTCATCAACTATGTTTTAACTCTCAACCCCATTAATAGATCTCTAACAGCTTTATAAACTACTTGACTCTTTCTAGTGTGTGTGTGTGTGTTTGCAAAAGTTAACAAAGTTGACTTATAGGTCATTTTAATAGTTCATGTATATGAATGCCCTCAATGACCTAGTATTGCAAGTGCAAAGAACACTTCTCTTGATTGCCATTTTCATGTATGTGTGTGTGGCTTGACTTGGACACCTTGTATGTGTCAAGAATTAAGATTGACAAATCTTTTTTCCAAACACAATTAATTAAGGTAGCAAAACCTTTTGGAAAGCATTTTGTTCTTTTATTCCACTGCAAAACTCCTAGTTTGCTCAAATGGTTTAGGTAGTCTAAGTCCAAAAATAGTCTAGTATTGTGTTTATCTGAATGGAAGTTCTAAAATTTAACTTTCCACAGATTTTTATAAGACTGTTTCCCCCCTTCCCCCTCCTAAGATTAATGTTCAAATGTGATGACAGTGTTTTAGGGGATCAAGAACCACTGTGTGTAAATTTACCAGTGGAGTGTGTGGATAATAGTAGTGATTTTTCTTTAGCTAATACTCCCTCCGTTTCAGACAAAGAGTCCACTATTTTAATTTTAGATGTTTCACTTAAAAAGTCGACTTTCAAAAATTATGGTTACAATTTTCATAAACTTTCATCTTTACCCTTCACTTGTGTTGTAAGCATCTTTGGTTGTACTCAAATATTTTTGTAATTATGACCAACTCTAATGGCATTAATATATCTCTTACCTATTAGACTTTTCAAACGTGGACACTTTGACATATTCACTAAAGGTGGTGGGGTTATTAGATCTTCTTTCTCTTTATCACACCACTGCTCCCCAGCTGATGTACCAGACAAGTTCCTGATGGTTTTTTTTTTTTTGGGGGGTGCAACAAGAATGGGAAAGAAAGTTGCACAATGTTTCTTCAGTAGAGGAAGAGGCGTATCGCCAGTCAGGGAGGAGGGCGAGAAGACGACCAAGGAGTACGTCACGACATTCAAAATAAGGATAACAATGGCACTATTTATGAATACAATGGGCTGTTCATTATTTGATATACAGTAGTATAACTGCTTTTAATGACAGTTAACAAATTAAATTTGAGTTAGTATGTCTGCTTAACTATCTATCGTTTCATCTCCTCAACATGTTGTATGCCGGTAGATCTTCCACACACGATATATCTTCAAGTGCAAGCTCACGCTCTAGTTGGGTTTTCGTAGACTTCAAAACTTCCTGGTAAACATGGAGTTCGAAAGTCCTAGGTCAGACAAGATCTGCGTGCAATTTTTGCTGTTTCCAGCACCTATAACAAATTTGGTATTCAATATGTAAAGAAAAACAGCTATGGGGGATGCTCACATTAAACTCCATGTATGAAGCACGCATTGCAAGCCACTGAGCATCCATCATTTTGAATGCTACGCAGTAAAGGTTGTCAAAAGCCATTTCATCTTCACTCAGAAATTCTATGAAACGGACTCCCGACAGAGATGTTGGCTTCCCTGGAAGAACAATGCCATACAACATAAAATTACAACTACAGAAATTAAAATTTGCAATTTTCCAGCTAGATATGTCAGGGATACAGATATTATGGTATGGCTGTAGTAGCAATAACTAGAAAAAAATTAAATTAAAGATCCCTAATATTGGGTCGAGCCACCAAGTGACTGTCAATAATGCAGATAGTTTCTGTTGTAGCTCTAACATAAGCACCGGTAACAATGCAAGTGTTTAAAACTTCTACTGTGCTTTTTCCTACATAGTCATACTCCTCCATTCCTAAAAAGAGCCTTGTTTGACTCAGCACACATTAAAAAAAAAAAACTAATTGACTCATTATAAATATTAGTACATATTGTATTTTCAAAGATGCTATGTGAGAGTGGGACCCATTAGTTAAAGTAGCAAGCAAATTAAGGATAAAATGGTAAAAGTACACCCCAAAAAGAAAAGATTAAAAAGTGGTCATTTTTTTTCAAACGGCCTGAAAAGGAACAATACACACTTTTCTAGGAATGGAGGGAGTAACATTTATGTGAAAGGTACTAACTAAGACATAATGAGCATTACCCAAAAGACACCATGAATTATTTAGTAATTTAGACAATGACAACATATCTTAATGAAGAGTTCATGTTTCAGAGTTTCAATTAATAGCTTGCGCCAAGAGAATAGTCTATCAGTGAATACACCTTAAACTTCCATACCTGATTGAATATCCAACATTTGCACCAACATGAAAGAAATATTGATGCCGGCTACAGCAAAAGGATACTCCCATTGGGCTCTTTTTCCATCACTTTTGTGCAACAGGTTTTGGAAGGCTTCCTGTTAAGGGAACAGAAAGTGTTAATGAAATAAATAGAAACAATAATAATAATAATAATAATAATAATAATTTAATGAATTACTTAAAATTCTGGTCTCAACTCTCAAATCATATTTCCAGAATTCAGTTTCTTAAAAGTAAACATTGGCCAATTTCTGTTTTCCAGAATGTCACACAGGTTGAATGCCCCCAGCAATGTCCACTTGTTCTAAACCTGAGCAGGTTCAGGAATTGGGTGGCCAAGATCCACTTTGATAGGAAGGGAGATTCTTCACGGAATAGAAGATATAGATAGATTGAGGCAAAGCGATCGAATTCCGATGGAGCACATCCTTTTGAGGGAGGATTCGAGCTGGCATAAGATATTTAGAGTAAGCTTTATCATAGGATGGCTACGGGGAAGAGAAGGGTGGCAGCGAGACAATGCCAAACCTAGCGGTGGGCGCTAGGATTGGGCCAACACATAAGAGCTGTCGCTAAAATTTACCCCTTGTTCATTTCATGTATGAAGCGAATTACAAGCTTAATCGTCTAAAAGAGACTCTTTAGGTGGAATGTTCTGAAAAGGAACGATGGTTGGGCCTTGGGGATGAAGCTGCAGGTCCCGACTGATACTGTATGGCTTTTTTTGAGGAAGGTTGGGGTGCTGAGGGGGATCTCATGAGGATTTCCTCGGAGTTCCAAGGGAAAGGCATTGTAAGGAAGAGTATTCATTCGACCTAGATACACTTGGTCCCTAAGATTAATCTAGCAAGTGTGGGATAGTAGGGATTATAAGAGCAGTCACAGTCATGGCCTCAGTATACTACTTTTACAGGATATAGGGTTTTGTCTTGGCCCATGTCTTATCTAGGTGTTCCTTTGAGGGCAATCCGAGAGTGGTAGGGTTTCTGAACACCGTGATAAAGAGAGTGGCTAGATGTCTTGATGGATAGAAGAGGGTTTTCTTTTCCCTCAGTCGCATGATTTCCCTTATCTTATAAGAGTGTGTTTATCTAGTATACCTCTCTATTTCTTTTCACTCTTTTGGATCCCTGTTAGTGTTGCCGATTGTAACCAAAGAAAAAGTTAGTGTTGCCGATAGTACTGACAAAATTGTGATGATTTCTCGTGGGAAGGAGTGGATGAGGTTGAGAGATATCATTTGGTTGCATGGGATACAGTGTGTATCCCTAAGGAAGAGGGTGGTTTGGCTCTTGAAATCTGTTATGTAGGAACGTCTTTCTTGTTGGTAAATGGCTTGGGCATTTTCCCTTGAACCACAGCCTGTACAGCATAAAAGTAATGAAGGGTAAGTTTGTCATGCATTATAATAGGTCCAACACTCTTATTGCGAGTAGGGTTACTACTGAGCACAATGAAGCCAAATTGCTTCTCGTTTTACTGACTAAAAATCAAGAAAAGTTCAAAATAATACATTACCTCATGCCTGAATGTAACAGAATTTCGTTTTTATTCTACTATTTCCTTACTTAGAACTCTTCTACAATGGTTACTTGTGAGGGGAAGGAAACACAATATATACATTGCAATGAGGAATAAGAAAAATAGAAGAAAAAGGAAAGAAAACGAACAGGGTACGTCTTTGCAAAGAATATAAGATTTTCTAGCGATATGAATCCTCCGCCCCTGCAAATACCATTCAAAAATAATAACGGTATCAGTTCACCAAAAAGTAAAAAAGAAATAACAAAGGCGCATCTACACTTGCTCTTAGCAAGATTACCTGAAATCTGTAGAAGGATCAGATCCTTGCCAACCCATCTCTTTCCAGAGCTCTGATTTAAGAGAAGGGAGCTCCCTATCTGGATAAGCTAACATCCATAATTGCATAAGTGCATCCTGCTACCCAAAATTAAGTTAAAACTACAATCTGCAAAAAGCATTTATAGAGTCCCTTTGTCATCCAACTAGTTATCATATATGCCTTTTGAGAGGTGGTTACAGCAAAGAATAATACCAGCATAGTAGACACACATAGAGCTTTGACCAAGGAAAAAAAAAACACCTCAGAATGTCGATCACTTTATGAAATACAATACAGTGATAACAGTAATATCGGCCTCTCGAGCAAGCTATTGAGATTATTACCATCCTTCTGGAGCACTCATGAAACAGAAACCACTCCCATCAGGCATTTAGACAGGCAAGTCAGTAATAACCTTATGATGCAGGATAGCAGAATATAAGGTTCCAGAAGGCTGATTTCTGAGGGATTGAATGGCCAAATGTTGGTAAAAATTGGGACTTGCAATGTAGGACAATGTACAGAAACTAGTCATGCATTCGCACTCGGAGAAGGTGATGGGAAAGAAAGAAGAAACAGGAGAAGAATGCTTACCCTCGCAAAGGATCAGCCATGCCCAACACAATCACAAATGCACCATATCTCAAAAATATTGAGCTCTCTCTAATTAAGAGATATCATCAATATTTATAAGACAAAGAAATACTAACTCTACTAGGACTAGGACTACTAAAGCAAATACCACCTAATAACATAATTAAGATAGGAATAGGATAACCCTAACATAATTCAACTTACCCAAGCACTAATAATGCCCAAAATAACAATACAATATCTCTACACAACAATACAAAATTGAAATCAATAATTTAATTCCAATCCCATTAGTCGTGTGCTTTCGTCCTGCATCATTTTCCTGATACTTCAAAAACTCGATCTCAAGCTTTGACATATCACAAGTACAAGAAGCCATGAAATCATTGAACAAAGATTGGGATTCAGTATCAAGAGTGTAACTTTGGGAAGAAGATGAATGTCGAAGACGTTTTGAACAAAGTTGTGGCTCAAAGATACTATGTGGAAACGTGAGATCAATGTGCTCATGAACATAATCTTTTGTGTTTTGATCTGTTTCTTGCGTTTTCTAGTCTTTAGTTTCGAATTGACTTGCAACAACGTGGTGCTCTTTAATGATTTTATCCCTATTTGGATTCATTCTACTCTTGCTTCCCTTGCTCAGGCTACTACTTCCTTTGCAATAGAAGCTTCCATTGTTGCTGGCTTTTGCAGGAGTTATTCACAAAAGTTTTGGTTGTTTGTGGAGGCCTTCATAAATTAATCAATATGTGTTTTCTTCCTTGAAGTAATGAGCATCATAATCATCAATACAAGGGTGACCAAGTACTCTGTGAGCAACATGATAGGGCCTACACCTCTTGAAGACTGTAAGAACACTATTGTCAATTCCATCTTAACTGATATGGAAACTGAAGTGGCTCGAACATAATATTAAGATGAGCAATAGCACGAGGAGTGAAAATGTGCCTAGCACACTCCCTATTGACAATATTAATTAATACCTTATTCCCACATTTTTGGAAAGTGTGGAAAGGACTCTCAAGCCTCAAAGCATCTTGTTTCAATAGCTTTGGTACAAGGTTCTTCTTTATCATTGAAAATCCAAGGCCAAACTCTATGAAGATGTTTTTTTTTCTTTTCTTTTCTTTTTCAGTGAGAGCACGCTTAATCTTCCCTGGTAGAAAAACTCATAAAGGATGCTGTAAAATTTCTGGAAGTTTTTTATTTTTTTTCGCAACAAATTTGGCTCTAGAAGATCGATTCAGAGTCAGACGCAGACTGAGGAGCTCCTCACATTAAACCTTGAGATGAGAGTCCGCTCTCGTAAACATATTGATTGATGGTTCAATGACAATGCTTTCCGCCCGCCGGGCCCCCCGGGCGGCGTCCCCTTGGCATATTGATAAATCCACAGTTCAGCAAGGCCTTTAATGAAGAGAGAAAACAAACGTCAAACGTCTGAACATCGCACACTGCGATGGCGCCCTCCAATTGGCCTTTCTGCACAAACACTCATAAGGGTGCCACGTGTCAGCATAGTGGTGGGGAGAACCAACTGCAGTTCCCCCAAGGCCTAGCAACGCTACAAGTGTCAAGGTAAGTGGATCATGTAGCTGAGCTCCGCATTCCAGCCATCAATCCACGACTTCCTAGTGATCCCAAATGCAGGTTGAGGACCATGCGCAGAGGGATGCATTGGATTCCCAGCATGTTTCTGAAGTGCCTTGGCCTTGTCCTTCCAAGGAACTTGCGGTTAGCTAGGCGCGGGGAGATTTCGCGAGCAAGACTGTGTGTGGCATAAGCCGCACACGCGTCGCATGCAGTTTGAGTGGCACGTGCTGGCCACGTGCATCTTTGCGATAGGTATCTATCCTATACACCCAAATAGTTCAATCACTAATGGGAGACAAAGTACAATAGTGGAGATAGAAAAATAAAAAGTGTTATAGTAAAAATAGAGAAACAAAAGTATGATGGTGGAAATAGGAAATAGAAAAGTATGTAGTGGTGAGATTGATATAAAATTAGAATGGTTGTAAAGGCAATTAGCTCTAATTAAAACAGTATATCACAACAACAGTCAATCTCTAAAAATAATCATTATGGCACACTGAAGCCTTAAACAAGACAACACCCCCCCCCCGGTTCGGATGTATCGTGTTAATTTCTATTTTCTTGAGAATGATGTAAGCACATTCAAAAATATATTGCAAAGCAACTTAAGAACATAAATAAGTACTGCAAGAAAAGAATTGAACACTGCAGAAAATATTCAAAGTGCAAGAAAAAGTGTCATATAGAATAATAATTACTTATAGAAGACATACTTGATGCTCCAAACGAGAACCATCAAAGGGGACCTCCAGTCTGCGCTGTAAAATTCTGAGTCTTGCTTCCTAGCAAGAGAAAAATATGCAGTAGAATTCTGAGTCTTGCTTCCTAGCAACAGAAAAATATGCAGAACTAAGAAAGAACATCAAGTAACATTACAAGCATAGCATTCTTAATGAGTGCATATAATTTTTATAAATTGGAATTACAAACAATAATTAGATACCAAAAAAAAATAATACTCCCTCCGTTCCTAAATTATTGTCCTGTCAACTTTTTTCTGTTTTTCAAATGAAAATTTGACGTATATCTTTTGATTTTTCCAAAATCATAAAACACGTAATTTCTAGTACCAAAAAAGTATACGAATTACATGTTTTATGATTTTGAGAAAAATAAAAAATATACGGCAAAATTTTTTATTTGAATAACAGTCAAACAGGACAATAATTTTGGAACGGAGGGAGTAATAATTTGCTCACTTTTGAGATCTGCAAACTCAATTGTCATTTGGATATACGAAATACTACTAAAACGCCGAACACGGTGACAGACAATTACATGCAAGGTAAACAAAAACGAAAAGAAAAATACTAAAGTAGATACAAAGATCCTCCAACAAATTACTTAGGGTTGTCACTCATACTTAGATATTAAGACAATAAAAAAAATAGGTTGTCAGTCAAATTATATAAATATATATATATATATATATATATATATATATACGGGGAGTATTTAATGGTTACTTTTTTATTTAACCATCAATGGTTACTCTCATTATCAACCATTGGATCAAAAATTAAAGGTTGAGATTTAATGATTAGTTGGAAAATGCAATTAATGCAAGTAGGTGAGTCATTTAATGCATTAAATCTCAACCTTTAATTTTTGATCCAATGGTTAATAATGAGGGTAACCATTGATGATTAAATAAAAAAGTAACCATTAAATACTTCCCCATATATATATATATATATATATATATAGAGAGAGAGAGAGAGAGGCACACACATACATGTATATAGTTAAAAGGGAGAGAAATATACATGCCCCAAGTAATGGGCATGAGATTAATTTTTTCCAATTAAATCGTATTATTCTATCCTATCGAAAAAAGTTGACGTCTTCTTTCCATGGAAGTCAGTGTGGAGATTGAAAGCCTCTAGTAGCGTGGCCTTTTTTGCTTGGGAGGCTAGTCACAAAGCCATTCTTACAGGACATACTTTACGCTCTCGCCGCAAAGTTTATGTCAACTGGTGCTTCATGTGTAAAGCTAGTGGAGAGTGTAAATAACTTATTTCTTCACTGCCTAGTGGCGTTGGTTTTATGGAATATGATTTTCAGCATGTTCAGGATTTTGTGGGTCATGCCTAGATCAGTTACTTTAACTTTTTTTGAGCTGGTCCTTGAACAAACGCAGGAGGAGAAACCCCATCTAGGAGACAGCTCCGTTGGGAGTTCGTTGGTCTATTTGGGGGGAGAGGAATAGAAGGGCTTTTGACAATGAAGAAGGGACTATGGAACAGTTGAAAATCAGTCTTCTTCAGAATCTGTACTCATGGTGCTATGAGACAGAGGAGCATCCCTTCTCGCATAGCTATTCTGTTGTTGAATTTGTAAATAACTTTAATCTTGACTAGTTTGGTTAGAGTATACTTCCAGTGTACAAGGACACATCACCTGTTTTGACACCTTTTGGTATATAATATCTTACTTATCAAAAAAAAAAAGGGAGTAAAGAATTTTAAACTTGGCTTCATGCAAGCTAGAAGTTTTGCTAGGATTTAAAACTGTAGAACTAATGAATCAAGATAAAGATGGATAGAGCAAGGCAACAACTTGACTCTGAAAGCAGTAAGGACGAGCATTGCAGAAAGAGGGAGACTTATTGATCTCTCTGGACTTTCTGGATCCATTGATAGGATTGCAGTACTACAGAAAGATGACTAATAAGCAAAGAGTTAGAGAGAAAAGAGAGACTACAGGAAAAAGAATAAAAATGGAACGCTTCCAAGCTATTGAGACGTCAACACTATGTGATTCCTCTATGAAGTAAGTAGTATTATGTGCCTCTCAAGATCATATGTTGACATCTTAGAGGTTCAAGACATGTTTGCCTATTCACTTAATGATAGGTCTTTCAATCAATGTGAAGTAGTTTTTGCGGGAGCTTAATCCTCTTAAGAAAATAAACTTTGGCCCTCTTGTTTGACAAAGAAAATTTGGGATGCAAAGTTATTACTTATTAGGTTCCCATAATCTTCAAAAACCCCAATGTCAAACCTGGAAAGTTTGTGCCATCACTCACAAACAAGTACCACTATTACACCAGCTTTACTTTATGGAAGAGAATGTTGGGAAACTAAGAAACATATTAATAATATGAATGTAGCTGAAATGAGAATGCTAAGATGGATGTATAGTAAAGCTAGAAAAAATATAATCTGAAACAAACATATCTGCGTATAAAAGTAACCCCAATAGGATTTATATATATACAAAACTCCATAGGTGATAAAATGAGAAAAAATGAATCTTCAATTCTTTACACAATAGAGACCACCAACTACTGCACTACTTAGTAACTGTAATAATATCAATATCAACAACCGTAAAAAACGTAGAGGAAGACAAAAAATTAAACTGGACGACAACATTGAAGAAGGATATGAGCGAGTGTGGATTGAGTAATGTAATATAATGGCGAAAACGGATTTATGTAGGCGTTCCCAAGTGATCGGGACATAGGCTGAGATGAGTTGAATTGCACCATATTCATAAACAAGAACCCATCTCAGAGTAAAATGGCAATAAATGTATAATTTCGTACTTAATATTTTTTAATAATAAGATCATTTAATAAACTACACATGGAAACTTCCATTGATGTCAAGTACACAATCGAATATGTTGACAGTCGATTTTACCTGCCCCTAATTTGGAGCTTGA
This sequence comes from Platycodon grandiflorus, assembly GCA_016624345.1. Classification (NCBI taxonomy): domain Eukaryota; kingdom Viridiplantae; phylum Streptophyta; class Magnoliopsida; order Asterales; family Campanulaceae; genus Platycodon; species Platycodon grandiflorus. Next base: position 41,635,329 of record CM028363.1, read on the forward strand.
GAATTGGGTGTAAATCCTGTAATCAGAATTGCTGTAAAAAGTAACTAAATTTGGGTCTTGAAAATACTCCATTCATTCCACTCATAAGGTCCTAGTTGGGCTGTTTAAAGTGAACTTAACCATTTCATAATAAAAATTCATATGAATTTGGGAGTGGGTTACTTTTGTAGCCTCTCTTTAGCTAAGGTTTTCGGGATGTTTAAGGGTTTGCCTTTGACTGATCTGGCGCGAATTGGCAGGCAGCTCTCCGTGTTAGTTTTGTTGGAGTCTTTTCTTTCTCTGTTCTGTTGGGTTTTTATTTCCAGTTGTCTGTAATGGTGGATATCTATTAACCGCATGTATCAGAGATGCACACAAAATGACTACATGTGAAGCTCTGATGAGGTTCTATGGATTAGGGGTAAACACCCCCCCCCCAAGGGAATCACTCCTGCTGACTAGAGACTGGCTCATCGCAAATAGCAAGTAGCTCGCTTCAATGCCAATACTACACATTTGCTTATTTCACCCCAAATCTTCACCCGGAATCCCTCCTCAAGGTAGTAAATCCCAGAAAATCTTCACTGGGATCCTACTCACGGTATTATTTACTTATCCTAGTGGGTCTTCACCCCATGATTCCTCCATAGGGTATTACTGGCTTATCCCACCTGATCTTCACCGCAGAGCCTCTCCACATAAAATTTACTTATTTCAGCAGGCCTTCACAGGGTATACAAGTCTGATGGATTCTGCTGTGAAGGCCTGCTGAAATAAGTAAATTTTATGTGGAGAGGCTCTGCGGTGAAGATTGGGTGGGATAAGCCAGTAATACCCTATGGAGGAATCCTGGAGTGAAGACCCACTAGGATAAGTAAATAATACCGTGAGTAGGATCCTCACGTTATTAACGGTAGAAACAAATGATAAAACTGATGAATGAGCTTCCGCAGACTTCTGTGAGAAATGGGATCCTCAATTCTAGCATCTCACCCATTCTAGTGCATCCCAAATACGCTCTTTATCACTTTGTGACACACACTTAGATTCCCGAGGAAACAACCAAATCCATTTACTAACAAGGGAAATGTTCCTACTAACAAAGTTCCAGATAGCAAGGCCACCTTCCTCCTTAAGAAGGCACACTTCCTCCCAAGCAACTAAATGGTCCCACCCTCCTTCTCCCGGACCTTCCACAAAAAGGTCCTCATAATCCTTTTAATGTTATCCAACATACTCACAGGGATCTTAAGTAAATAAAGGAAGTAGAGCGAAATACTAGAGAGACAAGCTCTAATGAGGGTAATGCGATCCCCAAGAGAAGGAGGAAAAAAAAAGCCCTCTTCCACCCACACAGTCCAGTCACTACTAATGGATCCCAAAAACTGTTCCTCCTCTCTCTCTTATAGAACGACCAACTAAGAAGCAACTCCTTGACAGAACTAGGCATCGCCCCCATGACAGCCCAAATAAGCTGAAAATAAAATCCCAAAAATCCTTGGCAAATGGGCAATGCAGAAGAAGATGATTGACAGTCTCCTCATCCCCCTTACACATATAACACCAGTTCACAAAAAGTTTCTTTCTAAATCGCAGATTATCGCCTGTCGAAATTGCTCCATTCGCCGCTTCCCACATGAAAGACGCTCTCGCTAGTGCCTTATTTTTCCACACCGTCTTCCAAGGGAATAAGCTGTTACTACTCCTAACTTTTTGATAGTACGATTTAACAGAGAAAATTTTGTTCTTCACCCCCTCCCACAAAACCGAATCCTCTCTATCGGCCACCACCTTGCGAGCATACAGCATCTCAAAAAAGCAAGCGATCTGATCAACTTCCCATTGCTGTGGATTTCTTCTAAAAGCAGGATTCCATGTCACAACATCTCCAGTAGGGTGCAAGACTGAACCAACCCTTTCTTCGTTGTTGACTGCAATGTTATATAACCCAGGAAACACTCTCCTTAGCTCCATATCCCCGCACCATTTAGATGAGTAGGCTTGATGCCTCGGTCATCATGGACTAGGACAAGTCAAACCCATCACATGAATGCATGGTTGCTAGTTCAAAGCTTGTGGATTCTTATACTACAACACTACCTCGAGTTTTCTCCATCCAGGAGAGAATGATGCAGCTCATGAGAAGTTCAAGGAAAAGTAAGTTCAAAGAGGAAGAAACCTGAGAATTGAGTTTTAACTTCACACAAGTTGCATGACCTTGTCTTTGTAAACCTGTGTTCTTATTAAAGCCCTTGTTTTTGATTGGTTTAACGAGAACATGATTGGGCACTATTTATAAGCTTTTCAATGTTTTCAGGATTACGGGTATTTTAGTAATTTCAGCTTTTTGCTAGAGATTACTCGCAGTAGCAGCCCATGGGTCTTGTTTAATTTGTAGACGGTTCAATGTGTCATGTCCTAGAATTATTAGGTTTCTATAGGTATTTTCAGTATTTAATTAGGAATCTGAATCCTTTTTGGTTTAGGATATATAAGTCTGTAACGCTTTCAATTAGAAGATAGACAGTTTAATAATAAAGTGCTTTTCAACAGCAATTTATTGCTTCTCTTTGAATTGTGATGCAATTCCCTTGGGTGTGATGCTCAAGAACCTAAGGTGTGATGCCTAAGGTTGCCTTGGTGTCAAGCCGGGCTATTCTTACAACTTTCCTGTCCTAATTACTGTTCACGACGGGTACCGTTTACTACACAGAACAGCACCTGCAACTTATCATTTGTGAGCCTAACCCATCCTAAAACCCTAGCCCTAATCCATCAAATAGTTAAATCCATAAATCCAAAGTTTTAAACTTAAAAACAGCCTTCTTCTGAAGTCCCGTTTCCCGCTGTGTTATACATCAATTTTGGCCCAACCTTCATATGCTACACACTCACGCTTGTCCTGGATCAAAAAGTCACCAGCCGACACCACCACCCAACATTGGGATGGTACCACCTTCCTGAATCAGCAGTCGGACGAACTCCCAAGAACTACCCCAGTTATCATCGACACTAAGGAACTACCACACAAGGATCGCCAATATCGCTGACGCAACTAAAACTCAAAAAATGCAATGGAAGGCCCTTAATCCAGATCCATCCCCCCATCACCCAGTCACCTACCTGATGCAACCAGTCGAACTAGTCCATCGATGATCAATAATGAAACACCATCTTTGGACTTACAACTGTGCAAAAGAACCCGATCAGCTTCTCCATGAGGCAGCAAAATGAACAAAAGTTAGGATTCCGGCAACCGACGAACCTTCACTCCAACTGCTGTCTTCCATGTTTTTGTGGCTCAAACCGCAATGACAAGCTCAGAGCCTACAAAGAAATCAAAACAACCAAGCAAACAACACGTCAAGAAAGCTAAATGACACTGAACGGCCTCCCTATCAACCTCGACATAAACCCCTGAATCCCTCGCCACCACCTTAGACACCCCCCCCCCGGTCCAAGGGAGGAGACGGCAAGGCCGCCAGGCTCTGAAAGGACATAAAACTAAAATAGAAGCTCCAACTCACACCTCCAAGTTCCCGTGAACGGAAATCACCACTTCGCAAAACTACCAAGTGGATGGCCTAGGCTAAGGCATTGCATAGGAAGCCTCGCTTTAGTGCAACAACTCACTTGCTGGTTTAAAAACAAGGATAAATGGCTTGGTGGCTAAAGGCAACAGTTCGCTAGACGTTCCCTCTCAAGGCACAATGGGACCTAATCACATACCGCACCAGGGACATGTGTCAGCTCCATGGCCTCCCGCCACTTAAGAATCATCATTCCCAAACAAGGGAAAACAACAGCAGATCACTCATTTCATAGTAAATTTTTGACATTAGAAAAGAGAAACGGTGACCTCCCTCCCTCCATGGCATCCCTCCAATTAAAAAATCTTCATTCCCAAACAAGGAAAACAAGAACACGTCACTCATTTCATAGTAAATTTTTGACATTAGAAAAGAGAAACCTCCCTCCCTCCTTCCCTCTCCCTCTCTCTCCTTATTCCCCTTGATAGAACCCAATATCACTTCCCCGAGACTAGTTGACCCAGCGGAATCAAGGCTCAGACCCTCGGTCAACAAGAATGCAAATAACATCCTTGAGCATTTAGTGAAATTTGCGTTTCACAGTACTTTTTTGGTTGTCTATAAAGGTTATCTTTAAGCTATACGTGTCCATCAAATACTGATCCAAACAATCATAAAGTTTGACTTACAAAGTCAAATTTGAACTTTCAACACGAGGATTACATCAATGCTATGATCCATTAGGAGGTAAGATTTCCTTTTTCATGGCCTTATATCTTACGCTCATTGGATCATCCTAGGCAAAACAGCACACCAGTGCCCAGTATATGAACCATGCCTTATCCAAAAGAATTGCAATAACAGAGAGAGCACAACAAAGATGTTTATGGTAACAATGCAGCATTCATTAACACTTCTGTGAAATTAAGCAAACAGCAATAAACAGGGAGAGTGGCCAAGGCAATGGCCCTAGCCATTAAGAACTAGGGATTATCTTATATCTAGGCTGATCATAACAAACAAGAAGGGTTATAGACCTTATCATATGGAAAAGTGAAATCTAAGGCAAGATCAAAAAATAAAAATCAAAAAGCTTATACAAGCCTCAATTTGACTGACAAGTGACATAAATCCCTCCCTACAACTCTTGAATTAAGTATTCTCAAACAACAAGATTTACTTGACATGAATTAGGTGTTAAATAAAACTATTCTCAGGAACCTTCCACAAAATTCCCAACCAATACTACTAGTTACTCATATTTAGTAATATGATCGACAAATAGGCACTTAATTACTACACCATATTTAAATCGCCAAATGCATTATTATATACTCGTGCATATATACAACGTAACCAAATTCTTATTTTTTTACTTCTTTTTAGGATCAAAATACCTAGCTTAATACAACTAGAATCTATATCAATGGGATCACTAAGTCATACCTGTAATGGACTCAGTAGCGGGGGAATAATCTTGTTTTGTCCACTTTGAGTGACTGAAGAGAAAGGCAAAAGCCGCCCAATAAATGACCCAGATCCCAGGAGAATATATGCTATAAAATGAAAAAGAAAATCAATCAACACTGGTTGTTAAGACAAGAAGAATAGCCAACAACTATACGCAAATGCATGGTAATCACGCAGTAGTTATCTATAAAGAGAGCAAATAAAAATCTGTTGATAACCCCACAGCTTATCCCACAACTGTAGAAGTAGCTAAATTGTTAAACACTTTCATTTGACACATACCAAATAATGTCTTTCCAGGACCATGGACCGTCTTTTGTATTATTAATATCTCTATCAATAAGCATCTTTGAGAACCAACTTTACCCTGCGGTGCATTTGGTGATCTTAATCTCAGCAATTGATAGGGTAAATGAACAGAAAAATAAGTCCTTTTTATGGTATAATTCCACTGGGGTAATAATTAATTGGGTAAATCATAAATCTGGATAATTGTATGTTCCTAATGCTTTAGGATTCTAGCAATACATAAGATGGTGCACTGTTGCCGCTTGTTTTGGTACCACTAATACTTGTGGGACGAAGAGGAACTCAAAAAAAATTGTGAAGGCTTTTCTATAGTCAAATCAAAAACAGGTAAATATCATGGTTTGTGGGTGTGGGTGTGGGAATGCACATGTCAGTCAAAAGAGAGAATCATCAGATCCAATGGATTGGGTCCAAAAAGATACTCTAAGACCGCCTACCAGCAATCCTAAAAGATTGATTAGCAATTGATTATTCATTGGTTGGGTGTATCATTAACTGATTTCTAATCCCAAGGCAAGGGGTTGAGAAACTCAATGCCACTATCTTGAGCAACTTGGGTCGGGCCTTCTTCTCAACTATTATGGACACCAAAATAATGAGAAAAATTGGAATCAATTGTGAATTGTCCCTTTCGGAGTAAGGATTGACTAGGGATTAGATCCAAACAATTCAATATTTCAATCAATTCCTGGAACTAATTATAAGTTGACAGAATTTAATTTAACTGGTAAACAACTGGGGTGTACCATTATGGACAGCAAATTTAATATGATCAGAAAATGTAAAAAGTAAAAATTCACAAAACCTAACCATTGAGCCGACTATTCTTGAACAGCTGGGGTGTATCATTAAGTATTTCTTATCCGTAGGAAAGGGTCGAGAAACTCAATGCAACTATTCTCCCCAAGGAGGTTAGGACCACAAGGGCAGTAAAGCTCCCCTAACAAGTTTTAACGCAGCGGCGTTGCCAAGGCTCGAAACTGAGATCTCTAGTTAAGATAGAACAGTTGATCTACACCCTTGTTGGGGTTGAGCCTTCTTCTAATGAAGAATTTCGGACTCACTGTAAACTACCCTATCAGAATTAGGATTGAGTATGAATTGGAGCCAACAATTATTCCTGAACTCAGATAAATTGCCAACTGTCCCTATCGAAAATTAGGGTTGACTATGAATTTGAGCCAATCAATTCATTAATATTTCCTAAAACTGAATTCAATTTAACGCGTGAAAGTAAGAATCGACATTACATACATACACATATATACGTACGAATTGACATTGCATACACACATATAAATACATACCTAACCATTGAGCCCACTCGGCAATCACGTGAGAAAAAATAAGCGTCCAGTGCCGACGTTGTTTTCGTTCTTCATCATCATCGTCCCAAATCTCTTCGAGCGTTCTTCCCTAATTAAGTCGACAAAAATTCAGAGAGATTGGAAGAAAAAAAAAAAAGGGAAACGAAACAAGCAAGGAACGAACCTCGGAGTGCTTATTAACGTCGCCGACGTCGTCGTCATGGGTACCAAGTAAAGGTTCGTTCAAATCATCATCCAACCAGGAACCGCCGGAGGAGTCCAACGACTCGTGCTTCTTCCCGCCGTCGACATCGCCGTGGTGGAGGAGTCTTTTCCTCAATGTCCGAGATGTCATTGAATTTTTTTACGAGGGAGAGAGAGAGAGAGATGAGTTGACCGGTTTAGAGCTGAAACTCCAATCTCTCTCCCGCAATCGAATCTCGGCAGGGAGGGCTGTTCTTGCTTCGTATTCAAGTCTTCTTTACTAGCACACTTTTGCCGGGTGTGCATTAAATATAGGGATAAAATTAAATACAAATGGAACTATTTCGGTCTTAAAACAACTACTCCCTCCGTCATAAATTATACTCGCTCTTTGTTTTGATTCAAATACACGAATTAAGAAAATATAATTATTTTAATTATTAATAGTAAAATAGTTTGTGTAATTTTTTTAATGTTTTATATAATCTATAATTAATGTAAGGAGAATTAGTACGGATAAAATAGTAAAAGGTATGTTCTAAAAAAAAGTTTTAAACAAGATAATTATTTAGGGACAGATAAAAAAAGAGCAAGGTAATAATTTAGGGACTGAGGGAGTAATTCGATTTGATTTTTTAGTCAAATTGATAATTTTTTAAATAAAATTAAACGTATATTTTTGGTAATTAAAAAATAAACATCAAATTTTTATTTAAAAAATTGTCAATTTGACAAAAAAAAGTTAAAAACAAGACAATAATTTAGGAATGAAGGGAGATTTATTTTAAAAATGTATATGTGCTATTAAAATGACCTAAAAATTTATTTGCTTAATTTTTGTGAAAAATAAAAAATAAAGCCTCATTTTGGGATGGAGAAAGTAATATATTTGTCCAATTGAATGTGTTACTCTTTCATATTGAAGAAACATGTATTTATAATCATATATGCTAAATACCGCATAACTCTTTATAATTTGTATTGAAAAAAGATGAGAACCTTTGCTTGAACTATCAAATTTAAATGTCTAATTTAGTGCATTTTATTGAAAAGATAGAAATAGCCCTATCCCTTGGTTGAAACACACTTGAACTAGGGCTACATAACTACCAAACACACCTCCTCCAAGCACAACTATCTCACTCACTCTCCTTCAACCTCATTTGTCTCCCTTTCCTTCAAGTCATTCACCCATCTCTTTCTATCTCATAGTTGCAAGTCAATTTTTTTCTTCGGATCAAAATCGTTTGTAGGCCTTTGTGAGAGCGCCAAACTAAAATCGTCTCGGGAAAAAGACGGGTTTGTTTATCCTCCTAATGATACTCAACTATGCGTCAAATCGAGTGTCGTCAACTATGTTAATTTGAGGGGAACATAAGAAAAAGACCTAGAGACAAGGAGTGTCGTCACCTATGTTAATCGATCTCTAATAAGTGTGTTTCTATTCCTTGCTTTTAACGAAAAACATATCCCTTACGCTGCTTATGGAAGTGGTTTTGTAAGGTCGATTTAAGACTTCAACACGCTTAACATCGGTCCCTAAATTATTGTCACGTTTAATTTTTTTTTTTTAGTCAAATATAAACGCAAATTTAACGTTTATTTTTTTATATTTTTTTTAAATCATAAAACACACATAATTCGTAGTACTTTATATGTCAAACAGAAAATAATTTAAGAACAGAGGGAGTATTACCTTTTTAAAATCTTCGACAATATTGTTAACAGAATGTAGATACTATTTACATATATGTTTGTTTGAGCCGCCTTATTCTCTTCCTTTATATTTTTCGATATCTATTTGAGAATTCTACATATTCATTTCTAGCTATCTCTTGATCTTAAGTCAGTCCATGCCATTAAATTCTCTTCATCTTCATAAACTAGCACACTTGTGGTTCTCGACCCTACTATTTCCTTTCCGATTATCACTTACTGACTTGTTGTCAATCATCCTTTTAATTTCTCTAATGGACATTTGTTCATTGTTTTCACAAGAGGTACGTTCTTCAGATATAAGAGTATTTTTGATAGTATGAGTTGATATTTTCATATCTTCATATTATATAGAAATTAATAGCCAATTTTTCGTAATTCCAAAATTAATAGTAAGCATTCACATGATGTCATCGTAGGAAATAATTTTCAAGGGTTATATAGCCCATGCACCCAAACATTCCACTCAATGGGTTTGTTCGTATGATATCCTAAATCGGGTAGATATAAAATTTGTGTATATCTTATAAGTGGTCACCCATTATTACTAGGCATCAACGTTTCATAGACTTTTGGGCGGCTTGTGGTGGGCCTAGTTGACACAGGTGCTTAGTGGGTCAGTGCGTAGGCTATGCGTGACGGATCGGACTTCGGACTCGAGTCGTTACAAATAGTATCAGAGCGGGTTCGGCCGAAAATGTGTTGAACACATCGCTAACGGTGCCGATCCTTTAGGCCTCCTTTGGGTATTGACGAGGACGTCAAAGATTCAAGTAAGGGAGAACTACATCGGGTAGATGTGAGACTTGTGTGTGCCTTATAGGTGGCCACACACTACCACTAAGCACCAACCTTTCATGAACTTTTGGATGACTTGTGGTGGACCTAATTGACTCAGGAGCTTAGTGAGCCAGTGCGTGGGCTATGCGTGATGGACTGGGCATCGGGCTCAGGTCGTTACAATTTGATAGTTTGGCAGTGATAACCAGTATTATTAATCTCGGTGCTAATTCTCACTTATAGATCAAGGATAATTTTGAGATTAAAATTGTTAGCCACGTATTTTATTTTATGAGGGCGTTAATAATATAACCCCCTCCCTTGGTATAATTAGCGAGGGGATAAAGATTTTATCTGGATAGCTCGTATATTAGTCCAGTCCACCTATTGTATACCAAGTATACGACAATTTAACTTATTAATTCTATTCGATCTTAACACTGGCTACCAAACGGCTCCAATAATCTTTACTGTAGAAAACAAGTCTATATAATGTTTTATTTCACTCACACATGGTACTTACATTTAGGTGTTTAGTGGGTCGGTGCGTGGCGGATCGGACTTCGGGCTCGGGTCGTTACAAATGGTATCAGAGCGGGTTCCGATCGAAAATTTGTTAAATACATCGCCAAGGGTGCCGATCCTTTGGGCCTCCTTTGAGTCTTGACGAGGACGTCAAGAATTCAAGCGAGGGAGATCCACATCGGGTAGATATGAGACTTGTGTGTGTCTTCTAAGTGGTCACCCACGTACTACCACTAGGCACCAACCTTCCATAGACTTTTGAGGTATTTGTGGTGGGCCTAATTGACCCAGGTGTTTAGTAGTTAGTGCGTGGGCTATGCGTGACGGACCGGGTTTCGGGTTCGAGTTGTTACAGTTTGATAGTTGGGCAGTGATAAGCAGTATTATTGATCTCCGTGCTAATCCTCACTTATATATCGAGGATAATTTTGAAATTAAAATTGTTAGTCACGTATTTTATTTAATGAGGGCGCTAATAATACTACCCTCTCTCTTGGTATAATTAGCGAGGAGATAAAGATTTAATCTGGATAGCTCGTATATTAGTCCCGTCCACCTATTGTGTACCAAGCATCCGACAATTTTGAATTATTAATCATATCCGATTTTAACACTGGGTACCAAACGACTCCAATAATCTTTACTATAGAAAATAAGTCTACATAATGTTTTATTTCACTCACACATGGTACTTATTGTACAATAAAATATTTTTAATTAAAAATTGGGATGAGAAAAAGATTAAGCTAATAATCATTGTAACAAACTTGAATTAAATCAAAGTATATTAAAAGAGTGGGCACATAAAAAAGATTTTATCGTAACATCAAAATGAAGACAATATCATGTGATAGGTTAATGTTATGTTACAACTTGGAGTAATTTGACAGATTCCTACCCTAGTGTTTGCCGAACTTTCCTTTCACCCAAAATAATAAAATACTAACGCCGTTACTCTGCACATGTAAAGTGAGAAGAAGAAGAAGAAAGCGTATTAGACCAGACCATCTTAATTGGGTAAAAAAAGGAGTCATTTTCCTCACATGTTGATGTCGACAAAAGGCCGTACATCTCGGGAAATAGGAAAATGTGGCACCAATTAAAATCTAGGAAGTAATATTTCATTCTTTTCAGTGTATTATAACTTAAATAATCCTTATTAATATTTCAAAATTTTTCCTTAATTCTAAATTCTGCACTAAATCAAGATCCAGAGTTTCTGTCCAGATATAGGTATATATATATATATATATATATATATATATATATATATATATAGGGGGAGAATTCAATGTTACTCTATTTTTAATGATTATTATCATTATTATCCATTGGATCAAAAATCAAAGGTTGAGATAAGAAGATAAAATTAAAACAATTTGGTTTTGAAATACACAATAGTGATATTGAAAAAAAAAATTATAAAGCTATTACGAAGAGTTCTAAGACAAAAATGTTATCAATTCAAATCCTTAAAACAGCCTTAGAGATGCTTAAATAATATTTGTTAGGACCTTAGTTTTAGTAAGTTTTAATGTTGCAAAATTACATTAGGATAATTCTTATAATCTAGTGTAATCGGCTTAAATGTATAAGAGTTATTGTCAAAGAAACAATAAACAGCTAAGATGTAGCTAAACAACTAAGATTGAAGAAACAACAAATTGCAAAAACAAGCAGCTAAGATTCAAGGAAGAATCAGCAGCAGCTATATGTCACGTCTTGGACATTCATTGGACGAAATGCTATTGTGACAAACCCTAAACAAATATTTTTACAAGTTGTCCGCAAGTTGAGTGCCATATAGACTACACTCATAGCTGGATTCTGATCATCTAGCCATTGTCCAACGACTAGATTATAACGGAAATTCTTCAAACAATGCCAATATAAAGTAAAATTCTTCCCTCAGATCAACAGATGATGATCTTAGAGAGGAAGCTCACATAAAAAGAGTGATCAAACACGAGAGCAGGATACAATGACAAGAGCGAGTATTTAAGAAAGTTTTGCAAGCATAAACAATTATCATCGTTCAAGCTAGAGAATAAATTGAGATATTTAATTATCTCAATTAAGTATCTGTCATCCCACCAAGATTCAGATCACTCATCAACAAACTGCACACATCAAGCAACGTAATAGCTTAACTGTTTCATCAAACAATTACACATCCAGCAGTAGTCACACAGTGACATCGATCGAGTCTACAATGACACCTTCATTAGACTAGTTATAGTCGTTTTATTAAGAAGCAAAACTCCCTTTGTGTATTGTGTAGAGAACTTAGTTAGAGAGCCAACTAGTTAGAGAAGGAATTGAGATAATTCCTTCGACCTCAATAATTTGTATAATTAAAAGAGTTATAGTGGATTATTGTCTCATTGAGCCAGAAGGCTGTGAGGATAGTGGATGTAAGATATTGAGATCCAAACCACTTTAAGTCATTGTGTCAATTTCGTTATCTCTCACTATTTACTTATTGCTTACTGTTACATTGCAGGTTTATTTGTGATTGAATTTAATTGTTTTACTATTTTCTTATCCAAACAATCATCAAACTGTTTATTTGATGCAATCAATCATCATAACACAAGAGAAGATCATAACTTGTCTTGAGATCACTGATTAATCTTAATTCCACTGTGCACAACTCTATTTATCATCTTAACTGTTTTGGCAAAGATGTTTTATCATTTTATCGCCAACAGTCATTCTTTTTTCAAGAGTTGATCAATTTCAGTGATCGCATTAAAGTATGTTATTATTAGATACCTGTTTTAACAAGTCTCTCTGTTACAAGAAGACATTAGCTGTTCTTAAAAAGTTGAACATTCTTTCAATTGTCATTAAGACAATTAACTGTGTATAAAAACCTGAATCTCTTAATTGGTATCAAAGTCTAGTAACAGCTAAAAGATCATTTGCCGTTATATTTTGAGTCATAATAGAAACATGATTATTTTTAAACACATTACTAATATTGTTTGAGATCGACATGTTGATTTGTATCAGAGCTTAGTTGTTCTGTACAAAGAGTTTCATAATATTATTTGGGATCAACACTTTCAATCGGTATCAGAGATTAGTTGTTCTATACAAATGAGTTTTATAATATTGTTTGGGATTGACACTTTCAATATTTTTTTTTAAATTTGAACTAATTCATAAATATCTTTAAAAGTTGATGTCCATAATTTCATTACAAACGTAAAAAATGACATTCCTTTAGAAATAGAGAAAATATTTAATTTTTAATAAAATGGTTATGCTGATGAATACTCTAAGAGCTTCTCCAATGCAATGATCTATCTAGTAAAAAATGCTAGACACGTAGAAAAGATAGATTTTTCTAAAAAAAAAATCTTCTCCAATGCAAACCTCTTGATGCCACACAGAAAGTTGTAGGTTGCATCGGGAGTAAAGATGGATATTTGGGCTTCTGTTCAACCTGCCAAGACAAGAGAAGACACTAGGGTGAATGCAAGGGCCTGCCCTGCAAAGGCACACCGGTGTGAGAGTAAGTGTCCAACTCTAATCACAAACTGGTATAGTGTACTTGTTAGTATAAGTGTGCGTACCTTAGATCGAATTTGATCCAAGGCTTTTATAGGGTCGGTATTAACTGCTCATCATTGCGGTAATAATGGTGGACATAACCGCTGGGTAGTGGGTATAAATCCTGGCGTAGTGGGCGTAACCGTCGGGCACGTCCAATCAGCGATGCTTTGCCACGTGGCCACGTCTCCCGACTACCCGGGGAATGGACAGGGAGGCTTAGCCTGCTCGCTGTATTCTGGCCCCTGAGGACAGATCGTGCTCGCATGCCTCTAGAAGGATTTGTCAAGGCTGTTCGATAAGGTGCGTCTGCTCGCTCTATATTGGGCTTTGACCCATGGAGTGGTTTGGACCTGGGCCCAGGGTCGTGTCTCTGGGCCTGGCTCTTCAGTGGCCCCCTGATTTTTGCTCGCAGAGTATTCATGCTCGCAGTAGGAAGCATTGCTCGTGATCTCCCTTTAGTCGCAGCTGAGTCTCGTCGACCACCTTGTTCGTGGTCATTGCCTTGTATTTGTTTCACCAGGGAATGGTAAGGAGGGGAAGTGTAAGAGTCAAGGTGGGACAGATGTCCATGTCGCTCGGGTGCCGTGCCCTTCAGAGAGAGTATCGCCTTTTCGAGGCGTGATGCCGCTAGGAGAATAGGCGCGTGGGCTAGGGAGTAGGCCTGCGGCTGTCAGTGGCCTATGTGAGTAGCAGCCTAGCTGAGGCAATGGCTGAGAACATCTCCTCTTGGCCTATAAATATTTCTCTCTTTCCCTCCTCTTTCTCTTTACAAACTCTCAAACCTTCAAAGAATTCCCGAGCCAAAAAAAACCCCTTCTGAGATTTCACTTCTCCGAAATCACCACCGCTGTAACTCGCTTGTTGATTTTGACGTCTTCTCTGCTGCCGTGTGTGATCCGAGACCGCTCGCCTCCTTCAAATCTTCATCCTGCAGCCAAACTAGTTCCTTCTACACGCAAATATGTCTCACAGTGAGTTTTTCCTTGCATAATCTCGATTCTGTCTATTTTCATGTGTTTTATGCTTTCTTTTTGTATACCGACCATAGATAAAACCCTCAATTGTAGTCTGGATCGAGAAGTTTGGAAATCTCCCTGTTCGAGCAATTTCCCCCCTTTTAGCGAATGTAGATATAGGGTTTCTGTCTTGTATGCCCTGCATCCCATGTAGTGACCTTTGCGTCTCCCCGATCCTTGTAGGTTCCGACTCACCCTTTAGGCTGCGCGATGAAGCTACCGATTTCGAGGCTACTAACTCCGTTGAGGCTTATGAGTACGACCGCGGCCAGGCAGTTAGTAGTGGCTCTAACCCGGAGGCCTCCTCCTCGACCGACGTGGGCTCCTCGGATGACAAGCTCATCATCACAAAGGTCATCCCTCGTGCCCAAGCTTCAGCTCCTGAGGAAGATACTGGTACAAGCTCATCTATTCCTACCCATCGGAGACCGGCTGCTCGCCCCGCCTACGGTGGCCGCCAAGCCCCTCGCCGCGAGGGTTCACCCGACTACTGGAAAACTTTTAACTCTTCCCGGAAAGTCCAAGCCTGGTTCACGACCCTGGGGATTAGCTCCGAGGACTACCGCGTGTCCGTGATGGATCCTGAGGTGGATTTCACAGAGTACCGAAACCTGGGGGAGAGAATAGTTTTCTTCTATGAATTCTTCAAGGTCAGTCTACGCATCCTCCTGGATCCATTCATTGTTGAGTTCCTGACCTTGGCTCAGGCCGTCCCTTGTGACCTAATGCTCAACACAGTCAAGATTTTGGTGGCCTTTACTGTCGCCTGCCTTTTGCTCGGCCACGAGCCCTGCCTATTGCCACTGAGAAAGCTCTTCCAGTTTTTTACTGACAAAAATTCGAGGAGGATTAGTGGCCGCAGCATGCCGGGCGCACTGAAGCTATTTAGCCCGCTTCCCAACAAGACTGATGAGTAGGACAGCAAACCTCTGCTCGTTGAGTCTAGGTTGGGCTGGCCATTCCCTTCACCCATTGACAAGGTCAAAGTGCCAACCTACAATAAGGATGGCTTTACTTTGGGTGAAGGCCGCCTGATGGATGCCCTGAAGGAGACTCTGGGCGTCAGCGATTGCGAGCAAGAATTCTTCCTCGACTGGAAGCCTTTAGTCGGCTCGAATGAGCTCTTAAGGTTGGTCAGGGTTCTACGATCAGAGGTATAGAGCATTATCCCACGTGTCATCATGACTGAGGAGCGTACCCACCCCGCCTCGGGCCTCGACTAGGATGCCAGCTTCCCTAGAGACTGCATAGCGTGCCGAGAGCTGGGATCGAGTTAAATCACCCCTTATGATGGTTTCCACTTTCCCTTATCCTTCGCTAATAATTTTATGTATTACCATCTCTGACTTCTCCCCCTCTTTCGCAGGGTTGATGAACGTTGACGCTGCAGAGGGCCACCGTAACTCGTGGAAGGCTGACGCTTCTATTCGGCAACGCGAGCTCAACAAACTTGCTTCGGCCGCGCTGTCCAAAGTGGCTACCACCGAGCAACGGGGAAGGTCCTACCTTGGTCTAGGACAAGGGAAAACAAATTTCCCAACCCGCGGGACCTATTGCACGAGCAGAAAAGGGCTCTCGGGCTGATAGGGGAGCTCGAACTAATAAGACCCCTCGTCCCCTGACACGGCGGTGCTCTCTACCCGCAAAAGATCTGTTGACGATGCCGCTCCCGCTGTCCGCTCAGTGCATCCTCGAGGCAACGAAGTAGGGGGCAGCCAAGCCCACTCCGGCTCTATTCTTTCCACCCCTCGCCTTCCCTCTTGGTGGCATGAAGGTTTCTTCATGCCCGTCAATCGCAAGGGCTGCGAGTCTCTGATGAACGAACTAGCCGACGTGCCCAGGATTTCCGGTATCGACGCCTGGGCGAGGGGACACCCTACAACCATGGTTGGCCAGGGCATATTGAAAAGGATTCTGCACTCTAACGTGTACAAGGAGTGTAATGATTTGACCAGTGTCCTGCTTGGAGATGGGGGCATGGCCTTCTGCGAGGTATTCTCTCTAACCCACCTTCCCTTATAGACAATTCTATGACTCTCCTTCTCATTTTTCTCTCCACCCTTTTTCAGCTTGCCACCAAGTTCTTCACCATGGCCAATCGTGCTAGCGACGGGTCCAAGACCTCGGTCAGCCTGAGCGAGGACCTCAAGACGGCTAACCTCATTCTGGAGGAAAAAAACGTCGAGCTTCTCGCGAAGGACAAAGAAGTTCTCGAGAAGACCGAAGACATCGCCAAGCTTGAGTGTGAGAAGATCTCCCTTGTCCATAAGCTGGAGACGTCCAAGGTCACCGAGGAATCCCTTCACTCCTGCCTTACTCAACTGGAAAAACAGGTGAAAGATTTGGAGGTTGAGAAGACAACTCTGGTCGGGGAAGTCGAGCAGCTAAAGTTCCAGAGTGCCCAAGTAAGCGAGCTGGAGAGAGAAGAAATTATAAAAAACTACTTGGTCTTTGAGGAATATGCGATGGATGTGGGCAAAAATCTGCAGTCGTACTATGTCCAAGGCTTGGAGCATACCCTCTGCATGGCTGCGGGCAACGACCATCCTGGCCTTACCGTAGACCTGCTGACTGGGTCGGGCGTGGCCAAGCACTACGGCCTGGAGGCTCAACGTGGTTACTCCTGGGTGCCCTATACAGAAGATGAGCTCGAGCTAATCAGAGAGGGCGACCAGGAGCAGGTGTAGACACCCAGAATTCGTACACCTACTTATACGAATTGTCCAATAAACAACTGTTTATTTACAAATGGACTAACACATGTTTCTATGATTATTTCAGGAAACAACATACACAACGGACCAACAACGTCCGACAAATACGACAAACTTCGGTTAAATCAACATCAATGGTCGAACTCGAAGACACAACGGACTAACGACGTCCAATACACAAACAAACCTTTCGTTAGATCAATATCAAAGGTCTAGACTGAAGATGCACAGCTTAGAAGGGCCAAAATGTAAAATACAAAGCCTGAAAAAGCCAAAAACAGGGTTTGGTGCGCTGAAGACATTTCTGGTGCGCCAATACACCCAAACAGGGTTTGGTGCGCGGGCACCATGCCCGGTGCGCCGCGCATCAAACCAACATTCCTCAACAGTAAAGCAGCCGGCTGCTGAAGGCTGTTAAAGGAAGTTTCCTCCAAACTTGGCCCCGAAGGTTTCCTTCTCCCAGGCCTCCTATAAATAGAGATGATCAGCTCTCTCTACAGATGTTCAATTCTCTCCCCAAAAACACACACACATACACACAAATCTCTCTCTATCAAGCCTCTTTTTGAAGAAGAAAAGAGAGAAAGAAAAGAGAAAAGAGTATTGACTCTATCTCAACACACACAAAACATAAGTCTTCCTTTCCTCGATTGGTAGCAGTGGGAGCACAATGGTCAGGCTACGAGCTAGCTTGATCCAGTATAATACAACGGCCTAGAACGTGGCCCGATTTTTGTAAAACGACAGAAGGTAACCCCTTTCGTTCGTTAGTTTAGATATGTAAATAGATGTAATAAATATATGTAATTATGTCAAATACATTGTAAAATACACTGTAAATACATGCAATATATATATATATATATATATATTGTAAATAAACAAACTTGCAATAATTAAATACGAGCATTCAAATGTGTAGAGACCGAAAGGGCGAATTGAGTGTGTAAAACCTTCCCGATTCGTAACTTGGCCCCCGAACCCATAATCTAAAGTTTTTCTCTAGTTTACTTTATAAAACGAGAGTGGCGACTCTGTTTTCAAAGATAAACATGTTTTCTCATGTTTATCAAATCATAAAATCAAATAGAGGGAAACCACAAGACAAGAGCAAAAAGGCCCAGGGAACGATCTGCGGATTGGGGCCCTCAAAGTGGCGACTCTGCTGGGAATTGTTTGTTTTTAAATAAATAAAAAGAGAGCCAGACTCATTTTTTTTATACACAATTGCATGCTCACATATTTAACTATCGCAAATTTGTTTGATATAACATGACTAAAGTGTTATTTCGAGTAGTATATACTACTCTGTTCATACTCACCTCTGCAGGTACAAATTCATTTATTCTTTATCTGTACATTTTATTCGAGCATCAACGCCCATTATTCGGTTGTACATTTGTTTATATTCTTTTTATTTTGGAAAATAGGACACAAATGTATTAATAGGAATAGGATAGATTTCCCATTTTTTCTATTTCTTTTTCCTGCTCTTTCCTCGGGGCTTTAAACCCTCGACCTATGGATGTGTTTCCTTTCCTGTTGTTTTCAACTGCTAACAAAACACTACCAACATCACATGAATCAGAAGAAAAAAATGGACATATTTTCCTCTTATTTATGTACATATCTGTCTTACCTTTCATTTACTTATAAGTGTAAAAAGAGTCTCTTAGATACTGCGCACACACACGCACTCATTTATTCCGAACTGTTACCAAGCTTCAAACCCTGGTATAGCCACGTTGAAGTGAAATTGGGTAAGTCATGCGCCCAGCATCCCTTCAGCTGACACTATCCCTTTCCGCGCTATAACTAATTGTCCCCCGGGAAGTAAGCCATCCTAGCCATGCATAGACACGCATAATTCATGTAGATTTCTAGGACACTTCAAAGACCGGCTGGTTTTTGTTGTCACAAACATGCTTTGTCCTTCCTGTGCATAAAGACAAAAAGAAATCAAATCAAAAAAGTGTCGTCGACCGAAAAAAGAGTCTGTTTGATCACAGCAAAAAGAAAAAAAGATGTTGAGAAATAAACACCGAAAATAAAAAAAGAGTCATACTCTTCCAAAAGGAAATCATGGTGATCAAAAGGTCGATAAGCAAAGTTCTCATGTACAGGATTAACAAAGAAGTCAATGACATATGCCTAGACAATTCGGATGGTGGATCCTGAAGAGGATATAGGCCCTTCGCCTGAGATCTATCCAATCTTAGGGAGTCGAAATACAGGTGGAATATGAAGGTCCTATATTCTGGCGAGAGAATCCACTGTTCCAGGAATGGTTCATAAGTCAAAACATAGCATTTCATTGTAAAATTTTAGAACATTGATATTGATTAAATTGATTTGAGTTTTCACTGTATTGTGAGCTTTTGAGAGATTTCTTGGACTAGAATTCTCAAACCCCTGAACTTATCAAGTTTGTTGAGCTGCAGGCTTGTGGCATTCCGTGATCTTGGTTCCTAATCAATTGCGATTAGTGGGTTAAAGTTGCACACCAAGGTTCAAGGGATTAAATCTGCCCTAGGGTTGAGGGAAGCTCCCTATCTTCGTTTCAATTCGTTGTTTTCTGTTTTCAATCCGCGTTTTTGGTTGGTTCCGCTTTGTCACGATCTTGGAATCACATCAATTTTGAAACTGTAATAATTGTAATTATTATTAATTTCTATTGTTATCACAAAAATTTATAATTTTTATTAAGTTTAAAAGTTGTGCATCGGGGAATAGTGCATCGAAATAAAAGTTTTGCACCGCGATACACAAAAATAGTACTATTTCAGTACAAGTTTGTGCATCGAAATGCACAAACTCTAATAATTTTTCAACACTTTGAAACTGTAATAATTGTAATTTTTATTAATTCATATGGTTATTACAAAAGTTAATAAGTTTTATTAAGTTAAAAAGTTGTGCATCGAGAATAAAAGTTGTGGCTGATGGGTTTGGAAATGGTGAGAAATGGGGGGTTGCTGTTGGGTTTGGAAATGGTGAGAATTGAGAAATGAGGGGAGGGTGTGGCTGATGGGTTTGGAAGTGGTGAGAAATGGGGGGTGGCTGATGGGGTTGGCTGACGGGGATGGCTGATGTATCGCGATGCATAAAATTTGTAGAATCTCATTGCATAGCATGACTGTCTTGTTCCGTGCTTTTAAAGGGTATAAATGATATTTTGTAAAAAAAATGTCATTTTTTGATTGAAAACAATTATCGTGGACCTAATCAGTTAAAAAAGTCTAAAAGGGACCGACCCAAATTTTGTCCAAATTTATATTCTATTATCTTTAAAAATAATACTTCCCCTGTTCCCAAATAAATATCTAGTACTTATTTTTGATGTGTGACACGGATTTTACAATACTTCAAAAATACATCAAATAATATATTATAGAAATAATTTTGCAAAATATTGTCGTTTTTCCTCAAAAGATTGATTTACCGTAAACTATTTTCACAATATGCCATATAGAAGCTCCATTCGGGTGTCTTAAATCTGTGCCATACTGAAAATAAGTGGGCTCTTATTTATGAACAGGAGGAATAATATTGATTTTTTAAAATCTCTTTTCTCTTTATAATATTTAGATATTGTGTTTTTTTATTTTTGAGAGTGGAGCATCTCCAATGCAATTTTCTAATTTTTTCAATGTGATATGTCTAAATAAGAAGATTTTTTTTTTTAAATTATATAAAATATAGAGAATCTTCTTTCTAAACATGTTTTAATGCAAAACTCCTTTTACAACATTATTTTGATAATATTTTTAATTATAATTAAAAAATAAAAATTATTATTTTATTTTATCAATGTTAGAATTGGCGATAAAAATGAAAGATCAAGTCAATCCAACACACACAGACACCCCATCATCATCTTTCTGCCCATTCAGATCCGAAGACCTCATGCCACAGCTTCCTCCGAGCATCCACTTGCATATAGCTTCCTTCGATTTGCCAAATCTGTAACCCACATCCTCTCTTGACTCTGTTACGTAGTAGAATTAAGAAGGAGAGAATTGAGTAGAATTGAAGAAAAGAGTTGAAACAATTTTCTATCTATCTTTATTCCTCGAGAAAACAACTATTTAAATAAGACCAAGGCCTACAAATTAGGAACACTAAAAAGACATGATCTCTACTAATTGGCTAACATAAACTAACATGTATCGTGGCTACTAATATGCACTACATTAACCCACTAACATGCAGAATACTAGCTCCATGCATAACACTAAACCACTAACATAACCCACTAACATGCACTACGCTAACTCTTCCTTGACATGCATGGTTGTAACCGTATCATTCCTCCCCCCTTTTTGCATCCTTGTCTGTAGGGATGAAGTGCCCTTTCGAATTATGCGGCATTCCAGAACCCGTTCCAGTTTGGTATATTGGAGGTGATTGGTCATCAACAATCATAAACAGCTGTGCCTGGTGACACCTATGGCTTGTGACAAATTTTTCATCGCAATAATAACAAAGGCCCTTTTCACGTCGCTCACGAGCCTCCTGGTTAGTGATCCGTTGGAAGGAGGGGGTGACCGAGGCTGAAGCGTTTCTTGGTGGCGGGGTTGGACCTAGAATGCCTGGCATGGTATTGGTTGTGGCTGCCGTGAATGCAGCGGAGTGCGGGCGGAGCTGGGGGTGTTTTTCTGCAACAAGTTGCGTTCTTCCACCAACCGTGCAACCCCAATTGCATCAAACAATGTTCGGGGTTGCTTGATTTTGACATCCAAATGAATGTCATCCCCGAGCCCAGCAATAAAACAACCAACTAGGTAAGATTCCGGAAGGCCATCAACTCGGTGAGAAGGTTTCTCAAAGGCCTCTTGATAGGCTTCCACAGAGGAAGTTTGACGAAGGCGAGTTATGGCCTTAGAAGGGTCCTCATAGTCTGTTGGTCCGAAATGAAGAAGGACTGCCTTAGAGATTAAAACATTAAGACATTCACTTTTGACCTAAAATTTTGGCTATTTTTAAGAGATACTTAATTTATTAAGTGATATAATATTACATTATCAAACAATCTTATTTTTAATATCATTTAAAATTTTCCTAATTAAGCTCTTAATTGGGTTAACAAACAGGCCCGTGGAGGATGTCTTTTCAACCGAATGTCACATCACCTCCAACTCAGTATAATATATTTGCATTGGAGAAGGGTTTTTTTTTATTTATAAAAATCTATCTTTTCTAAGTGTTTTGTACTTTTTACTAGATAGCGGATTGCATTGGAAAAACTCTTAGATATTTTTTTAAAACCTAAAAGTAATTCAATTTTGGGTTAATGACTAAAAGAATTATTAAACTTTGCTTTAAGGGCCAACTATACCATCCAACTTTGTTTTTAGGGTTAACTATACCATCCAACTTATTAAATTACTAAGGGAAAATTATATTTTTGACCAACGTACTAATTGGGGATTCCTGATTTTACCAACGTACTTTAATTAACCCAAATGTGACCAACGTACTATCAATTTTGTGCCAATGTTGACCCTGCCGTCAAATCTCTATTCAAAAAATTAACGGCTAACACTAAGAAAAAATTACATTAACGGTAAAGGGTCCAAAATAATACTTGCGTTAAATGGAGGGCCCACCAATAAATTTTTTTTTCTCAATCTCAATCTCACACCCAGAAACCCCAGAAAAATGATGGTGCTCAACCTGCCTTCTCCGGCTTTAAAGGTCGGCAAACTCGTCGGAGTTTGCCATGGGACGCCGACGATATTGCTGGCTTTGCTTTTGCGTTGGGTCGTCGATGGAAGACAAAAATCCTCCTCATTCCTTCGCCCTCAATCAAATAACCTAGATCAGAAAGCACGCAACAAGATCTTGTTACTGAAACCACTTGACCGGATTCACCTAGAAAGCTAAATCCAAGCGAAGCCTGGAGATTCTAAGTCTAGAATTTTGGATTTCTTCAATTATGGCTTCTATCTCCATTTTCATTTCATCAATGGATCATTATTATTGAAATATCGATTTCAATTTGGATAATGAATTTGAAATCAGAGCTGGGTTTGAAATCATGAGTTTGTTTCTCTTTGATGGCCGCATGGGGCGGGGGCGGCGGAGACGGGACAGGGGATATTATAGATTGAAAAAAATTGAGTGGCTAGGAATGACAATTGAATGCACACAGACCTGATGTGAGTTCTGGTGTGATAGCACCAGCACTAACACCAGTACTTAAAGCAGCGGAATAAACAAACTTAAATCAGAGAAAACACAAATTTAACACTTATCTACAGCAACGTGCTGTAGACAATAAAACTTCTCTTATTAAACAGAATCACAAACTTGGTTACACGAAAGAATACTAAGAGAAGAACAAAATAACCAAACTAGATCTCACACAAACACGCTCTTGATTCTTATGAAACTACTGGAAATCTAGAGCTCAAAAACCGTATATAAGAATAAGCCATCCGGCCTGAATTTATAGGCAAAGAGTCCTTGTTTGTAGAAGTTGATTTGCTTGAAGAAAACTTCTTTAAATAGACTTCTATCTTCCTTAATCAACCAAAGCAATCCTTCCTTATCATGGACTCTTCCCTTATGTGAGAGATCCTACAAAATAACCAAAAGATATACTAAACAAATCCAATATTTGGTTAGTAGGTTAGTCAAATAAAATAACCTAATTACAATAAATACAATATTAACTAAATTAACTAATATAAAGAAAGTAACAAATCTTAATACAAGTCAACCTTTGACTTGTGTGAGACATTACACACTTTCAATCTCCCCTTGATTTGTTGCTTTCTGGTCAAAACAAATTCTAAGCCAAGATCATATCAAAAACTGATTATAAAAACAACAAAAACTCCCCCTAAATAGCAAACATATAGCAAGTGTTAAGATAATTCAAAAACATAAAAACCATTTAAAATAAAAACAAACATAAACATAAAGTGAATATTGTCTTCAGTAAATATTGTCTTCTCAGACAGACTTGTCCATTTCTTCCCTCGTCTTCTGAAGTAGTTCCCAACGAAAGTTTTGACTTATGTATTCAAACACTTGGCTTGTACTAGCCGATGCTCCCCCTTTTTGATCAGAAAGATTAGCCAAGGCAAATAGCAACCTGTTCCTCCTGGTTGCCATTTCTTTAAACTGCACTCTTGCCTGAAGCATAGACTTCTCAAGATACTTGATTTCTTCAGCATAAATTACTGCTGGATCAATCTGTGGTGTTGGAGATGTGATCACATCATCACCGATATCAGCCAGATCATCTTCTTCTTCATCATGAAGCTTAATAGGAGGATCATCTGAAAATGCTACAGGTAGATCAATTGTACGTTTAGTACATTCCAGCACGGGTTGTATCCCAAATGGTTCAACCTTTTCCCATAACCTGTCTGTTTGGAGAATATCCACACCTTGTTTTATGCATAACCCAGAAATTAAACAGGGGAAAGGGAAATCTGATGGTAGTTCTTTCTCAGCAAACTGAACTATGCTCCCAAACACAATCTCTCCAAGACTAAATTCCACACCCTTGAAAATTCTATAGATAAGGTCAGCATGGGCTGTGGTAACTGTATTTCTGTTGGAGGTAGGTTTCCAATTGAGAGTGACAATTTTCAACAAGAAACCACAAAGAGATGTAAGCATTGTGTATTTGTACTGGTTATACCAGATAGGATCAAGGCCATTAGAGATGGTATTGGCAATTTCATTCTTGGGTGCCATGGGAGGAATGTGTTGAGGACTGGGAGTTTGAAGAAAGGAATTAATCATAGCTGGAGAAAAAACAATGGTTTTGCCTCTAACACACACTTTCTCATAATTTTCAGATCTAGGGTCTTGTATGGATTGAAGAAGATTGACATAAAATTCGGATACAAGAGAAGGAAAGAAACTAGAAGGATAAGGGACAGTGTAAAGGAGACCTTTTTCCTTTAGATACCTAGTCATCCCAACATCATCAAAGGTTTTATCTAAAACCCTTTCAACAATGAATCCTTTCATTCTGAAAAAATTATATCTTTTCTTTTCATCTTTGGTCATGAATTTTTCAGGAGAGTGAGGACTTACAGCTCTTTTGGAGGGTTTGATCCTTGAGGAACGCCTAGGCATAAGCGTGGAGCGTACTGTGGCTTGGGCCTTTCTGGAGCCTTTCTTCCTTGATGTGGGTGCTGGTGTGATCACATCTTCACCAGCATCTTCCTTTTCAGCTTCCAATTCATCTCTGCCCAGTTTAAATGTCTCATCCTCTGCTTCATCATCATCATCAAAGTCCATAAGAGGGACTTGTTCAGCAATAGAGGCAGTTGCCTTAGCCTTTGATTTCCTTGCAAGGCCTTTGCCCTTTCTTAGATCAATTAGGGCTTGAAGAGGGATATTATCATCGCCTTCTTCCTCTTCTTGATGTGCACAAACAGAGGGAAGGTTTCCAGCCCTTGGTGATAGAGGAGGTGTGATAGCAGAGGGAGTAGCACGCCTTGGCAACACCTCAAAATCTTCAGCTTGTGGTCCTTCGGAGTCACTAGATTTTGTGGGAATTATGTACTTCCTACGCCGGGAACCAACAGTACCAGAAGGTTTAGTTTGAATTGGAGGTGTGGCTTTTTCAGATGGGCTACCGGAGCTAGTGGCGGAGGATTTCTTCCTCTTCCGTTTCGTTTCAGCATCAGGCTCAAAGTCTTCATCATCATCTCCTTCCAGAAATTCAGGATCGGCCATGATCGGCCTAGCCCTAGGAGCGAAGGTTTCCATCTTAGGCGAGAAGCCTTTCTGCCTCAGGGACCAATTTGGGCCCTTTTCCAGACCATGATGAGCACCAATTGACCTTAGGTCACCCGAATTTTCAACCTCAATGACATTGTCCGATGCCCCAGGTAATGACACAGAGATTGGTGTAGCCTCTGTATCAACAAATAGTTCCACAGCGCCTTCGGTTGGGACTATTAAAGACGGTGGAGGAGAGATAGTGGAGCTCGAAGGGGCTGATCGTGCTGGAGACGCCATGGTAGAACCTGATAGAGAGAGGAAGAGAAAGAACAGAGAAAGAAATTTTGCTTCCGGAGAGAGATTAGAGAGGGAAAACAAGCAGTGAATAGTGAAGACAATATGTGTGATATATATGATGTGATAGAACAAGAAAAGACCTAATAGGAGAGGGACACCTTAGATAGTCCTAGTAGGAGAAGGACACCTTAGACTGACCTAGTTTATGAGGGAAACTAATTAGCCTGGTATTCAAAATAATTTCCTAATTTTTTCAACTTCTTGAGATTCCTTTGATGATAAGGAAAAAAAATAGCCCTTGAAGAATTAAAAAAAAATGTTTTCCTTTTGTAAATGATTTTCCTGCCATAAAAAACAAAAAAAAATTCGAAATATACTCCCCCTAAATACATGGACATCAGAAATATGAGATTCCAAATTTTGTTGAGCATAAAATCTTTTAACTCAAAAAAAAAAAAAGAAGAAAAAGATTTGAATAATATTTTTCACCAATGACTAGGTTGACCTAGCTTATGTCTAGGAGAATGATGCGAAATGTACACACATGTGAATGATAAATCTCAGTATATGTGTGGCATGGGATGTAGTCACATCAGGGGACACATCTCTTCTAAGAAAGTCAATGAACTGTCTTCTTGTCTTGCTTGGCCTCTAGAATGCACCCACCCATTTTTTATTTGAGGGAAAAGATTTTTGGGTAGCTTTCACTCTACGTTACCTTCATGGATAGCCCTCTTTCGGATGATTTTGTCATTTTGACCTTTTTTTTTATCACACCGAAAGGACTTCATACCATGAATGGAGCAGCTGTTTCCCTTATATTAGGCACCCACCAAGAGACATCCATTAGGATAAATATGTGTCAACATATGTTAACACTATTTAAGAAGAATTCACAATTCAAAGATGAGTCGTGTCAGAGAAGTAATACAAGTGACCACATTGAGATGTATCGTGCAATGCATTTTTTTATATATATATATACTATACAGGTGTAGGTTCTGATGTGATCACACGAGAGATCACATCATCAGATGACACACAAACTCAGAGACTTCCTTAGGGTAGAAAATCTATGAAAATCAAGGGCTTTGGTGAAAATATCAGCCAACTGTTTTTCAGTGCTTATAGATTCCAAGCTAATGATTTTTTGCTCAACAAGATCACGAATAAAATGATGTCTGATGTCAAAATGTTTAGTACGTGAGTGTTGAACAGGATTTTTTGATATTTCTATGGCACTTAGATTAGCACAAAAGACAGTTAAAACATTGCTTTTAAGCCCATAATCCTTAATCATCTGATTCATCCAAAGAAGTTGAGAACAACAACTGCCAACTGCAACATATTCCGACTCAGCAGTTGAGAGAGAAACGCAGTTTTGTTTTCGACTATACCAAGACACTAAGTTGTTCCCAAGATAAAAACAACCTCCAGTTGTGCTCTTTCTATCATCAGTATTACCTGCCCAATCAGAATCACTGAACCCTACCAAATTTGTATTTGTCTCACGAGTGTAGCTTAGTCCTAAGTTGACAGTTCCCCCAATATATCTAATTATCCGTTTGACAGCCTTAAGGTGGGAGATTTTTGGGCTAGCTTGATATCTCGCACACAGACACACACTAAACATGATGTCAGGACGACTTGCTGAAAGGTACAACAAGCTCCCAGTCATACTCCTATATAAGGTGGGATCAACATCCTCACCATCCTCGTCCTTACACAACTTTTGGGAAGATCCCATAGGAGTCTTGAGATGAGAGGAATTGTCAAGAGAGAATTTTTTGACTAAATTTCTAGCATACTTACTTTGTAAAATGAATATTCCCTCCATACTTTGTTTTATTTGGAGCCCTAGGAAATAGTTCAGTTCACCCACCATACTCATCTCAAAGGTGGTGGTCATACTAGTGACAAAGTAGTCTAACATGTTCTTAGATGAAAATCCAAACACAATGTCATCTACATAGATTTGAGCCACCAAAATCCCTTCTTTATTTTTCAAAATAAATAAAGTTTTATCTACCTCACCTCTCTTAAAACCCATTTGTATGAGATGCTTAGTGAGCCTCCCATACCAAGCTCTAGGAGCTTGTTTCAAGCCATATAAGGCTTTCTTTAGCTTATAAACATGGTCAGGACAATGAGGATCAGTGAATCCCTTTGGTTGCTCAACATAGGCTTCTTCATTAAGGACACCATTTAAAAAGGCACTTTTTACATCCATTTGAACATGCAATGGCTAGAAGGAACCTAATATGTTCTATTCTAGCAACCGGGGCAAATGTTTCTTCAAAATCAATCCCTTCTACTTGGGTGTAGCCTTGAGCTACAAGCCTAGCTTTGTTCCTAGTTATTTGCCCATTTTCATCTGTTTTATTTTTGAAAATCCACTTGGTCCCTATAACATTTCCCCCTTTTGGTCTAGGGACTAAGACCCACACATCATTTTTCTCAAATTGGGTTAATTCTTCTTGCATTGCCATAATCCAATTTTCATCTTTCATTGCCTCTATGACATTCTTAGGCTCAATATGAGACACAAAACAACAAGAGCTTACCTTGCTTACCTGTGAGCTTACACAGCTCAATCCAGCCAATTCTCTGTAGTTGACTCTTGGCTTTTCCCTTGTGCTTACCTTGTCATTTACATTGCCAAGCACCTGTGTAACTGGGTGATTCTTTTGAATCCTGCTTGGTATGTCTCTGGTCCTGTCCAGATTTTCCTCTTCACTATCTGAACTTTCTGAGTCTGATGTAGACTCATTTTGACCTGATGTAGGTGGTGATGTGATTACATCAGGACCTGCATCGTCTTTCTGCAGCTCTGTTTGCTACTTCTGTTCAGCTTATTATGAGTATCTTCCATTGTTTCCACGCAACCTGAGACATCATCTTCAAGATCGAGTTTTTAGATTCAAATCAGCAGTATCATCAAAAGTGACATTAATAAACTCCATTACAGTTTTAGTTCTAAGGTTGTAAACTCGATAAGCACGGCTATTTGTGGAATACCCTAGGAATACAACTTTGTCACTCTTAGAGTCAAATTTTGACAGATAATCTCTATCATTCAAGACATAACATATGCATCCAAAGACATGAAAGTACTTGAGAGTGGGTTTTTTACCAAGAAGAATTTCATAAGGAGTCATGGTTGACCCAACTTTTAAGAAGACTCTATTTCCTATATGACAAGCTGTGTTAAGAGCCTCAGCCCAGAATCGTTTAGAGATGTTTTTAGAACTAAGCATGACACGAGCCATCTCTTGCAAAGTACGATTCTTTCTTTCAGCCACCCCATTTTGTTGAGGAGTTTTAGGGGCTGAAAAATCATGGGTTATTCCTTTGGAGTCACAAAATTTAGAGAACAAAGTGTTCTCATAATCAGTTCCATGATCAGATCGGATTTTAATAACTTTCTTACCATGCAAGTTTTTTACTTTCCTATACCAAACTTTAAATACTTCCAGTGCTTCAGACTTTTCTTTCAAATATAGGTCCCATGTGTACCTAGAGAAATCATCTACACACACAAAAGAGTATTTCTTTTTACTTAAGCTTTCAACCTCAATGGGTCCCATAAGATCAGTATGGATTAATTCAAAAATCTCAGATGTGGAACTTTGATCAATCTTTTTGTGGGAAGCTTTAGTTTGCTTGCCCTTTTGACAAGGACCACACACACTTACTTGTTTAAAATCAAGTTTGGGTAAGTGTTTAACAGCATTGAATCTTACCAATTCTTCCATTTTCCTAAAACTTGCATGACCTAACTTTTGATGTCAAACCTCAAGATCATTTATTTTGGAGCTAAGACAGGATAAGTTGTCACCAAATTTGTAACAATTATCTTGAGACCTTACTCCAGTGAACAAGCATTGATCAGTGTTATCAAACACTTTGCATTCATGCTTATCAAATTTAACATGCAAATTGTCATCACATAGTTGGCTTATACTAATGAGATTAGCTTTTAAGCCTTCCACATGATAGACATTTTTCAATTTTGGCATATGATTAACACATAAAGTACCCTTACCAATGATCTTACCTTGGGCTCCTCCCCCATAGTTCATGTTTCCACCTTTAATTATGGTGTAATCGGTGAGAAACTCTATATTACCTGTCATGTGCCTTGAGCACCCGCTGTCGAAGTACCATGAGCAAGCTATGCTGCTCTTGAGTGAGGTGAATACTACTTTGCATTCCTCACTTTTCTTTTCCATCCACTCAAACTGCCCAGATTTCTGATGATGTGAGTGGTGATGTGAGTACATCCGGGGGCTCATCTGAGGAGCAGATCTTCCGAGGTCATGAATCCTTTTGTAGCAGAAGGGTCTGATGTGACCTGGGACAAAACAGTAGTGGCATACAAACCTTTTTTTCTTAGGATTAGTTTTATGATGTTTTGAAACTTTGTTTTTTGAGGGACTCTCTCCTTCTTTCACAAAAGTGGATTCATAGCCAAGACCAGTTTTTGAATTATTTCCCAAATTCAGAACTTCCTCAAGTTTGGCATTTCCAGTATTTAATTTTGTAAAAGTTCCGTTGGCCTTTTCGAGTTCCGTCTTGGTCTTCTCGAGTTCAATATCACGTTTGGTGAGCATGACCTCGAGTTTGGCTATGGCATCCTTTTGATTACCATTTTCAGTGGTAACTTTTTCAAGATCACCTTTCAAAGTAAAGATTTCAGAAGAGAGTTTCTCATTAACCTTTTCGAAAACTGCTATTTTTTCTACTCGTTTTTCCCAATCAGCAAATAAATCAGTATAAGCATCAAGAAGTTCTTGGTAACTTGCATCACAGTCTTCTTCATTCTCTGTTTTCTCAGACAGAGGAGAGATAAAATAGTATAACTCAGAGTCAGAAGATGTGATGGTTGGTGTGACTACATCTGAAGCTACATCAGTCTGATGTTCGTGACTAGTGGGTGAGATTTCCATGATTGCTAAGTTTAGCATTTCATCTTCGTCCTCACTATCACTAAGGGTCGCACACAAGCTCATTCCCTTTTTCTTCAGAGTATTGGCACACTCATTGGCATAGTGTCCAAAACCTTTGCAGGCTCTACATTGAACAGTTTCAAATCTTTTCTTAGCAAAACTAGTGGGTTTCTTGAAACTACTCTCAGTATCCTCTTTTGTTTTTTCAAACGAGTTTTGAATTTTCAAACGAAACTTGTTGTCCCGTTTATTTTTTAAGAAAGACGTAAATTTTTTGGTCAAAAGGGCAACATCTTCAGTTTCCAAATTTGAAGTGTCAATTTCTTGGAGATTTCTTCAATCTCTTTTGGCACTTTGGATACATTAGAGAGAGAGCAGTTGCAAGAGCAATATTTTCAGCTTTATGTTGCTGTTGAATTGACAAGTTCATCTCAAACATGGTCAGAATACCCACAAAAGTATCTAAACCTATGGTTGTGGTATCATGTGCCTCTTCAACAGCAGCAATTTTGATATTGAATTTTTCAGTATCAGTTCTTAACATTTTACTTACCATTCTAGCATTTGATATAGGCTCACCTAGGGAGAGACATTCATTTGAGATTTCTCTCAATTTAGCGGAATAGCTTTTTATGTCCTCGGTCTCATTCATCCTCAAGTTCTCAAACTTGGTCATGAGAATTCTCAACCTAGTGGCCTTAACACTATCATCACCTTCACAGTGACTTTGTAGAATATCCCAGGCTGTGTTTGCTACATTTTGATTTATAACAAGTCGAAACATATGTTCATCCACATGACTTGATATAGCACCAAGAGCATTGGAATTATAGTTAGCTAAAGTGACTTCAGCGGTAGTCTATTCTTCCTCAGGTTAGAGTTTGAAGATTTTTTCTGAGGTTTCCCCCTCAGCACTCTTACTTTCAACCTTAGGAGGAGACCATGGAACAATGATACTAAGCCACGCCCTTTCATCAATTGCTTTGATGAAAAGACGCATTTTAGCTTTTCAAATAGCGTAATTAGTTCCATCCAAAACAGGGGGACGGTATTGATTCAAATGTCCTTCCATAATGACTGCTCTTTCTTGGATCTCACTCAGTGTAATCGAGTGATTGACTTTGATACCAATTGAAAGAAATTGAGCGGCTAGGAATGACAATTGAATGCACACAGACCTGATGTGAGTTCTGGTGTGATAGCACCAGCACTAACACCAGTACATAAAGCAGCGGAATAAACAAACTTAAATCAGAGAAAACACAAATCTAACACTTATCTACAGCAACGTGCTGTAGACAATAAAACTTCTCTTATTAAACAGAATCACAAACTTGGTTACACGAAAGAATACTAAGAGAAGAACAAAATAACCAAACTAGATCTCACACAAACACGCTCTTGATTCTTATGAAACTACTGGAAATCTAGAGCTCAAAAACCGTATATAAGAATAAGCCATCCGGCCTGAATTTATAGGCAAAGAGTCCTTGTTTGTAGAAGTTGATTTGCTTGAGGAAAACTTCTTTTAATAGACTTCTATCTTTCTTAATCAACTAAAGCAATCCTTCCTTATCATGGAATCCTTCCTTATCATGGACTCTTCCCTTATGTGAGAGATCCTACAAAATAACCAAAAGATATACTAAACTAATCCAATATTTGGTTAGTAGGTTAGTCAAATAAAATAACCTAATTACAATAAATACAATATTAACTAAATTAACTAATATAAAGAAAGTAACAAATCTTAATACAAATCAACCTTTGACTTGTGTGAGATATTACACACTTTCATAGATTATACAACTTGATTTGGGTCTTTAGCTTTTGGAGGAAAGTGATGCATTTTTTAATTTTATTTTTGTTTTAGTTGGGAGGAGAGGTGGAGATGACTAATGATAATGATAATGAATTAAAAAGAAAATGGGGAAAAAAAAAACCTAAAATATGGTGTGTGGTGGAGTTTTTCTAGTACTTTTTTATATTATTTTTAAAATTTTGGTTTTTTAGTTCATTTTATCAATAGTATTTTTATTATTTGCATATGCAATATATTTATTTAAATAGGAAATTAAAATTAAAATTTTAAAGCCGGAGAAGGGAGGTTGAGCACCATCATTTTTAAGGGGTTTCTGGTAGGGGTGAAGGTGGTTCGGTTTGAGCCAAAATCGCAAACCAAACCACCTCCTAACGGTTCCACATATTTCAAACCGAACCGAATCAATCGGTTTGGTTCGGTTCGGTTCCGCGGTTTAATTATTTAAATATTTAAAAAAAGAAAAAAATTTAAATATCAAAAAAATACTTTTAACATAAACTAAATAATTAAAAGTCAAAAACTTAACTTTAAAATTACAATAATTCAATCAAAATATAGGCAAACAATAATAATTTCTTATTAAATTCAATTACTAATTACTAATTACTAAATAATATATATATATATATATAAATAAAAAAATAAAAATTAAATGGTGGTGGTTCGATTTGATTCGGTTTGGCACCAAAACCGCAAACCGAACCGAACCGCTCGGTTTATAAAATTTCCAAACCTAAACCGAACCGTCCTAACCCAAAATCGAACCGAACTGGCTGATCCGATTCTGTTCAGCGGTTCGGACTTACACCTCTAGTTTCTTGGTGTGAGATTGAGAGTGAGAAAAAAAAATTATTGGTGGGCCCTCCATTTAACACAAGTATCATTTTAGACCCTATATCGTTAATGTAATTTTTTTTTACCGTTAACCGTTAATTTTTTGGATGAATGTTTGACAGCAGGGTAAACATTGGTACAAAATTGATAATACATTGGTCACATTTGAATTAATTAAAATTCGTTGATAAAATTAAAAATACCCAATTAGTATGTTGGTCAAAAATATAATTTTCCCAATTACTAAAGATATCTCTCTCTTTCAGTGCGAGCATGTGTTTGATATGGTGTTATAGAGTGTGGATGGTTTGAGGTGGTGGCCACGTGGGTATTATGCTATGGCTAGGGTTTAACAGTGAGGAAATATGGTGTTTGGCTAATTTATTCAATCACATCAAAACACATGTATTATTTCAAAATTGAGGGACGCTAAATATTACACCAATTTATACCGAGGATTGCACCTATTTATGTTATATTTATTAAAATACCCTTCATCCAATTTAAAAAGAAAAACAAAACCCACACTAACCCTCCCTCAACAGCATAGTAGCTCTCTCCCTCTCTCTAAAGCCGTGTTGACATTTAAAAAAACGAGTTGGTCCGATTCTATTAAATAATGTTAGATTGACCTTATTTTTTTTTAAACATTGTTAATTTGTAATTATTATTATCATTTAGAATACGTGATCAGTCGCAAAAATATGAGACACATCAAATACGTGATCAATTGCAAAAATATGAGACACATCAGGAACTTTTTCGTGTCATCATACACTATGTAAACATCCTCTAAACAATAATGTAACATAAAAAAATAGACATGTATTGAATTAAAATATGTAGTATTATTTATATTTTGAAATAATATAACATAAAAAATTTAGCCCAAAAAAAGAAATAGGGCCAAGACAATTTTATTTAAAAAAAAAAAAGATTGACATTTGGGAGAGAGCCGGGCCGGCTATATCCTATAAGGCAGGGCTGACTCTACTTTTCAGTAAAAAACCCTTAATTAAATAAAATAAATGAAAAAAATAAAAAAACGTACCGTAAATAGCTATTAATATTAATATGAACTCTAATGTTAATTATACTTAATAATAATAAAAGGCACTTTCGTCACATTTTAAAAAAATTCATTAAATGGGTATGTTGCTTAGCATATTTGGGTACGTCATTTAGTCGCAATGTATATGTGATATTGTAATAGACTCTAGTACATGACTAATGGTCCATTTTTTATCGTGAATTTAGTTTTGTGATTTTAATTATTTTTTCTCTTTAACTCCACTAGCTTTCTCTAAATAGTTTTTATTTTTTTTAATCATTACAAAATAAAAAAAATTAAAATCTAAAATTAAATTATTCCCACCAACTTTCTCTATTTTTTTTTTCAATTATCATAAAATAAAATTTTTAAATCTAATTATTAAATCAAGAAGCCAAATATACCTGAATATTCTAGTCAAACTAAGCTTCCAATTTAAGTTATAATTGAATATTCATCAAGAACTAATCTTCCAATTTAAGTGATGATTGAATATTCATCGAGATAAAAAGTCAAAAAAGAAAAAGAAGAGAGAGAGAGAGAGAGAGAGAGAGAGAGAGAGAGAGAGAGAGAGAGAGAGAGAGAGAGGCAATGTATGATGTATAGCATCTCAACAAGACACACGAGTGAGTCACCAGCCCAACTGTCACTCCCCCGTGAATGCAGCTATCCACCGTTCATTTCCCAAACTTTGGAGTAATTTCTTTTTGGTGTACCCAATCACGTTCTCGAAAACTTTTACGATTACGAAATATCTCATTAAATGCATTTCTATAACAAATGAAATCAAAATTGAATACGAGAGATTCCATTAAATGCAGAGAGGCGCTAAATGCAGTTTTTTATACATTAAACGTAATTTTTTGACAAAATTATTAACTTGTTCTTAAAAAAACAAAAAAGAAAATGCAGTTTCCTTTATGCTAAACACAGTTTTTGGCAAAATCACTAACTTGTTCTTGAAATAAAACACAGTTCCCAGCAAAATTACTAACTCAACAAAATTACTAACTTGTTCTTGAAAAAAAAATAGTTCCCAGCAAAATTACTAACTTGTTCTTAAAAAAAAAGAGGACATGCGCCTACATATGCGCATTTCTACAAACTTATTCCCTATAAAAAAGAAGTTTGTATATAAAGTAGTTTTGTTTTTGCTTTCTTTCTAATGTGCGATAAATTTACTTATTTAACTTCAACCCACCTACTTTAGGTATTAAAATCTCCATCATTCAAACATTGTTTTAGACGAATAAATATACGATTTCGATGTTTACACGGAGTAGAGTACATTTTACAATAAAAAGATAAGGGTAAGTTAATAATTTCACAGAGGGGCTGTATTTAGCGCATACGGAACTGTGTTTAGTGCCTATATTAATTGTATAACGACAACAATTAAATATGAGATATTTCGTTAAATATTTATTTATATAGAAACTCGATCAAACCACTACCCAGCTGAGTGAATTCTTATAACACTTAAATAAATTCGTTCACAGTTAAACTCGATCAACCCACAGAAGCAACCCACTCAATTAGCATTCATTTCCCAAACTGCTGCTTCTTTCTACCACAATTAATTTAAATTTACTGCAATACACAATTTTTTTTTAATTTTCTGTTGAATCTCTCATTATTGCCCACCGCATTATGGTTTGTTCTCTAGCACCCCAATAAAATATCTCTATTACAAGATTTATATTTACGAGTATGTGTTAATTCCAATATTTTTGGTTTCTTCGGCTCTGAGCGAGTGTGTGTGTGTGTGTGTGTGTGTGTGTGTGAGTGAGAGTGAAAGAAAGCATTGCCTCTTTGTTCCTTCGAAACCAACAAACACTTGAATTTCCCATTCCCCTTTATTTTCTCTCCACTCATTCCCCCCTTATTCGTGATAAACACTCCAAATTGTGTCATTCCTAGTTCAAGCAAAGGTACCCAGTTAAATTTAAGTTTAATAGTTATTCCTTATTTAATTTTCATTTCTGGGTTGTTTTCTCATTGATTCGAGTCATAGTTTGGTGTTTGTTTGGTCAATGTTTGTGTCTTCTTCAAGGTTCATTTGCATCAATCTGGGTATTTCAAAATCTGAATCAGTCTTCCCTTACATTTACTTACTCTTAACGGTTTGGGTTTTGTTAGATTCTGTTATTTTTGGAGAATGTGATCAACTTCTGATTAGTTTCTGGTTTAGTTTTGTTAATTTTAACTAACTAGTGTTGCATTGCATCATTGCACTACAAAATTTTGACAACTAGGGACACTTTCTTGCTTATATTTCAATCAACTTGGTGGTTTTGATTGATTTTGATGATGGTTTGGCATCCAATGATCATTGTTCTGAGTGTTCTTATTCTGAATCACTCATCCATAAGATTTACTGTAAACTGAGTTCTATTATATATTCTTGTTTACAAGGCTTTTGGTTCAGCTTTGTTTTGTTCTTTTAAATAGTTGCTGTTTTTTGCTTAGTTTTTATTTATCTGGGTTTTTTACAATTGTTAGACTCTACTGTAGAATCTGACAGCTTACACCTGGGTTTTGCCAGATTTTGAGAAATTTCATCTGGGTGTTATTTGTTTATCAACGACATGGTGAATTTGGGTTTATTTTCTGAAAGCAAGTCTCTGAAATCAGCAAATGTGAGCTTTAGGATTCCATATTACACTCAGTGGGGCCAGAGTCTCCTGGTAAGCGGTTCGCAACCGGTGCTTGGGTCATGGGATGTGAAGAAAGGGCTTCTTCTGAGTCCTTCTCATCAAGGTGATGAGCTCATATGGTGTGGGACTTTGGCTGTTCCTGCCGGGTTTGAATGTGAGTATAGCTATTATGTGGTGGATGATGAAAGAAATGTACTGAGATGGGAGATTGGGAATAAGAGGAAATTGCTGCTTCCTGACGGAGTTCGGGATGGAGAGTTGGTGCAGGTTCATGATCTTTGGAAGGTGCTCTCTCTCTCTCTCTCTCACTGAATCATTCCTCTAATCATTTTTTGTAACTGATGTGAAGACAACTAATTTGAATTCTGTTTTGTAATTATAATAAACACTTCTTTGTTATTAGTTCTTCCAATGGGTAAGAAAGTTTTCTGATATTTCAGACTTTGTAATGGTTAGATTTCCTTTTCTTGTCATTGAGTTTCTTAGCTGTCATGTCTCAGTAAATTACTAAGTTCCAACTTTTGATTGTGAAATTTTAAAAAGATACAATACCGCTATTTATGCATGTACTTTCTTGTCCTTAGTTCTGGTAAATGTTCATTTGTACCTAGTGCCCATGCCAACTTAAGTGAATGTACTGTGCTTTCTTAACAATGCTAAGAAGATGAGAAGAAGGAATCTAATGTTCCAACAGATAGCGGCGAGTTGCACTCCGAAATGTTCTTTAAATACCAAATGTCACTTCATTCTCCTGGCCTTACAGACTCAACATACTACTGACGTGCAGCTTCTGAACCACTTTGTGAGTGTGAAGTTTATTGCGAAAGCTATGGGTGGTTCTGCTACCGTTTTGTTGAAAAATTTATCCAACTGTCATGTAATAGAAGTATGAAAATATCTCTTTACATGTATTTGAAAAGGTGAATTAAATTAATCATATTGGAATTGTGATACAGGTATATTAATTTCAGGATTTATTGGACTAGTAAGACCTAATAAAGTTTGTGAAAACACCTAAGAGAAGTGTTTATTTCTCTTGGGTTAATCCTTTTATTTTGAATTTGGAAAGTTCAGAAAGTAATTTATTTCAGAATGAATAACTGCAGAGAGGGTATTAATAGTTGCTTTGCTTCAGATCAGCAGCAGTGCACTGTATTGGTTACTGTGCTAATTTTGGCAGAAATAATGTGCATATATATATATATATATATATATTGTTTTGTTTTTGGGGATTTATGATGTTTACTACAGCAGTGACCTCGAGAGGAGGTTTTTGTTAAGCGTGTGACTTGCTCACTTGTCGAAAGATAAACCAAGTTCCTTTATCACAAACCAAACAGGGCACTATCACGCGAACAAAACGGCGGAAAGAAAGGCAAGGGGGGTGAACCCAATACCTTGTGGAACCTCTGTGATTCTTTGTTAAGTAACTAACTCATTTAAAAACTTAAGCGGCTGGAGAGGGGCCAAACAATGTATCAAGCTTAACAATATTAACAGTGTTTCAATTAAGTATTTTAAGAGCTAAATTTTGGACTGCCGTGGAGCATACTTTTGTCACTTATATTTCTTCCTGTCCATGGACTTGATCACTTCTAGGATGCCTCGAATGAATAAAGAGAATCTTTCATTACAATATCTTGTTTGGGTTAGGTCTGAAATGTTACAACTAATGTTATAAGTTAGTGATGTTGAAAAGTTGAAGCACCTTCATTTCTATCTGGTTATATTAATGAAATTCTTTTAGTTTTGCTGTCGCAAACATGCATGTCCCTGACGATAACCAAATGTTCTTTTTGGAAGTTGCATTCACTTTGAGTAGCCATAATTTTTTCACATTAGGCAACTCATTGTTCAGGAAACCCACATATTGCTTTCAAGGTTAAAATGAGCTTTTGCTCCTGAGTAAAAGAGTCCAAGGTGATGAACTTGTATCTTCTTTTAACTTTTAAAAATTATTCTATAATACCACCTCCGTTTCTCTCTTGCTTTCTACGCTCATTTCTATAAATACATCTACTGATTAATAGACTCAGGTAAATTAATTTAGAAATGTACTCTCTCTCTCTCTCTCTCTCTCTCTCATCTCCCAACTGGTACTCACACTCACACTCACAGATTAGCCCTTTTCCCTTTCTTAATTGACAAATGTACCCCTGATTCATACTTCTGGTCAAAGTACCTCTTGTCATTTTAACTTTGTTCAGGGCTGTCTTGGGAGAACAACGTAATCAACAGCTTCATCTCCTCTCAGGCTACTCAATTTTCACAAACTGAAGGGCTAAAATGTTGCTCAAATATGATAATGTTCATTCTGATGCTGAGATGTTAGATATGAATACTCCCTCCAACCCAAAAAATAGTCACACTTTCTACTTTTTTTTTTTTTGTCTCCAAAAAATTAGTCCTTTCTAAAGTTTAACCTATAAACTTCCATTATTTTTCAATTTTTTCTTTCTTTTAAAAAACATGACATTTCTAATATGTATCACAAAAAAAAGTTTCATGCTAGTGCAAATTATAGGAAATGTATAGAAGCAAAAGTACATTATTAAAATGGTTTGACTTGTCAAATGAGACAAATTTTTTTTTTTTTGAGACGGAGGGAGTATCAGATTTGGATAGTGAATCATGATCTATTATTACTCACGAAAAAGCCACTTTCATCGTTCTTTTCTTTTATGAGGCAACTGATTCTTGGTTGATTTAGCTTCCTATACTCGAGAATGCATTGTGATACAGGCCGGTAGATCTTGAATGCTCGAATCTCCCTTTTAAGGGGTGGGTACTCCAAATAAAGTAAGAGCTAATTGGTTAATGTTGGCTCACCCTATGTGATCTCAATGATGGTAGTTTGTTGTGAGATGATTTTTGAAAGTCCTTAAACTTTTTATTTTCATGGATGGATGACATCTTTGGTATTTACTGTTGTGTTCCCTTGGTCTGAATGTTCAATTCTGCATGCAGACCGGTGCTGATAGTCTCCCTTTCAGAAGTGCATTTAAAAATGTCATCTTTCACAAAAGTTGCAGTTTGGATATTGAGAGACCTCTGGGGGCGATTGACAATAAGTTGGAACAAGAAGGTAATACTTTTTTGCTGATAACTTAAAGCCTCTTCATAATATCTAATTCTGGGACAGTCATCTAATCTTGGTCATTTTTCAATTGCAATTATATATTTTAAACAGATTCAATCCTTGTTCAGTTCAAAATTTGCTGCCCAAATATAGAAGAAGAAACATCAGTAAATATCTTTTCTCCAAATGAACTCTAACATCTATTTGAATAAGGTTTAGGCTTTTCTATAGTTTGAATGATAAATTGAATACTACTCTTGCTTTGGTAAATTGCCGCAGATTTATGTGATTGGCAGCCCTTTGAAGCTGGGGCGATGGAAAGTTCAAGATGGACTGAAACTTAATTATGCTGGTGAATCAATTTGGCAAGCAGATTGTGTATTGCAAAAGGATGATTTCCCTTTGAAATATCCTTTCTGTGTTAGTTAATACTTGTAGCTTTTAGTTGGTCAATCCTCTCTCTCTCTCTCTCTTCTCTCACTCTTCCTTAACAGCTGCTTCACATACAAGTACAGTAAATATGGGAAGACAGGAAATTTTACTTTAGAAGCTGGCCCAAATCGAGACCTCTTTGTTGACTTCTCAGCCAGCCAACCGAATTACATTCTCCTCTCAGATGGCATGATGCGAGTAAGCTGTTGAACAGAAATTCATTCTAGGTACATTCTCGCTAGAGTACAAAGTATGAACTGAAAAGACCAGTCCTCAATCTATTAATTTGTTTTGTTGAAGGAAATGCCATGGCGGGGTGCTGGTGTTGCAATTCCAATGTTCTCAGTTAGGTCGGAGGCTGATGTAGGAGTCGGAGAATTTCTTGATCTGAAGTTACTTGTAGACTGGTCTGTTGAATCTGGCTTCCATTTGCTTCAGCTTTTACCCATAAATGATACTTCGGTGCACAAGACGTGGTGGGATTCATATCCCTACAGGTAAGGACTCTTGACACTAAAAGCTTAAGGACAACCTTGTCTTTTTTGTAAAGGAATATATCTACCAAAAGGGTGACCTTGGCGTAATGCTAAGGTTCCTATTGTGGTTTGAAGGTCACTTATTCAAACTATCTATGCACATTAGACCCTCCAAGTGCGGGAGCCTCGTGCACTAGGCAATCCTTTCTACTTATGTTTTGAACGAATATTTAGCAGAATATGTCGTACTCTTTCTTTTACTCTTCCTCCCTCAATTTTCACTTTTCCTCGGAAGTCTTCTGCATTTTGAGAGTGCAGTCTAGTTATAAATTCCTGTTGATTCA
The DNA here is from genome assembly GCA_016624345.1 of Platycodon grandiflorus. NCBI lineage: Eukaryota > Viridiplantae > Streptophyta > Magnoliopsida > Asterales > Campanulaceae > Platycodon > Platycodon grandiflorus. The sequence continues at coordinate 41,677,075 of CM028363.1, forward strand.
CCTGCTCGATAAGTTTGTTATAAGGAATCTATAAAAGAGAAAATTGCAAGTTGGTTTATATCTTACTTTACTGTAATAGAAGGAGGTTTGGAGAACACTATTGATTTCAATTGCTGATTTGAAAGCCTTCCAGATAAAACTGAATTTTGCACTGAAAAGGTTTGATACTGGTAACAAGTGGGAATACTCAATCTTTCTATTATCATGCTGATGGTTTAGCTGATTAATTACATATAGTGAGAACTCTTTGTAGGAAGCTTAAATAGACGTATTAATTTTTAAGATTTTTAAAGTAAAAGGTTGCTAAGTTGGCGACTTATCTAATAGCTTAAGCTGTTAGAGAGGGGGCCAACAATGAATATCAAGGTTAACACCCCCCTTTATGTGTGACCACTTGTGAAGATAAACAAATATGCTTCACGAGGGCATTAGAAACCAGAAACAGGGTGCTAACATGTGCACTCACAGTACTTTCGGTAACAAATGCAAGCGGGATGACTTGAACCCAATGCCTTGCCAAACCAGAGCTCTAATACCATGTTATGTAACCAACTCATCTAAAAGCTTTAGCTGTTATAGAGGAGCTGAACAATATATATCAATCTTAACAAGGGTTAAGTTGAGTTCTATTTACTTAGAATATTGATTTGATTTTTCCTTTTTAAGTGATAGACCATATGCGTGATCCCGCTTGCATTTGAAGAAGAGAAAAAGCATGGTAAAATTTAAATATGGTCATAAATCTTTCGACATCCCTGCTCATATCTTTTATGTTCCTGCCTTCTGGTTATGCAGCTCTCTCTCTGTATTTGCATTGCACCCTTTATACCTCAGAGTGCAAGCACTTTCAGAAAACATACCCAAAGAGATCAAGGTGGTGACCAATACCTTTCATCTGATATATAGCATGTACATATTATGCTTTCCCATTCTACACTTTTAAATGCATGATAACCCCTTACGAATTTTTGTCCAATGGTTTTGGCAGCAAGAGATACAGAGCGCAATGAAGGATCTGGATAAAAAGGTGGTCATTTGATAGAGTTATTATTGCATATCCTGACAATGGCACTCATTTATTCATTGTACTTACTCCTTCCGTTCTAAGCAAAGAGTCCACTGTTCCTTTTTGAGATGTTTCATTTTATCATTTAAAGAGTCGACTTTCGAAAGTTAAGTCATAAATATTTTTGAATTTCCAGATATATGCTTGTCTTAAATTTTATTCATATACAAATAAAAAGTTGTAATGACAAAATATCCACCATCTCTCACTTCTATCAACCAAGTTCGCCGGAATTACTTCTGGAAGTCGGACTTCACCAGAAATTACCTCCGGCTGTCGGACTTGCTGGAACTTTCTCTGCAGCCAGAAAATTTTGCCGGAAAGTTCTCCGATAGATGGATTTCAAGGGAAAATTGTTCTCTTTGCCTGAATTCACCTCCGGCAGACAAATCTGCCAGAAAATTCCGCTGCAACTGAACTTTGCCGTGAAGTTTCTTTCAATGGTCAAATTTTGATCAAAAGGAGCTTCGTAGGTTTTGGTCATCCAGTAGTTTCTTTGATACAGATTAAGTACAAGAACGTTACCAATTTGTGTCTTTCCTATATGGTAGACAACCTGAATTTTCTTCAGGTCCGTGCAACACGATATGTTTGTGGGTGTGGCCTTGCAGGCGACTTCAGTCTTTCCATCGTGAAGGCTGAATCTACGTTCATGTCACAAGTGACAAGTGTCTGGAAAATACTTGTCCTCCACCAATCCTCCTTTTCAACCTCTGGGGCAGTTAGAATAAGACGAACAACCATATTAAGGGAGGCATCAACACCAGAATGTTTGTGTAAATTTAAACTCTCAAAGGGCATTTTTGGGATACCAAATTATTCTTAAAAACTTTGCGTTTCAAACGTGGACTCTTTGCTTGGAATGGAGGGAGTAAGTTTTATTCTAACCTTACAATTGTATTCTTGACCTTTGAAGAACTAATGTGCAAACCTAGCTTTATGAAGGAACAATTCAAACATCCATGGTTAAGAAAGGAGCAATTGACCAAAAAAGGATTAAAACCTGAACCTTTATGTCCTACTTTGAGCCAAACGTCTTCTTTTCCAATTCTTCCAGACCGTGATAGACTATTAGCACTTGCTCATTTTCTAGGACTATTTCTTGATTGCTCGATTTTGTTCTCTCATAGTTTGAAAAAGTTTAATAAAATTGTCTCCTGCTTCCCTTACTTTCTAATGGACTTTATATTCAGTTGGCTGAATACGTGTCAGCCAAACTATACACTTCACTCAGTTGACAAGTTAGCTTGAAAAGATACACCTTGAAGTACTTAACCGACACACCTAGAAGTACTTAATCAATATCACCACCTTGTTTCATGTGTGATGACTTTAGATTTATTAGGACCAGATCAGTGTTAGAACCTTTCAGTGCAGGGTGTGGGATTAACTTTAACTATGGTTCACTAAGGGCAACATCTCGTTAAAATTATCAACCCTAACTGCTAGATGAAACATAGTTTTGGAACCATTTGATAAAAACATGGAGAGTATTCAAGTTTTTAAAACAGGGTAACGTCACATTAGTCAATGGACATCATCCCCTATTGCTTGTCTGTAAATCATTCAAGATAAGGTGAGGGTGTAAAAGATGTGGTCAGGTCATATGCAGTGATATGTTTATGCTCTTTGAGTGACTTCTGTCTGAGACAGTTAATGTGAGGGTATTATGTCTCTTTGCACATGCTCCATAAATGTATTAACTATGTATACTTATATATGTATATTTATATATAAACATGGTTGCATACAATATATATACATATATATATATATATATATCTGTGTGTGTGTGTGTGTATATATATAGTTGCAACCATGTGTGTATATTTTTATTTCTTGATAACATGTGTGTGCGTGTGTATATATACATATATATATACACACACAAACATACATTCATACATACACACGCAAATACACATGCTTGACACATTGATCTATCTCCAGTCTCCCTAAACAAAAAATAAATTGCTAACAACACTGATCTATGGACAAAAACTTTATTTATCTGTGTCATCAGTAATTCAATATGGGTAACTATCTTCGATGTGTGCAAACAGTTTCATGGTGAATGAAGCATATTACATCTGTGTATTTACTTACTTAGATTTCATCTGTGCAGGATGTAGATTATGAGGCTACCATGGCCATAAAGCTTTCAATTGCCAATAAAATTTTTGTTTTGGAGAAGGATTTGATTCTTAATTCAAGTTCTTTCAAGAAATTCTTCTCTGAGAATGAGGTATATCGTTGTGCACGTGAATACACTCTTCAGGATACTGCTTGAGATTGCTGCATCTGTTACCAAGAAGTTGTAGTACATTTGAAACATCAATAGCCCATTTGTTGATTAGTCGCTTTGGTTGTTACAGGAATGGTTGAAACCTTATGCAGCTTTCTGTTTTCTTCGTGATTTCTTTGAAACATCAGATCACAGCAAATGGGGAACTTTTTCTCAATTTTCAAGAAGTAAGGTAATAGTTGAATGATTTCGGAAAAAGATTGTCCTGGTCAGTGTCAAATAGTTAAGTTCTTTATCAATTTTATAGGGAAAACCTTTATGCGGTTGCGTATCGAATCCTTTCCTTTGACCTGATTATCTAATTTTATGTCCCATTTCTTCAGCTAGAGAAACTTGTCTTGGAGGACAGCCTCCAGTATGACATAATATGCTTTCATTATTACATTCAGTATCACTTACATTTACAAGTAAGTTACATTTGCCTCTCTATCTTCTCTGCATAAGAAACCTCTTTACTGGAATAGAATGGACCTACAGTAATATTGTGTAATAATGACAGTTGTCAGAAGCCGCAGACTATGCAAGACGGAAAGGAGTAGTATTGAAAGGAGACCTCCCTATTGGCGTGGACAGAAATAGTGTAGATACTTGGGTTTATCCAAATTTGTTCCGCATGAACACCTCTACTGGTGCCCCTCCTGATTATTTTGATAAAAATGGACAAAATTGGGGGTTCCCCACTTATAATTGGGAGGAAATGTCAAAAGACAACTATGCTTGGTGGCGAGCTCGTTTAACACAGGTTTCACTTAATACTGTGGTTTTTCATACTGGAAGTTGGAACATTATTGAGGGATATATTTGTCCAACTCATTTCCTTTTTGGTGGCAGATGGCTAAATACTTCACAGCTTTTAGGATAGATCACATATTAGGCATCTTCAGAATCTGGGAGCTTCCAGATCATGCAATGACAGGTCTTGTCGGAAAATTTCGGCCGTCTATCCCTCTAAGTCAGGTATAACTTCTGAGATTATTCTATTTTCTTTTTGACTGTATATTCATCTAGGGAACTGTCAGTCAGAACACTCATGTGTTGATGAAATGTAGGAAGAGCTTGAAAGAGAGGGAATTTGGGACTTCGATCGCTTGAGTCGGCCATACATTCTGCAGGAATTTCTGCAGGTTACTTCAGTTTTGAACTAGAAAATTATAACTTCAACTCATTACACCCTGACAAACAATTTGAAGTTCTGTTATCTGATATATACTACTCAATGCTTCTAATGGAATAATCTAAAATTTCAAATCTTTTGTGTTTCAGGATAAATTTGGGCCTTCATGGACAGTCATAGCATCTAACTTCATGAATGAATTTCAGAAAAACCGTTATGAGGTAGTATTATCATATTTTATGGATTATTAAGTTTAAGTCAGTTGTAGTTAAAATAATTAGAAAATAACTAGCTCAAATATGCAATTAAAATTAGGCCAGCTCATATTGTTTTTCAGTCACATATCCTTTTGTAATTCCTAAATTGTCCTTATCCTTATTCTTGATCAAACTTGTCAATGTTCTCCCTTCCCTGCAAACATATCAAATCATCTAATGGTCTGGCTATTAAATCAGTCATTAGATGAGAAACAAATCTAAGGGAAAGAATCATCCCATGACATGATTAAGGTAGGATTGCATTTAGTTGCCGTTCCTTACTTACCATGTGAATATTGTTTAAACTATTGGGTACAAATCAGGAGCTGCAAATCCAATCTAACCAAAAAATGGTGGTGACTCAACTGTCTCATACCAATACCAAATTATTGATTCAGAAAAATTAAAGTCATAAGTTGTACTTCAATAATGACGAACCCTAGAGTTCTGCAAATGAATTAAGAATTCAATTTTTACGAAAATTTTGAGGAACTTTGCGCTTGACTGCGTCGCAGCTAAAAGTTACTGGTTTGTGATTATTGGACCTAGGAGCAATTAATATAAGGTTACAGTATACCATTATGTTTGTTTTCCTTATTTCTTCTTATCCTTTACGACTGCCATTGATTTCAGCTACCTCCATATTTTCCAGCCTAACTTGGTTCCTATGTTACTTTCTACATTTGTCTTACCATTTTCTGTTTTGTCTTCTTTTTTCCCACTTCCATCATATTTGTTCTTCGCTAGATTCATATATAATCAATACTTACGCTTGTTTGACGATCTCCACATATTATAGCAGAATGTGATTTACAATCCCCTGTATACTTATGAAGGAGGAGAATATAGGTTAATTTCTTTTTCAGGACTATGGGATATTAAATTATGGGTTTGGCTAACATGTGCGCTAAGGGCACATTATAAGCATCTACGTTTTGCATCGGCATTCACGTTAGTGGCTTTGGAAATCGTGAAAGTTATGTAATAAAGGAAAAGTTTCTAAAACAATGGTCGTTAAGTGTTTAACATGTGCCTTTAGGATTTTATATGAATTTACAATCCCCTGTATACTTATGAAGGGGGAGAATAGAGGGTTAATTTTCTTTTTCAGGACTGCGGGCAATTTTGGCATATTAAACTTTGGGTTTCGGTAACATGTGCCCGAAGGGCACATTATAAGCTGCTACTTTTAGACGGATTTGCATTGGCATTCACGTTAGTGGCTTTGGATATTGTGAAAGTTATGAAATAAATGAAAAGTTTCTAAAACAATGGTGTCTAACATGTGCCCTTAGGCACAAGGTAGCCTTTGCCTTAAATTTTTGTTGCCCAAATTCCAAATACCTTTTTGAGTTGATTGTTTTCAAATTAGATTACTTAGCACTGACTAAATCCCAATAATATATTTTATTTTAAGAAGAGTTTATTTATTTATTATTTATTTTTTTATTTCAAATCTATTTATTTACCTTTTTATGTTGATTTCTTTCTACTTTTGCCAGAGGCTATATTTTTTTACTTCTATCTATGAATGGTGTGTGTGTGTGAGTTGGTGGGAGGGGGGGGGGATTTAATTGAGCAAGATCTCTATGCATGTAAATGATCGCGCTTCAGACAGACAGGCATGGTCTTCTTCATGATAGTATTTCATGACCTATCAAATAGAATAAAAAGAATAGTAAATTGGCATGAGTTAGCAGTTCCTCTCGTTTGCAGGGATCCCCTCCAGCTTTTATCTTGAAATATTCTACCTTTGTCCCTAGACGAGCATTGTTTTGATATTCAATCTATCTCAAAATGAATTTTATTCTTGTTTCAAATTATAAGTTAAAGTTATAGAAAAATACATTTCCTTATTATCCATACACTCTTTTGGGGAAGAGGTACCCAGGTAGTATACTCAAAGAGCTACTCTGAGGGTTAAAGGCAAGAAAAGCCGACTCAATTGCTGTTCTTCTAGCAGATATTGTGGAAACTTCGATTCTTCAAAAACTTTGGAACTGCCACTGATTGATATGCACCTTATGCTTTGATAAGCTTCAGAACTATCATCGTATTTGTATTTCGGTGAAACCACAAGGCCCACAAGTATACATGCACTTGTTAGGTGGGACAGTTGATTGCAAATTTCAAGTAGCCGTATTGATCATAATTCATACCAAGGACCTAATCCAAGGTGGAGTAGTATCTTTTCTATTAACGACTAGACCCTTCTGCAAAAGCAACTAAATACTTGGTGGACATAGAATGTCTGACAAGTAAATATAAACTGCTGAAAAGAAGGATGATTCAGTATGCAGTGTGGGCCAATGATGTTTGTGCAGCTTATGAATCCTTTTGTCCTGAGAGTTTGAAACTTGAACCTGCTTCCTTTCCCAGTCTGTTGTTCGATTTGCTATCAACACCTAATATAGAGGTGGTGCAGGTTTCCATGGCTTTACTATGTTCATGTAAATAGAAGTAACCTAAAAGAGTGTAACTTTTGCTTTGAAAAGTTCATCCTAGGCTTAGTAAGCTTGTACTGTGGGCTATGCTTGTACAATTTCATACAATAAAGATTTGCTGTTCCATAGTAGTTCAATCAGATTCTATAGCCTGGTTGACGTGGAACATCCTCAAAGGAGAAATGGGAAACTTCACATTTTTAAGTGGACCAGCATGGCAAATTAGTTATTAATATTTTTAATTAATCTAAGTCTTGCGTGTTGAATTTTTTGTGTTCTTGTTATGTTTTTATTAGGTTGTAGTAATCAAAAGTTCATCATAACTTCGTAATCCACCGAAATTAGGCTTTTGGAGCTGACTCAACTCAGTTTAATAGGTTAATATTAAATTATGTCCTTATGGAGTTGGGGCAGTTCAGCAGTCTGTAATAGAGTACTAATCTTCGAAAATGAGAAGGAAGTGATATTCTTGAGAATCAAGCAGTGCTTGTGCCAGTGAGCTATGTGTAACCCCTGAAAAAGTGCAACGCTATATGAATAACGTATTCATAGGTGCCTGTGTTACTGGATTTTCATCTAACCATGGCCTTATGCATTTATTCAACTCTCCCAGTCTTTATTTTCACAGTTTCTTGTTTTTTCCTGTCTTGTTTGCATCTCTGTTTGTCCCGTATTGATTGCTTTGCCACTTAGCAAGGATCCTGTCAATTGCCATCTAGTGGTATGTTCTCGTTGGTTTGATGTACTATAATTTGATCTAGCCAAAGAATTTAAAGTGATAAATTATATACCTAGACTGATTACACTTTATGGTTTGGATGTTTATTGTTCTTTCCATAGTGTCCTTCGTACTTAATTTTTCTTTTTTATCAATTGGGGTTGTCATATTCATGGCATCTATATGCTCCCTGTTAGTGCTCTGCACTGTTTCTTCTGTTATTTCACGATTGGCTTATAGAAAATTACTCTCTTCTTACGAATATAGTTCAAAGAGGATTGCAACACCGAGAAAAAAATTGCTGCCAAGCTAAAATCATGCATGGAAAGGTCATTGTTCTTAGACACTGAAGAGAAATTACGTCGTGATCTCTTTGATCTTCTGCAGGTATGCATAAAAATGAAAGTCTATATTCTCTAATCACACTTTCGTTGGATCCTTTATGAGGAGTCTCCTCACTTTCTTGATTATTTTGTACGATATCATTTAATTTTTGACCATGTTTGTTGCTATGGCAGAACATAGTCCTTATCAGAGATCCTGAGGATCCTAGAAATTTCTATCCTCGTTTTAACCTTGAAGATGCATCAAGTTTCAAGGCTTTGGATGAGCACAGGTACATTGATATATTATAGGCTTGAACCATCTTAGATTTCTCTCTCTCTCTCTCTCTCTCTCTCTCTCTCTCTCTCTCTCTCTCTCTCGTTCTCCTTTGTTAATTAAGGTATGTGAACAAAAAGTCCACTCCAAGAACACCTAATGGCCAATGAAATCCATCAAAATAGTTGAAGTGTGCCCATAAGAATTTACTAGATTATTCTGGACTGACAACGCCAACATATGTGAACTTTGCTGTGGTTGGGTGGATATTCCCTCACCATTGACATGTGGCCAGCACGTGGCATGGGCGTGCAGGCCTTGATCCGCGCATTAACTTCTTTGCGGCGCTAACGGGAGCGCACAGCCTTAATATGCTCATGATGTTGCGCATCAAACTACGATTGTGGGTGTCACCCGCACTGGCATATTATCTACCGCAAGTACCTTGGAAGGACCTGACCAAGGCACCGTAACCCCATGCGGGAAAGGTTCCGCGCCATCTACAGCACAACCTTTACCCCACATTTGCCATCATAAAGGAGTCATGGTTTGGAGGCTGGAATGCGGAGCTTAGCCACGTGGTCCAATAGCATGGACGCACTTGGCCTAGCTAGGGCCTAGGGGTGAACCGTGGATGGTCACCTTCAGGGGAGACGCGGCAACATCAAGGAAGTTTGTATGGACAAGCCAATGCACATGGTCTGTCCATGAGGCCCTCATTGCTTGAGTATAAATACCTTCATTGCCTCATAGACGCAAGAACGGAAAGATAACTCTTTGGACTGCTACTTTGAGAAAGTCTTTTCCATCATTCAATTTGGTCCAAAGCAATGTTTGGTGGACTCTTTTAGAAAATTAGGACTGATTGGGCAGATGCCGGGCATTTAAATGAAACGTATTGGGTTAAGATATCAATTGATCGGGTTGCACCATAGAAGTTGGGTTAAACAAATCTGACTCTGAAGACACCTACAAGGACTAGGGTTCCTAAATATTTTGTGATCAGTAGCGGTGCGAAGCAATATCGACGGCGTAGGGATGTAGGTTTCTGATGATGAAGATGAGGGATAATAGAGGGAGATGTGAAGATTACAGGTTGGGATTTGGTTTCTCTATGATGCAAGCCAAAGTTGAGGGAATTGACGACTCAAGGCTCAGGCAGGGTTATTGGTGGCGACAAAGTTTTTGGGTTTTTGCGAGGAGAGGGGTGACGATGATAATAAGAGACAACAACTATGATTAATAACGAAGCATTACATGAATATTTATAGTTGAACTAAACCCCCAATTTTACTAGGAATATTCTAAAATACAATCCTAATAAACTATTTGACTGAATAACCCCAAGTAATATTCCCTCTGTCCCTAAATTATTGTCTTCCTTTTCTTTTTTGTCTGTCCCTAAATAATTGTCTTGTTTGAAAGTTTCTTTTTTAAGACAACACTTATACCAATTTACCCTTATTTTTTCTTCCCACTTTAATTATGTGCCACATGTATATGGGCATTAAAGGAAACTATAATACTAATATTAATAATCAAGAAAATTATTTTTTCTTAATTCGTGTGCCGGGTCAATCAAGACAATAATTTAGGGACGGAGAGAGTAGTTAAACTAGTAACAACTAATTACAATTGATCTATATCCAAATAATAATACTCCTTCCGTTCCTAGATAATCGCCCTCTTTGATTGAGCACACGGATTAAGAAAAACTAATTGGCTCTATTATAAATAGTGGTTAATATGTACTTTCCTTTAAAGCCCTTGTGCATGTGATCATAATTAAAGTGGGAAGAAAAAGTAAGGGTTAAGTGGTAAAAGTGTTTTCCAAAAAAGAAAAGTTTAGAAACAAGACAATTCTTTTGGAAAGGACAAGAAGGAAATGAAGACAATTATTTAGCAACGGAGGGAGTACAAAATATCCTAACATCAACTGGATTCCAATTCCATTCGAGTTCCTCATTCATTCCATGTCACTTTCTTTAACCTAATTATGTTACTGACACTACTTGGTTGCATCTGGTGAGGGGCCAAGAATGTACTGACGGCTTACTTTTACATGAATTTTTGTATATGATCTCAACTTCTCGACCATTAATTATAACTAGTTTTACACACGTGTGTTGGGCGCGCGGACATATATCCTTTTTAATTAAATTATATTCAAGCAAAACGAAGAGAAAAAAATAAAGTTAAAAGAATTAATGAAGGAAAAATAATGTTGGAGGTAACTACTTAAATAGAAATACATCATTGTATCAGTAATATTATAAATTTTGAAAAATTTCCTTACACAACATTTGCTGTTTTATTTGTTGGTTTTCCCTTTTCATTACATATCAATATCTTCAACTCGGTTTGTTACCCTAGAAACTATAACATACGATTGGCTACTGGTTTCTTCAGGAAGAGTCCTACATGCGACAATGATTGGCCATGACTTTTGTTAATTGTCATTGTATACGATACTACCAAGGGAATTTGTCTTCTCTAGAACTTTAAAGACAATCTCACATCTAATAGAGACAATGATATTCTTGAGATAAATACTTTTGTCTCCAACATTGCTTTCATTCAAAATTTTAGCTTCTACAACGTGATGCTCAAAGTTTGTAATAATTAGTCTTGTTCCATTGCACAACCTTACAACATGATCAATGTTTCTCAACAGCATCACCGGAACACTAATCTCAAGTGTTAGTCCATGGCTAAACAATCCCGAACACTTAAAAAAAAATTCAAATAAAAAGTGTGCCGAATTTAATATAGATGTGGCAAACTTGTCTTGCTCCTAATAATTTCTTCAAGAAAACTAAAGAATTTATATGTCAAGAAATAAAATAATGATAATTCTAAACATTACTCCACAATAGCTCACCTCTCAGTCGTGAGTGGCCAAGTTGTGTATGTTTATAGTTCTCAAAATCAAATCCACCAACAAAAAAAAAATAATAAATTCAGCTAGCTAATGCAAAAATATTGTGAAAAAGAGTAAATTTTAATGGATAAATTTATAAAGAAGGATATCAATAATTAGATATACCAACAATGAAAAACAAAAAGGAAAGATGCAAAATCAATAGAAAATGTAAAATAATACTTACAAATTAATTTTGGAGCAAATTTTATTAGTCTCCATCTCCACACAAATTTCAAGACATCCAATAGTGATGTGCTATGTAAAACTTATACAAAATAGTATAGAGTAATCACCAAATCCATGTTACAATGCTAATATTAAATTATTTACCAATAAAATATGAAACTTAGTAATACTTGACACAACATTAGATGTTACATATCACTCCAAAGATATCAAAAAAATTTTGTATTAATACTAATATTGAAAAATACCTTATTATTTGGTAACATTTTCAAAGTACCAAGAAAGGAAAATACTAAGACATTAAGAACAAAAATAAAAATGAAAAATAAATGAGAATTTACATATGAAATTGCATGATGAATTTCTCTTTTCTCATGGTGCGTACTATATTGATTAAAGAGAGAGATTAGGGGGAGGGTGGCCGTACCCCTTCCTTTATGTAATCATGTTTAATATGGATTATCATAAATACAATTTAGATTTATTCAATTAATTCCAAAGTTAGGAGATCATGAAGAGATTAAACTTTGTTAAGGATTGATTTGTTAATAATGGATAAGATTGTGTTATTTTTATTTTGAAAAGAGTTGTATTTATCAATGTTTTCATATTACAGAATTTGTTAATTTAAATGATAGAAATGCTACAAGTAAGCTAAGATATATAAAAAATAAATAAATAAACCCTGATTAATAGAATCAAACTAAAATCAAAAGAAATGAAGAAAGTAACGTAATTAGAAGAAAAAGGGTTGATGTAGGTGTGAAACTAACATTTTAAAACTTTTGTTGATAAGGATAAGAAAAGGATAATTATGTCGAAAAACTAGTAAGTAAATATTGAAAGATTTGTACAAAAAAATATTGGGGGATAATTAAAAGAATCTAACTTGAATAGAGAATTAGTGATTTCTAATAGTTTTTAACCAAATAATATAGTTAATAAAGATTTTGATAGAGAAATATATTGGTGAAATTTTGGATAAGTATAAAAAAATATTGGAAGAGAATTAAAAGAATCTAATTTGAATAGAGAATTGGTGATTTTTAATGATTCTTAACCAAATTATATACTCCCTCTGTTTCACCCAAAGAGTCCACCTTTGAAAAGTTAAATAATTAAGGGATATATTAGTGCCATTGGAGTTAGTCATAATTACAAAAATACTTAAGCACAACCAAGATACTTACAACACAATTGGAGGGTAAGGATAAAAAATAATGAGCATTGTAAGCATAATTTTTTAAAGTGGACTCTTTGAGTGGAACATCAGAGTGGACTTTTTGTCTGGAATGGTAGGACTAATTAATAAAGATTTTGATAGAGAAATATAGTGGTGAAATTTTGGATAAATATAAAAGAAAAAGAATTAAATATTGGAGATTTGTATTTTCAATTGTTTGAAGGAGGGAGTTGGGGTGAGCTGTAAATTGGGGAAAAAAAGACAAAAAGGACTTTCTCTCTCCTATGATTCAATTAGAGCAAGTTTCATATTTCCTTTTATAGACTTAGCTGTCATTATATATACTTTTTTATATTTTCAAGAAATATACTTTTTATATTTTCAAGGCATGTCAAAATAAATTGAGTTCTATTTTTGGTAAGCGAATTTTGGCGGGAAATTTCCTTTCATAGACTCAGCTGTCATTATATATATATATATATATATATATATATATATATATATATATATTCCAGTGGGCAGCCGGGTCGAACTATAAACTTTTGCTTTCCCAATTAACTATCTGACATTTCTCACCATCTGATATTGAAAATGGAGAAAATTTGGCAAAAACTTATCATGCATATATGCTTAACTTCTTATCCATTTTGTTGTTTATATATATATATATATATATATATATAGATTCTAGTGGGCAGCCGGGTCGAACTATAAACTTTTGCTTTCCCAATTAACTATCTGACATTTCTCACCATCTGATATTGAAAATGGAGAAAATTTGGCAAAAACTTATCATGCATATATACTTAACTTCTTATCCATTTTGTTGTTTAGTTCTATAGTCCTGTTTCCTTTCGAAGATTATAGGATTATATTTTAATGAGTTTCTACATAAATTTTATCATGTATGCTCTCATGATTGTGCAATTATACAGCAAAAATGTTTTGAGAAGACTGTACTACGATTACTATTTCCACCGGCAAGAAAATCTTTGGCGTCAAAATGCTATGAAGACTCTGCCTGCGCTCCTAAACTCGTCAGATATGCTAGCCTGTGGGGAAGATCTAGGCCTTATTCCTTCTTGTGTTCATCCTGTATGCTCCTTTAACTTCCTTTTTTAATTCGTTTTCTCTTTTCTCTGCTTTCACTAGCTGTTTCAAACATTATGTGTCAGGAAATACATTTTTTGATGGCTTTTGGTGCAGGTTATGCAAGAATTAGGTCTAATTGGATTACGTATACAACGTATGCCAAATGAACCTGGTCTGGAGTTTGGCATACCTTCTCAATACAGCTACATGACGGTAGGTACTTCAGAATCTTTTTCTTTGAAAACAGTAGGTGGTGGGAGATATTTTAAAAATAAATAAAAAAGGCACTGTAGTGGGGGCTCATTTGCTTGCTAGATGACAGTTGCTTGAACTACTCCATCCCTATTATGCAAATTGTACTCATTATTAGTTCATTGTCATGGATATCCATAAACTTTAATGATGAAGTCATGCTGGTCAGGTTGAAGTTCTTGAAAGCTAGATTAGTGGAATTTAGGGATTGCTTTTTTTCAAATGCTAAATCCCCACCATGGAGATGCAGCGACTCCAGCTGTATTCTATCCAAGTACACCCTTGCTGTACATGTGCATCTGCTTGAGCTGGAAGACTGAATCAGCACACTGAGGATGTTTTAGGCTCGCACGGTCCTTCCTTATAGATAAAGATTTGGTTTCCTTTTATTTTATGACGATAGGGGCACTCACTGTATTACTGACAGCCTGACCAGAAAGACGGAAATCCTCCTTTAGGTTCTTTTAATGCAGTATAGGGAGGGCAGTAATTTACTCACTTGCCCAAGAAATTATTGATTGTTGACAATTATTCTGGGTTTACCTCACAAAGCTAGCTTCCTGATGTACAACCAGCAGAATGAAAACCAAAGGAAGGAAAATAACGAGTAAAAACCAAAATTAAGGAAATGGGAAAGAACTAGTAATCTTATTGTCGATCATCTTGAATTCTGCGCGGACTTGGTTCCCATCATTCTCTAGTGAAGGACAATGAAGGTAGCGGTCAAAAAGGCAGGATCATGGCAGCGGAGTTCGATATTCGTAAGCCATGTAACATCAGCAATCTGGAACATTTTATTTCATATCTATCAATGTGTCTTTGGATTTGGAAGTTTCTCATATGCATTTCTTGGTCTAGAAGGTTTGGTACTAGTCTTTTGGTTTTTTCAATGAGGTTTAGTAAGTTTGAAAGATCTTAGTCATAGTCTTCTAGGTTTTAATTATCATTTTGGGATTTTAAGCGCTTATTGAGACTTTTGAGTGCTCTTTTGTAATCTATAAATACCTTTTGCTATATTCAGCAACAGGCAGCCTCTTTTGAATCATAATAATATAAATCAAATCTTGGGAGTTTTCCCCTATTATTAGCCTTGTAAGGCTTCTTTGCTGTCTACAGCAAATACCTCAGCACTAGGTGCTGCATCAGGTAAGTGTTGCTTATAGATATGATATAAAATGTTTAGCAAACATGAAATGATAATGGTGGTGGCGTCACGCAACCCCAAGGCTGGGGTGTAGGGTGTGGCAATGGTCATTGCAGGCGAGGGGTTATGGATTTGCTAAATTTGCTGTAGGGTAATAACTGATTGGTTTTATCTTTTACACAAGTACATACTTTTCTGATCTAATATGCTCAATAAATTTCAGCAAAACTTGATTGAAAGTAGAAAAAAAACATCATCAAAGCTTCATCTCATGCTACAATAATCTCCCTTCCCTCTTATATTTCTATTTTTAGCATTTGAATTTCATTAAATTTTTTATATGCTCTTTGTTTTCCTCACGACATGAGAACTAAATCAAGAATGTCCAATTTCCCTAGTAGGTTGATTTGAGATGATTTTTGAAGGTTATTTCTCTTTCATGCAAAAACTTAAGAAGCTCTTTAGCAGTGCATACTCCTTAAAAATTTATGCCATGAGATTGATAATCCGGAAGAGTAATATGTTTGCAGTGAAAGTAGAGCTTAGCAAACTGGATTTCCTAAACCTGTTTCAGGTATGTGCTCCATCATGCCATGATTGTTCCCCCTTGCGTGCTTGGTGGGAAGAAGATGAGGAAAGAAGATGCAAATTTTTCAAAACCATGGTGGGGTCTGACAAGTTGCCACCTAGTCAGTGTGTTCCTGAAGTTGTACATTTCATCCTGCGGCAGCACGTTGAAGCGCCATCCATGTGGGCAATTTTCCCTCTGCAGGTATTGTTACCAATACATGTTTCTCTATTCTATTTAATGTTCCAAACACTCTCTGTCAGAAATAAAGTTTATTCGCAATGTTCTTAACTGTCCGTCTGCTTCCTGCCTCATAGCAAAGACAACTTATATTCGACAATTTTTTTTCGGCTAAGGGAGACTAACTTCCAGGAAGAGAGACAGGGACAAGACATTCCTGATGGGAAAGATACATACAAAGAGGAGTCACTGTTCGAAACAGGATGTTTTGATCTTACTCTCTAAGGCAATTGGAAGAGTGGTAGCTCAAGCTTAGGAATACCAATTTTGGGTTTTCTTTTGCAGAATGTCACTGGACATAGATGGAGCCAAAGTTGAGGATGGTAGTGGCACATGTTTAAGTGAATAATAGAACAAGCAGTCAAACTTCTACTTTCCCTATGAGCAGGGTGAGAAGGGTGTTTATGCTTCACAAAGTCACAAGCATTGGACATAAGATCCGAACCAATACACCCTTTAACAGAAACTAGGGGACGGTTTCTCTAGCATGTCATGTGTATTATATCTGAGAGGTTGATGCATATCAGTTTGGCTTGGCTAAAAATTGACTATGGATCAAATGAACAAGGGGCTATCATCCATCATGTAAGGCCCTTGTGGTATCTGCAAGGGCCTATTTTTTGTCTCATCTTTAGGTCCTGAAAGGTACAGATAGAATAGCAAACTCAAATATTTAGGAATGCACTAGTGGAGTAGAATAGCAAAAACTCGGGACGTGGAAAATTAGGTGGAATAAATTGATTAATAGTGCGATATAAAGGAGAATAAGAGTTAAAAGTACTTGAGGATCATCCCTTTCAACTTTTAGCTCTTGAATTAAGTATTCAAGGAACAGAGGGTGACACCAAATGCGTCTGCTGCTATACCTGTCTGAGTGTATGGGAAGTTGCGGTATTCAAAGAAGTGGAAGCATCATATTTAGACCTCAAATGCTTTAGAATTTGCATTTCTCTTAGGAGAAGAAGATGGTGAATCACAGCCACTGTTAGGAGTAGAAGATGCAACCACTGTAGCTTTAAACAAATGAAAGTCGGTGCAGCCAGAAGCATCCTACTTCAGCTGCTCTCCTCCTCTTTTGGGGGTGACCATGAAGTATCAGTAGTATTATTGGGTATCTTTGGCCTTTCCACAGTGATCACTTAAATTGATAACTACTCGTTGCATTAAAAGATGTCAAATTGTCAATGATGAAGCTTGAGGTCAGGGGGGGGGGGGGAAATTAAGTCAAAATAGAGTAGTCAGCGATGGGTTTGTGAGCATGACAATCACCTGTGTTCCACCTCCAAGACATAGGCATAGGCCACAGGTCGTTCACAAGCTTAGAAAGGTAATAATTTGTGTTTTCTTCTGATCATTAAGACCTGTGATCAGCTTCTCTTTGAGCATTTTTTGAGCACAATCAGCCAGCAACTTCTATGGTAATGAAAGCTGTATAATTTTCAGTCAGTCCCCCAGTCATCAGTCTAACAACATCTTTTGTAACTTAAAAACTTGAGTATCATTGTCCACCTGTGAGCAAGTTCAAGGAATTGCCTCGCTTGTGTATTGTGTGTGTAATATCGAGAGCATAAGCGAGGTTCCATCAAAGTTGAGAAACCATGTATTTACAGCATTGAAAGGTGTCCATTGAATTGTGATCCTTATCTGGACCTTTCTTAGATGGCTTCACCTAGACTGAGATAATAAATAGGGTCTTGACCAAGTAAGCTCGCGGCATCCATTTAAAGATTTCAGGACTAGTTTGGCGACAGGCTGTTTACAAAGGCTCGATTAGACTTCCCTCTACATTGGTAGACATACTGCTACTACTAGACATCTCCATGCAACAAAAATGCAGCAGCAAGAAAAGTGAAGAACAGGCAGCAAAGGCCACTTGAACAAAGAAAAAACCAACATTATTGAGATGGATAACACTATTTTTTTGATGAAAGAAGAAATTTTGTTAGATCAAGAGATAGGCCTCATTATCAACGTTTACTCAGCATCATCTTAGAATTAAACAAGTCAGAGCCAATATTTTAGGACACATACAGGAAATGGTGGAAACAGCAAGCAGTAGTAAGCTGGAGTCAGGGACATCAGAATAAAATTTGTCAGTTCTTCTGTTTTAAGTTAGGATATGATACCAGGATAAATATCTGAAGATTGAGCCACAACCTTTGTTCCTTTTTATTACAAGGAAAAGAAGTTGACTGATTGCATAACTGAAGTCTTTCCATCTTTTTTCTGAATATAGTTGACGAAATTTTGGATATGAACTCTCTTCTTGTTTCAAACAAATGTATGCCCCATTTTGTTCGATATTCATGTGGTTTTTTGTTATTCTGTTAAGCAAACATGCTTTATGATCTTTAGGATTTGTTAGCGTTGAAAGAAGAATATACCACACGCCCTGCAGCAGAGGAGACGATCAATGATCCTACGAATCCAAAGCATTACTGGCGATTCCGTACGTATCTTTCTATTTTCTCTTTTTCATTCTTTTCCTCCAATGTTCTTCCACATAAAAGAATTTTACTCACACGCACACATAAACTACAGACTTGTGGATTCCCCTCCTAGTGCATTCTGGGAGGTGTTGATGTATGAAACACCTAAACTTTGACTACTAAATTTTCATGTTACTAGCTCTTGAACCTGTAATTTCTTTTTACTGGTTGGTGGAAGTTTTCTAGACATTATCTAAGTGCAGGCTATTCATTGTTTCTGAATGAAACTGAGGCATCATCTTGACAGGAGCGTTTTCCCATCATCTATGGCTTCTTACCAAGTCGCTAAAGTTTTCTGACAATTTCTTCTCAATAATCAAACAAAATCACGATATTATCGTGGAGCAATATTTTTTTCATGCATGTCCCCTTTCTGTCTAATAAGAATTTGACAATATAAGATGTTTCTATGGGTTTCTAGAGTCAGTGGCTTTAATTCATGCCTTTCTCCTTTAATCAGGGCCCCAAAAATTAGCATCTGCTTGTGGTGGAAGCACTAAATCTTTCCAGTCAGTATATCTATATCATGAACCAATTTAAGAGGAATCATCTACATGTTTTCTGTTTGAGAAAATGTCAACTTGACAAATTAATCTTCCATAGAATGTCCAACTGGGCAAGAAAAAATATCTGCGCAGGGGACTCCCTAGTGAGTGGCAGTTCCAAGAGTTGGCTTTTTCTTGGGTCAAAAAATTACTGAATACACACACACACACAATGATCTGTGCCTTATTTTGTTTGCTAAAACTGACAAACAAATCTCCCTTAGAATCTCCAACCGGGAAGGAATGGATATTTGCTTAGGGACTCCCCTAGCCAGTGACTGATTCAGTAATTTTTTCAGGTTAATCAATAAACTAAAAAAGAAAAAATTGCACCAGGCAGTGATTATAAAAAATACTCCCTTTTCCTAAATTATTGTCATGTTCAAGTCAAACGGATGTTTTTCAAATGCAAATTTGACGTATATTTTAAAAAAAATATACGTCAAATTTGCATTTGAAAAACACTTTTTTTACATCATGATAATTTAGGAACAGAGGGAGTACTCCCTTAAAAAATATACCTCAAATTTGCATTTGAAAAACACTTTTTTACATGATGATAATTTAGGAACAGAGGGAGTACTCCCTCCGACCCAAAATAAGTGTCCCCTATTCCTTTTTGGGATGTCCCAAAATAATTGTCTCTTTTCCTTTTTTGGAAAGTTTTTTCAAGTCAATAGTCTATTGTGTTCTTCTTGTTTGTGAGATATAAAAGTAAGTGGACCTCATTGATTTGACACCACTAGTGATTAATTCAGGGGCATTAAAGGAAAATAATATAAAGTTAAACACTTTCTTAAAACCCGTGTATTCAATGGGGGTTCACTTATTTTGGGATGGAGGGAGTAAAATTTAATTACAAATCATTACAAGAAGGCTCATCTATTTTACAACAGAATGTTTTCGTTGATGCTCTAGGAAGTTTCATGTTGAACCTTTGTAAAATATTTGGCATTAAGACTAGGGATAGACACGGGAGCCAATATGAGGTGAGATTAGGGACAAAGATTCAGGACAAGGACGTCTGGTGGTTGTGATAATTTATCTATAAGGACCATAGCTCTTTGAAGCGAGAGTATAGAAGAGATGTAAATGCCATGATTAATAAACATAAATCACATACAATTAATAAATCACCAATCATATATTCGATTTTTCCGAAATGAAAGCTCAAAGTTCAAAATTCCCAAGTTTCAGTAAAACTTTCCCTAATCCTTGATCAAAATCACAAGTTTCACTCATTTGATTCTAAATTTTAAACAACCTATCAAATTAATTGGACAATTAAATGAAAAAGATTTCTTTAAGTTCCCCATAGTTATAGATCTAGTTTATCCAAAACCTTAATCCTAGCAAAATTTAGAACAACAGCAGGATCCGTGAATAATTGGGTAATGATGAATTGATTCTCCCTGTGTCCCAAAAGGAGAGGGAAGCTTTGATTTGTTGTGCAATCGAGCATATGGATAAGAGTAATTTGTTATTCTTGTAGACGACAGGTCATCAAACTCAGCTTGATGACATGAGTTACGTGTTCAAGCCTATTGTCATTTCTCTTACAGTTCACTTTTGCTCTTTAAGGTTAGTTCCTAATGTCCTGCCCTTTGTGGGAGTAATCAGGAAAACTGCAGTTGTGTTCCTCAAACACAAACAAAACTCTCTTTCTCTCCATTGTGTCTTGGTCGAGTTCATAGCAGGGTGTCAGAATTTAACCCCAATTGTCGAGGTCTATGATTGTGGTTGGAGGTCCGCTCTGATGCCATTTTCATTTTGTAACGCCTCAGACTAGAACACCAACTCCAACTGGCCCAACAAATTTTAATGGGTTGCAAATGGGTTGATAATCAAGTCCAAGTTAGTATTCAGGCCAATATAAGCCACTCATATTATTCTCACACTTTTGTGGATCCCAAACCGTTGTTCATTCAACTCTAGTGTGATTAGTTCCAAATCTGTTCATTTAAAAATCGTTGAAGAGAAAATTCTAAAATACTTTTTATGTTATGTCTCTCTCTCTCTCTCTCTCTCTATATATATATATATATATATATATATATATATATATATATATATGAGGGAGTATTTAATGGTTACTTTTTTATTTAACCATCAATGGTTACTCTCATTATCAACCATTGGATCAAAAATTAAAGGTTGAGATTTAATGGTTAGTTGGAAAATGCAATTAATGTAAGTAGGTGAGTCATTTAATGCATTAAATCCCAACCTTTAATTTTTGATCCAATGGTTGATAATGAGAGTAACCATTGATGGTTAAATAAAAAGTAACCATTAAATACTCCCCATATATATATATATATATATATATATATATGGGGAGTATTCAATGGTTACTTCAAAAATATAACCATCAATGATTACTGTTATATCAACCATTGGATTGAAAATCAATAGCTAAGATTTAATGCATTTAATGACTCACCTACTTGCATTAATTACATTTTCCAACTAACCATTAAATCTTAGCCATTGATTTTCAATCCAATGGTTGATATAATAGTAATCATTGAATACTCTCATATATATATATATATATATATATATATATATATATATATATATAATGTTTGTGTGTGTGTTTATAGATGCAACCTTAAACTTCAATTTCTTAGCTTTCTGAACTATTTAAGATTGGTTGGAGAGCAAATTATGAAACCTCATGTCAATTTCAAATCATTGCAACTGACATGCAAAAGGAAATGATTTAACTTTTTCGGTTGATCTTGCGTAAAACGGTAGAAGTATTCCGTTTGTGCAATACTAATATCTCATTTGTGCTTGCTTCCTCTACTTATTATCAGGTGTGCATGTGACCATGGAGTCCTTGCTGAAGGATAAAGAGCTTAAAGCAACCATCAAAGATCTTGTCCGCTCAAGTGGAAGATCGTATCCTCCTTCTCAAGAAGTTGAAGTGCAACCAGGCAAAGGAAATGCAGGTGTAATACCAGGGAAGCTGCAAGCTGCCAGTGCGCACAAAGAGGTTCCTCTTGCCACCGAAACAAATGGAGTTTCCATTACAAGTAGAGTAGCAGTCTTATGAGATATCTACCACTTTCTTGACATTACAATCAGTGAAGCTCTTGGGCTCGAAGAGGTGGTACCCCAAGAATCATCAAGCTTTTTCACTCTACTTTTTATTTGCATCAGACTGCAATAAAAGCATATGTGCTGATAATCGAAATCGATAATCATACGCGGTATTCTGCTCAGCAGGTCACTAAATAAAAATATTATAGTTTCTATTAAACTTTACAATTTGAGCATCCTCCTTTGCCATTTCAAGCTTCATGTTCGTTAGACCAAGGGAATTTAATACTGCCTCTATTGCTGAAATAGAGTATAGAACTGTGAAGCCCCAATGTTAAAGTATCAATGTATCATGGACCTTCTCTAGTTTTTGATCTCATGAAGGCTTCACATGACAATACTGATATTATTATAGCTATGGAGAACGTAAATGCATGTTTAGTTGTGTTGTAGCATTTTAAGGCTTGGTGACAGTCTTGACATTTCTGTCTTTGGGTTTTCTAAAAATGGGGCAAATTATACTCGAGAATCGTAATGCACACCCCCACAATTACTAAGTACACCTCTCTAATTTGTAAACTCCTCTAAATACTAAGTATACCCTCTACAATTTTCCATTTTACCCCTCCCTTCCTTCTCCTTCCCAGCAGCCCCTCCCCCTCCCGTCATTCCCCCTTCCCCTCTCTTGTGAAATCTCACACACATGCCCCCTCTTCTCACAACAACAACAAACCCATTAATATTCAAATAAAGTAAACCTTTTTCCTCCAAATCAAAGAGTTGAAAAAAATAAAAAATAAAAATAAAGAAAGAGATACTCAGTGTGAGCCCCCTCCGCCGACTTTCTTCCCCTGTCCGAGCTCCCTCCAGTCCTTTGAACACTTTAGGGTATTCGGCAATCGCTGACCGAACGCCTTTTTGGGTGTTAGGTCAGTACCAACCGAACAATTACATTAATGATATTTTTGTTATTTCGCCTCAAAAGTGTTTTTTTTTTAAATTACGGTGAATTGGAACAATTACAAATGTCCAAAAAAGGACCAACATGTAATTCACCCTTATTTTTACTACTTCCCTAATTATTACATCGCCACATCAAGATGTCGAAAAAATAAAGGATGTCTTTTTTCCAAGTCGTGGTATTTGAACAATGAGATCTGATACTTTAACATCTCGAATCCTTATTAAGTCCTACTAGTATTTGAACAATGAGATAAGAAACTTCAACTCTTGGTTTGGTACGCAATAATTGTTATTTATTTCTTGTCATTTTGGGTATAAATTTCATTTCAAAATGGTTAAGATAGTATGGAATGGAATGGAATGCCGATTGTTAGTTCATGTCATTCAAATTTCATGTTTGTTCTACGAATGAATCAATTCCTACCTTAGTTCAACTCGAACTGGCACCCCTTTGCACAAACATGGTGCAAAGTTGTTCTCCAACCGGCATCCCTTTTCTCACACAATTTTGGTGTGATGAATAGTATTCCACCAATCACATCAAATTTGGTGTTGGTGGGATCCATGAGATATTTTTATTTTTATTAAATGCTAAAAATTATTAATAAATATTAATAATATGATATTATTGATTTAAAAGTATTTTAAACTAATAAATATCTAGTATTAGATAATATAACTAATTAATAAATATTAATAATATGATATTATTGATTTAAAAGTATTTTAAACTAATAAATATCTAATATGAATAATATGATATTGATTGTAATGATTTTTTTATGGTATTTTCAAGTACTTGTATGTTAATTAAATTATATAATAAATTTAATTATAAAATTACTAATTTTTAAATATTATTAATTACGTAAATAATATTATAATTATTAAATATACTAAAATTATTCATTGTGCAATCTTAATAATAATTATTTAAAAGGTTAATAGCAAATTAATATCCATGTTAATTGATAAATAAATTAAAAGAAATGAAAATAGAATATGCTAAAGAATATTTTTTTTGGTGTAAGATTTGGTGTTGTGAGTTAGAGTTAGAACTGGCGTTGAAATTGCACCATTTTGGTGCTAAAACAACACCAAATTAATTTGGTGCTCTGGGTTGGGTTCGAGATGGTCTTAATTAGGTCTATTGACGAGTTGGGTAGAGTCAATAGGAGCTTGCTGACTTGAAATTGCATGCGTTTCAGTTGAATATATAACGAATACTTTACTGCTATCAAATTTGATCCGACTTTACATTCACTAATAATTGAGTCGAAGAAGAATACAAAGCGAATATCTTCAAATTTGTTCACTGAGTCAATCAAGTACTCGAATAGGAGTACAAATACAAACTAGAATTTCAAGTCAAATACGGTAAAAATACGAAGTATAATATATATATATATTACAAAAACACTCTTTGAACATTATTCCAACAACTAGTTTTACACCCGTGTGTTAAACGGACATAAATATTTTTTAATTAAATTATATTTAATAGAAATAAAACATGTAAAAAATTCAATTTCAAACAAAATAAGCAAATAATAATTATAATGTAAAGATTATGAGATCGATGTACACAAATTAAACAAATAATTATAATGTAAATATTAAATAAAAGTAATATTAATAATATAAAATTACATAAATAAAAAAATTATTATAAATTTTGAAATACTTTTATAAATACAACATTGGTCATTGAACATGTAATATTATTACTATTATCACATATCAAAATTCGAATGACCTTAAAATTGATAACTATAGACAAAGCGACATAAAATAAAATATTGTTACTTGTGTAACCGATTTACATTTGTGTATAATGAAATGTTTACCAATGAATGCTTTCACATGTGTATTTTTCAAATTAGTTTTTTTGTTATAAATATTTTGTAGAATGTGCATTTTTTAAAATTAAACTTAACATTTGAGTTGCCAGTAATATGACTGAATTAAAAAAATGTATATGTATGTGAAAGATAAACAGTTAATCAAATAAAATATTTACATGAGTTTTTCTTTTACTAAATAGTAAGTACCCAACATTCACACTAAAAAATGTAATCGATTCACGATGTCCCTACAATTATATAATTCGAACAGTCAAATTATATTGCTTTGAATACATATCTGTTCGATTTTTGGTATACAACTCATTTTATTTATGTTGTTTATAATTTGAAATCTATATTTGATTTACGATGTTTTAATAATAATAACATAAGATATTTAACATCCATGACAAATTTACTTAGATTTTAATTAAATAGCTTATGTTGGTGTATATTCGAACGCTGGTATTTAAAATGAATTCTGTATGTTGTTATAAATTTTGTTGGCCAATTAATGTTATTTTTGTAAATTAAGAAAAAAAATGATTTATCTTTAAAAAAAAACAATGTTGATAGTTCATGAATCTGCATAGAAATAAAAGGGCTTGGAGTTTACTGTATCCTAAATATCTTGGATTGTGTAGTTCAAAAATCTTCTTTGAGAAGCTTTCATAACTTTCTCATCTTTTCTAGGAGAATATGAAGCTCTCTATTTTCAATATAGGGTACACGTCTTTCAAATAAAACATAACAAGTTCTATTTTTGGCAACAAAATTTTGACGAAATCTTACTATTTTTAGATTCAGTTATTATATATATATATATATATATATATATATATATATATAGATTTACTAACTACTTTAATACAAAGACGAATAGAAATGTGTTCCCTATGTTTCGACCAAAGAGTCTACTTTTTATTTTTGAAACTCAACATGTGACTAAATCAAATCAAAATTTAGCGTACTTTAATTATAATTTTAAAAATAAAATCTTATTGACTAAAAACTAAATTAAGAGTACTATAGATTACAATTTTTATGACTTTGTAAAAATAAATAAATTTATATAAATTGTCTGTCGAACATTAATTAAGTGACCCAAAAAAGTCAAAAATTAACTCTTTGGTTGAAACAGAGGGGGGATATATGCCAATAATATAAGTGCATCTTATGTTACTATTACAAATTTTTATAATTTATGCTAATATTAATGATATAAGGAGTATCATGTAATACTACTAATGCTATGTTTGGATGCTTAATTTCATAGCTCGGAAAATTAAAATTGGAAGAAAAATATGAATTCCGTGGAGCTCAAATTGTCCATCTAATTCTAATTCAAACGTAGGCTAAATTTATTTGGTTATTCACTTTGATTTTACAAAATTAGAATGATAGAACAAAAAGTAAATAATGACCTTTTTTTTTTTATGTCCTAAAAAAGGCTAAGGGGGCGTGGGAAAGGATTGAACTTGAGACCTCACACTTTGTGAAGCCCCAATTCTACCACTAAGCCATCCCTTAAGGACGTAAATAATGACTTATTACGTGAAAAAACTACAAAAAAACTTATGCTAGTAGAGAGTAATTAACTATGACTTAGAGTCTGTTTGGTGTAGCGTTTTGAAAACGCAGTATTTTAAAAATGTAGAGTTTCTAAAACGCAGATTATTTAAAACGCGACTTTTTTCTTTATAAATGCGTTTGAGATATTATGTCAAAATGCAGCTTTTTATTCCCTATTGTATTTTAAAATCTGCGTTTTGGGAAAAAGTTAGGAATTCCAGCGTTTGAAAACGCAGCGTTTTCTACCGCAGCATTGAAATGCTAAGTTAAGGAATAAGCTGCATTTTAACCCTGTGTTTTGGCCAAAACGTGCGAACAAACGGAGTCTTAGGAAAAAGTATTTATGTTACTTGACAAACTTGTTAAATTGGTTAATGTTAATTTATATAGGTATGCAATTTTGTATAATAGCCATTATATGGTATTCCCTCTTTCAATTATAAAAAAAAGGGAAAATAACTTTTTTTTGTCTATCATACAATTTGGAGGTAATCTATTTGACAAACGTATTTTTAATATTTAAAATATAATCAATGTACTCATGATTTATGTTCAATGTGGTCCCTCCCATTAAGTGCCCATCCATTAAGTGTCATATTTCGTTTATTTGGTGTAGTCCACCTCATCGCTCTATTTACGAAATTGGATGAATATTTAATGACAAGGACCAGATTAAATACAAAACATGAATACATTGGTCATATTTTAAATGCTAAAAGTACGTTTGTCAAATCAATTCTCTAACAAATATTCTGACTTTCAACCAATTCCCATGCCCTCTCTTCTTATAAACCTAGGGATCAAATTAGGGATTAAGGGTGGAATGAAAAAGAGATTACAGAGAAAGAGCCGTCACTATTTGGAGAGAAAAAGAGAAAAATGCACCAGCATAGACCAGTCACACGAAAATTGCGTTTCTGGATTCGTTAACCGTTGGATCGATCTAAAAATTTACGTCATGTTCGGGACAGGCAGATTCAAATTCTGAATGTTGGAGATCAGGTTTTGAGGTCTGGAAAGGGAAATAAGATTTTCGCAACATAACTGTTTTTCTGGTGAAATCCTGAACTTGATTTCTTCTTTTTCTTTGTGTATTTTCTGTTGATGAGGTTTGCCAAGGGTTTATAACCCTTGATGATTTTGGTTGATGTATTCCTCTAGTTCAATCTAGAGAGGACTCTCTGTATTGCCCATTATTGTTGATTGTGGAAGAAAGTTCTAGACTCGGTCCCGTGGTTTTTTTTCATTCTCACCTTGAGGAGGTTTTCCACGTAAAAAATCGTGTGCATTCAGTGTCATTGGTGTTCATAAATTTTAGATTATTGGCTTGGTTATCTTCCAAGGATATTGTAGTACGGGTTGTGCCGTGTCAGTTCAGGTGATTGCCACGTAATCACCCAGTCTTCCCTAAACTAAGACCTAGCATACGAGAACGTATAAGGCTTCGGGATATAGCCCAAAAGGGGGCTGAGTTTGAGTGCTTTAGCCTAAGGGTAATGACACACAAATCTCTATGAATGCACCCTGACGCTCTGTCCGAAAGACTTCTTACCTGACCTTATAAGATCTAGCTAGCCTAGAGCCCGGATCCTCGAACATTTGGGTTCCAAGGAATTACTTCTACGCCTCAGGTAAAGGTCAACAACTTACCCCTAACACTCATATCCTTCAGGGATGACTCGACTTAGGGCACTACCGGGTGATCTACTCTAAGTGTAACGGCCGACTTAGGGTCCCTGAACCCCAAGAGGTTGAGCCAATTTTTGGGAACCTCGAGAGTTATTGGTTTGGCGGCTGAAATCAAGAGAAAGTCTTACCCGTTGTACACATATGTTATCATGCATGTGTGACTTGATTACCAAAGACAAAAAGAGCTGATTGTGGTACCCGTTTACGGGACACATGTCCTATGATCATTAGATGGTCAATAGAATGATGACACCTAGCAGGAAATCTTGGAATATTTCCTGTGTCATCCCATACTCATTAAAAATAAAGGCCATAAACCTCATGTTACAGTGAATCGTTATTCAATAATCTGGAGCTAGTGAGTACTCAGCCTTTTCCCTCTTTCTCTTTACCTAATCAGTCTTGACTTCCACCCTGACCTTTATTCTTTGAGGTTCTTTGATATAGACTTGTCACACCAAGAACTATCCCCATCACTAATCACACCCCTTCTACATTTGGCGACTCTCCTGGTTTGGTATTCATGTTCAGTCATGCCTCTGAAGAAGAAAAATAGGACAGTGAGTCAGACTACAGGTGTTGCAGCAGGTACCGGAAATAATGATAATGCTGATGAGGTCAATTCTCATAATGAGATGATGTCACCGGTCATTGAGGGTATGGTAGCTCAAGCAACTGAAGCTCCACCGAAGGACCTAGTGATCATATCTCAGGCATACCTCACTCAGCTCCTTCAGAATTATTCCAACATGATTTCTCAGTTGGCAGTTAGAGCTGCAGCTCCTGGAGCTTCGGGTTCCGAAACTATGGTCAACAGCATCATACCCCTTATTTGGTACTAATACTACTACCACTCTCATCACTCCACTAATAACCACCGCTACCACCCGAGTGTTACCTGAAGCTACCCTCGTAGTCCAACCAACTAGTGGGCATGTCAATACTAGTACACCTGCGCTAGGGGGAGTTGTACTTCAGGCTACCCTTTCTACTACCCAGCTTCAGACTCAGGCTCAGGCATCCTTGCGCCAACCCAAGCTCAGACGCCAACTCCACCCGGGATGGTAACCTTGGATCAAGTGAAGTAGTTGTTGGAATCTCATATGGCTAGACTTCGACCATCCCGAGGTGAGGATGATTCTGGTCCTCCCTACCCGCTTATTATTCGGTAGACGCCTTACCCAAAGAATTATGTTTCTCCTACCTTTCACCAATATAGGGGTCGGGACGGAAATCTAAAAGAGCATGTCCAGCAATTTCTTGAGGAGTTAGAGCCCTATACCACGAATGACAACTTGTGTTTAAGAAAGTTCCCCAAGTCTTTGAGCTATCAAGCTTACAACTGGTATTATCATCTAGCTAAGAGTAACTTCTATGATTGGGAGACACTGTCTAAGCTGTTCTTGTGCAAGTTTTTCCATATAGATAAGAAGCTTACTATTTTTCAATTGAGCAAAGAAGGACATCGTGCAAATGAAACACCATTGGAGTATGTAAAGCATTTCAAAAATAAGTCATTGGCATTGCATGATTCTCCCAAGGAGCATGTTTTGATTAAGTATTGTTTAGAAAAGATGCATTATGACTACAATGTCTGCTTATTAATCTCGACATTCCTACCTTTCAAAGGTTGGTCGAGGCAGTTGGAAATCTTATCTTGCCAGGAAAGACACAGAATAGTTAGGTGGAATGGAAGTCGAGCTCGCGTCCTCTGGCTGTTACTCGAGGTTATAGGGATAATTGGGGTAACGGTATAATCAAAGGGGACCAGCTGCCAATGTTACTCAGCCAAGAAGTGATAAGTGAGATACGGGTAGGAATGTTCGAACGAAGCATGAGAACAATGCCAAGTACGAGGCACCAAATTATCCTTGCGGAATGATGAAGGTGATTGATACGTTAAATAACTAGATCCAGCATGGAGAAATCATCTTGCCACCTATGCGGTGTGAACCATCACAAAATGATATAGATCACCCGAGGTACTGTCACTATTATCGGCGGGTAAGGCATCCAACTCGTGATTGTTTTACCTTGAAGGGTATATTTCACAGGGAGGTTGAGGAAGGTTGGTTTGAGGTCCGACCACATAATATTCATCAGAATCCATTGTCGGTTCATCCTGTATAGGATAAAGGGAAACAAGTAAATATAGAAGTAACCTATGAAGAGGATTTGGAGGAAGATGAGCGTTGGTGTCATAAAAGGCGTAGAGGTAGAGCTTTGGCATACATGGCCGGAGGAGTATTTGACCCTGATGAGTACTAGCCCCCTCACCCTGATGAGTTTTTTACAACAACTCTTCCTCCCACTATGGATTTCATGGCAGAAAAACTTAGGGATGCCCCTAAGTTTAAATGGTGTACGATTAGTTAGAGTTCATGAAGAAGGCGAGGCACACTGCTACTCCGCAACCAATTTGCAACTCTACTTCTTTCAATTTAGCCTCTCGAGTTTGAAGCAAATCACCTATCATCGATCGAATTCTATAAGTCACTGCTTTAACTTCTCTATCTTAGCTGAGAGAGCTTCAACCTTTGTTTCCAAGCTACTCAACTCCTATAACACTGGATTTCCAGACTTCAAAACCACAACCTGCGCTAAGTGTTCGGAAGCCCACGAAAGATTGCACTTTAGCACGGATTAAGTATCTTGCAATAAACCTTTTAGGCGAACTAAACCATTTTCATCTAGTTGCTAGACAATGGTAAAGAAAAACTCTCTCATCCATTGGCAAAATAAAGATAAGTCTTCTTCCCAACCTGAAGTAGTGTGAAACCCCATTTTAGTAAGTGTCTGGAAACTTCGCATCTATAGCAACAAGGAGCTTCCAATATGCTTCACTCATTTTATGCCCTTTCCATCTCACTAAGGTAGAAGGAGGACTTCTTACAACCTCAGAGCACTGATGGATAGGTATTGAAGGTTCTTTATGTATGGGGTTGCTAATAGCCATGCTTGAACCAAGATTAATTGGAATAACGAATGCTGAAACATTATGAGGTTCACTATTAATATGGGTTATAGTGTTAACCTCAAACATTGTTCTCCCTTAGACTCGTTCATCATTGCCATCATCACCTTCAGATTCTTCTAGAATTCTACCTCATCCTCTAGCTTAGGTCTGGTTGAATTCAATTCATGATCTATGTCATCACAGTCACCAATAGTTTCATCGTGGTTTTCTGTTGCAAGATCATCTTCAGCCACAGTGTGGATGCTGCTATCACTATCTCAAATCCATTGTCTACCTCATTTATATGTTTAAGCCACGTGAATCACCCTCTACCTTCACGACCTCAAAAGAAGAAAGTCGGGGTATAACACTCTATGTACATTCCAAATCTTTGCCCTTACCATAATGCGGTACTTAGATCCAGCAATGGGCCGGCTCGGTCAAGCCCATCCCGAACCCACCGGGTCAAGCTCTACATTTGGGCTGGGCTGGGCCGGCTCGAAGTTGCATCGGACCTCTAAAATTAAAGCCCAACCCCTTTCAATATAGAGTTGGGCTGGGCAGCCCGAGGGCCGATGCTTCCAAATGGGCAAATTTGCACTAATTTTACTTTTTTGCCAGCCCACATGCAAGCCCATTAGGCCAAGTATTAAAATCGGGCTAGGCCAGCCCAGCCCAAAGTTTCATCGGGCCTCCAAAACTAAAGCCTAGCCTACCCTAATATCGAGTTGGTTGGGCCAGGCCATTGGGCTGGGCTAATTTTGCCGGCTCTAGTGGTACTACAGTGGCCACATCTCCAATCACCAAGGGTTTATCAACTACCTGTTATTTAGATATTCATTCCTTAGCATCCTGGCAAGGCTGTTCCGAGAAGTGTATAATTTAGTCTAATGGGGCTTTAAAAATAAAGGGAAAAATGGAAGAAATCGAAACCCAATATGATCGAGCACTAGGAGTCCTTTTCAATTGCCGAACTACAGCAGGGAAGTATAAACACCCTATTTTGCACGCTTCGCTCAATAAATTATTTTAAGGAAACGAAAAAAGCTCTCTCCATATTTCTTTTTCAGAACGGCTATTCGAGGTGCCTATTGGTCAAACCCACATTCTCGGGCACATCTATGAGGATTATGGATAGGAGAAATGTCATTCTCCATGTTGTTAAACACTAGAAGCCATGAAGGGTAAGCGTAACACAACACATATATCTGATGCACGCCTGATTCGGAGTTGTGAGTAAATTGTTTCATTAAATTCATCGACCCGTACAAAGAGGAGCTCATACAATTCTTAGGAATGAAGGAATTGGGGCAAAAACAAAAACGATGCTCATCGTTTATGTACTCAACTTACGCGAACATGACTTTTCATCCCAACAGTGTGCCCTTGGGCAAAACATATCATCCCGTCTCTACAATTCATTCCTAGTTGGGGCAAGGTGTGGAAAATGTTTGAATATCCACATTTGAATCAGTGACATAAGGAGATAGGCGCGTAAGTCGTATCTTCCTGCTAAGCTCTTGAAACCGAATACTAAATGGTCCAGCTGAGAATAAAGGCTTCCCGTGACCATGGCTGCAAGTGGGATATTTTTTCCCAGGGATAAACATGCCGCCAAATCCATGTATGCCTCAACTGGCCCGTCGCCCAAAAACCCAAACATTACAAATTTGCTAATTAAAGCCAGAATATAGGCTGCTAAATGATGCTTATAATGTATGAATTCGCCATCTAAAGTGGCAGAGTTCATGTAATTCGTAAGCAATATCTTTTCCACCCTAGAAAATCCTTCTTATTTGAAGAGTTAGTTAGTTTCCTTTTCGTACCATGACAGCTAGATAGCCAATCTTTGAGGGTTGCAATCGACTTCTCTTCCTCCACTTAGCAAAGATCTGCCAAGGAGAATTTTCTAGCATAGTCAAGGCTCGTATGCTCCACTATATCCTCGAGTGTAAAAGTCACCTCCCCCCAGGCTGTTACAATAGTGTGAGTGAAGGTGCTCTATCGTGAAAGAATCAGGCTTATGTGGTCTAAATTCTTGTTCAGACACAAACTGAGGAACGCCCATACGGTATCATGAAGCCCAGCCAATTTCAAAGTCTCCACGTAGTTGGGGTTGGCTAAGATGAAGTCAGTCCAATTCTCCCAATCAGCGGCACCCCCGCTTGGAGCCATCAATTGCACAAATTACCATGGAAAATCCCCCCGTTCGATACGTAAACGGAGAATGGAGTCTCCCTCAATGAATCCCACACGAGCCTCAGTCTGCTCCTCCCCTGTAACAATTTAGTTCTCTACTGGTTTACCATTCTCAGATAAATCTTGGACTACTCGCCAGAAGTTGTCATCCTCACCAAATACGGGTGATCTATGGTACATACTCTCTGGTGGCATGGTCCCAGAGTCTAAATCTTTGCCTTTACTATTTTTTGATGGTGGCTCGCGTGTAAAGCCGAAGTCAAGTTCCACTTTCGTTGGGGCAGGACGACTCCTCGTAATATTTCTTAAATAAAATAATGGGTGAAAGAGAATAAATTTGTTAAGCTATAAAATGAGTATTGGAAGTTCAGAAAAAGTATAGGGGCATGTGTCCGAAGTATACCCCAAGGTATCAATAAATATTGACTCTAAGTGCTAGTTCAAAGATGTGTGAAACTCTTGCAAATAAATTATATATAGCAGATAGTGGAGCAAGGATAGTGGAAATTTAGTTTCAGTTCCTACAAATACTTCATTGATCCTCTATGGACCAAGTGGTGCAAGCATTAGAGTAGCCCTTTATCCGAAGAATGTTTTGGGCATCATTTACAATTTTTGCCTAGGTGAAACAAGGGTGACAAGTCCATCATCTTCTAAGTCGAGACATGCGCAATCATGAAAAAAAAAATCTGAATGTACCAGGTAGAGCCGGCAAAATCAGCCCAGTCCAATGGGTCGACTCAGTCAACCCGATGCTTGCATGGGCCAAGGTTCATTTTTGGAGGCCCAACAAATGTGAGTCTTTTTGGACCGGTCCAGTAGGCCTGACGGATCAATTGGGCTTGGGTCCAAAAATCCCGGGCCTTTTAGCCTAGCCCGGCTCGGACTATTTTATTATTGTATTTTTTTTCTTACAAATCTAGTAAACAATTTACTATTTTTATTGTATCATCCCTTAACACGTCGGAAAGTTTTGCGATTTCTGATGTACGTTTGTCCCATCTTATTTCTACATCTTATAACAATTCCTCCACTAGTGTGAGACTATCTTTAAGCTCTTCAATCGGATTGATCAATGCCTGCAAGTATTTTCCTTCTTCAATCAACAATTCTCTAAGCCTTCCTACAGGAAAGGTAACTACACATTCGAAGGCCATTTTCATTTTTCTTTTTGGGATGAGGATAGAAAGTCAAGTGATACAAAAATGGAAATGGAGATGAAGATTCTTTGGTAACTAGTCTGGTTATGTTCCAAATCAGCACATGCAACAGTGCTTGTAAAACCTTCTTTTCTACCTTAAAGTGTGACTGATCTGAAGTAACATTATAATCCTCATTCAATTACTGAGTATCGCTTGTAGTAGAGTCTGTCCCTTTTGAAGAATACTAATATTCCCTTGCTCCTTGTGAGTTACAGAAGTTCAACAAACTATTATTAACCGTCGGTACAATATTGTGTTGCTGAACTTGAGCAGTAGCAGTAAATTATCAAACTTGTTTACTCTTTGTGAATTGTTCCTTTTTGCATATTTATTGAACTTGATTTGTAGACTCAATTTTATTTTTAAAATAGTTTATTTATTTTTCTGACTAGGGCTTTTTGGCCCGATGGGCTGTGGTGGTTTGTGCTGGGCTTGACTTTTCTTAGGCCCTAGGAAAATTGGCCCGGCTCGGCCCGACCCAATTTTAAGTGTTGGCCCGGTGGGCTTGCACTGGGCCGACCAACCCAGCCCAGCCCAGCCCATTGCCAGCTCTAGTACCAGGACATGTAACTTGTTAGATACAAAAAGTTGGCAAAAAAAAACTTTTACATTATTTATCTCATGCAATTATAGGCTCCAGGGTGAAGCTGTTGTTTTAAAATGCAAGTGGAATAGAAGTTTTAAAGAAGTGATCCCTTCTTTAATGGAATTATTAAGGATCTAGCTACAAAGAGGCCTCTCGCTAATGGCCTTTATGGCTGGGTATCTTTCTCAAAAGTTGGTGGGCGACACTTTATTATTCAAATAGGTAAGGAACAAAATACAAGTGTGTAATATGCGGATTCGATCATGGCTTGGACAGATTCAATACATGTTTTTGGTTTAAAATTGCCCTAGGTACAGAGCACTCAGTTAATTGATAGCATAACAGAATAATTGAAATAAAGGAAGTATGGGTTGGAGAAAAGTTTGTAATCTTTAGCTATGGAAATCGTTCCTCCTTCGTTGTAGCCTTGGCTTGAAGCAATCGAATTATGAAAATCAAAGTGAAACTGAGAGGGGAAAGTACTCCTTACAACAGCCTTGTAACCCAACTCTTACGCCGAGAATCACCAATTGCTGAAGACTTCTTTTGCGATATTGATCAAGGGCAAAAACCTCCTTTATTCTGCCAAGACTCCTGCTAAAGTTCACAAAATTAACCAAGTGCAGACGGTACTATAAGAACCTCCCTGTTGCAACTTTAAATATGCCCAAGGTTGTAAATACCGAAACCCATACTGAAAATGATAAGTTTCCATAATCCTATTGCCGTAACCCTGTAGTGTTGAAACCAAAGTGGAAAGAGACTTCTTGCTTGCGAAAGACTACTTTGCCAAAACCCACAAGGAAGTACTCCGCGAAGCCTACCTTTGCAAAATCCTAATGTCGCGGGAATATCTTTTACGGCAGGCCTTTTGCTGAAACCTTAGTTGCCAAAATACTCCCTGCACCGAAACCCCCTTGTGCCAAACCCTTTGTGCCGAAATACTCCCTACCCTGAAACCCCCTTGTGCTTGTGCCGAAACCCACCTTGCACCGAAACCCCTTATGAAAAAACCAATATTAGTCGATTTGTATATTTTACTTTCAACAACCAACCTTGGGAAACTCTATTGTGCCGCTAAGGCCCCTAAAGAAAAAGCTTTTTACTTTAGCCCTTCAGGAACTTGTTGACTCTAGACAGAGTTAATGCCTAAGCTGCACCCTCCCTTTTAGAGTCACCCAACTCAAACACTTAAACCTGACGCATCCAACTTAAAATTTCCAATATGAACACTCGGTCAAATTATTGAGTTCAGGCAACTTTCTATGCCTAGAGTACAATATTCAAGTGTTAGTAAAAAAAATTCACCACAACCACTTTATATAGTACTCTCAAAATAACCTAAACCACTCTATATATGTCAAGGATACTTTCCCAATTCATGTCAGAAACAAACTCTTAACTTTGGGTAAAAGATCAACAGTCCACAAATTCAAAAAACAAGCAAGGAAAATTGGTGAAGAATTATCTTAAAGTAGATTTTTAAACAATGCTTCGATATTATGATTCAAAGGCAGAAGGACATGATATCAAAGGCATGTTCATTATGACTGAGTTGGATTGAAATGTTCGATTATGTTTGTAAATCCTTACTTTGTCATGCTTTACACGCAAGGGGACAATCGGTGAAGAATTATCTCCATTGTAATTAAGGCAAGTAAATTTCAAGGGGACATGATTAACTGAACTCTCAGGGAAAAATTTTAAATCATGTAGAAAAATTTTTCAAGCCATGTTTTTAATGGTCAATTTGAAGTGTTGCTACTACTAAGCTGCGCATGAATGTTCGGTTGTTAATTTTTATGCGTGCGAACCCCTACTTCATACCACTTCCCACGCAAGGGGACAACTGTAGTACGGGTTGTTCCACGTCACTTCAGGTGATTGCCACGTAATCACCCAGTCTTCCTTAAACTAAGACCTAGCATACGGGAATATACCAGGCTCTGAGAGATAGCCCAAAGGGGGGCCAGGTTTGATTGCTTTAGCACAAGGGTAATGACACCCAAATCTCTATGGCCGCACCCCGACTTTGTTAGTAGTCTCTACAAGCAAGCTAGACTGAAGGTTTAAACGCTCTATCAGAAAGACTTCTTGTCTAACCCTATGAGATCTAGCTGGCCCCAGAGCCCGGATCCCTGACCATTAGGGTTCCATGGAATTACTTCTATGCCTCAGGTAAAAGGCAACAACTTACCCCTAGCACTTACATCGTTTAGGGAGGACCCGACTTAGGGCACTACTAGGTGATCTACTCTAAGTGTAATGGCCGACCTAGGGTCCCTGAACCTCCAAGTGGTCGAGCTACTTTTTGGGAACCTCGAAGGTTATTTGTTTGGCGGCTGAAGTAAGAGAAAGTCTCACCCGTTGTACACGTATGTTATCATGCACGTACGATGCATATGACCTGATTACCAATGAGAGAAAGAGCTGATTGTAGTACCCGCTTACGGGATACATGTCCTATAATCATTAGATGGTCAATAGGATGATGACACCTAGCAAGGAATCTTAGAATATTCCTTGTGTCATCCCACACTCATTATAGATAGAGGCCATAAACCTCATTTTACAGTGAATCATTATTCAATAATCTGGAGCTAGTGAGTATTCAGCCTTTACCCTCTTTCTCTTTACCTAATCAGTCTTGACTTCCATCCCGACCTTTACTCTTTGAGATTCTTTGATATAGACGTGTCATACCAAGCACTATACCCACCACATATCACACTCGTCAGGGATACTCACTTTCTACAGATCTCATTTAGTTAGTCTAGTTTTCTGTTCAAGTAAAGGGCAAAGAGGTTCCGTTGCATTGTTTCCGTTCCTTTGCCCAACAAAGTGGTATCAGAGCGAGGTTATTTGTTTTAGCTTGGACAATATGAAGGGTAACATTCAAAAGATAAATCTGAATGGAACTAATTATCACACGTGAAAGAGAAAAATGAAAGATCTACTTTATGTAAAATGTTGGCATCTACAATTTTTTGCTACTACTAAACCTACGTCAAAAAAGATCGGGATTGGAAATTTGAGAATGAACAAGTTTTTGCTTTTCTTCGTCAGTTTATTGATGATAATGTTTCTAATCATGTTGCTGAAGAAGTGAATGCTAAAGCTCTTTGGAAGATCTTTTTGCCAAGGAAACTGGGAATAATAAAATGTACTTGATCAAGCAGTGGATGAAATGCAGGTATAAAGAGAACTTCTGTAGCTTATAACATCAATGAGTATGTTAGAATTGTTCAACAGATGAAAACCATAAACATTGAAATTGATGATGAGGTCCTTGGGTAGTATTTGCTTGGATCTTTACCAGATTTTTGGGAGACATTCCGTATGTCACATTGTAACTCTGCTCCAGATGGAAAGATAACTGTGACTTATGCCAAAAATGGAGTTCTCAATGAAGAGATTCGAAGGAAGACTTAAAATTCTTCTTCTCAATCTGATGTACTAGTTACAGTAGAAATGGGGAGAAGCAAAAGTAGGGATCCAAAAGGCAAAGGCAAGAGTAGAAACAAGTCCTAAGGAAAGTTTATAGATGCAGTGTGCTATTATTGTGGTGATAAGGGTCACATCAAGAAATTTTGTCAGAAGTTAAGAAGAAAGAATAAGAAGAATAAATCCAAGCGAAATGACAGTGATGCTCAAGAAGATCAAGTTAATGCAACTGAATATTTTCTAATTGCGTATGATACTGATGAAGTCAACATAATATCAGATGAGCATAGTTGGGTAGCTGACAGTGGAGTTTCAGTACATGTTACATCTCACAGGGAATTTTTTTGCTCATATGTACCTAGTGATTTCGGGGCAGTGAGGGTTGGTAACAATGGTTTTTCCAAAGTTGCTGGTATAGGAGATGTATGCTTAGAGAGTCATACTGAAACAAAAATGATTCTGAAGAATGTGAAGCATGTTCTAGAATTTCAACAGAATTTGATATCAGTTGGGAGACTTGATGATGAAGGGTTTTGCAGCACCTTCAAAAATGACACATGAAAGTTGTCCAAGGGTTCAATGGTAGTGGAAAAGGAAAGAAGTATTTCTCTTTATATGTCATGCATGCAAACTTGTTGAGTGGAGAGGCAAATGCTGTCAAAGGTGAATAAGCTATCGAATTATGACACAAGAGATTGGCTCATATGACTGAGAAGGGCATAGCAATGTTGAAAAAGAAAAACAAACTGTCTAGGTTGCAGGATAATCACTTGAAGAAGTGTCTACATTGCTTGGCTGGAAAACAGAACAAAGTTAATTTCCTTTGAAAGTCATCCACCTACAAAGAAGCAGAGTCCCCTTGAGCTGGTATACTCAGATATGTGTGGTTGTATGAAGACAAGGTTAAAAGGTGGTTCCTACTACTTTGTCAATTTCATAGATGATTACTCAATGAAGGTATGGGTTTATACATTAAGATCAAAAGATCAATTTTTAATGTTTTCAAGCAGTTTCAAGCATTGGTTGAAAGATAAACAGGAAGGAAGCTTAAGTATATCGATCCGAACAAACAATGGTGGTGAATATTCAGACCCTTTTGATGAATACTGCAGGATTCAAGGCATCAAACATCAAAAGACTCCACCAAAGACTCCTTAGTTGAATGGGTTGGCCGAAAGAATGAATATGACTCTAGTTGAGAGAGTCAAATGCTTGCTTACTCATGCACGATTGCCTAAGTCATCTTGGGGTGAGGCTTTAAATGCTGTTGTTTATTTAATAAATCTCTCACCTTGAAAGTCTTTGGGTATAAGGCATTTGTCACGTTCCCAATGATGAGCGGTCTAAGCTTGATATAAAGACAAGGCAGTGTATCTTCTTAGGGAATGGTCAAGATGAATTCGGCTACAAGTTGTATGATCTAGTTGAGAATAAGACAATCAAAAGTCGTGATATCGTATTTATGGAGGATTAAACCATACATGATATTGAAAAGGTAGAACAAAAAGTGACCGAGTCCTATGATGATATAGTAGATCATATAGAGCCACTTGAGCCAGTTCATTTTGCACCAGTAGCTGAGTCGATTGAAGATGATGTGAAAACTGAACAGGGATCCCAGAATCATGATGACCAGAATAAAAATAGCCAAATTCATGATGATGCATCTGGTGATGAGCAGGATCAGATAGTTGACCAGGGTGATGAAAATATTTCACTCGAAATTCCACTTAGGCGATCTAGCAGGGATCGAAGACCTTCAACAAAATACTTTACTGATGAATATGTGTTGTTGACTGATAGTGGAGAACTAGAATTCTACAATGAAATAATAAAAGATGAGAACAAAGATAAGTGGGTAGAAGCCATGAAGGATGATTTGAAGTCTTTACATGAGAATAAAACCTTTGAACTAGTAAGGCTACATAAGGGTAGAAGAGCTTTGAAGAATAAGTGGGTGTTTAGAATCAAGCATGAAGTGCACGCCCCACATCCTCGATTCAAAGCAAGATTAGTGGTGAAAGGTTTCAGTTAAAAAAAAGGTATTGATATTGAAGAGATATTTTCTCTAGTCGTAAAAATGTCTTCCATTCGAGTTGTTCTCGGCCTAGCTGCAAGCCTTGACTTAGAAGTTGAATAGATGGATTTCAAAACAACTTTCTTAAACAATGACTTAGAA
Organism: Platycodon grandiflorus; assembly: GCA_016624345.1. Taxonomy (NCBI): domain Eukaryota; kingdom Viridiplantae; phylum Streptophyta; class Magnoliopsida; order Asterales; family Campanulaceae; genus Platycodon; species Platycodon grandiflorus. The sequence goes on from CM028363.1 coordinate 41,717,883, forward strand.
GAGGAAATCTACATGGAGCAACCGGAGGGGTTTTAAGCCAAAAGCAAAGAAAACTTAGTTTGTAAATTGAAGAAAAGTCTTTATGGTTTAAACCAAGCTCCTAGGCAGTGGTACAAGAAGTTTGATACAGTTATGGGGGAGCAAGGCTACACGAGAACCTGTTGTATTTAGTTTAGATTTGCTTGAATCCATAACCTAAGTCTAAGCCAAGGTGACTAATGGGCCTGCGTGTCTGTTAGTGTGGCAACTTGTACTTAGGCATAGCTTGAATAGCTTAGGTTTGCTTATTGTGAAATGTCTTGAAGAAGATGGCCTATAGGACATCGGACATCCTCTGCACAATAGGCAAAGAATGCATCAGCAGTCGTCCTTAAAGATATCGGACAAGCTCGTATGAGCCAAGCTTCATCAGCAATGTTGAAGACCTCAAGAACGTCCGATAAAGATTTGCCGAAGACATGTCCTGATTTGATGACTTCATTGACTTCGATGCAACGTTAACCTGCAAATCACATTCAATGAAGGTTTCCATTCTTGGCATACACTCAGAAAAGGACATTCCTCCTGCAAACGCAGTCTACCTATTTTTGGCTAAGTGTCAGGAAACAGACTGGAAGTTGCAGGACAGCCTATCAGGGATCAACAACCAGATTATAGCATTAAATGCTCTTAAATTCAAATTATGAAGATCACCAACGGCTCCAAGGTCCCTCCTGCATATAAAAGGAGACTTCATTGCTACATTCAACACTCTTCAACAACCTCAACTCTGAATCTTCATCTTCTTCAAGTGCATTAATACTTAAACGTCCTATCTGTACACTATTCATTGAAGAGCTTCACACTTAGACGATTAGTCCATTAAAGCTCTTCATTGATTGCAACACCTAGCTTTCATAGCTCACGAGAATTGTATCTTATAGATATCAATTCTCCCACAAACACTGGTCAACAACATTTTTGTACACAATCCATTAGAGATTTGGTTTGTAAAGTATCTAGTGGAAAAACTTAGTACACGATTTTCAAATCCAAAGTTGACCACTTTGGTTGTGGACGTAGCACTTATTTATAAGTGTGAACCATATTAAATATCCTGTCTACTTGTGTGTGATTGTGAATTGCTTGTGTTGTTTAAAATTTCCAGATTTCCATACACTTGAGAACTGCTGATCTTGTCCTGTGAAGATCAGCCATTCTCAACTTGTCCTATACTTCACAAGACTTCCGCCTGCAAAACTTTTTAAACTTAAGTGAAGTAAGATTTTTGAATCAATTTCAAAAATTGGACATAGGCTATTCAACCCCCCTTCTAGCCTATATTGAGCAACCTTGGACCTAACAATTGGTATCAGAGCTTAACTCTTTGAAAACTAGTTTTTCCGAGATTAACCTCTTGAGAGATTAAAGATCATGGCTGCTCACCAAATGTTGGAAACTTCAAATGTGAACCATTGTCCTGTATTGGATGAAGTTCACTTTGATATCTGGAAAGATAAAGTCAAGAGACACATGAACTCTATTGATAAACGTTTGTGGAAATGTGTCACAGATGGACCCAGAATTCCATTGAAGCCTAATATATTGGCCACAGTGGATCCAACGGCTGAACCTGAAGTACCAAAGCCAGAAGAAGAGTGGGATGATGAAGACAGAAAGAATGATGCTCTGGATGGAAAGGCTATCAACATCATTACCAGCTGTGTTGATATAAGCACTTATCAGCAGATTATCAACCTGGACACAACTAAGGAGATGTGGAAGCCATTCTGGAATATCTTGAAGGTGATGGTGAAACAAAGAACAACAAGCTATACACCTGCATCCAGAAGTTTGACTCCTTCAAGAAAGATCCCAAAGAATCTCTACGAAGCGCCTATGACAGATTCTATGAGGTAGTCAACTCTTGCTACTCCTTAGGAAAGAAGTATGAAAAGAAAGAAATAAACATGAGATTTCTAAATGCACTAGGAAGTTTATGGCATGTAAAGATTACTGCCATGAAAGAGTCAAAAGATTTAAACAAATTGACTCTTAGAAACCTTTATGCTAGTCTTTCAGTCTATGAGCTTGAAATCCAACAAGCTCAAGAAATGGAAAAGAGTTTTAAAAATTTATCCTTACCAACCATGTCTACTGAACCCTCTTGTTCAACACCTGATGAAACCCCATCTACATCATCCAGTGATGGTGATGATATTCTTTCAGACGAAGCCTTTGCTATGTTTGTTAAGAAGTATCAACGTTTCAAAAGGTTTAACAAATCATCACATAGGCAGTCTTCTCACAAAACTGCCGTTCCTCAAAGAACAGCTGCTCAACCAAAAAGTTCTGCTCCTTATAAATCAGCAGACTATCAAAAAGATAATGAGCTTGTTTGTTTTAACTGTAGGAAACCAGGTCATTTTGCTTCTAAGTGTCCAAAGCCAAAATATGAATTCTACAAAAAACGTCCCGAGTCCAAATTTCAAAAACAAAAGGGGATGGTGGCTGAGGATATAGATGAAAGCAATCTGCCTACATGGTGTGACACTGACACTGATGAGGATGACTCCTGTGACTTTGCTGAAGAAGCAAACATATGCCTTATGGCCAGGGAGCCACCCCATGACTCAGTTAGGTCACTACCCTTTCAACAAGATGATAGTGATGATGATGATGAGCTTAATGAACCCTTAAAGGGGGAGCTCATTAAAGCCAACAAAGACATGCTGGAAGAGTTTTCAAAATTCAAAGCTGCGTATATAAAACTAGCCAAGAAGCATGAACTGGCTGCCTCTGAGAAATCAACCTTGATGTCTAAGATCAAAGATCTCGATAGACAACAAGCTGAAAGTATCAAAATTCAAAAGGAGAACAAAGCTTTGACTGAAAAAGTGGATTTCCTACTTGAACATATCAAGAAGATCAATTCTGAGAAAGATGACCTTCAAAAGGTTGTCAACACTTGGAATAACTCCAAAGGAAACTTTGATACCATTCTTTCAAACCAGAAAACTCTTGATGACAAAACTGGTATAGGTTTCCAAAGTGAGTTCAATGTAGGAAGTTCTTCTGGTTCTCAAGAAAATGAGATATCTGAAGTGACTGCTGAAGATTTGGCTGAAGAAACTTCTTATGATCAGCAATCTCCTAAAAGGCAAGGACTTGGTTTTAACAAAGTCCCTTTTGTTTATCCCAAGAACACAAAAGACAAGTCCAAGGGCAAGCAATCTGCCAACAATGACTCTGCTAATAAGGAGTCTGAGCAACTGAAACCTGCCATTAGTCACCCTAAGAAAACAGGGATGACTGATAGCAAGTCAAAGAATACTCAACTCAAACCTATTAAATTTGTCAAAGGCATGCAAGACTGCTGATCCTAACACTGCTGATAAAAAGGGCAAAGGAGTTAACACTGCCGATAAAAAGCTTAAAGGAGTTTTGCCTGTAAATGTGAAATCTTTTGATAAAAGGTCTACCTATGGTAAACCTAATATCAATAAGAAATGGCATTATCAGCCTAAGTTCTATAAGCCTGCTATCAGCACAAAGGACATCTCAAAGACTGCTGATAATAAGAAGCCTTTAAAAGAAATCATTACTCATGTTCAAGGTTTTCATAAATGCTCTTTCTGTAAAGGCCATGGTCATGAGATTCATGAATGCCTTCTGAAATTCATACCTAAATCTAGTGGATTTACTCCTCCAAAGGTTAAACAGGTATGGATTCCAAAAGGTTGCTAACCTTGAGGACCCAAAAATAAAAGGGGACCATATTCTTAAATGTCTATATTTCAGGAATGCTTCATGGCTGTCAATGAAGAAGAGAAAGACTTATGGTATCTAGACAGTGGCTGCTCAAAGCACATGACTGGTGATCCAAATCTTCTCTCAAATATTGTTGAAGCTAAGGGTCCCTCAGTAATCTTTGGAGACAACTCAAAAGGGAAGACAATAGGCTATGGTAGCATAGTTAGAGGAAACCTCTCCATCAGCAAAGTCTCTCTGGTTGAAGGATTAAAGCATAATCTGTTGAGCATATCACAATTCTGTGATAAAGGATTAGTCTGTCAGTTCTCCTCAAGTCACTGTCTCATCAAGGACAATGAGACATGTTCAACAATCCTGACAGGCTTCAAAAAAGGGAATGTCTATGCTGTTGACCTTAATACTGTTGGAAGAAAGTCAAATCTATGCTTGGTTGCAAGGTCATCAAATGACAACAGCTGGTTATGGCATAAAAGGCTTAGCCATTTAAACTTCAAATATTTGGAGAAGCTATCAAAGGACAACCTAGTTGTTGGTTTGCCTAAAATATCGACTGAACCACACAGTCTTTGCAAAGCATGTCAACTAGGCAAACTGCACAAGTCTTCATTCAAAAGCAAGCCTTGCCTATCAACATCAAGACCTCTGCAACTTCTGCATATGGATTTGTTTGGACCTGTCACTACTACAAGTCTTGGTGGCAGCAAGTACACACTTGTGGTAGTTGATGATTACTCAAGATTTACTTGGGTGGAGATGATGTCCTCCAAAGATGAAGCATATGGCATCATCACAGAACTCTTCAGAAGATTACAAACTCAGAAGCTGGATGACATTGCTGATATCAGATCAGACAATGGAACAGAGTTCAAGAACAATGGTGTTGCCAAGTATTGTGATGACCATGGAATTGGTCACAATTTCTCTGCAGTTCGCACACCTCAACAAAATGGAGTTGCTGAAAGGAAAAACAGAACTCTCATTGAAGCAGAAAGACTATGATTGCCGAAGCCAAACCGCCTATGTATTTCGGCGTAAGTTAACACCGCCGCTTCACACAAAACAGGTCCATCATAAACAAATTTCATAACAAAACTCCATATGAAATATGGAGAGGCAGAGCTCCCAACATTGGATTCTTCAAAATATTTGGATGCAAATGCTATGTTCTTTACAATGGGAGATAACATAGAGGTAAATTTGAATCCAAAAGTGATGAAGGAATTTTTCTGGGATATGCTAAATTTTCAAAAGCTTATAGAGTTTATAATAAAACTTCACTTAGATTTGTTGAATCTGTGCATGTCTCTTTTGATGAATTTGATTTTATTGGGCCACATTTGGCTCCTAAGGTTACTAATGATTCTGATGAGTATGAGACAGGTACAGAACAGCCAAGCTCAAGAACTGCTGATCCCACTCCTTCACAAATTCCTCCAAGAGTCAACTTGATAGAATCCTCAAATGAGCCATCAAATGATAACTCTGAAAACCCAGAATCCACTTTGCCTTCCACACCAGAAGTTCTACAGCCTACCTTGGAATTAACCTATCCTTTGGAAAACCAAGCTTCAGAAACTTCAACTTCTCAAGAACCCAACTCTGCCGATGCAATAGGACAAGTTCAACCTGCAGAAGTTAGAGAAGTTAAAGATCATCCTATCACTCAAATCATTGGAGATCTTAATGCTGGTGTTCAAACTAGACAAGTTTCAAGGAATGAATGCATGTATTCTACTGCATTTGTATCTCATATTGAACCCAAGAAGATTGATGAAGCTCTGGAAGATCCAAGCTGGGTGGAAGCTATGCAAGAAGAGTTAAACCAATTTGACAGATGCCAAGTCTGGTCACTTGTACCTAGACCTAAAGGACAAGCTGTTATTGGTACAAAGTGGGTTTTCAGAAACAAGATGGATAAAAATGGGAACATAACCAAGAACAAGGCAAGACTGGTAGCCCAAGGATATAGACAGGAGGAGGGCATTGATTATGATGAAACATTTGCTCCTGTTGCAAGATTAGAAGCTATCAGATTATTCTTGGCCTATGCATCCTACAAGGACTTCAAAGTATATCAAATGGATGTAAAGAGTGCATTTCTGAATGGTGAACTTCAAGAAGAGGTCTATGTAGAGCAACCACCTGGATTCATTGACTGCTCAAGAAGAGAAGATGTCTACAAGCTAAAGAAAGCACTTTATGGACTCAAACAAGCTCCAAGAGCCTGGTATGAGACCCTTTCAAAGTTCTTGACATCTCAAGGCTTTGTAAGAGGTCAAATTGACACTACTCTTTTCATTATGAAACATAAAGGTCATTCCTTACTTGTTCAAATTTATGTTGATGATATTATCTTTGGATCTACTAATGAAAATCTTTGCAAAAGATTTGAAAAGCTTATGTAGAGTAAATTTGAGATGAGCATGATGGGAGAACTCAACTTCTTCCTCGGTCTTCAAATTCAACAAAGTTCTAATGGTATCTTCATCAATCAAGCCAAATATGCAAAAGATGTTATCAAGAAATTTGGTCTTGAGAATGCAAACAGCTTCAGAACACCTATGGCCACTAACTGCCATCTTGACAAAGATGAGAAGGGCAAGAAAGTGGACATGACTCTATATAGAGGCATGATTGGTTCATTTTTATACTTAACTGCTAGTAGGTCTGACATTATGTTTGCTGTTTGTGTTTGTGCTAGATTCCAAGCAGATCCAAAGGAGTCTCACTTACAAGCTGTCAAAAGAATCATCAGATATTTGATAGAAACTCCCAATTTGGGAATCTGGTATCCTAGAGATTCATCTTTTAATCTTATAGGCTATTCTGATGCTGATTTTGCTACATGTAAGGTTGACAGGAAAAGCACAAGTGGGACATGTCAATTCTTAGGAAATAGACTTGTCTCATGGGCCAGCAAGAAGCAAACATCTGTTTCAACTTCAACAACTGAAGCAGAATACATAGCTGCTGGTAGCTGCTACTCACAATTGCTGTGGATCAAACAGCAACTTGTTGACTATGAGATCAAGACTGCTGATTGTCCTATAATGTGTGACAATACATCAGCCATCTCTGTTTCTCAAAATCCTGTCATGCACTCCAAGACAAAGCACATTGATGTAAGATATCACTTTTTGAAAGACCATGTTGAAAAAGGTAAAATCGATCAGCATGCAATATGTGCCTACTGATCATCAGGTAGCAGATATCTTCACCAAACCACTTGATTCAACCAGGTTTGCATATCTAAGAGGAGAGCTTGGTATGCTTGACCTCAATCCTTAGTCTTTCTTAAAAATTCTTTAAAGTTATTTTATAAACTGCCTTTGTAGAATTGCCTATGTGATAAGCTAATTGCAACTCTGCCGAGAATATAGACATCACTGAGTAAGTACCTCCTATCTTCATATCGGCAGTCTTCAAAAATATAGGCAGACTAAGTACGTTATATGTACAGTCACTCATCAGGTAATAAATGCGGACTTCAAAAATTATCAAATGCCATTTATTGATCTGTCAGTAGTACAAAAAGCGGCCGTGCACAGTGACTCTTCACATTTCTCAAAAACCGCCATTTGAACTTTTAAAAACCTTCAAACTCTCTGACCTCTAATCTCTCTCAAAGCATCTAAAATCCTCAAATTTCTCCAGTTTTCAAGCTACAATCATCAATGGTAAGGATTTCTACACCCTTTCGAGTTGTTTAAATCCAGTTCTACGATTTATCTTGACCTAATTTGGGCTATTTTGAACTGTCCGCCATTGATGAACCTCGGGTTCTTGAAATTGTTGCTTGAATCCTATTTATTTGGTATAAAATGTGTTTTAGAGCTATCTATGATTCAATGCTTTCATTTCTTACCATTTTATTGGCTTAAAATTGTCCAAATCTCTCGCTGTTCAGAAACCCAGAATATGAACTGTTCTTATCTTATGTGATAAATTGCCTATATTTTGGTTATTGATCTGAACAGTGCATGTTTATGATAATATCTGCTGTTTCATGTATATCTGTTGTTTTCTATTTATCTGCTGTTCTTAACTCTGTCGATTGTGTAGGCAAAGACACAATCATCAAAAGGGGCTGCAACTTCATCTTCTGCCGATGCAAAGCCTTCAAGGGCTGCTGAGGCTGCTGAAATCCCTCTGAGGATCCTCCCTAGGTCTAACTACCACCCTGGGATGACCATAGACAGGGATTCTATATATGAATCTTCTGCTGGTGTTGCACTGCTGAAGGACTTGGAAGAATGTGGCCTTCTCCTATTCTTCCAACTCAATGACACCCACTACAGCAACCTCCTAGCTGAGGAATTTTATACCAGGATGGTCATGCCTCCTCCTCCTGCCTCTGCAAATGATAAAGTGAACATGAGCTACTTGAAGGGCTTCATCAGAGGCTACTTCATCAAGCTGACCTATAAGGAGGTAGGAGACATGCTGGGTCTGCCTACTGAGGGCAAATTGGACTTGACCGATGAGGAATCGGCTGCTGCCTGGGAGATGATGAGGGGATCTGCCCAGCCAGAAAGGTTCTCAGAAATGTCAAGGAACCTTTTCCCTGAGAACCCCTACCACATCAGCCATTTGCTCGACAAGAGCATTTTATTAAAAAATGGCTCGAGGGACATCTTCACATCACAGCAGCTGATGCGGACAAAGGCTGTCATCCTGCGCAAGCAGTTGAACTGGGCAAAAATCATCTTCTCAATGCTGTTCCAGAGCGTTGCTGAGGTCCAAGCCCATCCATCCATGAAGAGGCCCTTCGTAAGGGTTATTAATGTCATCCTCAGGAAGTATGAGGAGATTGATGAGCAGGTCTCTCATGACGATCTCATCAAGGTGTCCAACACCTATGTCTTCACGGTGAACAACATCAGCCGTTACCGTGACGACATGGCCAAAAGGACAACCAACACTGAAGTTGCTGCTACTGCTTCTGCTGGCCCCTCTACCCAGGACAAAAAGGGTAAGAGGAAGGTCACATACACATCAGCAGGGCTACCTGCTCAGGAGGAGCCTAAACCAATTGGGGCTGAGCTCCCAGAAAATTTTGACTTCACTCGGCTGGACCATGATCCCTATGAACCAGCAGAATCCCCCTCCAAAAAGCCAAAACACTCACCTCTCCCTACTCCTAAACTCAAACAATCCCGCAAGCCTGCCCGCTCAAAGGCAGCTGTTGAGAAGGACACCTCCACCTTCAAACCAGCTGACCTCTCCAAACCTTCTAAAACTACCACTCTCCCTCCTAAAACCACCACCACATCCTCCAAACCCAAAACAAAACAAACCCTTCTACCCACCGATGAATCCTTTGGCCTACCCAAAGTTTCATCCACCACTTCCTCCACTCCAGCCGTGTCTACACCGGTTGTTTCCACACCAGCCGTTTCTCCATCGGTTGTTCCCCCACCAGCAGTTCCCACCACAACATCTCCACAGCCAACTTCTGCCTCCTCCACTCCTACAAAACCTAAACATGGCAAACATTTTAAAAGGAGTCCAAAGAAGAAGGTGCACTTCGAGGGAACTGCTGATGAAACCTCTTCTCCTCCACCTTCACCACCTCTGCCTACAACCACTACCACTTCACCTACTTCCTCACCTCCTCACTCTGCTCCTATCCAACCAACTCCCATTCAAGAACCCTCCATCTCACCTGCCACCACCTCTCATAAACACTCTTCCAAACGTTCTCTCTTCACTTCCTCCACTCCTCCTACCCCCAAAAGAATCAAACCCAACCCATACAGCCATCTACACCCTGAGGTGTAGGATCTGCTGTCCTTCAGAGACAGCCGTCTTAAACCCAATCCAGCCAATTTTGATCCCTACCTATCCACCCTTGACTACCCTAAGAGAATTCCCTGTCAGCCTATGTCTGCAGGTGAAATTATCTTCAAATGGGGTGCCTACTATGACCCTCTTCCTCCAGCCTGGTCCCAACTCTTTTTCTCTCACAACTCAGCGGTTCAAGATCTTATGATCTTCAACCAATGGGTTGCAATTCACAAGGACCTAGGCCTTCCTCTCCCCACAAAATCGGACATCTCCCCTTTCCTATCTCTGCCTAAACCCCCTGTCTTTACCCTTATCTGTTATCCTTCCATCCTTCTTCAGCCGGTGGTCTATAACTTCATTGATGTAGTCACCATACTTCTAGGCTTTAACCCTCTCATTCCCATTCTCTTCCATTCTCCCAGCCTTTCCCCTTTCTTTTCTCCTCCTCCCTTTTATATTCACCACCTGTCCTATGTCATCTACATAGACAGGCTATTCCCTGTTCCCCGCATCCTTCCCAGCCAACCTTCTTCCTCCACCAGCCATCCTTCACCCTCTACCAGCTATCTTTCCATTTCCTCCACCAGCCAATCTCCATCCTCCTCCAGCCAATCCCAATCCTCCACCAGCCATCCTCAAACCTTCCCTGTCCAACCTCAACCCTTCACCGGCCATCCTCACACCTCCACTGGCCCATCCTCCTCTCCAGCCAGCCAGCCTGCCTCTCAAACCTTCTACCGTGCCTCCGAAGTTGAGGACTTTGTTAAAAATTTTGAAGTTATATCGGCTGACCTGACAAAGGCCTTGCACCAGCTATCTGCAGATCAGTCACATATCATACATGTCCAGGCTGACTGCATGACCCAAGTCATGGATATTGCAAGGGGTGCCAAGGCCGCCTTTGAAGCCTGCCAGGAGTCCGTTGCTGCCTCTCAAGATGCTTTAGCCAGCCGTATCTCAGCAACTTCCTCAGCCAATACTGCTCTTTTCAAAGAGAACTGGGACAACTTGTCCAAAGGAATGCTGCAGATCATTGACCTTATAGACAGCGGCTACAAGCATGTGCTAAAATCTCAACGCCTCGCCAATCGCTCTGTCCACTCTTCAGTGAGCGACGCGCAGTCTTACTGGAAAGCACTATGCCTACTTTCACAAGGAGCTGAAGTATCATCGCCTCGGCAATATTGATCGCTCGCTTGCGTCCATGAAGGAGGAGATGAGTCGTCTTAACAATACTCAGCTGACTGAGCTTCATGAGAGAAATACTCTTCTCAGGCAGAAAAACAAACGACTCTCCTCTGAATTGGAAGATACTAAAGAAGAGTTAGCAGAAGCCAAAGAAGAAATTGCTAAACTCAAGGCTGCTGTTGACTCAAAGTGGGCTTCAAGGGGCAAAGGACAATCTTCAAAGGGCAAAGGTCAAGCTTCCTCTCGATCTTCCTCTCGAATCAGCCGATATACCTTTGTATAATATTTTTGTCAAAACTTTGTAATTAAACTACTTGTTTAATTAACAATGTCTACTTTTCAAAATTCCATGCTTTATTATTATCTGCCTATTCTGTGTGTGCCTGAAATTTAAACCACTGGTTTAAAGACATGTCCTATATTGCCAATTCTGCCTATTTTGCATGTCTTTAAATTCAGTCTTATTACAAGTGTCCTATGCCTCATTTCATTACTTGTAAACACTTTGTAATATTTGAATACAATGACCTCTATGTAAGTCCATCTAGGGCATGCTTACTTAATAGATCAATCTTACAAGCATGTTATTACTAGAAATGGACATGGTCAGCTGATATTATATTCATAAGGTCATGGACTCAAGCAAATAGGAGGAGATTGTTGTATTTAGTTTAGATTTGCTTGAATCCATAACCTAAGTCTAAGCCAAGGTGACTAATGGGCCTGCGTGTCTGTTAGTGTGGCAACTTGTACTTAGGCATAGCTTGAATAGCTTAGGTTTGCTTATTGTAAAATGTCTTGAAGAAGATAGCCTATAGGACATCGGACATCCTCTGCACAATAGGCAAAGAATGCATCAGCAGTCGTCCTTAAAGATATCGGACAAGCTCGTATCAGCCAAGCTTCATCAGCAATGTTGAAGACCTCAAGAGCGTCCGATAAAGATCTGCCCAAGACATGTCCTGATTTGAAGACTTCATTGACTTCGATGCAACGTTAACCTGCAAATCACATTCAATGAAGGTTTCCATTCTTGGCATACACTCAGAAAAGGACATTCCTCCTGCAAACGCAGTCTACCTATTTTTGGCTAAGTGTCAGGAAACAGACTGGAAGTTGCAGGACAGCCTATCAGGGATCAACAACCAGATTATAGCATTAAATGCTCTTAAATTCAAATTATGAACATCACCAACGGCTCCAAGGTCCCTCCTGCATATAAAAGGAGACTTCATTGCTGCATTCAACATTCTTCAACAACCTAAACTCTGAATCTTCATCTTCTTCAAGTGCATTAAAGCTTAAACGTCCTATCTGTACACTACTCATTGAAGAGCTTCACACTTAGACGATTAGTCCATTAAAGCTCTTCATTGATTGCAACACCTAGCTTTCATAGCTCACGAGAATTGTATCTTATAGATATCAATTCTCCCACAAACACTGGTCAACAACATTTTTGTACACAATCCATTAGAGATTTGGTTTGTAAAGTATCTAGTGGAAAAACTTAGTACACGATTTTCAAATCCAAAGTTGACCACTTTGGTTGTGGACGTAGCACTTATTTATAAGTGTGAACCATATTAAATATCCTGTCTACTTGTGTGTGATTGTAAATTGCTTGTGTTGTTTAAAATTTCCAGATTTCCATACACTTGAGAACTGCTGATCTTGTCCTGTGAAGATCAGCCGTTCTCAACTTGTCCTATACTTCACAAGACTTTCGCCTGCAAAACTTTTTAAACTTAAGTGAAGTAAGATTTTTGAATCAATTTCAAAAATTGGACATAGGCTATTCAACCCCCCCTTCTAGCCTATATTGAGCAACCTTGGACCTAACAGAACCACATCAGATCATTGTGTTTATGTGCAGAAATTTTCTGATGATGACTTTATTATATTGTTGCTATATATAGATGATATCTTAATTGTTGGCAAGAATGATTCAAGGATTGCTAACTTGGAGAAGCAATTGAGCAAGTCGTTTGACATGAAGGACTTAGGGCCAGCAAAGCAGATATTGGGAATACGTATTGAGCGTGACAGAGCAGCTAGAAGATTGGACTTATCTCAGAGCTATTTTTCTGGTGAAATCCTAAACTTGATTTCTTCTTTTTCTTTTTGTATCATCTGTTGATGAGGTTTGCCAAGGATTTGTAACTATTGATGATTGTGGTTGATGTATTCCTCTAGTTCAATCTAGAGAGGACTCTCTGTATTTCCTATTATTGTTGATAGTGGAAGAAAGTTTTGGACTCGGTCCCGTGATTTTTTGTCTTCTCACCTTGAGAAGGTTTTCCACATAAAAAATCATGTGTGCATTGTGTGTGATTGGTGTTCATGAAATTTCAGATTATTGGCTTGCTTATCTGCCTTGAATATCATTTAGTTACACTAGTTTTTTGTTCAAGCAAAGGACAAAGAGGTTTCGTTGCATTGTTTGTGTTCCTTTGTCCAACAATATATATATATATATATATATATATATATATATATATATATATATAATTTCCTTTAGCTTATTACATATCTAAATCTGATCACGTTGAAGTGATATTCTTTTATTTGTCTTTAGGATACAACTGGTGAATGGTGACTGACAAAGTAGTTATGCACACGTAGAAACTTCCCAAAATAGAAATTCGTTAGCGAGGTTCAAAAGAAAGAGGGGTACAATATCAAAATCTAATCACATCGAAGTAGCATTCTTGTGTTTGTCTTTGGAATACAACTGGTGAATGGTGATGGATGCAGATACGCACAAGTAAAAACTTCTTAAAATAGTAAGTCATTTCCGAAGTTTAAAAGAAAAAGAAAATGGGGGTACCATTACCATATCACAATCTAATCACGTTGAAGTGGCATTCTTGTGTAAGTCTTCAACTGGTGAGTGGTAAAGGACAAAGTAGTTAAGCATGGGTAGAAACTTCTCAAAATAATACTCTGTTTCAGACAAAAAGTTCACTTTTTTTTTTTATAAATCAACATGTAACTAAATCAAATTAAAATTTTACATACTTTACTTATGTTTTAGAAAATAAAATTTTATTAATTAAAAACTATCTTACAAATACTATGGATTACAATTTTCATAATTTTATAAAAATTACTAAATTTATGTTAATTATCGGTCAAATTTTAACTAAGTTGACCGAAAAAAATCAAAAGAGAACTATTTACCTGAAACGGAGGGAGTAAGTCATTAGTGATGGTCAAAAGAAAGAGAACATGGTGTGCCATTCAAAATCTAATCACATAGAAGTGGCATTTTTGTGTTTGTCTTTAGGATACATACAGCTAGTGAGTGGTGAAGGACACAACAGTTACGCATGGCTAGAAATTTCCCAAAATAGAAAGTCGTTAGCAGAGGTCAAAAGAAAAGAGTATATGCTTGTGGGTGCCATATCAAAATCTAATCACGTTGAAGTGGCATTGTCATATTAGTCTTTGGGATACAACTGGCCAGTGAGTGGTGAAGGACGGAGCAGTTACGCATTGGCTAAAAACTTCCATTCCCAAAAAAGGAAGTCTTTGGGGAAGGTCAAAAGAAAGAGAAAATGGGGTACCCTATGGTTTAGGGTACTGTTAAGAAAAGAGGGAGGGAAAAGGGGGCGGGGAAGTTTTTTTTTTTTTGAGGAATTCCTCAGTGGGTGATTGAATCATTCTCTATCTCTCTCGCGAACTCCCGTTGCCGGCGGTCTCCCTGAATGCCTCACCAGTGTTCAGGGTAAGCGTCTCATCCAAATCCCGATACGTTTCCATGCATGTGTTTCACTCCCATTTTTCATTTTCATTGCTGTTTTTGATATATATTCCTCGTTTTCGTTTACTTTTTGATGAAGGTTTCTAATTACGGATACATGCGATTCAAAAATTTGAATCGATTTAAACAGATAATAATCGAAACGAAAGAGGAAAAAAAACACTCCCTCCGTTCATAAATTATTGTCCTATTTGATATTTTTGAGTCAAAACCGACTGTTTTTCGAATGAAAATTTGACGTAAATGTTTTTATTTAGAATTATAAAACAGTAGTATCAAAAAAAATCTACAAAATAATTCGTTTGACAAAAAAAGTAAAACAAGACAATAGTTTAGGAACATAAGGAGTAATGGAAACATGTTTTCCATCAAATATTGAAAACCCAAATCATCTTGAAAATCTCTTCTTCTGCCGTAATTTAATTGAATCAGTTGGTTCTTAATTTTGAAAACGCATGAAAATGAGTTATGAATGAAACATATATATATATATATATATATATATATATATATTATGTTTAATAATTTAAATCAAACTTGCATAAATTTCACGAGCATTCTTTGCTTATATATTCTTTGCTTATATATATAAGCAAAGAATGCTCGTGAAATTTATGCAAGTTTGATTTAAATTATTAAACATAAATGATTTTGTTTCTTTCTAATTTTTTTTTTCTTTCGATTTTCCAGTCATTTGTGGCAATCTCTAAGCGGAGGAGCGAGGGACTAATAGGACGGTAAGGATACATTTTATTTAATTTACTTGAATATTTTTTATATAGTTTTTTCTGCAAAAAAGAATGGATGAATTACGTGAGAGATGATTCTAATTAATTTGGTTGATCAATGAAGGTGTTCGGAGATTAGCGACATGGGACTTGCAGTTGACATATGCGAGCTTGTATATGCCAATGCCGAGTAAGATTTATTTTCTTTAATATTTGATGATAATTCATGTCTTCGATCTTGATATATTATTGTAATATCCCCAATATGATGTGGGGTTTGTACGTTTAATGAGTAGCCACCCGTTACTATTAGACATTAGCATCATTCATGAACTTTTGGATGAGTCTCTGGTGAGTCCTAATTGACCCAGGTATTTAATGGATATTTAAGTGGAGGAGATTGTAATATCTCAATTCACATCGGTTGTTACATCATCCACGGACTTTGCCTTATAAGTGGTCCCCACTACCCCTATGCAACAATATCATCTACTCCCATCGTCCCGAATAAATATTCATACTTTCTATTTTGGGATGTCCCAACTAATGTTACTAAAGACTTTTGATCTACCATTCTTCCTAATATACCCTTAAAGTTTCATTTAATATAATACATCAGAACACATTTTACAGCACATCATTAATTATGTTTCTTAATTCCTGTGCTTTATCCACTAGAAACATTTATCCGAGACGAAAGGAGTATTAATTTTCCAAGTGTCTATCCACTGCCAGTAGCCACCAACATCATTAATGAACTTTTGGGTTTGTTCGGTTGGTTTAGTTGACCCAAGGTGTGTAGGCTATGCATAGTAGACCGGACTTTTGGGCTCGAGGCGTTACAATTATCATATTTTCTTTACAACTCACTACCCACCACTACTAGCCACCAACATTATCCACAAACTTTTGGGTGTTCAGTTGGCCTGACTGACTCGGTGCGTTGGCCATGCATTTATGCATATCCGGTTTTCAGGCTCGAAACGTTACAATTATTATATACTCCCTCCATTCCAGGCAAAGAGTTCACTTTCCTTTTATAGAAATCAACATAAGACTAAATCAAATAAAAAATTAACATACTTTACTTATGTTTTAAGAAATAAAATTTCATTAATTAAAAATTATTTTAATAATACTATGGATTACAACTTTAATAACTTTGTAAAAATCACTAGATTTATGTTAATTATTGGTCAAACTTTAGTTTAGTTGACCAAAAAAAAAGGAAAAAGTAGACTCTTTACCTGGAACGGAGGGAGTATTTTGTTTAAGTAGATTATACTATCAGTAATAAGAACAGAGGTTAAAGGGTTATGCAGCATTTGTTTCTCGTTGTAAATAGTAATTGTTCAATGGAAAATTTTCTTTTTATGGATGAATAAGAAAGATACCTAAATTTCCTTCTCGTTCTCGATACGAGTTCGTGATGTTCAAACATTCCAATAAATGCTGAATGCGTAGATCCATACTTCCGGAGAAAGCCTGTTAACGTCTAGCCACGAACAAGCAAAAACACTTTTATTCGTAAATATCTTACTAGAATTTGACGTAAATTGCATTGAAGAGGCATTTCCCACTCGATTTCATTTCTCATTCAGCTAAGTTCGATTCTTGATATTTCTCTTATGTTTTCCAATCGAACTGCTTGAAACATATGCTCGTATTCACTGCAACAGGACTAGAATATCTCGAAAGTTGTCAGGAACGATGAAAAAGGACATGATATAGTCTGTTACTACCCTTCATTTTTCTGTCAAGTCTTGTATTTCATGGTACCCAAGCAAAGCATGACTAGATCACATAAGCTTTTAGTGTTGTTCTTTAGTGTGTGTGTGTGTAGTGATTTTTGAAGTCATGAGGCTAATATGAAATATTTTCATTTACCTTGTGCAGACATGTAATGGCTAATCTCCCAGGGAAAGACTAACCCTCTTAAGGATTTTTCAAGGGAACTGCTCTTTTTAGCATGCATTGTAGCCGTTTTCAGTTGCATGAGATTTTTGCAAGATGGCTGTAGCCATTGAACAACCTCTTGGATTCAAGCCGTTGGCTCGACCTCCAAGATGTAAAATCCAATCTTACTCTCACCTTGATCAGACCATGTTTGAATTTACCCAAACCAACAATCTCACAAGTTCCATTAAACACGCCTTTGAACTCACGACTAGCATCCATCGAAGCTTCTCCACCCCATGCCTTTCACTATCCACCAGAGTGGAGGAAGAGTTTGAACCAAAAAATCCGAGGATTGAGATAATTAGTGGCCATAAGGCCCCGAGGGTACACGCTCTTGTAGCTGAGGTTGCCATTGCTTTAGTGTCTGGTATCAAACCTGAGCCCGTGTCAAGTGGCCTTGGAGGTGCCTACTTTCTGCAATCGAGAAATGGTGATATAATTGCTGTTGTAAAGCCCATTGATGAAGAACCACTAGCTTTCAATAATCCAAAAGGCCTCGTGGGTCGGATGCTAGGTCAACCGGGGATGAAACGCTCCATTCGAGTAGGAGAGACTGGCCTTCGAGAATTGGCTGCTTATCTACTTGATCATGGAGGTTTCGCTGGTGTTCCTCCATCAGCCCTTGTCAAAATATCTCATGTGACATTCCATGTAAATAAATCAGATTTAATCCCAGAGGCACATTATAAGGTTGCCTCGTTACAACGTTTCGTAGAACATGACTCGGATGCAGGAGATTTGGGTCCTTCTGGTTTCTCAGTTGCTTCAGTCCATTGTATTGGTATACTCGACATAAGACTACTTAATCTTGATAGGCACTCAGGGAATATACTCGTAAAACACGGGCAAGGGCAAGAGAGTTATGCTGCTGGTGCGTGTGAGCTTGTGCCTATTGACCACGGGTTCTGCCTGCCAGAATCACTGGATGACCCATATTTCGAGTGGCTGCATTGGCCTCAATCGTCAATTCCCTTCTCTGAGGTGGAAGTAGAGTACATATCAAATCTCGATCCATTAAAAGATGCCGAGCTTCTGAGAACTGAGCTTCCTTCTATCAGGGAGTCCTCTATTCGGGTTCTCATACTTTGTACTGTTTTCTTGAAGCGTGCAGCCGCTGCTGGGCTATGTCTTGCTAATATAGGCGAAATGATGACGAGGGAGTTCTGTGGAGGTGAAGAAAATTGGAGTGTGTTAGAGAATGTTTGTGTAAATGCTAAGGCTTGCTTGAGCAATAGATTTGTTGCTAATGATAAAGAATTATATGGCGGTGATCAAGTTAAAGAAGAAGGCGATATGTTTCAATTTGATAAGGATTGTGGAGATAGCTCGTCCAACGAAGTTGTGGACGTTCCTCAACTACTAGAGAAGCCCCCGTTGGAAAAAGGTAAGCCACCGAAAATCCATAGATTTGCATCTCTACGAACAATGAGTTTACATGATTCAGCAACGTTTACATTACCCAAAGAGAGTGATAACGAAGATGATTCAGACGTTCCAAGCACGGTCTTGGATGAAGAAAACAGTAGTTCTGATAATGATAACCAGAAGGTAGGAGGAGCTCTAATGAGGAGCTTGAGTTTCTCGGTTAACAAGCATAAGATTGATAACGGGGAATTTCTTTCGGGAAAATGAAGGAAGAGGAATGGGACTTGTTCTTGGAGATTTTCGAGGAGCTCTTGCCGGATGCTTTTGAGGAGAGAAAAAGCATGGGCTTGTTGAAGCAAAGGTTGGGAAATTCTTGCGAGTTCTGAAGAAACTAAATTGTTTTCGAACAAAAATAAAAATCGCTAATTGTGTATCTACGAGTATGGAAAAAACTGTAAATTGACAGAAAAACCTGTTAGATTGTAGATAAGTAAGTACATTGGATGGATGGAAAAGAGATTGGCTAAGCGACGCCATCCTTTCCATCTGACCATTAGTTGCATTTATTCCTTTTTCTTAATCTTAATTTGTTGAAATTGTATAGACTGTATAGATTTAAGTTGCTATCTCAAACTATTAATATTGATTATTTGAGATTTAAATCTTATCTTCAGTAAGAATGTAAGAGTTCTTAATTTTCATGGTAAATTTATGACTTATTGGATATTACATGCCCTATGGAGCAGGAACAATTAGGTTTCCTGAGGCATGTTATGTAGCATAAGACTTCTTTCAAACAGGTGGTTAAAGGAAGAGCTAGGGTAGATTGAGCTCAGTTAAGCAGTAAAATTGCAATGTTGCTTTGGTTTTTTTTTGGGGGGGGGGGTTACCAATCAAACTTTACCCAAGGTTCAGGTAAGAGTTTTTTTGTTTTAAGAAAAAAAAAATCAAAATATTGTACTTTCAGAAAGTAATTCCAAACCATTTCTCAAACTGCAATACTTTTTACCAAAGGAACGTTTTTAGAATTATAGTGCACTCTCTCAAGAAGAAAGGCTTTGCGAGTTACTGTTTTCACAGACGGGAAGGGAATTTAGAATTATAGTGCACTCTCTCAAGAAGAAAGACTTTGCGAGTTACTGTTTTCACAGACAGGAAGGGAATTACGGACCGACAAGCACAAAAAGCGGAGCAACCAAACCTATTGTCATAAGCCAAGAGATTGTAATTCCTCTTTTGACTTTGATTTGCTGCTAGAGATCTTTTTGTTTTGGAGGTACAATGCCTAGCATGTTTGTCTTTGTAAATTCCTCTTTCTGCAAATAGTAATTTGGGTATAAATTGAAATTCCAACATACGTGTTTGAGAAAATGCTCCCAAGTATTAGATGTTAAACATTTCCATTGATTGCTCTTTGCGATTGGATTAAAATTAATTTGACTTCCCACAATTTTTTAGAATGAATGGGTTGTGTAATTAGCTTTGTTCACAAAGAAGCTTGTATTCTGGACTTGGTATCCCTTGTTCATCATAAATATTTCCAATGTGTATAATGTTATGATTTGTAGCATCTGTTCTTTTTTGCTCTGTTTGGGAGGAACTTGCAAAGACCGTAGTTCAGCCCTCAAAGAATCTTTTCAGGTTACGATCAGCATCATGATGAGCTACAAAGGGGCATTCTTTACCAAAATGGACTTCTAGCAGTTATGCTTCGGAAGTTCTATCTAATCTCACTGATCAAAGGCTGCCATTTTTATTAGAAGCAGCAAGAAAAAGTCTTGTCTTCATCCGTTTTCATTTTGAAGGGTGAATAGTCACCCTGCTCCATTTATAAGCTACCAAAATAGACTGAAAACCTGCGATGGCGCTGCTGATGATGCAGATCACTAGCCTCATCTCTTCCAACCTCCACTCTTTGTCTATCAATCTACTCACAGTAAGTGGCCATCAAATGAAGGGAATTCTTACTTTTTCGAATTTCTACGGCAAAATTCGGAAAAGAAAAGCTCAAAGAAAGAACAAATTCAGAGCTTTGATTCAACGATCTTGCAAAACCTAGAAAATCTTAACTCTAGTGTTGTACAGCAAGGGGAGAGAAAATGGAGGGAAAAGATGGACAGCCTTTTGTTTACATGAACAAACGAGACAAAGCCTTTTTCTGTACCAAGTAGGTGCTTAAACTTACATGCAAGGAAAAACCCTGCGTTTGAAAAACACACATCAAAAGTTCCAAAATTTGTTCTATATGTGTTTCTGTATAGGATCTGATGATAGTGGATCTAGGTCTCATTTTTAATAACAAATATATTATGAATGTGTGAACAATCAGGCAATGGAGTTTAAAGAGACAAGAAGATACTATGACGAAGGTTTCACTGATCGACTAGAATGGCGGTACTGCTTAACAGAAAAAGATCAAAACACAACCTGTTCAACACAGGGCAGAACAATGTTCTGGCAAATAGGCAGCCCTTTCTTATTCTAGTTGCTTAGAAACAAAAGATTGGTATGTTCTACATAGATGGAAGTTGGGCATGGTAAGGACTAATGACCAATGGTTCTCGTTTAATTAATACAAACATTTTCCGGTAAGGGAATGCGTCTTAATATCTCGTCAAATGGGGTTAGTTTCTTAAAGTGAGTTCATGTCATGTCAGTTCATCTATTTTCCAGTAATGCTTTCAGTCCAATGGAACTAAAGTAGTATTGATTTTTACCAATATGCTTAGTTTGGATTACATGATGCAATTCCAATGGTTGTTGTGATGCCTTTCTGTTTCTTCCTTATTTTATTTTCCTATTTCCTGCCATTTAGAACCTAGAGGAGATCCAATCAGACGTAAACCATCTTTCTTATACACCTTATTCAGCAGCCCAAAATTTTACCTACAACATAAACTCAAAACTGACCCTTTTCACTTTTCATGAACACTGTTTTCAGAGCCAGGAAGGAGCTCTTAAAATTGCAGTTCTCATGCAAAACTCAGCCTCAAACCTCACACCATGTCACGTGTTATTGAACCCAAAACCGCAACATTCCTTTGCTCTTCATGGGGGGAGTATGAAACCCACGAAAACTGGAAGGAGAATGATTCTCATGCATGTCCTACATCACTAAGGTTTGTACTGACATAATCGCTAGATGTTACTTACGATTTGTCAAAATAAACTAGAGCAATAGTTAGCCCATGAAGATGCGAATTCTCTTCCTACAACATCATAATAGATATCATTTACCTAATGTAACATAAAGTGGGAGTTGTTGGGAGCATGGTAAGCTAAGATGGCAGGGCATGATATAAGCAAGATATAAGAGAAGAGTCATATTGAAAAAATGAAGCATGCTCAAAGCATAGAGAACTAAACAAGGTTGAGCACACATACCACCAAACCTATTCAAAGCAGATCCAGGCAAGACATCGTCCAGAGCAAATCGCTGGAAGAAAACTTCTAAGTATCCATTGGAGAAGCAACACTTTCTTAACGTCACTACAATGAAGAAGATCCACAATTCAGTAAATGTATCCATATGCTATAGGAAATCCAACTCATCGATTAACCACTTATTGGAGTGAGTTCCTACTCTTCAAGCGATACTGGATTAACCACTAATACCACCCATATCACTATTCACTACCAGAACTATCATCATCAAAATTCTCTAAAATTGGAATGACAAAGTCACCCTCCCTAGCGCCCCCACTATTCTGATTGCAAGCTACTACATCTCTCTCTTCCCTGGCTTCCACTTGAGCCTTCAATTGGCGAGTGTTACGACATCCCATCAAGATAAGCTCCAACATTTTCCTCCGAACAACATAGACAGGGTTTGGCTCCACTAGGCAATCTCTAGAATACGCTTCTCTAAGGAAAACTATTTGGGTACTGCCTTTTGTTGATATATAAAATATTCCAGGATGCTTCAAAATAAGCTCGCGGAAATTAACCTCAACTCCTAAATCCTTTCGGAAGTGTACTAGCCTCTCGACCTCAACCATTTTCTCGACAGTCAAGCTCAAAAGCTCGTGAAGAATCGCCACAGCCCGCTTCTCAAACCGCTCAATCCCTCCACTAGTTTGAACCCGAACAATCTTCCTTCTCTCATAGGGCTTTACGTAAGGAAGTCTTTGCCAATTCTTCAATCTCTCCCTAAACCCGGGTTCAATCTTAAACCCGGTAGGGAATTTAACCGGAAATGCATACTTGGTCTCAAACTCACTTAACCATTTCTCTCTATACTCTTTCTCCCTCCAAATTTCGACTCGAGCCACCCCCAAACTCTCATCATCTGTACCAACCAATGCCACTATCTCCAGATCAACCAACTTAAACTCATTAGAATACTTCTCAAGAATCGATTCTCGGAAATCATCCGGCAAACCGAGCTCCCTCTTAATCAACCTCAAAGCATGAATATGAAGAGTACCCTTCACAGACATCAATAGAAGTTTCTTAATCCGCTTCACATTCTCAAATTCCAATTCCCTTACAACATTACTCTCTTCCTGAATCAAGTCCATCATTTTCCGAGTAATTTTACAACAAATATTGCGCTTGACTGGGTGAGTAAATACGTCGAACACGTGGGGGTATTTCCTTAAGAAAGCGCCGGTCGGAACGTTGAGGCCGACCATGTTGTTCCAGCGAGAAATCAGCTGAACGGAGACGTAGGGGCCTCGACGGCGAGTTGACATGAGCTGTTGGAGGGTGAGAACGAGGCGGAGTTTGTGGAGGTGGATCATGAATTTGTCGAGCTTGAGGTCCCTTGTTCGATTCTCTAGCCGGGTTTGGGCTGTATTTGCTGGTTTTTTCCATCGCCGCTGCGTGGTGGAGTTGAATGGACCGAACCCAAATGGGGTTGAAGACTGTGAAGAAGAAGAGGGTTTGATCCTGCAAGTCAATTTGTGTAAAACCCTCATTCTATGCGCTTCAGAATCTTATACAAGGAATTTTCGAACTGCAGATTGTCTGCAGTGGGAAAATGCCCTGCCTTCTGTGGATGCCTGGATGGCCGTTAGAAAATGTTTAGCGTTTGACCACCTTGACTTGACAAAATACCTATTATGCCCATAAAAAAGAGGATCGCTATTAACACCTATTTACTTTTTATACACCCCTTTTTTAATACATTTATCATCTTTATTTCATACCAACCTAATTACTTAAGAAAATTACTATTTACACTCAAAAAATTACTTAGTACACCCCATTACTAAGTACACCCCACCCCAATATTTTCAATCTCTTAAAATACTAGGTACATCCCCTACTAATTTCCTATTCTACCCTTACCAATATTTTCTCCAAAATAGTAAATACACCCCACCTCAAACACACCTCACCCCATCCTCCTCCTTTAAGGTACACCCCACCCCCTTCCACTTCCTCCTTCCTTCCGCCCCTAATACGCGCTCCTTCCTTCCCCCAACACGGTGCCTCCTTCCTTCACCCCCCACCACACAACCGCCTCCTTCCTCCTCCCTTCCAACCCCACCTCCTTCCCCCACCCCAAACACACCCCACCCCTTCCATTTTTTTTTTTTAAACAGTTTGTTTGGTATTGGGTTACAGAACACCCATAGTAGTGTTTGATACCCCTACCGAACACCTATAGTGGTGTTCGGCACCCCTATCGAACATCACTATAGGTGTTTGGTAGGGGTGCCGAACACCCATAGTGATGTTCGATAGTGGTGCCGAACAGCCTAAAAAAATGAAAAAAAAAATAGTATTTAGGTCTAAATTTATAATGACATTTTTGTAACTTTTGTTAAGGGGTGTACTCAGCAATTTTATGGGTGCAAATAGCAATTCTCATTACTTAATAGACACCTTTTATATTTTCTATTTTACCTTTCCTAAATAATCTCTCATTTTTCTCAATACACACTCACTTTCCCAATTCATACTCTCTTTACCTCACACACACAGACCTGACCCGCACCTCCTCAATCCATAAGCATGGCAAAGAAGAAAGAAAGAAGAAGAAAGAAAGAAAAAGAAAGAGGAAGAAGAAGAAAGAGGAAGAAGGGAGAAGGAAGGAAGAAGGAAGAAACCCTCCCACCTTCCCTTATTTTTTTCTTCCCTTCCCTTCCCTTCCCTCTTATCCTCATCACTCTCTTGTCAAAAAATTGTCAAAAATTTCTTGTTTGGTCATAGTTGATCGAACAACTGGGTGTTGTTCGGCAAAGAGGATGGGTTTCAGAACATGATGGAGGGAGAGGAAGAAAAAAAAACAGAGGGAGAAGAGGAAAGGGAGGAAGAGAGGAAGGGAGGGGGGAGGGGAAGAAGGAAAGACGAGAAAAAAAAAAGCTGAGAGAGGTTGAAAGCGGAACGCTGAAATTGGGGAAGAAGAGGGTGTGTATTTAGTAGGGATAAGGGTATCAAGGTCTTTTTGTAGGATGGCATTCTTGTAATTAAAATTAGGGGGTGTATTTAGAGAGATTATGGGTGATAATAGCGCTCCTCTTCACAAAAAATGCAATAAGCTCACTCACTTTATAATCAACTAGTTTTACACTCGTGCGTTAAACGCACAAGCTAAATACTATCCTATTTCACGGAAAGATAATATTTTATGCAAATACTATCCTAGTTCAAGTTTATTTTCATTGACTCCATCATAGGAAACATATATACTCATTGGTCCAAAATAAGTATCCCCTTTTCCTTTTTAGGATGTCCCAACAAAATAGAAACAAAATAGAAAAAACAGAAGTAGGAGGAAGAAGAAAGGCTAACCTCAACATCCACCAGAAGCAACTCAAAAGATGGAGGAATCTTCATATCATTCCCAGGTTTTACTTCCCACTTTCGTGCTAATCTTACCTTAATCAACCAATCTGATCTTCCTTTTTAATGTCTTTCAATAGAGTAAAAGTCATTTTATGTTCTTTGGCTGGGAATAATGCAAAGTATATGAAAAAGATTGGAATAGGATGAAAAAGAAACAGATTTTGAAGAAAAACCGTATTATAAATTGGATAAATAAACCTGTTGATATTCCCATTTACTAAATTGGGGAATCCGAAAATAATCTTAAGAGGCAATCACTTAAATAAATATATATCATTGTATCGGTATAAATTCTAAAAAAAATTTATACATATTATTTGTTGGCTTTTCATCTTTATTGCATATCAATATCTTGAAACCGAATGCTATGTTACCCTAGAAAAATCGCCCATAGCTAAACTCGGTTTCATCAATGTTTATATGTTTTTGTATATACAAATAAAAATAAAAATAAAATTACTTTAATGAACCAAAATATAATTTGATTAAAAATAAATTATCCAATTTCAACCATTAAAATTAAATCATTTGATTAAAATAAAATTATAAAGTAAATAAAAACAAAATACATATCGATTGACTAAAGTCAATCATCCAATGTCAACCATTAAATGTCTAAAATCAAATATTGGCGCATCATATCTTAATCCACCCCACATTTATTGAATGATAAAATTATAATATATATATATATATATATATTTAATTAATTAATTACGTGTCAATAAAAAATGGCCCAAATAATTCAAAACGAAAACCCAAAACAAAAACGAAAATGATGCACATATGTGAGCTCGGTGCTATAACCCTTCCTTTTAGCCTTTTAGGGTTTCATCCACCGTCTAACGAACATGTAATTTTTTCACTAAATAAAACTCATGCAATGATTATAAGTTTCTATATATACAAACAAAAACAAATAAATAAAAATTACTTTAATGAATAGCCAATCATCATTTGATTAAAATTAAATTATCTAATTTCATCCATTAAGATTAAAATTAAATTATATTACATACTTAATTAAGTACGATAAAAAGAAATAAATTTAAGTACAAATCAATTAAAAATGACCCAAATAATTTAAATAATTTCAATAGCTAGAATCTACGGGCCCAAACTAAATGAAACACAAATAAATCGGGCCCAAAACAAAAACCCAAAAAGGCCCATATATTTATATGTGAGCTCAGTGCATTAACCCTTCGTTAGGGTTCCATCCGCCGTTTGCAACTCAAAAACAACTCCAAATTTTCTCTTCACCGTCTTCCAAAAAACTATAACGATCTCTCTCCCCAATACGATCACTCTCCCGAGGTTGGTGAGTGATTGGTCCACTCTTCGAGCCGTCAAGGAGTTGTCAAAGTCCGTTGATTGGAGAGAGAAAGGCGTCGTCTGTCGGTCAAGATATAGGCCAATACGGTGAGCTCGTAAACATTCATGCCTTCTAAATAAATACTCCATAAAAACATAAATATAAGAAAGTTGACACTATTTTTATGGAACAGTCTGTTGACTCTTTTTTAAGAATGGAGAATACAAGAGAACAATTTACAAACTGGATAAAATATTTAAGATTACCACATGAGTTTAGTACCAATAGCACGTTTTCATTTACTTTTTATATATAAATTAACAGATTTGAGTCATCTTCAAAGTCTTGTGATTTTTGTGGATGGTAGCAATGAGATTAACTTGAATGGTGGATTTTGCAAGTTGGAGCAGGGAATGAGCAATATTTTCTGAAAGGTTATTTAAGTAATAAAATTTTGATATAAAAGAATTACTAAATTAACCACAAAGTTAGTTTAAAAAATAAATTAAGTAGGAATATTTTGGTCTGTTTAAATAAATTAAATAGGAATATGTCATGTGATGGCCACTTAGTAGAGATAAGAATTATTAAGTGAAAAAGAAAAAAAATACTAAAGAAAGTAAATGGAATGACGTCCAAAACGCAATAGGGACGAAAAAAATGTTATAGCAAAGCAAGAGAACAAATTTCAATTAATGCATCATAGTATAGGGACGTTTGGTACAACTTTTACTTTTCCATATTTATGTATATATATATATATATATATATATATATATTTATATATAGCTTTTTAAATGGAGTAGTAGTAGTATAATATTAGAGGGAGAAACTAAAAACAGAAGTCAGTAACGTCCATGTGGTTATGAAGGAATCAAATGCCTTGGATAATGTAGCTCAAATGCCTTGGATAATGTTGTAGTCATTAATACAACATTTAATTTTCAAGCTGGGAAATGTTTAAAAATATTTGCTATTTATTAAGTTCAGATGACTGTTCATTTTTGGAAAGTTCTTTTTGGCGGAAAATTTCCTATTTTAGTAAGTGTCAAAATCACTTGTGTCATTATATATATATAGATAAGCTCACTTAAGCTATTTTCATGAACGAAAATCATCATGAAGACAATAATACCCTCAAAATTATTTTTAGTGACTAAAGTACCCTTATGTTTTATGAAGGTATCTATTGACATGAATGCCGCCAACCCAACTAACCTCGATCGCCTCCGCTCCAATTTTCCCAACTTCGTCAAAACTAATAAACAAAGATGATGATCAGTGATTAACGCGAAGGCAGAGGCTCAATTCGACAAAGAGCTTGAACATCTGCCTTAAATCGGCGGCATTACCGTGCGAATAAAGTAGAGTTCCTGACGCCTTATGATGCTTTTTATGAACTGCAACTATCTCGTTCAGTGTGAGGCTTCAACACATCCACTCCATCTCTACGAGGCACTTCCGGCATGCAAAGTTGGCTGCTGGAGGACTCGACGGCCACAGTATATGACGGCAAGGTCAGCGGGAAGAAGCAAACTTAGCAGCGATCGAGGAAGTCACTTCGCCCATCTTCTTTCGGTAGTAGGATTGAGTAGTTGAGGCCTTGGATTCATCAAGAGAGCCACTTTTTATCTTCTATCCCCAGATTTCCTTTTTTTCAGAGAAAGAGAAAAGTAAAGAGTGAGGGAAAGTAAAGTGATAAAGTGATCACGGTGGAGGAGGTTTGTGGGCAGTATTGGTAGCAAACGGGCGGACTGGGCGGGTACGCCCATATGTGCGACGGGCTTAAATAGGCGGGCATGTGAGTGCCCAGTTAATAACATGGGTATAAATGGCGCGGGCTTCAAATAGACTTTGGCGCCCATGGGCACCCATTTACCCATTAAAATAAAAATAACAGAAAATTGCTGGCCGGTCCACTTTCTGAAACTTTTTTTCTCTCCAGTCCACCCCCTTTTTTTTTTAACCACTAAAAGGTATTTTGAGAATTTTCTTCCTAAAATGCTCTCAACAACATCGTTTCTTCAGATTTGAGGTTCAAATTGATGTATAATGATTTCATGTTGTTAATATAGTCTCCCTCATCTTTGGGTATCAATTTCCATGCATAGAACACGAATTTGATCACAATTTGATCAAATTCGAATTTTTTGAGTTCATCCCATTTTTCTTTGTTCTTGGGCTGTTTTGGTCACTTTAATCTATGTTTTAAGCTTCGAATTTGTTTAAAATCAATCCCATATTGTTATCCTAACTTAGTACTACATTTGTGCACAATTTTTCTACAAAAAAAACTATTTTTGAGATCCAAATCGAGCTTGGCATGCTGTCCGAAAACAGAGGGAGATGTTCTTGGACTGATTTTGGGACTTTAATCAATGATTTGAGTTTGAATTTTGTATAATATCAATAACATACTATTATAGGAAGTCAATACCATGTTTGTATGTAAATTTTCCAACCAAAAACAACCATTTTGATCGATTTTGATATTATATTAAATTGAGCATCGGGATGCCTAAAATTGGGCATCGGGATGCCTTTAATTCGCCAATCGCAGTATGCTGGGCAACGCAACGGGGATCGACCTGCCTGGTTAGGTCGCAGGGGTCAAAGGGACAGCGTCCCTCGTGGGGTTCGGGGGCAACGCCCCCGAAAGGTAAACGAAAATCAAGTCCCCTCCAGCGGGTGATTCAAACGGTGCTTAGATTACTCATCGCGATGCCTTGGTTGCTCATCGTGATGCCTTAGTTACTCATCGCAATGCCTTTGTTGCTCATCGTGATGCCTTGGTTACTCATCGCGATGTCTTAGTTGCTCATCGCGATGCCTTGGTTACTCATCGCGATGCCTTGGTTGCTCATCGCGATGTCTTGGTTGCTCATCGCGATGCCTTGGTTACTCATCGCGATGCTTTGTTGCTCATCGCGATGCCTTGGTTACTCATCGCGATGCCTTTGTTGCTCATTGCGATGCCTTGGTTGCTCATCGCGATGCCTTTGTTGTTCATCGCGATGCCTTAGTTGCTCATCGCGATGATTAACCCACGCGATGCCTTGGATTACTCATCGCGATGCCTTGGGATCATGATGCGCACATATTTTTCTTTCATTAATGGCATAATCATCTTTTCGTCCCAAAAATGCTTTTTTCCGGTTTTAAAAAAAGATGAGTAGACTGGAGCGATTACAAATGTTGAAAAAGGGACAGGCCTGTAATTCACCCTAAAAATAAACACAGTTTTCCTCTTTATTTAATCTGAAATTAGGTTCTCTTATTTTTTTTCCTACTTTAATTATGGGCCACATATACATGGGCATTAAAAAAAGCTACACACTATACCAATATTAATAATCAAATTAATTATTTTTTCTTAATTCGTGTGATGAGTCAAACAAGACAATAATTTGGAACGAATGAAGTAATATTTTTATAATTTTGTAATGATTGTATAAAAAAATAAAAAAGAAATAAAATATAAAATCAATATTAAAGAAATAAAATTACAAAAAAATCCCCAAATCACGTGAAAAGATGTGTGTTCAAACAAGCCGTTATGAATGAATGACTCAACCAAAACCCTTTTTTTCTCACAAACAGCCTTCTTTTAACAAATGAATTGAATGACTCATCATATATATGTTTTTCTTTTTTTTCACAAACAGTCTTCTTTTTACAAACAGTCTTCTTTATTTCCTCAAATGCAAACAGTTTTGATAGTCATAGAAATTCTTTGATGGCCTAGATGGGCGCCATTTAAGCCCATATGTGTTCACCAAAATTAGTGGTCTCAAATGGATATGCTCACTTATACCCACTAACAATTTTAAATCTGTCCATACCATTAATTAGTGGGAGTGGGCGGGCATATGGGCACGGACAAAAATTGCCACCTCTAGTGGGCAGCGGACGTGTCTACTTTTGGAAAGAGGTGCCAGTGGTGGAATTTGGCGGTGCATCGATTTAAGGAGGGAGAGGGAGAGAGAGAGAGAGAGAGAGAGAGAGAGAGAGAGAGAGAGAGAGAGAGAGAGGTCTTCTTCAATTTACAGAAGAGGAAGAGGAACCAACATTGTTGTTTAAAATGTTGTTTGGAAAATTGGGATGAACAAGCTCAACCTATGCTCTGAACTGAATATGAAATTTTAATTCGGTTCAGTAAATTGAAGAAGACCTCCCATAACATGAAATTTGTGTGTGTTTTCCCAGGAGTATATTACACTTAGAAGCTATCTCTCCCATTGGAGGTTAATCATCGTTACTTAGTACGGTATTTTTGAGTTTTCAAAAAGTTTTAAGTTTTTCATTCAAAAATCTGGATGGAGTGATGAACGTGATACTTATGTACAAGTACAGAATTAAAGTGAAAAAAAATAAAGTGAGTTTAATGAATTCTTAGTGAAAGTAAAGTGATCAAATTGAGACTTAAGTGAAAAAAGAAACACAATATAGGCTTAAGTTCAATTTGGTCACTAAACCGCCAACGAGACTTAACATGAGAGACATAACTACAAATCACACAGCTATAAATTGCAAAACTAAAAACATAGCTTGATGATTCGACAATCGCAAAACGGCCCAAACATGGGAGGAATGGAAAAGCAAAAAACCACATAACAGAGAGACAACTATAGAACTAACAGGTGATAGACAAACTCGATCGGGTATCAATAGAAGCAAAAGAAGTAAGAGCGACGGGCCACGTTGGCCAACCGATGGACCTGCGCATAGCAAGCGTGTTATCTCCGGGATAACTCGCACTAGTAGAATTCCTGAGCTAAATAACAAATATCATACACCATATGATCATGTCCTCGCAGATATCACAAATATCATACACCATATGAACGAGCATAGGTTCTCACCCAGATATCATTCTGAACTACAAAAATTGATCTATGTTGTAAAAGACTTGGCACTAAAGGAGGTTGCAGAGATAAGAGTTATACAAGCGACCATTGGACACAAATAGTGAAAGTTCTCCCATCCTATAGTGTACACCTCTTCTAATCTTGATTATTGAGTGGAGCCAGCGAGTGTTTACTTATGTTATGGAATGAAGTGGACGTCACCGTGCAAAGTTTGCCACAGCGTCTATTTAGCCACCAGAGCTGTAGACCCAGAATGCGATGTTACTTCAAATTAAGCTTTATTACGGCTAACTCAAATTTCTTATAACAACGTGAGACATGTCAAATTGTCCACGCTCAAGCTTGTTGACTGCGGACCTTCACAAGCAACTCCTTGAGCTAGGTGTTAGAACATTTATTTTGTACACATAATTAAGCACAGGATCATATTTTTCACGTAAGCATAATGAAGGTAAGTTGAAGACATACCAGAACCAATTGAAGTCATTAGCAAGAAGCAATTGAATCCAATGAACTGTAATGCGGAACGAAAGTCTTCAATTCAAGTGGGTTTTGATTTTCACCCCTTTATCTATCTCACATACAATGAAACGTGTGTATTTTGTGGGGACGACAGATAGGGCAAAGAACGTTAGAAACCCTAGTCTCCAATAGATTTTTTTAAATATATAGAGGATGGAACCAAACTATAAAAATAATCAATCTCCCACCGTCCATCAAGGTGTAGAAATTTATTGGGCCTATTAAGATTTAATATACTTTAAGTATACTAGATGAATAAATTATATAAGCCCATAATGTTATTTGGCTAATATAATTAATTAAAACTCGTAGCCAATAAATATTTTATTCTAAGTTGGACTCGTAGGTCACAAAACATGGGCTCGAACCTGTCGGGTCTTACATTCTCCCACTTGACCAAGGGTCATACTTAGAATAACCTCATAAGTGTGATTTAATAAGAACGAACTATCATCCCTTAAGTTAGGTCATATTTTACAAAATACTATTGTTAGGTCCGAGGGTTGCTCAGTGAATAGGCTAGAGGGGGGGGGGGTGAATAGCCTATACATGATGTATTAAAAATTTCATCCAATTTTTACATTTAATAAGACGAATGGATGAGATGATTAATACAATTCGGTTATTTTCCTCATACTAACTGCTTAGCCGAAGTTAGAATGATCGGACATCCTAGATCAGCAGATGTAGATCATGGACATCCTGAATCAGCAGATATGAAACAATCAGTTGGAAGATATATGTTGAACTTTGCTGATGAAAATAAGATTTAGCAGCGGAAGAACAAACAGCATAAGTCAAACAATTTAGATTAAAGTAACTGTAAAGATTGTGTATGAAAGAGAGCTCAACAGTTGACTAAAATCTATATTAGATGCATCATTTACTTTCCTTAAACAGATTGCACATGATAAGACAAATTATACAAGAAAGAGAAATCAAGGCTGAATGTAACAAATATATATTATATTAAAATTCAGAGAGGTTTGCTCAAAGGCAAACATGCTTAGTACATCAACCTAGACTCTCTATCCTAGCAATCTCTGGGAAGAAGGAAAGTGAAATGGAATACCCGAAGACTCATATAAGAACTCTAATCCTAGCGCCTAACAACCTTGGAGGTCGGAAAGGAAAGTGCTAGTGTTAGAGTGATGTGAGAAGAGAATATTAGGAGTTGTTCAAATAGCAAATATTTGAACAACCGAGTGCTAAGCACTCGACCAACAATGATGACAACTTATTGCACAATCGGCACGACTTATAATGTAGTATAAGTCGATATGAATGCAATCTGGACATGTAAGTTCGGCTCTTCATCGGACATCTTCAAGCTTGATCCGCTTCAACGATCGTAAGATACTTGGTCTCTTTCTTGGATGATGGAGTTGAGGCCATCGAAGAGACCGAGTTCTTCGAAGGAAGAAGAACTCAAATCAACAACAAGGTTGTTGATCAAGCGAGCTTTTCTTTTGATTTTCTTCTCTCTCTCTCTCACAAAGTGTTTGTTCTTACACTTGTGATTTCTCACTCTAAAGGAGTGGTTCGGATTGAAGAAGTGAAGATCAATACCACAACCTTTCTCAAGCATAAGCATACACGTTTGTGTGTTCTAGTGCTTGTGCTCTCTCTTGTCTTTGTCTGGAAATGAGGATGAGAGTCTTCTTATATAGCCGGAGAAGAAGAGGTGACCGTTGGTGTATTGAATAGGTTTATGCCCGTTGGTGATCTGAATCTCATAATGTAGCAGTACATCTTTGGATTTGTTGGGCAAAGACCTTGATTAGGTTTAAGTCTTGAAGATGGTCCGTGACACGTGGACAGAGTTGGACGTGTCGAGCTTGTCTGGATGCGGTGATTGATGTGGACGTATCATTGCTTTGGCTGAGTGCGGCGTCCGTGCTTGGCCTTTTAAAATGAAGCTTTGAAGACCGTAAACACTGTAGAAGAGGAAATGTCCATTGGATAATCGTGAAGGCGCACATCGATGCGTATCTTGGATTTGTCGACAGATCTTGTAACGGATCTATTTTGGCTTGAAGTGCGTTGAGTAACAACCGATGTATCTCGTGATCTTACGGTTTCTCGGCGGTTTGTTACGATGAGGATTTGGCCGATCGAGATCGCCATTATAGAACTGCGATGTAGAAACCGTGATGGTCACGATGTTCCTCTTGAATAAATAGCTTCTCTGCGGTTGCTCGATGAAGTGCTTTGGCGGATACGAGAATCGCCGATATAGAGCTGCGATG
This sequence comes from Platycodon grandiflorus, assembly GCA_016624345.1. Classification (NCBI taxonomy): domain Eukaryota; kingdom Viridiplantae; phylum Streptophyta; class Magnoliopsida; order Asterales; family Campanulaceae; genus Platycodon; species Platycodon grandiflorus. Next base: position 41,752,178 of record CM028363.1, read on the forward strand.
TAGAGATGGCTATTTAGGCGTCATAGTGAAGAAATGTCGCTAGTGAGACATCTGCCGATGATCACGTCACCGGCAATTTGAAGAGCTTGATTCATATGAGGGTTTGTCATCATTCGGTAGGACAAAGACTCGGATATGTACAAAGACTTCCTAGTCTAGTGACCTATGCATTGTTTCAACAAGCTGCCACACTAACCCGCGACCCTTTTAGCCACTTGTGAAACATGCGTTGTAATGGGAACAAGCAAATCACGTGTTGGAATATGCATACATATATATTAGCTGATTTACAGGCATATTCCTAACAATCTCCTCCTATTTGCTTGGGACCATTACTACAATTGACTTATACATATAGCTCTTTAAAGCAGTTGTTCAATCCTTAGTAATAACATGCCACTACTGAATATTCAGTTTATATCAAGGCATGCCCTAGGCTGAACTTACAAGCGATAGCGTATGTATAGTCATCTATTGCTAAGTATTTACAGACTCAATAAATGAAAGAACAAATACGAAGCAATTACCGAAACAGTTTTTAGGCAATTGGTAATATTACCTTAAGAATGTGATTCTTGCATTGGATGATCTGAAAAATGTTGCTTAAGCAAGAATTAGAAAGTATAAGTAACTGGTCATCTAGTTCTTAATCGAATTGATTAAGCATCTTCATCTAGTCAGCGTATTATAATAGGCATATAGTATTTTGCTGTGTGGGTAGATACACAATCTTACAAGTTGTCTATCTCTCCTCCTTACAAGTTGTCTATCTCTCCTCCTTAATAGTTCACACTTTGGGAGGGCATTACAACTTCACAATCTCTCCTCCTTTTGTCTATCTCTCCTCCTTACAAGTTGTCTATCTCTCCTCCTTAATAGTTCACACTTTTGGGAGGGCATTACAACTTCACAATCTCTCCTCCTTAATGAATATTGTTCTTAATAGTGTTAATCCTACTATAATTTCTTGAGGCCTAAACTTGAGGCCTAAACTTCCTTCATAATCACTTGTGGCCATTACTTCCTTATTATAATTTCATAATCACTTGGGGCCATTACTTTCTTATTACAATCTCTCCTCCTTAATGGTCACAAGTTAAAGAAAGATTGATAGTGGTCAAATGAATTATGAGTTGTGACAGGTAGAGAGCAGGAAGTTTGGTTTTGTTAGACACTGTCATTTGAGAAATGCTGAATTGATTTATCTTGATGTACTTCTGCAGAGAATATAGACCGTATCGAGTAAATACGGTCCCTCGTCATATTTGCGATTCTTAGTGTGCGAGATAGCGTATAATGCACATTTTCATGCATAGGACTTACGAATAGGATATCGAGGTGAGGAATTGTGTTTCCATTGCTTGTAAGAAGATTTTACAAGAATGTAGTGTGACAAGCTTTATTTTGTAATAGGAGTGGCAAATAGGGTAAGCTGTTTAATTAGTGATACCAATTGGTGAGTAGTAAAGCATTCAAAATAGTCTCCTCCTTAAGGTATATCAAGTCAAAACAGGCAAGTATGGTTGAGTCTTATCTTGACTTTTGTTGGATGCATGAGATATACATCTAAAACATGAGATGTAAGGTGCGCCTACGAGGTATTCTTGAAGTTCATCAAGAAAGTAAGCTGCGAGCATGAGCAGTATGTACCAGGACAAATTTTGAATACTTAACTCAAAAGAAAATGGCAAATGTAGATAAACAGATGTTCACAAAATTAAACACGTTACCTATTTATCATAATAAAACAAAAGAGGATTAGTTTGATAAACCATAGACCTAGCTAGTCATCCTAATGAGGTAGAGTTAAAGGATGAAGGTCTCGATTTTAATCGGAGGAAACATTGACCATTGGATTTGAGAATTGGCGTTTCTTGGTGAAGCTCCTCTGAGATGAGGGTTGCTCGAGGTGAGCATTTGAGGCGATGGGAGCAGGTGCAGTAGTAGCGGTACTGTCTCTTGTGGGAATCCAAGGGATGAAATTGGATACATTGTTCTTGGGGTCTCGAAGACGATTCCTTACACGACGAGAGATTCGACGAGGTCGTTGAATCATTGGAGTAGGAGGAGTGGCAAGAAGGACCATCATACGATGACGCCATTCAGTGTGGGAAATGGGTCGATGAGGAGGACTAGGCAGATTTGGTGAACACATGATGCAGATGACTGTAATGGTGGAGAAATTTTGAGGTACTCAAGTCAGTCTTTGTAGTTGGAGGCGATTTTGTACAACTTTTTGAATTTTTGAGAAGATGAAAGGGTTTCTTGATTAGAGGAATGGGAAAAGACATTTTGGGGGCTTAAAGAAGTGAGTGCATTTAATGACAGTAATGATAGTCTGATTTGGTATTATGTCATCATGCTTAGTGTAATTATGGCTAGTACATAGGCAGTCTAGAAGATATTAATATTATTTTCAAACAGAAAGTTTAAAAATATAATCAGATTAATTTGATTGCCTTTATTGTGGTATTAATGGGTACAACTGCTTCTAGAAATAATATGAGCTGTTATTTTACTTCAAGCGCATTGTTTGAGTAAATTAATCAAAAATAGAACAACATTGGTTGTTTAAGGACGAATTGGGGACAAAATAACTTGACCAAGCCATATGGCACAGTTGTACATGACACATATGTGGAAGTTTTTAGATGAATGTGTCTTAAGATTGTTTGATACCAATCTTGAAGTCTGATACCAATTTTGAGAGATTTGATGAGTCTTTTAATGAATGAAGACACTATCCGCCAGGTTGTATTAGGTATTTGCTAAAGTAGGAGCTAGCGATATCAATTGTTATGTCTATTATTGGTAGTGTGATTAATATCGGCTAAGGTAAGGACGGTGATACCAATTGAATATACTCTATTTATAATGGACATCAATCTATTTAAGATTAATAAAGCTTAGTAAGAATATTAAATAGACCAAGTATGTGAGATATTGAATGTGTACACAAGTGATGTCCGTTCTTCTTTCGTCCAACGGATCTAGGTCATCTACATCAAAAGAAGAGATCTGCAGACTGAATTGTTCGAAGAGAGTGAGACGTAGCCTATATACGGCGGGGTCATATCGGTGTTCACTCTGAGGAAGGACTTAATATTTGAAAATATTAGTCTTTCCAAGAATTCTTGAATGTCGACTATCTTGAGGATAGGTCGAGTTACTAGAGATTTTTAACTACATCCTTTTTGACAAAGAATCACATGATAAGGTGTAGCGAGTGTTTTGATTTAATCGTATACCAATTAGTTGTTGAGCCATTATAATGGGAACAACTAATCAAGCCTTTATAACTACAATCTCATAAGGTACACAAGATTTTGTAGTTGTCGTAACTAAGAACACAAAGTCTTTGTTGAATTGTCTTGAAAGGTTCGATTTAGCATGTTGTTCAAAGCATTTACTAATAATCTTGACCTTTTAATCATGAAGGATAGAGATTGAGTAATAGCGATTCCTTGATAGGTTGACATGAAGGTCATGAAAGCTAGATCGCCTATTTGTTAAGAGACTATAGGTTTTGGCGAACTTGAATTTACTCATTGTGAAAAGATTAAATTCGAAAGGCAATTATCGTGGTGTCTAAGGATGAAAGTTAAGCGGTAGTAAAGACCATAACTTGATGTAGCAGATTGTTCAAGAATGGTTTCTTGATGGGATGTCGGCGAGTTTGTGTCTCGGTAGAGTGATCATTTCATTAAGAACAATTCTTTTAATCACCGAATAAAATGGAGATAATAAAGAATAATAAGTTTGATCAACACACTTAACACATTAGTTCATGCTATCAAAGGAATGCAGACAAGTAGATAAGCATGAGAAAAGTTGCGAGCTTGTATTCAATAATCCAAGTAGTTTTACACTGTGTTGCAAGGATCGGTGATTACAAGAACAATACAAGCTGGATTTTTGATGACTAGATTACATGAGAAAGATACATAATGATTCAATTTACGAAAAGATACATGTTACAAATTTGTGTCCTATAGGTCCTAATCCTAGACATTAGATGGGAGTCATCAGTCAAGGATTTAGAAGGAGTTGGATGAGAAGATGGCCGTGTTCTTTTGATCTCCTCCAACTCTCGGGAGAGAACATCTTCACTTCTTCGGGTCATTAAAGCACCGAAGAGTGATGGCCACCGAGGATGTCTTGTTTTGACCATGAATCCCCTTTGATAAGCTAGGGATTGTTGGCGACTATTAGTTCGTCATCCTCATCAATTCCATATTAGCTACTTAATTGCAGAATGAATTATCGCATCGGCCATCTTTGAGGTGATGGTCGGCATACCTACATATAACCGAAGACTTGTTGCACATGGCAATATATTAAATGTTTTCCAAACATTTGACATTTCTTTTCATCTTTTACGTGAAGTTCAAGTATGCAAGCGAGACTTCCAAAAGTGGAATGAGTATGTGCTAATTGATTTTCCCAGTGATTCATCGAGACATTTTAGAGTATCAATGAGATTGATAGCTAAAAGTTAGAAGAGAGAATGAAATCACTTTTGCGGCATTAATTGATGGTTTTCTATCTTACTTTTAAAACTAATTGACTAAAAAGAGTTCTTAAGTGTTCGACGATCATGGTTTGCACCCTATAAATCATGCTTGATAGCAAACTTTTATGATTGTCGACGAGACAAAAGAAGATCTTTTTATCAATTGTTTTCTCAACAAGATGTGGAACCATAATTAATGATTTCGATATACAAGACTTGATGCAATTTCTCTCATGTTTGGAAACTGTATTGAAAAAGATTTTGGAAATGATTTTCACGTTTACGTATGATATTGAAAATATATTTTTGAGAGAAATTTAGATCAGCTTTGTGAAGTAACGAAATAAAATCGAAACAACTCGAATGATTGTGAAGAAATCATACCCATTGTTGAGGAATTGACTTGATCCAATCTTAGGACTTGGATTTAGTAACATTTGTGAGATTTTGAATCATCAATTTGTAACTAGTGTAATCTATAGGCGGTTTGTGAGTTTTGTCATAGTAGAGATTGAATGAAGAAGGGCTCTACTTATACTCACGGAGGTTAGGCGAAGGATACTCAATAATGAAGCATTCTTGTTGAGTTGTCCTTCGATCACGCCTTAGGATAGGTGTGAAGTCTAGATATTCTCAAGATTCTTGGTAAGGATTGATGTTGACTGTCTTGTCGTTTTCCAAGATTTTGAAAATAGTCTTAACTTTAATCGAATCAAACTTCGAAAAGTGTGCCTCCACCTTTAATTGACTTGAGAGAGTAGGTCATTAAAGGATTTTTACTCCTATAAGTCAGCACATAAAGCGAGCTTATGAAGTGTTGGTTGGCGATATGGAAATTCACCAACTGCAGGGTTTTCAAAAAACATTTGAAACCAGCTGATAAAAAAAAAGCTGATTTGTTTTTGAAAAACCATTTGCATAAAACAAATCATACAATCAATATATGTTGATAAAAGTGCGATATGACAGGTTATTATGCATTATTGTCGATGATATGTGTGAGCATATTAGTTCGAGACATGAGCACAGTCATTAGAAAGCAAATAGCTAACTTTTTTTGTATAGGAATGAGAGAGGGTCTTTATCAACTCCTTTGGACTTATCGCAGATTTTTCACTTCATTGTTATAAAGTCCAGCGGTGAGGATTTTGACCTTGAGTGAGTGAAGGACATGAGTGAGTTCTCATGAGTGATCGCATCCTTCATGAATCGCGCCATGTTACTATCTCAGATGGAGAGAGGTGTTGCATGATTGACCTTTTACGTCATATGAGTTCTGCCTAAAGTACTCATAGAGAAAATTAGCAACATTTATGAGCTAAAGATAGCTCTAGCAATCCAATAATACAAATGAGACTTAATAAGCATGACAAAAGAATAATTATTCAAAATACGACTTATAAGTGTAACCCAAAGTGTTAAGAAATTAGAGTGGGGTTACTTCCTCATTAAACTCTTTGAACGTCTGCTCATAGTTGTTGAAGCACCGGTTCTAATACGAGCATAGGTTCTTTGAGTGTATTCTTGCTCTGAGGCTTTTCATTGAAGGAAGACAAATTCATCATTGATGTCCTTAGGCCAAGAACTTACAATCTCGGTGATTTTGAAGATGACATATCTTTGATTTCCTTTGAATTTCCTTTGAAACTCTTCTTATTTCCTCTGCTCTAAACTTTTATAAAAAGTTTTCTTGAGAAGGTGTTGGATTGGAACAATCGTTAGCCTTATGTCAAGAGAGCATTTTTTGGAAGGGATTCTAAGTAATTCATCTATCAAATATGAGTTTAACCCATTTGCCAAAGAAGATACCAAGATTTAAGAACAGATTTATGAAACATGCATAATCCTTAGCAAGTCAACCTCCACTATAATACTTTTCTTCACAATATCAATGTAATTCTGATATATGATAAATTTTCTTATAGTGATCACATTGTCATCACAATACTCTTTCTCACATGTTTTTGAAAACAAAATTTATTTCGATTTGAAGATGGTTTTCAAAAGGCTTTCAGGTTTCTCAGTCAAAAGGTTTTTGTGGATAAAAGATTTTGAAAAGACTCCTTTTGACTATGCATCTAATCTGAGCAGCAGGATCTAAACTCTCAGGTTATTAAGCCTGAAATAAGGTTTACTGATCGGCTCGATACCAATTGTTAGGTCCGAGGGTTGCTCAGTGAATAGGCTAGAGGGGGTGAATAGCCTATACATGATGTATTAAAAATTTCATCCAATTTTTACATTTAATAAGACGAATGGATGAGATGATTAATACAATTCGGTTATCTTCCTCATACTAACTTAGCCGTTAGAATGATCGGACATCCTAGATCGCAGATGTAGATCATGGACATCCCGAATCGCAGATATGAAACAATCAGTTGGAAGATATATGTTGAACTTTCGATGAAAATAAGATTTAGCGGCGGAAGAACAAACAAAGATAAGTCAAACAATTTAGATTAAAGTAACTGTAAAGATTGTGTATGAAAGAGAGCTCAACAGTTGACTAAAATCTATATTAGATGCATCATTTACTTTCCTTAAACAGATTGCACATGATAAGACAAATTATACAAGAAAGAGAAATCAAGGCTGAATGTAACAAATATATATTATATTAAAATTCAGCAGAGTTTGCTCAAAGGCAAACATGCTTAGTACATCAACCTAGACTCTCTATCCTAGCAATCTCTCAGGGAAGAAGGAAAGTGAAATGGAATACCCGAAGACTCATATAAGAACTCTAATCCTAGCAGTTCCTAACAACCTTGGAGGTCGGAAAGGAAAGTGCTAGTGTTAGAGTGATGTGAGAAGAGAATATTAGGAGTTGTTCAAATAGCAAATATTTGAACAACTGAGTGCTAAGCACTCGACCAACAATGATGACAACTTATTGCACAATTGGCACAGCTTATAATGTAGTATAAGTCTGCCGATATGAATGCAATCTGGACATGTAAGTTCGGCTCTTCATCGGACATCTTCAAGCTTGATCCGCTTCAACGATCGTAAGATACTTGGTCTCTTTCTTGGATGATGGAGTTGAGGCCATCGAGAGACCGAGTTCTTCGAAGGAAGAAGAACTCAAATCAACAACAAGGTTGTTGATCGCGAGCTTCTCGCCTTTTGGATTTTCTTCTCTCTCTCTCACAAAGTGTTTGTTCTTACACTTGTGATTTCTCACTCTAAAGGAGTGGTTCTGGATTGAAGAAGTGAAGATCAATACCACAACCTTTCTCAAGCATAAGCATACACAGTTTGTGTGTTCTAGTGCTTGTGCTCTCTCTTTGTCTTTGTCTGGAAATGAGGATGAGAGTCTTCTTATATAGCCGAGAAGAAGAGGTGACCGTTGGTGTATTGAATAGGTTTATGCCCGTTGGTGATCTGAATCTCATAATGTAGCAGTACATCTTTGGATTTGTTGGGCAAAGACCTTCGCTTAGGTTTAAGTCTTGAAGATGGTCCGTGACACAGCGGACAGAGTTGGACGTGTCGAGCTTGTCCTGGATGCGGTGATTGATGTGGACGTATCATTGCTTTGATCAGTAGTGCGGCGTCGGTGCTTGGCCTTTTCGGAAATGAAGCTTTGAAGACCGCAAACACATAAGAGGAAATGTCCATTGGATAATCGTGAAGGCGCGACATCGATGCGTATCTTGGATTTGTCGACGATCTTGTAACGGATCTATTTTGGCTTGAAGTGCGTTGAGTAACGACCGATGTATCTCGTGATCTTACTCGGCAGCTTGTTCGATGAGGATTTGGCCGATTCGAGATCCGCCATTATAGAAGCGATGTAGAAACCCGATGGTCACGATGTTCCTCTTGAATAAATAGCTTCTCTGCAGTTGCTCGATGAAGTGCTTTGGCGGATACGAGAATCCGATATAGAACTGCGATGTAGAGATGGCTATTTAGGCAATCATAGTGAAGGAAATGTCGCTAGTGAGACATCTGCCGATGATCACGTCACCGGCAATTTGAAGAGCTTGATTCATATGAGGGTTTGTCATCATTCGGTAGGACAAAGACTCGGATATGTACAAAGACTTCCTAGTCTAGTGACCTATGCATTGTTTCAACAAGTGCCACACTAACGCAGCCCCTTTTAGCCACTTGTGAAACATGCGTTGTAATGGGAACAAGCAAATCACTGTGTTGGAATATGCATACATATATATTAGATTTACGTGCATATTCCTAACAATCTCCTCCTATTTGCTTGGGACCATTACTACAATTGACTTATACATATAGCTCTTTAAAGTGATCACTTAAAAAGTAGTCTTTATAGCAATAACCCATTATTTAAAAGGAAAAACTTTCTACCAAACCCATGCTAGCAACATGTTCTCGAAAGAGATTGGGTGGTAAGCCTTTCGTCATGGGATCTGCTAGCATATCGGATGTACTGATATGCTGAATAGACACTATTTGATCTTGGACTCTTTCTCTTACAACAAGATACTTGATATTGATGTGTTTTGTTGCACCGCTTGACTTGTTGTTCTTGGAAAAGAAAACAGCAGCTTGATTATCACAATATATCGTAAGTGGTCTAGATATGGTATCAACCACTCTAAGTCCTGTAATGAAATTCTTCAACCAAACACCATGACAAGTAGCCTCATAACATGCTACGAATTCTGCCTCCATAGTGGAAGAAGTCGTTAATGATTGCTTGACACTCTTCCATGAAACTGACCCTCCAGGAAACATGAATATGTAACCTGACGTGGATTTCTTTGCATCGATGCATCCAGCATAATCAGAATCAGAATAACCAATAACCTCAAGGCTATCTATTTTTCTGTAGGTGAGCATAATGTCTTTGGTACCTTGTAAGTAGTGCATTACTTTCTTGGTTGCTTTCCAGTGACCTATTCTTGGGTTTATCTGATAACGTCCAAGCATACCAGCTGCGTAGGCTAAATCTGGGCGAGTACAAACTTGAGCATACATTATACTCCCAACTGCAAAAGCATAAGGAATATGCTCCATTTCATCAAGCTCCAGTTGGTTACTAGGACATTGAAGGAGATTGAATTTGTCACCCTTAACAATAGGGGCAACACTAGGAGAACAAGCGTGCATGTTGAACTTTTGAGTACCTTATCAATATAAGCTTTTTGAGATAAGCCCAAAATACCCCAAGACCTATCACGATGAATCTCAATGCCTAAGACATAAGAGGCTTCACCAAGATCTTTCATATCAAATTTCTTTGAAAGAAAGGATTTGGTCTTATGTAACATGTCTTTATCACTACTTGCAAGCAATATATCATCAACATACAGGACTAAGATGATAAATTTACTCCCACTAACCTTTAGGTATATACATTGATCCACCGCATTCTCAATAAATTCTAATTTACTAATCACATCATGAAATTTCAAGTACCACTGTCTTGAGGCTTGTTTTAGGCCATAAATGGATTTCTTTAACTCACATACCATGTGTTCCTTGCCCTCAATCTCAAAACCTTGAGGTTGTCTCATGAAGACTTTAGGAAACAAGTTACCATGAAGGAATGCAGTTTTAACATCCATATGATGTAACTCTAAATTATAATGAGCTACAAGTGCCATGACTATACGAAAAAAAAAATCCTTTTTCGACACTGGTGAAAAGGTTTCAAAATAATCTATGCCCTCCCTTTGAGTAAAACCTTTAGCAACCAGTCTAGCTTTATATCGTTCAACATTGCCTTTAGAGTCAAGCTTTATATCGTTCAACATTGCCTTTAGAGTCAAGCTTAGTTTTATAGACCTATTTACAGCCTACAGCTTTGGCTTCTTCAGGCAACTCAACGAGATCCATGACATCATTTTTCTTCATTGATTCTAACTCATCATTCATGGCATCAAGCCATTGAGTTGAATGGTCACTAATCACTATTAAGGGCTTCTTGGAAGAACTTAGGATCATTTCCAATGCCAAGATCATAGTCAATCTCATCAAGGTATACAAAATCATCAGATCTGTTTGGTTTTCTAGCTCTTTCTGACCTTCGCATAGGTTGTTCATTAGCTGCAGGAGGTTCATTAGGCTCAACAATATGGGGTTCAACATTAGGTACAATATCAGGTGCACCAGTATTCTGAATAGGATCCAAGATCTGATCCTCAACAGGAGGTACTGGTACTATAACATTTTGAGGAACAGAAATAGAAACATGTTCTTGAATTTCCTCTATATTTATTTTTTAGGTGTACTCCCACTATAACCAGCAGTTTCTAAAAATTTTGCATACCTTGTTTCAACAATTCTAGTAGTATGGGATGGACAGTAAAAATGGAAACCATTTGATCGTTCAGGGTAGCCTATAAAGTAACAACTTATGGTTTTAGGATTGAGTTTCTTAATATGAGGGTTAAAAATTTTAGCCTCTGCATGACAGCCCCATACATGCAAATAACCCAAACTAGGTTTCCTTTGTGTCCATAATTCGTGCGTTTTAGGCACAGACTTACTAGGAACTCTATTGAGTACATGCACAGCTGTTTTAAGTGCCTCAACCTATAGAGACTCGGGTAGAGTAGAATGGCATATCATACTTCGTACCATGTCCATGAGAGTACGATTACGTCTTTTTACAACACCATTTTGCTGGGGTGTACCCGGCATTACATACTCACCAACGATGCCATTTTCTTCAAAAACAAGGTAAAAGGTCCAGGGTGTTGACCCAAATCAGAGAATTTACCATAATATTCTCCTCCCTTATCGGATCTTACAATTTTAATTTTAAGGTCAAGTTGGTTTTCAACCTCAGCTTTGTAGACCTTAAAAACATCTAGGGGCCCAAATTTGTCATGAATAAGATAGACATAACCATATCTTGAGAAGTCGTCAATAAAGGTAATGAAATACTTATGTCCACAAATACCCGGAGTAGTAAAAGGTCCACAAATATTAGTGTGAATAATTTTTAAAAGTCCAGTACTCCGAGTAGCTCCACGTTTAATACCTTTTACAAATTTTCCTTTAATGCATTCAACACATGTGCCAAAATCTGAGAAATCTAAAGGATGAAAAATTCCCTCCTTTATGATTCGCTCCATTCTTCTCCTAGATATGTGACCTAAACGTTCATGCCATAATCTAGAGGAATTGTCATCCTTTAGTTTTCTCTTAATACCGAACAACTATATCATTCACATTCATTGATTCTAAGGATTCAGAAAACAAAGCATCTAAACATAATCTGTAGAGGTTACCCTCTAACAAACCAGAACCGACAACTTCAGAGTAAAATGAAAGAGAGAAGCCTTTATTCTCAAACTTAAACGAAAAACCATAAGCGTCAAGTTTAGAAACAAAAATAAGTTTTCTAGTCATACTGGGAACATAAACAATATCAACTAAATCCAAATTGAAACCACTCTCCAAGACTAAACAGAGAGTTCTTACAACTTCAACTTGAACTTTCTCTCCATTTCCTACTAGTACGTGTCGATTCCCTTTATTTAGCTTCTTCACGGAAAGGAATCCCTATAATGAATTAGTAACATGTATAGTTGTACCAGTATCAATCCACCATGTGTTTAAAGGAGCATTAATTGTAAAAGATTCATAACAAACATAAATTGGTGAACTACCTTTCTTCTCGAGCCACTCATGGAACTTAGGGCAGTCCCTCCTCATATGCCCCTTCTCTCTACAAAAGCGACACTTGACATTGCCAAGGCCTTTTGTAGTAGAAGGATTTGCCTTGTTTGCTTTAGTGGTAGAAATACTCTTGTCCCATTTCTTGTTATTTTTGGCATAAGTCTTTCCTTTCCCTTTAAATGGTCCAGATGTGATGATATGGGCACTTTCAATCCTCTCGGATTTAAGCCTTTCTTCTTCTCGGGCACACATGCTCATTAGCTCACTCATCTTCCATTTCACTTTCAGCAAATTATAGTTGACCTTAAACTGGCCAAACTGCGCTGGAAAAGAAGTCATAATAATGTGAGTGAGAAAACCTTTAGAGATTTCCATGTCCATTGCTTTAAGTTTAGCAGCCATGTCACTCATTTTCATAATGTACTCACGTACACCACTCACACCATCATACTTAAGCGTAACCATCTTTGTGATAAGAGTTGTAGCTAGTTCCTTTGAAGAGCCCATAAACTGCTCTTCAATATGACCAAGATACTCCTTAGCATTATTAGAACCAGGGATTGCTCCACGAATAGCGGTGCTAATGGAGCCCTTCATAGTCAATAGGGATATGTGATTGGAACGCTCCCACGCCTCCGAAGCGGCTTTAGCTTCAGCAGTGCTTTCAGCCGTAATTGGCAGAGGGGCGTTCACACGTAAGGCATAATCCAAATCAGAAACCCCAAGAATAATGCCAATCTGCTCTTTCCATGAGGCAAAGTTTGTACCACTCAGGGACTCAATAGAGGAAAGACAACTCGTAATAGTAGCTACAGGATTAAAAGCTAAAGGAAAACAAAAACAATCATCCAAATTACTACCTTTAGAGAAATCCACAAAATACAATAATAAATCATTAATGATAAATAAACTAAAAAATAAACAGTTTATCTAAAAAAAAGGTAAAATACACAAAAACCTTTAATTAAGAAATCTAAGGCATCCTCAATAGCCTTCCGTTGGGCTGACTATCAACATACTAGTGATCTCTCTTTAAATCATTAGGAAAATCATGAGAAGTTGAAGCCACTTAAAAATTACATCACCGTTGGGCAGAAATAATTCAAGTCATGCAACTTAATATTTTCGTTTCATTCTATTCAAAAACTAAGAAAATACAAATCTTCCGTTGGGCCGATTTATATTTTAAATTAATGAACATCTCATGAGGTGATTTTAGCGTTAGCTTAATTTGTTTAAAGAATGAACTTTTGTTGGGCGGCCCAATTTTCAAACAAAACAAGAATCACAAATACCAATTAAAGCACAAAAAAAAAAGGTGAAATTTTCGATTCTCGTAATTAAATCAGTATTAAAACATAGCAAAAATAACATATCAATCATTCGAATAGCCATATTAACTTGCGAAGGCAGTATGTAACAGACATGCTCGTGAGATTTCTTACATGATACCCAATGAAGCATGTGAAATCATACTGAGTTGAAACAATTAACAATGAAATCGCGGAGCCAATCAACAACTCACATGATCAATTGCAAAGGAAACAATTATCAATGAAATCATAGAGTTTACTGTCCACCGTTTCGATTGCAAAAGAAAAAAAAAGCTAACCAACTTCGGCAACGTAGCAGCACATAGTTCATATACGGGATCGATTTATATTTTAAATATAATTTAGAGCAATAAACCTCTAACCTTATTGCATTATGATTACATAAAAAATTAACACTTGCTCTGATACCACAATGTTAGAACATTTATTTACATAAGACTTGTACACATAATCAAACACAGGATCATATTTTTCACGTAAGCATAATGAACGTAAGTTGAAGACATACCGGAACCAATTGAAGCCATTAGCAAGAAGCAATTGAATCGATGAACTGTAATGCGGAACGAAAGTCTTCAATTCAAGTGGGTTTTGATTTTCACCCCCTTATCTATCTCACATATAATGGAACGTGTGTATTTTGTGTAGACGACTGATAGGGCAAAGAACGTTAGAAACCTTAGTCTCCAATAGATTTTTTTTTTAAATAGATAGAGGATGGAACCAAACCCTAAAAATAATCAATCTCCCACCGTCCATCAAGGTGTAGAGATTTATTGGGTCTATTAAGATTTAATATACTTTAAGTATACTAGATGAATAAATTATATAAGCCCATAATGTTATTTGACTAAGATAATTAATTAAGGCTCGTAACCAATAAATATTTTATTCTAAGTTGGACTCGTTGGTCATAAAACATGGGCTCGACCCGTCGGGTCTTACACCAGGTACATAGATTGGTGGCACCCAACTATGTCCTTTTGTTAAGAATTTGCTACATAATAGTAAAGACTAAATAAGGAGTAAAGTGGTGATCAATTATTTTTTGTGTCGCCTTGCACCTGATGTAGGTAGGATCGACGAGGTGGAGTACGTGCTAGAAGAGCTCTTAATTAGAGAAGCCGTTTTAGTTCAATCAAGCAAATCAGTATTTGGATTTTAGTTGGGATGGATAGATTCCATAAAGTTTTCCAATTTATAGAGGCCACCGTAGCTGCAAAGCTGCATGCCTATCAAAGTTAGTACAATATTAATTGTATGTACTTCTTGTTTCAATGGAGAAGAAGGTTCAGGCCAACCAGATCAAGAGCCCTTCGAGTCGAGTCTAGATCCTAGAAGCAATACTTTGCTCATAGAAAATTAAACGTAAGGGAGTGATCTCTGGTAAGCATACACCAACTAAGCTTTAAAAGTAAATCTTGATTAAAGCTCTACATTTTACAAAAACCCAACCCTCCTTGGCATTGTGAGGCACAAAGCAAATGCATTTTAGCCAGGAGGAGAGAACCACCTTGATAAGCGTGGCTTAACCTGCCTTATGTAGTAACTTCTAGCCCAGACTTCATCAACCAATTATATGAAGAATTCTTGTTTGTGAGTCACCGTGTCTAGCTACTAGCCCTGGTACTTGTCAAACCGCGTAGCTTTTTGAGTATCCAGGACAAGCTGCATGTAAACCATCCGCCATAATTGCCCCATACTCGGACTAGTTATTATTGTGAACTTCTGAAAATTAAGGCATTGCCCTAACTCTTGGCAATATAGAACTTGATGCAAGACAAGGATTCCTAGAAGGTCACATTAAAGAAAGAAGAAAGAATCATCCAAAAAACAAAGATATGTAATCAAAACAACAACTATTTCTATTTTAATACCCTTAATCCCCCCCCCCCCGAACTTGTTGAACTTTAACCAATGATGCTGATAACGCTTCAAAACATAAAAAAAAAAGGTGATAGTCGATCCCTTTAATAGGGCCGCACGTGTGGCTGAAATCAATCCATGACATGCCAATGAAGAGTAACATGTAAGAGACCATAGAAGAATTGTCACACCCTAATCCGAGTCCATATGGAGCCTCGAACTAAGACATGAAACCAACATCATAATCAATTAAAACCTGTATAACTTGCAAGCAGAACGAGCTCCACAACATAACTACAAAATTACAGCCACAACATGTCGTATATAACACCACTACGAGTAACGCAGCTATTCAATAAACTTAAACACAACGGCTCAAAACTAAGATGAGCCCAACAACCAATAACTCATCGAGCTAACATGCTCGGAATCAACCACCACAACGATAACAGCCATAACCATCGCCACAATATAAACAACGTGAAGTTAGCAATTCTAGTACACCACGACACCACATGTCGAGACAAAATACCACGAGTACTACATCCCATTATTTACAAACCCAAAAGAGAGTTTATATAACTCTACACATCGTCCTCACCAAAATACAACATAGATAACAAAAAAGCATCTACCCCAAGTTCCCATGAATGCCTCGCACGTGAACCTCATCGGCCGGTCTCGCTATATATATATATATACATACATACATACATACATACATACATACATACATACATACATACATACATATATATACATGGGACAGTACTATTCAATGATTACTTCAAAAATATAATCATCAATGATTACTATCATATCAACCATTGGATTGAAAATCAATGGCTAAAATTAAATGGTTAGTTGGAAAATATAATTAATGCAAGTAGGTGAGTCAATTAATGCAAGTAGGTGAGTCATTTAATGCAATTAATCTTAGCCATTGATTTTCAATCCAATGGTGGATATAAAAGTAACAATATATGGTTATATTTTTTAAGTAACCATTGAATACTCCTCCATATATATATATATATATATGATATATACGTGTATATATATATATATATATATATATACACACATATATATATACATATATAATATACATGTATACAAATTACAAAAATAACATATATAACCCCACTAAATCATAACTAACACAAAAATAGCATAAATATCGCAACTAAAGCATTTAAAACATAAATAGCATGAAAATTACAAATGTCTAAAACGTTTACTAAGTTTTATAGAATAACATACAAATTAGAACAAATTAAATACAAATATAAAAAAAAGAGCATGCATACAAATAACATAAACAAATAATACAATTTTTTTAATTTACAAAATAGCAAACAAATTAACTTAAAATAATAAAAATTAACATAATAGCATACAAATTAATAAACTAACTTAAAATTAACAAATACAATATCACAAAAAATTAAATAAATACAAAAAAAGGGTAAAAATTACTGTTAATGGAAGAGAGAGGGGGCTGGCGGCTGTGCGGCAACTCAGCGACGGTAGTGATGGAATCTGTTGAGAGAGAGAGAGTGTGTGTGAGAGAGAGATTATAATTTAAAAAAAGGGAAAAAAGGGTTAATCGGAGATACTTACTGGAGGTTTACAACGGCGGTAACGGCAGATGGGCGAGGGCGCGGCGGCGGTGGTGGTGGTGGATAGTGTAATCTGAGAAAAGGGACGGTGAGGGTGAGGGTGAGAGAGAGAGAGAGAGAGAGAGAGAGAGAGAGAGAGAGAGAGAGAGAGAGAGAGAGAGAGAGAGAGAGAGGAGTAAGGGGCGGGGTGGAGGTCATTTTCGGGAAGGGGAAAGGAATTCTGGGGAAAGGAGGGTTGACTGGGGAGTAATCGAGAATAATTAGCAACGGAACCTACGTCGCTAATTTTAAACGGTAATTAGCGACGGAGACATTCATCAGCGAATACAACTGTGATAAATGTACAAAATGTCTATATTTTAGGATGTTTTTAGGCTTATTTTCTCTTCAATAATGTGTATTTCAAAGTAAAATTAGTTGTTTTAGCTCATTCCACTATCTTTGAGCTTAATTATGCAGACTTGGAGCATTTTGGATCAAAGTTTAAGCTTGGGTGGTGATTTAAAGCTGAAAGGAAAAGGTTCGTGCCATCAGCATTGTTCGTGGGCAAGCTGCGATTTATTTCGCAGGTGGAATTTGAAGGCAGCTGTTCCAGTTGAATGCAGTTTGGTTTGCACCCTGGCTGCGATTTCTTTCGCACCCGCGAATTGACAGATTTTGGGCAGATTTAATATTTCTCCCTATATTAGTATCAAGTGTAATATTAAGTCTAAATTAGGAAGAAACTCTTGAGTTTCCCTCCCTTTTCAGGTACGTCTCCCTCTAGATTAAAAAGGGAGCGCATTCTCTCTCTGGGGGGACACTCTCTCGTTCTCTACAAAAAACTAGGATTTTTCATATCTTTTTCTACACAATTTTTAGGGTAGATTTGGATTGTAAGTTGAAGATTGAAGACTTCATCATTTGAATCATTTTGGAGACAAGTTCTTTCTCTTTCCCTCTCTTTAATTTTATTATTTTCATTTCGTTGTTTTATAATGTTTCCCATGATGTTCTTGTTGATTTTTTCAATCATGTGTGAGTAGTTTCCTATTTCTAGGATTAGGTGTAGCCCACGATGAATTTATAAATGAAGTTTCGATCTTTCCGTTTATTATATGAATGTTACCCGTTTTGATTCGATTTTAGTTTCGTTAATAATTGCATGAATATGTGGTAGTGAAGAACCGAGAGGTGAAACTCCTACGTTTATGTGATAATCTCAATTACTAAAGCGAAGGACCGAAAGGTGAAGTGTAGGTAATGGAACCCTAAAATCGAACTAGAAATTCATGAGAACGACGGTTAATTGAGTTTCTAGAGGCTAATTGAATTGTAGAACTTAATGGGTTTAGTTTAATTCATTGAGCGAGACATCGGATTTGAATTAACCTAGGCACGGTTGAGAGTAGTTCGAGAGAATACAATCAACTATATTTATGCAATTCGCCTTCAAAACTTGACATTTATTGAAAAGGGAAGATCGTTGTAGAGTTTATAAATTCGTCGTTGTGGTGAACCGAAATCCTAGAAGCTTTTAATTACTGTATTCAATCAAAAATCTAATTTTGTGTTTACTTAGTTAATTTAGTCTAATTAGTTTAATTTTAGTTCATTTCTACAGAAAACCTTGAAATCAATTTGTCTAGATAATTTAAGTTGCAAATTTTCGGTACTTGATTCAAAGTCCCTGTGGGATCGACATCCTAAATACTATACGATAAGTCGTGCGCTTGCGGTAGAATTAGTGATTATTTGAAAATCAAACTGCATCTCTAATATTCCCGCATTTTTCCCACTGTTTTTAGTGATGGACAATATTCCTTAAATTAGAGACGAAAATTAGGGACGAAAGTTATTCCGTCGCTAATTTAGCTACGAAAACCGTCAATAATTTCATTTTTTCGTGGCTAATTAGCGACAAAAATTTCTGTCACTGATTATTCCGTCGCTAATTAACGTATTGTTAGATTAAACGATGTTGGTTTAGGATTGATGGTATCAACAAAAAATAGATATTTGAGTAGATGACTGATACTAAATGTTAGGTTCATCTGATACCAATTGATAGTGACAAGATGGCTGAATGGCTATAAGGGTTGAGATAGGTTATCTGGAGAATGTCTGTCTGAGTAAGTTGTTAGATCCCTTTCAATTTGTTAGGTCATATTAGGCCCTCTTAGTTTTGGTATTACTATTTTAGAAATCAAAAGATTTTAAACAGGTGATTTGTGACTGAGATTGTTGGGATCAACATGAAGTGGAAGATATATTAGCAGATATGGTTTTTGGGTAAGAAATCGACATCTGAAGAACCAAAAATCATTTTAAAGAAAACCAATGGAGATGTCACAAAGATTTATATTTGTAGATAATGAATTTCAAAGAGTTACAAAGATCTAGGTCATTCATTTTCAACGAAGGATTTTTCAAAAAAATGACATTTCCTTGACAATAGTTTGATGATGACCGGTAAAGAATAGTCATCATTCAAGACAAAGTTTTTTTATGAAAAAGCTTGAGGAGTACATTGTCTTGAATCTTGAGGGGAGATATCAGACAAGAAGCATAGTGGTTACTTACCTGGAATTTTGAAATGCAGACTTCTATTTGTATCTAGTTAGGTCATTTTAACGTTCAGCAGAGAAGAGAGTCTGCTGAAGGTTATCATTCATACCTGGACCTGTTCTTCAAGTAACCGAAGAGAATGATGCATAATATTGACAACAGGGGTCATGTCAGCGTTCATTTCTGAGGAGAGACTATGTTTTGGAAATAGTAATCTTCCTAAGAATCCAAAAGTGTCCAGCTATCTTAGTGAGTTAAGTCAAATTCCTTATTGATTACCAACTTTCCTTTTATTTGTATTTCACACGATAAGGTATAACAGAGTGATTTGAATTCAATCTGATACTATTCAGTTGTTCATCAAGATATCAATTATTATTTACCAAGGTACATATCAATTGTTGATACTCATGAGCTATCTTAAAGACAGACAACTAAGAGTCAAAATATCATTTTAATGTCAGCTGATTTTTCCTTTTATTACAGTAATCTCGAAGTCATACAAGATTACGAGTTGTCTAGACTGAGATAGGAATTGTTGTTGCGTTTTGAAAAGAGAGATGAAAATCTTGATGTTTAAATTAAAGCATTGGGATTTTGGATTTGAACCACAAAATTGTATTTCCCAATACTTTGAAGATAATCCTTTTTTTTTTTTTGAATTACAAGGCTTTCAGCAAGCTTTAATTTGGACAACAGACAACTTTGTTCACAGCAAATATACTAAATATCTTACAGATTAAAATTTAGGTTCATAGATTAAGTAATGAATTTGCAGTCTCCATAAAAGATATCATTAGGGAATCTGTGTGGGAGTACTTAAAAGTGATGTACAGACATAATAAGCCAACTTTTAAGTTGCTGCAGTTTGCTTATAAGAACATGACCAAGAGTATGTCTTAGTCTGGTTCAGCTAGACTTTGATAATAGACCAAGGTGAATTGGTAAAATTCATAAAGACAACTTATCCATTAAGTTAAAGAAGAGCGGTATTTTCAAGGATAGACAATAGCACACTATAGTTGATACTTAAGGACAAGTATGTTGTTGGGGAATCAGCAGAGTTATGTAGAAAATTATACAGCCTTCATTTATATGTGGTCTTCAAACTTCATTTAATATTGAATAAAGCTTCAGGATGAATAACATATATTAGATCAATATAGTTTAAACACGGAAATTCATGCTATCAGTAGAGTGAGAAATTAAGAATAGATAGGCATAAATATAGTTGCTGAACTTGTATTAATATCTCAAATGGTTAAGCATGACTTTTAAAGAGATGTGATGCATACAAGAACAATACAACTTGAAATGATTACACTGCTGAGGATTACAAGTAGATATTAAACAATGATTCAGTTTGAATAAGAAACTAGTTACAGGGTTCATCTTTGATATTCTAATCTAGATGGCTACTTTTGGATCTCATCCAACTTTGGGGGAGGAGGAAAAACCTTGTCCAAGAGGTCATCAAGGAAGAACCTCAAGGTGATAGCCAAATATGATGTCCTGCTTTGACCACAAATTCCCTTTGATAGAGCCAAAGATGAATACATGTAGATCATCATCTTCATCAACAAACCCCCAACTGCTTTTCTAGCTAGGGTGGCCTGTCTGCATTAGCCATCTTTAAGGTGATGGCTGGTATACTTACATATGACCAGATGTGTAGTTGAGAACAACAATTCACCAGATGCTCGTTGAATAGTTGGTGAATTTTACCTGGGTTATTCACTGTAATGCTTTTGTATACACGCTGAGCCAAAATGGTCAGATTGGTATGTGCTAAAAGGTTTCCATAGCGATTCATCTGAAATCAATTTAGTGTATCAATAAGAATTGATAACCAATTGTCAATGAGGGATCAAAAATCACTAAGAACACTAATTGATAAGATTTGATTTTGCCTTTTAAGTAAAGTGATTTTAAAAACATTCTTAGAGTTCTAAAAATCAAAAGTTTGTGTCAACGAGAATGAATGTTATGAAATAACATTATTTTAAAACTTTTAAGACATTAGAACTTAGAAGAAGTTTCTTGTATCACAAACTTAATAGAACAAGATTTAAAACTCGCAATCAATGATTTCTACAGAGAATGGTTTGATAAATTTCATCAGATTGTATAACTGTGTTTAAAAGGATTTTGAAAGCATTTTTCACAGTTATGTTAAAAAAAATTTGATTTAAAATAGATCAGAGAAATTTAAACTAACCCATTTCATACAACAGAAATAAACCAAATAGCTTAAAGGATTTAAGCAGTTCTTACCCAGTTGTCGAAATGATGAACAGATCGAAATCGTAGATTGATACTCGGTAACATATTGTGAAAATGTTTGAATCAGTATTTAATATTACAAGTTTTCTAAGCAGTTTGTGAGTTTTGATGATAGATTTGGGAAGAAGGAAGGGCTCTATTTTAACTCACAGAGGCTAGACGAAAGGACGGAGTAATAAGTGCTTCTCACTATTCAAGAAGTCCCTTCACATACCCTAGGAGATGTCAGGTGAGAGAACCAAGGGTAAGATGCTCTCAAGATTTAGTAAAATCTTTTTGAAAATGGTAAATATTTTGTCTTTTAGTCAAATGTATTTTTTAAAAGATTTGATTTTACCCAAGATCTTGGGAACAGTCTACACTTTATGTGAAATAGTCAGCTTCGTAAAGTGTGCCTCCACTTTTAATAGACTAATAGACAAGACAAGTCAATTAAAAGTTTTAACTTCTATAAGTTAGTACATATAATAACTTATGAAGTACTCATCGGCTGATATGAAATTCAGCTAACCAGTTTCAAGTCAACTGATATAGAATTCTGCTGACGAGTTCTTTTTAAAAAGCGTTTAAATAAAGCAAATCATACAAGTGTATAAATATACCATAAAGCACATAGTATGATAAGACTTTATTGAAGCATCATATATGATTAAGAGTCAAAAAGGAAGATTCAACAAATATAGATGCAGGCATATAATAAAGCAATTTACTTACCTGCTTTGTGTATATGCTGGCGAAGTGGTCATACTCGATCAGAAGTTATCAAGATTATAAGTATGACTGTGAGAGAGATGGGAGAAGGACTGAAGGAATTCATGATGTGATTCCAAGATTGTGACAAAGCGGAACCAACCAAGAACGCAGATTGAAAACAGAAAACAACGATTTGAAACGAAAGATAGGGAGCTTCCCTCAACCCTAGGGCAGATTTAATCCCTAGAACCTTGGGGTGCAACCTTAACCCACTAATCGCAATTGATTAGGAACCAAGATCATGGAATGCCACAAACCTGCATCTCAACAAACTTGATAAGTTCAAGGGTTTGAGAATTCTAGTCCAAGAAATCTCTCAAAAGCTCACAATATTGTGAAAACTCAATTCAAATTAATCAATATCAAAGTTAATGTTTTACAATGAAAGAGAAGCCTTTATATAGGCCTAAACAATCCTACATAACCCTAGGACACGTTTGGAAACGAAAACTCTAACAAAAAGGAAACAAACTTACTTAATAAAAATCCTAAATTACCCAAAACAGACTTCAGTTCGCGGGACGCTATGCGGACGCATTATGCAGTCGCATAGGTACCATGCGGATGCTCTGGGCGGACGCACAAAATCCAGAATGCTCAAACTTTGCTCAAGGCGGCCGCATCAAAAATACAATAACCTATACGGACGCATAGTGCGGCCGCATAAAATCTAGATTCTATGTTGGTCGATTTTCTTCAGTTATTTGACCTGTCAACACATAAATAATCCTCCTACCATTGTCTTGAGCTTCCCTAGGTGTCATGCTATCCTTGACATCTTCCACGAGTGTCATGAGAGCTTCCCGAACCTTCTTAATTCGCGCTCTTGTCATCGGGCCTCCAGTTAACACCATCGGGTCTCTCGGATCGTTAGGTCTTGGGCCTTGGTTTGCATCATTCCCCTTCTCCTCGAAAGGATTTGACCTCGAATCATCAGCTATATCAAAAGGAGAAAGATCAGCGACATTGAAAGTTGCACGGACACTATACTCACCTGGTCGATCAAGCTTGTATGTGTTTTCATTGAGCCTTTTCAAGGACTTGAAAAGGACCATCTCCCCTAGGATGCAATTTGGATTGACGCTTCATGGGAAACCGTTCCTTCCTCAAGTGTAGCCTTACCCAATCACCAGGTTCAAAGATAACCTGTTTTTGACCCTTGTTGGCTTGCTTCACATATTGAGCAATTCGCTTCTCAATATTCAATTTTACTTGCTCATGCAATTTCTGAATTACCTCCGCTTTGTACTTACCATCCATGCTAGAACGTTCCTCAACTGGTATAGGAATAAGATCATGTGGACTTAAAGGATTGAGTCCATATACCACTTCAAAAGGAGAATAGTTAGTAGCAGTATGCACAAAATAATTATAAGCAAATTCAACAAAGGGCAAACTTTCTTCCCAAGATTTAAGATTTTTATGTAACACAACCCTTAATAGTTGAGACAAAACTCAATTGACCACCTAAGTTTGACCATCGGTCTGTGGGTGATAAGAAGTTAAAAATAAGAGTTTTATGCCCAATTTACTCCATAACACACGCCAAAAATGACTCACAAACTTGGCATCTCTATCACTAACAATGGTTCGTGGCATACCATGCAAACGCACTATTTCTTTGAAAAACAAATCTGATATATAACTAGCGTCATCAGTTTTATGACAAGCAATAAAATGCGCCATTTTGCAAAATCTATCAACGACCAGAAACACATAATCATGCCCATGTTTAGACCTAGGCAATCCAAGTACAAAGTCTAAAGAGATGTCGGTCCAAGGAGAATCAGGAATAGGCAAAAGAGTGTACAACCCATGAGGTTCCACTCGAGATTTAGCATACTTACAAGTTATGCAATTGGCACAAATAGAGATAACATCAAATTTTATTTTGGGCCAAAAGAAGTGTTCTTTTAAAGTCTCCAAGGTCTTAAGCACACCAAAATGCCCCATGAGCCTCACGAACAAACAATTCACGTATAGAACATCTAGGGATACACAGTTTGTTTTCTTTAAAAAGATACCCTTCATGTCTATAAAATTTTCCAAAAGCACTTGTCTCGCAATCTTTAAATATAGAGACAAAATCGGGATCATTAGCATACAATTCCTTGATGAGAGCAAAGCCAAGTAATCTAGAGTGCAAGGTAGTGATTAAAGAATGCCTACGAGACAATGCATCAGCCACTATATTTTCCTTACCCTTCTTATACTTAATCACATAAGGAAAAGATTCAATGAATTCGACCCACCTAACATGCCTTTTATTCAACTTACCTTGGCATTTCAAGTATTTGATGGATTCATGATCCATATGTATGACGAACTCTCTAGGCCGAAGATAATGTTCTCAAGTCTGTAGGGATCTCACCAATACATACAACTCTTTGTCATATGTAGAATAGTTCAAAGATGCACCATTTAATTTTTCACTAAAATATGTAATTGGTCTACCCTCTTGGTTCAACATACCCCCAATTCCCACCCCTGAAGCATGACACTCTAACTCAAAAGTTTTGTAAAAGTTTGGTAGAGCAAGAATAAGTGCAGAAATTAACCTCTCTTTCAAAAGATCAAAGGAGGCTTGTTGCTTTTTGTCCCAATGAAATTTGACCTCCTTTTTCACCAACTCATTCAAGGGTGTGACTATAGTGCTGAAGTCCATGAAAAACCTTCAATAGAAGCTAGCCAATCCATGAAAACTCCTTACTTCGCTAGCATTAGTAGGATTTGGCCACTCCTTGATTGCCTTAATTTTCTCTTCATCAACTTCAACACATGTAGCACTTACCACAAAACCAAGGAAAACAACTCTATCCAAGCAAAAAATCACACTTTTTGAGATTAGCATATAATGAATATTTACGCAAAGTATCCAAAACAGCACGTAAATGCACTAAATGCTCATCCATGTTCCTACTATAAATTAAGATGTCATCGAAATAGACAACAACAAATTTTCCAATGAACTCCCTAAGAACATGATTCATTAATCTCATAAAGGTGCTAGGTGCATTACCACTCATACAAACCAAACTTGGTTTTAAAGGTCGTTTTTCACTCATCTCCTTCTCTAATCCTAATTTGGTAATACCCACTTTTGAGATCAATTTTTGTAAAAATTATAGCGTCATGTAATTCATCAAGCATGTCATCTAATCTAGGAATAGGGTAACGATACTTTATTGTAATTTGATTAATGGCCCTACAATCCGTACACATTCTCCACTCACCATTCTTCTTGGGCACCACAATTACTGGAACTGCACAAGGACTTAGAGATTCTCGTACCTTACCATTTTTGAGGAGTTCTTCCACTTGCCTTTGGATTTCCTTTGTTTTCTCCGGATTAGCCCTATAGGCTGGTCTATTGGGCAAAGTGGCACCAGGCATGAGATCAATTTGATGTTCTATCCCTCGGAAAGGTGACAAGCTACTTGGTTCGTCGTTGGTAAAGACATCGTCATATTCCTGCAGAAGAGACAAAACAGAAGGAGATACAATTTTGGATAATTCGTTAGTAGCAATGTGGCTCTCCTTAAACACAAAAATCATTACATTTTGGTTATTCCCCAACTCCCTTGCAACCTCACTAGGTTTGGCGTAGAAGTTTTGTCTCACTCTCTCTTTGCCCCTTGGCTTTTCAACTAATTATTTTGCTTCCTCAAACACTCGTGTATCCACCCTCGTGTTTTTACCACTCTCACTCTTTTTTTTCTCTCCACTCGGGTTTCTCTCACTTCCTTTCCACCACTCTCTTTATTTTTTCTCTCAGCCTCACTATTCTCACACTTTTAGGCCTGTAACTCATATACTTGTTAAGGGGTTAATAAAACAATTATAGTCATTTTTCCATCATGCTTCACTGTAATGGTTGAGAAAACCATCATGCATCACATGCCTATCAAACTGCCAAGGCCTACCCAAAAGCACATGTCCCACTTGCATAGAGACTACATCACACATCACTTCATCCTTATATCTCCCAATAGAAAAAGTAATCAAGGCTTGTTTTGTTACTTTGAGTTTCCCACAATCATTAAGCCATTGTAGTTTGTAAGGTTGAGGATGTCTTATAATAGAGATTTTTAATTTTTTAATTACCTCGGTGCTAACAACATTGGTGCAATTACCACTATCAATAATAAGATCACATACCTCCTCATAGGACTTGGTAGGTGTAACACTGGGGTTCTTAGTTCCTTCAACCTTGGGTTTATTAGGGTTTTGAAATGACGAAGGAGAATTGTAACCTCGAGTAAAAGTACCACTCTTCTTAAGTTGTCATTCTACCTTGACGGCGGCATGGACAACTTCCTCCACCTCCTCATACTCCCTCAACTCGACTATATTCGCAATCTCTCTATTTAGACCATTAATGAACCTAGAGATCATTGCGTCATCATCCTCATCGATGTTGGCTTAAGTAAGGGCCATCTCCATCTTCTTATGGTACTTTTCCATCGATTTGCTGCTCCCTTGGGTCAATTTTTGAACCTTCCTCAACAAATCTCAATGGTGGTAGCTTGGGACAAACCTCCTATGCATAACACATTTCATATCTTCCCACGTGTTAATGCGACCCTCTCCAATCCTTCTGCGGTTGATCACTAGTTGTTCCCACCACACACTAGCATATTCGGTGAACTCCAAGGAGGCAAGTTTGACTCTTTGAGCTTCTATATAGTTATTACCCGAATAAAACCTCAGCTTTTATAACCCACTCCAAATGCTCCTCTGGATCAGCTTTACCCTTAAAAGGAGAAACTTTCATTTTTATGTTTGAAATTCCTCTTTCTTGCCGTGGGTTATTCACCCTCTTTCCTCCCATCATATCCCGTCTCCTATCATCCTCATACTCTCTCTCTCTACCCACTCATCCTCCTCCTCTACATACTGCCCCCTCCTCGGTTGGAATCGAGGTGGATTACCTTGAGGTTTTGTTTCCCCTCTTTCTTCCAGTCTAGCAAACCGCTGAGTAATATCCTTCATCAATTGTCGAGATTCCAATCGTTGAGATTCCATTAGCCGGACAATCCGTTCAATTGAGTTTTCCTGGCCTTCCCTAGCTACTTCATTACCTTCTTGAGACATGTTTGAGACAACACACACAACTCACAATTCGCTCGTGTATAAACTCTCTCACTCACAAACTCACAATTTCTTGAAGAGATTCTCTTACCCACAAAATTATCAATATGGAGTGCAAGTTTTGAAAACATTACGAGTTGGAACTAAAACAATGCAATCTAGGGTTTAGATTTTTTTTGGAAAACTTTTCAGAGTGAGATGCAATTTCACAGTGAAAGCAATAAAAGAATGAATTTAATGGATGTTGGAAAGATTGGATGAACAAGTTGGATGTATGGGAGTAATCTTGCGGCAATGTAACACTTGATGAAATTGTTTCTTTGTAACAAGTTTCCAAAACCCTGATTTCTTTCACAATTTTCGACTCCTTTGCCTTCTTCTTTTTTTTTTTACGTCCCGATCAAGTTTGTATTTTGTTTAACTTGATACAAGGGATTTTTTTTGGAGCAATACAATTCTTTTTTTTTTTGTAACTAGGGTTTGGAAAGAAACACAAAAAGAAACAAGATTGCTAGAAAATTTAATAGGAGAAGGAAAACTATGAATCCAATGAAATATAGGAAAGATGAAAACAAAGTTTATGAAAAACGCTAGAACGAAATCGTTAGTTACCTCTATGTGGCTCTGATACCAATTGATGTGATTCCAAGATCATGACAAAGCGGAACCAACCAAGAACGCGGATTGAAAACAGAAAACGACAATTTAAAACAAAAGATAGGGAGCTTCCCTCAACCCTAGGGTGGATTTAATTCCTAGAATCTTGAGGTGCAACTTTAACCCACTAATCGCAATTGATTAGGAACCAAGATCACGGAACGCTACAAGCCTGCAGCTCAACAAACTTGATAAGTTCAAGGGTTTCAGAATTCTAGTCCAAGAAATCTCTCAAAAGCTCACAATATTGTGAAAACTCAATTCAAATGAATCAATATCAAAGTTAATGTTTTACAATGAAAGAGAAGCCTTTATATAGGCCTAAACAATCCTACTTAACCCTAGGACACGTTTGGAAACAAAAACTCTAACAAAAAGGAAACAAACTTGCTTAATAAAAATCCTAAATTACCCAAAACAGACTTCAGTTCACGGGACGTTATGCGGACGCATAGGTGCCATGCGGATGCTCTGGGCGGATGCACAAAATCCATAATGCTCAAGCTTCGCTCAAGGCGGCCGCATCAGAAATACGATAACCTATGCGGACGCATAGTGCAGCCGCATAGAATCCAGATTCTATGTTGGTCAATTTTCTTCAGTTATTTGACCCGTCAACACATAAATAATCCTCCCACCATTGTCTTAAGCTTCACTAGGTGTCTTGCTGGCCTTGACATCTTCCACGAGTGTCATGCGAGCTTCCCGAACCTTCTTAATTCGCGCTTTTGTCATTGGGCCTCCGGTTATCACCATCGGGTCTCTCGGATCGTTTGGTCTTGGGCCTTGGTTCTCATCAATTCGTCCAAGTGTCTTCAGCAGTCCTTAAAAAATACAGCAGTTACGAGAGATCTGAAGGAGAGATATGTTGTGTCTGTGATCTTTTGTCATATAAGTTCTTGCCTTAATACTCATCGAAAGATCATTAGCAACATTTTATGAGCTAGAAGTAGCTCCAGAAATTCAATAATACATAAGTAAGGATTCATAAGTACATTTAGCGAAAAAGATTACTAAATATAGTTTACGAAGGTAATCCATTTTGAAGCTAAATAAAGAACCTGGATTACTCTTTCACTTTCCCATTGATCATGTATGCCCATTGTCGTAAAGGAACTTGATCTGTATTTGAGCATGGATCTACTGGGTGTATCTTGTTGGCAGAAGCTTTCCGTTGAAGAAGAACAATTTCATCATTGATGTCCTTGACAAAGAGCTAACATCCAACATGCTTGAAAGATGTTTTATATGATTTCCTTTAAGTTACTTGATATATTCTAGGTTTCTTTTGCTTTAAACTTTCAGTGGTTGGTTACATATTTTCTCTAAGTGAATAGCTAGCAAAGTTTTTAGAAACTACGTATCATAGAATGAAGGGATAAATAGATTCCATGATATAGAGTTTTTGACACTTAGACATGTCCAAACAGATGCTAGTAATAACCTCAATGTCTCAAGATACAAGATCATAAGTATTTGAACTGAAGAGTTTTTCATGAAAAGGCATTAGATTGAAACAATCATTAGCCTTATATCAAGATACCAATCCTCCAGAGAGATATCTTAGTAATTCATCCATCAATTGTGAGGTAATAAGTCTGCTAGAGGATATATCAAAATTTTAAAAATAAAAGATGTGATTTTCAAAGAGTAGTTAAGTATAGATATATCCCAGCAAATCATACTCTATACATCTGTAGTACTTTTCTTCATAATGCCA
This sequence comes from Platycodon grandiflorus, assembly GCA_016624345.1. NCBI lineage: Eukaryota > Viridiplantae > Streptophyta > Magnoliopsida > Asterales > Campanulaceae > Platycodon > Platycodon grandiflorus. Next base: position 41,782,181 of record CM028363.1, read on the forward strand.
ATTGAAGAATAAACTTCTGTCATTTGAAAGAATTTCTCATAATCAAGCAATATGCATCACGGTAATTTTCTTCCACGCTGATTTTGAAAAACAAACGCATTTAGAGTTTTGAATAGACGTTTTTCAAAATGACTTCCTTATTTCCCAGTCAAAAGATTTTAGTAAGATAAATTTTAAAAGATAGACCTTTGACATTGCATCTTGGCTGAGCAATAGGATCAAACTCTAAGGCTATTAGACCTGGAATGACGTTCACAGATTACTTGCTCGATACCAATATATTGTTAGGTCCCTTTGGTCCTATGTAAAATGCTCAGTATATAAGCTAGAGGGGGGTGAATAGTCTATGTTACCATCATTTAAAATTTCATCCTAAATTAAAATACATTAAAGAACAAAGATGAAATGTTTATCAGGTCAGGTTAACTTTCTGTATAAGCAACATAGCTGATATTGAGATCAGCTGATGTGCTTCAGCAGACATCATCTACTCTGTCACAAAGATACTTAAAATATTTCTTGAAAGTTGAGAATATTACATTTTGTTGAAGTATAAGAGTTATGCAGTGGAGAGATTAATAGCAAATGTAGTACTTGAAGATCAAATTGGCTAAACATGAATAAGTACAAGTACAGTGTTAACAACAAATTTGAATCTTCATAAGATGCAGTTATTCCATTCCATAAAACAGATTGCTTAACATATAAAACATATATTGACGGAAAGATAAGTAAAGGCTGAATGCAGTAAAATATATTTTATATTAAAATTCAGCACAGGTTTACTTAAAGGTAAACATGCTTAGTACATCAACCTAGACTCTCTAACCTAGCAACCTTTCCGGGTTTCATGGAAAGGAAGTGGGATGCTGGAAAGACTTATTACCAACCCTCAACCTTTGACTCTCATCAAGTAACTTAGGGAGAGGCATATGGCGTGCCAAGGTTAGGGGAAGTGAGAAGAGAATATTATGGGTTGTTCAAATAGAAAGTATTTGAACAACCGAGTGCAGAGCACTCGACCAACTATGATGACACATTTTTGCACAACTGACAACTCTTACAATAAAGTGTAAGTCTGCCAGTATGAATGCAATTGGGATAATTAGCTCAGGGTCTTCATTGGACATTTTCAAGGAGGTTTTGTCAGTGATGGTAGTAGAGCCGTCAAAATGGGCCAAACCCGTCGGGCCAGCCCGTCCCGCCACCTAAAAGTGGCGGGTTGGGTTGAGGAAAGTCGGTCCCGTTTAGGGGCGGGTCAAACAGGCTGGGCCCGCACAGGTCACGGGTTGAGGCGGGGCGGGGCGGGTTGGGCCGGGCTGGCCTACTTTTTTTTTTCTGCTGCTACTATTGATTAAATGATTAAATCTGGACCATTGATTTTCAAATAAACCTAGGCTTGAAAAAGGAAACGAAAGTTGCACTGTTGCAGCAGCAGCATTTATTTTACTTTTAGATCTCAAATAGTCAAATTCAATATCTCATTCTCTCCATCCCTCTCTCACTCTCTCAGTAAGTCAGTATCACTTGCTAGGATCATCCGCGCCGCGAGACCTGGACGGAGAGCAATTCTATCTCCGGGAGGCTACCAAACCTCAGGTGGGTCCTCATACGAACTAGAAATATAATTAATTTTCCTCTTATTCTTACTAAACCCTTGTAAAAATCAGTCAAAACTCAAGAGTCAATCATTTCACTCCCGACTTCGTCGGCCGGAACTCCAAAGACCGTCCTCCTTCAGTCCTCGCCGTCAGTCCGGAACTCCGAAGACGGAATATCTGTTGCTCTCTCTAGATTCGTCGGCCGAAACTCCGAAGACGGAAAATCAGTCCTCCTAATTTTCTTTCAAGGTAAATCGATTTCATCATCATATATTCATATGTGTGTGTGTGTGTTTCTCTCTCTAGATTCGGCTTCGCTTGCTTAGTTGCTTGTGGATTCTGCTTCTGCCTTTCTTTTTGCTCTTAGATCTAAGTAGCTTGGGAGGGAAAATATGTTGCTTTTTTTTTTCCCCCCATTGTGTCACTTGTGTGTGAAAAAACGTAGAATAGTTGAATTTTGAGTGATCTATGGTTAATGAGTCTAATTGCAGATCTATGGTTAATGAGTCTAATTGCAATTTATTTATTTATTTTGCTTTTAAGATTTTTTTTTAGGTTATATTAACAACGTCTCTCACCTTGAATAGTGGAATTGTTGATAAGAGTTTATTCTCGAAAGTCAAACAACAAATGTTCATGGTTTGGAATTTCAGTGATTTGTAATTTTTAAAGTAACTTCCATTTTCGATTCGTCGAATTTCAGTGAAGAATGTGTGAGAGTTGTTGGTAACATTGACACTGGTGTTGGCTTGCGATTGGATGTCTCCACTCGTTGGAATTCGACATATTTGATGTTAGATAGTGCCATCAAATATAGAAAGGCATTTGCTTCTCTTAAGTTGAATGATAAGAATTATAAATATTGTCCTTCAATTGAAGAGTGGAAAAGAGGAGAGAAAATATGTGAGTTCCTTGAGCCATTTTATGAAACTACCAACTTGATTTCTGGCTCTTCCTATCCTACATCTAACTTATATTTTATGCAAGTTTGGAAGATTGAAGTTTTGTTAAAAGAAAATTTGTTGAATGAAGATGTGGTGATAAGTGATATGTGTAGAAGGATGAAAGAAAAGTTTGATAAGTATTGGGCTCAATATAGCATGGTGCTTGCATTTGGGGCTATTCTTGACCCCCGAATAAAGCTTTCAATGTTGGAGTATTTTTATTCAAAGGTTGAGAGTGATCTTATTAAATGTCAAGAGAATATATCACTTGTGAAGACAAAGTTATATGAGCTTTATGAGCAATATTCTAAATCTAATGCCAACATGACAAACTCTTCACAACCAAGGTCTTCTTCTATTACACTTGCATCCATGGAAAGCGAAGGAGGATTTAAAAGGAAGGGCAAAAGAATTTTTGATGTAAGTATTATAATATTTTCTATTTTTAATTGTTTTCTTTAAGTATTATAATATTTTCTATTTTTAATCATTTTAGATTCATAATGTACTTTAATTTTTGTAGGAAATTAAGGCATATGAAAGTCAAACAATTACAAATGCTGGGAAATCTCAATTGGATCTCTATTTGGAGGAGCCAAAGCTTGAATTTGCATATTATGAAGATTTGAATGTCTTGGATTATTGGAAAAATCAGAAGAATCGATACCCAATTGTTGCACTTATGGCCTGTGATGTTTTAGCTATCCCCATAACCACTGTTGCATCGGAATCGGCATTTTCTATTGGTGCTCGTGTGCTCACCAAGTATAGAAGTTGTACACTTCCTAAAAAAGTGCAAGCTCTAATTTGTGCTCGTAATTGCTTACATGGCTATGTTAATGGCAATTTTCTTTTTAAATTATTGTTATTTCTCACATAGTTCATAGTTGATATATTTGTTTATTATGATTCTTACCTATATTAATCTATGTTTTTATTTATATGTAGATAACGAAGCTAATGAAGATGGTGCTAGTATTAAAACAACTTTATCAGGCGGAGCATCCAATGTTTTGGAGGTTATTGATGATGATGATTGATGAATTGTAATTGTGTTTGGACTTTGGATGTAATAGACTGCTACTGTCTAGCAATGACTTGTTTAGTTGTTTTTGTTATGTCCTTATTGCTATTAAGTATTAAGTCTATTATCTTGAATCTTGACAATGAAGTATTTGTAATTGTGTATTTGTGTGACCGATATTAAGCTTGCATCTACATAGCAGTAGCAGTGAAGTGAACTTGCAGCCTTGTAGTTTTTTAAAATTATTTTGTTCATTTTAAGTTTTAAATCAGAAAATCAATAAATCACAATTTTTGGCGGGTTGGCCCGTTCCAGCCCGCAACCCGTGGTGGGTTGGGTTGGGTTGGGCAGTTCCAGGACCGCCTATTTGGCGGGTCAGCCCGTTCTGGCCCGTTTGTTGGCGGGTTATGGCGGGTTGCGGGCCAACCCAGCCCACCAGCCCGTTTTGACAGCTCTAGATGGTAGGTTGGAAGCTTAGTCTCTAGCTAAGGATATGAAGTATAGCTGCTAAAGAGACTGAGTCTTTCAAAGGAAGAAAAAACTCAAATTAAGAAGGGAGTTCTTAACTAAGCAAAGACTTCTTGCCTTGTGAATTTCAGATCACTTTCTCACACAGTGTTTGTTCTTACACTTATATTTTTCCCACTACTTGAAATCTCACAAACACTTTCGCGCTCCTCATTTCTTAAAGGGGGATGAGAGGTTTCTTTTATAGGCTGAGAAGAGAAGAGATCCGTTGTGACTGAGTTGATTTTTTCCCATTTGAATGGTCATTCTGCAATGTATCAGAGTACATTGTATGAACTATTAGGTAAAAATCTCTATGAAGATTGTGTCTTGAGATCTGTTAGTGAATCAGGCTGGGAGTGGATGGGATTTGTCGTACAGGCTTGAGATGAAGTGCACAGTGATTGGTCTTTTATATGATGCGTCCTGAAGACTGGGACCAAACATGGAAGAGGAAATATCTAATGGATAAATATGAGGGTTCAGACATCGAGGCTTATCTTTAAGCTGTCAGGGAGATCTGCAACGTATCTTTTGTGAATCTTTGTATACTTTATCGCTTGGAGAACGTTTGATGTTGCTCTTTAAAATTCGCAGCACTCTTCCAGTAGACTTATAGAGAGCATAGTTGATACTGGGATATCAGCCGTTGCATAACTGTTGGATTGGTGTCTGCTTGGAGAATATCTGCTGGAGAGATATTCTGCTTGTGAGACAACTGTTGTTGAAATATCTACCGGTGAGACAATTACTGTTGAGCAACTGTCGTTAAGATATCTGCCGGTGAGACAATTGCTGTTGAGACTGCTGGCACTTATTGAGCTAATCCATATGTGAGATCATCATTTAGTAAGACAAAAGACTCGAACATGAACAGAGACTTCCTAGTCTAAATGACCTATGCAATATTCAGCAGAGTTCCCACGTTAACCGGTATGCAGCCCTTTTAGCCACTGGTTGAATATGCGTTGTAATGTGTATTCTTGAATGCTTGAAAGATTGTGTCAAGTATTTTAGTGCACTTAAAGATGTGAGAATTCTTAAGTTGTTGGGGTGTTCAAGTCTATCTTCAATGCCACAGGTGTTTCGTATAATCTAGGGGACATCTAAGTAGCCATTGGATATGAATCAACAATTATGAATTTAGATTTTGAATGCATTAAATGCATATAGCTGTTGGTCTTCATTTCTATAGGTTGAGTTTTTCTTCATAATCTTCATAGAGTTGTTGTAGCTGTATCAAATTAATGACAAAGTAGTTTATGCTAATAAAGTTAAGGCAACAGAGCTGTTGCAGATAGTCTTTTCTAAAACGTTGCCTATAGAAATACCTTTAATAGACCCATGTGCTAGCACAAGTGTCGTCGTTTCAAAGTCAACTATCGATAAGAGGATATGGATATGATATCTAGAAGAAATCCTAATTGTCAGTCAAAGTCATTCCATGTCAAATTAGTTGGGGTGTACTTCGAGTCGTCTTTATTAACGGACTTGTATAGGTAACGAGTAGGAAGACTTTGTCTTGAAAAGACAAAGTCTTCTGAAAGGGTCTGGTGATTTCTAACAAGCATTCATTGTTGGGCCCTACATTTTCAGTCAACTTGTTTTCAACTTACGCATAACATCTTGGTACTAACAACCTGAGTTCTTCTACTACATCTTGACTATTTTTGCAGGTTGAATTATTGTTACATTAAACCCTACTTTTCAGGGAATGTGTCAATGGATAAGAAGACTGATTCAACAACGTTTCTTCATCAAAGAGGCCAGCAACGGATCCTAATTGTCAGTCAAAGATTTTGGTAATGAGTGAAATCAGAGGAAAATTTCCTCTACCTTGAGACCTCCACTTTGAAACTACACCAGCCTCTTGGCTTAGGCTGTCTTTCCTAACAAAGAAAAATCTGTTTCTCCAGCCCCTATCAGCAGGGTCGTTGTTGGAAATCAAAATGGGGTCATCACCACTCTTGACTCTAAAGCAATATCTCCCCAGACCAAATCCCCTTATCTCGGTGGTATAAGCAAACTCCATTAGGTCTACATTCAAACCTGTTTCATCCCTCAACCTAACTAGGGTTTGAAGACACCTCTAACCCTGAGGCATAAGTTGGGCATAGTTCAATTTTGCAGAAGCAAAAAACCTAGTAATCAAGACAGGGAAAGGGAATTTTAAACCAATGGTGAAGGGGTATTCAGGAAAACACACCCACTCAGGGGAATAACACTCGGAAGTTAAGGAGGGATGGGTAAAGAAGACGGTTTCAGAAGGCAATGCGTGGTTTTTCTTGACAATTTCCAGATCCACTTCGAAAATCAAGCATTTTTCTTTTTCAGGCTCCTTTAACAGATTTTGAGTTGAGAAACCCTCTGGTAGACCATCATCACTTTCGATTATACATAACTTCTTTTTCCCCATTTTTTGCAACTTGAGAAATTATCAAAAAATTTAAGAGAAGGACGAGGAACTCACCGGTATTGCTACTTGTTTTTCTTCTCCGTGCGATCTTCCTTGGTTTCTCTCCAAAAGAAATTTAGAAAAAGAAAACTCTTTTTTACGAACTCTGCGAGAAGGTGAGTTGGAGAAGGTTCTGACTTGTTCGAGAAAAAAAGTTGTAAGCGGTTGCAAGTTTGAAAAACATCATGACCTTTGCCTTGGAAAGACTCAAAAACCGTCCCATCAAACACCTTTTGCATTAATAACCGCCGTACACTCTATTGGCAAACTTTTTAAATTTTTGACTTTTTGTGTTCTTTATTACAAAATTCAAAAAGTTTGGGGGCAATTGTTGGGCCCTACATTTTCAGTCAACTTGTTTTCAACTTACGCATAACATCTTGGTACTAACAACCTGAGTTCTTCTACTACATCTTGACTATTTTTGCAGGTTGAATTATTGTTACATTAAACCCTACTTTTCAGGGAATGTGTCAATGGATAAGAAGACTGATTCAACAACGTTTCTTCATCAAAGAGGCCAGCAACGGATCCTTATCTCTTCCACCAACAATGTGGCGAGAATATCTCAACAAGATCAACTTACTTCCTATATTTTAGGCTTATTGTTTTCTTTGTATTTGAGGTATAAAAAGGGAGGAACACCTGTATTTTACACACACATTCTCACTAGCTTAAGCTCCCTTGTATACGCTCCTAGTTTTGTATTTCAACTTGATCAATATACCTTTTGGTTAAGGCGTTCCTAAACCTCCGGGGTTTTTGCCGCGAACAAGTTGTTCAAGGGCTTTCCCTAGTTAACAAAATTCCTTGTGTTCATTTCATTACCATCTAATAATCATTGTACCCTGATTCAAATCATTTTTGTCATCTTTCTTGTCATTTATAACGCTTGTTGAAATTTGACCAAAACAATTTGGCGCCATCCGTGGGACTACTTTGATTATTTGTGTAGAAATGACCAATCCGACGTCCGGTAGTCAAGGTGAGAGGAGCCAGCCGCTTCCTAGTTCCGGCACCCAAGGCAATCCATCTTCAAATTCGGAAGCTGTCAATTTGGAGCTAATGTCTAACATGGTCACAATGTTGAAGAAAGTGAATGACCAGTTGGATGCTCAGGAGCATACAAACACCATGATACTCAATGCCATTGATACCATGCGCAAAGGGAAGCAAACTGAAACTCAAGTATCTACTCCATTTTCACCTTTGCATCCTAGATCTTTGTTTGGTACAGGTACAGGACCAAGCCATGTTGGGGATATCCCTATGTCCAGTACCTTGCCAGCAGAAAGCACAATCATGACATCCATTCCAATCTCGCGACCAAGATTCAACCTTACAACTAGCCAACCTGTGTTGTCATCTTGCTATACCTATGCCACACCTTCGATGGGGCAAACAGGGAGTTTCTTTAATGCTTTTGATACTTCTGCATCTCAATTCAATAATAATCCTCTTTTCGCAGAGAGTCAACTTATTAATTAAGGAAATGCAGACTATAAAAGAGTTGCTTCGAGGCGTGCCTGGAGTCAACTTGCCTCATCACCAAGTTTCCCCAACCTGCTACAACGAATCTCATTTTGTTCCAGCCATAGCTAACGTAGAGATCCCAAAGAAGTTTTCGGTCCCTCATATGAAGAAGTATGACGGAGCACCGATCCACAGAGCATGTGTTCTTTGTATCGGGAATCAATGGATATTATAAGTATCCCCCGTTTTTAAAGAAGCATGTTTTGCGGGGTTTTGGCTCAACTCTGTCAGGACCAGCCTTAAAATGGCTAACAGGACTTCCTCTAAACTCTATTTCTTCCTACGCTCAACTTGTCAGCATGTTTACTAATCAATTTCATGCAACATGGCATTTGACAAGTTGACTAGCGACCTTTACAGAATTGTGCAACAGCCTAACGAGAGTCTTAAAGAATATTTGCACAGGTTTAATAAGGAGGCAGTGACCATACCCAGCCTGGACATGTCCACAGCTACAGAAGCATTCCGTATAGGCTTGAAGAAGAACTCTCTATTTTATAATGAGTTGGTGATGACTCCTGCAAAACAACTTGAATAAATAAGAACCAGAGCCTTACGATTCATCAGATTGGAGGATGACAGCCTGGCAATGGAGAAGTCAATTGGGAGGACTCCTACTCCTCTATTTGAGCCGTCGACGTAAAATCGATTCCCACCATTATAAGTCTAACAGGGCAAACCCCTGTTAAATCTGAATCTTCTAAAGTTCATTTTGTAGATGATGATCAGGATGGAGATGATAATGACTATCCTAAAATTTCTGATTATTGCTTTTCTGTGGATATTGCAGGAGTCCTTTGCGCCATGGAAAATCTTGGAGATAAAGCAAGGTGGCCTAAGAAGAGTGACAAGCCCACAACTTGGAAGGATAAGTCCAAGTGGTGTGCGTTTCATGAGGAATTCGGGCATACTACTGAAAATTGTTTCGCCTTGAGGAAGGAAATTGCTCATCTATTGTCAAAGGGTCTCCTCAAGGATTTGTTGGGTAAGAAGAGGATCAGAAATGAGTCCAAAGAACCTGAGCCTGGGGAGCAGTCCAGACCCGAGAAAGTTGCACCTCCTCCAGCCACCAAGGTAGTAAATGTTATTTCAGGTGGATCCCATATTTGTGGTACAACTTATTCTGCAGCCAAGCGTCATGCCAAAAGTTCTAAGGAGGATCAGTCAGAACTGCCCTTAAGGTGTCGCGACTTCACAGATGGTCAAGTTATCTCCTTCGAAGATGAGGATAAGGATAACACGTTGGACCCCCATCATGATGGTCTAGTTGTCCAGGTGCAGATTGCTAATTGTATGGTCAAGAGAATTCTAATTGATGGCGGCAGCTTAGTCAATATAATCTTCACTCACGCTCTGGAAGATATGGGCATTCCCTTATCCGAAGTTGTGAGGAATTCATCCGTGTTGGTAGGGTTCAGTGGTGAAGTAAAGCAAATAGTCGGAGAAATCAAGTTGCCTCTCTATTTGGAAGGTATGAATTCTATGGAGAGGTTCTGTGTGATCGAATGCTCGTCCTCGTACAACGTCATTTTAGGAAGACCATGGATCCATAACATGAAAGCTGTGCCGTCAACTTATCACCAGTGCGTCAAATTTTCAACACCTTGGGGCGTAGCCAAGTTGAAGGGCAATCAGCAGCTTTCTAAAGAGTGCTACAAGGTTAATATGAAAGCAAGTTCGGTCCCTCATCCAAAGATAGCAATTAAAGAAAAGGCCCGGATGTTCTTGAAGCGGTGGAGCACGAGACGAAAAGTATTTCTGTTGATGAGTCAAATCCTGAGGCCCAAGTGCAAGTTGGTACAGATCTTCCACTCGAAATTGAGAAAGAGTTGATTGAGTTTTTAACACCTTGGGGCGTAGCCAAGTTGAAGGGCAATCAGCAGCTTTCTAAAGAGTGCTACAAGGTTAATATGAAAGCAAGTTCAGTCCCTCGTCCAGCATAGCAATTAAAGAAAAAGGCCCAGGATGTTCTTGAAGCAGTGGAGCACGAGACGAAAAGTATTTCTGTTGATGAGTCAAATCCTGAGGCCCAAGTGCAAGTTGGTACAGATCTTCCACTCGAAATTGAGAAAGAGTTGATTGAGTTTTTAAAGAGTCAGAAGTGTTGTTTTGCGTGGAAGCATGAAGATATGACAGGGATAAGCAAAGACATCATTACTCACAAGTTGAACATTGATCCAACCATCCGTCCTGTCCACCAGAAAAGGAGAAAGTTTGCCCATGAACGGAACCAGATTATAAAGGACGAAGTTGAGAGACTTTTGAAGGCCAAGATGATCAAGGAAGTTCAATATCCAAGGTGGTTGGCTAATGTTGTGGTGGTAGAGAAGAAGAACGGCAAGTGGCGAGTATGCGTGGACTTCACGGACTTGAACAAGGCCTGCCCAAAAGATCCATTTCCTCTTCCTCATATTGATTCTCTAGTTGACGAGACAGCTGGCCACGATATCTTGACATTCATGGATGCGTCCTCAGGATTTCAACAAATTCAAATGGAGCCCTCAGACCAAGAGGATATGGCATTCATGACTCCAGAAGGTATATATTGTTATATTGCTATGCCATTTGGTCTTAAAAATGCAGGGGCAACTTATCAGAGGCTGGTAAATAAGATGTTCAAAGATCAACTTGGCAAGACGATGGAAGTCTACATAGATGATATGGTAGTAAAATCCAAGCATATTGAAGACCACGTGGAACATCTTGTTGAGGCTTTCAACATCTTGAAAGCTTTCAACATGAAACTCAATCCAGCTAAGTGTAACTTTGGTGTTAAAGCGGGCAGTTCTTGGGCTATATGGTGACTAAGAGAGGAATTGAAGCTAGTCCCGAACAAATCAAAGCTATTCTCAACTTGGAATCTCCCAAGAATATCAAAGACGTCCAAAGGTTAACCGGTAGAGTAGCTGCCCTAAATAGATTTATATCTAAATCATCTGATAAGTGCAGGTTATTCTACGAAGTGTTAAGGAAGAATAAACTCTTCCAATGGACTGATCAACATGAGGCAGCCTTCAAACAACTTAAGGAATACTTGGTGATGTCACCCTACTTGCTAAACCGAACGTGGTGAGCGCCTATTTATATTTAGTCGTATCGAGAATGCGGTTAGTGCGGTATTGGTGAAAGAAATCCAAGGTGAACAGATCCGTTTATTATATAAGTAAGTCTCTACTAGATGTGAAACAAGGTACTCTCATCTTGAAAAGTTAATTTTAGCTTTAACTACTGCCGCTACAAAACTGCGTCATTATTTTGAAACACATCCCATAACTGTTAGAACTAACTATCCTATGAGAAATGTGTTGAGAACCCCAGAGATGTCAGGAAGGTTGGTCAAGTGGTCGGTCAAATTGAGCACGTATGACATTTCATATGAGCCCAGAACAGCTATCAAGTCTCAAGCTCTAGCTGATTTCGTAGCAGATTTTAGTCCAAGTTTGCAACCTGAGGTGGAACGGGAGGTACAACAGCTTGAAGGTAAAACAATTCCTAGATTTTGGACACTTTATACAGATGGAGCTTCAAATTCCAAAGGAATTGGCCTGGGAATAGTTCTGAAATCCCCCCAAGGTGATATCATACCCCAAGCTGTATCTTGTGAATTCAATGCGACGAATAATGAAGCTGAATATGAGGCTTTAATCATGGGTTTAACTACATCTTTAAGTTTAAATATTACTCATATAAATGTATATGTTGATTCTCAGTTGCTCGCTAACCATTTCAATGGCAGTTACGTGGCGAAGCATTCCAAGATGACTCTGTATCTTCAACATGTTAAAGCTTTGGCTTCAAAATTTCGTCATTCTCTTTGGAACAGTCCCTAGAGAAGAGAATACGAGCGATGCATTGGCCAACTTGGGTTTAACTTGCAAATCTATGTTGCATACTAATATTCCCATTATTTATGTTAAGTACCCGGCAATAGACCAAGTGGAGGAAACTCAAGAAGTGACCCAATTTAATGAGGCACAAGATACAAGTTCATCTTGGACCCAACCTATAATTGAGTTCCTTCAACTTGGAACTATTCCACCTAATATTAAGAATGCTAGATCTTTTAAAATGCGTACTTCAACTTTTGTTTTAATAGATAATGTCCTGTTCAAGAAATCTTTCGCAGGACACTATTTGAGATGTATTGACAATAAGCAAGTTGAGCTCGTGCTAAGTGAAATCCATGAAGGAACATGTGGAAATCATTCGGTGGGAAAGCATTGGCATCGAAGGCTCTCAAGACTGGTTATTACGGCCAACAATGCGTCAAGATGCCATGAGCTACGTGCGAAATGTGATGCTCGCCAAAGGCACGGTAACATCTTGCATCAACTGCTGAACCTCTACACTCTATTGTTTCATCTTGGCCTTTCATGAAATGGGGCATGGATATTGTGGGCAAGTTGCCTAAGGCTCCTGGAGGCAAAGTGTTCATGTTAGCAATGACTGACTATTTCTCAAAATGGATTGAGGCAGAGGCCTATGTGCAAGTAAGAGACAAGGAGGTAGTTTCATTTTTAAAGAAGAATATTATTAGCAGGTTTGGCGTACCATCAGAGATCATATGTGATAATGGATCCCAATTCATAAGCAAAAAGACTGGAGATTTTTGTGCTCGTTGGGGCATCAAGCGATCACGTCTACGCTGTCCACCCTCAAGCCAACGGTCAAGCTGAGTCAAGCAATAAGTTGATTGTCAACAACTGAAGAAACGCCTAGATCAAAAGAAAGGAAAATGGGCTGAAGAATTACCACTTGTACTTTGGGCGACAGGACAACTACAAAAGGCGCCACAGTAGAACTCCATATTCCTTGGTATTTGGAGCGAAGTCGTAATTCCCGAGGTGACAATCCCAACAACAAGGTATGGTTTATTAACTCAAGATGAAATAATCTCTTGCTAACCCAAGATCTAGATACAATTGATGAGATCGGGATTTAGCCAAGATAAGGATGGCGACCTATCAACAACGGATTGCTAGGTCTTACAACAAGAATGTCGAATAAGAAGATTCCAGGTTGGTGATTTAGTTTTAAGAAAAGTATTTCAAAATACCGAGAACCGAATGCGGGTAAATTAGCTCCCAAGTGGGAGGGAGCATATCTTATTGATCTGAAGGCGGCAAGGGGCATCTTGTCAACCCCAAGTGGAGACAGGGTCCCTAGGAGTTGGAATGCCATTCATTTGAAGCTCTATTTTATGTAAGTCAAGTAGTTAACAACTAGACTTCTCAGGTATGAGTTAATTTATGTCAAGTTCATTCGTGTGTTTCAATTCTCAATTTTATTGGAAACCCTTACTAACTTAAGCATCGGAGGGGTGTTGGCTACGCTAACACCCAATCCTAACATGAATTTGTTTTGCAAGGTATACAAGCGCAGTAGGCTCAACATGTTAACACGCCAGTACGGCTCCGACATGTTGAGACCTAAATTGGAACAGGTCGAACATGTTAACACGCCAGTACGGCTCCGACATGTTTAGACCTGAGATAAATAAGTTCAACATGTTAACACGCCAGTACGGCTCTAACATGTTGAAACTTTAGCTGGAAAGGGATGGAACATGTTGACACGCCAGGACGGCTGAGACTTGTTCTATCTCTTCAAACGACTTACCTCTGATCAAAGGTACATATTGCTTATGGTTAAAAGATTTACATCTTTTCTAAAGAATTAAGGTTTTGACACCTTCGCCCGTGCGCACGATTTCACACTTGTTCAAAGTTGTGACCATTGGTTGTAACATTGACATGTTACCTACTGTTTATATTGTTAACATTTTATCTACTAAACAAGCAAGTGTTTCTGAAGAAACCTAAAATACTTCTACCAAACTTCCAAGTGTTCCCAAAAAAGATCTCACAATTAGTGGATAAGTTGGATAAGCCAACAAATCCCTTCAAACCTACGAAAAGCTTGAAGTACTAGACCAACCTAGTACCCCCAAATAAATTGTTTACGCTCTTATGAGCTGTTACATAATCGAATGAATAAAAAAGAAATTGTTTGTGTTACTTTCCCTTCTAAACCACCTGAAAACATTCAAATTGTTCCAACGTCTTGGCCTGCTGCTGCCGGTGTTACCTCTGTTTCCTTCTCTTGGTTACTCCCTTCAACTTGGGTCCCCACTATGGTACTCAACACTTTATTGGCATCATCAACCAGTTCTTCCAAGGCTGGTGAATTCACCTCCTCTGCATCTACCGATTCGCCAATAAAATCTTCCAAGGTCCTTCTCTCTTCTTCCAAGTCCCAATTTACAGCTTGTCCATTCTTAAATTCCTCCATTAGTTAGATCCTGGCCTCTAGCAGTGTTTTGGTGGCATTAAACTTGAAGTCTTCCCTCGCAGCTTCAAGTTCCTTCACGTGAACTTCATTCTCCTTCACTCTTTCAGCACAAACGTTTGCTAGTTCCTTTCTCAACTTCACATTCTCCTTCTTCAATTTTTCCACTTCACCTTTGGCTTCCTTCTTCAGTCTATCTACTTCCCCAGCACTTGCTTTTGCTTCTTTCCTTGCCTCCTCAGCCTCAACACTACATCTAGTTGCCTTGATTTTTAAGACGGTGACTTGATCCAAGATAGGACTCACTATATCAGAGACCTGTGTAAAAGAGGTGTTAGTACTTTGTAAATTTCTTGGTACAGGGATCAGAGTTTCCCCATTTTACCTTGTCAACAAAATCTTTCATCACACCAACAAATTTCTCTCTTGTCTTATCTGCATCCAAAACATCATTTACGTCTGTGGCTTCAGATTCCACCAGCTTCCTTTTCTTCGACTCGTCTTTTTTCTTTGATACATTTGCTTCAGAACAAGATGCCATAGATTCTGGAGTTGGGGGCAGCTTACTATCTTTCTTCAGAGACCTTCTTGCTTTAGCACCAGCGAGCAAATCAGCAGCACTCACCAGGGTTTTAGAACGAGTGGCTGCAATAAAGGCCACAGAATTAGGACAACCTGGAAGATTAGAATAAATTGCAGATAGGTAAAAACTTTAGGATGATAAATCAAACCCGTGGACATCTTGCTGGGACTGGATAGAGACTCTTTTCGATGAACTCCTTCTTCCTCCTCGACCCTTTCTGAAGAGAACAAAACTGGAAATGCTTTGAAAGACCTAATGAGAGGATCCAATTCAAAAATCCTCTTTACATTCGCCTCCGTATCCTCCTGCTCTGGGAACAAAACGCATAGCTTGGCAACTTCTACAAAGGAAAATTCAAGTTTGTTAAAGGTTAAGATGTACAAAGATTTTGGTAATGAGTGAAATCAGAGGAAAATTTCCTCTACCTTGAGACCTCCACTTTGAAACTACACCAGCCTCTTGGCTTAGGCTGTCTTTCCTAACAAAGAAAAATCTGTTTCTCCATCCCTATCGAGGTCGTTGTTGGAAAT
This sequence comes from Platycodon grandiflorus, assembly GCA_016624345.1. Classification (NCBI taxonomy): domain Eukaryota; kingdom Viridiplantae; phylum Streptophyta; class Magnoliopsida; order Asterales; family Campanulaceae; genus Platycodon; species Platycodon grandiflorus. The sequence continues at coordinate 41,797,646 of CM028363.1, forward strand.
CAAAATGGGGTCATCACCACTCTTGACTCTAAAGCAATATCTCCCCAGACCAAATCCCCTTATCTCGGTGGTATAAGCAAACTCCATTAGGTCTACATTCAAACCTGTTTCATCCCTCAACCTAACTAGGGTTTGAAGACACCTCCAACCCTGAGGCATAAGTTGGGCATAGTTCAATTTTGCAGAAGCAAAAAACCTAGTAATCAAGACAGGGAAAGGGAATTTTAAACCAATGGTGAAGGGGTATTCAGGAAAACACACCCACTCAGGGGAATAACACTCGGAAGTTAAGGAGGGATGGGTAAAGAAGACGGTTTCAGAAGGCAATGCGTGGTTTTTCTTGACAATTTCCAGATCCACTTCGGAAATCAAGCATTTTTCTTTTTCAGGCTCCTTTAACAGATTTTGAGTTGAGAAACCCTCTGGTAGACCATCATCACTTTCGATTATACATAACTTCTTTTTCCCCATTTTTTGCAACTTGAGAAATTATCAAAAAATTTGAGAGAAGGACGAGGAACTCACCGGTATTGCTACTTGTTTTTCTTCTCCGTGCGATCTTCCTTGGTTTCTCTCCAAAAGAAATTTAGAAAAAGAAAACTCTTTTTACGAACTCTGAGAAGGTGAGTTGGAGAAGGTTCGACTTGTTCGAGAAAAAGTTGTAAGCGGTTGCAAGTTTGAAAAACATCATGACCTTTGCCTTGGAAAGACTCAAAAACCGTCCCATCAAACACCTTTTGCATTAATAACCGCCGTACACTCTATTGGCAAACTTTTTAAATTTTTGACTTTTTGTGTTCTTTATTACAAAATTCAAAAAGTTTGGGGGCAATTGTTGGGCCCTACATTTTCAGTCAACTTGTTTTCAACTTACGCATAACATCTTGGTACTAACAACCTGAGTTCTTCTACTACATCTTGACTATTTTTGCAGGTTGAATTATTGTTACATTAAACCCTACTTTTCGGGAATGTGTCAATGGATAAGAAGACGATTCAACAACGTTTCTTCATCAAAGAGGCCAGCAACGGATCCTTATCTCTTCCACCAACAATGTGGCGAGAATATCTCAACAAGATCAACTTACTTCCTATATTTTAGGCTTATTGTTTTCTTTGTATTTGAGGTATAAAAAGGGAGGAACACCTGTATTTTACACACACATTCTCACTAGCTTAAGCTCCCTTGTATACGCTCCTAGTTTTGTATTTCAACTTGATCAATATACCTTTTGGTTAAGGCAGGTTCCTAAACCTCCCGGGGTTTTTTGCCGGCGAACAAGTTGTTCAAGGGCTTTCCCTAGTTAACAAAATTCCTTGTGTTCATTTCATTACCATCTAATAATCATTGTACCCTGATTCAAATCATTTTTGTCATCTTTCTTGTCATTTATAACGCTTGTTGAAATTTGACCAAAACAATTCATCTATTCTATTTTGTTTAAAGCTAAGTCCTAATTTTAAGATGCCTTAAACTATATGACTTGCAGGCATTCATAAAGGTTGCTTATATCCACTCATCCTAAAACTGAAGGTTATGGTTAAAGGCGAATCTAAAGCTAATGAATATTGTAAATAAATAATAGTTCTGACTACATGAATATTCCTAACAGTACTTGTTTGTTTTTTGCAAAAGAACCCAGTTACTCCTTGTTTTTCAATCTAATCAACATCATGTCTTTGACTTAAGAAAGGGATACTCCAAGACAAGACTTATACTCCTACCTTCTTTGGTCTAAATACCCTTACCAATGAACAACATCGCACGTACTCTAATCAGGTTTATTTTAATTGCTTTTGCAATATGTTTGTCTAATGGGATATTTGTCAATCGTCTACACTCCTTGGTTGTTTTTATCACTAAGGTCCAACTAAGAAGTCCTATCTTTTGCACGACATAAATTGTGCAACCACTTTTGGTCTAATTGTGTGTAAATTAGAACTCGTCTAAGTGTGTAAGGTCCGCCTATTTAGCCAAAAATAACATAGTGTTGGTCCTTTCCATGATTTACTTAAAACCATTCTATATTTTGGAATCACTTATGCTCAGCCAAGCCTTATAATTGATGTTGGCTGATCAAGTGACTAGCCATTCTTCGATCAAAGATGACTAATCAAATGACCAGCCATTCCTAAGTTGGTTGATCAAATGAGAGAAATTTTTTCCCATTTCTCAAAAAACTTCGACGGGCAGCTTCCCCTTTTTAAAAAACCGGACTTGGCTGATGACTGATTTACTCGCCAGGAATTAGTGACTGATAATGACTTAAATATTTTCTAAGTCAATCCCTGAAATATTGGCAGAAGAATAGTAGATTGATAAATGTCCTTGACTTATCTCTTGTAAGTCTACTAATCTTCAAACGGAAGCTTCCGTAGTTATTTTGAATTTGTGTCAGTACTTAGCGTGTTTATTTCAAACATACTTTTTGCTTTACATTTAATGTATCCTGACACACTTTCCCTTCTAAGATTTTTGTTTTATTTCAGAATGAAAAGACAGGTTTCTAACTACCTCTTCTGAGATAGCACAAAGCTCAAGAAATAATTGTTCACCACATTTGACTTGCACGACATTAGAACATTTAATGCAATGTCAAATGTTATCAAATGTCTCCAACGGCAACCTTTCTAGCTCTGCCTATATAAAGCCAAAGGAGCATTGAAGACCAACAACCAGATTACAAGAAGCATTCAAGAGTTCTCTGAAGTTTCTCCATTAAAGCACATTTACTTAGATCATTTATTTCTCATTTTATTCTTTGTACTTGCCTTTAAAGTTCAATCATTGTATTGAATCTCTCCCAACAACAGTTATTGAGAGATCATTGATTGTAACACAAAAGATTGATTTGTTCCCTTGAACATTCAATCTCCATATCTCACTGGTCCTTTTTGTACACTGATCCGTTAGTGATCATTTAGATTATTAATACTAGTGCACTTCAAAATCCAAAGTTTGACCAACTTGGTAGTGGACGTAGCAGTTTTCATACTATGAACCACTCTAAAAACTATGGTCATTTACTGCTTGCTTTAATTAATCAAATTGACCAAAGCTTTAAGCATTTCATTACTTAAAGCTTCAATCAGCCTTTGTTACATAACTTCAATCAGTTCATCAATGTTGTTCATAAGCTGATTCTTCAACTGATCACTTTCATTGATTAGTTGGCTGATATCTTTAAAATCGCTATTTCACTACTAAAGTTTTAAAAGGTTTTAAAACTTATCTAAAAGATTTTATAAGGCTATTCACCCCCTCTAGCCTTATTATTTGCCTCAAGTGGACCTACACATAGTCATCAACCTAAGATCTAACTATGAACAACACTTTTTGACCCCGATCTGGGTATTGGCAGTCATACACAAAAAATAGACCATGTAAGGTCCTCCTAGTCTACCAAAAAGTACTACGCAAACAAGGTGGATCGGTTTATGGTTGTGATAGTTCCAAAGCTTACGATTGAGTTATTTCTCTCTCTAAAAGACAATAAGAATCAAGTTAGACGAGCTCAAAGATGGAGGATCCTTGCCCTCTGTCCATCACTTAAGAAGTTAATTTGTGTCGGTTTTAGTCCTAAGTGGCTCAAATGGGCTAGGTGGGGGGTGAATAGCCTTTCCAAAATTTTCACAATCTTTTTAGCAAACACTTCATTTTATTAAATATACTAATTATAGTTAAAGTTGGGGCAATGAAATAAGATAATTGAAGGGATTTTAAGGCCAAAACACATTTCAATTCAACCAAAAGTATATATAAAGGATTTTGAAAATGGGTGACACAACAAGTCCACGAAAGAGGTTGATATAGTAAATTAAGTTAATAGTGAAGTTCTATTTGACTTGCGGTTAGCAACAACTACGAATAGACTATGTCTGCTTACATATAACAACAAACTTTAAACAACGTCAACAAGGACAAAGACAAGAAATTTAATATCAACAGAAATGTAGAGAGACATAGTATTTGAAATGATTCACCACATAAAGGATGATATTTCACTACCAAAGTGGTCAACCTTAGATTTCAAACAGTGCATATTTAACAACTAGCTATTACAAGTTTTCAGCCTATATTGAAAAAAATTTAGTGAGAGAGAGTGAGTTTGAAAGATTTCGAAGTGTAAAGTGTACAAGAGTGAGTGTGTTGCCCTTTTAAATTAGAGGATTTTAATGTGATAATGATGAGTTTTGAATTTTAGGAACAGTTATTTGAATGTTTAAGAGGATAATGACACACATAAGTGTAGTAAATAAAGGAATAGTTCAGATCCATTCCTCCAATTATTTGAGAAATTGGACGATTCCTAGCATCTCTTACTTTAGTAGGCAAGTTATGTCTTTTTAATTATTTCTCAACTTTATTTGAATTTGGATAAGCGAAGGAATCAACATAGTTTTTTAGTAAAGTTGATAAGTGAGTTGTTGAGTAGGTTGTAATTGTGACGCCCCGAACCGGATCTCTATACGAAATCCCAAGGTCGAGTCGCCAAAACAACATAACAACAAGAAGAGCACGTGGTGTAACCACCCGTACTTACGACAAAACACAATTGATAACCTGATTAACACAAGTATGAACAATCTTCGGCAATAACAAAGCCGGGAAACAACTATTAACAACCACGAGTTTACAACTCGGGAAAGACAACTACTACAACAACATCGGCCACAACATGCCGGAACAAAACATAACCACGAGCTACAACATGCTCGGGAGAGAAACTAATTCAACAACGAAACTATACAAGAGCACGACATACATATGTCGGCTACCAAAATAATATTTGTTTACAACACAACAAATACTACCCAAGTAAAGTTTACATAACTTTACATATCCGTCGTCCTTACCAAAATAAAACAATGAACTAAGGAATAGATCCTCGATCTAACAAACGTGGACAACCTGCAAGCTAGCGTGATCCCTTCTCGATCTCACCATGAACTCCCGGGTTGGCTGGGATCTAAGGAAAACAAATAAACACATAACGGGGTGAGTCATAATGACACAGTAAGTTACTAATGCAACTATATGGCATGGCATGATGCTCAAGCAATATACATATCATGGCATTGACACTTATATACCACAACACAACATATATCATCATACTCGATATACAATTCATTCAACTCACATAGCACTTTGGTTAACACATAAGTGCTTATAAATAAACCATGTTATGGAAGGATATCATATCTCTTTCTCCAACCTTGTGTAGCTCCTGCAATACAAAAACAACCAAACGTGCCTCGATACCCGTGTATGTGATATCGACGTCCCCGATCCCATCGAGTTCTACTAGCAAGCCAAAGTCATGCGTATTGCTATAACAATGGGGCTACTTCTCAACCGTGGCCAACGAAGAGGTGTGTGCACTGCACGGCGACTTATAGCGATCACGAATCCCATTTGTAAAGACTATAGGTCGTCCCACCATGACATTAACAACAACGACGCCAGCTGGACTTACACAACACACAAGTAGGTAAACTTACTCAACTTATGCAAATAACCGTCAAGTTCAAAAGTAGTGAACTTGACAAACATCATGTGGATTATATTTTTCTACAACATATAATCATCAAACATATTATTTAAAGTCACAAAAACACAAATTTAGAGCTACTATACAAGTCTCTAACATACCAGTATCAAATACTCGGAGGACCATATTCCATACCAAATGAACCCTAATTTTCGTAGTAATTTAACTAGTGATTCGGAGAATTATAATCTTTCCAAAAATCCACTTTTGGTGTCAATTCATTAAGTTCATAAAATTTGGGTATAATTGCTATATGCAATTCTCACAATTTAAAGTCTCTAACATGTTCTTTAGTACAATCCCATAGTTGAGCTCTTAAAACTAACATGCAACATCATCCAACTCCACAACTTAACACATAGACATGTTATATACCTCAACATATCATTTAAACATGAAAATACCATGTATTCAAGTCATGCATGTAAGATTAAGAACAAGTATGCAATAGTTTCTAAGCATACAAAGGGGGGTTAGTAACTTACCTGTAAGATAGAAATCAAACCAAGGAAATGCAAATTCAAGTCTCCTAAGTTGGTCTCCAAGTCAGCCTCTACACTTTGATGGTCTTTGATCACAATTTGGATGATTGGATAGGGAGATATAAAGTACACACACTAAATACACCTTTGTCTCCTACACTATTCTTCTAAGCTACCACGGAAGATGTTTGTGAGAAATGAGTGTTCCTTTGTCTCTCACAAGGGTGGAAAGTATATATACTAGTCAACAAGTCAAAGCCAGGTTTAAATCTCAGCCATAGGATCAACATTGGAGGGTCAAACAACTTAAAATTCAGTCAACAAAGTATAGCAGAATTCGTCGCTATGCGACTGCACCATGCGGTCGCCTTGCGCGGCCGTTTACTATCCAGAAAGTTGATGCGAGGAAATGGCTTAGCATCATGCGGGTGCCAAGACTGTCATGCGTGCGCTTCATGCGGCCGTATAGAATCTAGAATGTTTAGGTTTTGGGCAAGCTCGCATCATGCGACTGCATAAGGTCTGATTCATGTCAAAATGACTTCTAAACACATCAAAGTGATCCTATGATGTACCCAAGTCACCCTAAGGTGATACCAACTTCAAATCAAGTTTGAAATACACCCAAAACTCATTCTAAACAACATGTAACAATGCCAACAACAATCACCTCAAACTTAAGAGTAATCACAAGGGCTCATACCAAGCTAATGCATTAACATGTATACCATCCTAGCATCCTTAAATGTATGTGAATTAAGGCAAAACCATATTGAACATATTTATACAAGCAATCAAACGCACATGTTGAGCATAATAACACAAACAATATAAGCATCTAAAGCATAATAAGTTCAGGTTATTACAGTAATACTCAAGTAGGAATTGCTTTAACAACCTTTTCATTATGTGCAGGGTTTGACTGTGTTATTTCTTCATTCAAGCTTGGAGGATTGAGAATATTTATCCCTTTGATGGATTATAGGCATGTGTATCCTATGCATTGGAGTGAGGTTCACATGTCTTATCAACATTCTCATAATCATCGGCAACATTAGAAACCAAATGTGGCTCAAGAATATTAAATTCATCAAATGATACATGTATTGATTCAATAACTTTCATAGGTTTCTTACTAAAAACTCTAGGTGTTCGACAAGAGCCTCCTACATCTCTCGCCTCTGATGACCTGCTGATAGGTACTACTGTCTAGAGCACTACCAATAATATTGAAGGCTTTGCCATTAAGTTCGTCTAGCTTCTTATCGTCATCAGTCCATTCCTCGTTTGGTTTGTCAATCTTTGTAGGTGCTCCAGCTCTCCCACCATTTGAATTTTCTTTTCTGGGCAAATGTGGACCATTTTCAACACACTTCCAGAATCATTTGTCAATGAATTTCATATGTCTTTTCATTTTTTCCTTTCATACATCAAAATGTTCTTCGTCCAAAATAGGGACATGATTTACATCTAATGTTTGCATCATTTTATGAGCCATAGATCTACTCTCAAGTTGTTAGATGTGAAAAACAAGGTTTCAATCGAGTCAAAGCTCTGATACCAATTGTTATTTCCAATCGGCTTAAAGTAGGCTAGAAGGGGTAGCAGAATTGATTGGAAAGATTACTCACAAAGCTATTTATGGACTCAACCACTTTAGAATGTATTAAATGCATATAGTTTTTAGAGATGAATCATATTGGTCGAGCTTTTTACAGTCTTTGAAATGAGCTTTTAAGTTGCTTGCAAATTAATTGCAAAGTAAAATTTACTCAATTTGGCACAAGACAACCTTTGGTGTAAGAGTCATCCTTTTTGAATTGTTGTCTAAAAGAGGAAAACACCTTTTGTATGCCCATGTGATTACAAAGGTAACACAATTCGATGCCAAACACCTATGGAAGGATAAGGTTTGAAATTTTTTATGAGAATCCACTTATACATTCCACATAAAATTTAGGTTCATCACACTTCGAGTCATCATCATCGAAAACCTTAGTAGAATGAACGAATAGATAGACTTTGCTTCATAGCACAAGTCTATTGATACACATAGCTTCAAAGTGGTATGGATGTCTATTGACACACACCAACCTAACTAGTTATTACTAAGTCCATATAGAATTGCCTTTTAAGAAGTAGGAGGTAGTCTACTTAATTACAATGTTGCTTGTAGGCACTCTTCTAAAACTAGATGATGTGTAAGGGCATGTTTGTTAAAACTGAAAATTAAGCTCTGAAAATTGATGTTTGAAAAAGTAGAGCTTAAAATATTAAGACATCATCGTTTGACTTAAAATTTTGGCTATTTTTAAGAGATACTTAATTTATTAAGTGATATAATATTGCATTATCAAACAATCTTAGTTTTAATATCACTTAAAACTTTCCTAATTAAGCTCTTAATTGGGTTACCAAACATGCCCCAAGTAGATGAATATTTCTAATAATCTCAAATCTAAAACAAGTGAATAACCTAACAAACTTAACATCCATAATAGTTTGTTACAACACATTCCTTACAGAAAATTCAAGAAATTAAAAAAAGTCAAGAAAAAAAAAGTTCTTATAGCATTTTTATTGCTGTTTTCATAATAAGTTCTTGCATCATGACAAAATAAAAGGAGCATATGATATGTGAATTACTCCCTCCATTCTCAAATAAGTATCTCATATTGAATATATACGAATTTTAAAAAAAGTGTTTGACATTATATGATTTTCCTTTAGTATCCCTCAATTTATAACTAATGGTGTCAAATTAATGAATTTCATTTATTTTGAAACTCATAAATAAAAAGGGCACATTGAACAATTAACTTCAATAATTTTTTTAAAAAGAAAATAATTATTTTGAGATATTTCAAAATAAAATAGTAGACAGTTTCTTGGGACAGAGTACATAATATGAAAATAGTAAGGTAAATTTATGATGTGGGGTTTAAATATTTATTTATTTATTAAATAAATGCTATTTACACCCATAAAATTGCTGAGTACACCCAATTACTAAGTACACCCCCACCTAATATTTTCAACCTCTCAAAAAGCTAAGTACACCTCTCCCTAATTTTCTATTATACCCTTAAGAATATTTTTCTCAAAATACTAAATACACCCCACCCCAAACACACCTCACCCCATCTTCCTCCCCCACAACACACCACCTCCTTCCTCCTCCCTTTCCCCGCCTCCTCCTTCCCCCCACCGCCCCACCCACCCAATCTCCCTTTACTTGGTTTTTTTTGAACACCAACTTTTCTCCTCCTTCCCCCACCCCACCCCACCTCGTTCCCCACCACCCCACACATAGCCCGCCCCCTACCCTTTTTTTAAACGGTTTGTTTGGCACTGTGTTACCGAACACCTGTAGTAGTGTTCGGCACCCCAACCGAACATCACTATGGGTATTCGGCACCCCTACCGAACATCACTATGGTTGTTCGGTAGGGGTGCCGAACAGCCTAAAAAATGAAAAAAATGGATATTTAGGTCTAAATTTATAATGACATTTTTGTAATTTTTGTTAGGGGGTGTACTCAGCAATTTTATGGGTGTAAATAGCAATTTTCAAAATTTTATTTAGAGTAGTGCTATTCACACCCCCAAAATTGCTAAGTATACCCATTTACTTAGTTCACACACCCTTCAAATATTATACCACCTATATTACTAAGTATACCCCCACTTATTTTCCTATTTTACCCTTTAACAATAAACCCCTACCAATCTAATCTACTAAGTTCACCCCCCAATTCTTACCCACCTAAAACACCATCTACCCAACCCATCTCCCTCCCAAAAATTTTATCGATCAATTTCTCTTGTCATCTGCTCACACTCCTCTCCACAGCACTGCATTTTCTTTGTTGCTTCATCTACTTCTTAGCTTCCTAATTGCACAAATTCAAGCCACTACAAGCTCCAAGATTTCAAAGTTAAAAAATGGAACCATTCGGTAAGTGTTTCATTTAAAGTTTGGTTTTTTGGTTGCATTTTGGTTGGATTTTGGTTGCATTTTTTTATGATTTTTTGAAACGCACATTTTGGTTGCATTTTTTGATGATTTTGATGATTTTTTAAAATTTTTTTGGGGAAACTGCGTAAGGTTTGTGCGGCACCCCCTTACCGCACCTCCTAAGGAATGTGCGGCACTGGTCCGCCGCACATACCTTAGGGGGTGCCGCACAAACCTTACAGCGTGCGGGTAGGGGGTGCCGCACAAACCTTATGGCGTGCGGTTAGGGGGTGCCGCACAAACCTTAGGGCGTGCGGCTATGGGTGCCGCACATATCTTAGGGCGTGCGGCTAGGGTTACCGCACAGTCCTTAACTCGTGCGGCCAGAGGGTGCCGCACAGTCCTCTTTTTTTTAAAAGTATTTCTGCAATCAACTTGCACATCAACTATTTGATGAATGTATGGAAGCTTACAACTTATACTGCATGTCTTGCCTTTTCTCTCACATTGTAGCTATCCTTTTATTATTATTTCCTTGTTCTTACATTACTTTGGTTTGAATGAATGCAGGAAGGACATATATGCGGAGGGTTACGGCTTTCGCTAGGAGGGCACAAAATCCCAACCCACTCGATGAAGCAGAACGGATACAGGGGCTGGTTATGTCTGAGGGGGCTGGTTATGATGAAGATGAAGAAGATGGTGATAATGAAGGGGCCGGTGATCAAGGAGCTGGTGATGACACGTTGCCTGAAGAAGAAGCCTCATTTTCAGGTGGGCTGGTTGATGGTTCACTACTAGTTATGTACAACATGCACGTAGCTAGGTATGTTTGGAATGGGATAAAACGACCAGTTCTGAAGATGCAAAATCACACTAATAAGTTGTTGAGTTAGTCGGTTCCGCTTACAGATGAGCAACAGCTGAAGAGTAGGTGGTGGGATATTGTCCGAGGTCCGGACTATTTACGCCGACTAGGTGTTCTTATAAGGAGTCATCGAAAGCATTGGTTGCTGCTTTTGTTGAACGATGGCATCCGGAGACGAACACCTTCCATTTACCTTTTGGTGAGATGACAATCACCTTAGATGACGTGTTTTGTCTTACCGGTCTTTCAATAAAGGGGAGGCCTGTTGTTTATACACGGACTTTGGGATATAATACTAAGGAGCTTGGGCGGATGTTGCATTTGCAAAATGCTGAGGTGCTTGAGGGCACCCATAGTAGGAGAGGCTGCGCTTTCAAGTTAGAGTGGCTTCGTCGTAGGTTCCAAGAAGAAGTTACAAGTGATAATGATGCTATGCAGACTAGTGCTGCTAAGGCATATTTATTGTACATATTCGGCTGCACCATTTTTGGTGACAAGAGTGGGAATCGAGTTCCTGGTGCCTATATGGAATTTCTGGACAATGTCGATAAGATACCGAAGTATGCATGGGGAGCTGCAACCCTTGCCTATTTATATCGACAATTGGGTATGGCATCTCGTCAGTCGTGTTGGCAGATGACGGGATATACAACGCTATTGGAGGTAACAAATTTATTTGATTCATACTTATAATGAGATATATATTTTTAGTTGTTATGAGGGGGCCGTTATATGATAATGTCTCGTATTATTTTGTTGCGTGCTTGGATATATAAGAGATTTCCTTGTTTTCAACCTCCACATAACATTGAGTACGACGTCACTCAGCCACTGGCTCAAAAGTGGCAACCATTATCCAGAGGCGCCGGACATAACACACTGCAGGTGTACCGAGAGAGACTTGATGTCCTAATAGCCGATGAAGTGAGTTTAATTGCACTATTATAACTTTCATATTAATCTATCTACCTAGTAATGCTATATTAATTTAACTGTGTTAATGGTTATAACTTTTTCTGTATTTATTGTATGTAGGTTAATTGGACTCCGTATTCTGTTTTGGTACGCGAGTCCTATCCATTTAACCGGATCGCTTATTACCATGGATGCTTATCCGCGCCGGGTGTTATGGAGCCATACAATCCAGATCGAGTTCTTAGGCAATTTGGTTACGTCCAGACGATTCTCTTCCCTCCGATTGCTATTGGTCTTGGTTTACGAGACAACAAGAACATTGCCAGGCTAATGCAGCAAGTGCCATATTATCGTCAATGGCGGAACCATATTTTATCTAATAATGGCCTCAGTCAAGAAGCCATCCCATTTAGTGCATGCTCGGATTACTATTTACAGTGGTACGCAGTATATTCACATTCGAAGATGCAAAATCCAGTTAGTCAATCTACATTTATTTCTGGCGCAAATGTACATCGTCCATTGGATTATCCCACCATGTTTAGGTCTGTGGTTGATGCAATACGAGAGCCAACATTAAGATATAGATCAGGCGATAGGAGTATCTCATACGAAGAGTTTGGGTCAGCCCTTGACCAAGCGTACGCTATATTGGCTCCTCATATCGGGGATGTGGGTCCTTCAGATCGGACAGGTCCTTCAAGTCGTCGTCGTAGGCATGCACGACAGTGATTAGATGAGATAGGTTGTTTATGTACAAACAATTTTATGTATGAACATCTTTATTATTCTAAAAAGTGTATGTATGTGTTATGTACAAACAATCTGTTGCACATATCTTAGCATTTTTTTCTAAGTTTTTCATATCAAGTTCAATTTCCTGTTCAATGATTTAACAAAATGAATCTAACATAAACAACAACACATTTCATAACGAAAATGAAGCTCATACATAAAAATTCACTTAAACATACATAACATTTAAGTTAAACTTTACTATTCTAATACAATAGGTGTATGCTTGTTGCTAACACGACTATTTCCTACACTTTCACTGTACTTAGCCCATCGTTCACTGTAAATTGTATTCCACCCTTTAGCCATGACTTGTTTATAATCAGTCCATCCGCTTGCGATTGGTGGTAATGGGGAATCATCGTGCAAGAAGACCTATACAAATTCAAAAATTATATCAGTAATTTAACAATTATATTAGATAAATGATAGACGATATTCATACAAAATGTGAGTTTTATACCTGAATATAATGGTCCCCGTTCATGAATGCAATACAGATCAACTTTGGTTCGTCGGGGGCTTCGGTTCTCAACGGTAAATACGTCAAAGATGAAGTATTTGAAAACACAACAAAGCACACATTGTAGAATGATGCTACTAAGTAACCCATCTCCGGAGTCTGAAACCAATGTTGCTTTGGTGCAAAGTCAGCGTAGCAGTTGAGCATACTTTCAACTAATGCAACCGATCCGCGTTCCATGAAAACATCTTCGTACAACCCATGGTATGCGTCCAACTCCATAGCTAGTTCACCTCGAACTCTAGCCCAGTGTTCCTCCTTGTCATATATATGTGCAGATACGGCACGAAAACTGCAATGGCCATCTACAATGACATTCTTCGTCTCGATGATAAACTCTTGAATCCATATCGGTAGTTGATTGATATAATCACTAGCCTGTCCAAAGCGGGTATTTCGGCGAACAACCTATTGAAAAACAAAGTATGTAAAGATTATCTCGTAAGTAAGAAAAGATGTTGACCAAATAACTAAGATTTACCTGAATCTTTGTCGTTGGAATAGTAGTGAACATCAGAGGTTTATTTGATGGACTTACTTTATATGTTACCACATCATCGACCGGTGACGGCGAGCAACTGTCTTCGATCGATTCCACGTACTCAAACTTGCTCGGATCCCGTTTGGTTGACTTTGACTGTTTAGCCTTTACAATCTTAGGACGACCTTTAGGCTTCGGGCGAGTCTGACTTTTGGGAGCGGGCGTAATTAGTCCGGTTGTTACAGGATTGTCTACCTCCATCAGCCTTTTATACATTGCTACCTTCACCGACTCAGGGGCTCCCTTAAACTTAACATCGAGATTTTGATGAAGTACACTCCATGCGCCAACTATTTCCTCCCCGACACCGACATCATCTCCCTTTTTTGGCATGAAATCTAATTTTCTCCAAAAAGCATCAACCTTGTCGAGGGGAATAGGCTCCTCCAATCGGATATATTCAGATATTTCATGCGCACAAGAAAGACCACATGTCTTTCTCAATGTACATGAACACAATAGAGGGTCTACACCTGTTTCAGGAATAGCAACCATTTCATCGTATATCTTGTTCAATGCATCCACCGACACCATACCTTGGAGCGACCTAAATACATTTGACTTGAATTTATGTTGGACGATATTCCTACTCTTCTCGAATGAATCCTTTATTGCAACGTGTGATGTTTCAATGAACGTGTGAATCTGTCGCCAACATGTGTCAAAGTTACCTTGGCTCGATCCGAGCTGTCTTTTCAACATTGCGTGCTGACTCTCCACCCTGAAAAATAAGATATAGTATGTAAGATTTTGAAATATGAGAAAGTTATGAAAGCTACATTTTATTTAAATATACCTATTCGTTGTGTTATTGTCATAATGCATGACATTATCATCAACAAGCCACAAATCTCTCCTTATACAAAGAACAACCATTGGTCCATTACATACTTCACCGCAGCATGAATTCCTTGAATTGAGATTGTAGTCTTTTAAGTCCCTCTTCAAATTCGTCTCGCCATGAAATCACTAATATATTCCAATAGAGATTAAACGCATCCCATTTCTTTTTCGGGCCTAGCAATTTCTTGCAATTCGCCAAAACATTCCTATTTATATGCCATCGACAAAGAAAAATTTATCGACGAGAGGAACGTTTTCTCAATTGCATTCATTAAAGCCTTTTCTCTATCAGTCAAAATAACAGTGGGCAAGGAAGATTGATGCATTAGTGATTTCAATATTGTCAAGGCCCACGTATAGTTCTCTTCCCGTCTGCACTCCAAAATTGCAACTGCAATCAGAAATGTGATCTGTGTAGATGTCACGCCAACAGTCTCCAACAATAGTAACTTGTACCTGTTTGTCTTATAAGTGCAATCCATGAAGATGACTTTCGGAAAATACCTCAGCAAGTCAATGCTCTTTGGGTGAGCCCAAAAAAGATTTTTCACAATGTTAGTCAATTCGCAGCGTTTATCGTAAAAGGTATAACCATGCTCCTTCAACTTGAATATAAGTTGTTGCATTTCAGATCGATCATCACGCTCATTAACTCTATTCTTTGTCCGAGCATTGTAGATTGTCTTTATTGTTGACTTATTTCCCTCAAATCTTTGTTTCAGCCCAAATAATATGTCCTTGGGCTTAGTATTGCCCTTGGGAAAATCAATAACAAAGGTCTCCTCAGATTTCTGCAATCGACCTATATATGAGTAACCCTCCATGTGATCAGCGGTTGGATGATTGTGTTTACCACATTCAACCTCTAATGCCCATTCATCAATCGAGACTTGCTTCCCTCTCAAACGGAATGGGCAACCACACTTCTTAGTTCCAGTTTCTCTCTTCCTTTTCCCTTTACCTACCACATCATCGACATTTTCAACATTTTCTTCCTTATCAATTCGTAATGATGATGACCCAATCTTGACCTTTTCTTTATATACACCACTACGTTCACAAATCAATAACAACCGAGCTCGTTTCTTACCGGCACCACTGTTCGACCTACCGATGATGATCACAATGCCATGCTCCGGTACTCTAGCTTGCACCCATTCAATCAATTTATCCCGAGATATAAAACATTCTTGAGTTGTGAACACATCCGTGAAATCAACATCGAGGGCTTCGTCGTTCGTAACATGTTCAAATGCAACAATCTCTTCATTATTAGGACCAAGAACACTGGGCTCCGTAGTTAATGTGTTTGAATCCTGTTAAACATTACAAAAAAAAAAATCAAAAAAAAATTCTTGTTACTATGCGGCAGGACCCTGTTGCACACTCTATAGAGTGTGCGGCAGGTTCAGGTTGCACACTCTTAAGATTGTGCGGTAGGGTCCTGTCGCACACGACGACCCAGCAGCTCGATTTTTTTGAATTTTTTGAATTTTTAACATAAATTAAACGGTAAAATGACTATAAAATGAGTTGTAGTACTTACACAATTCATCTCTTCCACTTCTTTGTGCTCCTTTTCATCAATGTGGATTGATTGATTGATAGGGTTTGAATTTTTTCCATCCATTTTTTGTGTTGAGTTTTAAGAAATTTTTTTCAAAATGATGAAGGTGAAGAAGGAGGTGGGAGTAATAGAAGATGTGAGGGTATACTTAGTAGTTTTAGGGTTCTAAAAATTAGGAGGGTGGTGGACTTAGTAATGAAAGTATTTTAAGGGTAATATAGTCTTTTTAAATTATAGCAATTTTATAATAATGGTAAAATATGTATATTTAGCAATTTTGGGTGGGAATAGCATTACTCTTTTATTTATTTATTTTTACACAAAAAGGCTGCTCCAAAATCACAGAACATCTTCTACTGTAGGGGAAATCAAAATCCTGGCGGGAATTAGGGCTTTGCCTGCATAAACCCTACACAGTACACACACTCGCACTCTGACGACGGTGGGAAAATGACATCGTTTCCGAATCCAGGCTCAGTCACCATCTGCGAAATCAATAGAGACCTCAGTATACACCGTTTCTCCTCCTCCAACTAAATTCTTCATCTTAATTCTACATAAAAAAGTATTAATCGCTTTGCTTTACTACATTTAATCTGCAGTCACCGCCGACAATCTCTCCGACGATCAATCTAGAGAAACTTATGGCAAAGCTCTTGTAATATTCCCCAGCCCTTTTATTGTATTTCTGCCTCTGTGCGTGTGTGTGTGTGTGTGTGTGTTTTTTTGTTGTTGTTGATTTTTTTGCTCTCGTGGTTGATAATTACGGTGGCGGCTGCGCTACTCTTAATTGCAGGGAGTTGTATTCAGTCCGGTTCCATTTAACTGCAATTATCTGGTGCCATCAAGTCCGGAGGGTGGAGCAGAACAGCAAGTAATTCCGCAGCAAAAGGGTTTATCCTCATATCTTCAGGCATTATTCAGAGGTTCACTTACAAACCTGTTTGGCCCTAATGATGTGAGTACAGTACTTGTTTATTGTGTTAACAGTTGGTGCTAAATTGGGTGGTCAGTGGTGTTGTATTTTTGATTTTGTTTAGCCAATGGAGAGAGCATTCAGATGGTATAATCACGCTCAAAAGCAATGGTTATAATCACTTGGCATAAAACCGTTGCCCGAACCCCAATGACGGAAATATGAATCATTTTGTTATGCTTAGACTGTTAGATAACTTGGGTGCAGACTAGTTAAGAGAGCCCAGCCAGCCAGGAGGTAGGCCGACCCAATTGGTTGGTGAGTCCTTAAACTATGTTTTATATTTTTATTATAAGCAAAATCAGACCAGTATTTGGCTTAAAACTATTCATATAACCATTGGGTGATCCTTGAAAAAGTCTTAACTCTCAAAGAGAATGTTACTCCAAAGTCCGATGCTTAGGTACCGTGCTAGCAATTTTATTCATATCCAGAATAAATGTATAGTGTGAGCTAATTGCCTAAGCAGATCCTTGTATTGAAGTCTGTATCCCTGGCTGGCCTGGAGATGTCTTTTCAATGCCCACATTAATCTTTTGGCCATATCAGTTGCCTAGGTGGCAGCCTCTTATAGAATCAGTGTAGGGAATGAGACCTGCTTAGTCACATTTTAGTAGAGTGGTAATTATTTCATTTCCAGTTTGTTTTAAAAGTTTGATAGACAGTATAATTTATATGACTGCCTTTCCCAATTGTCATAAATCAAAATGGTTTTTGGAGTTTTAGGTGGTGGGCAAAATCCTTGGTTGTTATGGAGTCCTCTAGTAATTCCTTTATCAAATTGGGTTGAAAAAGATTTCTACCAATGATGATGGCGAAACATGTCTGTGATATTAAATCACTGCAAGGAAGAGGACGTTGGTTTCGTTGAGCTAACTTAAATTACACAAAGTGGTAGATGTCTTAAGCCCAACTTTATGCATGGAAGAAGGTTCGGCTATTAGGTTCTGTATCAGATTGATTTACTTGATCAATCATGATCGAGCCTTTCGTTTCTTTTTTTCTTGTGTTCCTTTTGGAAGTCTTAACAAGCTTTAGAGTTTTTACTTGAACACTCAAAAATACTTACATTATGACTTTCCTGATGACATAATTGATATGCATTAGTGAACACGATGGAAATATATTTTGGACATCACTGGCTTGTGGGATACAAAATCTTTAGTTGTCGGTTTAAGGCTTTAAATTTGTTTCTATGGGGGGAAATTTTCTAGGTAAAATTGTTACCAGACGTTGATCTTCATGGCGTTAGTTGGCACAAGCATAAGGATCTTTTGGCATTTATTTCTGGGCCGAATCACGTAACTATTCGCGATTACGAGGATACAGGTCAATAACTTACCACCCGTTTATTAGTCATCATCTTCAAAACTTTTGATAAATGCAATCCTTTTTAGTTGATAGAGAAAAAGTACAAACGAAAAAGAAAATGTAATCCTTTTCTTCTGGTAACTAAGTGTCTACATGCCTTATTTATAACAGAAGGAAAGGATCCCTGCACTTTGATCAATGATTCCCAAAGAGAAGTTAAACTTCTGGAGTGGAGACCAAATGGTGGAAAGACACTTTCAGTAGCATGCAAGTTAGTATCAAACTATTTCATGTTTCCATCAAGTTTTATAGTGTGGATTCTTCAGTTAATTTTGTGCCTTCTCCTTATGACAGATCTAGCATAAGTTATGCACGATTTTATGAAACAATGTTAACTTCATTGGTGTGGTTTGAATAGGGGTGGGATTTGCATTTGGGCTGCTTCTTATCCTGGCAATACTGCATCTGTGAGATCTGGAGTTACCTCTGGTGGCCTCTCCAGGGGTCCTGGGATTCGATGGATTCTAGTGGATTTTCTTCGAAGTCACAATGATGAACAAATAAGTGCTCTCTCATGGAGTCCTGATGGAAGATATCCAACTCCATTTTCATTTTTTATATTGGGGTCATGTGTTAAATATAAGATATTGTCATAACTCAATTGATAGCTCCTGCATGCCACTAGTTCGCCTTTATATAAATTTGCTTTCTTTTCTCCACGTAAAATTAGTAACGAGAATGTATAATTTTGTTCCAGTTTTTTCATTATTATCGTGCGTATGAGCATAGTTGTTAGTATCGTTCAATACGCGATACGTATCGTACGATACGACACGAAAATCACCTATTTAGGTACGTATCGCATGACTGTATCGCAATGGGCTCTGTATCATACGATAGGCAATACATATTGTATAATACGATACGAAAATCATCAATTTTCATTGCCTCCCTTTCTAAACCCAAATCTAATTTATGGTCCGTCATCCAATTCCCTGATCCTCCACTAAAAGAAAACAAAATTGAAGGAAGAAAATACTACATCTTGAAATTTTCTTTTCAAAAAAGTAATAATTTAATAGTTCTTTAACCTTAAAAGTTTACTTGTGAATATTTTCTGTTTTGATCTATCTTCTTTTTCTCTTAATATTTATTTTGGGTTAATATCAAGCTTTCAAAATATTTAGTCTTTACTTCTCTTCGTCTTCTTAGTCTTGTTAGAACTTGAAATTGAGTTTATTACTTATAGTTGTTTGACTTTTTTTTGAATAGTTTAGTTGTTTAAGACTTATTTTTTTAGATTCTTAATAGCAAGTTACAATATGAAGTTTAAACTTAATTGTTGGATAATCTATTTTTATTAATTATTGCTTAATAGTCATTATACACACACACACACACACACACACACACACACATATATATATATATATATATATACATATACATATATGATACGTATCATAGAGATAGAATTTCGATACACGATACATATCCCGTTTTGACAACTATGCGTATGAGAATGTTAGTCTCCCAGTCTCCCTATGTATCAGATGAGATGCCTTGTAAATTATTCCCTCTGTTCTTACCAAAGAGTCCACTTTCCATTTTTAAAAGTCAACATGTGACTAAATCAAATCAAAATTTAACATACTTTAATTATATTTTTGGAAATAAAATCTCATTCACTAAAAAGTACATTAAGAATACTATGAATTACAACTTTTATGACTTTGTAATAACAAATAAATCTATGTAAATAGTCAGTCAAACTTTAATTAAGTTGATCCCAAAAAGTCTAAAGTGGACTCTTTGGTTGGAACATAGGGAGTAATTTGTAAAACCAATTATTGGTGTGTGAAAGAAAGTAATTGGAACGTCTATTTCATCCATTTTCTTTTGAAGAGGAAAGATCTATGGAGTTCCACGTCCATATATTTTCTAATACATTCAGTTTCTCAGTAAGTGAAAAATTCCACTTTTTGAACAGCAGGTATTTTACTTGACTGTTGATTTTGATTTCTTCTTAACTTATCTTTACATATCTGGCATCTGCATCTTACGAGAGCTCGTCATTCACCATTTGGGATGTTGCGCAAGGTATATACAGATTTACATTTCTGGTGTGTTGATTTTTATTTCTTCTTGACTTATCCTTACATGTCTGGCATCTGAATTATATGAGAGCTTGCCACTCACCATCTAAGATGATGCTCAATATATACACACATTTGCCATCTAATTTCAATCAGCATCAGAGAACTCTTGAAGGCCCACCAAATTTGGCTGCTTGTCCTTTTGGTTGACTTTAAAGCACATATGAACCTATCTTTTTCTTTTACTATCAACTTCATCTTAAGTTTTTCTTATTATATGATGGGTTCTTTGATTGAGAAGGTTACCCGTGATTAATGAAGTGGGGGCAGATGATATAGAAGTTGATTACCTTCCTTTGGCTATATTTGGTTTGGAAAATTTGATTGATGCCTTTCTTTCTTGGTCTTTGGATGGCTAAACTGTCCTGAACATGTGCCATTTGCAATGTCGAGTTAACTTCTCCATAAAGATTTATATCCCCCCTTAGATGTTAGAGGGTCCATTTTGATTGATTTTGGGAATAATTAAAGAAAGTGCTATATTATGTATACCTTTTTTTAATTTTTACGTAAAACTTAGTATAAATTAAGACAAGTGAAACTCACACTTTATGAGTTAACGCAAAAACAGTGGAAGACTTGCGTCTTTAACTATAATTTGGTTCATTTGAGTAAGCCTAATAAGACTCTCAACTTAGGGTGAGCCTTGAAGTTTACAAAGATATCCGGAAAGATGATAACTGTCAATGATATTACTTCATTCCTTCTTTTCACTTTTTAAATTCCATTTGTGATAGTTCTTACTATAGTTGATGTTTCATTTATATGATTAACAGGGCTGGGCACACCCATTCGACGGGGCTTAGGGGGCATATCACTGCTCAAGTGGTCTCCTACTGGAGATTATTTCTTTGCTGCAAAATTGTACTGTCATTTACTATCAGCTTCTATTCAATTAATCTGAATGAAACATCCCGGGATTATGGATATAAATGAACAACGATCGTGTTTCTTTTGTAGTGATGGCACATTTTATCTTTGGGAGACAAACACATGGACATCAGAACCCTGGTCCTCAACAAGTGGCTTTGTCACGGTTAGTGAAAATGATGAGCTGTATATTTGACCTAAAAATTTATTATTTTGTGGTAACAATTCATTCATTTTGTATATGTAGCTGAGCAAATTTGATTCACTCTGTGCTTCTTTTATTTTGCTGTTGTTAGAACCTTGCATAGTCAAGTTTAGCTCTAGAAGAGTAGTATTTTATGTTCTAATTTTAATTTTATATGGTGCTAACCAATTTAAATGTTTCCTTAGTTTCACACTTGCTGAAAGTGGTTCATACATATTATGCTGCGTGCGAATTGACATTGGTGTTTTGCGCCTCAGTAAGATTTACCTTCTAGTTATTTCAACGAGTCAAAGTTTTCATAGAGATTCTGAGATCGGTGTCCTACTTCTAAATGGTTAGTGACACTTAGAAGTAGAGGTTGTATAGCAATTTAATAAATAAGGGTTCTAATCTCAAACTGAGACCAGTTCATAAGAATTTGTGTTAAAGCGTGCTGCAGTTATAGCTACAGGCATGCTTCCTGGTTTCTCCTTATTCTCTCTTATATTTTTTTTTCATTGATCTATAAGAAAAGATATAATTGTCATTCTTTATTGTTATAATAGTTCAGTCATTCCCTTATGCAAAGAATCAACCTCAGGAATGTTGAACCCAAGAGACCAGAACCTCTGCTTATGCCCTTAGTCTGACCAACCCTTGCCCTCCCTCTTTTGGTGGCGATACTAACTCTCAAGTTCACCCTTTGTACTCATGTTTGTGCCCATGTACATACCCAAAATCCAACATATGTACCAACTAGCAACAAAAGCATGGTTTATAGTCATCAAATTGTGAGATTAATCTGTCAATGTGTGTGCTACCGTAGGTTAATTTGAACAGTCGGGAGATGGTTTTGTAAGCCTTGTTGCTTTAACTGTGAAATTTTTGGAACGGTATTTGTCTTACCTTGTTAAGGCTTGATGCAGTCCGTAAAAGGTCAGCAACCATGCTATCCTAGGTTGGTGTCCACATCGTATGGGGTGGGAGTGTGGAAAGGCATATGCAAAGGGCGTGATCAGTTTAAACGCAACATCAGGGTGGGAGACGGCTCTCGAGTTTGTTTGTGGAAGGGTAAGTGGTTTGGTGAGAATGAGTTACAGAGAGGCTTTCCTAATCTCTTTGCCATGGCAGTGAATAAAGTGAAAGAGGAGCTGTTCTGTTGAGTTCAGTAATGAAGCTGTCATTTTCCTTGTTCGATTATTGGAAGTCACAACATTGATGAACTCATGAAGTATGCTGCTGTAAATGTTTTCGCTTGTTGCATGCATGACTTTTTAAGCCTTCAGTTGTTTCTTGATGTTTTCGTGCAAGTAGTTTTGAGGATTTAACCATCTTTTGTACTGCATTATTTTGCAAGTGGGCTATATAACTCATAGCATTGCCAAATCTTCTCCTAGTCTCCATCAATATATGAGTTTGATTACTTCTTTATGTGGTCATGTGAGAGGATTATTATTTTATTTGTTTTACATCCTTTTCTTTTACTTATAGAAAGTTAGATGAAAGCTAGGGGCTAGCATGAGAATGTGCCAGAGTTGAGCATTCATAACCATTACTACTGTTCTACAGCTTTTAAATCTTTAGTTGTAGAAGCTTCATCTGGTTTTCACTATCGCTCACTTGCTTATCCTCCCCCCCTCCCCTCGCACGGGCTTTCCTCTTGATGAGCCTTGATTATTCTACTCATAGTTACTGTTTGTAATACTGCGGATGGGATCTCTGCCAGCATCTGCTAATTATGTTATTTTATCTCCAGGGAGCAACATGGGATCCTGATGGGCGTATAATACTTATTGCTTTCTCTGAATCTTCAACATTAGGGTCCATTCACTTCTCAAGAAAGCCTCCATCACTTGGTACAAGATTTATCTGCTTGCTTCTTCTCATTTTCTAAAGTGGGGTTCAAGCTTGAAAATTGTATTGTGTTTAGTGGCAAAACACATTGTGGAAAATCTAAGCCTTGGATCTTAAAATTCAATTTTTGAAATGTGCGTGTACTTCTGAACTTGCCTATGTGTTTGACTTGAAGTGGCGAACCCTTGGGTTACTCCTTCATTTGGAAGTATGTGTTTTGGATTACAAATTTCTTTGAGTGCATATCATAGATTGAGGACCAATGTCAGAAGCATTTTGGTATGTATTGTTGTTCCTTTCCTTCTTCCTCTCTCGGGGTTCGGGAAGGGGTTATCTAGGTTCATGTGCACTGCAGATATGAAGTGAAAAGTTTTAAATATATGCTGGGTATGTTTCACAGAAAGGAATTAAGGGCATGTCCTTTCCTCGTTTGCGAAAATGTCTTCTGTTCTCATACTTCATATTCAGACTTATTCTATATCCCGAGACATAAAACTAAACCATTATTGAGAATGCCAAATTGATACCTTATATTCTCTAGTTTGCTTTCAAATTTTCTTTTTTTTTTTGTTGGAAAATTGAAATATATGTCTAGATATTGCTGATTATATCTGAGTATTTCTTCCAAGGAGCGATGGCATAGCCATTGGCTTCTTTTACAAGATTCTTCTCTTTACATATAAATATCCATTAGGATCTTAGATGTCTTGATTCCATGGGATCTTTCCTTTCCGTTGTTGCACTAGACTTTTGCTATCTGTACTAAGTGTGATTCTTGAGAAACTTCCCACCTTGCGCCAAAGTAGCACATGCTTCAGCTTGTAGTCGGGTTGTGGCTTTGATAGATTTTGCTTGGCATGCTATCCTTCTTCCTTCCCATTCATGAGCTAACCAAGCTATCCCTCCATGTTCACTGTTTTTGTTCCAAGCACTATACAGGTGCAGATTAATTTTTGATTCTCTACCTTAATATTGGAGACAGAGATTGTGAGTGTGACGTTGATTTTCTTGAATTAAGTATGGCTATCTCTGGATTGACTTCTTCCATATTCTCAGTTTTGATGTTGTATGTTTTCCTGTCACTCATGACGATTTCACTTAGGTTAGGTCTTGTAGCTATGCATGGAGAGAGTATTGTTTCATGGTCTGTTTTTGGTCATGCTTGACATTCTCAAACTCCTTTTTGTTGACAGAAAAAATAGAGTATCTAAATAGAATTCAACAAAAGTTACAAAAAGACGGACGAGAAGTCCATCCAAAGGCAAATGCAAAAGCCAAAGGCTCAATAAAAAAGCACTAAAAAAATCAAAGTGGCCCAATTCTGTTGTAAAGCTAAAATGGCCACCCCTGGCCAAAGCTGAAAGAGATGCCATGGAAACAAACTCTGTTCCAGAGCAGTTACCAACAAAGTGATTCATCCCCAAATTTTTTTGGAATTCCTCTCGGTCCACACACACACACACTCACACCAAAGTACCGCAAACACACCACTTTGCCACGAAACATTAGCATCCCTTCCACATCAAAACCTCTCACTTGTATCAGAAGGAAGGTTGCAATAGATTTGGGGCTGACCCAAGCTTTCCCAAATAGGTTGTTCCAAAGAAACTTGGCACCTCCAGAGTGAAGGAATAAGTGATCATGAGATTCAGAGGCACACTTATCACGTTACATACCAATCCAGTGAGATCCTCTTATAGGGTATACACAGAGAGATTGTCAGTGCTGAGCTTAGTAAGAAGCAAGGTTCAAGTAACGACTCCAATTTGAAGGAAACTTTAGCTTCCAAATGACTGAAAAAGTGAAAAGGCATTAGGTCTGGTGAATAATTCAAGAGGGATGAAAAGGACTGGCGAGAGAATAATTGATCAATCAGAATTGGAAGCTCTAGCCTCCCTATCATTTAGAGTACGAAAGAAGTGAGAATTCCAAGAAAAGGGAGGCCCTCCCCTAGAAGAAAGGCAGAGATAGGCCATGTGCATAGAAGAAAGTCAATACAGACGAGGAAAAATAATGCATAGAGGAGCCTCTCCCACCCATACACTCTCAAAAATGGATGTTCTGACCATTACCCACCTTTAAACGAGTAGAAGAAAGGAAAAATAGGCATCATGAATGAACATCCATAGGTTCCAAGTGACTTAATGCCCGATATCAGCGTTTAACCCATATTGATGCATGCAAAATAGCATGTGGTTCTCGGTGAAATGCCCAAGGCATTTACCAACTAGGGATATGTTATTACAAACCAGATTTCCAAGAGTCATCCCCCGTCCTCCTTAGACTTACACAAGTTTACCCCACGTAAGATAGAGGGTAGCTCTCCCCTCCTTAGCCCCCACTCATAAGAAATCGCGCGTAATCTTCTCAACATCATCCGCCACAAGCATCGAGATCCTAAACATGAATGCTCGATAAGTAAGCTCTGATAAAGATAATCCTACTCCCTAAATAGAAAAACACTCTCTTCTGCTCATCATGGTCCCATAAGGCCATAGCTCTCAGGTTCCCACAAAGGGGAATCCCCAAGTAAGACAACAGCCTAAATCCCTATATCCTGTATAGGAAGCATAAGAATTAACATGCCACCCCTCCATGTTAATACCAACTAAACCACACTTGGGGGCAATATTTACTTTTTCCCCAGAGATTGAGTTTGTTCCTAGGTGTCCAAGTAGACCACACCAACTCTGTTGCTCTTTTAAGATCAGTAGGATCCTTTATAAGTTCCCACCACATAAGGAACCAGTCAGCAAAGGCCATATGGTCCAAAGCCGAAGAATCTTCTGGTTCCCAAGAAGTGGGTAAGCAGTCACAAAGGAAAGGACGGTTGGCCACCTCATAGTTTAGTCCAAACTTTCGAATCCTTTTAGCTTCAAAGACACACTTCCCATCGTCACAATTCCTATGTTTGAGGTTGCCATTTGTAGGGAGAATTTCTAACAACATATCAAGTAAAAACTTCAATTTTTGTGTCATATTCATTCCCCACAATTCTTTCCATAACTGGGATGTCAATAAATTTGTGGCAAACAAAGAATGTCTAGTTTTAGTCGTTCCTTTCAAAAGATAAGTTACATGTTTTAACATTGTATCCATCTTTGTTGTTTTCGTTGTAAAGGTCATCAAAGGCCAAGGTGATAGGGATATGTATGAAATTAAAAATTTTTTTTTTTTGGGTGGGGGGCAGGGAAAGAGGCCTTCATCCTTCTCCATGCTTGGCTGTTTCGTTCGTTGATCAACAACCTTGAGAAAGGTTTGGAGGGGTGCGTGCTGTTTAAGGCTTGGGGGGTTTTGAATTTCTGGGATCCACTCATCTTTCAGTGCAAGAATGTTGTGTCCTTGCCTAGTCCCCATTTGAGACCACCTTTTTAAGAAAGTCTTTTCCCTAAAGAATGCTCTTCCATCCCCAAGAGTCATTTCCTTTTTGATTGACATCCATGAAATTTGAGTTTCTACAATATTTAGCCACGAGGGCTTTATTAACTATGTGTTCATAGTTCTTTTAGATTCCCTAATCACTTTTTGCTAGGAGGGCTTGTGTAAGGCATGATAAATTTCTAAATCCTGGTGCACCGTTAATTTCGCCAATAGAGGTACTTTCCATTTTCTCTGACCACAAGAATTTAGCAGCCAATGTGGATGAATCATTGCTAAGGGTTTTTGGGAACTTGAAAACTGACATACAATGGGAATAGCTCTGTTTGTAATAAGGGCAAGGACGTTTCAATTCCATGTGATACGGAGCAGTATAGGGAGGGTTCGTCCTCCCTTTTGCCATATCTTGGAAAGCATCACGATCTTTTTTGATTGTGAGAACAAGTTTAGATGGGAACCTCTTCTGCAACAGCTAATGAAATGATGGGTTCTAGATAGATTCCTTCTCCCCTAAAAGTTCAGAACTCGTGGTTCAATTATCTTCTCTTGACGTTATTCATAATAATTTGACAAATGTTTAAGCTGCCTTTAATCCTATTGAAGATGGTCTGGGTTGGCCTTGGGAAGGTTTAATTGAGGAGGATTGGGACTCGGATAGCGATTGGGTGAGCAAGAATGGAACGGATGACGAGCTGCTCTTGGATGAGTTGCAGAAGCTTACTGTTAGCCCGATCTCCCTACACCCTTTTTATGTGTGTTTCTAGAGTTAATGATACGCCATATGGTAAAGTATGGGTTGTGGGTACAGCTGCGGCACAGAAAATGTTATCCGAGATATCTATTCGAACTCCTAATATTAGGGATCCAATTGTTAGCAGTGTCCGGAGGCTTGCTAGCAGTGTTGAGCATATTGAGTCCTTAGGGATCCAACTTTTGGCTTTGAGAAGGGGGTGTTTCCTTTTTGCATATCGTTGCTTCTTAACCTCCTTCCGTTGCTGTTAATGTTATCTTCTTTTTTTTTTTTCTGGGTTGTCCAATGTGTTGAATATTTTTTAGGGCTTCGAATGAGGATTGTTTGCTTCGATACAGGCATTCTTCCTTTCTTTGTGTTTTGTTACTACCTTGGGGTCACCTAGTGTCAATATGAATGTGATTCTAGGGGAGATGTGTTGCTTATTGACCAACTAGGTGGTGGTGAGGATGATCGGGATGCTTAGTTTGTGGTTAATTGGATGGGTATCCACCTTATGGGCCCTTCTAGGGAGAATATGCAAGCTGCATCTTCACCATGTAAATTTGTAATGTGAGAAAAACTGCGTAGGGGTGAAGGGACTTCTTAGGTTAGGGTCCTCGGTGAACTATGGAGAGTGTGTGGGGGAGGAGGGGGTTTTTTACCTAGGTTTTCCAAATGAAGATTTTCCCTGGAATGAAATGTGTGTGGTTTGGGTAACCAAGCCAGCTGGAGAATGATTGAAGAAGTTATTTTGAAGCAATTCATGGCTCCTTTTCTCTTTTTGTCTGTCTTGAGGCGGGAGTTGGGCTAGCGATGGTTTATGTCTATGGACCCACTTGGCCTAGATTTATGTCTCTCTTGTAGGACGAGTTTTTTGATCAAGCGGTTCTTTCTAGGCCACAGTGGTGCTTGGGTGGCGACTTTAATGTAATTAAGTGTTCATCGGAGAAACAAAGTGATTCTTGAGTTGAGTCATAAGTTGCATGCACTAGTTTGATGAGTTTATTAGGGAGTGTGACCATAGAGATATCGCTCTTCCAATGCTCAATTTACTTGGTCTCTTTCGTGAGCGTAGGGTTGCCACCCATGTTGATAGTTCCTGTTCTCTAATGAGTAGGAGGATTCTTTTCCTGCCCTAACTAGGTTGTTCTAGATGGTCCGGTTTCTTTTATTTATTATTATTATGATTATCATTTTCCTATTGCCTTGGAGTCTAGCCATTTGAATTGGGGTGCAACTTCATTTAGCTTCGAGAATATGTGGATGTCCCATCCTAACTTTTGAGGTTTGAGTTTGGTTCAATTATTTATTTAAATGTAGGCCAAGGACAAAATTATTTGAATTCTAAACAATGGAAGAGATGTGTAGGAACCTAAGAGAATGAACTGCAGCATGTTAAAATCCATGGTCAACTCTTAAAAGTAGATAGATAAAAAGGGACTTGGAGTGATGTCAATCTTCGTTAATTCAACATTTTCTACTTCTTGAAGAGAGTGGGGGGTGTTGGATTAGTTATCATTTGCTCTTTGGGCTTTGGGATTAAGGTTGCAGTGCTTAACTGAATCATAAGACGCCTTAGGGAATGAACCAGTTCATAATTAGCAACCCATTTGCTATGTATCAGAAAGTGTAAATGAACAAGTTCATATGATTTGCTATTTATCAAAAAGTAAAAATAAATATAGATGCTTGGTTGACTGGCCCCTTATGATATTTTCATCAAATTAGTTGATTATGCTTTCAAGAATAATCTATTGTGCATATCTCTATGTATCACAAGCCCTTATGTGGTGCTAATAAGATGCACTTGTTTTTCTGTTTTGTTTGATGGATTTCTCATCCGTCCTTTTGTATTCTTCCTCTTTTTAATCTAATATATTTCTTTTCTTATCAAAAAAAAATTGATCTCATTTGCATGCTTTTTTCAACATGTCCTGTAACTTGCAAGTGTTCTTGGGCTTTGGACTACCTTGAATCTTGAGAATGATTGTCATGGATTTCTTTCCCTTCAACTTGAGTTACTTTGTATTTTAAATGTGATATGTATTGCTTTGGTGATGACTTTCTTCAGATGCACACCTGTTACCTGTTGACTTGCCGGAGCTACAATCCTTGACTGGAAGGTAGGAAAATTGACTCTTGCTTTTTTGGTGCACTGTATCTACATCTCTGATTTTGTGAACTGAACCTACTTATCCAATGATAGCTACCAAGTTGCTCCTTTTTGGCTCAGTTACATATTTAAATCAATTCCATGAAAGGAAGATGTTTCAGTTGCTAACAGAAAAATGTTGGCACCTGCAATTTTCGCTCAATAGAAGTGCTTGTCATTGCATTACGAGTAAAGAATGAATATGTAAGGATGGTAGTTTGATTGCCTTGGTTCTAATTTTTAACTGCTTTTCATGGTATGATTGCCATCTTTTATTGCCTGACATTTGTAATTAGTATTTTTATTGAAGTATTGCATTTTCCATTTGCCAAACAGATCCCTAAGTTGGCCTACAGGTATCATGTCATGCTTTCTGGGCTCGTAGTCTACTAGCATGTTTTACTATTCAAGACCTAAGACAAAATTACCAATACCTAGGTTTGGATATGACTCGAAAAGATTTTTGCATATTCGGGATTCTTGACAGGTGGAGTGATCTTCCAACTTCTCCCCACCCCTCAAATAGAAGAAAGAGAAAACAAATATAGGAAAAGTAAGAAACAAACAAAAGAGAAACATACGAGGAAATATGTTGTGTTTTCTTTCATAGGTCGGTGTTTGAATTTATGTACATTTTTATGATTGGTTTGCCACATTAGTTTATGCACGAGTGGGAGGTAGTTATATTTTAGGTTGGGCTGAAAAGCTTCTAATTTATTTAGATATGTTTCTGTTCAGCCCATTGCTGCTAGAAATATCTGATACCTTAAAAAACTAGGAATGGTAGGAAACCTACGACTTCATAATTGGTGATACAACACGACGAACATGTGCTATTACACCGTTTGAACTTTTATAAATAAAAAAAGGTTACTGATGCTACAATTTATTCTGGTTATTTAAATCTAAATACTTAGATGATCCATCCAATCATGCTCCTACAAGGGTTAGGCTGCAGGCCATGCACTACATGAATTTTTAAAATGAGCTCTATAGAAGGGCTGAGCAAGGAATGCTTCCATGATGTTTAACAAGCAAGAGGGGGCCTTACTAAGACACATATGCTCCCTCAGTCTCTCCCATCCTTTGCAGTGGTTGGCCGAACACAATAATTTCGTGAAGCTTTATGCCAAGTAGTTAGGCATCTTCGCTGATAAACACAACACCTATGATTTTTGTTAGCAATTGTAATATATTTTTATGTTGTGCTTCACAGTCTCCCACGTTCAAGAGCATAAATCAGCTAGTGTATGGGTCTCTTCAACATCCATGAAACCAGAAAAGTATAAAACAGTATCTCTTGGTCTTAGATCCATTAAGCTTCAAAAGCAATAACCATCACACACAAAACTCTTAACTGGACTCTGAAGTTGTCCTAGATCCCTAGCCACATTTCAACACAAATTAATTGACTTTAAAATACCATAAACTTATCTAATGGATGCTTGAACAATCTAAAAAGAAGGCCAACAACAGGGCTATGCACATGCCTCCATATAATACATGCCAAAGGAACTAGTAAAGTCAACCCAAAAAGGTCAGAAGTAAGAATGATGTCTACAGCTATTAACATGATTCTTGTGCTGTTTTCTTTTCCATTAGTTGCTAATTGCTAAAGACATGGTTTTCAATTCTCAAGCCCACTTTTGCCCTAGGCATGCGCACAATAGCCCAACTCATAAGACGGTCTTTTTAAAAGAAATCACTAATGATTCTCTCCTGCTTTCCTGTAATGCCTACAGTGATCCTAAAAAGCCGAAGGAAATCTTCATTGGATCCTACTGCCTATTAGGCTTGGGAGAAAGCGTAGTAGTGTGTGAATATATTCATAAAATAGTAGGTATTACACTGTTAATTGAAAACATGACTATTCTAGCTGATCATATTTTGATATAACTGCAAGACCTTGTTACAATCATGTTCCAAAGCATGAAATTTTGAGAGTGTTATCAGTTTTCTACTTTAGTAGCTCAAATATCAGTATATCAATTTAACAATGGGCGTTCAAACTTAGTTTGTCACATACTTGTTCCGAAAATATCAAACTTGTAGAGCATACTGTTTGAGAAAGACAACTCTTTCAGAGGGCAGATTAAACGAAGTAGCATTGAGGTTTCATCTTATTACGATTACACCTGTGAAATCTTTGAAATTGTAGTGACACCATTGGTGTGTTGAGATTTATAGGACACCCTCAGTGTGTTAGAATTTATAGTGACAGCCGTTAGGTTTCAGAAATTATAGATAAGTGGTTAATGATGATGTCACCCTTGTTAATATAGACCATACTTAATCGATCATTTTCCATTCACTATAACTTTTGAAACCTCTGAAACATCACAATTGTCTCTAATTTTTGAGACCTTATGATTGTTACTGTATTAATGTGAAAGCTAAATGATTCAGTGTAATTTGCCCTTAGCACAGTACAAGGCAGTCTAGCTGCAGTATCTGTATAAATCCCACCTAGCTTTCCACACTTCAGAAAATGCATCATACTTGGTTCCTGTTCCACGAGCGAAAACTTCTTATGTTCTACCTATGGTATAGGAACCATTTGTGCATCCTTATATGATAATTACATGTAACACCGGTCACATCCTACATCAACAGCCCCAGGTGCCCAATAGGGACAAGCACCCTTAAAGGGCCTAACACTAATATCCATCGTCAATGATTCAATCCAGCCACTCTGAGCATCCCAGTCTAGTTGGCAAAATGCTCAAAGCTAAGCTTCCTGTATTGGCTCACAGCCATGGAACCCTGTGTTGGCTATCAAGAGTCTTTTATCTTTCTCAAAGCCTTCATCGGAGCACCCAAGTAGTTGAAATTACATCTTACCTAGTGGTGTGATCAGGCCATTGTTGTGAAGCTTCGCATAGGTGTTGGGGCTTCACATAGGCATCGATATCTAGTGAAGGAACCAACATTATGACAAGGGGGGATATGTGATAGGTTGTTGAAGAGCACTGAGTCACAGTGGACCTCATGAGAACATTTGTGGCGATCCAATTGTGCTCATTACTTGCGGAGGGTTTCGGCATAAACACTGAAATTTCCTTGTTCTTTGAAATGGCCCTTGTTTCCAGGTCTGCTTCAAAAAGCTCTACTGTTTACCTCCAACTCTTGTGTAATCCATTTGGGTATTCATTCCCATCCTCTCACCAGTTGTGTTGCTTCATCCTACAGTGTATAATGCCCGCATCCTCATGTCGACCTTAACACCAAGTTCCTTAGACACTTCAGCCTTCAAAACATATGGTGTGTGTGTGTGTGGGACTCATCAGGTTGCTTTCATCTAGACCATGTACCATAGACCCCACACATGGCACACATTTTTAGCATGATATGCCTCCTCAATTCAAAATCTTTGCTCAGATTTTATCATGTGAACGTTTATTTGATTTCTCCTTGTTTATGCAGTCGAGGCATTGAGAAGATGGCATGGGATGGTTCAGGAGAGCGTTTGGCAGTATCCTATAAAGATGGGGATGAGTTGTACAGTGGTCTTATTGCCATATTTGATGTCAAGAGGGCTCCCCTGATTGCGCCATCATTAATGTTAGTTACTATTTATAGATGTTTGTCAATTGTTTAATAAACTGCAGCTTTTATAGTTGTGTATTTGATTATTAGTATCACCATTGTAGTTATTTTTCCACTGGCTTGTTAGTCTTATTTGTTGATGGTATACCTTAATTGAGTCTAGCTGATTTCTAATCCTTCGTTTGCTTGCTTAATCTAGTGGCTTCATTCGAGGGCCAGGAGACGATCCAAAGCCAATAACATTTTCATTTCATGATAAATTTAAACAAGGACCACTGCTTTCCGTGGTAAGCCCCCTTGCAGTTTGTGTTTTTGCATACGTTCTCTTGCTTGGTAAAATGGTTGTGGTACTTCCTTGGTCCAAGCTCATTGATTAAGTCAAAGATGTGCACACTATCAAAGAGAGCATGAGATACATTAGCACTTTATTGAACAGAAGTATGTAGATGTCATTTTATTTGATGTGTTTCGACTGCCTTGGAAGCACACAAAATTGTGCCCCAGTAATGGCATGGACAAATACAGATTAAGTCTGCTAATGATATAGCACATTTGGACCATCTCTCTTATTATGCAGTGTTGGAGCAGTGGATTTTGTTGCACATATCCCCTCATATTTCGCTCACAGTTACTTCCCTAGTCAAGGTACTTTCTTGTTCTTCAAGTATTGTACTGATTTTCCAGCTCATGAGGTGTATATGCTCTATATTTATGAAATTTTTATGCCCAAAGGGAAGAAAACTCTGTTCAGTTGACATGGAATAGTTTCTCTTGCTTTTGAAGTCTAAAGTGATTATCCTTCTACTTCAGTGGTAATGGAATTACCCCCACATTCATAAAGTTGTAATAGTCTCACATAGCTTCCATAAATTTAGTCTCTCACAAGTAAGCGCAAGTTAGATACTAAGACGCTTCACCTACAACCGATAGGTTGTGGGTTTGAGTCATGAAGGGGTAAGTGGGGAACCACTATTGATCTCTCACAAACACAAACACAGACCTCATTACGAGTTATATCTTTCTTTTATTTTGCAAGAAAAGAAGAAAAGAAAAAAATCCTTGATTTGCCCAACGAACAAACATCAACTTTGTATTTATAAAATTCATATAGAAGGATGATGTTTCACTAGAAAAGAAATAGAAAAGAGAAACGTAGGCTTTTGTGCTCTCTAACTCTGCTTATAACCATATTGGTCCGTTGATCTGTTTCATATCTGTTTTGTAGGAGAAGATGTTGCAGCCTACTCCATGGCGTAATTGAATGAAGTTCACATATACGATACATTTCAGGCATATGTATTCTTACAGTGTTATCTGCCCTACATATGTATCTTGTATCAAGGGCTCTACATATGTATTTATGTACACACCATTCTGGAAAATTGTAAGTAACTCTTCAATTTTGCCAATGTGCTCCATCGGTCCCCAATTTCTTTGCATGTGGTCCAACTGTATGATTCTTGTGGAAGGCTAAATTGGTACTGAACAAATATTGTTGATGATAAGGGTAAAATAGATACTCCCTCTATCCCAAATTGTGCCCCTCTCTATGATCTCTCTCTCTCTCTCAGTTGTTAGGTATCTCCCTCTTAACGTCTGAAACTATACTGTTGCTACCCTAGCATATGTTTTCTCACCACCAATTTCGGCTTCATTTGAGCCTATTCAAAATTCTTGCAAATATTAGTGTGTGTGTGTGTGCGCGTGCGTGTTGGGAGTAATTCGGGAGGAAATAGAGGCAATTATGGAGCAGGGAATGGCATCGGCAGATTCTCTGTTTTATTGCAGAAGTTCATATGGTGGCGGTGGTAGTAGATGCATAGTTTCTTGATTGGGGGTAAAGATTATAAGTCGTTTCCTCCTTTTTGGTTGAATATGAGGAAGCTTCCATGTTCAAGGAGAGAATGTTTGAAATTTTGGAATTCATACGTAAACATGAATTCGTTATGTATGTGATGCGATATGGGATTTGTAATGAAGAAATCAAGGGCATATTAGAGATTTCAAGGATTTGTTCTGCATGTGAAAGTAACAATATCATTTGTCCATGAAAGACAAAAAAAAAAAAACATCAAGGGTATATTGGAGAATTTGCCAATTTATTGATTGCCATTTTACTTCTGCAATTGTCTAATATCAAAGGATAAATATGTTTGTTTTTTTTTCTATTATACTGAAGAAAAAAAAAAAGTTTATTTTAGCCACAAAGCTTGACGCTGTCAAATATCTTTAACTAGAGAACTGACTTGCCATTCCACTTGTTAATTCTTTTAAAAAAGTTAATAAAAAATACACATTTTTATTTTACGAGGCAAAAAAGGAAAAGTAAAAATTTGTAAATGATTTTAAATAAGAGCCACCCCACACCTCCACCCGAGCTCCGGCCACCTCCACCTCCACCCCCATCTCCCACCAATGACACCACCTACAACACCTCCATTTTCACTTTTTGGAACAAGTCCGAATCATCCAATGTGAATACATATAAATTTCTGTCAATGGATCGGATTTTGGCCCGAATTTGATACAAAATTTTAGATATGAATTTGGATAATGGTCTAATAACACGAATTCGATAATCTATTTATTTAGTGAATCGAATATAAATTTACCTATATCCCAATCTACTAAGAACTCGATCCGATTAAAAAATAATGTATTTATTATTATATATATACAATATATACATTAATCATGAATATATGTTGGTAGTGACATATTATTTTATTTTATTTTATTCATAAAATTTCATTAATGAGAATTTTTTATTGGATCAGATATTTAGTCGGATATATTAACTATTAATGGATTCAGATATGATTTGACATACATTAGATCCGTCGGGTTAATGGATCTGATCAGATTGGTAATATAATGTTTCAGATCAAATTCAAATGTACCTATATCCAATGCATATTCGATCTATTGACACGCCTAATTTACATATTTAACCACTCCAAATCTTTAAAAAATCAGAACTGGATTTTAAAATGAGAACAAAAATATGAGATGCATAGTTATTAAATCAGGATACGTATCATGTATCAAAATTTTATTTCATGATACGTGTCGGGATACGTTCTGTGAATAGTAGGATACACTATGTATATAAAATTACATAATTTTTTTTTGATATTCCATCTGAAATTTTGAAATATATAATTCGGAAGTAGGAACTGTAAGTAAATATAATTATATTCATTAAATTTTTGACAAAGTTATAACGATTAAAATTATAATATTTGTAAATTAAGGCTCAAAAATTATGTTTTTACCAATTTACACGAAAGTATTATTCAATATAATAGTCTTTTTATCTTGAATTTGTAAAAAATAATGATTTTTTTAAAATTTAATATAATTTCATTTGTACCCACTCACTGCAATTGTTGATTCAAAGGAAAGAGAGAAAATATGAAGAGAGAAGATGAAGGCGAGCTCTCATCTATTTAAAATTCATTTTTGATGAACGTTGGAGGTAAATAACCTAAACAAGGGCATACTTGTCCATTTAAAGGGATAAAATGGGTATTTCATAACAACTTAACGGTGGGAGCTAATATCCGTCCAAAAATGGTGTGATTTGTCAGCATTAGTACAGTAAATTTTTAGACTTCAATGGCCAAATTGCAATGTTTTAAAAAGTCCGATAGCCCAAAAATGAATTTTATTATTATTATTTTTTGCCTCCTAAGAATTTTTACCGTTATAAAGGTCGGTTAAAAATTAAAATCTTCCATCCCAACCTTCTTTTTACAAAGATAACAAAAATATGTAGAGTTAATATTTAATAGGATGGAAAGTGCGACAAAGGTGGGTTAAAAGATTTAAAGTCTTATGTTGGAGTCCGTTTGGTTGTGCATTTTGGCAAAAACGTAGCTTATTTGTAAAAATTATGTTTTAATGCTGCGGCAGAAAAATTGCATTTTCAAAATGCAGTATCGTTTTAAAATGCTGAAATTTTCAGCTTTGTCCCAAAACGCTGATAGGAAAAAAAAAACTGTGTTTTATTTCAAACACATTTATAAGAAAAAAATTGCGTTTGAAAAATCTACATTTTAAAAATGTTACGTTTTAAAAACGTTACACCAAATGGTTCCAAATTGGGTATTAACCTGAAAATGAGTGACTAAGTGGGACCACCTAAACACAAAAGACCAAAAATGCCCCTACATTCCACAGTTGACTGAGTTTAGAAATTACCCTTATCTATATAGAGAGCTGCAGAGGTTTTCTCTTTTCTTATCCGGAGAGAAATAGAAATGGCTCTCCTTGCTGTATTCGGTACGAATGCTGCTCCTCTCCTTCATCTTCCATCATCATCATCATCATCATCATCATCATCATCATCATCATCTCAATCAACTTTTGCCATCACTTCTAACTCCGGTAAGAACAATCCCCCCTCTCTCTCACACACATTTTCTTGGTTGGGCTTGTACTTATTTGTATCTTTATTTTTTAAAATTTTTTTTTTTAGCTTTAGCTTTTTGCCGTTCACAATTCCTTCACTGCTGTCATATTTGCTTCCTGGGGGGCTCTTTGTATTGTTAACGAATTGTTTCCACTTGGGGTTATGTTGTAGTAATTTGAAAATCCTTATTCAATGCTATTAAATTGCTTTATGGTTCTGGCATTTTATCATACAAGTAATATGCATCCTGACTGCATTGCAATTTGTGGGTCTTTTTTTTGTGTCTGTTTGTGTGTGTGTGTGGGTGGCTATTACTGCAACCTATATTTTCATTTCGTTGGTTTTCTTTTTGTTTAATCTATGTTCTTCCAGATTTGTCCTTACTTTCCAAAAACATGGTGTTGCTCTTACCTTTCATATGTAAGATGTTTAGTTTTTAGGGCAATTTAAAAGAGGGTGTGTGTATAAAAGTGAAGAAATATTATCAAAGTGAGATTCCTTTTTTGGGTACGGAGGGATTATTGTTTATCCACTAGTACTTGGAGCAAAATATAGTGGGAGTCTCACGCTGTTATCTCTGGAACTCTCGTCTAGAATCAAGAGAGTTACTCAAAAGGCAACTTACCAGGCATGTTTCTCGAGCCACGAGTGTGAATACTAAAGTAGGGTTTTTTTAGTTAGCATAGTGTTTTGAAAAGATTGTTTGTTTACTATTTGAATGTGGTTAGAGCTGATTTGGGACATGTTTTAGGGTTAAATTCTGCTGTCGTAGGGTATGTAGACGTGTCTCTTGATCATTATAGGTAAGAATAGCCGTATCCATAATTTGGTAAGATAAGTTTAGACTTTTCCTATATGGGTGCATTTTTTTTTTAGTTTTTGACGGTCGGTTAATACTTTAACCTTGTTGTAAACTGTTATAAAAGTCAGTGACTTAGTTAGAGAGAATTTTAATGGATGGTGACTTATATTGAGAAAGGTATGATCCTTAGTCACCAAAGTATGTGTTTTGACTTAATTATATCAAACCATCAGTCTATATTTATCTATTTAGTTATTTTAAACGGCACCAAAAATCTTTGAAATGTTTGGCTGATATTTTGATCTTTTTCATGCTACTCGGTCTGCATGATCAACCTCTGTCATAGAAGATGTCGTATATTCCTTCATTTTGTTTATTTATTTTTATATAATCCGTCATATTTGATAGAGTCTTAATCATAAAAAGTAAAAGTTGGGCTAGTCATCAAACTCGTTTAACTTTGGTCTGTTTTTTGATCCGAGGCAACGTAGGTTGTGTATGGTCAATGATAAAGTATAAGAGCATCACCGATGCAAATGTGAATGTGGAAAAAATTTGGGTGCCACCTAGGATTTACACATTTTTCAAAGAAAAAAAACTCTCCAATGCTATTGTAGACGAGGGCTGTGGATACGATGTGTCAACTAAATTGTTTCTCATTGGTTATTAGGCTCTTGATTTTTTGACATTCAATGCAAATTGTGGAGAAAAATGTGAACACAATCTCTTGTATTCACATCCTCTTGTATTCGTGATTATTTTTTCTCTAGAATGTTCACTAAAATAAAAAATATAGCTGCAATTTTTATGAATTTTCAAATTTTTTTTAATATTCTATTTGCCAATATATTATTGCCCCAACCCCTCCCCCCCAAACATTAATATCTGGATCCGGTACTGGGTAAGGATAGGGAATATGGACACTTCTTTGGGTATGCTACTAAAGCAAGTCCAACTACCCAAATGTAACGCACAAATGAATGAAAACAAGTGCACTATCCATATTGAACACTATATCTCACCTGAATAGTAGTTTATCTTGAGAAATGAATTCCTAAAAGAGAATGAAGATGTAAAGAAGAGAGAGTATATGCATGAAATTCGTCCCTCCACCCTACCCACAGGTTCGTTGAGTTGGGAAATCTGAATATATGGCACGTACTATACACAAGTGCTCCAGACAGCCGTAGCTAAGTTTGGTGACACAACAATTATTGTCGTCTTGCATCTATATGGATATTCTATCTCACTGGTACTCTATGGTTGCGGTTTGTAAATATAGATCATTGATGCAAAAACAAACTTTTTCTTTTTATTTTCTTTTTTTGTGCTTTTCCTTCCACAGAATTTTTCTCCACCTATGAAAGTTAATTTTGAGGTAATCGTTTCCCTGGCTTCGAATATGTTGATGAATAGATCCTGCTTGTAACATGGCAGGAGAACCACCAAGTAGGTCTCGGTAGCACCCTTTCTCACTTCTTTACTTAGGTTTGCATATGCCATGCTCACAAGAGTCCTCTAGGCCTACACATATTCCTGTTTGATTCCTTTAATATTTCATAAAATGGAGTGTTAATTCTCAATACTTGGTGGTCTTTGTCTACATGAAAATTTTCTGTGTGAAGACCATAGTTGGTAAACAATTGTTCCTTCATCTAAGCTTACATCCTTTTTGGTTATAAATTCATCTTCATATCCTTCATCTTATTAATGTTATAAATGGCAAAAAACATTCAATTCCCATGATCACTTAGGGGTGGGGGAAGCATATTGGGAAGCTTGATTAAAGGAAAGGACATTTTAAGTCCAAAGAACTGAATGGTGGGACCAAAAGTCCACAAGGCTCAATGCAATAGTCTGTATATCAGCTCTTTGGGTTTTCATACCTCGATAATTTGTTTTTTTATTGTGTCTACCAGTCCTAAGGCATAGAGTATTTGTTTTTCTAGAACTATATTTATTTATATGCATATGGAAATCCTTATTTTTATCATTTGTTTGCTTGTGGTCTCCTCTGGACTGAACATGGCACACACATTGACACTTCTGCATCAACCTAATATTATTCCTACTTGAAAATGATAGATATAACATCCCCACATTCGTATCACTAAGATACTTAGATTATGCTTTCTCGGCTTTAACAACAAGATGCCTATCCTCGTCCCTCTAATCCACTTCCACCCCACTGTCAGGCCTCCCTGTCACCACGTAGGCAGACTACCTGAAACCCCCTTCCGGGAAAGCTCCAATCAAACACCTTCCTTGGATTGATTCCACTCTTGGGAGTAGGTTTGGGCTGCCCATGAGATTCTTGAACATTTGAGTTAGGGCTCCTCCAAGCGTTTGTGGGCTTTGGAACATTTACCTTACTTTGGGTTTTAGACTTTGATGAACTTTCCCGAAGTGGACGTCTCCACGAGCATACCAGACTCCTCCATTGACCCAACCTTGGGTGGGCCACGGGTTGCATATCCTACCCAACTGATAGCTATAAATCACAACCCGCTTTAGGCTTCGCGTGGTGAGGCTTTAGATTGTTATTGAATGATGCATTACTTCCCCCACCCTTATTTATATTCAAGTTTGTATTAGAGCATGTGGTTTTTGAACGTTAGTTCTCTCTAGGACGGCTGTGCATCTCCTTCTTACCATTCTGCCTGTCTATTCCTTCCTTAGATGCCGAACTCCCATTCATTGCCTCAGATGCAGATTCGGTTCTTCGCTGTAGCTGGTTGTGATTGGACTCCGTGACCGACCATACGGGGGACTTCAACCGAATGGAACCATTGTTGTCGTTGCCACCTTGCTTAAGATATCTTTCCTTTTCCAGACCAAAATCATTGCCCAGTGAGACTGCAGACCGTTTCTCCTCATTGACATCCATGAAGCCTGTTAATTGGTCACCAATGGCTGTGTAGACTCTTTACCTCAGATGGAGCTTGGATCCCTAGAACCTCTGTTCTCCATTCTGGACGGTAGTCACGCTCCCAAAGGATGCCACTTATATCCAGAAACAAAGGCTCGTCCTCAAAGCCCAATTCATTTGATAAGAAAGACGAGTAGTTTCTTCCGGAGAAAGCTGGTTAGAAAAGAGCATGCCATCATGATCCATAACCTTCACTCACCCAGAGTTTCCCGACCCAGATCAATTCCTTTTTGAAGATTTTCTCTCGCAGTTTTGGTATAAAAGTACCTACCCTGCTTACAAAATACCCCTAGATCTAGTTTACTGCCAACAATTCTTTATCCTCATCAATCAACATTGTCAATGCTACCGGTCACAAACAGAGATATATCAGGTCAAGGTTCAATGATAGCTGACTACCGAAGCATTCTCCCTTCCTTAGCTAACCTCTCATCATCTTTCCCTTTCTAAAATTACTCATCATGCAGTTGTAGTGTCCATCTGCTTCCACGGCAAGTTCTTGAGAATGGTAATGGAGGAAACCCTGCCTCTGTTCTTGATAGGAACACAGGATGAATCTGTCTCCCCCGTTCTTGAATTTAGCAACTATAATTCCACTTGTCCCACAAGCATCCAGCAAGCAACCTCATCTCACTCCCTTTGAAATTCACTCCTTTCTGTAGCCTTCTCCTTTCCGACAACCAAAATATGGATTCTTCGTGTCCCATTCATCCGTCTGATTGAAAGATTTCCATCCTGAGGCAAAGTTCCCTTTTCTCGTCTGTCGCCATGAAGACATGATGTTCGCATACCCAAGTCTTAGCTCCTGCAATATGCGGAAGTTTTCCTCCCTACCTCTAGTTTATATATGCATCTTGTTCTAATTTAAAAACTTCTCAAGTTAGCTGCCCATTCCTGATGTCACCAGTTCAGCTAATTTTATAATAGGTTAGTAAAAAGATGCCTATTATCTACTCCCTTTGTCCCAAAATGAGTGTCCCTTTCTTAAATAATTATCCCAAAATGAGTGTCCATTTTCTAATGAAGTTGCTAAATTCACTTTTAAATTGCTTAAAAGTCGACATCTTTAATTTCTGTGAAAACCAAAAAAGGAGCACACGTAACATGTAAATCTTATGTGATTTTGCATCTCATATCCATGGTGTTTGATTAAACCTTTTCCTTCTCCATTATGCTTATAGCCATACGTGGAACTGGAAGTCTAATTCTTTGGATTTATGATTGAACTTATAATACCATCTAATATGCTTTGTGCCTGTAGCCTGCAGCTTCAACAGGAAATCCAGTGGTTTTCTGACACATATCTTCAATGGACAAGCAGCCCATTCGCCAGTTTTGTTCAAAAATAGAAGTGCACTGATTTGCAAGGCATCCACAGACGTTGATGGTCCTGGTCCCGAGTCTCCCTCAGAAGCGGAGGAAGAAGTTGTGCCAGTTGAGAGCCTTCCGTTGGAGTCGAAGCTTCAACTGAAGCTTGAACAGAAGATGAGGATGAAGTTGGCAAAGAAGATCAGGCTTAAAAGAAAGAGGCTTGTTAGGAAGCGCCATTTGAGGAAGAAGGGCAGATGGCCACCCTCGAAAATGAAGAAAAACAAGAACGTATGATCATCGGACTCTGCTAGTTGTTCTGCAGGGCTAGCGGTGATCAATTAAGTTGTGTTGTCATTACCAAGTTGGTTTTTCACTCTTTTGCGATTATATCTACATGCAGCTGTAATTTTGATGTTTTGTAATTTCAATATATGTATCATTCTCTACTAATATCATTTTTAGTGTCTTACTTTTGCCTCTATATTTTCTTTATATTGCACTAATGTTACAACATTTGTATGTTACATAAGATAATTTTCATGTTTTTGAAAAAAAGAAAATTAAGAAAATAATGGAGGTTTTGTTGCTTAAATTTTAGAAATACTAATTTTTTTTTTTTTTTTTAGGACAAATCAAAATAGAAAGTATGACTTTTGAGGGGTGGTGGGAGTATGCTATTTATTGAATGTTGGTTGCATTCTGGTTCTATCATAGCTTTTGCTTCCAGTGAAAATACCTCCCCACTGTGTTGTGGTCATGTGTCCAAGGTAAGATTAGAGGCTAGACACTCTTGCTTATATTGCAAAGAATCTGAATTAAAAAAATCTCCATCTTTTATGTATTTAATTTTAAAAAGTGCTTATGGTGTAGGTATGTTATCTTAAGTTTGATGTATCCTTCATGGTACTTAATAATCCGTTACAACTTAACAAATGACTGAAGTGAGTAGAAAGATAAAGGTAAAAGCAAAGAAAGGAAATACATGATCTAGTATTTTAGGCAAAAATATAAAAAACCCTCCAAAGTATACACAAAATCTCACTTTGCACCCTAATTTGAAATTTGCGTCTAAGTCACACTCCACGTTCCAATTTGTCCCAGTTTGCCCCTACTGCCAACGGCCGTGACAATGTTGACGTTAAGTAGTCATGTGTGAGTCACGCGAGGGCCAATTTGGTCATTTCCAATGCGGAGTTAAAGTGGTTGTTGACACCCCCCTATCTGTATTCACTCCATTGAAAAGCCCTAAATTGTGGTGATTTGGTTGATGAGATCGACCGAAATTGACAAAGATTAGGGCTAGGGTATAATATCTAACACAAATTAGGGTTGGGGTTTAATTTGAACACGAGTGTTGATAGGGATTGAAGGCATTGATGACGATATGTAAGAAGGCACTGTCGCAATCTCTGGCTATAGAAAACGAAGATACATTAGCTTTCCAGAGTACGTTTTCTATTTCATTTCTACTCTTTGGTTTTATAAAAATTGAGAAATTAAAATTTTTTGTATCATAATGTTAACATGTGTGTGGATATGTGCAGAATATGTGTGTGTTGCATTGTTTGACTTTGAATATCATATTCGATTTATGTATAACTGTATGTGTAAAAAAATTGACTTTTTGTTAGAGTTTTTTTGTATGTTTACAATAATGGTTGTTGGAATATGTGTGTGTATTGTTGTTTACTGGTTTGAATAATGCTATGGGTACCTAAAGAGTACCAAATTTTTTGCATCAAATGATGTGTCAGCTGATGTGGCAGCTGATGTGATGCATTAATTATGATTTTTAATTTTAATTTTTGTACCAAATCAGCTGCCACATAGTTAACACATTATTTGGTGCAAAAAATTTGGTACTCTTTAGG
Source organism: Platycodon grandiflorus (assembly GCA_016624345.1). Taxonomy (NCBI): domain Eukaryota; kingdom Viridiplantae; phylum Streptophyta; class Magnoliopsida; order Asterales; family Campanulaceae; genus Platycodon; species Platycodon grandiflorus. Next base: position 41,842,180 of record CM028363.1, read on the forward strand.
TACCCATAGCACTACGGGCTTATTTGAGTTTTGAGTTTTCAAATAGGCCATTGAAGTGGTGTGTGTGGTATAATAGGGGACAATGTGTCAATATTCTATGAAAATGATCCCCCTTGTCCCTTTCTGTATAACTGAAAGTCAGACTATTTTGTATGCTTACAGTAATGGTGTTTGGAATGTGTGTGTATTGTTGTTTAATGACTTATTTGAGTTTTGATTTTGCAAATAATTGTTAACTTTGATTAAAGTGGTATGTGTGGCATAATGGGGGACAATGTGTGAATATTCTGTGAAAATGGTCCCCCCTTTGCTAAAATGATAATTATTTTGAGACGAATTTAGTACTAGTTAGTTCGAGTATGATTTTTGAACTTTGGACGAATTTTGATACGAAAATAAAAAGCGGATGTTTTATTTATCTACTTAATTTAATTTATCAAAAAAGAGAAAAAAAGTCTGTCTTTCCTTAGAAATATATATATATATATATATATATATATATATATAGAGAGAGAGAGAGAGAGAGAGAGTATCGCTAAGACTTTGCCGCTGCCTTTGCCTCAACTTTCGCCTATCTCTGCAATTATTGTTGCCTCATACGAAGCGCAAGATTTTGAGAATGTTAATTGTGAGACATAATTGTTACCGGGGGCTTGCCCGGAGACATGCTCTTAACGGGAGCCGAAAGTCTTACGCTCACAGGGGTCTCCCTGCTCCTGGCAGTGTGGTTCGAGTGGTGACACACTGGAAGCGGGTTTTTGCTCACTTCTTTACTCAGGTTTGCATATGCCATGCTCACAAGAGTCCTCTAGGCCTACACGTATTCCTGTTTGATTCCTTTAATATTTCATAAAATGGGGTGTTAATTCTCAATACTTGTTGGTTTTTGTCTACATGGAAATTTTCTGTGTGAAGACCATAGTTGGTAAACAATTGTTCCTTCATCTAAGCTTACATCCTTTTTGGTTATAAATTCATCTTCATATCCTTCATCTTATTAATGTTATAAATGGCAGAAAGCCTGCAATTCCCATGATCACTTGGGGGTGGGGGGGGGGGAAGCATATTGGGAAGCTTGTTAAAGGAAAGGACATTTTAAGTCTAAGGAACTGAATGGTGGGACCAAAAAGTCCACAAGGCTTGATGCAATAGTCTGAATATCAGCTCTTTGGGTTTTCATTCCTCGATAATTTGTTTTTTTATTGTGTCTACCAGTCCTAACTTCCCGGCATAGAGTATTTGTTTTTCTATAACTAAATTTATTTACATGCATATGGAAATCCTTATTTTTATCATTTGTTTGCTTGTGGTCTCCACTGGACTAGTGCATCAACCCTATATCATTCCTACTTGAAAATGATAGGTATAACATCCCGACATTCCTATCACTAAGATACATAGATTCTGCTTTCTCGGCTTTAACAATGTTGATTGTATAAAAGAAGAAGAAGAATTGTTGAAGCCGTAACCTAATTACGGTTAGGCAGAGACGTATATATATGTTTGTGATAAAACATTTTACATCAAGACCCCCAAACATATACCTTATACCAAATAAACCCTTAATACTTCTAACACTCCCCCTCAAGCTGGAGCATAAATGTTATGCATGCCCAGCTTGTTACAAATATATCTTATTCTTGTGCCATTTAAAGACTTCGTGAAAATATCTGCTAGTTGATCGCCAGTCGGAACAAAACTCGTGGAAATTATTTTCTCTTGAAGTTTCTCACGAACAAAGTGACAATCAAGCTCAATATGCTTTGTTCGTTCATGAAACACAGGATTAGATGCAATATGAATAGCTGCTTGGTTATCACACCACAACTGCATAGGCATTGGATTCCCGATACCGATCTCACCAAATAACTGACGAATCCACACTAACTCGCATGTAGCATGAGCCATAGCCCTGTATTCTGATTCAGCACTTGATCTTGACACAACCGATTGTTTCTTACTTTTCCAAGAAACCAAGTTACCCCCAACGAACACGCAATATCCAGAAGTAGATCTCTTATCTGGGGATCCTGCCCAATCCGCATCAGCAAACCCTTCTACTCTCATATGTCCATGATCTCGATACATGTGCCAAGAACATATGTTGATCCAAACGACAATGATAATATTTATTATGATCCAGAGCTAATGGGAATGCTTGGAGTTGGTTACTGGTTAAACAACGGTGTTTGGCTCTCCAAATGATTAGGTTTAACAAGATGCTTTAGGAGAATAATTATAGTATAATAAATTATATCCTTGATTGGAGATCGGATTGAAACTTGAAAGGGATTATATGATCTTTATAATTAGTAACTGATATCCCAAAATCAAATAAAATGTTCAATTTTCATTTGTACATTGATATTACAGTTTATTCCTAAGTTTTATTGTATTTGCTAGAATGACATCATCTATAGACAAAGTAATTTATAAGCCTCAAGAGTGTACAAAATTAAAAAAAAATAAATAAAAAACTCAAAATCTGGTCCTTCTCTTGGAGTGTGTTTGGCATGATGGTTTTGGGGTAGTTTTTTGAGTATTAAATTTTTATGATGATTAAAGAAAAATTATAAGAGAGAGAGAGAAAAAAACTGATGGGATCAAAGAGAAAAAAAGTCAAAAATCAAAAACTTAAGTCTCTAAAACTTTCAAGAATAGAGTACCCTTGACGTCAATTAACAAGATGAAACCATATTAGAAGATGACCCATGGCCCGTGCTAGAAAATTTTCAAGTTTTCATAACAATGTTGGGCTAATCCAATCCATATTAATGCGTAGGGAAAGACTTGCAGGAGAACAATGAATGAAGAAGGAGACAAATGAAAGTATTGTCTAGAAAAATAAATGGCTTACCAGTACTGGTACTTAAAGCCAAGATAGATCCCTCTAAGTGAGTAGAAGCTTGGCTAACCTCTTTAGTGGAGCCACATCAAGCTTTGATGTTGAATCCTGGTATCTCCCATTTGTCATTGCTCTCTGAAGCAATTTATTTGAACCGTTTGTGGCAGAAAGATGTTCAAACTCTGAATCACCACGAGTCAATTCAGTGCCATCTGTTGTAATGGTTACATCATTAATACCCATGAACTTACTCTCATCAGCATTTTTCCTCAGAGAGTTTGTCATACTTTCTGAAGGCAAAGATTCATATCCGGAACTTCCGTTAGTAGAATCTGGACCAGCTATTAGTTTCTCACTTACATTCCGTTCTCCACTTGGGATGGAATTCAAGTTAGCTGGAACTCCAACTTTCTCTTGTAAATCTGATGTAATAGACCACTTTCGGGAAATCAAATCACGACAACTTGATGCTCTATTTTTACTCAAAGTCTGTAACGTGATTGTTTACATCTGGTGTATATTCTCCTAGATTAAGTCTATCAATAACTGTAATTATGCTAGGCTGATTGATTAGGATTGATTTAGAAGATATTTTATTCTTGGAAACTCTTGTAACTCAAGGAAGTAATGTATATATTGAAAGATACCAAAAGGGAGAACCCGTGAAGTGGGATTCTAATACCAGTACTCTGTCTTCTTCTCCTCTGCTTTCTTGTGTTTTTTACTTAGAAAATAAAGTTCTATCATGATGCAGTATCTTGGGTTGATCTATTATCAGCTACAGATTGACCAGATAAATCTTGGAAATTTTCCTGACAATAAGATTTTGGAGGTGTAATTTTTTCTAGTTGTTGATTATCTTGTTCTTTTTCTAGTATGACTGCAGACATTGTTTTCTCAGGTGAAGCTCTTACTCTCTCTATTGCAACTGCAGACATTGTTTTCTCAGGTGAAGCTCTTGCTCTCTCTATTGCAACTTCTTCTCCAGAGTTTGCAGGTATTAGATGGGAGCTGTCCTTTGTTATAGATATTAAGCAGTCATCCTCATTTCTGGTATGAACAGCCTTGAAACTATCACCCTCAGTGTCAATCTTAAAATTGTTCACAGCCTGTGTGTCTGGAAGCTTCGAGGATATGTCATCCTCCATCGGAGCAATATCTTCAGCCATATTAGTGCCTGACCGTCCACTACCACTTTGGCTGGAAGATACTTCCTTGTTTTTGCTCTTATTAGACGTTTCACTTCCCTTCTCATGTGTTGGCTCGAAATTCAAATTATCAAACCTAAATCCAATAAAAACAGCACTAATCAAGCAACAGTATGACTGAAATTGCACATGCTGTTCACCACATTCTAAGATTTATTGGCAGCATTTTTGTACAAAACAGAGCTCCAATAGAAAATTAAGTTTCCAGACTTATTAAAATCAAAAGAGAAGGAAAAGTTGTCCTTTTTCTTTCGATGACTTCCACTGGGAGATTCTTCTTCAGGTCGTTCCTTTTGTTTTCCAGCTTTTCTTGGAGGGGTTGATATATCAAGATCTGACATGTCTATCTTGAATGATGATAACTTGTCAAAATCAGCATCAAGATTAAAATCCATATCCCTGGAACTTGGAAGAATGCTTATTCATGAGTCTATATGGAAAATATGTAATACTATATTCAATCTTATTGCCACAACCAAAATCTCTTTTGATTATATTGGTGATATTTACATTATACCGAAGTCTCACCGGTTCTGAATGCTGAAAATTAACCATGGAATGCTACTAACAGTTTTACCCTTTGCTGTTACATATGTGGTTTACGAAAGGAACTTCATCATCGGTAGTAGGTTGATTTTGCCTTGAATGGAGTTCTGTTATCTCTGTCAATATATAGTTAAGAATGTGACAGGTCTTTATTTTCATTCTTTCAATAGTTTGTCAATATTTTTTTGCATTTAATTGGTCCATAAGCTGATTTCCACAATATTTAATTTACTTTTTGATTATAATAATGGTGAATTTGATGTGGTAATTGCAAGACCTAGTGCAATATTAAGTAACTTGAATTATAAGCAGTTAGATTTGTTATTTTTCGTTCATTTTCTTCTCACATGTCATGCCATGTTTTTATTTTAATGGTGATCACTGAGAAAATATTCACTGTTTAGATGCAACGGTGGACGCTAAGGTAGAAGCTAAGGTAGCTGAAAGAGTATCTCAATATGAAAATAACTAAATAGAGATGCTTGAAAAGATGGAGCGCGCATGCAATGCTTATTAGAGGTGCATGAGATAGTACCATCGTCTCCGGATCTAGTGTAGGACAGGTACACCCTTATCTTTGTGTACACCTTAGTTGAGTTGTTTATTTTTATGTGATATACATTAATTATATTATTTATATTTGTAGGATCCGATCTCTCCGATGGATGACTTGAGCTAGCTATATTTCTATGGAGTACACTTTGTCTTTGGAGTACACTTTTGTAATTGGATATACGTAGTTTGTTGAATAATTTTTTATTTTGATTATTAATATTGTTACATACTTGAAATAACTTGAATTATCTTTAGTTTTAAGAATATATATATATATATATCACTTTGTGATAGCTTCGAGTATTATCATTTTTATTGTGGAATGATGGATGATTTTTATGTATTTCTTAAATGTAATTGGATGAGCAAAATCGTGCCAAATAATTTTTGTAGATCACATCCCAACTCTATTTGGGAGGGTAGAAAACAGTCTCAAATGTTTTTAGGAATAGAAATAAAACGTCCTAAAAACTATTTGGAAGGACAACATCATCGTGCTAAAAACTATTTGGCACGGCAAGCAAAACCGTGTCGAATACTATTTGGGAGGTTGTCAAAACCGTACCAAATATTATTTGGGAGGACTGTCAAAACCGTGCCAAATACTATTTAGGAGGGCTGCCAAAATCGTACCAAATACTATTTGGGAGGGCTGTCAAAACCGTGCCAAATACTATTTGGAAAGGCTGTCAAAACCGTGCCAAATACTATTTGGGAGGGTTGCCAAACCGTGCCAAATACCTATTTGGGACGGGTAATACAAAACCGTCCCAGATACATGTCAAATGGTACACTTGTGCAAAACCGTCACATTTGCCGTGCCAAATGCTTTTTGGGACGGTTTTTGACCGTGACAAATGTATTTGGCACCCTCGTATTTGGGAGGGAGCCAAAACCGTCCCAAATACTATTTGGCACGGTTTTGGCAGTATTTGGGACGATTTTTTGCTTTCCTAAATACCTCTTTTTCTTGTAGTGTGTGCAGCTCGTTAGCAAAGCCATCAACATCATTGCAAGCTCTGTTGATACAAGCACCTACTAACAAATCATCCGATGCAAATCTGCCAAGGAGATGTGGGACGCTATTTTTTTTTTCTTTTCCATAAAATGCATTTTAGGCTAAAATCGGAAGAGACCTGGGCTTGTAATGTTTGGCCATGATTGATTGAACAACTTTAGTGGTGTTTGGTCAGTACCAACCAAACACCTTTAGAGATGTTTAGTCGGTACCGACCGAACATTACTAACAGTACTGACCCAACACCGCTAGGATTTTGTTCATTTTTTTGTGCTCTTAATTTATTTGTGCCATTTACCTTTGTTGATTGCATTGATCTAATAGATAAATTTTCTCATGTCCTATCTGCTGAGTGTCTTGGTAGACATGCACAACCACCATTAAAGTGCGCACTCGATTATTTGGACTAGTATTGCATGCATTCACATCCGCTTCTTCAAAACCCTTCCAGGAGGTCTAGTTACGTTGGCAAGCAAGCTAATACAAGTGTACCAGATGCTTGGGAGATGGTCTGCACGCAGTTTGATGGGACCGACGTTGCAAAGATGGAGGTCGAGAGACCAATCTCTAATATTCAATGAGGGAATGTCCGTGATGACACGAGCATATAATATATTTATAATACCCATGAAATTAGTAATTAATTGGGCTTAATTTCATAACTTAATTATGAGGGTTGAACTTGGCCCAACTTAAAATCCCCAATGGTAATATCTTAAAAATTAAGGGGCGGTTTTATAAAAGAATTGTATTAGGTTAAAGCCCTAATAGGGTATTGATATAAATAGAGTATACTGTGTTAGTTGACCTATTCTATAGGGTAAAGAAAATAGAATATGAGAGTGACACAGAGAGAGCTGGTACGGTGGCTGTGCTAGGAAGAGAAGGAGGAAATCAAAAAGTACGGACTTTGAGGTAAAAATATTTGGAGAATAGCTTTATCTACACAATGTGATTATAATGTCTACGTTGTTGACTTCATATTTATGAAATAGAATTATGTCAGTATGTATGATTAAAGGTATGCATAGGGCGGCGATTGGTATGTGTTAGGAAAAGAGAAAGAAATAAGAAGAAGAGAAAGAGTGGGATAAGAGGTATGAGTGTAAGTGGTTTTAATATGCTGAGTTTGTCAAATAAAGTATAAGTGTAATAATGATGGGTGTATGTTGCGTGTGTTTTGGTGCATGTTTTATGGGTGTGCATGAGACATGTATGCTGTGATGTGTACATGCTATTGTGCGTGCTAGTGTGTGTGTGTGTGTGTGTGTGATATTATGTGTGCGAGGATTGGGTCTGGAATTTAAAGTGCACAATAAAATAGATAATGATAGAGAAGTCATAAAAAGGGAATACCAAAGTTGTGTGTGTGGGTCAGTACATATCCTTATTGTGTAGGGAAGTCTGGAAGGGTAGTAAATGGAAGAAAGATTAGAATCATTGCTGGAGGGATAATTCTTAGTAAAGTAACATTTGACTAGTCTATTATTATTGACCAAGATTAGTAAAGTAACATTTAACTAGCCTATTATTATTGACTAAGAGTATACTGTAATTAGTCCAATTCTAGATTTATGATTGTATGTTACGCTTGATTTCAGGCTCGGAGAAGTGAGCCTAGTACGAGTACACGTAGTGTGGAATTATCGTCGCTAAGTTTATCGAGGTAAGGGATTATACCTCTTTTAAGTATTTGAATAATATTTTCATTCGATAGGCTTCCGCTGTATTCTTGTTAATGAACGTCATTGTCGGTATGGGACGGTTGGCAGTAGCTGTACCTCTCGTAGTCAATTTGCTTATCTATGTCTTTCGTTAGTTCCTATTGAGTTTATGATTTCCTTTTTAACTATATGAACTTTACATCCTTTGAATAAAGACATTTATGAATTTGATTTTTATTCGAGTCAACTCCTCCCTAGAAATCGGAGGGGTTGTATATGAACTTGCTGAGCATTGTTCGTTCACCCTTTTCCTATTCCTTTTCAGTAATAAGTAGGAAGGATCTTATGCTCGAGCTGATGTCGATAAGAGTGTTTTGAAATATTTAGAGAATGATTTTCATTCCTTGTAACGAGGGAGATTTGAACTATTTAAGTATAATGATGAATTTAGAAATGTATTGACAATTACTGTGGGTTATTAATGTTGGTGATTTTTGGACTACGTTGGTTTTATGGTTAATTTGATATTGTATTTACTCGAGGTTAATTTGTTAAGCATTTGTCATGGTGACGTGGCTAAATTGTGGGACCACGATGTTGGGACCGAGTTTGGGGCGTTATAAAGTTGGTATTAGAGTGGGTCCCGGTCAAAAATATGTTGGAACATATCACCCGAGGTGCCGATTCTTTGGGCCTCCTTTGGGTCTTGACGAGGATGTCAAGGATTCAAGTGGGAGAGATTGTGATATCCCACATCGGGTAGATGTGAGACTTGTGTGTGCCTTATAAGTGGCTACCCACTACTACTGGGCACCAACCTATTGTGGTGGGCCAGTTGACCCAGGTGCTTAGTATGCTAGTGCGTGGGCTATGCGTAGCGGACCGGGCTTCAGGTTCAGGTCGTTACAAATGGTATCAGAGCTTAGGCTTTAGGTCCTGAAGGGTTAGGAACTTAGGAACTGAATTGAATAAGGATTTATTTGAAGTAAGAATTGATTAGAATTAAGAATTAATTAGAATTAAGTAATGATTATGAATGCTATTATTTGGAACTCATGTATTCATTTGACTGACTGTAGGATGAACTATGATGGGGACTTAGAAAACTAGATGATAGGGGACTCGGATGAGGTTGACCCAAACGAAGATCCATAAGAGGAATTGAGGAAATTCCAGAGGATGAACCAGAGGAAGACCCTAAAGAGGAACCAGAGGAGGTTCTAGATGAGCCTGCAGGCAGCAGTAGCGATAGTGATGGTGAAATAAGCATGGATGAAGACGCTACTGTGGATCCTGGAAACAGAGCTGCGCAAGACGATAACGCGCAACCGGATCCTCGAGTACAAGAATTGAAGCTCTTACTGCAACAGGCTCGTGATATGATACGAAACGACCGCAGGGAGAATAGGGACTTCTTGAGGTTAATTTTGAATGTTTGTCAAGATATTGATGAGCACCTCCAAGTTGACATCCCCGTGATGGTAGCGCCACGTGCAATATTAAACCAGCTGATCATCACTATACGTGGGGCGCTGTGAGTGGTTAGAGACGAGTGTTAGTTTGATGACATAGGGTTTTCGAATGATGCGACATTAATTGTATTTCAAACTCATATGTTTTTGGAATCAATAAGGATATTGTCCAATGTTTGTGGAATAAATTTTATTATATAAGAGTTCCTGTGAAATTTTGATTTTGGCTATGAATTTAAATTAGTTGTATGCACTAAATAATTGTATGATGAGCATGATATGTAATGATGTATGACGATTCATGTTATATAATAGATGGCAAGAGGAGGACGCACTGGTACACGTGGACGCGGGCACGGGCACGGGCGCGGGCGCGGAGATATTGTTCCAGTCGAGGATTCTTCCTCAGGGATTGGGGGAAGTCAGAATACCCCCCAACCAAATGTTGATGTTAATGCAAATGCTCTTCCGCAAACCGACCCTACGATAGTGGCACTTTTACAGACCTTAACACATACTGATGCGGCCTTAGGCCAGGTTGCTCAGGGAGCCACCGCTCAACCTCAACCTCAACCCCAACCTATTGTCCAGCCGCCACAAGTGGTCAAAGACCCTCTTGAAAGTTTCCAAAAGAGAGAACCAAAGACATTCTCAGGTGTGTCCGGTACTGAGAAACCAGAGAGTTGGATCCGAAGTATGGAGAAAATCTTTGGAACAATGACGTCTACTAGCGAACAGAGGGTTAGCCTGGCTACATTCAAGTTATAGGGGGAAGCAGATGAATGGTGGAAGTCAGAGATGAGAACAGCGAAGGCAAACAGAGCAGGTGCTTATAATTGGGAGAGATTTCTCTTAGCTTTTAATAAGAAATACTTTCCCAAGAGTGTAAGGGAACAGAAACTTAAGGAGTTCCTCGATTTGGAGCAAGGGAAAATAGCTGTGGATGAGTACGATGCCAAGTTCACTGAGCTGTCGAAGCATGCTTTACCTTTCTTTGAAGACGAGGAGCAAAAGGCGAGGAAGTTCGAAGAAGGTCTGAATGATCAGATCAATTATAGAATTGCAGCTTTGGAATTGCCAACCTATGCTCAGGTCCTGGATAGGGCTAGAGCGATGGAGATTAAGTCAGCAGAATATCAAAAAAAGAAAGAGGAGACGAAGAGAGGCGCCGAGGACAGCTCAGGGAAGTATCATGGCCAGGTCAACAGTCAGGGAAGTTCTAGTCAGGGGAATAAAAGGAGGACCACTGAGGATAGCTGGAATAGAGAGACAACCCAGCCGGCTCAGAATTCAAACTACAACTAGAACCAGAATCAGAATCAGTGGCATAACCAGGGCCAAGGACAGAACCAGAATCAATGGCGTAACTAGGGCCAAGGACAGAACCAAAACAATAATCAGGTGTGCCAGAGGTGTGAGGCAAAACACTTGACAGAAAATTGCTACTGGAGTAAGGGGGCTTGTTTAAACTGTGGTAAAGTGGGCCACAAAGCTAAAGAATGTTCTGAACCACCAAAAGGAGTCCTTGCACGAGGTACCGAAGGAGAAGATAAGAATAAACCAAGGGATCAAGGAAGGATCTTTACTATGACAGCCAGAGATGCCAGGGCAACTAATGACGTGGTGGTAGGTACCGTCCAACTTTTCTCTCGCAATGTTTATGCCTTAATTGATCTAGGTGCCACACATTCAGTTATATGCACATCTCTTGTGCGTCGTATGAAATTGTCCCCTCAGAGTTTGGATATTGATCTAGTAATAGATACGCCAACTAAGGAATCCATCTTAGTAACTACGGTGTTCAAGTCATGCTCTTTAAAGGTGGAGGATAGGGAGATTCCCATCGATTTGGTACCATTAGAAATCCAAGACTTTGACTTAATCTTAGGCATGGATTGGTTAGCCGCATTTCATGCTAAGTTAGACTGCTTTAAGAAAGAAGTGGTGTTTTGTATTCCCGAGGAACCATAGTTTCTTTTTAAGGGGTCTAAACCGACGACGCTATTCGGGCATTATTTTTTCATTAAGGGCAAGACGATTATTGAGGAAAGGTTTTCAGGGATACTTAGCTTCTCTAGTGGATAATGATAAGGGAGTGGCGAGTATAGAATCATTACCGGTTGTTAGAGAGTTTGGAGATGTATTCTCGGAGGACTTACTTAGTCTTTCGCCTGAGAGAGAAGTGGAGTTTGGCATTGACCTAGCGCCAGGGACGGTACGCATTTCTAAGGCACCTTATAGAATAGCCTTGGCAGAACTCAAAGAACTAAAAGAACAATTGCAAAAGTTGCTAGAAAAGGATTTGATTAGACTTAGTGTATCGTCGTGGAGTGCTTCAGTGTTATTTGTGAAAAAGAAGGATGGGACAATGAGGTTGTGTATTGATTTTCATGAGTTAAATTGGGTTATGATCAGGAATAAATACCCATTGCCAAGGATTGATGACTTGTTTGATCAATTACAAGGTGCTTGTTATTTTTCTAAGATTGATCTTCGCTCAGGATACCACCAGTTAAGGATTAAGAAAGAGGATATATCCAAGACGGCGTTTAGGACATGATATGGACATTATGAATTTTTTGTGATGCCTTTTGGTTTAACTAATGCCCCGGCAATTTTTATGGATTTAAAAACATGGTTTTTCGAAAGTTTCTCGATAAGTGTGTAATTGTCTTCATTGATGATATTTTGATCTACTCTAAATCTCAGGAGGAGCATGAGGAACACTTAAGGGCAGTACTACAAATTTTAAGAGAGGAAAAACTTTATGCTAAGTTTAAAAAGTGTGAATTTTGGTTAAAAGAAGTTGCTTTCTTGGGGCATGTAGTGTCTAAGGATGGAATTTTGGTAGATCCAGCAAAGATTGAAGCGGTTGTAAACTGGGAACGACCAACAACTGCAACCGAAGTTCGTAGTTTCTTGGGGTTGGCAGGATATTACCGTTGATTTGTTGAGGGATTTTCAAAAATTGCAGTACCTTTGACTAGATTGACTCAGAAAAATTCAAAGTTCGTTTGGACTGAGCAATGTGAGGTTAGTTTTCAAAATTTAAAGAAGAGGTTGGTTTCGACACCGATTCTTACCTTACCAGCGAAGACAGGGGGTTTGTAATTTATAGTGATGCTTTGCTAAGAGGTTTGGGTTGCGTGTTAATGCAGAATGGGAAGGTAATCGCTTACGCTTCTCGACAACTTAAGACTTTTGAAAAGAACTACCCAACACATGATTTAGAATTGGCTCTAGTAGTGTTTGCTCTGAAAATTTAGAGACATTATTTGTATGGGGAGACATGTGAAATTTATACGAATCACAAGAGTCTTAAGTACATCTTTACCCAAAAGGATCTGAACATGAGGCAAAGAAGGTGGTTGGAGCTTTTGAAAGATTATGACTGAACAATTTTGGACCACCCTGGCAAAGCTAATGTAGTGGCGGATGCTCTCAGTCGTAAGAATAGGGGGACCTTGGCCATGATGTTAACTAAGGAGAAGAGAATTATAGATGACTTGGAGTCATTGGGTTTAGAAGTAAGAGTGCGAGGAGGCAAAGGATATTTGGCGCACCTGAGTTTTCAACCGTCCTTGTTAGAAAGGATTAAGATGGCTCAAAGAGTTGACCCAGAGTTAACCAATATTGCTGAAGGAGTGAAAGTAGGGGCTCAACCAAAATTTTGAGTTGGGAATGATGACATATTATGTTTTGGGTCTAGGGTTTGCGTTTTTGCCGACTCAAAGTTAAAAAGGGAGATATTAAAGGAAGCTCATAATTCGAGGTTTGCAGTACACCCAGGAAGCCCGAAGATGTATAGGGATGTGCATCATACTTTTTGGTGGGAAAATATGAAACACGAGATCACAGAGTTTGTCGCGAAATGCCTCGTATGACAAGAAGTCAAGTGTGAACATCAGAGGCCTCGAGGTTTGTTGCAATCTATGCCAATTCCTGAATGGAAGTGGGAACATATCACCATGGACTTGGTGGTAGGGCTCCCTAGAACGCTTAAGGACACAATTCAATTTGGGTTATTGTAGACCGATTGACTAAGTCAATGCACTTTCTTGCTTTTAAGATTAATAAGAAGCTTTATGTGGACGAGATTGTCAGATTACATGGAGTTCCAGTTTCAATAGTTTCAGATCGTGATTCTAGATTCACTTCTAAGTTTTGGGGTAGCCTACAGAAGGCCTTGGGTACAAATTTGAGCATGAGTATGGCCTTTCATCCGCAAATGGACGGGCAGTCAGAGCAGACTATTCAAACATTGGAGGACATGCTTAGAGCTTGTGCCATAGATCTGCAGGGAAATTGGGATGAACACCTGCCGTTGGTAGAGTTTACATACAACAATAGCTTCCACGCAAGTATTGGGATGGCGCCGTACGGAGCATATATGGAAGGAGGTGCCGCTCGCCTACTTGTTGGGATGAAGTGGGCGAGAGACAGCTTTTAGGGCCAGAGCTAGTACAGATTACTTTAAAAAAGGTGCAATTGATCAAGAAGAGACTCCTTATGGCCCAAAATAGACAGAAGTCTTATGTCGATAAACGTCGTCGCGAGCTTGGTTTTGAAGCTGAGGACCACGTATTCTTGAAGGTTTCACCCACGAGGGGAGTTATGAGATTTGGCATTCGAGGGAAGCTCAGTCCGAGATTTGTCGATCCTTTTAAAATTTTGGAGCGTATGAGGGAAGCACGTATAGACTCGCGTTACCACCTACGCTATCTGCAGTCCATATGATTCACGTCTCTATGCTGAGGAAGTATGTCCCTGATCCGAGCCATGTAATTGAATATGAACCGTTACGACTCCGAGAAGATTTGTGTTATGACGAATAGCCTGTTCGTATTGTGGATCGAAAAGATCAAGTACTGAGAAGACGAACTAGCCCCTATGCGAAGGTGCAATGGACAAATCACTCAGAGAGAGAGGCTACTTGGGAACTCAGGAGGAGTTGCAAGGAAAATATCCCGACCTCTTTGCTGACTATGTACGTTAAGTTTAGAGGACTAAACTTTTTTTTAGGGGGTAAGAGTGTAATACCCGTGAAATTAGTAATTATTATGTTATATTATTCTATTAATTACGTTACTTTTATGTGAATATGAGTAATTAATTGGGCTTAATTTCGTAACTTAATTATGAGGGTTGAACTTGGCCCAACTTAAAATTCCCAATGGTAATATATTAATTATTAAGGGGCGATTTTATAAAAGAATTGTATTAGGTTAAAGCCCTAATAGGGTATTTATATAAATAGAGTATACCGTGTTAGTTAACCTATTCTATAAGGAAAAGAAAACAAAATACGAGAGTAACACAGAGAGAGCTGGTACGGCGGCTGTGCTAGGAAGAGAAGGAGGAAATCAAAAAGTATGGACTTTGCAAAAAGTACAGACTTTGAGGTAAGAATATTTGGAGAATAGCTTTATCTACACAATGTGATTATAATGTCTACGTGGTTGACTTCATATTTATGAAATTGAATTATGTCAATATGTATGATTAAGGGTATGCGAAGGGCGGCGATTAGTATGTGTTGGGAAAAGAGAAAGAAATAAGAAGCAGAGAAAGGGTGTGATGGCAGGTATGCGTGTAAGTGGTTTTAATATGTTGAGTTTGTCAGGAAAAGTATAAGTGTAATAATGATGGGTGTATGTTGCATGTGTTTAGGTGCATGTTTTGTGTGTGTGCATGTGACATGTATGCTGTGATTGTGATGTGTGCGTGCTATTGTGCATGCTAGTGTGTGTGTGTGTGATATTACGTGTGTGTGTGTGTCTGTGATATTATTATGTGTGATATTATGTGTGCGAGGGTTGGGTCTAGAATTTAAAGTGCACAATAAAATAGATAATGAAAGAGAAGTTATAAAAAGGGAATACCAAAGTTGTGTGTGTGGGTCAGTACGTATACTTATTATGTATAGAAGTCTGGAAGGGTAGTAAATGGAAGAAAGATGAGAATCATTGCTGGAGGGATAATTCTTGGTAAAGTAACATTTGACTAGTCTATTATGATTGACCAAGATTAGTAAAGTAACATTTAACTAGCCTATTATTATTGACTAAGAGTATACTGTAATTAGTCAAACTCTAGATTTATGATTGTATGTTACACTTGATTTTAGGCTCGGAGAAGTGAGCCTAGTATGCGTACACATAGTGTGGAATTATCGTCGCTAAGTTTGTCGAGGTAAGGGATTATACCTCTTTTAAGTATTTGAATAATATTTTCATTCGATAGGCTTTCACTGTATTCTTGTTAATGAACGTCATTGTATACGCTACACCCGACTCTTGTGTCTGTAATTTTTTTGAACTCCGTCGCATCGTTTCATTCTCACTTCATATTATGTCTTATCGATAATCCTCCGTATGAATCATTGTCTGATGAGAAATATCTTTATGAAAACCGTTCGATTTGGACATCTTCCAATTGTGAATCTATTATGTACTTTATTGAAATTCTTACTGTGATCACTAAGTTAAACAACCTGTCACACAGGGGTACTACGGTACTATGAGATATGAATTATACGAATTTTTATGAATGCTTTACACCACCTGGCCCGTGGTGTGGTTATCCAAATATACCTTATTTATGAATTATGAATCTTCAGAACTCTTCGGAGTATTTTGTTTATTTAGGTCTTGAGACCACTTACGTGATCATAGTGTCTGCGAGTTGGACGATGCCTCCAACCGGTATGGGACGGTTGGCGGTAGCTGTACCTCTCGTAGTCAATTTGCGTATCTATGTCTTTCGTTAGAATTCCTATTGAGTTTATGATTTCCTTTTTAACCATATGAACTTTACGTCCTTTGAATAAAGACATTTATGAATTTGATTTTTATTCGAGTCAACTCCTCCCTAGAAATCGGAGGGGTTGTATATGAACTTGCTGAGAATTGTTCGCTCACTCTTTTCCTATTCGTCTTCCAGGTAATAAGTAGGAAGGATCTTATGCTCGAGCTGATGTCGACAAGAGTGTTTTGAAATATTTAGAGAATGATTTTCATTCCTTGTAACGAGGGAGATTTGAACTATTTAAGTATAATGATGAATTTAGAAATGTATTGACAACTACTGCGGGTTATTAATGTTGGTAATTTTTGGACTACGTTGGTTTTATGGTTAATTTGATATTGTATTTACTCGAGGTTAATTTGTTAAGCATTGGTCATGGTGACGTGGCTAAATTGTGGGACCACGATGTTGGGACCGAGTTTGGGGCGTTACAATATTAGAGGGTCGAAATGGTACTAGACCATCTACTTCTGTTCGAGATGAGGCAGGACCATCTCATGCCCGTTCTCGTCGTAGGAGAGGACATTGATGTATTTGGATATTAATAGTATTCGTGTGTTTGACGTTGATGTATTTTTTGTTTAACTACTTTTTTGATTATATGTATTTGACATTGATGTTATGTAAGTTGACGTAGGTATTGTTGAACAAACTTATATTTTTATGTGTGAATGTAATGTATTTTCAATGTTATATTTTGACATTTATATTATGTATGTATTTTCAGTTATGTATGGTGTTAGGTCCATGGTGATATGCTCAGTGTATAGGCTAGTGGGGGGGTGAATAGCCTATACTAAGTGTATTAAAAATTTCATCCTATTTTAAAATTTAAGTTGAAAGCATGGATGAAATTATTAATATAAATAGGTCATCTTCCTAGTTCTAACAACTTAGCCGATGTTTGTTATATCGGACAACTTGGATCGGCAGATTTGAAGAACATGCAGAAGGAAGATGTTGTTATACTTGGCTGATAGACAAGAGTTTGAGCAGCGGAAGTATAAGCAGCTAAAGTATAATAAACAAGATTGAAGTAACTGTAATTGTTTGTGTACAATTTTTGCATAACAGTTAACTAAAATCTTATATTAGATTCATCAATTACTTTCTACAACCAGATTGCACAAGATATATCAAATCTTACAGGAAAGAGAAATAAAGGCTGAATGTATCAAAATATAAATTATATTAAAATTCAGCAGAGGTTTGCTCAAAGGCAAACATGCTTAGTACATCAACCTAGACTCTCTAACCTAGCAATCTACTTAAGAAAGAATAAGGAGAGATTAAGAAAGCGAAATCAAATCTATCGAAAATACATTGGAAGATGTACTCAAAATTGATTGAGGAATCTTTCTGTAGTTTCAACTCGATAGATTTGTTATGAGAAGAGAATATTAGGCGTTGTTCAAATAGCAAGTATTTGAACAACTGAGTGCTAAGCACTCGGCCAAATGTGATGACAATTTATTGCACAATCGACACAACTTATAATGTAGTATAAGTCTGCCGATATGAATGCAATGTGGATTTTTAGGCTCTGGCTCTTCATCGGACATCTTCAAGCTTGATCAGTCTTCAACGAATTGCAGGAAGGCTTGGTCTCTTGCTGAAGGTTTGAAGTGCAGCACTGAAGAGACTGAGTCTTTCGAAGGGAGAAAGAACTCAAATCAAAAACTAAGTTTTTGATCAAGCGGGACTTCTCAGCCTTTGGAATTTTAGTTTTTCTCTCTTCACACAAAGTGTTTGTTCTTACACTTGTGTTTTTCTCACTCTTTTGGGGTGTGGTTTTCAGATTGAAAGAATGAAGAATTATTTCAATACCACGACCTCTCACAGATATTCGCATACGCTCTTCTTTGGACTGTGAGAATGAGAGTCTTCTTGTATAGGTTAGAGAAGATGAAGAATTCGTTGGAGCATTAAATGAGTCTGCCCGTTGGAAATCTGAGTCATTAATTGCACTGGAGTGCGTCGTTCAAACTGTTGGGCAAAGACCGTCCGTTAAGCTTTTGTCTTGAATTTGGTCCGTAAATTAGGCTGACAGATTTTGACTTGTCATGCTTAGCCTGGGATGTAGCGCACTATGTTCGTCCTTTTATAGAATATAGTCTTGAAGTCTGAACTTTAAACACGGAAGAGGAAGTGTCTGCTGGATAATAGTGAAGGCGCAGACATCGATGCGTATCTTTGGCTTGTCAAAAAGATCTTGTAACGGATCTTATTTTGACTTGTAGCGTTCTGATCAACGACCGATGTTCCTCTTGGATAATCAGCTTCTCTACAGTTTGTTCATATAAGGACCTTGGCCGATACTGAGATCTACCGATGTAATAACTGCTGAAGTAGAGTTTGCTGATGAGACATTGCTGGAAGGAATTTCTACTGGTGAGACATTGCCGATGAGCACGTCTGTTGGCGCATGAAGAGAGCTAATCCATATTAAGGTTGTCATCACTTTGGTAGGACAAAGACTCGGATATGTACAGAGATTTCCTAGTCTAATGACCTATGCATTGTTTCAACAAGCTGCCACACTAACCGGTACGCAGCCCTTTTAGCCACTTGTGAAACATGCGTTGTAATGGGAACAAGCAAATCACTGTGTTGGAATATGCATACATAGATATCAGCTGATTTACAGGCATATTCCTAACATATGGTTTAAGACACTTGTGTTTACCTTGAATATTTAACAAAATCAGAGTATAAAGAAATGTTACTAATGTTCAGTAGCTACCTGTTGAACACATATTACTAATGTTCAGTAGGTACGTGCTGAACACATACTACTAATATTCAGTAGGTACCTGCTGAACGCATAAAGAGGTTTTCAGCAGGTATTGGCCGAACACTTCCTAATGTTGTCACAAGACTTGGCCTTTTGTGGAACATGCCACCCTATTTATTTTAATTTTTTTCAACAAAAAATTGATCAAAACATTGTCCCAAACCAACAAACTGAAAAAAAAAAAAATACATTGAAATGTACATGAAAATAGAAAACTATATTTATACAAAGTTAATAATACAAAGTTACAACATTTCTATTCTAAATCGATAGTTTCAATACTACAACCAACACAGCTGTCTCCTACATTATCATTGTACATATTGAGTTGTTTGTTATAAATATCCTTCCACCTTGCTGCACGTGTGTGATGAAACGAATCCCATATTGTTGACACTGGTGTGACGCATGGCGTAAGAATACCTATAAACTAAATACGTACATCTATGAAAATACATATTAACAAAGGCATCTATATAACATAAATTACAAGGTTGAATTAGATGTGTGTACCCCTAAAGCGCACCCAATCAAACAATCTCTCGCGAGATAAAAATAATTCATGCGCCGTGAACATGTCTGTTTAATCCATAACAATGTCTTACACAAGCACGTTCTGATTATTTTCAGGACCAATAATACTAGGCTCCGTAGACAACGTATTTGAATCCTGTTAACAGTTACTAAAATACATCAATAAAAAAAAAAAGTGTTCAGCTAGCAGTGGTAGAAGACACTTAGGAATGTTCAACCCGTACCTATTGAACACTTTAAGGAGTGTTCAGCCAATACCTATAGAACACACTAAATAGTGTTCGACCAGTACCTATAGAACACACTAAATTATGTTTGGCCACTGTTGACCGAACACTCCTTAGTGTGTTCTATAGGTACTGGCCCAACAACGTGTTACCAGACAATTGATGTGTTCTTCAAAGAATACTGGAAATTACAAAAAAAAAAAGTTAAAAATGATATGAAATACTTACATTATTTGTTCCCTTGACTGCTTTATGCTCCATTTGTGTGTTTTGCAACAATGTAAATGATTGGAGGTTTAGGGTTTAGAGAGAATTTAAAGATATGAAAATGTAATATTGGATGTGTATTGTGTGAATATGGTAGGGGTATATCAATATTATTAGGGGTACTTATAGACGTTGGGATGAAATAAAACAAGGGGACCGCTATAAACACCCTCTTTTCTTATTAATACGTCACTTCTTCTAATACACCCCCTATACTAATTTCACACCAACCTAATTTTAAATACACCACTCCCACATTTTTTATTTTACCTCTCTCAATTAATTCACTATAAACCTAACCCACCTCACCCCCCTCCCACACACACACGGCAGAAACCCCCCCTCTCCCCTAAACTCACGGCTCCCTCATCTCCGGCAGCCTCCCCTCTCTCCCTCATTCCCTTTTTTTTCTTCTCGGACCTACCCTCTCTCTCCATCAATCTATGTTCCCCTCCCTCATTCCCTCTTTTTTTTTTTTTCTTCTCCTTCCTCCTCTTTGAAACCACCTTGAAAAAAATTGAAGATTTCTTGTTCGGCCTGGGCGACCGAACAATCGAGAGTTGTTCGGTTTGCCCTAACCGAACATCACTATAATTGTTCGGTTAGGGCAAACCAAACAACCCTCGATTGTTCGGTCACCCAACAAGAAATTTTCAATTTTTTTCAAGGTGGTGTATCCAGGAGAGGGGAAGAAGGAGAGAAGGGATGGGAAGAAGGAAAGAGGGAAAAAAAGGGGAGAAAATTGAGGCATAATAAGGAGAGGAGAAAAGGTATAGGGGAGGGAAACATGAAAAAAATGGGGGAGGGGGGGTGGTTCGCAGCTGCGGAGGGGAAGGGAAGAAGATGGATTGAAAAAAAATAAATGAAAGGGTATTAATATATTTTTAATTAATGATATTTTTATAATTAATCTTGGGTGGGGAGTATATTTTGGGTTAAGTGATGATATGCCCATATAAAATTTTGGATTTTAATGGTTGAAATTGGATAATTAATTTTTTTTTCAGTTGACATATATTTTATGTTTATTGATTTTATAGTGTAATTTTTGTTGTAGTGGTTTTTAGTATTTGAATAGTCCTATATAAATAAAATAACAAAATGTTGTGTATAAAGAAATTTTTTTAGAATTTATAATATTACCGATATAATGATGTATTATATTTAAACTAGGTCTTTGTGGCACGGGTCAATATGTGATCGAATCATGGTGTACTCGAGATTTTATAGGGGTCAGATTTAAATTGAATTTTTTGTTTTTTTTTTTGTGTTTGTTTAAAAATTAATAAAGAAAAGAAAAAAATGAAAAATGAAGGAGAGAGAAAAGTGGTTACTCATCTATATTTATTTAAAGTCGTATTAAAATTATAGATTTTTTGTATAACATGTTAGATAAAGATCATGTATTTTTTTTAAAATAAAAAATACAATTAAAAAACGATAGAAAAGTTTAATTTTTTGAAATTGAACTATTTCTATGGATTATTATTTTATATTCCTTTCCCAAACTCAAACAACATTCATGGGACTAATACTCATGGAATTTGTTTCTAACAGTTCATCCATCCAAGGTTGTCTATTATTATTACTCCCTCCGTCCCGAATAAATGTTCATAGTTGATAAAACACAGGATTAAGAAACATAATTAATAATGTGCTGTAAAATGTGTTATAACAATAATACTCATGAACATTAATTTAATTCAACTATTCTAAATAATTGAGTTTCTTTGGATGTGTTATACTAAATGAAGCTTTAAGGGTGTTTTAGGAAGAATGGTAGAGAATATGTAGATCAAAAACCTTTAGGAACATTAGTTGGAACATCCCAAAATAGAAAATGGGAACATTTATCCGGAACGAAGGGAGTGTTATACATTAGAACACATTCTACATTACAATCATTATGTCAACTAAGAATGGTTCTTCTCCATACCACGACTTTTGAAAAACTTCTTTCAAAATACCATCCTAACCCATGTTTACTTGTGAAACTTGGCAGTCAACCAACATAGTACTGTTCGAAGAGTTCAGCTTTAGAGCTAGAATTCATATAGGTCTACTGTGAAGGCTGGTCGGACCTTCTTCCAAGCAAACTACCGATTATATTACCCTCATTGATCCTACAAACATATTGAATGGCTTTCAGGAAACAGAAAGAATCTCGTAATGTAAAATAAGCAAAATGGACCATGTAAACAACCCGTATGGCTCAGTCTTATTTTCCATTTTGTGCTATAGAGATATATTAACAGAATTATGCACATAATTACAAAGTTACGTAAGAACTACAGTTTGGCTTTGAGAAGCCTTGAGGAGTCTAGCAGCTTACAATTAGTTTGATCCTTCCTCACAAATGGGTAGACAAAAGTGGAGGGTCTTCAAAGATCAAGTCCGCTTGCATGGAAGAAGCTATTGCTTTGTCTTAGCTATCCGCAAAATGCTCGTTGGATTAGATGCTTATTGTCCTCAACCAGCCCCTGCCCCTTGATGATGATGATGATGATGACAGAATTGGTTCCTGTAAATCATATTAAATGTGAGGAGGGTGCAAGTCTCGATAAGGATTTTGTTCCATTTACATGTGATGTCTAATTTTAGAGCTGCTTTAATATCCTGAATTCTGATGTAACATTTGTTGTAATGCCAATATTCCTAGTAATGGCACCACAAACTTTTCCTTTAGAGTCTCGAGCAATGATCACTATGACACCACAAACTTTTCGCTTAGAGTCTCGAGCAATGATCATATAGCACTATGTTATTTTGTTTTTTCAAAGATAAGTTGTTGCAGTGCCAATATTACTTCCCCGCTGTTGTATTATTTTTCTTTTCATTTTGCAAGTGATTTGATGATTTGAGGGTTGTATTGTTCAGCATTGTCGACAAAGACTTTAGTGAGTTGTTGTTGATGTTGTGTCAAAAGGCCAAGGCAAAACTGAATCTTCTTTAAACTAACTAAAGAGTCCTCATACACCTTTAATGCAAGAAACCAAGTAAATCCAACTAATACGTGTTTGTAAAGATGATAACTACGAAACTAATGAGATCAAAATTTCAGAGGCATACAAAAGCAATATTGTGTGGGTTTCAACACTTAGTTCATTATTAGCATCTCTAATTAAATGAGTCAAAGTCTGCAAGCTTGTACAACTTTTGAGATTGTAAGAGTACTTGGTACATACAATATATGAATCTTAAAAAAAAAAAGAGCAAGCACAATTGGGGAGACCCTCAATGATGCAATCTGTCTTAACTTTATCTCTGCTAGTTTTACTAAATATCAGTCTTAAGTTTCTCATTAAAGCAACACTGATGTAGTTATTCAAAGGAAACCAAACTGAACAATTAATAAAATAATATGGCAAAAAGCACTTTGTTTTGGATACTTCTTCATTTAATTCATCATGATTTCCAATAACACTAAAGTGAATTCCAACACAGAAAGCTGTAAAAGGTCAATTTGTCACTTTAAAAAATACAGCAAAAAGAATGCCTCCAACCATCTAGAAAGATTTTGGCTTAATATTATATACTAAAACACTTTGGTCAGGATTGGTGAAGCCAAAAAAGTGAAATGCATCCAAAGACTTGTGTGATTGACACATACCAGTAAAAAATAAAATGAAAAAAATGAACTAAACATATATTACACTGACTTACTTCATGGTAAGGAATACTGCTCAACCAAAAAGCATCAGATTCAGAAAGAGGGAGTCGCCAAAATATTAAAAAAAAATAAAACCCCAACTATGAGATGGTAGAAGCACGTCAATAATACCTAGAGTTAGAAAAATAGACTAAGTTGTTTTTAAACATAGAGGATAAGAGTAGCAGTTATGAGAAGTGATAGTATCACAGACAATCTATAGCTAAGTGGAAGTCAAAAAATAACATGGACAATGATAATTCGAAAAGATAAGCTTGATTGTAGTTTAACGAAATATCTTCTACAGTCTTAACTTGACAGAGTAAAACAATCAACATAGCTGAACCCAGGTAATTACGACAAAGACTTTAGTGAGTTGTTGCTGATGTTGTGTGTGCAAGGCAAAATAGAATCTTCTTTAAACTAACTAAAGAGTCCTCATACACCTTTAATGCAAGAGGCCAAAGTAAATTCAACTAATACGTGTTTGGCTTGAATTGCATAGTACTAAAATTTCATGAATTGCAGAGTACTATAACTTCATAAATTGTAACTTAGTGAATTTGCTAACTCCAGTTAATTGGTCAAACTTCTAAAAAATCAAGCAACTGAAACAGTCTCAACTACACCCAAGAGAATGTCCTAAATTTCTTCCCATGCTTCTGATGTGATTACCAAAATCACTCAATAAACTCATACCACAGTACTATAATTTCATGAATTGGGACAAAGAAAAATCCAAACCCCAAAACAAAACAAAATAAACAAAAAATTCCAAAAATATAATTATTAAATTGATGAGTGACAAAGAGAGAGAGAGAGAGAGAGAGAGAGAGAGAGAGAGAGAGAGACTGGCGAGATTGTGATGGGTTTGGAGAAACTAACCTATAAAAGTCGATGGGTGAAAGCTGAATTCTTTATTCAAGGTTTTCTGCCCAAGAAATTGAACTAAAGCTTGAAATTGGATAGTAACTCTAGTGAATTTGCTAAAAAATATGCAACATCAACAATTGGTCAAACCTCTTAAAAAGCAAACAACTGAAACAATCTCAACTACACCCAAGAGAATGTCCTAAATTTCTTCACATGCTTCTGATGTGGATTACCAAAATTACTCAATAAACTCATACCACCTCTGGCGCGTAAAATCCTCGTAGTTTGACAATTCAAGGTCAAATGACCATTTTTCAGACGAAGGTTTCTTACGAATTTGGCTACTTTTCTAAACTTAAAAATCTGTGGTCATAGTATTTTTTATGTACTTTACATTGATTATTGTTTTATTCTCTAAAATAGAATAGGTGTCCGTCAGATACTCAAACAAATTAACTTTGTCAAACCACGCCTCTTTTAGGACAAACTTAGGAAGTAATAAGAAAACCACACAAAATTAGATCCATCAAGAAGTACTACAGTTGCAGCATTTCCATAATTTAAAACACACAATAATCATAGAATAAGAAAATGAACACACAAAAATCATAGAATAAAAAAATGGGAAGCATAGATATAGGAATAGAAGGAGCTGAATCGGACCTATAAGTGAAAAGAGTGGGGAGAGGACAAAGTTGAAGAAGGCATTGGATATCCTGTGAAGGAGTAAACTCCTTCAAAATATCCAATCCGATCTTCGCCAGGTCAGCACCTGGCACGCAAATTAGGTTGGATTACGCCAAATTCTGGCTTTTCTTTCCATCTTCAGAGCCGGCGCAAGCTGCAAAATTCAACTCCACAAAGCCAAAAGAAAAAATGTTCAGGCAATGGAAAAAAAAAAGGAACTAACCTTGGATTCCACCGAATTTTGGCTTCCCTTTCCATCTTCACAGCCCGCGTAAGCTGCAAAACCAAAAGAAAAAATGTTCAGGAAATTAAAAAAAACAAAAAATAAGAGAAAAAATTTGGTTACGAATAAAATAATGTGTAATTGAGAAGTTGTACGCAGGTGGAGTGGTAGGTGGGGGAATTCAGGAAATCGATTCATGTTGCTTTGGTAAAGGAAGGGAATGCAAGGAAAATCTGCTTTGTAGGGGCATTGATGTTTTCTCTACTTTGGTGTAGCTTGACCAAACAAACCAAAGAATCTTTTTCCTATTGAGCTCCCCCAAAATTTTACTTTCAGATTGTGTAGTTTTTCAAGCCTCTTATACTGGAGTGCTGCCATTCTCCTATTTTGGGCTAGAATGGGTTGTCTTTGTAGTTTTTTTATTATGTTTTTCACCTTTTTGTACTCCTCTCTTGCAAGGAAAATCTCATGTACTCTAGTTTAGTCGCTACTCATGCTGAATAAGAAAAATATTAAACAGCTCAGGTACCCTGTATAGTTACTCGTCTCTATTTATCTTCCCTTCTAATTCATGCCCCATCACTCAATCAGTTCATCCTAACACTAAGTGACTACTTATCTTCCCTTCTGATTCATGACCCATCATTCAATTAGTTCAGGCCTAACACTAAGTGAGTACTCAATAGAAACCTTGACTGGGCAAGTCTTCCCAGTGATGTTCTTTCCTTAATCATAACAATCCAAAAGCCCCTTCCCATCTTTCCTGCCATTTTCCTAGCAGTGTTATTCAAAATTAATTACTCCATTAAAAAAATGATTCAAAACTACTTCGAAATTTCCATCGGATAAAAAATTACTAAAGTAATGAGTCAACTATGTCAGGGGACTACTTCTCTGATAAAAAAAATGACTTCAAAACTACAGAATGGAATTCTAGAGCGTCTTGCTTCGATTGCATTTGATTTCCCTTACTCTTGAATAGCAAATCAATACCAAAAAAAAAAAAATCAGGATACAGAAAAGAGCTCAAATTTGTATATCTACATGTACAGAAACAAACGCGACATCTATTTTCACTCTGAGGAAGAATTTAATCACTTATCAACAAAATTAAATCCAAAAATAATCTAATTACAGTTTAAAAATTAAATGTAATTACAACTCATGTATACAAAATAAGATGAAAATTGTCTAAGCAAAAAACAACAGATCGAACTTCAATCTCAATTAGTTTTCATCAACTTTAACACCATAGAATAAATCAAAAAGGTAAATCGGATTGACATCACTTAATCGCATAAAGCGAAAGGAATTAAACTTTAACAAATACCCACACAAAGAAACTCTCTTCATAAATGCATACGAATGAAAATTACCTGGAATTGGAACAGAGAGATTTCGATTCCAAGCCCTACGCGTAGAAATCAGAGAAAAAGAGGAGAGAGGGGACGCAGAAGAAGACCAGATTCAGTGACGCTAGTGAACTGCGACTGCGGCTGCGACTCTGCCAGAGAGGATGCAATTAGACGAAATTGCAGGTGTGATGAATTGGGTGCGATTGAGGGAAGGTTACGCTGGAGAAAGAGAGGGTCTAAGAGAGAGAAAGGAATTGAGAAGGGAGAAAGTGACGGCAGCAGGTGGCGATGGCCATAAATGGAGGAGAGAGAAAAGGGTGCAAAGAGGGCGTGGGCATACCTATTCTTGACACGCTTGAAAGTCCAAAGAGATCATGGCCGTACAAATTTAATAACTCCATAAATTCTGACCGGTAGTTATTTCTTGTCAATTGTACATACCCCTTTTTATTGTAATATAGAAGATATAGATTGATAGTTGTCTTTAATACTCCTTTTCTTTAATTTATTCTTTTAATCTTATTTTTTCTCAACAATTTCATAAATATAATTAAATTAAAAATTATATATGTACGTTCGTTAGTGTACAACTAGTTTTTGTAATATTGAAAGGCGTGTGCTTTGAGATTTAGGGGTGTGATTAGCTTTACTCAAAACAGAATTCAATTGTTAACACCAAAAAGAAAGCTCCGACCAGTGTGAAACCCTTGCCTGTGACGGCGGTGATGATGGACGAGTCGGAAATGGCGCAGTTTCCAGTGGGGATGAGAAGCGTCCTTGAGTTTGTTGCGATTCCAACCGGTTTGGATCAGCCGGTAGTGGCTCCCGAACGGGGTACTTCGCGCCAAAAGTAAGTGCCTTCCGACGGCAAGTCCTTCAACGGTATACTCTGTGTGTGTGTGTGTGTGTGTTTGTTTGTTTTTTTTTTTCCTTCAAGATAGGCTAATTTTTCTTGAAAGTGGAGGAGCTCAATCACTGTGACAATGCGCTGAACTGTTTTGAAAGCTAATGCTTTAAACAAACTGTGAAATCATCAACTTAGTTCCATATTTGTGCGGCTATCCAGCCTTTCTTGATGAACCAAGAGCCTGTGATACTCACTTCTAATTTGACAGACTGATTCCGAAAAGGCAACATATGCAAGTGGATAAATACCTAAATGCTGAAATCGATTCTTCCTTGAAAATGAAGTTGTCCTCGGTATGACATCAATTATAAGAACTAAAGATGAAAATATTACTAGTTTCATTGCTAATATTTCTATCCTATATTTAATTTCGAGATTTCATTGTAATTTATGAGATATAATTTGGTGCAATTCAGGTATATACCCTTTTATTTAACCAAAAATCAATTATTATTTCTGGCCTAACATTTTCTAATTATTTGCTCTCTAACTGACTATATTTTATTTTTGCACACAAATGAACAAGGTTATATTGAATTAAAATGGTTGTACAACAAGTAGGGGAATAAAAAAAATATGGAACTGATAGTACAAAACGGAAGAGAAACAATGGTTGTTCATAACATATATACAATTGAAAGCAGCAGTCTCCAAAGCGACTTTAGCCTATGTGGAACTGATAAAATAGAAGAAAAAGGGTGAGAAAGAATGGTTGTTCATAACATATACAATTGAAACCAGCACTCCCCGGAGCCACTTTAGCGAAAATATCAGCCACTCCTTTTGCTTTCAAATAACAAAACCCTTCCCAAGCTGCCTCAAATTGCCTAAGCAAATTGCAATGGTCCCTATGAAGACCTGATCATAAATAAACAATTCTTAAGCTTCATGTGTAGGAGTGGAGTATGAACTGCTATATCATGCATAAAGCATTTGAGTTGGGTTTGCTCTGACCTTCAGGCTTATAATTCACAGAACTGGTGACAAGTCGAAGATGTCAGAGCTCACGAAGGAGGTGGAAGAATATCATGGCTTCGTGCTTCTTGCTATTGGTGGGGATTAGAGTAAGCTATTAAGCTCCCACACAAAACGTTTGTGCTGATGGAGGTAACAAATAAACCTAATGTGTCCAGAGTGTAAAATTAATCCTAATTTATGTCTCATCACAGGTAAGCTTTCTTCAAAACTACCGCACTTTGCAATTCTGAGTTTTATGTTGAAGCTGATGGTGACATATATTTGCTGCCAGGTGACAGTGTGACACCTTTTCTGAAGTTTTAGATGCTCAAACACTGAGGTTCTGACTTCTCTTTTGCATTTCCATCAAGGTCTTCACAATATTTTCATTCATTTCTAGGTTGTTTTCCATGTATTTGGCTAAAGATCATTCGCACACTTAAAAATACTTTTAATGCGTCAAGAAGGATGCTGTTTTCACTGTCACAAAACTCAAATGGCTAGTTGGGTACAGCTCCCACATTTTAATCATGCTTAAACTCCTACATATAAATCATATTCTCCATTTTCCTGTCTTTTGATCCTTCTACATCTCCCAAACATATAGTTGTTGGGTTCTAGACTTCTAGTCCTTGGTACTTGGTAAATGCCTCTGCAGTCTGCACAAGTATAATAGTTCCTCCATCCCCAAATTATAGACCGAATATTGTTGAGCGCATAGTTTAATTAGAGATGTTTGAATATATTAAATAAGTGACGTTATACAATGATTCATATTTACCCACACACTTGATAAATGGATGGACGGCAATGTTCTCAGAATTCGAATGAGGGGCATAGTGAAGACATTGTTAATGCTTGAGTTTTTGGTCACGCCTAAAAATTGGTTCAACTCCTCCTGTTCTAGTCTATCAGTTTCTTACTTCATCCATCTCACTTAACCACCTCTTTCTTGTCCCACATGTTTGGGAAAGAAAATCCTTGCAATCTCTCCTCCTACAAATACGGTTGTTTGGTGGATTAAATGTAGTATAGTTGGGCCGAGGTAAACCTAGATATATTCTATTTGGTTCATGTTGAGTTGAATGAAGATGAATTAGAACTCAAGTCCTGGTGTCGTCTAAAGAATTTTTATCTGGTAGGTCTGGGCCTTGGGTATTGATTTCGCAACAAAAAGGATGGTCCTAGTCTTGAAAAACAAAAATCCAGTAAAAAAATATTAGCTGGACAAGATGGTCAGAGTTAGAACCGAACCTGAACCATTTGAACATTTCACAAAGTTTTCAAGTAATTTGTAAACTTAGGTCCCAAAAGTCCACTGTCAACTAGTTATGCTAAACATAAGAACACTAATAACATTTGGCTGGAGGTGAGGTCTACAAATCCCGATTCATTTTCTGTAGAAGGGTGGATGAGAAATAATACCATCATTTGGGGCTACATTGCCATAGAAAGCGTATGATAAAGGTCCTAGCAATATGCTTACTGCGTTTTTTAGTTGTCTTGCTTTCGAAAGGCACACATGTCAAGGAGTGGAATTGTCCAGTGAGTTTAAATTGTCAAATTTGTTGAGAAAACACAAACACAACTCAGAAGTGGGGCATTTGCACTTTTTGATACGAGTGACTTTGGAAGGGTGATGCCCATTTTATACGGAGGAAATAGTATAATATGGTGCTGGATAAGAACTGAGTTACCAATAGATATAGAC
This sequence comes from Platycodon grandiflorus, assembly GCA_016624345.1. Classification (NCBI taxonomy): domain Eukaryota; kingdom Viridiplantae; phylum Streptophyta; class Magnoliopsida; order Asterales; family Campanulaceae; genus Platycodon; species Platycodon grandiflorus. The sequence continues at coordinate 41,872,479 of CM028363.1, forward strand.
AGAATGAGGAAAATGTGCAACAACTGAAACTAGTGATTTCCTACTCACCTAGTCCTCTTAAGCCCTTATCTTTGTGCACTGATTATAAATGAACTAAATAGAAATATACAAGACGAGGTACTCAGTTGTAGCGAATCATTTACATTGATATAACATATGTGGTTCAATCGATGAAACTGGTGGTCTGCATGAAAGCTAGAAGTATTAAGAGAAGTCCTTCATTAAAGAATGTATGTAGCAACAGAATGAGTATAGAAGCAATATTAGGAATTGTATGCATCAAAAGAAGAACTCATGTTTCAGTAAGAAGTTGAATGTTACGATTAACGGAGACAGCTCGACATAATTAATCACAGCATCGTAGTGACTTGTATTTAGATTATGTGAATATCTTGACATCCTATAGTGAAAAGTAATACTCCCTCCATCCCTAAATTATTGTCTTGTTTGACCCGGCACACGGATTAAGAAAAATAATTGACTTGATTATTAATATTGGTATAGTGTGTAGTTTCCTTTAATGCCCATGTGTATGTGGCCCATAATTAAAGTAGGGAGAAAAAGTAAGGGTAAAATGGTAAAAGTAATGTCCTAAAAAGTAAAGTTTCAAACAAGACAATTATTTAAGGACGGACAAAAAAGGAAAACAAGACAATAATTTAGGCACGGAGGGAGTAAGTTATTGAAGTTGTCAAACAGTCGAGTGTTGATGGTTATGGTCCGGTAAATCATTGATGTGATTCTGGAATGACGTTTGTGATCTATGTTATTGGTACCTGTACCTTAGGGAAAACCTGTATCATTCCTCTTGCAATTGTTTGTTGTGTCAACTTTTTTGGCTTGTCGTCTTACATATTTGCATCTGTTTCTTTCTTTTTTGGTCACTACTTTGTAGTTCTATTCTCATGTTTGTTAAGATGTGATAACATGAATCTAAGAGCATAATTGGGTCCAGATAATGATACTTTCATCTCACGCACATACCATAATCCAAACTCGGAGCACATTTTAGTAGATTATGTATAAATATTGTATTCAATAACCATGGGGTGGTTGGGGAAGGGAAATTTTTCCCCAAAATATACCTGTTACCTAAACTGTCTTTAAATATCCTTTTCCGAAAAGTATTTCCCAAAATATACACTGTTTGTGTTTGAATTTGCTGTTGGTAGCAGTGAGTTTATCAAGAAAAAGAAGTCAATTTGTTACTTTCTGATTATCTAATATAATTTCCTTTTGTTTTAATAATATTCTTCATAATAATTATGTACTGAACATAATCAAGCATCATGTAATAACTACTGAAAAAGTAACTGTTGGTTGGTATTTTCGTAAACGGAGTAGAAAGCAATTTAATTGGCCACGTCGAACTAGTCATCAAAAGATACTTTGCTAAAAGGAGTGGATGGAAAATATGATTTAAGTAGCGGAGTGAAAGTGGTTGGCATAAGGCTGTGTTGAGTTAACTAAACTACACTCAACTCAGCTTTATTCTAACTACTTGGGGTTGACTACATGAATCACTTTTTTTTGTCGTTTTGTTCGGTCCAATGCAAGACTATATTGTTGTCCATGTTAGTTTTGGTTTTCATCTATCTCCTATTTGGTTGTTGATATTAATACTATCATACTTCCCAAGGGAAAGCAATTAGAATCTACATTCGTTGATTCCAAACCATCTCAATGATTCTGGATGGTCTTTGGATTTTCTATGATGTTGGATTTATGAATAATGCTCAAGTTCTTACAGAAAATGAATTTTATAAATTCTAGTTTTTATTCATGAGTTTCATCTCCTTTAACAGCATTTGATTCAGACCTGTCCTTGAAGTAAGATTTATACCTTAGAAGTTAAATCTGTATATTTTGGTTCTTTTTATGAGAATTCATTTTTTTTTTCAGTAAAGGCATTATCTTCTTTACTTGGAAGTGTATCTAAAGTATGTCGATTTCAATGATATATATATATATATATTCATATTTTGTAACAATGACTTTCCAAGTTATCAGTTTTGTAGCATATGTGATTATTTGAATCTGCAAGTAATGCTTCTGGGATATTATCTGATATGTATTCCAAATCTTCAAGAAACATCCATAATTTAATTACCACCCACCTGCGCTGTGGCCCCATGTTTTGGACGTGCAAACATTTACCTTTTACTTTAAGGTGAGCTTGTGATAGCATAAAGTAGACAGCTGACTAATATGGTTTCGTCATGTTTGGTGAAGTCCTTTGTCTGTACATTTGAGAGATTGGCATAGTCCATATTGTAAATCACATATGACCTAAAGTATTCTCAGCTCAGCCTGTCCCAAAAACTTGAGGTCAGCTACATGAATCCTATTTCAGCATTTTGTTTGGTCCAATGCTTCATATGGCAAATGTCCCGAATTTAAAAATCACAAGTACTCCCTCCGTTCCAGGTTAAGAGTCCACTTTTGACCTTTTGGGTTAACTTAATTAATGTTTGACCGATAATTTACATAGATTTATTTGTTTTTACAAATTTATAAAAGTTGTAATTTATAGTATTCTTAATGTACTTTTTAATTAATGAAATTTTATTTCCTAAAGCATAAATAATGTATGTAAAATTTTGATTTAATTTAGTCACATGTTGACTTTTAAAAATAGAAAGTGGACTCTTTGCCCGGAATGGAGGGAGTATCTCAGACTCTCAATTAATTATGTACTCCCTCCATCCCAAAATGCAGTCTACTTTTTATGTGTTTGTCCCAAAAAACTACTCTCATTTCTATATTTTAACCTATAAACTTCCATTTTTTTTTTCAGAATATTTTCTTTCTTTTTAAAAACATGTTACTTCTATTGGGTATCATACAAGAAAAAGATGTCATTAGGCACAAATTGTAGGAGATATATGGAAGAAAAAATACAATATTAAAGGGTTGACTTTTCAAATGGTACTATATATTTGAGACGGAGGAAGTATTATCTATGAAATTGTGCTCAGCCATCTGCATCTTGGTCTAGGCATGACTGTACGTTATCTTTTGTTTGTTGTACCCTTCTTGGATCCTTACTAAAGCATCACAGCCTAAGAATTGACAGAAGTGACTAGAAAGATGAAAGTAAAGGCAGGAAAAGGAAAAGACGGTGGCAGATATTGTAATTTAAGAAAGAGTCAAGCCTATATATTAGCCTGCAAAACCAGTGCCCGTGTAAACTTGCCCTAATTTCAGCTATATATACACTTAAACAGTTACTTAACAATTACCTAAATGGCAGACAAATCAGCCTCAATTTGCCATTGTTCGGCGGCGATGAATATTTTAGTTGAAGATGAAGATGAAGATGATGGCTGTTCTGAAATGTTAAGGTGTTTCAAGAATCGTATCAACAACTCATCGAAAAATTGGTATGCCCCAAATATTTTTATTTTTCTTTGTCCTGTGGAATGGTTTGATTCGTTTTCATGTATGTGTCGATAATTTCTATGCTCCCTTAATATGAGTCATTTATGATCGGTGGTTGATTTTGTTGAACAGATCTCTCTGAATGGAACTTCCCTTAATTTTTTTGATACAACTGTTACCATTAGCTCAGATCCGCTCATCAGTTTATATCTTGTTCATTGGGCTTGGAATCCTTTTTTCATTTATATTTTTTCTTCTAAATTTTTTGCTGTTTTTGAATTCTGATTTGTTATAAGGATTATCCTTCTTGTGTATCTGGAGAAATCAGTCACATGTATTTTTTCTAGAGTTGCAGACTTATAGATCTATCAGATTTGATAGAATGATTTTGGTTACAACCTTTGGCCGTTTGAGTCTATCAAAGTGTATCTCTCCAACATAATTTCTTGTTATTGTATGTACTCGGTTCTATTATGGTACAGCGTGAATCAAATTAGTGTAGCATGGAGCACAAGGGAGGAGCTTTTGCTGGTGTGCGCGGCGAAATTTCACGGCCATCAATGCTGGGACAACATAGCAATTGAGGTCCAGTACCAAAGCCGTAGATCTGAACACTTCTTCACTCCCAGGAAATGCATTGCCATGTTTCGATATTTACATCAGCAGATCAGCGGCGGCACCGACGCCGTTGTCTATGATCAAACATTGGATTCCATGGTGGAAGTGTTGAAATAGCGTCATATAGCTGAGTTGACACGTGAGATAGAATTAACCAACAAGATTATTGTGTAATTAATATGCACATATTGAGCATCAATTTTCCATTGACTTTTATTTTTTTGTGTGTATCTTGATCAAACTGTTTTTTGTAGATTGCTGGAGCTGAAGGTCAAGAGATTAATAGGGGAAAGCAAAATTACATACTGACGAAGTTGAGTAGGAGGTCGAGGAGGTAGACAAAATCGAGGAGAGTGACCATACGTCTAATTCGGTGAGAATCGACGGACCAGATCCGATTTCAGAAGGAAATGAAACAGATCAAGTTGAAATGGGTAAGGGTTACAATTTGAGGAGATGGCACCGTGTAGCTCTGCAAAGGTTGGAAGTCATTGCAAGAAGATGATGAAGGGTCCTTAGAAAGCTGCGGAGGCAGAAACACAGCTCCCTCTTTGAAAGCAGGCTCCACAACCAGGTAAGTTACTTTAATGCTTCTATATTTTTCTTTTTTTTGTTTGTCCCAAAAATTTGTTTTAGTTTAAAATTTTAAACTACAATTCTCCATCTTTTTACAACGTTCCATTGAAAAACATGATGTTTGTCTATGTCATACAGAAGCCTTGGATCAACAGCTGTTGCATCACAGCTGTGTTTTTTTTTTTTTTTTTGCAAAATGTAAATGTTGTTTGAAAAATATACATTTGTTCGTTCAGAAAATTCATATTGTTGTTCAAGACCAATTTGTGCAAACAAATGGTCAGGTGCCCTTCCCTTCTAATTTTAGAACAATATATAGGAGAAATAGAGGAGTAAAAGTACTATATTGGAAGACTACTTTTTTGGGGAAGAGAAGTAAAAGGAAATGTCTTCTTTACTATTCCCTCCACCCCACTCCCTACCCCATCTCCATTATTCTTATAGGCATACTTATAATAACGTCTAATATGCTATGTGCCTGCAGCCTGCAGCTTCAACAGGAAATCCAGTGGTTTTCTGACACATATCTTCAATGGACAAGCAGCCCATTCGCCAGTTTTGTTCAAAGAAAGAAGTGCGCTGATTTGCAAAGCATCCACAGATGTTGATGGTCCTGGTCCCGAGTCTCCCTCAGAAGCGGAGGAAGAAGTTGTGCCAGTTGAGAGCCTTCCCTTGGAGTCGAAGCTTCAACTGAAGCTTGAACCGAAGATAAGGATGGAGTTGGCAAAGAAGATCAGGCTTAAAAGAAAGAGGCTCGTTAGGAAGCGCCATTTGAGGAAGAAGGCCAGATGGCCACTCTCGAAAATGAAGAAACACCAGAAACCGTATGTTCATCATCGGACTTGCTAGTAGTTCTGTGGAGCCAATGATGATCATTTAAGTCCGTGGAGCCAGTGATGATCATTTAAGTTGTGTTGTCATTACGAAGCTGGTTTTTCACTCTTTTGCTGATTATATCTACTTGCAAATGTAATTTTGATGTTTTGTAATTTCAATATATGTATCATTTTCTACTAATATCATTTTTAGTATACTCCCTCTGTCCCAGGTAAATGTTTCTAGTTGACAAAACACACGAATTAAAAAACGTAATTAATGATGTATTGTAAAATGTCTTCTGACGATAATACCCATTAACATTAATTGAGTTTCACTATTCTAAACAAATGAGTTTCTCTAGGATGTGCTATATTAAATAAAATTTTAAGGGTATATTGGAAATAATGGTAGAAAATATGTATATCAAAAGTCATTAGGAATATTAGTTAGGACATTCTAAAATAAAAAGTAGGAACATTTATTCGAGACGGTTGGAATATTACTTTTGCCTCTTTATATTTTCTTTATGTTGCACTAATGTTACAGACCTTTGTATGTTACATAAGATAAATTTCATGTTTTTGAAAAGAAAGAAAATTGAGAAAATTATAAAAATGCTAACCCCTTTTTTTTTTGGACAAATTAAAATAGAAAATACTTCCTCCGTCCCTAAATTATTGTCTTCCTTTTCTTTTTTTTACGTCCTAAAATAATTATCTTGTTTGAAAATTTTCCTTTTTAGGATATCATTTTTATCATTTTACCCTTACTTTTTTCCATACTTTAATTATGTGCCACATACACATGAATATTAAAAAAAATTACACATTATACTAATATTAATAATCAAGTTAATTATTTTTTTAATCTGTATACCAAATCAAGCAAGACAATAATTAAGAAAGGGAGTATGACTTTTTAAAGGGCAGTGGCAGTATGCTATTAGTTGAATGTTGGTTGCATTTAGGTTCTATCCTAGCCTTTGCTTCCAGTGAAAATGACCTCCCCCACTGTGTTTTGAAGTTCAACCATTTACTTTTTACTTTAAGAGCATTCACAATCGTGGAGATTAATTTTTTTGTGGTTTTCATGATGTGACACCATCTCCATCTTAAAATTTTAAAATTTTAAACATTTTTTTATTATTAAAAAAAATTTAACAATTTTTTTATGAATCTCACTTTAACTATACCACTTTATATACATATATATATATATATTTAATATATTGAGGAAGTGGACGGTCAATTGAGATGAAAAGTTTGGCAATTTTTTCTTCGTGTGGCCCCATAAACGGGCAAAAAAGCAGCTCTCTCAAAGGGAAGCCGCTCCCCCCAACAAACCTCGTCAATATTTTTCTCTATAGTTAAAACGCTTGGGCAACTTTTTCGGAATGAAAAAAAAAGGGGGAAAAAAACCCCATAAGGTAGCCCATTGTAGTGACAAAGTTTGTTAGAATAAAGTCAAAATCTGACCAATATATTTTCAATTTTCATTTGTCCGGTCATACTTGTGAGAAATTGACATTGTCCATATTGCAAAGGCAAACGACCTCAGCTAAACTTAACTCGGCCTTTATACTAAAATGGCGTTACCTATATGAATTATATTTCATCATTTTTTTTTTTTCAATTAAAGAGGATCAATAGTGATTCCCCACTTACCCCCTGGTGACTCGAACCCACGACTTATCGGTTGTAGGTGAAGCATCTTACCAACTAAGCTGCACTTACTTGTCATTATATTTCATCATTCAATTTGTTCCAAAGTAAGAAAAAAAAAAATTTGGAGGTGATTAGGACATAGGAGAATCAAAATCTTATAAAAAATCAACTGTTTAAATAAAAGAGAAAAAAGAAAAAACAATGCAGGGCAAGGGAGAGAATGGGAGAAATAAGTGATACAAAATTGGAGGTGATTTAGAATAAAAATCTAATAAAAAATTAAAATTATTAAACACTCCATTCGTTCTTAAAATAGAGTCGCTTAATCTTTTTTAGGTCATTTGTTAGGACCATTTATTTAAGATTTTAGTTTTGATGATAATTAAAAAATCACGTAACCTAGATTAGATTCACAGATAATATATTTTTTTATTTTCTAGAAAAATAGTGAAAAAATTATACTAAATAGCTGATGGCTTTTTGAAATAGTTAAGGAAACCAAGTTAAACTATCAAACTTCATGCTTCAAATTTCCAGATTTTACTAAAAAATCCCTGCAACTCATTGAATATTCGTAAAAAAGTTCGGGCATTATACATTTTCGGAAAAAATATGCAAAATGCCTATTGATTGAAAGAGAATTTCGTTACGGACACGAATAGGTCATCAGAATTTATTTTCGAGTTCTTGGCGATTAGATATTTGTATTATAGAAAAATCAAAAGAGTTTTTGTGCGAAGGGTGAAAGTGTAACAATATTAAAAAATACTAACATTCTTTCAAAGTTCACAACAGGAACAAGAACATGAACATGAACATGAACGAGAAAAGGCCTTCACTAGTTGTCATTTAGGGTGCAGGAATGAGAGCAAGAGCGAGAACATGAACTGGAATGGGAACAGGAACAAGAACATGAACAAGAACATGAAACATGAACATGAATATGAACAAGACCAGGAACACAAACACGAACACGAGAGTAAAAGGAGCAGGAGCAGGAACAGGGATAGGGACAGAGACATGGACCGAACCTGAATCAGGATTGCTTTTTATTTTTTTGTTTGTTTAGAAATAACATTGACAAGGTTTTTGATTAACATTGTAAAGTAACATATAAAACATTTATAATAATGTTGTGTTAGATAAACAACATTTCAGCTAAAAGTTGTCTTCAATGTAAAATACGTGCTTTTATACAATGTTTTAGGTAACCGTTGTGTTAAATCGAATATAACATTTTAGTCAATGTTGTCATTTCAGGTCCACAACATTTAGATAAACATTGTCCTATAGAACTCAAAGAATGACATTTCATTTTGGAAGGACAATAAACAACGTTTACTAAATCGTTGTCTAAAAAATGATCTTATTTCAACGTCGACTTAAACAACGTTTGGAAAGCATTGTGAAGACTCTAATACAACTTTTATCCAACGTCGTTAATGGCCTATTTGGTGAGAATCATGGAACGCACCAAGGATTGAGGGCCAATTCATGAAAACCAATGATGATAGATGGAGGCCCAATGGACAATCCAAGGAAGATTTTGTGTGAATTTTTAAAGTTTTTGGACCTATACGGACATGTAACAACAATGGACGGACACTTAACGACATGCTTAGGATGTTAGGGGGTTCAAGTATCACTTTGGAAAAGTTAAATCGCGTCAAAAAGAGTTGCAGAGAGAAGTACGAGTGCTAGGACCAAAGTAGTAGCGTAGGGAGCAGTTTTGGCGCCGCTCCAAAAAATAGGCCAATTTGACAAATCAAATTTTTTGAAGTTATAACATTATTTGTTTCTACCTACTCTGAATTACACTATAAATATTTTCCCTTGACTTTTTTTTTTGACAGATAAAAAAGGGGTATAGCACAGACTATTTGTGTAATTTGCTCAAAAATAAAATTGTGTTGGTGAAACATGTGGTGGGCCCCACAAATTCATCACTAACCAAAAATATTCTCCCTAGTCCCTCCTAAAAGATATTATTTTTGGTAATGAGTCAACTATATTATTTTTGGATATTATACTTAAACAGTCTATTTTAAAAAATTATATTTATAATTTTTATAAAACTTTCAACTTTACTTTTTACATGTGGTGCAAGCATATTAACTATGCTAAAATATATTTTTTTTAATCATGACCAACTCTAATACTATTTATATATCTCTTAATTATTAGACTTTTCAAACGTAGGCTCTTGAACGAGGTAGTACTTAAATTATTCTTTTTTTAAAATATGTTTTTAGATGAGAATTGCTATTTACACCCAAAAATTACTTAGTACACCCCATTACTAAGTACACCCTACCCCCAATATTTGTAACCTCTCAAAATACTAAGTACACCCCTTAATTTTCTATTTAACCCTTACCAATATTTTCTCAAAAAATAACTTATCCTACTGCTAAGTACATCCCCAAACAAAATCCACCCCCTTCTTCCTCCACCCACCCAGTCAAGGCAGCCCCCACCCCACCACAACCTACCCAATCGCCCTTTTTCCTTTGTTTTTTTGTTTTTTGAACAGACCCTTTCCTCCTTCACCCCCACCCCACACACAGTCTGCCCTTTTTTTTTTTAATAGTTTGTTCGGCACTATGTTACCGAACACCCATAGTGGTGTTCAGTACCCCTATTGAACATTACTATGGATGTTCGGTATTCTTACCGAACATCACTATGGGTGTTCGACACCCCTACCAAACATTAATAGTGATGTTTGATAAGGTTGCCGAACAATAATTAAATTTTTTTAAAACTAAAAAAAATGAAGAAAAAAATAAGAACATTTAAATAAAAAATTATAATAATATTTTTATAATATTTACGTGGTGTCCTCGGTAATACATTGGACGTAAATAGCAAGTTTTTTTTAGATTTGACTGATTTCCAAATGGTGACTCTCTCTCTCTCCCTCTCCAAAAAAAAATTGGAGGGCAGCCACAACCTTTTAAATTCAGCTCCGGAGGTTGACACCGGCAACGGAAAAAGTTGACTGCTTGGTGGCCGCCAGAGATTACCGCCAGCGGTGGTGATAGACGCCGGAGGTTGTCGCCGGCGGCTGTGGATGTCGGAGGTTGGTTCATGCTAGACTACTGGACTAAGGTTCGCCTAACCCACTTTAGCACATGCCATCCCATTATCCATCCCTGTGTGCTGGTTCATGTCAGATCACCAGACTAAGGTGTGCCTAACCCTACTACAGCACATGCCATCCCCATTAATGTTATGTGCTGGTTCATGCCCTAACCCCATTGTAGCGAGAAGGAGTCGAACTCATGCTTTACGGTAAGAAAGTTCAACTATATTATACTTAAACAATCTATTTTAAAAAATTATATTTATAATTTTCATAAAACTTTCAACTTTACTTTTTACATGTGGTGCAAGCATATTAACTATGCTAAAATATATTTTTTTAATCATGACCAACTCTAGTACTATTTATATATCTCTTAATTATTAGACTTTTCAAACGTGGGCTCTTGAACGAGGTAGTACTTAAATTATTCTTTTTTTTTTTTAAATAGGTTTTTAGATGAGAATTGCTATTTACACCCCAAAAATTACTTAGTACATCCCATTACTAAATACACCCTACCCCCAATATTTGTAACCCCTCAAAAATACTAAGTGTACACCCCTTAATTTCCTATTCTACCCTTTATTTTTTCAAAAAATAACTTATCCTACTGCTAAGTACACCCCCAAACAAAATCCACCCCTTCTTCCTCCCCCACCCACCCCACCCACCAAGGCAGCCCCCACCCCACCACAACCTACCCAATCGCCCTTTTTCCTTTGTTTTGTTTTTGTTTTTTGAACACCATTTCCTCCTTCACCCCACCCCACACACACCGCCTTTTTTTTTTTTTTTTTGTTATCAAACACCCATAGTGGTGTTCACCCTTATTGAACATTACTATGTGTTATTCCTACCGAACATCCCATTAGTGTTTGTTTAACTATTGAACATTATTATGGATGTTGGTGATTCCTACCGAACATCACTATGGGGACTAGATGAACATTATTATGGTTATTGGTAGTGACCGAATAATTAAATTTTTTAAAACTAAAAAAATGAAGAAAAAATAAGGACATTTAAATAAAAATTATAATAATATTTTTATAATATTTACGTGGTGTCCTCGATAATACGTTGGACGTAAATATCAAATTATTTTGAGAGGTGCTAAATGACACCCTTATAATGCTATGCTAATGACACCCTCACGACCCCCCCTCCTTTACTCCTTCATAATCATCCCCTCCCCCCCCCTTTAAACTTATAAACCAATTAATGTTTATATAAATAATTATATAAAATTACCTATTATTAATTATATATATATTTAAATTATTATTATCCTTATATATTAATTATAAACTAAAATTAACCTAATTATTAATTATATAAATATTATCCTATTAATATATATTATTACCAAATTATATATTAATAATTATATAAAATTAAGGGTGTCTTATTAGGGAGGAAGGAGGGTGGGGGGAGGGGGAAGGGCGGGGGGCAATTTGAGGGAAAGGGAGGGAAAGGGAAGGGGGTAAAGGGTCCCTTTAGTTGGGGTGTGATTTAGCATAAATATGAGGTTTGATTTAGCGCTCATAATTTTTGATAGATTTGACTGATTTCCAAATGGTGACTCTCTCTCTCCTCTCTCGAAAAATTGGAGGGCAGCCACAACCTTTAAATTCAGCTCGAGAACACCGCAACGGAAAAAGTTGATCGCTTGGTGGCCGCGAGATTACCGCCGTGGTGATGATGGAGGTTGTCGCCGCGCTGTGGATGTCTGAGGTTGGTTCATGCTAGATTACCGGACTAAGGTTCGCCTAACCTATTTTAGCACATGCCATCCCATTATCCATCCCCGTGGCCGGTTCATGTCGATCACCGACTAAGGTGTGCCTAACCCTACTACAAAGACATGCCATCCCCATTAATGTTATGTGCGGTTCATGCCCTAACCCCATTATAGCGAGAAGGCAGCCCTACCAAAGGTAAAGCTAAGGAAGGTAGGACTTTAGGCCTCAAAAAATTTAGGCCTAAAAAATTTAAAAATTCCTACTACTACTAATTTTGTCCGGCCCGAACATAAGCAAAGAAGAAGGATATGGGTCGTGATTGAGAGAAAGTAAAAAGAATAGGTCAAAAGTCAACTTCCCAAGCCAAGAATACCAAGGTTTCCGGATTTTTTTAAGAAATTATTGATTTCTGCAATCAATCATTAATTATGAATTTAATTAACGTTGACTCACTAGTCTTATTCATTTAATATAATATAATAATAATAATATTTCCTAATTTCTTTCTCTTTCCAATTTTCTCTAATTCTCTTCTCTCTAATCGTCTATTCATATCTATTCTTTACGTAGCCGTCGCCTAGAATAGTACCGCCACCGCCGCGCGACTAGGTACAAACAACATTAACAGATTTGTGATGTTTATAATTTATTCGATCATTTTTTTCACTATACAATTATTTATTTACTTATTTTCTCAAATTATTGTAGAAATCTTGTAATTGTTTGTGTTGCATTTGGTCCAACAAAAATCTTCTTGTTCTTGACAATCAGATTAGGTTTCATTGTTCTAACTGTTTTCTTTAGTCTGATCACTTGTGTCTTGATTTATAGTCGTTAATTGTTTAATTTTTGTGAATTTTGAGAAATTAAGGTCATTAGATAATGATAATTTAAAACAAAATTTTCTTAACTTGAACGTTTATTAAAACATAATGACAACTCTAATATTGATGGATAAGATTTATTTACAGAACTAAAAATTCTAAGAGAAATTATAGAAGTGAAAAGCGATACACCAATTGACATACTTAACTATATAATACGCTTGATTCTTTTCTAAATGCTTATATTACTTATTGAATAATATTAACAATTTTCGTAATCTGTTTCTCGCATAAAAAAGTTTTTTAAAACTAAAATTAATAAAATCTTATCTAAGATAAAAATGTGTCAAGACATTTTCAACAAAGATTAAGTAGACTAGCTTTATTATCGATTGAAAAAGAATTGTTAGATGAAATGTATTACAATAATTTGATAAATAATTTTGCATTCCAAAAGAATGATAAAATTTAAATAAAAATATACTCCCTCTCCCTAAATTATTGTCATATTTAACTCGGCATAAAAATTAAGAAAAAACATTGACTTGATTATTAATATTAATATAGTGTGTAGTTTTTTTAATGATCATGCATATAACTCATAATTAAAATAAAAAAAAAAAGATAAAACGATAAAAATATTATCCTAAAAAGATTCTTTCAAACAAAATAATTATTTTAGAAAGATAAAAAAAAAAAAAGACAATAATTTAAGAACGAAAAAATAGTATTTTTAATTAAAAAAATATATTTACTTTAAAAAGGACTCACTTTAAAATTTATTTTAGACCTCACTTTAGAATTTGTTTAAGGCCTCAACAAGTGTTGGACCGGCCCTGCGAGAAGGAATCCAACTCATGCTTTTCGGTAAGAAAGTTCAACCAGCCTACTATTTACTTTAAGAAACAGAATTCAATTGTTAGCACCAAAAACGAAAGCTCCGACCACAGTGTAAAACCCTTGCCTGTCACGGCGGTAATGATGGACGAGTCGGAAATGGCGCAGTTTCCGGTGGGATGAGAAGAGTCCTAGGGTTTATTCCGGTTCCGACACGTTTGAATCAGCTGGTAGTTGCTCCCGAACAGGGTTCTTTGCGCCAAAAGTAAATGCCTTCCGACCGGCAAGTCCTTCAACGGTATACTAATTCCTGTGTGTGTGTGTGTGTGTGTTTGTTTTGGCGCGCTTTCATTCTTTTTATCGATTTGGTTAGTTTGTTTAAACAAAAATTCGTTATTTGTTTGAATGTTGACCATAGCTGCCTTCTGGGCTCTGGCGTTCATGCGTGTTTGTAAACTTAAATTGTCGTTTAAAGAATTTATTCTCTTTTCCCGATTTAAACAAACAAACAAACAAACAAATATTAGATCAAGAAAGAATGTTGACCATCTTGCATTTGGCATTCGTATTGCCAATTTCTCAATAAGTCAATTGATTACCCACACTATGATTGTTCTTCCATCCCCAAATTATTGATTGAATTTGGTTGGGCGCAGAGGTAAATTAGACATGTTTGAGATTCATATGTACCCACACACTTGCAATTGAATGGACGACTATGTTCTCAGATTTCATGTGAGGTGCATACTCAGTAAAAGTCATTGTTAATGCTTGAGTTTTCGGTCACAACAAAATTGTTCAACTTCTCCTATTCTACTCTATCAGTTTCTTACTTCACCCTTCTCACTCAACCACCTCTTTCTTGCCCCTCACGTTTGGGAAAGAAAATCCTTGCAATCTCTCCATGGTGGATTAAATGTAGTGTAGTTGGGCCGAGGTGAAATTAGAACTCAAGTCCTGAGGCCATATGAAGAATTTTTACCTGGTAGGTCTGGGCCTTGAGTATTGATTTTGCAACAAGGAGAATGGTCCTAGTCTTGAAAAACAAAAATCCAGTAAAAAAATATTAGCTGGACAAGATGGTCAGAGTTAGAACCGAACCTGAACCATTTGAACGTAAATGAAAAGAATTTTGGTTCCGTGATGGTCTGGTTCGCTTCGATTCCTGTTCTTTAAAACATTGCACAAGGTTCTCAAGTAATTTGTAAACTTAGGTCCCAAAAGTCCACTGTCAACTAGTTATGCTAAACATAAGAACACTAATAACATTTGGCTGGAGACGAGGTCTACAAATCCTGATTCATTTTCTGGTAGAAGAGTGAATGAGAAAGAATATTATTGTTTTGGGCTACATTGCCAGAGAAAGCATATGATAAAGGTCCTCGCAATATGCTTTCTGCGTTTTTAGCTGTCTCGCTTTCGAAAGGCACACATGTCGAGGAGTGCTATTGTCCAGTGAGTTTAAATTGTCAAATTTGTTGAGAAAACACAAACACAACCCATAAGTCGGGCATTTACACTTTTTGATATGAGTGACTTTGGAAGGGTGATACCCATTTATACAGAGGGAGTAGTATAATATGGTGCTGGATAAGAACTGAGTTACCATTGGTCCAGTGGATATAGACAGAATGAGGAAAATGTGCAACAACTGAAACTAGTGATTTCCTACTCACCTAGTCATCTTAAGCCCTTATCTTTGTCCATTGGTTATAAATGAACTAAACAGACATACAAGACGACTTAAGCCCTTTGTCCATTGGTTATAAATGAACTAAACAGACATACAAGACGAGGTACTCAGTCGTAGCGAATCATTTACATAGATATAACAAGAAGAAATTTAAAACAGATGAAAAAGTATGTTTTTCATTATATAATCCGTGGTATAAAGGCTCCCTTTTTATACAAAGAAGAGTCCTAACTTCTATGTCAATCAAATCAGAGTAAATCAAGCTAATTAAAAAATTCCTAACTAATCTCCTATCAAATCAAATTCCTAACTAATCTCCTATCAAATCAAATCCCTAATTTCAGGGGATCTGATTTTTCCATATTTTAAATGTGAACAACCTGCTAACACTCCCCCTCAAGCAGGTTTGTAGATATCAAGCAAACCTAGCTTGTTTGTACAAAACTCAAACATAGGCTTTGATAAACCCTTAGTAAACACGTCTCCAACTTGTAACGTGGAAGCAACATAGATTAAGCAAATGATCCCACCTTCCAGTTTTCCTTTATAAAATGTCTATCAACCTCCACATGTTTAGTTCTATTATGTTGCCGGATTATGGGTGATCGATAGCTGCCTTGTTGTCACAATACAACCTCATAGGTTCTTCGGTCTTCAACTTTAGTTCTTCTAAAATTTTTTACCCAAAGTAATTCTGATTCCTAGTGCCACGGATACTCGATTCAGACTACTTCTAGCAACAACAGCCTGTTTTTTACTCCTCCAAGAGACTAAATTTCCCCCAGATAGATACACCATCCTCAGGTAGACCTCCTATTAACCACTGAACCCGCCCAGTCAGCATCAGTATATCCAGCTACTCTCAGTTGACCTCCCCTTTGAAAAAACAATTCTTTTCCTGGACTTCCCTTGAGATACTTGAGTATTCTAAAAAATATGTCAAGATGCCCCTTCTTTGGAGCATGCATAAACTGATTTATGATACTAACAGCAAAAGAGATATCAGGTCTTGTGTGAGATAAATATATTAGTTTTCCCACCAATTTCTGATATCTTTCCATATCAACGTCTCTTCTTCTTCTAGCCTTCCAATTCGAGATTAGCTTCCGAGGTACATCTACAGGTTTACTTCCTAGCATGCCAGCTTCCTTAAGTAGATCAAGAGTATACTTTCTCTGTGAGACCATGATCCCTTTGTTACTCCTTTCTACTTCCATTCCCAAGAAATACTTGAGATTGCCAAGATCTTTTATCTTAAATTCAGTTGCCAGAATCCCTTTTAGTCTTCGGATTTCTGCTGCATCATTTCCGGTGATGATTATGTCATCCACATAAACTGCCAGTATGGTAACTCCCTCTTCACTTGTATGATGATAAAACAGTGTGTGGTCAGCTTGCCCTTGACTGTATCCTGCTTTATAGATTGCTTCAGAAAAGCGATCAAACCATGCCCTAGGTGATTGCTTTAATCCATACAAGGATTTGAGCAATTTACAGACCTTGGTCTTTCCCAATCTGTTGCCAAAGTCGGGGGGTAATTCTATAAAAACTTCTTCTCTAAGTTCACCATTCAAGAATGCGTTCTTGACATCCATTTGATGTAATGGCCAATCATACATAGCAGCCAAGGATAACAAAATTCTGATAGTATTCATCTTTGCAACTGGTGCAAAGGTTTCTAGGTAGTCTATCCCATAGGTTTGGGTAAACCCCTTTGCCACCAGTCTAGCTTTATGTCTTTCTATGGTTCCATCGGCTCTATGTTTGATTGTGAACACCCGCTTACAACCAACTGGTTTTACCCCAAATGGTAAGTCAACAATCTCCCAAGTTTTATTCTTCTGTAAGGCTTCCAGCTCATCTAGCACAGCTTTTTTCCAATCTTGATCCTTCATTGCTTCTGAAATGTCTTTTGGTATAGCTATTGTTTCAAGATTAGTAACAAAGCCCTTGTAGTCTAAGGATAAAGCATTATAAGAAACAAACCTATCAATAGGATGTTGTGTTCATGTACGAGTCCCTTTTCTAAGAGCAATTGGCAATTCCTCAACCTGCGGTTCTTTACCTTCTGACTCCTGCTGTGACGACTGATTCTGACCCAACCCTTGTGTGGCAGGATCTGAACTGTGAGTAGGGTTCATGGCAGTGTTAGGGTTCCCTTGTTGTCTTTTTGTATACACCCTGAGCTCCTTTTGTCCCTCTGATTCAGTTATAGGCACTGAAGGTGGTGATTGAGATTGAGGATTTTCAAGGATTTTTGGTTCTCAAAGAGGAGTCTTTGGTGGATTAGAGTGAGTGGGAACAAGAGGTTGAACTGTTTGTTTTTCTCAGAATTGAACTTCATCACCAAAACTCTCCCCCTGAAGTTCATTTCCCTTGAAGTATGGCTGATTTTCAAAGAAGGTGACATCGAAACTAGTGTAGAGTTTCTGATTGACAGGATCATAACATTTATAACCTTTTTGAGTGGGTGAATAACCTATGAAGATGTCTGTACAGCTCTTGGATCAAGTTTATTTCTATTTTGGGAATGAACATGAACAAAGGCAAGACACCCGAATATTTTAGTGGTAGAGAGGTTACTAGTCTAGATTTTGGAAATGAAAGATTGAAGACACTCAAGGGAGTCTGGAACTGTAAGACTCTAGAAGGCATTCGATTGATTAGATAGGCAGCTGTAAGGACCGACTCTCCCCAGAAACGTTTAGGGACATTCATAGTGAACCTAAGAGCTCGAGCTACTTCCAACAAGTGTCTATTCTTTCTTTTGGCCACCCCATTTTGTTGTGAGGTGTCTACATGTGGATTGATGAACTATCCCTTTTTCTGATAGAAATAGACTCAGAACTGAGTTGAAGTACTCAGTTCCATTATCTGTTCGAAATATTTGGATTTTGGCTTTGAACTGTGTTTCAACCATAGCATAGAATTGTTTGAACACAACACTTGTGTCTGATTTATCCTTCATTAGATAGACCCAAGTCATTCTGGTATGGTCATCAATGAAGGTGATAAACCACTTAGTATGGGAAAGATTGGGAACTCTAGATGGACCCCATAGATCACTGTGGACCAAGCTGAAAGGAGAAGAACTTTTGTAGGGTTTTGTCTTGAAAGTAGCACGTTTGTGTTTGGTTAACTCACATATGTTACACTGAATATCATCGATCTTTTTATTGATAAACAAAGAAGGGAACAGTTTTTGTAAGTAGGGGAAGCTTGGATGTCCAAGCCTTCAGTGCCATAACTTAATCTCCTCTGAAATCGAGGGTGTTTTATTTACCACTTAAGCTTTTTCCAGTGGTTCATCTTCTGCAAAATAATAAAATCCTTGGGCTTCCCTAGCACTGCCAATCTTCTTCCCCGAGTTCAAATCCTGAAATTCACAATGATCAGAGTAGAATTTAGCAACACAGTGGTTATCTTTAGTAAATCTACTGATAAAAAAAAGATTGCGGAAAAGCTTTGGAACATGTAACACAGAGGTAAGATTAAGAGTAGGTGAGATGGGTATCCCTCCTTTTCCAGCAACGGGTGAAAGAGTTCCATCTGCTATCCTAACCTTATGATGACCAGAGGATGGCTCATAGGTAGTAAATAGGTTTGACTGACTAGTCATATGGTCCGAGGCACCAGAGTCGATAATCCAGGGTATATTACCTTCTTTCATGGTCTGTATGTAGAAGAAAGCTGTACGGGATTGTTTGATGACTTGGATCAGCTAGTGAAGAATTTCAAATTACTCCTTAGTAAAATGTGTGTTGAATGAATCAACTACAACAGGTTGATTCCCAAGATCAGCCATGAGGGCTTGTCCAGTACTAGACCGCCCTTTATTGGGATACCTCTGATTTGATACCCGACCTTGAAGGTGTGCTGGTTTGCCATGGAGTACCTAGCATGTCTCTTTGGTGTGCCTAGACTTATTACAGTGTTCACACCAAAGGTTTGTCTTGTGATCAATTCGTTTTGGCATTGTTCTGGTTCCTCCTTTAGCCGGTAATGCAGATGATCTGCTGACTCAGTAAGCAACACAGACTTATCTAGAATGACATCATTTTTAGATCCATTCATGGCTTCTTTTCTGCTCTCCTCTTTTCTGACATATCCGAAAGCTTCTGCAATAGTTGGCAAAGGATCTTGGGCCAAGATCCTTTCTCTGGCAGCATCAAACTCCGGGTTGAGTCCTCCTAGGAAGTCATACAATCTATCTTTTTCCAGAACTTTCTGAAATAGTCCTGCATCTGTAGGACATCTCCATTCAATGACTGCAAGCTGATCAAATTCTTGCCACAGCCCTTTCAGTTGGTTAAAATACCTGGTGATGTTCCTGGAACCTTGCCTTATGTCCTTCAAATTCGATTTTACAGCAAAGGCTTGAACATAATTACCTTTATCGAATAGGTAGTCGCTACAGATCCCAAATCTCCTTTGCTGTTTTATGAAACAGGTAGACTTGGCCGATTTCTGGCTCCATGGAATGGATTAACCATGATATAATCTTGGCATTCTCAGTTTCCCAATTAACTTGGGCATTAGGATCACTTGTGCCTGGATCCTTAACAGTGCCTGTCAAGTATCCCCTTCTTCCTCTCCCAGTGATGGACATCTTTACGGATTGAGACCATTGAAGATAGTTCAATCCATTGAGTTTCATAGTGGTTATTTGTAGTGAGGGATTGTCCATGGCTGAATCGGAGGATTTTGCCATGGTATTTGTTGTTGATTGAGCAGCTTGATCGGAGGCTAAAACAGTCATGATAAATGACTAAGAGTGTATTGTATTGGCTCGTACCAAGAAGAAATTTAAAACAGATGAAAAAGTATGTTTTTCATTGTATAATCCGTGGTACAAAGGCTCCCTTTTATACAAAGAAGAGTCCTAACTTCTATGTCAATCAAATCGAGTAAATCAAGCTAATTAAAAAATTCCTAACTAATCTCCTATCAAATCAAATTCCTAAGGGCATCTCGACCCAACCCCCAAATCTCCAATTTGGGGTTCATCCAACTCCAACCCAATACCCACCCAAACCAAATTTGGGGTAGTCACTATTCACTACCCCAAATTTGGTATTGGTGGGATCCATAGCATATTTTGATTTTTAATGAATTATTAAATGCTCAAAATTATTAATAATATGATATTATTAATTTAAATATATTTTAAATTA
The DNA here is from genome assembly GCA_016624345.1 of Platycodon grandiflorus. NCBI lineage: Eukaryota > Viridiplantae > Streptophyta > Magnoliopsida > Asterales > Campanulaceae > Platycodon > Platycodon grandiflorus. Next base: position 41,892,895 of record CM028363.1, read on the forward strand.
ACTAATATCTAATTTTAGATATTATTATTAATAAAAATAAATATTAATAATATTACTTATTTTATTTATCAAGTGGTATGATTTTCGTTACATTTTGTATTGATTGTAATAATTTTTTATTGTATTTTCACGTACTTGTATATTTATTAAATTATATAATAAATTTAATTATAAAATTACTAATTTTTAAATATTATTAATGACGTAAATAATATTATAAATATAAAATTATTAAATATACTATAATAATTAATTGTGCAATCCTAATAATTATTATTTAAAAGATTAATAGCAAATTAATATACATGTTGATAAATAAATAAAAAGAAATAAAAATAGAATATGCTAAGGAATATTCTATTTTGGTGTAAGATTTGTGGATGTGGGTTGGAGTTGGAATAATGTTTGGTGTTGAAATGGACCAAATTTGGGGTAGTTTTTGACCAAATTTGGGGTTTTGGGTTGGAGATGGTCTAACTAATCTCCTATCAAATCAAATCCCTAATTTCAGGGGATCTGATTTTTCCATATTTTACATGTGAACAACCTGTTAACATAACCTATGTGGTTTAATCGATGAAACTGGGGTCTGCATGAAAGCTAGAAGTATTAAGAGTCGTTCATTCAAGAATGTAAGTACCAATAGAATGAGTATGGAAGCAATATTACTAATTGTATGCATCAAAGAAGAACTCATGATTCAGTTAGAAGTAGAATGTTACAATTAGCGGGGACAGCTCGACATAATTAATCACAGCATCGTAGTTACTCGTATTAAGAGTATGTGAATATCTTGACATCCTATACCGAAAAGTAAAAAATCATTGAAGTTGTCAAACAGTTGGTGCTGACAGAAAAGAGATGGTTATGGTCCGTAAATCATTGATGTGATTCTGGAACGACTTCTGAGTTGGTTTGTGATGTATGTTATAGGTACCTTTCCGGAAAACCTGTTATCTTTCCTCTTGCAAATTGTTTGTGGGGTCAACTTTTTTGACTTGTCATCTTACAGATTTGCATCTTTGTTTATTTTTCGGTCACTGCTTTTTAGTCCTATTCTCATGTTTGTTAAGATACGATAACTAACATTAATCTAAGAGCATAATTGGGTCAAGATAATGATACTTTCATCTCCTGCACATACCATTATCCAAAATCGGAGCACATTTTAGTAGATTATGTATAAATATTGTATTTAAAAATATACCTGTTACCTAAACTATCTCCCTAAATATCCTTTTCCGAAAAGTATTTCCCAAAATATACATTTTTCTTTGAATTTGCTGTTGGTAGCAGCGAGTTCATCAAGAAAAAGAAGTAAATTTGCTACTTTCTGATTATCTAATATAATTTCCTTTTCTTATAAAAGAAATACTCTGTAGTTATTATGTACTGAACATAATTGAGCATGATGTCATAACTACAGCAAAAGTAACTGTCAGATGGTAGTTTCTTGAAAGGAGTAGAACGCGATTTGGTTGGCCGAGTCAAACTAGTTGTCAAAAGATGCTTTCCTAAAATTAGTGGATGAAAAATTTTGATTTAAGTAGTGGAGTGGAAGTGGTTGGCATAAGGCTATGTTGAGTTAACTAAACTCAACTCAACTCAGCTTTGTTCCAATTACTTGGGGTTGACTACATGAATCATTTTCTTTTGCCGTTTTGTTTGATCCAATGCAAGACTATATTGTTGTTCATGTTAGTTTTGGTTTTCATCTACCTCTTATTTGGTTCCAAAACATCTCAACGATTCTGGATGGTCTTTGGATTTGCCATGATGTTGCATTTATGAAATTAATAGTGCTCAAGTTCCAACAGAAAATGAATTTTAGAAATTCCGAAGTTGTTATTCATGAATTATATCTCCTTTAACAGCATTAATTCCGACCTGTCCTTGAAGTAAGATTTATACCTTAGAAGTTAAATCTGTATAATTTGGTTCTTTCTACAAGTACTTAATATATGTTTTTCAGTAAAGGCATTATTTTCTTTACTTGGATGTGTATCTAAAGTAAAATCTTTGTGGATTTCAATGATATATACATATTTTGTATGATGACTTTCCAAGATCTCACTTTTGTAGCATATGTGACTATTTGAATCTGCCAGTAATGCTTCTTGGATATCATCTGATATGTATTCCAAATCTTCAAGAAACATCCATAATTTGATTACCACCCACCTGCGCTGTGGCCTCATCTTTTGGACATTCAAACATTTACCTTTTACTTTAAGGTTAGCTTGTGATAGAATAAGTAGACAGCTGACTAATATGGTTTCATCATGTTTGGTGAAGTCCTTTCTCTGTACGTTTGAGGGATTGGAATAGTCCATAATGTAAATTGCATATGACTCAAGTATTCTCAGCTCAGCCTTTGTCCCAAAAACTTGAGGTTGGCTACATGAATCCTATTTCAGCATTCTGTTTGGTCCTATGCTTCTTATGGCAAATGTCCTGAATTTAAAAAATAACAAGTATCTCAGACTCTCAATTAGTTATGTACTCCCTCCTTCCCAAAATGTAGTCCTACTTTCTATTTGTGTTTGTCCCAAAAAACTAGTCTCATTCTATATCTTAACCTATAAACTTCCATTTTTATTTTCATAATATTTTCTTTCTTATTAAAAACATGATACTTCTATTGGGTATATTATACAAGAAAAGATGTGATTAGGCACAAATTATAGGAAATATATGGAAGTAAAATTACAATATTAAACGGAGGAAGTATATGAAAATGTGCTCAGCCATCTGCATCTTGGTCTAGGCATGACGGTGTACATTATCTTTTGTTTGTTGTACCTTTCTTGGATCCTTACTAAAGCATCACAGTCATTTCTTGAAAGTAAAGGCAGGAAAAGGAAAAGACGGTGGCAGATATTGTAATTTAAGAAAGAGTCAAGCCTATATATTAGCCTGCAAACCAGTGCCCGTGTAAACTAGCCCTAATTTCAGCTCTATATATACACCTGAACAGTTACTTATCAATTACCTAAATGGCAAACAAATCCGCCTCAATTGGTCATTGTTCGGCGGCGATGAATATTTTAGTCGAAGATGAAGATGAAGATGATGGTTGTTCTGAAATGTTAAGGTGTTTCAAGAATCGTATCAACCACTCATCGAAAAATTGGTAAGCCCCAAGTTTTTTTTTTTCTATGGAATGGTCTGATTCGTTTTCATGTATGTGTCGATAATTTCTATGCTCCCTAAATATAAGTCATTTACGATCGGTGGTTGATTTTGTTGAACAGATCTCTCTGAATGGAACTTCCCTTAATTTTTTTGATACAACTGTTACCATTAGCTCAGATCCGCTTATCAGTTTATATCTTGTTCATTGGGCTTGGAATCCTCTTTTCATTTATATTTTTTCTTCTAAATTTTTTGCTGTTTTTGAATTCTGATTGATTATAAGGATTATCCTTCTTGTGTATCTGGAGAAATCAGTCACATGTATTTTTTTCGAAGAGTTGCAGACTTGTGCATCTATCAGATTTGATAGTAAGGGTTACAATTTGAGGAGCAGCGCCGTGTAAGCTCCGCAAAGGTTGAAAGTCATTGTAAGAAGATGATGAAGGGCCCTTAGAAGCTGCGGAGGCAGAAACACAGCTCCCTCTTTGAAAGCAGGCTCCACAACCAGGTAAGTTACTTTAATGCTTCTATATTTTTCTTTTTTTTTTGTTTGTCCCAAAAATTTGTTTTATTTTAAAATTTTAACTACAAATCGCCATATTTTTACAACGTTCAATTGAATAACATGATGTTTGTCTATGTCATACAGAATAATTTATATTTTTAGGATTTGTTTGGACCATTTATATATTTGCACCAATTGTTAGCCAATGGCTTAGAAGCCTTGGATCAACAGCAGTTGCATCACAACTGTGTTTTCAAATTTTTTTTGCAAAATGTACATGTTGTTCGAAAAATATACATTTGTTTGTTCAGAAGATACGTGTTGTTCAAAACCAATTTGTGCAAACAAATGGTCAGGTGCCCTTCCCTTCTAATTTTGAGAACAATATATAGGAGAAATAGAGGAGTACATGTACGATGTTGGAAGACTAATTTTTTAGGGGAAGAGGAGTAAAAGGAAATCTCTTTCTTTACTATTCCCTCCACCCCACTCAGATTGACTCATCAGTTTCTATCTTGTTCATTGGGCTTGGAATCCTTTTTTTATTAATATATTTTCTTCTAAATTTTTTTACTGTTTTTGAATTCTGATTGGCTGTAAGGATTATCCTTCTTGTGTGTTGGGAGAAATCACTCACATGTATTTTTTCTAAGAGTTGCAGACTCATGCATCTATCAGATTTGATAGTGTTGGTCCTTCAATGATATTGAAATCATAAAATATGCTAGCCAACTTAATAACTTAATTCACGCCTTGGCATAAGTAGTAGACTGATTCTTTGACTTATCTCTTATATAAGTCTACTAATTGGCATAAGTAGTAGACTGATAATGTCTTTGACTTATCTCTTATAAGTCTAGTGATATTTAGTGGAAGCTTCCTTGATAAGCTTCCGTAGCTATCTTTTAAATTTGTGTCGGTATTTTGCGTGTTTTAAATTCAAACATGCTTTATGTTTAATGTTTTTTGACACACTTTCCGTTCTGAGTTTTACTGTGTATTTCAGAATGACAAGACAACTCATACCTACTTCTTCTGGGATAGCTCATAGCTCGAGGAGAGTTCTTCGCCCATTTGACTCAAACGTCCGAAGAACATTTAATGCAAAGTCAAAAGCTTCCAACGACCACAAGCTCGTCTCTACCTATATAAAGTCACAGAAGCACAACGAAGAACCCACCTTATTATTCGAAACTCTTAAGCATTCAAAGCATTTATAACACTTCAAGAATACTAGAGCTTCAGCATTAAAGAGCAAATTACTTAGAGCTTTTATTATTTATTCTCTTCTCTTTGTATTTGTCTTTATTAGTTTAATCATTGTAAAAAATCTCTCCCAACTACTTAGTTTTTGAGGGATCTTTGATTGTAACGCACTAGATTAATTTGTTCCTGTTGAACATTCAATCTCCATATTCACTCGTCTTATTGTACACTGATTTGTTAGTGATCATTTAGGATTATTAATATTAGTGCACTTCAAAATCCAAGTTTGATCAACTTGGTAGTGGACATAGCAATCTTGATACTGTGAACCATTCTACATCTCGTGTTCATCTCGCTTTCCTTACTTGTGATATTTTGACCAATTGAATTACTTAAAGCCTTAATTAGTCAAGAAACAAACATCGGAAAAACTTATTTGTCCTTCAATGGTTTATTTTCGTATGGTAGTTTTACAGATCTTATTATTCCTTCAGTTCCCACAAAACGATGAAAAGAGAAGTAATGAAGACTGAACTTTACATAACTAAGACTCTCAAGGTTTCCACAATGGAGAATACGAGTGGGATTGAAATCTTCAAGACCGAAGACTCCAAGACCATTCAAAATCAAAATAAAAACAATGAATAGAGTGAATAAACAGGTACCTACAACTTTTGTTATCAATCTACTGGGTTCATAATTTTCATAGCTTTAATTGGCAAAAATTGTCGTGCTCCATCTATGTGATATGTCTTCTAATCATAGGAGAATAGTTATGTACATACATAAGATAGCTTTAGCAGCTTTAGTTACATATGCTTAGAGGGATGACTTTGGGGCAAATGTGCATTTTGTCATCTAATTCCCCCTTTGTTCAATCATGTCATAATCAGGTTCGATTCTTTCCAGCAAACTGATAAAATTGTATTATTTTCAAGAAAATGCATTGGCCATTTGAATATATCAAACCGTATCTCTCCATCAGAATTTCTTGTTTATCGTATGTACATAGTTCTATCATGGTACAGCACGAATCGAAGTAGTGTAGAATCCCGGGTCATACCGCAGCTTGTGGATTTGAAATGGTTTTTCAGAACCTCCGTCAGTATTTTGTATCAGTTTTCTTTCTAAAGGTGTTTCGCAGATTATTGCAGTTAAATCCTAAAATTGGAACTTGTTACTCAGATGTATGCAAGAATACACAATTTTATTATTATTATTATTTAATTTTTTTTGTTAGGCTTGCTTTTCCTACTTTATGGAGTATATAACTATCATTGAGCCATAAACTCTGTTTGCATAAATAACCAATCTCGGCAGAGAAAATTCTTAGTCGTCTAGGTGCAAATTGACATCTTATGTGCATGTTTTTCCCCTTCTATTTGTAATTTTTTTCTAGTTCTTTACATGGGCTTTTTAAAAAGGGATAACAAGCAATGCTAATACTACTTTTCAATCTTTTGACACTCACAGATACTCCCTCTGTTCCACCCAAAGAGTTCACGTTTGAAAAATCTAAATATTAAGGTATATATTAGTGTCATTCAATTTAGTCATAATTATAAAAATACTTAAGTACAACCAAGATGATTACAACACAAGTGGAGGGTAAAGATGAAAGATTATGAAAATTGTAAGCATAATTTTTTGAAAGTTGACTTTTTAAGTGAAATATCTCAAAATAGTATAGTGGACTCTTTGTCCGGAACGGAGGGAGTATAATAGAGCTTGTTGCACATGGAATCTGAACCTAGTATGTGCTTATTTGTTTATATATGTGCAAGGGAAGTGCTTATATTATAAAAAATGTGTTGGGCTGAAGATTTATTGTCCCAGATTACTCTTTTGTTGGACCTACCTTTGTCCTTTCAGGGATCTCATTGGCATGAAACTAACCCTCTTTATAGATGAAAGCTTGGGCAAAAGTGCACAGGATAAACAGTGCCAGAGATTATACCTTGAACTGGTGGAAATTGGTGTCCCAAATTTCTTGGGTAATTAGGATTGGAAATCCTATTGTGATTTGGAGTTATTAGAGAGTGCTAGATGTATTAGGATTGGAGTTGGATTCATCCCACATCAGTTTCTTGTTTTGTGTATGTCTTGCAGTACCAATATGCGTTTTCTCCCTTGCTGGAGAATACTGTCTGTTGCCACTCTTTTTGTGAGAGATATTGGGAGGATATACGTTGGCTCAGAGATTTTGGTATGTCCTCATTTGGGGTCTCTCTTTTGTATTTGCGAGTGGATAGGTCTTTGTGGGTTTCTCGTTCAAAACCTATTGTCTTTGTAACTCCATGATATTCTAGTAAAGTCGTTGACAATGTGAGCTCATTGTCCATAATATTACTGGTTCCCTTCCTTTTGAAAGTATGAAATATAACAGAATCCTTGCCATTTCTTATAAACAGCCATAGAACATGTAATAATAAGGATGTTTGAGAGGCTATTCTGAGAACAGTACATGATGAGAGTATAGATAATATAGCCTCAAGGGAAAACAATATTCTTAATTAACATGAGTAATAGGTTAAGGATTATTAATAAAGCATCCAGAATTCTAGACATAATCATGGTGGTGAACTATGATAAGACATGGAACATAGTATAGAGGCCCTTATAGTTTAGGCATAGAAGGTTGATAGTCGTAGCTTCTGTTTTCTTTTTTCCCTTAACAATTCTTTATTTTAGAATTTCACTTTACAATGAAGAAAGTAAGAGATGGATAGATAGAAGTTAAATTACTATTTCTATTTTGGGATGTCCCAACTAATATTTCTAAAAACTTTTGATCTCCCTGTTATCTTCCATTCTTCCTAATATACTCTTAAAGCTTCATTTAATATAACATATCCTAAAGAAACCTAATTATTTGGAATAGTTGAACTCAATTAATGTTCATAGGTATTATTGTCAGAACACATTTTATATCACATCATTAATTATGTTTCTTAATTCATGTATTTTATCAACTAGGAACATTTATCTGGGACGGATGGAATACAATCGAAAAACTGGTTTAGGAATGGAAATTCAAATTATCAGAAACCATATTTGAATCCTTAGCTAGCCACTCCAAACAACCATACACTCCCACTCCTTAGCTAGCCACTCGAAACACCGTTGATGAGCATGCCTGTGATGAGGGATTGAGAAACCCGCTACCCCATTCAGAGTATCACAAACCGCATTTGAATTCGTCCGTCTCTACAACTAGATGTCATCCGTTGACCTCGCTAAGCCAACTCCGATCCACTAGTCACCACCCAGAGCTCCGCTGCTAAGGAATCACAAATATCGAGTTTACTTGAAAATCCCACAACCTAGGCACCACTCAAATCCCGTATTAGATCTCCAGCACCAGTGGGCCCCGAGTTACCTCATGCGCATCTGTATTTAATTTCATCCAAGAGCTCGTTGGGAGCAGCCACGAGATCAAGATCTCACTTTGCCTTCCACTAATAGCTGACTCTCGGGCTCACACAGCTTTAGTTTCCTCAGCCTCCCTCGCAACAATTTGAGCTGGACTACTCGGCTCCACAAAATTTCCATCACATAGCCTGGCATTTGTGCCACTTCCACAGCCGCCAGACCACCATTCCAAAAAATAAACTCCAAGATGCACTCCAAAATCAACTTTTCCAAACCATAGAATTCATTCACCAAAGAAGGAGTCATTTAATCATACCAGACATTGACTGCCATGTGACAATCACGAACTACATGCTCACAATCTTCTATCCCCATATCACAAAATTAACAGAGTTTGACACTCATATGCCGTTTAAAACGAGCATCATTTGTTAGAAGCGGACTGTGGGCAAGCCACCACAAAAAATGCTTAATCTTCGCCTGCGTTTGCAACGCCAAATAGCTCTCCAAACTGGCTCCTCCAGCGAACTATCTATCTCCCCCTCCAATAAAGCATATGCACGCTATAAATCTACCAGAGGGTGACTATCCCCACACGACCATATCTTCCACCGCCGAGAACTTGTCTACATAACCAGCCTTGATGCGAAGGCGCACCTCATTTGAATCTAAATCAACGATCATGGAGCACTTCCAACGATTTCTGGAGGTAAGATAATCTACAATCACCTTGTCATGCTCCACCTCCGGAATCTCCTCAATGGCTACATCTAACAGAGACAAAGTCACCCAACCACCTATATATCTTTCCAAAAAGAAGCTTTTGGTCATGCGATGCCCCAGCCCACGGCGGTTAGACGTGAAAACTTGTGCGTCTTATAAGTGGTCACTTACTACCAATATGCACTAACATGGACTTTTAAGTGGACTAGTTGTGGGTCTAATTGACCCATGTGCTAAGTCGTGCAAGGCCGGCCCAAGGGTAAAGCCACCAAAACCCTTGCTTTAGGCCTCATATTAAAAAAAAAGAAAAAAGAAAAAAGGGTAAATTACAAGCCGGTCCTTTTTTCAACATTTGTAATCGCTCCAGTCCACTCATCTTTTTTTTTAAAACTGGAAAAAAGCATTTTTGGGGCGAAAAGATGATTATGCCATTAATGAAAGAAAAACACGCACGCATTAGTAACCCAAGGCATCGCGATGATTAATCCAAGGCATCGCGTGAGTTAATCATCGTGATGAGCAACCAAAGCATTGCGATTAGCAACACAGGCATCACGATGAGTAACCAAGGCATCGCGATGAGCAACCAAGGCATCGCGATGAGCAACAAAGGCATCGCGATGAGTAACCAAGGCATCGCGATGAGCAACCAAGGCATTGCGATGAGTAACCAAGGCATCACGATGAGCAACAAAAGCATCGCGATGAGTAACCAAGGCATCGCGATGAGCAACCAAGGCATCGCGATTAGTAACCAAGACACCGTTTGAATTAAAGGCATCCTGATGCCCAATTTAAGCTAGGCATTCTGATACCTAATTTAAGGCATCCCGACAAAAGCATCGCGATGAGTAACCAAGGCATCGCGATGAGCAACCAAGGCATCGCGATTAGTAACCAAGACACCGTTTGAATTAAAGGCATCCTGATGCCCAATTTAAGCTAGGCATTCTGATACCTAATTTAAGGCATCCCGATGACCAATTTAATATAATATCAAAATCGATCAAAATGATTGTTTTTTGTTGGAAAATTTACATACAAACATGGTATTGACTTCCTATAACAGTATGATATTGATATTGTACAAAATTCAAACTCAAATCATTGATTAAAGTCCCAAAATCAGTCACAGAACATCTTACTCTGTTTTCGAACAGCACATTGCCAAGCTCGATTTGGATCTCGAAAATAGTATTTTTTGGTAGAAAACTTTTGCACAAATGTAGGAATAAGTTAGGATAACAATATGGGATTGATTTTAAACAAATTCGAAGCTTAAAACATAGATTAAATTGGGAAAAATAGCCCAAGAACAAAAAAAAAAGAAAAAAAAAAGATGAACTCAAAAAATTTGAATTTGATCAAATTGTGATCAAATTTGTGTTTTATGCATGAAAATTGATACCCAAAAATGAGGAAAGACTATATTAACAACATGAAATTATTTATACATCAATTCGAACCTCAAATTTGAAGCAACGATGTTGTTGAGGGCATTTTGGGAAGAAAATTCTCAAAGTGTCTTTTAGCGGTTTAAAAAAAAAGTGTGGACTAAAGAGAAAAAAAGTTTAAAAAAGTGGACCGGCCAGCAATTTCCTGAAAAAAAAACTAATTTTAATAAAAAAAAATTAATGTTAAGAGTAATTCTTAGTTTTCGTCACTCACTCATTAATAGTTTCGCAACTTATAAGCTTAATTTTTTTTTTATTAGGCATGACTATTTGGAATGAAATATTATTTTCGGTAAACTCGGTTAGTAAAAATATGCAATCAAAAGATGTATAGCGATGTTGCTATACAACAATTGAACGGTCTTATTTTATTTTTAATAAAAGATAAGGAGGACAGATTTGAAAATGCTATAATTTCTACCAAAAATTTACTATAGAAGTGTAAACCTATGTTCCGTAAATTAAATTACTTTTTGTAGAATTAAACAATTTGATGAAATTATTGACAATGAAGTTGTAAGATCTTCTTAAAAATTAATTTAAAGTTGATTACTTTTTGTTCATAATTATAGATAAAAACAATTACTTCATTTCAAAGTAGATTTGAACAATTTAAAATACATCAAGATATTTTTGGTTTTCTATTTATCATCGAGAAATTAAGATCATTGGATAATGAAAATTTAAAATAAAATTCCCTTAACCTTGAACTTTCATTAAAACATAATGAAAAATTTGATATTAATGGATTAGATTTATTTGCAGAACTAAAATTTTAAGAGAAATTATACAAGTGAAAAAATGATACACTAATTAACATTCCTAATTATATAATAAGACTTTATTCGTTTCCAAATGCGTATATTACTTATAGAATAATGTTAACGATTTAAATAGTTCTTGTTTCGGCAAAATGAAGTTATTCAAAACTAAAATTAATAGAATCATATATAAGATCGACAATGTCTAAAAAAAGATTAAGTAGACTAGCTTTATTATCGATTGAAAAAGAATTGTTAAGTAAAATCGATTACAATAATTTAATAAATGATTTTGCATCCCAAAAGATAAACTTTTAATAAAAAAATTATTTATTTTAGACTTACTTTAGAGTGATTCTTTAGCCATAAGTGTTGGGCCGGCCTATAGTAGTGCGTTGTGAACCAGAACCAGGCTATCGGACTCACTCGGCATTCCTTGCAGACCACCATAGACCACTCTAAAGCAAGCTGCTACCCCTCTGAATGTCCTTCCACTTATAAGAGCCATTGCTGTCAATGAAACCTCCACAGACTTCGACCCTTCAAATACTTTTTTAGTACCAGTTGAACCCAGAGTTTACTGCCATCGCCAGACACAATTTTCCAACATAGCTTCGCCAGGAAAGCTAAATTAGTAGTTGCAGATTGTTTAATGCCCAGTCCCCTTATGCTGACAAATTCTCTCCCAAGCTATCATGTGAACCTTCTTCTGTGACTCACTACGTACTGCCCCAAATAAAATCACGATTCAATTTGTCCAAGGAATCACGCACCAACTGGGGAATCCTAGTAGAGTGCATGGTACATGGAGGAACCGCCGAAGTCACCGCTTGAGTTTAAACAACGCGACCTGCCACAGATGGTACATGGAGGAATCCTAGTGGAAATGTTCTCGTGTTAGTGTTAATCCAGGAGTGCAATAATCAAACACCCAAATACATGTAGGTAAGTGTGGCAACCAAATAGGCTAAAGGGGGAGGGAATAATCTATAAAAAATTATTTAAAAATCTTTTCTCAAAAGTAACTTGCTGAATGTTTTGAAAATATCCTTAAAAAAACCTTGAGGGCAGCGGAATAAAATTGTTCAGCAAATCAGTTAAGGGTTTGGCCTATGCATTGACCCACTAAGCACCGAAGCTCGGTCCGTTACGCATGGCTCACGCACTGGCCCACTATGCACCTAGGTCAACTAGGCCTACCACAAGCTACCCGAAAGTCTGTGGAAGGTTGGTGCCCAATGCTGTAGTGGGTGGCCACTTATAAAACCACATCTACCCGATGTAGGATATCACAATCAGTACCAAAGGAGTCCCACATCTACTCGATGTGGGATATCACAATCTCCCCCACTTGAATATTTGACGTCATCATCAAGACACAAAGTGTGACGCCCCGACCCGGATTCCAATACGAAATCCCAAGGTCGATGCGCCAAAACCACAAAACAAATAGTAAAAACACGTGGCGCAACAACCCGTACTTATAACAAAACCATTATAATAAAAATTTTGATAAAATAAACAAATCATCGGCGACATTACAGCCGAAACCCAACTAATAAAACACAAGTATCATATATTAGTGAAGAGCAATTAATACCAACAACTACCTCGGCCACAAACATGCCGGAACGACTATACCAAAAACCACAGGCTACAACATTGCTCAGGGAAGTAAACTGAATTAAAGATGCCACAAGGTGCACAAGCTCGACATACACATGTCGGCTACTAAAAGAATAATAATTACAACAATGTAACAACACTACCCAAAGTAAAGTCTATATGACTTTACATAACCATTCACCCTCACCAAAAGAATTACTATCGCTAATAACAAACTCCAAGGGTTACAAAGCAAAAGACCACCTGTGAGCTAAACGCGAACACTATCCGACCTCACCGTGAACTCCCTGACTGGCTCGGATCTAAGGAAAAACATATAAACAACAAACGGGGTGAGTCGAAACTTAATAAGTTACTAAATGCAACTATATATCATGGCATAATGCTCAACTGATAAATATAACATGATAATACATTTATATATCACAACAGAACACGTAACATCATCATTGATATACATTTCGCATAAATCCCACGTAACACTTTGATGTCCATGTAAGTACTCGTAAATAAACCACATTATAAAAGATATCATATCTCTTTGTCCATCTTTGCGTTGCTCCTGCAATACACAAAATAATCAAATGTGCCTCGATACCTGTGTTTGTAGTATCGACGTCCCCGATTAATACCATCGAGTTCAATTAGCAAACCAAAGCCATGCGTAATGCTACAATAGTGGGGTTACTTCTCAACTGTGGCCAACAGAAGAGGGGTGTGTGACTCCGGTACGGTGACTTATAGCAATCCCAAACATTGATTTGTGAAGATTATAGGTCGTCCCACCTTACTCGACCAACGACGCTAGCTGGACTTACACAATGCACAAGTAGATGTTCTTACTCATCTAATGTAAATAACCATCAAGTTCAAAAATAGTGAACTTGACAAATAACAAGTAGATTACTTTATTCTACCACAAATTATCATTCAACACATATTTGTAAGAATTCTAATCAGCACATTAGAGCTATTCATATGTCTCTACTTTAACAGTACCACAAACACGGAGGATTAAAATCTCGATCAATCGAACTCTAAACCTCGTAGTAATTTAACATGTTGTTCGGGGGATCATAGTCTTCCCTAAAATCGACTTCTTAGAGTCATTGCTAAAGTTCACAAAATTAGGGTATAAATGTTAAATGCCACATTACCCCATTTCAAGTCTCAAGTTCTCTATTTATTGAAATCCTAAGGTAAATGTTCAAACCCTAGCTCATACAACATTATTCAACCATACAAATATCATAATTATAATGTACTCATCTCAACATAGAAATTTGTACATGAAAATAACATCCATAACAAGTCATACATGATCATTTATGCACTAGCATACATTGAAGTTTAAAGCATACAAAAAGGGGGTTTAGTAACTTACCTAGAACCGAATATCAAGCCAACAAAATCACGATCGAAGGCTCTAAGGTTGTTCCCTAACTCAACACCAACACAATGACGGTCTCGGATCGTCAATCGGACGGTTTGATCTTCGGGAACTCAAACTCACACATTAATCTCACCAAAACTCACACACACACTCAAGAACTTCTATGGAGGAAATGGGAGGGAAATATGGAGAGAATGAAGTCTCTCTACTTCATTTAAGTGGCTAAAATTCAGATTTGGGGGAGGTGGTGACGTAGCTCAAGGAGAGCCACTCAAATGGTCAAAATTGTCCAAAAAGAGAAAGTCAAGATAAGCTACCGGCCTTCTATGCGGACGCGCAGAGCGGCCGCATAGCTCCTATGCGGACGCATAGAGCAGGCCGCATGGCTACTATGCGGGCGCCTAGAGCAGCCGCATAAATTCCAGAGAGTTTCGGGCTATGATAGCTTAGTACTATGTGGCCGCATAGCCCCCAGGTTTAGGCCAAGATGGTTCTAAGTTGTTCCAAGGTGATCCCAAGTACTCCCAAACCATCTTAAGATGTTTCAAACCTCAAACTAAGTCCGAAAACAACCCGAAATAACTTATAACAATGTAGTAACCATAGCATGCCAAGAATAATGAATTACAAGGATTTAAATCACATATCAAGGCATAATTAAACTAACAATTGTTGTAATCATGAAATGGAATAATGAATTAGGCATAAATAAACTAATATGCTACTTAAACAAGTATAATATGTATGTCTAACGTGTCGACTAAACAATTAAGACAAACAAGTCAAACATATAAGGAAATCAGGGTGTTACATCCTCTCCTCCTTAAAAGAATTTAGTCCCTAAATTTCTTACCAAGTTCATTGAAAAGATGAGGGTATTTCTCTCACATATCAACCTCTTTCTCCCAAGTAGCTTCTTCAATGTCATGATTCCTCCAAAGTACTTTAACAAGTAGAATTCGTTTGGTTCGCAAAGTTTGCTCCTTAGTATCAAGAATCCTTACCGGTTCTTCTACATATGACAAATCGGGTTCGAAAGTGATCTCCTCATACTTTAATACATACGAGTCATCCTTCATGTATTTCCGAAGCATAGACACATGAAACACATTATGAATTTCTGACAATGAAGGTGGTAATGCAATTCTATACGCTAATGTTCCTACCTTCTCAAGAATTTCAAACAGACTAATGTATCTTGGTGATAACTTCCCTTTCTTGCCAAACCTCTTAGTAACCCTACGTGGCGATACTTTAAAGAACACATAGTCTCCTACCTGAAACTCAAGATCTCGTCTCCAGTTATCGGCGTAGCTTTTCTGTCGACTCTGTGCTGTAAGAAGTCTATCCCGAATAACTTTCACGCTCTCAACCGACTGTTGTACCATCTCTGAACCCCAAATTTTAGCTTCACCGAGCTCATCCCAACAAATCGGTGATCTACACTTCTGCCCATACAAAGTCTCGTATGGTGCCATTTCAATACTTGTTTAAAAACTATTGTTATAGGAAAACTCCGCTAAAGGTAAATGAGTATCACAGCTTCCTTTAAAGTCTACCGTGCACGCACGTAACATATCCTCAAGTACCTAAATCAACCTCTCCGATTGTCCGTCTGATTGAGGATGAAAAGCTGTACGAAAGTTTAACTTCATTCCCATAGCTTCCTGTAATGCCTGCCAAAATCTTGACGTAAACCTTGGATCTCGATCTGATACAAAACTCACTGGAACCCAATGTAACCTCACTATCTCCTGAATATACAATGCTGCCAACTGACTTAAGGAATATGTTATCGCGATAGGAATAAAGTGTGCTGATTTTGTCAACCTATCAACAACAACCCAAACTGAATCAAAACCTCTACGAACGTGGCAACCCCGTCACAAAATCCATGGTAATATGCTCCTACCCATTCCGAAATTCAAGTGGTTGTAACAAACCCGTTGGTCTCTCGATGCTCCATCTGCTAACAAGTCAAACATCTAGAAACATACTCCGTAATCTCTCGTTTCATACCACTCCACCAAAATTGTTTCTTCAAATCCCTATAAATTTTGGTACTCCCCGGATGTATAGTGTACTTTGCCTTGTGAGTCTCATCTAGAACCTATTGTTTCACCCCATCGTTTGAAGGAACGCAAACTCTTTCCCGAAATGTATGGATTCCATCAATAACTCAATGCAAAGTCGGTGTTTTGTCCTTGCTCAACTCACCAATTATCTTAACAATTTTGGATCACTAACTTGAGCTTCTTCTAACTCTTGTCAACAACACAAGCGTAACCCGAAACCATGTGATAATAATTTTCTCCACACTCGTAACGCTATTATTCTCAATCTACACAAATACAAACTCGGGAACACCCAGCATAGCAAAAGTAACTTTTTTATTATGGCAATCTATTAAAGCATGATAAACACATAACCAATCCATGCCAAGTATCACATCAAAATCACGTATGGATAGCATAACCAAATCAGCATGCAAAGTTTGATCACATATCAGTATATTACAAGCTCGGTACACCTCGAAGCCAACATATGCTCCCCCAACGGGATAGACACCTCAAGCACAAAAGATAAAGACTGGGGCAATACACACAAGTTGTTCACAAAATGAGATGCAACATATGAATGCGATGAGCCAGGATCTATAAGAACTCGTGCTCTACTACCGAAAATAAAAAGACTTCCTCTTATCACAGACGTAGACTCCGGCACTCCTTGTTGATCGAGCACAAACACACGATCCTGAACTTTGGGCCTGCCGTCGTTATCTCTCTTTGTACAACTAGACTGCTGACTCACGTTCCCCGACTGACTACCCTTCAGCTTGGGACAATCCCTCTTTAGGTGACCAGTCTCCTTACAATAATAGCATTGCCCTGGCCTGTTTCCACCCTTGCTATAACACGTATCCTCTGAATGTCCAGGCTTCGCACAATAATTACATTTCAACAGAGTACTTCACTGACCCTGAGAAGGAGTGAAATTATTTCCTCGCCCGCCTAACTGTTGTCTAGATTGTCCATCAGATGGTGGCCTATTCTGATTTACCTTACGATTGTTATTATTATTGTAGTTACCCCTATTACCTGAGCTTTGTCCTCGTCCATAAGACTGCGAAGACTGCTGAGAACCCACGTTCATTTTTCCTTTATGCTCCTCGATATCACTCTCTATCCCATATGCTCTGTCCACTGCACTGCGATAATCTGCAAGCTGCAATGATAATAACTGTTTCCTGTATTCAGTCTTCAACCCCTTGATAAACTTCTGAGTCTTTCGACCCTCATTCGGAACCAAATGGGTACAGTAACGCGCCAACTCCATGAACCTAGCCGAATACTGAGCCACTGACATGTTACCTTGTTCTAGATCATAGAACTCCCACTCTTTCTTCTCACGAACCACAACTGGGATATACTGGGCCTTGAACTCTCTCAAGAAGTTAGGCCAAGTATGTGGTACTCCCTGCAAATCCCAGCTCTCCTGTAGTATTTGCCACCAATGTTCCGCTGCTCCTTCTAACTTGAACACTGCTAATATAACTTTCCCATTATCATTGCAACCTAGAGCTGCAAATATCTTCACTATATGTTCAATCCACAACTCTGCCTTAGTAGCATCAGGTTCTCCCAAAAAAGTACGAGGTTTCATCTTCAAGAATTTCTCAAGGGTGGTGGTGTTGTTTCTATGCCTCACCTCTGGTTCTAGTATTATAACTTCCGGTCGCGGTGCCTCCACTTCCGGTTGTGGTGCTTCTGCCTCAGGCTGTGGTCGTGCCCCTGCATTCATCCGTTGCGTCATCTCATTCATCAACTCAAGAATTCTCCTATACATGTTTGCCATCTCCCTATTTCGGTCACTCTGGTTTGGTTCGAAGGATCATTACGAGGACGGTTATTATTCCCTGCTCTCTCGTCACCCTCTCCAGCATTCGCACCAGCCCTACTGGTACTCGCTCCGTTCCTAGTTTCCACCATTTTAACCTACACACATCACTCGGCGTTAGAATTCTCAACAATAAACCCTACCGACCTAGACCAAGGAACCTATCCTGGCGACAGCAAACCTGTTACTCTGATACCAACTGTGACACCCCGACCCGAATTCCAATACGAAATCCCAAGGTCGACGCGCCAAAACAACCGACAAACAACAAAACAAATAGTAAAAGTACGTGGCGCAACAACCTGTACTTACAACAAAACCATTATAATAAAAACTTGGATAAAATAAACCAATCATCGGTGACATTACAGCTGAAACCCAACTAATAAAACACAAGTATAATATATTGGGGAAAAACAATTAATACCAAAAACTACCTCGGCCACAAACATGCCGGAACGACTATACCAAAAACCACAAGCTACAACATTGCTCGGGGAAGTAAACTGAATTAAAGATGCCACAAGGTGCACAAGCTCGACATACACATGTCGGCTACTAAAAGAATAATAATTACAACAATGTAACAACACTACCCAAAGTAAAGTCTACATGACTTTACATAACCATTCGCCCTCACCAAAAGAATTACTAGCGCTAATAACAAGCTCCAAGGGTTACAAAGCAAAAGACCACCTGTGAGCTAAACGCGAACACTATCCGACCTCACTGCAAACTCCCTAGCTGGCTCGGATCTAAGGAAAAATATATAAACAACAAACGGGGTGAGTCGAAACTCAATAATTTACTAAATGCAACGATATATCATGGCATAATGCTCAACTGATAAATATAACATGGTAATACATTTATATATCACAACTGAACATGTAACATCATCATTGATATACATTTTGCATAAGTCCCACGTAGCACTTTGATGTCCACATAAGTACTCGTAAATAAACCACATTATAAAGGATATCATATCTCTTTGTCCATCTTTGCGTTGCTCCTGTAATACACAAAATAATGCTACAATAGTGGGGCTACTTCTCAATTGTAACCAACAAAAGAGGGGTGTGTTACTCCAGTATGACGACTTATAGCAATCACAAACATTGATTTGTGAAGACTATATAATGTCGTCCCACCTTACTCAACCAACGACGCCAGCTGGACTTATACAATGCACAAGTAGATATTCTTACTCATCTAATATAAATACACATCAACTTCAAAAGTAGTGAACTTGACAAATAACAAGTAGATTATTTTATTCTACCACCAATTATCATTCAACACATATTTGTAAGAATTCTAATTAACACATTAGAGCCATTTATAGGTCTCTACTTTAACAGTACCACAAACACAGAGGATTGGAATCTCGATCAATCGAACTCTAAACCTCATAGTAATTTAACATGTTGTTCGGGGGATCATAGTCTTCCCTAAAATCGACTTCTTAGAGTAATTGCTAAAGTTCATAAAATTAGGGCATAAATGCTAAATGCAATATTACCCCATTTCAAGTCTCAAGTTCTCTATTTATTGAAATCCTAAGGTAAATGTTCAAACCCTAGCTCATACAACATCATTCAACCATACAAATATCATAAGTATAATGTACTCATCTCAACATAGAAATTTGTACATGAAAGTAACATCCATAACAAGTCATACATGATCATTTATGAACTAGCATACATTGAAGCTTAAAGCATACAAAAAGGGGGTTTAGTAACATACCTAGAATCGAATATCAAGCCAAAATCATGATCGAAGGCTCTAAGGTTGATCCTTAACTCAACACCAACACAATGACGGTCTCGGATCGTCAATCGGACGATTTGATCTTCTGGAACTCAAACTCACACACTAATCTCACCAAAACTCACACACACTCTCAAGAACTTCTATGGAGGAAATGGGAGGGAAATATGGAGAGAATGAAGTCTCTCTACTTCATTTAAGTGGCTAAAATTTAGATTTGGGGGAGGTGGTGACGTGGCTCAAGGAGAGCCACCCAAATGGTCAAAATTGTCCAGAAAGAGAAAGTCAAGATAAGATGCCGACCTTCTATGCGGACGCGCAGAGCGGCCGCATAGCTCCTATGCGGACGCATAGAGCGGCCGCATGGCTACTATGCGGGCGCCTAGAGTGGCTGCATAAATTCCAGAGAGTTTCGGGCTATGCGAGCTTAGCACTATGCAGCCGCATAGCCCCCAGTTTCAGGCCAAAATGGTTCTAAGATGTTCCAAGGTGATTCCAAGTACACCCAAGCCATCCAAAGATGTTTCAAACCTCAAACTAAGTCCGAAAACAACCCAAAATAACTTATAACAATGTAGTAACCATAGCAAGCCAAGAATAATGAATTACAAGGATTTAAATCATATATCAAGGCATAATTAAACTAACAATTCTTGAAATCATGAAATGGAATAATGAATTAGGCATAAATAAACTAATATGCTACTTAAACAAGTATAATATGTATGTCTAACGTGTCGACTAAACAATTAAGACAAACAAGTCAAACATATAAGGAAATCAGGGTGTTACACAAAGGAGGCCCAAAGGATCGGCACCTCGGGCTATGTGTTCCAACACATTTACGGTTAAGACCACCCGTTCTTATTCCATTTGTAACGATCCAATCCCAAAGCCCGGTCCGCCATGTATGGTCCACGCACTGGCCCAGTAAGCACTTAGGTCAACTAGGCCTACCATAAGCTACCCAAAAGTCTATGGAAAGTTGGTGCCCGGTGGTAGTGGGTAGTCACTTATAAGGCCACATCTATCAGATGTGGGATATCACAATCGGTACCAAAGGTGTCCCACATCGCCTAAAGGAGTCTCACATCTACCCGATGTGGGATATCACAGGCTTTAAAAGAACTTAAGTAAATAATCAAAGCCAAGTTAAGAAAATACAAATATCTTGATCAAAGATCAATATGATTTATAAAAGTTTGTGTCTTTAAGCAGTAAGAAATTAATACCCAAGATTTGAAATGGTTCACAATATTAATAACTGCTACATCCTTAACCAAGTTAGTCAGACTTGAACTTTAAAGTGCACTAATATTATTAATGATACTAGTAAAATCACTAATGGATTGGCGTACAATCAAACTTGTGTATGTTTTTTTTTTTTTGGAAACAGGGGCGGTACCCTGCTAGATTTTATTGATATAAAAAGAAATCATACAAACTTGAGGGGGACAACCACTGGCCCTTATAAATCGGGAGGACAGAGGAGCCTGACCTCGAAAAGGAAATACAAAGAGATATAAATAAGCTAAAATCTATCAAGAGTCAAAAAAACTAATGCCGAATGTAAGGAGTCTCTTGGATGTCTAATAAAACAGTACCCCTAATGTAAGGAAGATCTCGAAGGATGAAAAATAAAGTCCTTGCTCTTCACATCCCAAGTTGGCTAATTTATCGCAACACTATTCGCACGTAACAATGACGAAATTGGAAAGAAGCCGATCGTTTGATAGCAAAAATGCGATGAATAATACTCACAAGACCAGGGAGGTTTAGATTCTTGAGAGACACAATCAAAGAGAATCCGGAATCCATTTCAATAATAGCATTGAGATGACCAAAGTCTCGAAGCCAAATCATGCCTTGGAGAAGAGCTTTAGCTTCAGCCATTGTATTCGTAGAAGTGCCATAAAAGGACGCAAAAGCATGGATTAACGGCGGAAGAATCTCTAATAATACCACCTCCACTTGCAATACCAGGATTACCTTTAGAGGCGCCATCCGTGTTGAGCTTTAAGAAAGAGAAAGGAGGTTTAATCCATCTCACAAGACAGGAAGATCTTCTAGCTTTCAAAGTGGACAGACCCAAAGTAAGGTTAATTTGAGCCAAATGTTGACTAATATCTCGAATGAGATGGTCGCTTGAGAATCCATGACCGTCGAAAAACCAACGGTTCCTATTCTTCCAGAGATGCCAAAGGATAAGAGCCGGAATAATAATAATATTAGAAGTAGCTTTCGAATGCCACCACCAGCAAAACAAGCTTGAGATATAGAAACAGATCGAAAATGATGCCATATTGCATGCTGAAAAATTGCCAAACCTCCGGCGTGTTGCTAGAAAGGAAGACATGTAAAAATGTTTGAGAAACCCGAAGAGCAACAATGACATCTAGAGGCAAGATGAATACCCTTACGACGAAGGCCTTCATCTAAAGGAAGACGGTGTTGTAAGAGACGCCTAAAAAATACTTATTTACTTAGGGATGCATCGATGCCATGTATATTTCGCCGAGAAGGCGGGGTGGTGGTCACGGCTGCTGCCGAGAGAGACTGTGAATTTTCCGGTTGAAGTAGCATCCAGCAAGGTGTGTCCGGAGAATCGAAATATAAACCAAGCTGGAATTAATCGTGCAACATCGCATCGGGAGGACCGCAGCAGGAGGAGACAGATTGGAAGAATTATCAAACAAATCCCGAATGGACATAAGATCACAGCCGTGTGGTTTGTGAGCAAGCCATCGCTAGCCAGCAATCAAACCAAGGAGAGCTGGATCCTTTTCCCACTAACCAAGATTTTGTTCCACTATTGGCCGAACCTCAAGCATTCACATCCAAGAGATAGACCGCGAATATTAACAAGGCAAGGGTGAGAACGCGAGCAATATTTTGCTTTCATAAAAGTTTCCCATAAAGAATCTTGAGTGCGAAGACGCCACCAAGATTGAGCAAAATAAGCTCTAGAAATATCCTTCAAAGAACGAATGCCAATACCACCTTCCAAAACCGTAAGCAACATTTAGCCCAAGCAATCCAATGAGCCTTATTACGACCATCGCTTTGGCCCCAAAAGAAGTTAGAGAAGATCATTTCAAGACTATGGATAATAGACTTCGTGGAGCAAGAGCAGCCAATTGATATGAAGTGATTGAGTGGAGAACATGATTAATCAAAGTTACCCGTCCGGCATGAGAAAGAAACTTACCAATCCAAGTATCAATACGACTTCGAAGTTTAAGAAGAAGAGGATCAAAATACCGTTTGAGTTTTCTTCCAAAGAAAAGCGGGCAGCCCAAATAGATAATAGGAAGATCCTTACGATGAAACCCCAAAGTAGAAGATATAGAGCGCAAACGAGAGCCAAAGAGGAAGAGACATAGAAGCTACTTTTTGAGGTGTTAATCTGTTGGCTGAACAATCCGCATATTTTGAGAGAAGTCATTATGACGGTCAAGAGAATCTTGGCGGCCATTACAAAAGATGATAATATCATCTGCAAATGCCGGATGAGAAATAATAGGGCAACCACTTGCGAGGAGAAGGCAACTTGAGAATGAGAGATATGCATCGCATTAAGATTTCGGTGAGGACTTCATTGCAATGATAAACAAACTAGGAGAAAGAGGATCCCCTTGCCGCAAACCACGAGTAGAATGGAAAAACCCCGTAGAAGTCCCATTCACCGAGAAGAAAACCAATTATTAGAAATGATGCGCCATATCATGTCAATGAAGAATTGAGAGAATCCAAATTTTCGAAGAACTTTGATGAGAAAGTGCCAAGAAACCCTGTCGAAAGCTTTCGACATATCCAACAATGATGATATTAGAACCCAAAATCTTCTTATCCAAATGGGTCATAAGCTCCGAGCCAAAAGAATATTATCTGAATAAGACGCCCTTTAACAAAACCACTTTGATTTTAAAATAATGTCGAGCGGGATAGGGGCCAAGCGGACAGATAAAATCTTGGAGATAACCTTGTTACAAAAATTGCACAGGCTAATTGGCCGAAATTCATTGAAGCTCAAAGGGTTGTCATTTTTCGGAATCATGACAATCGATGTGCTAGTCCAGCTTCGAGGTAGAGAGCCACGAGAAAAATCCATAATAGCGAGATAGAAAATCATGACAGATAATATCCCAACAAAGAGTAAAGAATTTACCAAAAATCCATCCGGACCAGTAGCACTATTGGCATCCATAGAAAAAGCGCTTGCTTGACTTCTTCTAAAGTAGGAAAAGCGGATAGAGTAATATTCATACCGCTAGTAACCAGAGAAGGAATAATATCTAAGAGATCATTATCTTCAGTAGCTTCAGCTTGGGGTTGCGATTGAAAGAAATTAACAGCATGATGTTTAATAGCATCTTCATTATCTATGAGGGAGCCACGAGAATCTTGGATCGAATGAATATGAAGCTTACGACGAGTTTGAAGAACGGGCGTGAAACAACTTTGTATTACCTTCACCCTCCTTAAACCATTTGATCCCGGCTTTTTGCTTCCAATAATCCTCCTCTGTTTTAATTTCGACGAAGAGAAGCTTGAGCTAAAGACATGGATGCTCTATTTTCGGAGATGGATCAATCTCATAAAGGAGTTCACAATCTTTGACATCATCTTCACGTTGAAGTTGATGAAAGATGTTACCAAAAACATTTCGGTTCCAGGTGACCGAGCACGGCGGACATTACTAAGATTTTTGCAAATTTAAACATCGGGCCTTCGATAGAAGAATTCCAATTATCAGCCACAAGAGTAAGAAAAGAGTGATGAGAAGTCCATATATTCAAAAATCGAAAAGGAGACGGATGACTTATTCTGTCCTTCAAAATCCGAATCAGCAAAGGGGCATGATCTGAACAGGTGCGAGATAGATGTTCTACAGACGTGTCGAAAAGGCGTTACGCGAGGGATATTACAAAGCTCTGTCAATTCTCGTAAAATAGAGGCATCACCACCTTTAGAATTCCACCATGTGTTTTTACTACCGAGAGAATCCAATATTAATGAGACCGGAGGCGCGATGCAAGAATGAAAATCAAGAGCACCGGCTCTATCCCAACCGAGCCCTCTAATTTTTCTCAGGATAAAATAATGTTGAAATCTCCACCTATCAACCAAGGAGAGGACTCAAAAGTAGCACTGAGATCAATCAATTCAGTCCAAAGAACCTGTCTATCATCAGCTGAGCAGCTAGCATAAATACATGAAATATTCACTGAAACAGGCCAAGAGAAGTGTTTAACTTGAACAGTAACATGTTGAGAGCCGTCAAAAAGAACTTGGCAAGTGAAGGCGGTTTGACGAAAATCCAAATAGAGCTACTTAAATTAGAATAGCTGAAATTGAAATGCAGTCTTCTAGCAACCCGCATAATTTGATCCGCAGCAATCATGGGTTCAAAAATAGCAAGAAACGTAATTTTATGAAGCTTAATGAGTTGTTTTAAACGGCCAATAGAGGGATCATTACCAATTCCACGAATATTCCAAAAAAGAGCATTAACAGTCATGGATAATATTAGAGGAGGTATGAACTTTGGACCTTGTAATTCTGGGAGAGATTTTGGCCTTGAATAGAGCTGGAACTGGAATGCTACTGTCAAGATTCAAGGCTGCTATGTTGGCTGTAACCGTCCTGTCTTCCTCAGGCCCATTTTCCTCATCTGAATAAAGATTCTCTGCGTTAGGTTCAGGGTGAGCATGAAGACATCCATTCTGAATGTCAATAGCATCTAAATCCTCTTGGATTTCAGCAATATCCTCGTCAATGCCGAGGATCTTGAATTTGTTGGACATAACAATCTTTGAAGATGGTTGATCTCCAGAATTATTTTCGTCTTCGAACGCTTGCGTGGTTGAGCCGCATCAGAGGAGATTTTAATCGCTTCAGGTGGCACTATATGATCAGTATTAGTCTCAGGATTTTGAATGGCTTCACTGGAGCCCGGATGACCATCACTCAAAAGAGTTTTCCCTGAAGAGATTATCAATGTAGAAGCATCATTAACAATAGTATTCAAATTAGAAGCATCCAGATTACCTTTATCAGACAAAGTGTTCACGGTTGCAGTTTTCTTGGGCATCCATCTTGTGGTAATTTTAGGATTATCAGTGCTAGTTTTTGCAGGCTCCTTTGAAGCTGTAGGGTCTTCAATTCTGGTTAATGCTGGACCTTTAGCAAGCAACGTGGGATGCTTCACTTTACAAACATCTTCGGTGTGCCCTTGACGACGACAATGTCCACAATATCGTGGGAGGCCTTCTACTTCAACAGATTGCCAGAAGCCAGGAATTTGCGCTCCGCAATCGATCCACTCGTTTAGGAAGTGGGTTAAGGAGATCGATCTCTACACTACGGCTAGGCTTGGGCGAGTCGTTGGCGGTGGGTCTGTCATAAGAGTTTTGCCCAGAATATCACCAATGGCAAAAAGAACAGGGCGGTGAAACAAATGTATAGGGAGCCCTGGTATTGATATCCAAACAGGAACAATAGAACTCTCTATGTCTGTCCGAAGTCTGGAGTCCACTTAAAGACACGCATTGGATATCGACCAAGAAACCATTGGTCTTTGATCCATAATCGCTGATAATCTTCTTCATTATGAACCCGAATGAGAATATGTTTGTTGTCCAAGTGAGCGATGGAATAGTCTGCCTTTAATCCAAACGTTTGAAAGTGTTTACGCGTAGCTTCCATCGATGGACGACCATGTGAGAATTTTCCTATAAGAGTTAAGCGAAAGGGCTGCGCTAAAGAATTGGCAATATCCTCCGAAAGCTTGAGGGAGGGTTCACCCTTGTATTGGGCAGGAGGAATAGAAAAAAGAGGTATTTTTGAGGATGAAGTTCCAGCAGTAATAGAGGCATATGATTTAGGAGAAGAAATTGGTTTGGGAATGACGTGCTGAATGGATGAATCACCAGGTGGGGGCGGTGGCGCAGCCATGGCTGCCGCCATGCATATGACGAGAAACCCTAGGCTGAGAGAGAATTTTTAGAGAGCAAACTTGTGTATGTGAGTGTGTGTTCACTATTAAAAACTAATTACACTCATGTGTATGAATACAATGAATGATCACTTAAAAACTAACAGTTAGGAGAGATAACTGAACAATGATTGTGAGTAAAGAAAGAGTGAGTAAAGAAAGAGTGAGTGTGAACACAGCATTGAAAAGACTCAATCTTTCAACGCAACATTGAATGCTCTGGACAACTCTTAGTAAAAGGTTAAGACTTGAATGCTTGACTAAGTGAAAATTCTTGATTTGTTGGGAGCTGTTGCTTGAAGTCTGGCTTTATATAGCGTAGAACAAAATTATGGCCGTTGGATGAGGTGTGCATGAATCCAGGTGAAGCAATGACTCATTAAATGCATGTAGTGAGTGGAAGTCACGTGTCAATTTGGCAATATGTTGCTTCACGACCACTTCTTTGCTTAACTTACTAATTAGAGCAGCCATTAAATGAAAGGTATAGCCACAAATAGTAAAGTCGGATTTCTTACAACAAATAATATATTTAGGCCTCGATTGGTACACGAAAATAGAATCAATTCCGCAGAATTGATTCCATGAAATTAATTAATTACATTTGGTGGTGCAAGAAATTATATTTAGAATAGGAATGGATTACTAATATCTTGGAATTGATTACTAAAATTTAAGGAATCACAATCCTGATGAAGGAGGGGGTATTTGGATTCCTAATAGTTGGAATCCATGTTAAAGGATAATAATATCCTTCTATGAAATCAAGTATTTGCTTTATATCTATAATTTCATTTGGTTTCAACTACTTTACGGTCGTTTCATTTTACTTTCCATCGTCGTCATTCTTCTTCAACTTTTCATAAGGCTTTTTTAACTCTTCCAACTAATTTAATTTGTTAATAATAGTTTATAATTTATGATTGTAGTGTTAATTTTTATGTTTGAAGCATGCTTTGAAATTGATTAATCATACACGATTTAGTCTTAATGCACTATAAGGAAATTTTCAAAGAATTGATGCACTTTGCATGACAATTATGCAAAATAGAATGATAACGGTGATTAATCTTCTTGGAACTATATATGAGAATAAAATAATTATTATTTCAAATAAGTAATTATACGAATTTTTCTCGAATTGTTACAAATATTTAAACTATTTATATTTGAACTAGTTTCATTATAAGATTAGTTTTTTTATTTTAATTTATTAATTTTTTCTTCCTTGATTGATATTGGTCCTTGGATAATCTAAAATTTTCACCGATATAAAAAAATTGAAAAACTTGTTATTTTTATGGATCATAATAACGTTTATGTCTAATTTTTATCATGGAAGTCATTAACAAGTACTTGTTTACATTGGGGTAATGTTGTCAATTGCCTTAATTTTATCTTTGCATTCCAAGTTATTTTGTTTCTTACTACACAATATAATAGAAATTTGTACTGTATTAGTAATCGCATTCTTTATGCAACCAAACACGTTTTAGGAATCATCTTCTCATCTATTTCTGTGGAATTCCATTACTAGTAATCGATTCTGCGAAATTGATTTCATTTTCATGTACCAATCGAGGTCTTACTTTATTTAAGGAAAGAGATAGGGAAAGAAAAAGTCTTCCTTGAAATTCGAGAAGTGATTTGAATTTGAATAT
This sequence comes from Platycodon grandiflorus, assembly GCA_016624345.1. Taxonomy (NCBI): domain Eukaryota; kingdom Viridiplantae; phylum Streptophyta; class Magnoliopsida; order Asterales; family Campanulaceae; genus Platycodon; species Platycodon grandiflorus. The sequence continues at coordinate 41,921,401 of CM028363.1, forward strand.
TGTTAGAAATTGATTTCATAATTGGTGTTTGACCAATATTTGACCAAGTTTCTAGTTTTGTACTATTTATTAAAAATAAAAATAAGTTGCAAAATTGAAATCTACGTTTCGAGTAGATTAAGTTAGTATACTTATTATCTCAAAACCAATTGCGGGTGAATGAGATATTAATGATTAAAGTATGCAACTTAACATTGGTAATTGAAGAGTTATGGAAATATTTAAAGTCATATCCCACATTGAATAAAAAAGGTGATTAAATGCACCTTATTAATTGGCCCACTCTAGGAGGAAGCATTCAAGTGGTCTCCTCCAAGGTCCAACCTGGTAATGTCTCTTAGACTAGCCTTTGGCTAGCACAAGCAGCTGCGAGGATGGCCCGAAGCACCATTCGAGCCCGATCCATAGCCCGCACGCGCAGGTCGCAATAGGCGCTTTAGAGGCGCACTTTGCACTTTCAGCTCAGTATATATAAATAAACCCCCCGAATTGACAGTTCCTTACACCAAAATCCTGAGCATTTAATCTGTTAGTGAGAATTGACATATTGTTGCATATATTTCCTTCTCGAGTCTTGGAAGTTCTGAAACACCAATCAAGTTCGCCGGAATCTGCATATTGAAGTGCTGCCTATGCTGATTGAAAAGTTGTTGCATCTTAGGGACGATTGCCAAGAATCGTTAGCACTAGTACGGGACAATTTCGATTACCAAGAACCGTTAGCACTAGTACGGGGCAATTTCGTCTTGCGGAGATTGTGTCCAACACAAGCCTCGACTTCAATTAAGTAACTTGTAATTTAATTCTGCTTCATCTCCTTTCTCCTGTTGTAATTTTAATTTCCGAGAAAACCAAAGTAAAGTACATTACAAATATATAGGCACACATTAGGAGATACAAATAGCTTCAACTTAGCAGGACTAATTCTTTGCCCAGACACATTACAAAAAATCTCCAAGAAACCCAAAATAACCTAAAAAATCTCCAAGAAACCCAAAATAACCTTTAAATTTTCAACACTTCCATAAAAAATACCAAGTCATCAGCGAAATAAAGGTGAAAAAGCGATGGCTCTGACACCTCATTATAATTTCATAGGTGTGAGAATCCCTGATGCAGGTGCGTTAAGGGAATCTATAAATAAAGCTATAGATGCAAAGCAAATGGATAAAAATAATTTGGCAATGTCATTTGAAGCATTCATGATGGGAATTGGGAGGACACATGGCTTGGGGAGTCACATGGGCGTCACATGCATTGCAAGGAATGGAGAAGGCACATTCTGACATTCTGTCTATAAGGCGTTCGCCTTAATAAGGAGGAAAGCGATCGCCTTGCATTACGTATAAGGCGTTCGCCTTGCTAAAAGGAAAGCGATCGCCTTGGTTTCGTGGGAAGCGTTCGCCTTGAATTGACTTAGGGCGATCGCCCTATCATCGCAAGTCGAGTTTTTGGTTTTGTTTTAAGTTTCTTAAAGTTGTCAAGTAATGAGTCTCCTGTTTTAGGTAGAATTGTTTCTCCTAGTTCAAGTTAGGTAAGTAATTAGTTTCCTTTGAAGATTAGGACTTGTTGGTTGTTTTATTTTCCTTTAAAGATTAGGAGTTATTTTGTATTGCCTATATAAGGGTTTTAGATCAGATTTTGTAAATAATTTGGCTTAAGAAAAGTAATAGAAAATGAACAAAGTTTTGTTCAAAACCTGATTATTGCATTCCTTAGGTTTAGGAAGGTAATATCAACGGGATCTTTACGTTAGGTGAGTGAAGCCTAACCGGTGAACCCGCCATTTATCCTATTTTTCCGCTGCAAATCCATTAAAGTTCCATATACACTTCATACACAATTCCACAACACGACACATCTTGTTAGGTCCGAGGGTTGCTCGGTGTATAGGCTAGAGGGGGGTGAATAGCCTATACGGTATGTAATAAAAATTTCATCCAATTTTTAACATTTAAAAAATTGAGGAGTAGATGAAATGATTAATACAAGTTTATCATCTTCCGATCGTGCTTAGCGAAGTTAGAAACATAGGACATCCATGATCGCGAGATGTAGATCATGGACATTCGAATCACGAGATATGAAACATGCGGTTGGAAGATATATGTTTAACTTAGCGATGGAAATGAGTTTGGCGGCGGAAGAATAAACACATAAGTTTAACCATTTAGATTAAAGTAGCGTAAAGATTTGATATGAAAGAGAACTTGACAGTTAACTATAATCTGTATTAGATGCATCATTTACTTTCCTTAAACAGTTGCACATGATAAAGCAAATTATACAAGAAAGAGAAATCAAGGCTGAATGTAACAAATATATATATTATATTAAAATTCAGCAGAGGTTTGCTCAAAGGCAAACATGCTTAGTACATCAACCTAGACTCTCTATCCTAGCAATCTCCTTAGGAAAAGAAGGAGGAATGGAGAAAGCGAAATCAAATATATCGAAAATACATTAGAAGATGTACTTAGTATTTATTAAGACATCTTCCGTAGTTTCAACTTGATATATTTGTTGTGAGAAGAGAATATTAGGAGTTGTTCAAATAGCAAGTATTTGAACAACCGAGTGCTAAGCACTCGACCAAATATGATGACACCTTATTGCACATCGGCACAGCTTATAATGTAGTATAAGTCCGCCGATATGAATGCAATCTGGACATGTAAGTTCGGCTCTTCATCGGACATCTTCAAGCTTGATCCGCTTCAACGATCGTAAGATACTTGGTCTCTTTCTGAAAAATGAAGTTGAGGCCACTGAAGAGACTGAGTTCTTCGAAGGAAGAAGAACTCAAATCAACAACAAGGTTGTTGATCAAGCAGAGCTTCTCAGCTTTTGGATTTTCTTCTCTCTCTCTCTCACAAAGTGTTTGTTCTTACACTTGTGATTTCTCACTCAAGGAGTGGTTGGATTGAAGAAATGAAGATCAATACCACAACCTTTCTCAAGCATAAGCATACACAGTTTGTGTGTTCTAGTGCTTGTGCTCTCTCTCTTGTTCTTATGCTCTTGTGCTATTTAGAAATGAGGATGAGAGTCTTCTTATATAGCCGGGAAGAAGAGGTGACCGTTGGTGTATTGAATAGGTTTATGCCCGTTGGTGATCTGAATCTCATAATGCAGCGAGTACATTTTGGATTTGTTGGGCAAAGACCTTCATTAGGTTTGAGTCTTGAAGATGATGTGACACAGCCGGACATAGTTGGACGTGTCGAGCTTAGCTGGATGCGGTGATTGATGTGGACGTTTCATTGCTTTGTAGTGCGGCGTCGTGCTTGGCCTTTTCTGGAAATGAAGCTTTGAAGACCGTGAACACTGTTCAAAAGAGGAAATGTCTATTGGATAAACGTGAAGGTGCAGACATCGATGCGTATCTTGGATTTGTCAGACAGATCTTGTAACGGATCTATTTTGGCTTGAAGTGCGTTGAGTAACGACCGATGTATCTCGTGATCTTACGGTTTCTCGCGGTTGTTCGATGAGTGATTTGGCCGATTTCGAGATCGCCATTATAGAACCTGCGATGTAGAAACCGATGGTCACGATGTTCCTCTTGAATAAATAGCTTCTCTGCGGTTGTTCGATGAAGTGCTTTGGCGGATACGAGAATGCCGATATAGAACTGCGATGTAGAGATGGCTATTTAGGCGTCATAGCGAAGGAGAATGTCGCTAGTGAGACATCTGCCGATAGTCACGTTAGCGGTAATTTGAAGAGCTTGATTCATATGAAGGTTTGTCATCATTCGGTAGGACAAAGACTCGGATATGTACAAAGACTTCCTAGTCTAATGACCTATGCATTGTTTCAACAAGCTGCCACACTAACCGGTACGCAGCCCTTTTAGCCACTTGTGAAACATGCGTTGTAATGGGAACAAGCAAATCACCGTGTTGGAATATGCATACATATATATCACTGATTTACGTGCATATTCCTAACAATCTCCTCCTATTTGCTTGGGACCATTACTACAATTGACTTATACATATAGCTCTATAAAGCGCTTGTTCAATCCTTAGTAATAACATGCCACTACGAATATTCATTTTATATCAAGGCATGCCCTAGGTTGAACTTACAAGCGATAGCGTATGTATAGTCACCTATTGCTAAGTATTTAGACTCAATAAATGAAAGAACAAATACGAAGCAATAAGCGAAATGATTTTAGGCAAATGATAATATTGCCTTAAGAGTGTGTTTCTTGCATCGGATGATCGAAGAATGTTGCTCAAGCAAGAAGTAGAAAGTATAAGTAACTGTTATCTAGTTCTTAATCGAATTGATTAAGCATTTTCATCTAGTCAGCGTATTATGATAGTCATATAGTATTTAGCTGTATGGGTAGATACACAATCTTACAACAGTCCTACAAGTTGTCTATCTCTCCTCCTTAATATTTGTTTATCTCTCCTCCTTAATATTTCACACTTTCGGGAGGGCATTACAACTTCACAATCTCTCCTCCTTAATGTTTCACACTTTCGGGAGGGCATTACAACTTCACAATCTTAATGTTTGCAATCTCCCCTCTGTATGAATAATAATAATCTGTATGTTTAATGTCAATCTTATTACAGTCTCTCTTTCTTAAATGGCTGTCTATTTCTCCTCCTGGGGGCCATTACAGCTTCACAATATCTCTCCTACAATTTCTTGGAGCCATTACTTCATCTCCAATCTCTTCTTTTTAATGGTTCATTGATTGTTTGCAATTTTCACAATCTCTCCTTCTTTCCTCCTTACTAGTTTTCTCCTCCTTACTAGTTGGGGTTATTACTACTTCACATATTACTACTTCACAATTACTTGGGGCCATTACTACTTCACAATCTCTCCTCCTTAATGGCCACAAGTTAAATATAGATTGATAGTTATCAATTTAATTATGGAGTATGAGAGACCAAGTATGAGAGAGAACATGCTTATGGTAATTCATAAGGTATGAATTTTGACAGGTAGAGAGAACATGCTGTCTTTTGAGAAATGCCGAAGTGATTTGCAGGATGTAATTCTGCAGAGAATATAGACCGTATTGAGTAAATACAGTTACTTGTCGTATTTGCAGACTCTTAGAGTGCAGATGGCTTAAGATACACAATTTTCATGTATGAGATATACATAATAGGATATCGAGGTTGGGAATTGTGTTTCCATTGCTTGTAAGAAGATTTTACAAGAATGTAAAGGGACAAGCTTTATTTTGTAATAGGAGTACCAAATAGGGTAAGCTGTTTAATTAATGATACCAATTGGTGAGTGGTAAAGCATTCAAAATAGTCTCCTTCTTAAGGTATATCAAGTCGAAACAGCAAGTATGGTTGAGTCTTATGTCGACTTTTGTTGGATGCATGAGATATACATCTAAAACATGAGATGTAAGGTCGCCTACGAGGTATTCTGAAGTTCATCAAGAAAGTAAACCTGCAGCATAAATGAGTATGTACCAGACAAATTTTGAATATTTAAATCAAAAGAAAATGTCAAATATAGACAAGCAGACGTACACAAGACTAAGCACATTACATATTAATCATTGATATAGCAAAAGAAAATTAGATTGATAAAACAGAGACCTAGCTAGTCATCCTAATGAAGTAGAGTTAGAGGATGAAGGTCTGCTGATTCTAATCGAAGGGATCATTGACCGCCGGATTTGACGCAATGGCGTTTGGTGAAGCTCCTCCCGAGATGAGGGTTGCTCGAGGTGAGCATTTGAGGCGATGGGAGCAGGTGCAGTAGTAGCGGTACTGTCTCTTGTGGGAGTCCAAGGGATGAAATTGGATACATCGTTCCTGGGGTCTCGAAGACGATTCCTTACACGACGAGAGATTCGACGAGGTCGTTGAATCACTGGTGGAGGAGTGGCAAGGAGAACCATCATACGATGACGCCATTCAGTGTGGGAGATGGGTCGATGAGGAGGACTGGGCAGATTTGGTGAACACATGATGCAAATGACTCTATTGGTGGAGAAATTTTGAGGTACGCAGAAGTCAGTTTGCTGTTTTTGGAGACTGATACCAATTTTATACAACTTTTTGAATTTTTGAGGAGATGAAAGGGTTTCTTGATTAGAGGAATGGGAAAAGACATTTTGGAGGTTTAAAGAAGTGAGTGCATTTAATGACATAGTAATGATAGTCTGATTTGGGATTATGTCATCATGCTTAGTGTAATTATGTCTAGTACATAGGCAATCTAGAGGATATTAATATTAATTTCAAACAAGAAGTTTTAAAAAATTAATATGTGACCAGATTAATTTGATTGCCTTTATTGTGATATTAATGGGTACAACTGCTTCTAGAAACAATATGAGCTGTTATTTTACTTCAAGCGAATTGTTTGAGTAAATTAATCAAAAATAGAACAGCATTGGTTGTTTAAGGACGAATTGGGGACAAAATAACTTGTCCAAGCCATATGGCACAGTTGTACATGACACATATGTGGAAGTTTTAGATGAATGTGTCTTAAGATTGTCTGATATCAATCTTGAAGTCTGATACCAATTTTGAGAGATTTGAAGAGTCTTTTAATGAATGAAGGCACTATCAGCAGGTTGTATTGGATATTTGCTAAAGTAGGAACTGCTGATATCAAATGTTATGTCTATTATTGGTAGTGTGATTAATATCAGCTACGGTAAGGACAGCTGATACCAATTGAAAAGACTCTTTATAATGGACATCAATCTATTTAAGATTAATAATGCTTAGTAAGAATATTAAATAGACCAAGTATTTGAGATATGGAATGTGTACCTGAAGTGATGTCCGTTCTTCTTTCTCGCCCAGATCTAGGCATTCTATGGCAAGGGAAGAGATCTGCAGACTGACTTGTTCAAAGAGAGTGAGACGTAGCCTATATAAAGCGGGGTCATATCGGTGTTCACTCGAGGAAGGACTTAATATTTGAAAATATTAGTCTTCCCAAGAATTCTTGAATGTCCGACTATCTTGAGGATAGGTCGAGTTACTAGAGATTTTTAACTACATCCTTTTGACAAAGAATCACATGATAAGGTGTAGCGAGTGTTTTGAATTCAATCGTATACCAATTAGTTGAGCCATTATAATGGGAACAACTAATCAAGCCTTTATAACTACAATCTCATAAGGTACACAAGATTTGGTAGTTGTCATAACTAAGAACACAAAGTCCGTTGAATTGTCTTGAAAGGTTCGATTTAGCGTACACGTTGTTCAAAGCATTTACTAATAATCTTGACCTTTTAATCATGAAGGATAGAGATTGAGTAATAGCAGATTCCTTGATAGGTTGACATGAAGATCATGAATACCGCATGCCTATTTGTTAAGAGACTATAGGTTTTGGTAACTTGAATTTATTCATTGTGAAAAGATTAAATTCGAAAGGCAATCATCATGGTGTCTAAGGATGAAAGTTAAGCGTAGTAGAAGACCATAACTCGATGTAGCGGTTGTTCAAGAATGGTTTGCGATGGGATGTCAGCAGAGTTTGTGTCTTGGTAGAGTGATCATTTCATTAAGAACAATTCTTTTAATCACCAGAATAAAATGGAGATAATTAAAGAATAATAAGTTTGATCAACACACTTTAACACATTAGTTCATGCTATCAAAGGAATGCACAAGTAGATAAGCATGAGAAGAAGTTGCAGCTTGTATTCAATAATCCAAGTAGTTTTACACATTATGTTGCAAGGATCACTGATTACAAGAACAATACAACGGATTTTTGATGAATGATTACATGAGAGAGATACATAATGATTCAATTTACGTAAAGAAATATATGTTACAAATTTGTGTCCTAGAAATTCTAATCCTAGACTTTAGATGAGAAGTCATTGGTCAAGGATTTAGAAGGAGTTGGATGATAAGAAGATGGCCATGTTCCCTTTTTGATTTCCTCCAACTCTCGGGGGAGGCAGAACATCTTCACTTCTTCGGGTCATTATGAGAGCACCGAAGGGTGATGGCCGTCAAAGATGTACTGCTTGGCCCATGAATCCCCTTTGATATTCACAGGGACTTATGGTCGTTGTTAGCAGTTCGTCATCTTTGTCAATTCCATATTAGCTACTTAATTCAGCAGAACTGAATTATCTGCATCGGCCATCTTTGAGGTGATGGTCGGCATACCTACATATAACCGTAAGACTTGTTGCACATGGCAATATGTTAAATGTTTTCCAAACATTTGACATTTCTTTTCTGGATCTTTTACGTGAAGTTCAAGTATGCAAGCAGACTTCCAAAAGTGGAATGAGTATGTGCTAATTGATTTTCCTGATTCATCTCAGACATTTTAGAGTATCAATGAGATTGATAGCTAAAAGTTAGAAGAAAGAATGAAATCACTTTTACGGCATTAATTGATGGTTTTCTATCTTACTTTTAAAACTAATTGACTAAAAGAGTTCTTAAGTGTTCTCGACAATCATGGTTTGCAAGATATAAATCATGCTTGATGGCAAACTTCTATGATTATCTGACGAGACAAAAGAAGTTCTTTTATCAATTGTTTTCTCAACAAGACTGTGGAACCATAATTAATGATTTCGATACACAAGACTTGATGCAATTTCTCTCATGCTTGGTAACTGTGAATAAGAAAAGATTTTTAGAAAATGTTTTCACGGATGTTTGGAGATACATTATTGAGAGAAATTTAGATTAGCTCTTGTGAAATAACGAAATAAAATCGAAACAACTCGAATGAATATGAAGAAATCATACCCGTTGTTGAGGAATTGTCTTGATCCAATCTTAGGACTTGGTTTAGTAACATTTGTGAGATTTTGAATCATCGATTTGTAACTAGTGTAATCTATAGGCAGTTTGTGAGTTTTGTCATAGTAGAGATTGAATGAAGAAGGAGCTCTACTTATACTCACGGAGGTTAGACTGAAGGATACTCAATAATGGAGCTTTACTGTTGAGTTGTCCTTCGATCACGCCTTGGCGGGGATAGGTGTGAAGTCTAGATATTCTCAAGATTCTTGGAAAGGATTGATGTTGACTTGTCGTTTTCCAAGATTTTGAAAATGGTCTTAACTTTAATCGAAGCAGTCAAACTTCGAAAAGTGTGCCTCCACCTTTAATAGACTTGAGAGAGTAGGTCTTTAAAGGATTTTTACTTCTATAAGTCAGCACATACAACTGAGCTTATGAAGTGTTGGTTGGCAGATGTGGAAATTCAGCCAACTACGGGGTTTTTTAAAAAAAAACATTTGAAATCAGCTGATAGGAAAAATGCTGATTTGTTTTTGAAAAACCATTTGCATAAAACAAATCATACAATCAAAGTATATTAATAAAAGTGCAGTATGACAGGTTATTATGCATTGTTGTCGATGATATGTATGAGCATATTAGTTCAGACATGAGCACAGTCATTAGAAAGCAAATAGCTAACCTGTTTTGTATAGGCATGAGAGAGGGTCTTTATCAACTCCTTTGGACTTATCGCAGATTTTTCACTTCATTGTTGTAAAGTCCAGCGGTGAAGATTTTGACCTTGAGTGAGTGAAGGACATGAGTGAATTCTCATGAGTGATCGCATCCTTCATGAATCGCCACCATGTTACTATCTCGATGGAGAGATGTTGCATGATTGACCTTTTCGTCATATGAGTTCCTAAAGTACTCATAGAGAAAATTAGCAACATTTATGAGCTAAAGATAGCTCTAGTAATCCAATAATACAAATGAGACTTAATAAGCATGACAAAAGAATAATTATTCAAAATACAACTTATAAGTGTAACCCAAAGTGTTAAGAAATTAGGAGTCGGGTTACTTCCTCATTAGACTCTTTGAACGCGTCGCTCATAGTCGTTGAAGCACCGGTTCTAATACGAGCATAGGTTCTTTGAGTGTATTCTTGCTCGGTGAGGCTTTTCATTGAAGGAAGACAAATTCATCATTGATGCCCTTAGGCCAAGAACTTACAATCTTAGTGATTTTGAGGATGACATATCTTTGATTTCCTTTGAATTTCCTTTGAAACTCTTCTTATTTCCTCTGCTCTAAACTTTTGTAAAAAGTTTTCTTGAGAAGGTGTTGGATTGGAACAATCGTTAGCCTTATGTCAAGAGAGCATGTTTTTGGAAGGGATTCTAAGTAATTCATCTATCAAATATGAGTTTAACCCATTTGCCAAGGAAGATACCAAGATTTAAGAACAGATTTATGAAACATGCATAATCTTGGCAAGTCAACCTCCACTATAATACTTCTCTTCACAATATCAATGTAATTCGATATATGATAAATTTTCTTATAGTGAACACATTGTCATCACAATACTCTTTCTCACATGTTTTTGAAAACAAAATTTATTTTGATTTGAAGATGGTTTTCAAAAGGCTTTCAGGATTCTCAGTCAAAAGGTTTTTGTGGATAAAAGATTTTGAAAAGACTCCTTTTGACTATGCATCTAATCTGAGCAGGATCTAAACTCTCAGGTTATTAAGCCTGAAATAAGGTTTACAGAGTCGGCTCGATACCAATTGTTAGGTCCGAGGGTTGCTCGGTGTATAGGCTAGAGGGGGTGAATAGCCTATACAAGTATGTAATAAAATTTCATCCAATTTTAACATTTAAAAATTGAGGAGTAGATGAAATGATTAATACAAGTTTATCATCTTCCGATCGTGCTAGCGAAGTTAGAAACATAGGACATCCATGATCGAGATGTAGATCATGGACATTCGAATCACAGATATGAAACATGCAGTTGGAAGATATATGTTTAACTTAGCTGATGGAAATGAGTTTGAGCAGCGGAAGAATAAACAGCATAAGTTTAACAATTTAGATTAAAGTAACTGTAAAGATTTGATATGAAAGAGAACTTGACAGTTGACTATAATCTGTATTAGATGCATCATTTACTTTCCTTAAACAGATTGCACATGATAAAGCAAATTATACAAGAAAGAGAAATCAAGGCTGAATGTAACAAATATATATATTATATTAAAATTCAGCAGAGGTTTGCTCAAAGGCAAACATGCTTAGTACATCAACCTAGACTCTCTATCCTAGCAATCTCCTTAGGAAAAGAAGGAGGAATGGAGAAAGCGAAATCAAATATATCGAAAATACATTAGAAGATGTACTTAGTATTTATTAAGACATCTTCCGTAGTTTCAATTTGATATATTTGTTGTGAGAAGAGAATATTAGGAGTTGTTCAAATAGCAAGTATTTGAACAACTGAGTGCTAAGCACTCGACCAAATATGATGACACCTTATTGCACAATCGGCACGACTTATAATGTAGTATAAGTCCGCCGATATGAATGCAATCTGACATGTAAGTTCGGCTCTTCATCGGACATCTTCAAGCTTGATCCGCTTCAACGATCGTAAGATACTTGGTCTCTTTGCTGAAAAATGAAGTTGAGGCCATCGAAGAGACCGAGTTCTTCGAAGGAAGAAGAACTCAAATCAACAACAAGGTTGTTGATCAAGCGAGCTTCTCACTTTTGGATTTTCTTCTCTCTCTCTCACAAAGTGTTTGTTCTTACACTTGTGATTTCTCACTCAAGGAGTGGTTCGGATTGAAGAAATGAAGATCAATACCACAACCTTTCTCAAGCATAAGCATACACTTTGTGTGTTCTAGTGCTTGTGCTCTCTCTCTTGTTCTTATGCTCTGTGCTATTTAGAAATGAGGATGAGAGTCTTCTTATATAGCCGGAGAAGAAGAGGTGACCGTTGGTGTATTGAATAGGTTTATGCCCGTTGGTGATCTGAATCTCATAATGCAGCAGTACATTTTTGGATTTGTTGGGCAAAGACCTTCGCTTAGGTTTGAGTCTTGAAGATGATCCGTGACACAGCCGACATAGTTGGACGTGTCGAGCTTAGCCTGGATGCGGTGATTGATGTGGACGTTTCATTGCTTTGATCGTAGTGCGGCGTCCGTGCTTGGCCTTTTCGGAAATGAAGCTTTGAAGACCGCGAACACTTCAAAAGAGGAAATGTCTATTGGATAAACGTGAAGGTGCGACATCGATGCGTATCTTGGATTTGTCGACGATCTTGTAACGGATCTATTTTGGCTTGAAGTGCGTTGAGTAACGACCGATGTATCTCGTGATCTTACGGTTTCTGGCTTGTTCGATGAGTGATTTGGCCGATTTCGAGATCGCCATTATAGAACCGCGATGTAGAAACCGCCGATGGTCACGATGTTCCTCTTGAATAAATAGCTTCTCAGCTTGTTCGATGAAGTGCTTTGGCGGATACGAGAATCGCGATATAGAACTGCGATGTAGAGATGGCTATTTAGGCCATAGGCGAAGGAAATGTCGCTAGTGAGACATCTGCCGATCACGTCACCGGCAATTTGAAGAGCTTGATTCATATGAAGGTTTGTCATCATTCGGTAGGACAAAGACTCGGATATGTACAAAGACTTCCTAGTCTAATGACCTATGCATTGTTTCAACAAGCCGCCACACTAACCGGCAGACCCTTTTAGCCACTTGTGAAACATGCGTTGTAATGGGAACAAGCAAATCACGTGTTGGAATATGCATACATATATATCAGCTGATTTACGCATATTCCTAACACATACGCATCAAATTGGTATCAGAGCAATGGTTTTTAACGAATTCCAACTTCGTGAAACGATCATGGCGAATGAAGAAGCATGTCCCCGTGGATTAACCTTAGATCAAGTTACAAATCTGCTACGAGATCGGGAAATCCAAGAACTTCAGCGACGTGTGGATCGAGTATTGTAACTATTAGAGGAACGACCACAAGGGAATGAGGAATTCGAAGGCTCAAACTCGGATGAAGAAGAGGAGAGGCGTCCTCGGCCAAGGCTGTTACAACATGGACGAAATATGGATGATGATGACCGACGTTTGAAACTTGATATTCCTGAGTTTAATGGTGCCATGGATCCGGATGGATATCTTGATTGGGTTCATAGAACGGAGCACATATTCGAATACAAGGAGTATAGCGATTGAAAAAAAATTCAAGGTGGCCATTCTCAAACTCACAAGGTATGCATCTATTTGGTATGAAAATCTGAAATTCTAACGGAGACGTGAGGGAAAGTCAAAAATTGAATCTTGGGAGAAGTTTAAGAAGTATCTTGACCATAGATTTTTACCAAGCACCTACAGACAAGATAATTTTACTAAACTCAATCAATTGAAACAAGGAAATTTTTCAATAGTGCAATACATAGAAGAGTTCGAAAGGCTATCAATTATTTGTGATATGCAAGAACATGTAGAACAAAAAATTGCTAGATTCATGGGAGGATTGGATTTCGAGATAGCCAACATGGTAGAATTACAACCCTGATTTAATTTTGATGAAATCTGCAAAGTAGCAACAAGATGTGAGAGACAATTGAAGAGAAAAAGGGTGGTAAACAAATTAAGCTACAAGTTCGAAAGGGTTTTCTAGCGACAATACGGGTCGAACAGTCCTAAACCGAATGAACAAGTGGAGGAAACCAACAAGGCTACCCCTAATGACAAATCCGAAGGGAAGAAACCAATAAGGAACAAGGACACCATCAAGTGTTTCAAATGTCAAGGGTATGGGCATTATCAATCAGAGTGTCCCAATAAAAGGGTGTTGATCTTGCATGAAATTCGAGAGATAGAAAACAACCTTTCGGTTCAAGATCAAAAAAGTGAATCAGAAAAGGAGGAAGAAGAAGTGGAAGAAATCAATTCCGAGGACATCCAAGGGGAAACATTAGTAATGAGGAGAACTCTACATACAAAATCTGAGATAGTGGAGGAAGAGCAAAGAGAGCAGATTTTTCATGCAAAGTGTCTTATACAAGGAAAGGTGTGGGGTGACAGAACCACATTCTCAGATTCAATAACTTTCTTTCCCCTTATACACCTTATCATTCTCTCTCCTTGTTATAAAATTTTTTTCTCTCTCTCGTTAACCTAGCCCTACTTGCCAACCCTAAGGCCTGCTAGGGTAGCCTCCACCGGCGGCTGCCATGGCAGCCCCCAACGCTGACCCTCCTCCTCCATCTCCGTCTGCAGCAAAGTCCTTTGCATCAATTGTGGCCACGAGTTCTAATCAATCTATGGCCATTCCGGCCATCCCACCCTCGCTATACAAAGGTGAACCTGCTCTTTGTCTCCCTGATGATATCATTGATTGTCTCGCTCGTCCTTTCAGGTTTGCTTTTATAGGAAAATTTTCTCACGGTAGGCCTTCAATGGAGGCCACAAAGAAACACTTTCAGACCTTCGGACTCAAGGCTGCGGTCACTATAGGGCATCTTGACGCTAAACATTTACTGATACAAGCAAACCATGAGGCGGATTTCCAAAGGCTATGGATTAAGGATCGTGGTATCTTGTAAGTATCCTATGCGTATTTTTAAATGGTCTCCGCACTTACCGACATTGAAAGTTCCATAGTCCCAGTTTGGTTTTCTTTACCGGGATTACCTATTCATTTGTTCCATAAATCAACGCATTTCTCAATAGGCGCCATGATAGGTAAGCCTTTGATTATTGATAATCCCATCGCTTTATCCCGTCCGAGTGTGGCAAGAATCAGATTGAAGTGGACATTACGAAGCCAATTGCGAAACGTATATGGATAGATGGTGGTACTAAATATTTTGGTTTTTGGCAAGACATACAGGCTGAGCGTCTTCCGAAATATTGCTCCCATTGTTTGCGTCAAGGTCATGCTATAGATGAATGCAAACTTAAGCATCCAAATACTGACAAAGCTGCTTCTAATCTGGCTCAAGCCCCACCAAAAGCCAATCATTGGGTTCCAAAGAAAATAACTCAAACTGATATGACAATGAAAGAACAAGACAAATCTGTTGAAAACGATCACATTAATGTGGTGTTACTTGAGCAAGCGAACACATCGTCTGTAGTTGATACTGAGTGCAATGCAGGTGGTTTTAAGTAGAGTCCTACTATTCAAGTACATGATGCTTCTGATCAAATTCATGTTGCGTGTGTCCAGGATAATCCTGATGCAGCTGATCATAACCATGAAGATGCTGTTGCTCGTGAAGTACAAAATTTGGACCAACATCCTGGGGTTGAAATTCCAGTTAATCAGACTGATGTTAGTCCCAAGGATCAGGCTTTATCTCCTTCCAAGGACCTGGATCAATCCCCTTTGAAATCTCAAACAAGCTCGGAATCCTCCTCTTATAGACAGAATGTTTCTCAACATGATATTTCTGTCCTTAATGACATCAGTGCATCTCCAAACCGTTTTGCTGTGTTAAATGTACTGGAAGAAGCGGAAGATGAAGCAAATGCTGTTCTGGATTTTTTGAATCTGGAAGCCCCAAACTTGGTTCGCAAGAAAAGAGCAAAAACTAATGTTCCGTTCACAGATCGCACTACCCGATCCCAAGCTTCCAAGCCCTCAGCTGACTTCTCCACCATCCCTTCCCATGGATGTTAAGGCCCTCTTTTGGAATGTTCGGGGAATTGGGAATAGCCCAACGATCTCTCGTTTGAAGACTCTTATTCGCCTTCATAATATCTCTATTATTGCTATTTTTGAACCTATGCTCGCCATGGAAAAAGTTGATCTTATCACTCGCAAGCTAAAATTCAGGTTTAGTTTTTCTAACACTCATAGTTCTATTTGGGTTTTTGTTAAATCAAGTTTTTCCTGCCATTTAATTCATGAATCCACCCAACAAGTCACTATTCAGATTCAGCATTATACTTGGCCTTTCTATACTCATTTCACTTGTGTTTATGCGAGGTGTGACTCTCGTGACCGCCAGGAGTTATGGGATGATTTGATCCAGCTAAATAATTAGATTGGTGCTATTCCCTGGATTATTGGTGGAGACTTTAACATCATTCTTCAGCCGAGTGAGAAATCAGGAGGATCCGGTTGGGATAGGACTGGTGCATTGGATTTTCATGCATGCCTTTCAGCAACTGGCCTAACAGACTTGGGCTTCTCAGGCAGTAGCTTCACTTGGTGGAATAAGCGTGAAGGCTCAGCTACAATTCACCAACGCATTGATCGTGTTTTATGCAATTCTAGCTGGCTGGATCAATTTAATGCTACAAATGTGCTGCATCTAAATCGTACTTGCTCCGATCACACTCCGTTACTCACCTCTATCTCTCGGACAGCCAATTTTAAACCAGTAGCATTTCGTTTCTTAAATGTTTGGACCAAGCATGCCTCCTTCAAGGGTACTGTTTCTGCTTCGTGGACCATTCCAGTTAGTGGGAGACCTATGGATCGTTTCTCAAGAAAATTGCGAAATGTCAAAACTGCTCTCAAAGAATGGAACAAATCTATATTTGGCAATATTTTTGAGAATCTTCGAAAGGCTGAAGAAGATGTTATGGAGATGGAGCTTCTATTTGAGCTTAATAATTCTGACTCTAATCGCTCTAATCTAATGGAAGCTCAGGCCAGACTTCGAGTGCTCCTTTCTAGGGAGGAGGATTATTGGAAGCAGAAATCTAGAATCAAGTGGTTAAAAGAAGGTCAAGGAAATTCCAAACTCTTTCATGCTTCTGTTAAACAAGCTCAGAGACGTCTTCACATTCATTCTATTGCAGATTCTGGGGGTAATATGTTAACTTCTGATCAGGCCATAAAGAACGCAGCTGTTACCTATTTTAAAAATCAACTTCAAGCGGAGGGAGGGATTCCAGACTATAATTTAGAAGTTATCCCTCGTTTGGTCACAGATGAATGGAATACCTTGTTAATTTCTCCTCCGAATCCTTCCGAGATTCTAGGTGCGATTAAATCGATGAGTGGAGATAGTGCAGCTGGCCCTGATGGTTTTACCGGTCATTTTTACACAGCTTGTTGGGACATTATCGGTGCAGACTTTTGCGAGGCCATATTGGAATTCTTTTCTGGCTTCTTTCTTCCTCGTGCTTGGTCCAGTACGTTAATTGCTGCAATTCCAAAAGTTGAGATGCCTTCCTCTTTTAAAGATCTACGGCCTATTAGTCTTTGCAACTTTTGTTCAAAAGTTATTTCCAAGATCTTAGCCACTCGCTTATCCTCCATCACACTTGTGATTATATCGGAAAATCAAAGCGCTTTCATAAAAGGGAGGTTGATTCAAGATAATATTCTGCTTGCTCAGGAAATGATGTCGCATCTGGGGAAAAAGATTTCTGGATCCAACATTGTTTTAAAACTGGACATGGCAAAGGCTTTTGACCGTATTTCTTGGGTCTTTCTCACTAGGGTTCTTCGGAAGTTTGGTTTTCATGAAGTTTTTATTGATCTTATCTGGCGGCTGCTGTCTGAGAACTGGTTTTCAGTTCTAATAAATGGGGAACCTGTTGGTTTCTTTCCCTCCTCTCGTGGTTTACGGCAAGGTGATCCCCTATCTCCGAGTCTCTTCATTATCTCGGCTGAAGTCCTGAGTCGAAGCATAAATAGTCTTCACTCTTCATCTTCTTCCTCTGTCTACTCTACGGTTAGTGGTTGTCCTATTATATCTCATTTGGCTTTTGCGGATGACATTGTTATTTTCTGTAATGGTAGCAAGCAATCTTTGCTTAAGCATAAAGAGATTATCTCGATTATGAGCTTGCTTCGGTCAACTTATTAACCTCTCAAAGAGCTCCTTTTATATTCATCCTCGCACCCTTTAGATCTCAAGCCATTGCTCAAACTTTGGGTTTCCACCAAGGGCAACTTCCAATTACTTATTTGGGATGCCCTCTTTATTTTGGAAGGAAAAAGCATATTTTTGATGATCTTGTTTTGAAATTGCAAAATCGGATTCACAACTGGATGGGTTCTTTCCTTAACACAGAATCGAATCACTCTCATAAAGCATGTGCTTCAATCTATTACTCTATATCAAATTGCTTCAATTGATCCTCCCGCTTCATGATTACCTTGATTGATCGAATCATGCAAATTTTTTCGGGGTAGTGTTGAGGGCGAAATAAAAGCCACCGGATTTCTTGGGCTTCTTGTTGTCAATCCAAGTTGGAAGGTGGTCTTGGTATCCCTTCTTTATCTCGTTCTTATACAAGCTTATGGGCTCAAACTTTGGTGGCGTTTCCGCACCCATTATAACCTCTGGATGCCTTCATGCGAGCAAAGTACGCTCTAATTTCCATCCCTCCTTGGCTCACTCTAAAGGATCTCATGTATGGTCAAGGTTACTTAAAGCTCGCGCCTAGCCGAGCCTCACATTCACCGGATCATTGGCCGTGGAATTCTATATGGAATGATAATTGGCTCGGAACCACCCCCTAGTCGACCCATTGATTGTAATGTATCCTTGGTTAAAGATCTTTTCAAGGACCGGCATTCCGATTTCTCCCAAGCCTAAATCGTTGCCACTTTCTCTTTCTGAAATTACCGCCGAATGTTTCCTTGGTTGATATAGAAGACAAACCTTGCTGGGACCTTAATTCCAAGGGTGTTTTTTCCATCTTGTCAGCTTACTCTATCATTAAGACCCCCAATCCGAACCTGCTATCTGCTAAATTCATATGGCATCGAATATTGCCACAGCAAATTAGTGTCTTTCTTTGGCGTTTATTCTCTCGCAAGCTGCCTTTGGATGAGGGTTTATTACATAAGGGCTTTCAACTAGCTTCAAAATGTTCATGCCGTGAGACGGGCAATATTGAATCTTTTAGCCACGTTTCGTTTAGTCGGACAGCTATGGAGGTTTGGACTCACTTCCATAATCGTATGATATTCACACTCTTCGACAATTCAAACGAGATGTCTTGGCTGGTGGCTTCACAGTAAATCTGCTGAATATACCATCCTTCCCTCCATTATCCTATGGCACTTATGGAAGTATAGAAATCGAGCTGTCTTCGAAAACATAAGGCAAAGTCTTAATCAGATCATAGCTGCTATAAAGACAGATCTTTCGGACATTTTAAAGGCTGGAGGATTTCTTCCTCTCTCCATGGCAGGCTCTTCGCGTATTCTTTGTAAAAATCGAAGGAAAGTTATTATCCAAGCGGTTTGTTGGGCTAAACCCCGACGGTGTTCTTAAGTTCAATTCGGACGGAGCGGTAGGGGTAATCCAGGCCTAGTGGTGGAGGAGGAGTTTTTCGTAACTCCTTGGGTATAGTGATTCATGCCTTCTCTAAATATTTTGGGGTTATGTCTAGTATTGAAGCTGAAATTCGAGCTCTTCATCACGGAGTTTCTTGGCTTTTCAGAATGGTTTTTCGATGCCATCGTTGAAACCGACTCAAAAGTTATTTTTGATCTGTCTTCGGGTCACTCTATTCCCTGGAAATATTCCTACTTGTTCGGGGAGATTCTTCAAATGCGATGGAGCGTCGTTTCTGTTCAAACATTGTTTTCGAGAAGCTAACAAAGTGGTCGAGTCTTGCGAATTTGGCTTGTGATTCCAAGGATGATCTAATTTTTCCAAATGGTCATAATATCCCTCGTCTTTCCAAGTGTCCAGAGGTCTTATTTCTCTTGATGCTAGAGCTATCCCAAATGTTCGAATTGCTTAGGTGTTTTATTTGCTTGTATTTCCTTTTCGAGGTTAGGCTCCTTTGTCCTCCCATTTATAAGGGCCAGCCGGTTGTCCCCTCAAGTTTGTAATTTTTTTCCTCTATCTAATAAAATTTAGCAGGTGCCGTCCTGTTTCCTTAAAAAAAAAAAAGGAAAGGTGTGGGACCTAGTAGTTGATGGGGGTTGTGCAAACGCGGTTTCCACCATGCTCATTGACAAATTAAAAGTGTCAACCACAACCCATTCACGTCCTTACAAATTACATTGGCTCGACGATGGCTCCGAAGTTAAAGTAAGTCACCAAGCTCTAATTTCTCTTTCCATGGGTAATTATAAAGATGAAATATTGTGTGATGTTGTACAAATGGATGTGTGCCATATATTGTTGGGACATCCATGGCAATTTGATCGGTTTGTGACACATGAGGGAAAGGAGAATGCATATGCCGTCAAGAAAGATGGCAAGAAGTTCAAGCTAAATCCTTTGCTACCATCTAAAATAACACCCATAAAAAAGTCATCACAAAAAAGCAAGCCTATTTGCTAATGAACGTGAAGCAGAACAAGCCATCAAGGATGGTCAAGCAAGTCTCCTCATACTCCAAGGGATCAAAGGACAAGAGAGAGAAAAGATAGAGTAAGAAGGAATTGAAAAAGAAAAAATTCAGAAAAGGGAAGAGGGGATGAAGTTCAAGATAGTTCGAGAAAAATTGAAGTTGTTGCATATACAAAGACCCGTACGACTTCAAAATTCCTACGCAGTTTGCATCTTGGTTCCTTACACAACTTATCGACAATCACTTTTTCTCAACTCAATGGCAGATTGGATGAACCTCGTTTCAAGGGCGGATCACCGAGTTGGAAGCATAAATTCGAGGACGAATCCTTTTCAAGGGAAGGGGAATGAGGTGACCCTTGGGTCCAAGATTTGCATTCCACAGGTGGAGAGGGTTATTCGTCAAGTTTGAAAGTTGTGGGATAGTTTTGGTCGCAACAAAACTTTTGAGGTATTTCAAGAATATTTTTATCGGCCGAAAATGCTTGAAGAATTGAGGACAATTCTTTCCGAAGAAGGGGAGAATGATGCAGGTACGTTAAGGGAATCTATAAATAAAGCTATAAATGCAAAGCAAATGGATAAAAATAATTTAGCAATGTCATTTGAAGCATTTATGATGGGAATTGGGAGGACACACGGCTTGGGGAGTCACATGGGCATCACATGCATTGCAAGGAATGGAGAAGGCACATTCTGACATTCTGTCTATAAGGCGTTCGCCTTAATAAGGAGGGAAGCGATCACCTTGCATTCTGTCTATAAGGCGTTCGCCTTGCTAAAAAGGAAAGCGATCGCCTTGGTTTCTGTGGGAAAAGCGTTCGCCTTGAATCGACTTAGGGCGATCGCCTTGTCATCAGCAAGCCGATTTTTTGGTTTTGTTTTAAGTTTCCTAAAGTTGTCAAGTAATAAGTCTCCTAGTTTAGGTAGAATTGTTTCTCCTAGTTCAAGTTAGGTAAGTAATTAATTTCCTTTGAAGATTAGGACTTGTTAATTGTTTTATTTTCCTTTAAAGATTAGGAGTTATTTTGTATTGCCTATATAAGGGTTTTAGATCAGATTTTGTAAACAATTTTTTTGGCTTAAGAAAAGTAATAGAAAACGAACAAAGTTTGTTCAAAACCTGATTATTGCATTCCTTAGGTTTAGGAAGGTAATATCAACGGGATCTTTACGTTAGGTGAGTGAAGCCTAACCGGTGAACCCGCCGTTTATCCTATTTTTCTGCTGCAAATCCATTAAAGTTCCATATACACTTCATACACAATTCCACAACAGCGACGCATACGCATCAATCCCAAACATCGTACAAAACGACGAGTTATAACCAACGCATCTAAACTATGTGATTTAAACGGGAGTTGCCACTTACATTTGTTCTAAGATAAAATGTAAGAAGAACCTAGATTACTGGTTTTGGAGTTGAATTACGGGGTAGGAAGGTGTTAGGCACCTACCGAGCCTGATATGATCTCGCTCGAAAGGGTTTGAACACATTAATTAAAAACGATCGTTCTAAGGGTTAGTTGGATCATTTCTTGTGCTCAGATCCTTGGGCGGATTCTTATCACAGCTCGACAATGCCAATTTTGCCTAATGAGATAGCAAATCCTATCCTATTTTCCCGTGTACGAATCTTTGGTTTTGCCTTGATTACTAATCATATATCTAAATTGACTTCTGTGTCGATTTACTAATGTTGGATAATAACAGATTAAAAATGTCTGACAATGAGAATATGACACCGGTGACAAACCGCGATCACTTTCTCTGGTCCTTTTTATTAAGTAACCGGTTATACTTAATATCTAACAAAAAAGACAAGTAAAACTATTGAATTTCAATGTTTGACATAAATATTAGGGATGTTGATTATGACATTGGCTTGGAGATGAAATAGTGAATAGCATTTAAAACTAATATAATACAAAATGACAACACTATAAATCAGTTGCTTTATGAAGAAAAACGGATAAAATATATATGAGAAATTGAAAGAGCCGAATAAGATAAAAAAAAAAAGGAAGCATTCAAATGCAGGAAGAATTACTACAGAAGAGGGAGTTTGATAATGATTACAGACTAAGGGGACGATTCAGACTTTGAGCAATCTTGATGAACTCTCTTCTAATCCCCTTAACTAAAAGGTGATGTTTTGAAGAGATTTTTAATGTATGGAGGGCAATGTGTGTAGTGTGTGTAGAGAATGGCTATAATTGATTGTTGTTGAATGCAAAAGAGAATGACAATGGGTTTTAATACTTAGAAGAGTTGGGATTGACTCAAAAATGGTTAAGGGATCAACAGTAAGAGTTTTTCTTGAGAATGAGAATAGGTTTTAATACTTAGAAGAGTTGGGATTGACTCAAAAATGGTTAAGGGATCAACAGTAAAAGTTTTTCTTGATCCCATTACATCCAAAAATAGTCCCACATCATAATGGTTAAGGGATCTTTCTCATGATAGCTGTTTCTTTCCATGAAATAGCTAACCTCTGTAAACCTTTATTCAGAGGTTTTAGAACACATTTCAGCATGTTCAGGAGCTTTATGGAGATCTTTAGCTAATTTTTGAGCAAACAGTTAACTCTTAACTGTTTCTCTGTGTGGATGATCTTTCCGTGACAAAAATTGCATAAAATTCCTAATATTAGAGTATAATTCTAACCTAAATATCATCATCAAAACTATTCTATACAAAAGGTCCTAATAACACTACCTTTCTAAGTCATTAACCCTTTTTCTTTAATATTATTTTGGTACATTTCAGTTTTCTAACTATCAATTTGTGATTAATGTTAGAGTAGTGAATTCTCAGGGTAGTTATTTTTTAGATTATGAGTAGTTATTATGAAGTTGGATGCTTCTCTTTTAAAATGATGTTTTGGGTATTGGCCGATGATAATTGATAATCGAATTCATGCAAAATACCGAAAAAATATAACATGACTTTAATATCGCTATTTACTAGCAAAATACTCGTCCTATGGATGGGATAACTAAAAAGAATTGTAATACATATTTTAATATCACATATTTTGATAAAAAAAAAATTGAATCAAAATACATAAATGAATCTAGACGACCCAATAGCCAAATAAACATAAAATATAGAAATGAAGCTGAATAGCAGGGGTCTCATCGTATCGGGTAATTTTATCCTCTCTGAGATCTTCGAGGATGGGGGTTCTATGTATAATTATAGTAGTTATACCCTATATCCTAATTATAATAATTAACTAAAGCTATAGAAGAAGTGTCTCACCTAGTGTTTTGAATCTAACTTCTTTAGAGAATGAAGAATCTTCAATGGACCGTTCAACACAGGGCCTCTGAGGACATTAATTAAGGAAACAACTGAGATGAGGGCATGGCAATTAATTCTTTCTAAAAAACAAAAATTTACACTTGTTCACTCAAAAATACTTCCTTTCAAAGAGCTACATACAATTATCATACCTTGTCTCTTAGGTCAAAACAATCTGAAAATGAATAAATATATAATATTTCATCTACTAAATAATCAAATATGTTCGCTTCAAGCAGAACGAAATTAGCAGAATAATGAAAACACAATTAGGTACAAAAAAAACAAAAAACTAAATTGCGATGAAAAACAGTAAACTGGTATTGGAAAGAGAGAGAGAGTGTGTGTGACACCCTAGTTCTCTTAATTGCATTATTTGCATGTTATATATATTGTTAGCATGAATAGAAATGCCATGTTAGTATAATGAATTGTAATTGAGTAACTACTGCTTGTTTTAGCTTTGTTTACTTGTGTTGTTCATACAAAGATGATTTGGTATGATTTTTGGTGACTAAAATGACTTTGTACTCAGTGAGGTGCATACTGGGTACAAAGCGATCGCCTTGTTTTTGGACAAAGCGATCGCTTTGTAGACAGAATGTGCTATCGAGAGACCGGGTACGAGCGATTTTGTCCTTAACAAAGCGATCGCTTTGTTGGCGAATGTTAAAGCGATCGCCCTGCTTCGTAGGAGGGCGATCGCCCTGTTGCGCTGAAGCTTTATTTTAATAATTGTTGACTTGTAAGCTGTTTGTTTGAGTTGAGACACGTCCCTAAGTGAGAGACCAGCTCACTCACACCTCCCCTACTTCCACAACACCTGGAAATGACCCTCCATTACACCCACTTCACCTAAAACCCTCTAAGAACAATTGAGAGATAGACTGTGTGTGTTTCAAGGTGAGATCACTGTGTGTTTTCATCTCCTCCATATCCAACCCTTCAAAATTGCATGCAAAGCCAGATTTGTGTTGCTTGAGACTAGAGAAACAATTTGGAAGGCTTTGATCCTCCTTTTGTTGGTTTGATTTGTGTGTTTGAAGTAAGCACCCAATCCCTTGTTTTGTATGCTCAATATCAAGTATGCTCCCTTCATGATAGTCTCTATTTACATGCTTAAGAAGACATGCATCATGTTAATAACTTGAAATTCCTTAAGTTAAATTTCTGTAAATTTTGGGTTAATGACTCATAATTGATAATTTGGACTTGTGTCAAGTATGAATAATGTTCTAGGATGAACTTGGAATGACTTTTGTTCTTGGACTTGTTGTAAATTCACAACTTCAAAAGTGATGAACATGTTAAGGTTCACAATTGGGAACTTGCATCTTGATGGACTAAAAGTCATGAATGACTTAATAGTCTAATTATATATGAATCGAGAACATAGAAGAGAGCCATGAATTGCACATAGCATTCATCCGCTACTTAGGAATATTTTAGTATTAACTCAACGGAGTTGCTTTAGAGAGTCATTGAACAATACCGACTCTACAAATAAATCCCTACGACGTTTAGAGTTCAATTGAATTGTAAATTAGTTCTTGGGAATTCTTGACATGATTGATCTATGCTTGACTTGTATATCGTAGAGTAACATGCCTACTTGATCGGACGAGTCGCTCTTGTCGACTTCGCTCCATTACTTGATTTATTACGTGAGTAAACATCTACTTGACTCGGACGAGTTCGCTCTTGTCGAACTTGCTCCTTACTTGATTTGTATGACAAGTAAATACCTACTTGACATACCATTAGTCCAGATGGCATTACGTGAATTGTCTCGAAGGTTAACGATACATCATAGTCATGAATCATGAGATTCATGATGATGATGGGTCGCCACACCATAACTCGCACACACCCTTCACTACTGATCACAGTGGAGAAGAGTACCTTGTCGTAACCAAAGGGTGCTTGGATTAATACTAATCGTGGTCGATGTATCATACACGTGCATCCGACAAATACAATCGTGATAACCTTGTCTATTTCAGGGACTACGAAGCGGCACCGGTTCTATAACATATCCTTATCCTATGTGATTTAATTAAGCACTTATGTGAAAACAATGTGCATCGCGACATGAGAACTACGTGCTAACATGATCTTGCTTGATACGTGCTATGTATGCCTTGCATTATATCTTGTCATGCATATTGGTGGCTTGGAAAGTCTTTATGACTTACCCCCTCCCTTTTACTGTTTTAGATCCTAGTCATCCAGGTCCGTCTTCTCGAGGTTGATCGTCTACTCGTGCTCGTGACCGTTCTCCTAGAGGTGGTAGCATTGGCTTTTGGTTTCTTCTTTTGCAAGGACGTTGGGTTTAAGCAAGTCACTTAGACTTCGCTTGGGAATGTGTAATCATAGTAACTTGTACTTGTTGTAGACTAAATGAATAGTACTACTTATGTCTCTTGTTATTTACCGGCACTTGTTGGCCGAGCCTTGCTTGCATGTAAATGGTTCACTTGTTAAGACTTCAGCATCCCTTTAGCTCTTTATTACTTGTGTAGTTTCTCGGCATGTGTAGCCGTCGAGGTGTTTAATATTACTATGATTCGTTAGTGTTGGGTTCCGTTGTAAATTGCCGATGATTTGGTTTACTTGCTATTAATTGTTATATCGGTTTTAAAGTTTTAAATTATTCGCTTTTAGTGCCGAGTTTTACTACGTGTCCAATGTTGCGTCACGTCGGTTTGATAATTGAGTCCTTGCATGTTTGTAGTCCTTATTTGGGCGGCACGACGCGCCTCCTCGGGGTCGGGTTGGGTCGTCACAAGAGAGAGAGAGAGAGAGAGAGAGAGAGAGAGAGAGAGAGAGAGAGGATCGACTATTAGAGCAGAATAGATCGACGGCAGAGGAAGTGGTGGAGGTGGTAGAATAGGGTTGACCTTTTTTGAAGAAGTGCGAGTCATCTTGAGGAACTCTAAGGAGAAAATTTTGGGGGAGAGGGATTTTAAGAAAAATGGTGGTGATGGAAAGCTTCATCGTTGCCTGAAATCTTTCGCGAGCCACCGGAAACAATTTTGTTCACAGGGAGATATATATATATATATATATATATATATATATATATAGAGAGAGAGAGAGAGTCTGTTGGGAAGTACGAAAACTCTATGCATTCTATCATTAAACACTAATGTTGAACATCTTTTTTATTTATTTTGTACTCTTTGAGTACTCAACCTGTTTGGATCTAGTCACAGTTAATATATGACCCCACTTAACTACAATATATGTAGTATTCTAAATAATTACATATAATATAAATAATTAAGTTGGTCTAAGGTGGGTGTTTATGTTAGTCCTTCCCATGATTTACTTACAACTATTCTAAGTTATTTTGGAATCACTCTTTAATTTAGCCAAGTCTTATTTCTATTGTTGGCTGATCAAGTGTCCCGCCATCTTTTACAAAGATGACTGATTAAGTGTACAGCCATTCCAAGATGACTGATGACTAATTTATTGAAGAGTCAAGCTGATTCCGCCTTATATTCATGACTGATAAAGACTTAGATATTTTTCAAGTCAGTCATTGATGTATGGGCATAAGGACAGTAGACTTTTATATGTCCTTGTCTTATCTTTTTAAAGTCTACTGATCCTTAAACGGAAGGTACCGTGATAAGCGTTCGTAGCTATTTTGAATTTGTGTAAGGACTTAGTGTGTTTTTCAAACTTACTTTTGCTTTTCATTTAATGTACCCTGACATACTTTTCCTTTTAAGCTTTTTGTTTTATTTCAGAATGAAAAGACAGGTTTCAACATACCTTTTCTGAGATAGCACAAAGCTCAAGAAATAGTTGTTCACCACGTTTGACCTGCTCTACATCAGAAAATTTAATGCAACGCCAAATATTATCAATTGAGTTCAACGAAAACTTCTCTAGAGTTTTACAGAAGTTCAAAAAGCATCCAATACTCTCAAGAATTCTGGAGCTTCAAGAGCAAAATACTTAGATTATTTATTGCTATTTCTCATTCTTTGTATTTACTCTTTTGTTCAATCAGTGTTTGTATCTCTCCCAACTACTTAGTTATTGATAGATCATTGATTATAACACACGATATTGATAACATTCAATCTCCATAACTCACTGGTCCTTGTTGTACACTAATCTGTTAGTGATCATCTAGATTATTAATATTAGTGCACTTCAAAAATCCAAGTTTGACCAACTTGGTAGTGGATGTAGCAGTTTTCATACTGTGAACCACTTTACATCTTGTGTTCTTACTGCCTTGTTTTACTTGATCAAACTAACCAAAGCTTTAAGCATCTTATTACTTAAAGCTTTAGTCAGCCTTTGCTACATAACTTCAGTCTTACTAACAAAACTGTTCATAAGCTTTAGTCATCAGCTGATCACTCTCATTGATTAGCTGACTGATTCCTTAAAATTGGACTTCCACTGCCAAAGTTTTAAAAGGTTTTAAAACTTACAAAAAGGATTGTATAAGGCTATTCACCCCCTCCCCTCTAGCTTTACTATTTACCTCAAGTGGACCAACAATTGGTATCAGAGCCTAACTTTTTGAAAAATCAATTTTTCCAAATTTAACCACTTGAAAGTTCTGATCTAAAATGGCAAATTCTAAAGCTTTTCTTACTCTCAACATGTCACAGGTCCCCACGTTTGATGAGGACAATTTTGACATTTGAAAAGAAAGAATTTCTAGATATATGAACAGTATAGATAAAAGACTAATGGAATGTGTCTTAAGTGGTTCGATTTATCCAATGAAAATAAATACTAACTCCACTGTTGAACAATCTGATGATGTAGATGACACAGAAAATCCAGTGATTACAACAGTCGATGAATACACCTTGAAGCCTAAGGATTCGAAGAAGACAAAACTACTGAGGCCTTAGACTCCAAGGCTGTGCACATGCTTTCGAGCGCTTTAGACAACAATGTTTACAAGCAGATCCACGACTACACCACTTCACAAGAGATCTGGGAAGCCCTAACTCAATATATCGATAAAGACCAGATCAATAAAGACAACAAGCTTTACGACTACATCCAAGAATTCGAAGCCTTCAAGAACGATCCAAAGGAATCTTTAAGAAGTGCCTATGACCGCTTCTACGAGATAAGTTATGCTTGTGCTGCCTTAGGAAAGGCATATACCATGAAAGATCTTAACATGCGTTTTCTTAGTAGTCTTGGAAGTGGATGGCATGAGAAAATCACTGTCGTAAAGAAAGCAAGAGACTTAAACACTACTCATATGCCTAGTTTTGTTGCAAGTCTCAAGATTTATGAAAATGAAGTTTTTAATAATCAAGAACTTGAAAAGAGTTTTAGAGGTATCTCTTTAACTACCCAAGAAGAAAAGCCAAGTGTCTGTTCTACTTCATCTCAGTCAGCTGATGACTTTGACGAGGATGAATTTGCTGCTTTTGCTAGGCAGTTTAAAAAATACAAATCTTTCACAAAGAACTTTTAAAAACCAGCTTCCATAAATTTTCAGAGGGCTAATAATTTTAAACAAACTGAAGCCAAAGTTGATTACGAAAAATTACTGTGCTTTAACTGTAAAAAGCCAGGACACTTTGCTTTAGCTTGTCCAACCACCAAAAATGAATATATTAAAAGAGCCCCTAGAAAATTTATAAAACAAAAGGGAATGGTAGTTAAAGATGAACCTCTCAACCTAGCCATGTGGATTGAGACAGATTCAGAAGATGAATCAGCTAATTACATGTAAGAAGTAAATTTTTGTCTTCTTGCAGAATTAGTTGTCTATGATTCAGATAGGGACCTACCAAGCCCTGCCTACTTAAATGAGTCTGAAATTGACACTTCAGACTTACCTATTAAGAACCCTAATGTCACACCCCAACTCAAGCTACTACACATAGCCTAAATTCGGGCATGACCCGGCTTAACATAATCGAAATAACCACCTGATAAACAATATAACAGCGGAAATAAAAGTATGGCAATAAGCCATCCAACCTCATAAACTGAAAATATACAACTGAGTCTTCACAACTCATCCAACCGATATACAGACCAACATAGAAGGCATCCAGCCTTTACATATAATACAACAGAATAGTGTTTAAAACCTAGACAGTATAACAACCACTGTCTAGCATATACACAAAAAGTCTACCCCAAAAGAATAACCACCTTCTAATCCCGCGACGAGCTGCACAACCTCACGCATATGAACCCTTCGCCTCGCTCCGATCTAAAGAAAAACAATAATAAAGGGGTGAGTCACATATGACCCAGTAAGATTCTACTAAACTTATGCCTGTTATGCATGTATGCGACAGTAATAGGATGCTAACACAAGCAGCATATAATAAGCATAAATAATAACCAACCAAGTCACATGTAATCAACATAATCAACAATCAACTAAGTCCCATGCATTACCAGCTTAAGAAGGATCATGACTGCCAACTGTCCCATATATAACAGTTGGAAATAATTACCAACCTACAAAGTAATGAGCTATCAACAGTTCATATCACATAATAAACAAGTAAAGATCACATGAAATAAGACATAATACTCGAGATACATCTCCGACTAACCAGCTCCCCTTATACAGAAGGCAGTCAGCTTCATACATGACTACATTTGGTACCGATTTGGCCTACCTCGAGCCATTGTGTCCGACCATGGCACCCAGTTCTCCACCAAGATTACTGAGAGATGCGAGCAGATGAATATCAAGCATTGGAAGTCCTCGATTGCTCACCCTCAAGGAAACGACTAGGCAGGAGCAGGGAACAAGAAAATCCTCCATGCATTAAAAAGAAATCTAGACAAAAAAAAGGGAAAGTGGCTCGACGAGCTACCTATCGTACTCTGGGGGATTCGCACTTCAGTCAAAGGCTCGACAGGAGAGACACCCTTCACACTAGCATATGGATCAGAGGCAATGTCACCAGTAGAGATGGCTCTACCAACCCTGAGGGTAGCCCACTTCGATGGGCTGGACAATATAACAACTCAGGGGCTAGACCTCGACTACCTAGAGGAAAGAAGGCTAGAGGTAAAACTTAGGATGATCAACTATAAATAGCTCGCCAAGGCTAACCACGACAAGCGAGTTAGAACAAGATGCTTCAATGTCGGAGACTGGGTACTCAGAAAGATCGAGGTTACAGGTAGAAACGCTGGAATAAACAAGCTATCTCCAATTAGGAAGGACCATTCAAAATGACGGGCATAATCAGAAAAGGGACATATCGACTAGCTGAGCAGGACGACACTTCGCTAAAAAACCCTTGGCATGCCGATCACTTGAAGAAATACTATCACTAATGTAATACATTTCTAAAAATTATCAATAAAAGAAGAATTTCTCCGATCTTGCGTCTACCCCGAATTTACTTTCCTCAAGTTGTTCAAGGATTACGACCTACTCTTCACCACGATGAAGAAGATCGTAAGTAAAAGGCACCTCGACCACGTCGAGGTCAACTTACGACCTACTCTTCACCAGGATGAAGAAGATCGTAAGGAAAAGGCCCTTTGACCACGTCGAGGTCAACTTACGACCTACTCTTCACCACGATGAAGAAGATCCTAAGAATAAAGGCGCCTCGACCACGTTGAGGTCAGCTTACGACCTACTCTTCACCACGATGAAGAAGATCGTAAGCATAAAGGCACCTCGACTTCGTTGAGGTCAACTTACGACCTTCTTTTCACCCCGATGAAGAAGATCGTAAGCATAAAGGCACCTCGACCACGTCGAGGTCAACTTACGACCTACTCTTCACTACGATGAAGAAGATCGTAAGGATAAAGGCACCTCGACCACGTTGAGGTCAACTTACGAACTTATTTTCACCCCGATGAAGAAGATCGTAAGCATAAAGGCACCTCGACCACGTCGAGGTCAACTTATGACCTACTCTACACCCCGATGAAGAAGATCGTAAAAACAGAAAATACTCGTGCAAAAACACTAAGTAAAATAAGCAGACATGATTGAGCAAATAACTCATGCTTATATATACAAATCGAATTATTTACAAGCCCGAACGGGCTGAAAATATAAAACAAAATACTATTTGATTACAGGGTACATCGGGCCAGATCAAACCCGACTCAGTGGGGTGAACTAGGGGTCTACACGATTTTCAGCCTCTTGAACAGAGCGGGCATGCTTATCCTGATTAGATTTGGCCCCTTCGAATTCCTCCAACATGAAGTCCCCATCAAAGTCCACTTCGTCGCCGTCAGCCAGGGCATCAAGCAAAAACGGAACATTATTGTCAAAGGAAGGAGGAGGAACCCAGGGCTCACGACCCAACTCAGCATCCTTCCTGCCGATCAACTCAAGCTCTTTAGGCTGATACGACACGAGCTCGTGCCCCCGTCGAGCCAGGTCACCCTTTAACTCAGCACTCCCCCACCTAACCAAGTCGTGAAGAGGAGTGCAGCATGCTTCCACCACATGCAAGATCTGAGCCTTTCCTTGTCATAATAGGACAAAATCTCATCCATATAAGACGAGCTCTTCCTAAACTCAGCAACAGCGACACCCAGGCTCGCCGCCTCGCCTCAGCTAACAACCATTCCAGCTCGCCAACGTTGCTCTCAAAAGATAGCCTCATCTTGGTCAGCTCCCCCTGAGCGCAGAACTTCACCCTGAACAGACTTCAGATCGACACGAAGCTGGGCCCGTTTAGCCACAACCACAGCGAGCTCCTCCCTCAGCCGGCTAGCCTCCTCGGTAACACGGTTCACTTCTTCAACCTTGTTGGCAGTCAGACCCTAACTCAGCCTTATATCCTCCTGGGCCTTGGCAGCAGTAACTTCAAACTCAGCTATACGAGCAAGGCTCCCCTCGAGCTTGACCTTGCTGACACTCTCCCGCTTCTCCTGTTTAAGCTCAGCAATGTGCTCGACAGACTCGCGCCTATCTTTATGAGTCTAAGCAAGCCTGTTCGTAAAGGACTTGATGCCAGCGATGAACTACGAAAGAAAAGACAAGTCAGAAAGTAGCTAAGTGAATAATTAAGAAAGCAAAAAAGAGGGGATCCAGTAAAAACATCTTATGTGGGTAAGGTCGATCCCCATAATACCAGTCAGGCGAGAAGGAGTACAATCATCAAAAGATTCACTCAATCCCTCATCAGCAATATCGAGGATAGCCTTCCAGCCAAATTTAAGGGAGTGGGCCCCAGGACTCAAGGCAGGCCCAGCTCGCAGAGGAGTAACCGAACTAGGAACGGAGTGCACCTCGACGAAAGGACTGGTTATACTACGAACACTCTCGGCGGGAGAGGAGTGCCTTACAACATCAAGCTCGCAGTGAAACGGCCTTAACGGGCTTGGCTCATCGGCCACGACCGGCCTCGATCTTGATTTTTTGTCGGAGCGGAAGCTGACGAGGACTTGGAACGCTTGGCTGGAATCTTTGAGCCCGACACTTTCTCTTTGCCTTTATCAACAGGCAATATTACGGTGGGGAGAACCTCGGCGGTCCCCGCCAAGATCGTGGCAACACGAGCTCGGCCCAGCTGCTCGGATCGATATGACTTGGCTCGAGCTCGCTTACTCGAACTCCTCCTCATGGAATCTACATCCTCCATCCCCGCACAAAACGAAGAAAGGTCGCATTTATAAGATATATGCATGAATAAAAGGACAAGAAACACGAGGAAATACATTTAAAGATTTCACGAGGACAACCATCCTGGACACATCCCATCTCTGGGTCCTTTCAGAAGCCCGGACAGTATGGAGCATGAGATCTTTATGAAGTATCCACCCTGAGAAACTCTCGAAAAGAAGAAATGTGCACATTGGCTCGAGGCCATTAACTTTCAATGGGGACAGCCCGACAACAACAAGGAGGTTCTCATCTTGGACTATTCTCCTCCAGTCATAACACCAGACTTGTGTGTTACCCTGAACGCCAAGGGGAGCCTCCAAGGCCTCCCTGGCCGACCTGTCATACTCATCGAGATCGGCATGATGAACCAGGGTATAAGGCTCCTCGGTTGGCACCACGAAGTTCCACCCAAGTCGACTCTCGACCATGATGACCTTGTCAGCCCAGCCCAAACCTTCTCGGGGATCAGAAAATAACTTCACCCGATAATTTTAGCTCTTGGCTTGAAAACAATTGTTGTTTCGGTCAAAGTGGAAGTAATGACAGAATAAGGTCTAGGTCGGCTCAAATCCAAGTATGCGCGTGCTCGCGAAAAAACAGATGAGAATTCCCACAGTGTTCCAAGTAAGATCAAGAGGAACAGTTTAAGTGACGTCAAGAAACTCACAAATAAAAGGATCCAAGGGAAATCGAAGGCCCAGCTCGAAGAAACTCATATAGAAGCCCACTCGACTCCGCATATTCCTTAGGTCGAGGAGACCGAGCTCAGGATCGGGGACGTGACCTCGATAGTCGTCAAAGTTACAGGGGTACTTCGCGGTCCATATACCCAGATCGACAACAGACATCCTATTTCTCCAGTCTCGAAAGGTACACTTCGCGGTACCCCCGGCATCAACATCAGCCTTAGACTTTCTCTTCTTATTCCGAGGACCTCGCAAGGCATGATTAACATCCAGGAATAGAGATGAAGAGGTCGAGGTGGCAATTTTTGAAGGCCCCGCTACCTTACTAACCACCCGGTGCTCGTCAAAATACAGATACAATAGGCTAGACATAGCCACGTCGTACTTTTCGATAATCCTCATCGAAGTCCCGAAAGATATATCATTGACCCTATATGGATCATCGGCAGGATGACTGTGCCATCCAGTTGGCACCTTAGGAGGTCAACAAATCTTTAGCCTCACTAAAAATGACCTTCCAGTCACCATCCTCGGTCTTATAAATGGCATGAACCAATCTGTGACCTGGCAAACATAGACCTTCGTTGGCACGTTTAATCCTCATGTTCACAGATAGAGAACACGAGGAGGAAGAGCTCGCAAGGAGAATGGTTATGAAAGGAGGACACTACGACCTAGACAGATCGACCTAAGTAGACCGACCTGGATGAAAGCTACGGGATGGACAAACCTCGTCGGAACCCTACCCAGAATCTGACCGCCATCACTGACAAAGGGAGGAAACAGCAAAAACTTGAAACAAGCCACAAAATGGAAGGAAATGAAATAAGGATCAAGGGAAACTAGCCTAAAATCCTAGAAAAGCAAGGAAACACGAAGTGAAGGCTTGAAATCTTGACTTTTGAAAACAGGAGAAGTCCGCCGGAAATCGCCTGATCGTCGGAGAAGTTGGAAGTTTCTGGTAAATGAATATGAACAGTAGAAACACTCACTTATATAGGGGACCCGAAGTGGCCGGGTCGACCCATACAAAAGCACGTGGACCTCGATACGACGCCGTTTCAAACAAAAATATCAACCGCCAAAATATGAAAATTGAAAAGACGCGCCGTCTGACATCTCCGGACTTTGCGTCAAATAAATGCGCATGTTTCCCATGGAAAGTACAGCAATCAAAAGTCAAACTGAAATCGTACAACCTCGCATAAAATAGTTCAGCTCGATATCATGCACCTTTACTTCACACCTCAAGGATAAATCATCTCCTTGAAAAGTAGGGGGCTACCGAACGACCTCGCCTCGGGGACACGTGACGCCATGCGACATTAGAGACGCCACCGGACTAACGCCGAGGTGGCATACACTCCTGTTAATATGACGACTTGGTAATCATAATACCCCAGGTCGCCTACTTCACCAAGATACTCTCATGGTTAACTACATGGGCCACAATGCGACATACCAAGTCGACCACGAAAGATCGAGTGACCGGGCATATGCCGTGCCGACCTCGACGCGACCATTTCAGTTCGGGAAAACAGAGTCCTCCATGGAATAAACTCTCAGCCTGGGAAGAGTCTTACTACAACTCTATACACACCAGTCCTAAGCAAACAAAGAAACGTAATCCTAAAGACATGGGAATTGATCATATCTATCCCATTTCGAAACCAATAAGGATTATGGCTTATCTCCCTATAAATAAGCACCCTCACAGGCCTCGTAAGGTACACACAAATTACTAGTAAAATCTGTACTTTGTTAGAACATTCATCCTCTCTACTGTATTGCTAATTCTCACGCTTAAGGGTTATCGCTGGGACAACCCAGCCCCCCTTACGGTGTTCTTTGTTGATCACATATTTCAAGCTACTTCAAGGGCAATCCCTGCATCATAAGCCGGAATCCTACTAGATTACACATGTGGATCAGACGTGGTCACCTTCAACCTTTTTTGCGTGATCAGTAGGGTTTAGACGATTGACTCTAATTCAAAAAAAATTTCAGAGGAATACAAAGGGCGTCAATCATGGCATTTCGTTAGGGCTGATCATCCACTTACGTCTCTGACCTTAATCTGACAAGTCTTTGATTGAAATATTACATCTCAGTGAAGCCAAACTAATGATGTAATCTTCGGGGCAATATCATAATGTTTATTTGTGATAATTTAAAATTTTAATGTAATTTTTATTGTTCTCAATATGTCCTGTTTGTTATTATTCCTACAGTTAACATAAATTTTTTTTTCATTTCCTCGTTTGTGTACTCTAAACATTTATATGATTTTGTTAGATGAACAAAATTATAAAAGAAGCGACAATGTTATTTACTTGCAAGTTTACACGGTCGTATCAAGTAATTAAGTAGTCAAGTATGAGTTAATCCCACAAGTTGGTAATCCTCCATTCTTTTTTGATCAATTTGACTAATTTTTATTTTTGGATTGATTTCTGATGACGATGCTAATTGTTTTTTCGAAATCATAAACACTTGAATTATAGTACTTTCAATCTAGTTTCCAAAGGTGGTGTTTTTATTTTTTCTAGATTAATAAAATGACTAATTGCATGATTCGTCCATTGACTTTAACATTTTTTGCCATTAGTCATTTGAAAAAGGTTTTCGCTCACTACCAGTGCAAAGCTACTTGTCAAATATCCATTTGAGTGCAGTTAACTCGTCACATGTAAGGCACATGTAATTGTGCAATTGTTCAAGGGTACGATGGGAATTTCACAACAACGTTGGTAAAGAATGCAAAGCTCACCTTGTACACATCTTTTCTCAAAGGCAATTGAGGGGAGATAATAATTGTCACATTAAAAAGAACATTGTAGTGCCAATTTTGTCCATATTATTCAATTCAAAATCCTTATTTTTTTCTCGAGGCAGATTGATAGACCATTACAAGTATTCAAATTCAAAGGGATCAGTTACAAAATGTCCCACGGCTTGGGCTCAAGCACCATAACAGCCATGATGCCCGAGAGAGAAAACCACGTGGCACCCCGACCTCATTTCTTGTGAGATTGTGTAGCTGATAACTTACTAATACGTGCTAGTGTCATGTGTGTTGGAAATAACGTTGAAAGTTGTTCTGTCTAGCTCATCCCTCTCCCTATCAGTGTTTGTCCATTCATTTTAAGGCTTACCGATCTCGAAAGACCAATTGAAGTATTTGGGTTTTTTTTTTCATTGGCGTGCAAGGACCATCCTTTACTCACTTTCAATAATGTATTATTCAGTGGAATTCAAGTACCTCCTTTACCCTATCCTTCTATACGTCAAAGTGGTCTTCATCCAATATTGAAACATGGTTCACATTGGATGTTTGCATTATTTTGTGAGCTTCACATTGGATGTTTGCATCATTTTGTGAGCCATGGATAGGGTTTCAATCCCTAAAGCTTTGAAAATAATTTTTAAAACAGCTTTACTTGATACCACTTGTTGGTTCTAAGTGGCAAGAATAGGCTAGAGGGGAGGGGGGGTAAATAGCTTATCCAAAAAATAAAAAAATAATCCAAAAAAAATCCTTTTAATTTGTAGATTTACTAACTATAGTAATAGTTGGGGCATAAAAAAATGATTGAAGGGGTTAAAAGGCCAAAACACGCTTTTTAAATTAGCCGCGTTTGAAAATTTGTGAAGTAATAAGACCAATAATGACATTGATGATAGAATAACTTCAGTGTGATACTTGATTTTTACTTGTTAAACAATTAGCAACAAGGATGAGCAGACAATGTATTTGTCAGATCATACAAAACAACAAACATGAAAAGTAATCAATTGATAAAAAGAACATTTCAATATTAGTAGAAATTGAAAAGACAAATGATTTGAAGTGATTCACACCATAAAAGGTGTTACGTCCACTACCAAGGTGGTCAACGAACTCAAAATAATGCATTATTTTATCCTCCAGATACTACTAGTTTTCAGATACACTTCAATAAGTTTTCATATGGGAAAAACTTAAGTGCAATAACTACTTAATCACTAATGGATCGTGTACCAAATAGTTTTGACCAGTGTTTGTGGTAGATTCTACAAACTAGATTTAATTTCACTTGTGTGTGTACGTGTGTAATCAATGACGCTTTCAATAACTATGAAATGGGAGAGCCATCAAATGATTAATGATTTTCTAGGGCTTGTGTTTGGCGAGAAAGTCAATTGAATGCTTGACTAATAATGAAGGTTCAAGTGGAGAGTTCTTGGATGAGATAACAGTGCTTGTAATTCTGGCAACCCTTCTTAAATGTTCATGAAATAAGGCTTTTATACTTGAGTTCTTGGAGCCGTTTGAACGTTAAAAGCATCTTTCATCTTAATATGAAAATTTGGGTGCATTAAATGCACAATAGTTTTGAAATAGAAGTTGAAGACTTGTCCTTTTGCTTTGTCTCTACTAGTAAGTTGTTGCACTTTAAATGCAAAAGACGTTGCACTTTAAATGCAAAAGACAGATCGAACCAAGGTGAGTAATTTGGCAAAGTTGTTGCACTTTAAATGCAAAAGAGATTGAACCAAGGTGGGTAATTTGGTAGCCAAAAGGGAAAAAGTGATAATGAACACATGTGAAATACTCAAGTGTAACTGTCTTGTCTACGTCCACGTGGATTGATAAGATATAACTTTAAATTTTGGTAAAAGCTTATTACAATGACATACTTATCTTTCTACATCATATATTTAAAGGTAGACTTGATTCTCCTTCAATCAACAAACTTGATATCTTGAGCATATGAGTAAACGTCCTCGTAAGTCTTAACTATGGAGTATGTAGCACTTTAAAATTTTTACAAAGAAATCTAGCAATTCTAAGTCTTATTAAAGAAACTTGACAAATATAGTGTAAACACTACAAACATAAAAATTAGGAGTCCTCTTTAAAAACTGAGTAATGGAATCTATATATATATACAGTTGGACCCACAAAGGTACTATATAGAAAATTTTAGAAGAAAAAACTTCAAATATCGGTATGTAGGTTGAACTTAGTACAATTGGGAATTCAACAATATATTCTCGCAGGTCAAATATGAATTGAATGTGTAAAAAATCATAATTGCTAGTCAAATATGTTAAAAGTAAAAGAGGTAACAAAGTAAATGACTTTTTAGAAATTTGCACACAAATTATGGAAGCTTATAAAAAAAAATTGATTTACCCTTATTTAAGTGCAATTATTGTTGATAAGTTACATGATTATTTTTCTCTTTCCACTTAACATTCCTCGTTAAATCATGAATAATTTTTCTCTTTCATCCTACCTTTTTCTTAAAGTTTGAATAACACATCATTACTCATCCCACTTTCTGTCTAAAAAAAACTGTTCATATTCTCAATGCATTGAAGACAAACGCTATTCATTCACAATGCAACATTTAATTAGAGAGTGATTAATAAGGAAAATATTGGCAAATATAGCTAATTTTGGGACAATTTTTTTCTAAAACATCATTTCTCCCTCCGTTCCACTCAAAGAGTCCACATTTGAAAAGTCTAATAATTAAGGGATATATAAGTAGTATTAGAGTTGATTATAATTACAAAAATATTTTATAATGTTAATATGTTTGTACCACATGTGGAGGGTAAAGTTGAAAGTTTTATGGAGATTGCAGGTATAATTTTTAAAGTTCACTCTTTGAGTGAAACATCCCAAAATAATACTACCTTCGTTCCAAAATAATTGTCGTTTTAGCAAAGTTTTTTTGTCCCAAAATAATTATTGTTAAAGAATTTCAAGAAACATATGCCCATATTTTGCCAAAATTTTTCTTATTTATTACTCTCATTAAAGATGGTTGGTAAAAAAAAAAAAAATACTCCTACAATAATTGACCTTTAATAAGGGTACATCAGTATTTTTTAAAATTTCCTTAATATGCAAATTACTAAAACGATAATTATTTTAGGTAAAAAAATAATTTCCTCAATAAGGGTACATCAGTATTTTTTAAAATTATGCAAATTACTAAAACGATAATTATTTTAGGTAGTATGATGGACTCTTTGCCTGGAACTAAGGGAGTATTTTAGTACGGAGGGAGTGGGTAGGAAAGAGTTACAGTATTTAAAGTTAACCAAACTATTAATTACCCTATAAATACGTAGATTAGCCCTATAAATACATAGATTGGTATCTCATTATTATATAACCTATTAATTACCCTATTTCTCTCATCAACAAGTGGGCGCCCCGCCGCGGCTCACTCTCTATCTCTTCGGTGGCCATGACGGGCGTCTCTGTATCATCTGGTCCTCAAGTCTGCTTGTATGTCTCTCTTTTTAATTATTTCTAATAGCTATTGCAGTTCCCTGTGAGTCTATATATATACGCAGTATTCATTTTCTTCCAGAAATTTTTTTTTTGAAAAATTATTTTTAGAATGGAAACAATCTCGATTGCATTTAACTCATGCTGAACTTTTTTTTATTTTGATTTATTTTCCAGGATTGTTTCTTTTATTCAAAGAATATTTCATTGTTCAATATCTGAATTTTAAACTTAAATCAGACTTTGTTTTTTGTCAAAAAATATGAAAAATAAATCTGACTTTGAATTTTTTTTTAAAATCTAGTTTTGTTTAAGAAATGTTCTGACTTACTGCTGTATGTAGCCTTTAAAGAAGTTATCTAAATGTTGGAAATTTTCAAAATGTTGGTAAATGGCATGGACATGATGACAAAATTGACTTTTGATTTCTTATTTTTGCTCTCTATTTCTTTCTTTATGTAGTGCCTTGGTAGTATTCGAACGCGGGAAATTAAAGAAACTTCTCAAAGATTAGAATTCACGATCGTTGTTTTCGACATTTCAAGTGAGTCTAAAGAAGATAGCCAAAGGGTGACATAAGCCACCAACAAACAAGCAATTAGGTGCAGAAAGAATTCTCACACACACTTCACCTTCTACATGCAATAGCCAAAACATGAACACGGAGGGCCAACATTCTCAAGATATGAATGAAACAAGCATCATTCCTTCAATTGTGAAAGTGTCTTGCACAATTGACGGCCATTTGGATTCACCATTAGCAAATAGGACTTGTAGCTTTGATGATCAAGCTCATAGAAGCTTTGATCCTGCCATGTCTGATGCGGAAAATACTGGAGACGACGTAGAAAAGATTGGCTCTTTTTCTACAAACTCAAGCCTTGCACAGATTCTCCATAAGATAACAAACAAGCATGGTGACATCTTGAAAGAATGTACTTATCTACCTAGCATTGTGTTGACTACCATGCTTGAAGGCATCTGTAGGGTTGTCCAAGAGCTCGATGGAAAAAAATTGGACGAACTTGATTGTAATATTTTGCGTGGCTATGATTAGTTCTTGCAAGAGGCCGAAAAATGAACTTCAATGTGAAGTGGTTGCGCCTACGACTAGGTGAACTTTGTGATGCAGCAGGATCATTTGTTGAGACAAAAGAAGCAACAAAGAGGAAGTCAACAGATCATCATATCACGATGAATTCGAAGACAACCACCACCAGCATCACAGCCACCATCGCTCAAAATTGTCATCAGCCCCAAGACTACCTCCACCATCGGAACCGAAGTCACAGC
Organism: Platycodon grandiflorus; assembly: GCA_016624345.1. Taxonomy (NCBI): domain Eukaryota; kingdom Viridiplantae; phylum Streptophyta; class Magnoliopsida; order Asterales; family Campanulaceae; genus Platycodon; species Platycodon grandiflorus. The sequence continues at coordinate 41,962,647 of CM028363.1, forward strand.
AACAACATTAGTACCAATGGCCGAGTAAAACAAACCCAAGCGTCTTCTCTCACATAAACCACCGTCACAGTAGATGTAGATTATGAATCTGGTGAGGATGATAGGCATTTCAAGAGACGGCCGACGAAGGAGATAGAAAGAGATCGCAGTGGCTACAGAAAACATAGATAAGATGGGCTGACAGAATTGGGGATAAGGATTGTGCTTATCTACATTAGAATTGGGGATAAGGATTTTGTTTTGTATAAGTTTAGTACTTTCACTTTTTGCACCTATTATCTACTTTCAATACTATATGTATATTTGCTACAAAAATGACTTAAAAGTCAAATTCCTTTATTTTAGTGAAAAACTAAAAATGGACGCTCATTTTGGACGGAGGGAGTAGTATTTTTCACTTATTCATCTTTTCTCCTTGTATACAACATATCTACATTATCATTTTGTCCTTGGTTATATTGAATATCGTAGTTGTTAATTGCGCTTCTTTGTGCTGAATTATCTAAGTTGCTGGAAGGAAAATATAATTAGAAAGTGTTATATTCCTTTTTGGGCTTAATTTAGCTTCTCATTTTTATTTTGCACGTTTTGAATGCGTAAAACTTTTGCTTAGAGAACAGGAATTAACTATTTCCTCTGAAGAACTAGTGCAAATAAAGAGGTATCCATAAGCATCGTGATGTACACTTTGATACATCGCAAGTGTAACCCCGACAAGCCACTGCACTCTCAGACTTTTCTGAGGTAAGTGGTCAGGAAAAATATCCTTCTTCCTTCCGTATTTATATGTTTTTCGAACTGCTTTTCACAAATCAAATTTTTAATCAGGTTCTTCTTCCTCCCGTATTTATATATTTCAACAGCTTTTCACTAATCAATAAATTTGTTACCTTAAAAAAAAAAGTAATTTAATTATCAGAAATGTTACCTTAAAAAAAAAAAGTAATTGATTGGTTATATCAATTTGAGTTTAACATTGATACTTATAAGGTTTTTATTTGGAATTTGGGGGGCAAATTGCCATGCTGTCCTTGGAGCTGTCGAGTCTCGTTAAGATCTGGTGTGTGAACTTTTTTGATATTCAGAATGTCTTTTTTCAGTCATATGCATTTTGAAATCATGCTTCAGTGCCCTAAAAATATCTTTGAAAATTTGGAAATTTAATGCTTCATTATCAACTTTGTGATAAGTAAAAGTATCTTTTATAGAGTCCATATACATGAAAAGCATACACCCAATAATCCCAATCACTAGTTAAATGGCCAAAAATTCACAAAACTATCTACAGAAAACTACTTTGACTCCTCTATCCTAAAACCAGAAAAAACAGGTGTCATGAGAAAGCCTTTAAACCTTTAAACCTTTAAAAAACAGGTGTCATGAGAAAGCCTTTAAACAATTGTCAAACCCATAACTTATTCTTCCTCTTATACAGTGACCAACCCAACAATTTAATTCCGAACATCTATAGAATCAGCGCATAGTTCCTTTGCCAAAGAAGAGTGCGCCAATAGATGATTTACGCTTTCTTCTTCCTTTCTACACTTGAAGCGCCTGTTAACGTAAACCAACGATTTGTGGAAAATGTTTACATAGAAACGTAGTGTCGGACACGAAGAACTTCAAAGGCCATGACACAAAGACACGTCCTTGAAATAAATCCAACTGTGTTTCTCCAAATTCTAATTTTGGTACAGCTACTCATACATAATTTGCTGCGTCCCTCGAATCATAAATGTAAACATGATGCTCCCTTATCATGGGATAAGGTATGAAGCTACAAAGGAAAAAGAAAGAAATTAGAAAATGAGGAAATTTCTTGTGAATTTGCTTCAGTAAGTTTGAATGCTTCTTGAGTCTAAAGAGGGTTAAACACTTAAAATGCTGGAATATCTCCTCTATTTACGATTCTTTTTTCTCTATCAAAAATGAAAGATGCGTTCATACAGACTAGTTGTAATATCTCTCCATAATTTATGATTCTTTTTTCCATAATTTATGATTCCTTTTTCCATAATTTAGCTCAGTAGCATAGACTTCTTGAGAATTCAACATTACTAGTAGTAAGACGCGTTCGATGTGTGTGGATATGTCATACACAATTATATATATATGTATGACCTGCCATTAAATCAAGAGAACAGTTATTCAAGATAGATGACTTGTCCATCAGTCATCAAACTGTCTTGAGTCATGAATGAGTCCCGATATTGGACTTTGATAGAAATTATAGAGCAGTTCCAAACATGTTTGACAAGTATGCTCGTACCAACACGAGGACCTTTGGATAGTGTCAGTGCTTCGTAGAGTGCACCTTTATAAAGATGATAGTAATTGTTGTAGTTTATGCACCTTAAAGAATTCCTGATATACCTTGAAGCATGAACAATTTATTATATGAAAGTGAAACCTTCTACTGCTACCGTCCTCTCTCTCTCTCTCTCTCTCTCTCAGCAAACCTTCTACTGCTTCTCAAATTAGAGCAAGCACCATTACTAATAACATGTTGGCATTCTCTCTTGTTTTTCTCCCGAAGTTTCCAATCCCTGATGATGCAATCTGCATTTTATCTACCCTTATCCTTACTTAGTTTTGTATTTTTCTTCCTTGCAAATAATATTGTCCTCCCCCTTTTTTATTATTTATGTTTTTGTTTTGTTGTAACTGACTTTATATAATTGGTTTACTCAATTTCCCTTCCCTTCCCTTCCCTTCCAATTTCTCTTTTTCGAAATATCTCTGATTCTCAATTTTTCCTTCATACATTTCTCTGTTCTGATGGTCAAATCAATTTTTACCATTTGGCTTTTTTTGGAATAAATATGGAAAGTATTGTTCCATACAAAGAAATATGGTTCCGTTTTTACTCAAGACATTGAGAAATTAAGGAAGATTTAGTTCTTTTGTATTATTATTCCTTGAATAAGTTTTCCTGCTAGGCTAGCTAAAACATGGGCAACTGCTTCAAAAACTTCCAGAGGATATAAAATGGCTTCGCCCGGGTTCGATCCGGAGACCTTCAGTGTGTTAGACTGACGTGATAACCAACTACACCACGAAACCTTGATATCTATTCTTGACGATTTATTAAATATAATTCTGAAAAGTATGAAGGAAATACAGAATGGAACCTAAGTTCTCAGAGTGAAACTGAGGAGGGCTGGGCTAAGCTAGAAAGTGAATTCAGGCTTGAGTCGAGTCTTGACTCAGCCCAAACTATCCATGAGGCCAATGTTTACCATACTAGATTACTACTCTCTCTGCTTTTTGAAAGAGTTCACTTTTTTAAAGTGACTATTATGACAAAACTATTACTTTTTACTTTATTTATTTCATTTGAATGGTAAAGTTAGAGAGTTAGAATCACTGTACTTGTGAAGATGTGCGCACATATCAGATCTCAATCACTATGGTCAAATATTGAATCAAGTTAAACAAGTAAATATTGGCAATAATAAAAGAGCTAATTTAGTAAATAACCTATAGATTTAAAAGTGGTTAAGAGGCTTTATCCCCTAGCTCTCCTACGTCCACCGTCTTTGTTTCAACTAGAAGGAGTTTCCACTATAATCAAGATAAATTAGGCTCTAAGTTCTGTTGCAGCGTTGGTCAAACTCTAATTTAAGAGTTTCTTCAGTTTTACAAGATGACTGCAAAACTTTTCAAACTCTTTAGTTTTACACATCAACTAGATTTATCTACCTTTCTTGAGAATTTTATTCAGTCATTTAATGAATATAGGTCTATACTATACACATATATCTATCCAGCTCTAAAGTGTATCTTTAGTAGGGATGATCACGTTCTGGTCTCGTACATTTTTCGCTAAAAAAATAGAGAATCAGAACTAGATCAATACTCCGTTTTTAAAAAAATTTAGAACAAGAACCAAAACAAGGTGTATGGGAACCAATACTTTGCTCCGGTTCTAATTGGTTCGTCCTGCACATTTTTCGATTCTTAAGGAATAAACCCTTTTTATTTTTTAAGTTGACAAACAAATAATAAAATCTAATATTTCACACGACAATTAAAAAAATTCAATAATGATAAAACGTTGAAAGAACAAACAAGGTCACAAAAAAAAAAATGTACATTGACCACTCAACAATTAAAAAGGTTTGAACCATATATTACAATCCAGTTCATGTAATATAAACCAAAATATAAAAAAAGTAGGTTCGGCAACATCAAGTCTATAATTGTGTGTAAACGACAAAGAGAAATATCACTAATTATTATTTTACAAGATGACTGCAAAACTTTTCAAACTCTTCAGTTTTACACATCAACTAGATTTATCTACCTTTCTTGAGAATTTTATTCAGTCATTTACTGAATATAGGTCTATACTATACACATATATTTATCCAGCTCTAAAGTGTTATCTTTAGTAGGGGTCATCACGGTCTGGTTTGGTACATTTTTCGCTAAAAAAATAGAGAACCAGAACTAGATCAATACTCCGATTTTTAAAAAATTCTGAACAAGAACCAAACCAAGGTGTATGAGAACCAATACTTTGTTCCGGTACTAATTGATTCGGTCCTGCACATCTTTCGGTTCTGAGGGAATAAACCCTTTTTATTTTTTAAGTTGACAAAAAATAATAAAATCTAATATTTCACACGATAATTAAAAAGCATTCAATAATGATAAAACGTTGAAAGTACAAACAAGGTCACAAAAAAAAAAAATTGTACATTGACCACTCAACAATTAAAAAGGTTTCAGCCATATATTACAATCTAGTTCATGCAATATAAACTAAAATATAAAAAAAGTAGGTTCGGCAACATCAAGTCTGTGTTTGTGTGTAAACGACAAAGAGAAATATCACTAAGTATTATTTTATGCATAGAGTTTGGGTTAGGGTTAGAAAATAGAAATTATATTTTTTAAACATTAATTTATTAATATATATAGATTATATAATTTTATTATGTATGTAATATACATTGGTTCGGTCCAGTTCAGAACCAATCTATAATTTTAAAAACCAGAACCAAACCAAATGATCGGTTCTACTAAAAATTAAAACTAGAACCAAACCAAAAGTATTGGTTCAATCCATTTATTTTAGTTTAGTCCGATTCCATTGGTTCGGTTCGATTTTTAAAAAAATCTGCTCACTCCTATTCTTTACGCTTCTTAATCTGTGTTTATTACAAATAATTCTCTTTTTCTCCTAGTCTTTTGTGTATTTGCACTGAATCTTGTGCTTCTTTATGTCTTTGTCTATCGTAGTTGAAAGTACCATGCTATTTATAGCAGTTCAGCTCCAATAGGCCAAAAATAAAGCTTTATAAAAGCTTATAAACCGGTTGATAAATGAAGGTCACCATTGTGGAAGGTAGAGATGTTAAAAGGGTCACGGCCCGTAGGGCTGGCTCGTTTAAACAAGAAAAAACAGGGTTATGGCTTAATTTTTTTTGCCCGTTTAAAATCAGGGCTTTTCTGGTCCGGACCATTTAACCTGTGGCCCGTTAGGGCTAGCTCACTAGGTTTCAAAGTTAGCCCACCAGCCCGTATAATATTAATTATAAAAATTGCTGGCCGATACACTTTAAAAAAATTTGTTCTCTCCAGTCCACCCTTTTTTTTTTAAACAGGGAAAAGACACTTTGAAAATTTTCTTCCTAAAATGCCTCCGTCTCTTTGATGATGAAGATTGACTTTCACAGCCCAGCTCCCCCACTTGAAAGCTTCATAGCATTTAAATCGGAGAAATATAAATTCACAAAACAAACGTGGAAACGAAGAAAAAAAAATAGTCGAATTTCCATACATAGAACACGAATTTGATCAAATTCGAATTTTCTGAGTTCATCCCATTTTTCCTTGTTCTTGGGCTGTTTTGGCCACTTTAATCTATGTTTTAAGCTTAGAATTTGTTTAAAATCAATCTCATACTGTTATCCTAACTTAGTACTACATTTGTGCTCAATTTTTATACCAAATAACACTATTTTCGAGCTCCAAATCGAGCTTGGCAGTGTGCTGTCCGAAAACAGAAGGAGATGTTCTTGGACTGATTTTGGGACTTTAATCAATGATTTGAGTTTAAATTTTGTATAATATCAATATCATACTGTTATAAGAAGTCAATATCATGTTTGTATGTAATTTTCCAACCAAAAATAACAATTTTTATCGATTTTGATATTATATTAAATTGGTCATCGAGATGCTTTAAATTGAACATCGAGATGTCTTAAATTGGGCATCGAGATACCTTAAATTGGGCATCCTTAAATTGGGCGTCACGATGCACAAAGTGGATCATCGCGATGCATAAAATGGAGCATTGCGATGCACAAAGTGGAGCATCGCGTGCACAAATTAGAGCATCGCGTATACAACATCGCTTTTTGTCATCTCCTTCACTCACTTTCTCTCTCCTCAGTTTCCCCTCCTCTTTTGTATCATTAAGGCCTCTGACTTTTACCCACTTTTAGCTAATACTCTTTCCCCTTCAAGCTCAATAAGGAAGACGCATCCCTTGAACCAGTTGATGGGAATAGTGCCTCACCAAATACTTGATGCTCAACCAAAGGAAGAAATGAAGGGATTTTAGAAATGAAGGGATAGAAATGAAGGGATTTTAGAAAAAAGAGGGGAAGAGCACTAGTTGAAAAGGACGAAGAAAGCACTTAAGAGGCATGGCTCTCATTGCCGATAGAAGGCGAGGTCAGTGAATAGTGCATTCTTTCAGGCCACCTTCTGAGCCATGATAGAAGGAGTACCGACCAAGTCCATAATAGAGAAGTGCGGGGAGATGAATGCCATTTGAAGAATTAAATTAAGGAGGAGTGAGAACGAAGGAGGAGAAAAACTTGGGAAGACAGCTTTTCTAGAGAAGCAATGGTGGTAAGGTTGGGAGGAATTGGCCACCATTTGAGGATTCTAATAGAGTAATTGTGAAAGCAATGGACAGCGCCCTAGCGAGCAACGGTAAAAAAATTTCAGTTGGCCCCCCTGCTCGCCTTAGCGAGGTGCGGCAGCCTTAAAATTTTGTTTTGTCCCCCTGTTTTGTCATCGCGATGCAAAAGTGGTGCATCGCAATGTAAAAGTGTTACATCGCGATGCAAAAGTGGTGCATCGCGATGCACAAAAATAAATAGTTAAATTGCGCATCGCGATGTCTTGGGTTACTGATGCGCGCGTTCTTTTTTCATTAATGGCATAATCGTCATTTTGCCTAAAAAATGTCTTTTTCCAATTTTTAAAAAAGATGGGTGGACTGGAGCGATTACTAATGTTGAAAAAGCGACCGACCTGTAATTCACCCTATTAATTAGGCCATATAAAGTTAGGATTTTTTTTTCTTGTGAATAAATACTAAAATATAAACAAAACTCTTGGAGGGACTACTAAGTAGAGCTATTTCAATATTTATTTTGAGGTAAAATATGTTGAAATTTAAATAAAGTGATGTAAAACATATCTAATTTATATTTCTTATGAAAAACATAATAACCTATTTAAATTATGGATTGTAAATAATAATCACTCTCCACTTTTCTGGATATTTACAAAAATAAAATTAACATCATCACGTTTATATTTTTTTTGTTGTGACCCGATAGTGGCTCGTTTAGCCCGCTAGGTTTAGGGTTAGGTTCGCAATAATAGTGGCCTGAAAAAATTGGACCATTTAGCTCGCGGCCCGTTAGAGTTATAGCCCACTAGGGCTAGCCCGAAACCGCTAGGGTCAGCTCATTTAACATCTCTAGTGGAGGGTAACTAGGCATGAAGCGGTAGTAATTCTTCAACCGGTTCAAGATTGCTTAGGTGGCATAACAAAGCCCACTTCCGCATAATTATCATCTTCCACAACCGTGGGAGTTCAAGCATCACATTATAAGGTCTACTAGGCCAAAACGAAGTGGTCACGAGCGGACATGGAAGGGAATTGGTGTCAAGGCCTTATATTACAACACGGCCACCCAATTAAGCTCATGACTAGGTTTAGGAACGGATCATGAGTATGTTAAAGGTTATCCCCCAATATAAGCGTATAAGGAAAAAAATATGACTATACCAAGCATGTCGGATTTGCGAGGTCTTACATTTGACCCTTCACTTGATAAAATTGTTTTAATACTTGTATCATAATTATCTTCACTATCTGCATAGAAAAGAAACAAAAATAAATTAAAAAATAGAATCTCAATAATCCAATCCATAAAGTAAGAATAATACAATATATAAAACAATTCATAATTCATAAGCAACATTACCATCAACATAATCATGCAACCAATTACGAGTGCAAATAAGAGTTTGAACTTTATGAGGAAGGGTAGAATTTCTATACTTAATAAGTACACGAGCACCAATAGAAAAAGATGATTCTGACGCAATTGTGGTTATTGGAATAGCCAAGACATCACATGCCATTAATGCGAGAGTTGGGTATCGGTGCTTATGATTTTTCCAATACTCCAAGACATCCAAATCTTTGTAATATGAAAATTCAAGCTTTGGCTCCTCCAAATAAAGATCTAATTGTGATTTTCCAGCATTTGTAATACTTTGGCTCTCATAAGCCATCATTTCCTATATTAAAGGAAATATATTAATGCAATATATCTATATATATATACATAATTAGTGAAAACAAGAAACAAAGAAATAAAGTGTTATAATACTTACATCAAAGATGCTTTTCCCTTGGCTTTTCATTCCTCCTCCACTTTGAGAATGTGTAAGTCCGATAGAAGAAAACAATTGTGATTGTGAATGACTTGTAGTGTCGGTATCAGAATATTGCTCAAAAAGCTTGTACAACTTTAATTTCACAAGTGCCATCTTCTCTTGGCATTTATCGAAATCAAGCTCCACCTTTGAATAAAAAACTCCAACATAGAAAGTTTTATCCGTGGGTCAAGAATAGCTCCAAATGCAAGCACACTACTATATTGAGTCCCATATTTATCGAACTCATCTTTCTACACATATCACTTATTAACACATCTTCATTCAACAAGTTCCCATTTAACAAAACCTCGATCTTCCAAATTTGCAATAAAATATAGATTTGATGTAGGATAGGAAGAACTCGAGATCAAGTTGGTAGTATCATAAAATGACTCAAGAAATTCACATATTTTTTCTCCTCTTTTCACTCTTCAACTAAAGGACAATTGTTAGGTCTCAAGGTGCTCAAATAGGCTAGAAAGGGGGGGGGGTTGAATAGCCTATGTCCAATTTTGAAAAATTGATTTGAAAGATACTTCACTAAAGTTAGAAAAGATTTTGCAGCGGAAATAAGTGAAGTATAGGACAAGTTTGAGATGGGTGATCTTGATAGGACAAGATCAGCTGTTCTCAAAGCTGTTAGAATTCTGGAAATAAATAATAGCAAATCACAAGCACATAAAAGATATAGACAAGAAATTTGATATGGTTCACACTTATAAATAAGTGCTACGTCCACAACCAAAGTGTTCAACTTTGAATTTAAAAAACGTGTACTAAGTTTATTTATTAGAATCTTTAAAAAGTAGATTACTAATGGATCGTGTACATAAAATAGTTGACCAAGTGTTTGTGGGAGAATTAATATCTACAGAGATATAATTCTCGTGTGCTATGAATGCAAGGATTGCAATCAATGAAGAGCAATAAAGACTTGATCGTCTAAGAATGGTGCTCTTCAAAGAATATTGTTCAGATTTTTCTTTGAAGCTTTTATAAACTAGCAGTTGAAGATGAAGACAATCAGAATGTTAGTTGAAGTTCGTTCAATTGATCGCTAGTTATCTTCAATGCTGTTATGAAGTCTTCTATTTATACTCAGGGAGATTTAGGTAGCCGTTGGAGATCTTCAGCTTTGGAGAATTTGAATTTAACTGCAATTAATGCTTTAATCTTGCTGTTGAACTCTAATAGGTGATTCTGTAAGATTCAGACTGACTTCTGCAATATTGCCAAAAATAGGTAGATGATAAGAACAGACAGAGTGTCCTTTTCTGAGATGTTTGCCTAATATGGCATGGATCATTCAATGCTCTTTGCAGGTTATCGTTGTATCATCGTTGACAATAAATACGTCAGATAGTCTTGAGGAATGTCACCAGTAAAGTCTTGATCGGACAATCTTTAGATCTTCAACATTGCTGATGAAGCTTGGCTGGAATGAGCTTGTCCGATAACTTTAAGAGATTCGGCTAATATGAAGATAGCTGGTCTTTGTATGTCTGATTAATGATAGGCTAAATTCTGAAGACTAAGCTAAGTTCAAAAAGCAATCCTAAGCTATTACAAGCACTTGTCTAAGTACAAGTTGCCACTCTAACAGACACGCAGGCCCATTAGTCACCTTGACTTAGACTTAGGTTATGGATACAAGCAAATCTATATAATATACAACAATCTTCTCCTATTTGCTTGAGTCCATGACCTTATGAATACAATGGAAGCTGACCATGTCTGATTCTATTAATAACATGCTAAAGAGATAATATATTAAGTGAGCATGTCCTAGATAGACTTACATAGAGGTCAGTGTATTCACAATTTACAAAGTTTTTACAAATAATGAGTTTAGACAAAAGAACACTTGTAATAAAACTGTGTTTAAAGACAAATAGATAAAGTGCTTTATGGGATGTGTCTTTAAACCAGTGGTTTAAGTTTCATGCACACAGAATAAGCAATTTAATCATAAAGCATGAAAGTTTAAAACTAGAAAATAGTTATTGTTCGTTAAACAAGAAGTTTAATTACAATGTTTTAAAGAAAATTTTAGACATAGGACAAGAGTAGATATACCAGTTAGGGCGAAGCTTGTCCTTCTTGTCTTGAAGCAGCAGCCTTGAGTTTTGCAATTTCAGCTTTGGCTTCTTCTAGCTCTGTAGATAGATTTTTGTTCTTAAGCTTCAACATTGTGACGGCCCGACCCGGATCTCTATACGAAATCCCAAGGTCGGATCGCCAAAACAACATAACAACAAGAAAAGCATGTGGCGTAACCATCCGTACATACGACAAAACATAACTGATAACCTGATTAACACAAGTATGAACAATCTTCGGCAATAACAAGGCCGGAAAACAACTATTAACAACCACGAGTTTACAACTCGGGAAAAATAACTACTACAAAAACATCGGCCACAACATGCCGGAACAAAACATAACCACGAGCTACGACATGCTCGAGAAAGGAACTAACTCAACAATGAAACTATACAAGAGCACGACATACATATGTCGGCTACCAAAAGAATATTTGTTTACATCACAACAACACTACCCAAGTAAAGTTTACGTAACTTTACATATCCATCGTCCTTACCAAAATATAACAATGAACTAAGGAATGATTCCTCAATCTAACAAACGTAGACAACCGGCAAGCTAGCGTGATCCTTTCTCGACCTCACCGTGAACTCCCGGGTTGGCTGAGATCTACGGAAAACAAATAAACACATAACGGGGTGAGTCATAATGACACAGTAAGTTACTAATACAACTACATGGCATGGCATGATGCTCAAGCAATAAACATAACATGGCATCAACATTTATATACCACAACACAACATATATCATCATACTTGATATACAATTCATTCACTCACATAGCACTTTGGTTAACACATAAGTGCTTATAAATAAACCATGTTAGAGAAGGATATCATATCTCGTTCTTCAACCTTGTGTAGCTCCTACAATACACAAACAACCAAACGTTCCTCGATACCCGTGTATGTGGTATCGACGTCCCCGATCCCATCGAGTTCTACTAGCAAGCCAAAGTCATGCGTATTGCTATAACAATGGGGCTACTTCTCAACTGGCCAGAAGGGTGTGTGCACTCCGTGCGGCGACTTATAGCGATCACGAATCCCATTCGTAAAGACTATAGGTCGTCCCACCATGACATTAACAACAACGACGCCAGCTGGACTTACACAACACACAAGTAGGTAAACTTACTCAACTTATGCAAATAACCGTCAAGTTCAAAAGTAGTGAACTTGACAAAACATTATGTAGATTATATTTTTCTACAACACATAATCATCAAACATATTGTTCAAGATCACAATACACAATTTTAGAGCTACTTTACAAGTCTCTAACATACCAGTATCAAATACTCGGAGGACTGAGACCCACATCAAATGAACCCTAATTTTCGTAGTAATTTAACTAGTGATTCGGAGAATTATAATCTTTCCAAAAATTCACTTTTGGTGTCAATTCATTAAGTTCCTAAAATTTGGGTATAATTGCTATATGCAATTTTCACCATTTAAAGGTCTCTAACATGTTCTATAGTACAATTCCATAGTTGAGCTCTTAAAATTAACATGCAACATCATCTAACTCCACAACTTAACACATAGACATGTTATATATCTCAACATATCATTTAAACATGAAAACACCATGTATTCAAGTCATGCATGTAAGATTAAGAACAAGTATGCAACAATTTCTCTCACTGATGTTAAGGGGGTGAGAAAATGGGTTTTCCTACACTTAAGGTCGTGGCCCCTGTTCACACTGAGGTTTTGTCTTTTAAAACATTAAAATATAACATAGACATAAAATCTGCTAACGGGGCGATCGCTCCATAGCGGGACAAAGTGATCGCTTTACCCTACTGTTGACAAGGCGATCGCTCAAATTTAACCAAGGCAATCGCTTTGTTCTGAATTCCCAAAAGCCAACATTCTGTCTGAAGAGCGATCGCTCCTCCAAAAAACAGGGCAATCGCTTTGTACTAAAATTTCAGATGCCAACTTTCTGCCTAAAGAGCGATCGCTCTGCCAAAAACCAAGCGATCGCTTCTTACCCAGAATAGCAGTTCTCAAGTAAAAGGTCATTCTATGCTACCAAAATCAATCCAAATGGTTCTTAAGCAAATACCACAAGTCTATAAGGCTACAATACACCACAAACTACACAGATTAAGTTCATATTCTTGACATGGCATTCTTATGCATGCAAACAAAACATACACATAAGCAAATAATCATTTTAAGAGAGCTAGGGTGTTACATTCTCTCCTCCTTAAAGGAATTTAGTCCCTAAATTCACTTACCAAGTCCCTCGAATAAATGAGGGTATCTCTCGCGCATCTCAGTCTCGGTTTCCCACGTAGCCTCCTCGATATTATGGTTCCTCCACAATACCTTCACAAGTGGAATTCGTTTGGTCCTTAATACTTGCTCCTTAGTATCGAGAATCCTCACCGGTTGCTCCACATACGACAAATCGGGCTCAAAGGTAATCTCTTCGTATCCCAACACATGTGACTCATCTTTCATGTACTTTCGAAGCATAGATACATGAAATACACTATGAATCTCCGACAACGATGGTGGCAATGTAAGTCGGTAAGCCAATGTGCCAACTCTCTCAAGTATTTCAAAAGGCCCTATGTATCGAGGTGATAGTTTACCTTTCTTCCCAAACCTCTTAGTGCCCCTACGCGGCGATACTTTAAAGAATACATAGTCACCCACCTAGAACTCAAGATCCCTTCTCCGGTTATCCGCATAACTTTTCTGTCGGCTTTGAGCGGTAAGTAATCTATCCCGAATTATCCTCACACTCTCAACCGACTGTTGCACCAATTCTGAACCCCAAATCTTAGCCTCACCAACTTCATCCCAACAAATCGGCGATCTACATTTCCGCCCATATAATGCTTCGTACGGTGCCATCTCGATACTCGCATGGAAGCTGTTATTGTAGGTAAACTCCGCTAAAGGTAAGTGTGAATCCCAACTTCCCTTAAAATCTACCGCACACGCACGTAGCATATCCTCAAGTACTTGAATTAGTCTTTCCGATTGCCCATCTGATTGAGGGTGAAAAGCTGTGCTAAAGTTCAACTTTGTTCCCATAGCCTCTTGCAATGCTCCCCAAAATCTCGATGTAAACCTTGGGTCCCGATCTGACACAACACTAACCGGTACTCCATGTAGCCTTACTATTTCTTGAATGTACAATGCCGCCAACTGATTCAAAGAGTAGGTCATCGCAATAGGTATAAAATGAGCTGATTTAGTTAACCTATCCACAACAACCCAAACAGCGTCAAAACCCCGACGAGTACGCGGCAACCCTGTCACGAAATCCATCGTAATATGTTCCCATTTCCATTCCGGAATCTCTAACGGTTGTAATAATCCTGCGGGCCTTTGATGTTCAGCTTTCACTTGTTGACAAGTCAAGCACCTGGACACATACTCTGCTATTTCTCGCTTCATACCATTCCACCAAAACTGTTTCTTCAAATCTCTATACATTTTTGTACTTCCCGGATGTATTGTATACTTAGCCTTGTGAGCTTCATCAAGTACTTGCCGTTTTACCATTTCATCCGACGGAACACAAACTCTCCCTCTAAAGGTCAAGATACCATCGCTGTTAATTGCAAAGTCAAGTGTCTTACTTTCATTCAACTGTCCCCTCAACTTCTCGAACTCCGGGTCACTAACCTGAGCTTCCTTAATTTGTTGCAATAAAATCGGTGTAGCCCGGACATTCGCAAAGATCACACCACGTTCCATCTCACTAGGACTCCAATCCCTCAAGTCCTCTAACGTCTTCCATTCCTGAACCATCATGCACGACATGTACACTTTCCTACTCAACGCATCTGCGACTACATTCGCCTTTCCCGGGTGGTAAAGAATCGTGCAATTGTGGTCCTTTAACTTTTCCATCCATCGGCGCTGTCTCATGTTCAACTCCTTTTGCGAGAAAAGGTATTTTAAGCTTTTGTGATCCGTGAAGACCTCAAATTTCGCCCCGTAAAGGTAATGTTTCCATTTGTTTAATGCAAACATAATTGCCGCCAACTCTAGATCATGGGTAGGGTAGTTTCGTTCCGCATCCTTTAATTTCCTCGAAGCATATGCAATCACCTTCCCATTTTGTATAAGTACATAGCCCAAACCTTCCTTAGATGCGTCGCTGTAAATCATGAAGTTGCTGTCACCACAAGGCAATGCCAATACAGGAGCTGTTGTCAGTCGTCGCTTCAACTCTTGGAAACTGTTCTCGCACTTATCATCCCAAATAAACGGTGTTGACTTCTTTGTCAAATTTGTCATAGGAGTCGCAATCTTCGAAAACCCCTCAATGAACCTCCGATAGTAACCTGTCAAACCCAAGAAACTTCGGATCTCAGTCACTGAAGTTGGTCTCTTCCAATTTGTTACTGCTTCTACCTTTGACGGATCCACCGATATCCCATCTTTCGAAACGACATGCCCCAGAAAAGATACTTCTTCGAGCCAAAAAACACATTTACTAAATTTAGCAAACAATTTCTTGTCCCGAAGGACCGATAGTACCAACCTTAAATGTTGCGCATGTTCTTCCCAAGATTTGGAATACACAAGAATGTCGTCGATGAACACTACCACAAAATAATCCAAATACTCATGGAACACCCGATTCATCAAGTCCATGAACACTGCCGGTGCATTTGTCAACCCGAATGGCATAACCACAAATTCATAATGACCATACCTCGTGCGAAAAGCTGTTTTAGGAACATCTTCAGCTCGCACCTTCAACTGGTGATAACCACTTCTCAAGTCTAGCTTGGAATACACCACTAACCCCTGTAACTGATCGACCAAATCATCAATGTGCGGTAGAGGGTACTTGTTCTTGATTGTTACCTGATTCAATTGCCTGTAATCGATACACAATCTCAAAGTACCATCTTTCTTTTTAACAAACAACACCGGTGCACCCCACGGTGATACACTCGGTTTAATAAACTCCCTGTTAAGTAATTCTTGCAACTGTTCTTTCAATTCCTTTAACTCTGCCAGTGCCATTCTATACGGAGCTTTAGAAATTGAGGTAGTTCCTAGCAACAACTCAATACAAAATTCAATTTCTCTATCAGGAGGTAATGCATAATCAGTAGAGAACACATCTGAAAATTCACACACCACGGGAACTTCTTCTAACACAGGAGTAGTAATACTTCTATCAACCACACACGCCAAATAACCCGTACACCCATGCGATAACAATTTCCTAGCTTTTAATGCAGATATAACATGCAAACCACTCTTGACAGCATCACCCACAAACACAAATTCAAGCACACCCTGCATAGAAAAAGTAACTTTCTTTCTATGACAATCTACTAGAGCATGATATGCACATAACCAATCCCTGCCAAGTATCACATCAAAATCATGTATGGGTAACACTTCCAAATCAGCATGCAAAGTGTGATCACCTACAAGTATATCACAAGCTCGGTACACATCCGAGGCCAACATATGCTCCCCTTACGGGGTAGACACCTCAAGCACAAACGACAAGGGCTGGGGTAACACACACAAGTTGTTCACAAAATGGGATGCAACATATGAATGTGATGAACCAAGATCTATAAGAACTTGAGCTCTACTACCGAAGACAGAATGGCTACCTCCTATAACAGACGTAGACTCCGGCACACCGCGCTGATCAAGCGCAAACACACGACCCTGGACCTTAAGTCTACCATCGCTATCCCTCTTTGTGCCACTTGACTG
The DNA here is from genome assembly GCA_016624345.1 of Platycodon grandiflorus. NCBI lineage: Eukaryota > Viridiplantae > Streptophyta > Magnoliopsida > Asterales > Campanulaceae > Platycodon > Platycodon grandiflorus. Next base: position 41,979,185 of record CM028363.1, read on the forward strand.
CACACTCACGCTCCCAGCCTGACTATCCTTCAACTTAGGACAGTTCCTCTTCAAGTGACCAACCTCGCCACAATTGAAGCATTGGCCCGACCTATTTCCTGCCGGATTTCCTGTCTTACTCCAGCACTTATCTTCCAAATGCCCCAGCTTCGAACAATAGCTACAAATCTGCGGTGTACCCCGTGGACCCTGGATAGATGCGGTACTATTACCCTTCCCACCAGATTGTTGCCCCTCGAATTGTCCTCTCTTCTGATTCCCCCTGCGGTTGTTGTTTCCACCGCTAAATCGGCTACCGAAACCCTGTCCTCGTCCCTGGTTCTGTGATGTCTGTGGAGGGTTGTTCAAATTTCTCCCCCGGTGCTCCTCTATGTCATTTTCAATCCCATAAGCTCTATCCACCGCACTCCTATAGTCAGCAAGTTGCAAGGATAACAACTGTTTCCTGTATTCTGTCTTCAGGCCCTTGATGAACTTCTGGGCCTTCTTTGCCTCCGTGGGAACTAAGTGACTACAATATCGAGCCAATTCTGTGAACTTGACCGAGTATTGTGCCACTGTCATGCTACCCTGCTCCAAATCATAGAATTCCCTCTCTCTTCTTTCCCGAACTACCTCCGGAATGTACTGCGCCTTAAACTCCCTCAAGAAATTAGGCCAACTGTGAGGTTCTCCTCGTAAATCCCAGCTCCCCTGCAGTACCTGCCACCAATGCTCAGCCGCTCCTTCGAGTTTAAACACAGCTAGGTTGACCTTCTCATCATCGTTGCAACCCAAGGCTGCAAATATCTTGATGATATGTTCAATCCACAATTCAGCTTTTGTGGCATCCGGTTCCCCAAGAAAGGTACGTGGTTTCATCTTCAATAAACGCTCCAATGTTGTAGTATAATTCCTAGGCCTCGCCTCAGGTTGTAGTACCTCAACTTCCGGTTGTGGAGCTTCAACCTCCGGTGTAGTCGTTGCTCCCCCATTCAAGCGTTCAGTCATTTGGTTCATAAGTTCCATCATCTGTCCCATCATAACTGCCATGTTTGTATTCGGGCTCTCTTGGTTCAGTTCGGGAGGAACATTAGGTGGCCGGTTCACATCATCATCTCTCCCATCATTTTCGCGGGCATTAGTACCGACCCGACGGCACTCGCTCGAACCTAGTTCGCACCATTTTCACCTACATATAACACTCGACGTTAAAATCTCGATAACACACACCATACCCACCTAGGCCATGGAACCTATCCTGGCGAATAGCTAACATAAGCTCTGATACCAACTGTGACGCCCTGACCCGGATCTCTATACGAAATCCCAAGGTCGGGTCGCCAAAACATCATAACAACAAGAAAAGCACGTGGCGTAACCACCCGTACTTACGACAAAACATAACTGATAACCTGATTAACACATGTATGAACGATCTTCGGCAACAACAAAGCCGAAAAACAACTATTAACAACCACGAGTTACAACTCGGGAAAAACAACTACTACAAAAACATCGGCCACAACATGCCGGAACAAAACATAACCACGAGCTACGACATGCTCGGGAAAGGAACTAACTCAACAACGAAACTATACAAGAGCACGACATACATATGTCGGCTACCAAAAGAATATTATTTTACATCACAACAACACTACCCAAGTAAAGTTTACGTAACTTTACATATCCATCGTCCTTACCAAAATATAACAATGAACTAAGGAATGATTCCTCAATCTAACAAACGTAGACAACCGGCAAGCTAGCGTGATCCTTTCTCGACCTCACCGTGAACTCCTGGGTTGGCTGGGATCTAAGGAAAACAAATAAACACATAACGGGGTGAGTCATAATGACACAGTAAGTTACCAACAACTACATGGCATGGCATGATGCTCAAGCAATAAACATAACATGGCATCAACATTTATATACCACAACACAACATATATCATCATACTTGATATACAATTCATTCACTCACATAGCACTTTGGTTAACACATAAGTGCTTATAAATAAACCATGTTAGAGAAGGATATCATATCTCGTTCTTCAACCATGTGTAGCTCCTGTAATACACAAACAACCAAACGTGCCTCGATACCCGTGTATGTGGTATCGACATCCCCGATCCCATCGAGTTCTACTAGCAAGCCAAAGTCATGTGTATTACTATAACAGTGGGGCTACTTCTCAACTGTGGCCAATAGAAGAGGGGTGTGTGCACTCCGGTACGGCGACTTATAGCGATCACGAATCCCATTCGTAAAGACTATAGGTCGTCCCACCATGACATTAACAACAACGACGCCAGTTGGACTTACACAACACACAAGTAGGTAAACTTACTCAACTTATGCAAATAACCGTCAAGTTCAAAAGTAGTGAACTTGACAAACATCATGTAGATTATATTTTTCTATAACACATAATCATCAAACGTATTGTTCAAGATCACAAAACACAATTTTAGAGCTACTTTACAAGTCTCTAACATACCAGTATCAAATACTCGGAGGACTGAGATCCATATCAAATGGACTCTAATTTTCGTAGTAATTTAACTAGTGATTCGGAGGATTATAATCTTTCCAAAAATCCACTTTTGGTGTCAATTCATTAAGTTCATAAAATTTGGGTATAATTACTATATGCAATTTTTACCATTTAAAGGTCTCTAACATGTTCTATAGTATAATTCCATAGTTGAGCTCTTAAAATTAACATGCAACATCATCTAACTCCACAACTTAACACATAGACATGTTATATATCTCAACATATCATTTAAACATGAAAACACCATGTATTCAAGTCATGTATGTAAGATTAAGAACAAGTATGCAACAATTTCTAAGCATACATAGGGGGGTTAGTAACTTACCTTGGTTGCACAATAAAACTACTAAAACAAGAATCAAAACCTTCAAGATTGTACTCCTAGTCTTTAGCAACACAAATCTGGTCTTGCATGCAAGGGTGGATGGCTAAAATTTGAGGAGATGTAATGCACACAGTAAACACACCTTGACAGCACACACACACACTTTCTTGTTCTTGAGTGAATTGGAAGTGGAAATGGGAGTGTTTGTTTTCTCTCACTGATGTTAAGGGGGTGAGAAAATGGGTTTTCCTACACTTAAGGTCGTGGCCCCTGTTCACACTGAGGTTTTGTCTTTTAAAACATTAAAATATAATATAGACATAAAATCTGCTAACGGGGCGATCGCTCCATAGCGGGACAAAGCGATCGCTTTACCCTACTGTTGACAAGGCGATCGCTCAAATTTAACCAAGGCGATCGCTTTGTTCAATTCCCAAAGCCAACATTCACTTTGAGCGATCGCTCCTCCAAGAAACAGGGCGATCGCTTTGTACTAAAATTTCAGATGCCAACTTTCTGCCTAAAGAGCGATCGCTCTGCCAAAAACCAAGTGATCGCTTCTTACCCAGAATAGCAGTTCTCAAGTAAAAGGTCATTCTATGCTACCAAAATCAATCCAAATGGTTCTTAAGCAAATACCACAAGTCTATAAGGCTACAATACACCACAAATTACACAGATTAAGTTCATATTCTTGACATGGCATTCTTATGCATGCAAACAAAACATACACATAAGCAAATAATCATTTTAAGAGAGCTAGGGTGTTACAAACATGACATTCATTTCACGAAGATCGGTCAGCCGATCATTGTGAAGTCGACTCATCTCCTCCTTCATGGATGCAAGCGAGAGGTCCATGTTGGAGAGCCGATGTACAGAGCCGTGAAGGTCTTGGCGAAGAAGAGTATAATGCTTCTTCGTAAGCTGCCGAGTAGCACGAGCAGAGATGTGTACATAGCGATTCACACCGTGCTGAGCATTAAGTATCCATTTAAGGCCGATGTCGAATGTCTTAATTATGAATTGCTGACCTTGGCCAAAAACGTCACACTTGGCGTTGAGTAGAGCGGTGGATGAGGATGAAGAGCTGGAGAGATGACTTATCAAAGCAGATTGACACGCAGCAACCGCTGCTTGGCACGAAGTGGCAGCAGTTTTAGCCTCGCGAGCAGTAGAGACAATTTCGGCCGTATATGTAGCCGTGGTTTCAGTCGTATGAGACTGCTTGGCAGAAAGATGTTGCAAAGAAGTGTAGATTGCTGTACAGATGATGTCAAAGTTTTTCATAACCTCTTCAATAGAGGCAGGACCAGAAGAGGTGTCATGAGGAAAAGAATGACTGGAGGAAGATGAAGAACGATCGGAGGAGGATATGGTGCGAGGAGGGGAAAGGTGAGAATGCCGATCAGGTGATTGGCGCTGAAGTACCTGGCAGGTAGAGCCAAACTCGAGGTACAGGGAAAAGTTTTTCAATATAGGCATTGAAGGATTGGGAGTGAATAAAAACAGGAAGGGATAATGGAGTGGGTATATGAATAGATCGGAAGAGGACAGGGAAACGAGAGTTAAAGCCAATATAGGTGGCAACTACTTCAACTAAGTTGCAGACTATATGCTTAGTGAAAATGGAAGGATGGTTGATAATGGTAGTGATAGGGGGTGTTGGAAGAGAGAAAAATGAAGAGATGTCTGATTTGGTAGGAGGGAAAAGTCCTAGATCCCGGTGAATGGCTGTCCACTGTTTAAAATCATAAGATCTTGGACGGCGGAGTTGTGAATAAAGAATTGTTGGGACCAGGAGGGAGGAAGAGGGTCGGTCATAGAAAGAGCCATACTGGAGAAGAATTTCCCCAGCAGACATCGGTTGGCAAGGGATTCGTTTAGGATAGTCTAGATTGAATAGGAAAGGATCGGTGTTGGCAGGGTTAGGTTTAGGTCGACTGTCCTTGAAGAAAAGCAGTTCTTGTACTTCAGGGTGAAGATGGCTGTATGGGTTGTGTTTGGTACACTTTGGAGTAGGTTGGTTAGGCGAAAAGGGTAGAGGATGTTTAGAATGGGTAAGAGGAGAATGATCAGATAAGAGTGGTGGATTGACTGAGTCAGAAGGTGTGAAAGGGGAAGGAGACATTGGTGGTTGGTCAGTAGAAGGAGTTGAAGAAGTTTGATTATCAGAAGGCACAAACTTTATCTTTTTGGCATTTTTCTTGATGCGTTTGCCATGCCTAGGCTTTGAAGTAGTTGGAGGAGGTGGATCAGATCGGAGGTTGTCCGATGTGGGAATGTCTTATGTAGAAGGAGGTGTGACAGTAGGTTTGGATAGGCCAAAAGTTTCATTGGTAGGAAGTAGAGTTTGTTTGGATTTGGTCTTGGCGGGTTCTGAAATAGGTTTTGGAGGAAGAGAGGACGGTTGGTGGTGGATTTAAGAATGGTGGTTGAAAGGTTGTGGTATCTGTTCGACGGCCTTGGATTTTGCAGGTTTCTGTTTGGTTTTAGGAGAAGAGAGAGGTGGAGACGATTGTTTTTGCCTTTTTGGAAAGGGTTCATCGGGCTTATAAGGATCATGATCGAGCCGAGTCAGGTTGAAATCTTCAGGGAGTTCAGCCCTCAGGGGCTTTGGCTCCTCCTGAGTAGGAAGCCCCTCAGAAGTGTATGTCACTTTTCTCTTACTTTTCTTGATTTGAGTAGAAGGACCTGCAATTGTTGAAGCAGCAGCAGCCCTTTTGGCTAAGTCTTCTCTGTATCGAGTTATATTGTTAGCAGTGAAGACATAGGTGTTGGTCACCTTGATAAGATCATCACTGACCATTTTCTTTTCAACTTGCTCGAAGCCGTGCATGAGGACATTGATTACCCTTACAAAGGGTCTCTTCATTGCTGGATTGGCTTGAACGTCAGCCACACTTTGAAATATCATTAAAAATATAATCTTAGCCTAATTAAGCTATTTGCGAAGAACAACAGCTTTTGTCCACATCAGCTGTTGAGAAGTAAAGATGTCCCTGGATCCATTCTTGAACAGGATACTTTTGTCAAGAAGATGACTGATGTGATATGGACCCTCAGGGAACAAATTTCTGAACATTTTAGCATAGGGCTCAGGATGTGCGAATCCTCTCATCATGTCCAATGCTTGGGCAGATTCCTCAGTAGTTAAGTCCAATTTGCCTTCCATAGGCAATCCTAGGATATGGCCAATATCTTTGTAGGTTAACTTGATCAGATAGCCCCGAATACATCCTTTGAGATAGCTCATGTTAACTTTCTCATCCTTGGAAGCAGGAGAAGGAGGAAGAGTCATCCTTGTGTAGAATTCCTCAACAATGGCAGTGCTATAGTGAGTATCATTCAGTTGAAAGAGTGGAAGAAGACCACATCCCTCTAAGTCTTTTAATAAAGCTTCTCCAGAAGAATATCTTCGAACTGATTCAGCATCAATAGTCATTCCTGGATGATAACTGGTTCTTGGAAGATTTTTAATAGGAATTTCAGAAGCTTTAACAGCTCTGGAAAGCTGTCCTATTTTATTAGCAATACTGGTAGAAGTAGAAGTTTGTGTTGTTGCCTATATGCACAATTAGCAAAAAAAATTCAACAGTTCTTTAGAAAAACATGCACTGTTCAAATTCAAACCCAAAATATACTAATAAACAAAAGTTTATTAATAGCACAGTTCATAGTTAGGGTTTTAGACAAGAGCAGATTCTATCATTTTCAAGGAATCTAATAATATGAATTGGAAATATACATATATAAATAACTTTAAACACATTTGATACTCAGGGATTAGTTATAAGCAACACAATGACATGAAATCAAGCATTCACAATTCATCAATGAAGCAAGAACCAAACAGTTCATATGAGTGAGAAAGTTATAATTTTTATCAAAATAAAAACTGTAATCGAGTGATTTTAAGAAAGTAATGTTACTCACCATTGAAGATTAATGCACGAACGAGATGAAAGATTGACGATTTCTGAAGCTTTTAAACTTTGGAGTTATGGCAGAATTTTGAAAAGGCGAAAGGCGGTTTTTGCAAATAGTGAACAGTCAATTTGTGAATTCGCTTTTTATACTTCTGACAATTCTCAATAAATGACATTTAATAAATTTTGAAGTCCGCAATCAATGTCTTGATAAGTGACTGTTCATATAACGTTTGATTTTAACTTACTGTATTGCAGATGGCTGTCATAAAAGAAAAGTACTTACTTATGGTTGTCCTATATATAGTATCGACAGAGTTACACTTGATTGATAAGATTAAGGATTGAGGATTGAGATCGAGCATACCAAGCTCTCCTCTTAAATATGTAAACCTGGTTGAGTCAAGTGGTTTGGTGAAAATATCTGCTAACTGTTGATCAGTAGATACATACTGCATGTTGATGTTACCTTTTTCCACATGATCTTTTAAGAAATGATATCTCACATAAATGTGCTTTGTTTTGGAGTGCATAACAGGATTTTGAGAGACTGAGATGGCTGATGTATTATCACACATCATAGGGCAATCAGCAGTCTTGATCTCATAATCTATCAGTTGCTATTTAATCCACAGTAACGTGAGCAGCTACCAGCAGCTATGTATTCTGCTTCAGTTGTTGAGGTTGAAACAGATGTTTGCTTTTAGCTGGCCCATGAGATAAGTCTATTCCCTAGGAATTGACATGTCCCACTAGTGCTTTTCCTGTCAACCTTACAAGCAGCAAGTCAGCATCAGAATAGTAATGTGCTGCAACTTAAATTGCAACAACTAGGGCTAGAGTACCCTGCCGTATCAAGTAATATAGTGCGTAAGCACAAGTATCGATCCCATAGGGAATGCACGGAATTTTCACTCCAACTAAGTACCGAAATTAATCTAACTAATTATATTTCAACGAAAATAAATTTAGAATAAAAACTAAAGATAAAAGAAAGCAATTAATAATTACATGTCGCAAAATGGTTTGGCAACAACAAATCAAGATTTAAAGATAAGATTATAGGAATGCAATATTTCTAGTCTAGCTGTCTAATTTAATCCTCTCTTTACTTTTCTTTAACTCAAATCTTGGTAGCCGAGAACACTAAATTGGTTAACTACGAGCTCTCGCCCCAATAGCAACCCGAATCTCCCCTACCTCGCGAATGGCTAAGGTGGATTGATCGTATGTCAGAACAAGTCCTCAATTGGCTATCTATGAACACTCGTTACCTCTCGGTCTGGCGTCACATAGACAATTATTGTGTTTTCGAAATTAATAGGAAGGGCTCTCGCTAACTATCCTACAATTCTAGTGATCATCTAATGGGTAGCTAATCCATCGGAAGCATTAGGAACACACAATAATAACCAAGATAATGGGTAATAATGGGTAGAGAAATAATCTCTCTATTTTTCTACAAGGCATGCCAAGGTCGGGCTATCGGTGTGTGTCAAACACCAACTATTAAATTGATCGGTCCGAAAAGTTAAGTAGCTCTCGCTCACACAAACAATTCTAAAATCATTTAATTAATGGCTAAATCAATTAAAAGCATTAAACCCATCAATAATAATAACCTAACATGCTTGTATACTAAACAGAGAGAGATTAAATTAAAACACTACAACGACATAGAAAAATAATTGCTTTCTAATAATCATTAAGCACAAACCAATTCCACAAATTATAAAATATTCAACCCTAGAGAATTACACAATAATCTTAAGATATAAAAATTAGAGAGAATAAACCGATTAAAGTGTGGATCCATGTTTGAAATAACTTGTAATTGCTTCCTTGGCACTTGATTTGGTGCTCCAAACCTTCAATGATGATTCATCAATGGAGGAAGGAGAGAAAATGGGGGAGAAGGGCTGCTGCCCAAAGGGGCTGTTTTGCCCCGTAAGGGGACTTTTTTCATTTGGGGATACTTGGGAGATATTTAAATGAAGGTCAAAGAGTATCAAGGAAGCTAATGGCAAAATAGGAATTAAATGGAAGCTTCAGGGGCTGAAAGAGCAGAGAGAGAACTGCTGAGGGCTGGTTAAAACATTGCTGATCCAGATGGGCAATGGGTGAATAGAGGATGGCTGGATCTGGGCAAATGGGGGTTGGCTGATGGGTAAATGGGTGAGAGTGTGAGAGGGAAATGGGCTGGAAGGATGGCTGGTGGGCGCGGGTCGCTGGGCCGAATCAGCAGAGTCCATGGAAGAACCGTGGGATGGCTGTTGGGTGGAGCGCTACGTGGCAGCCTGTGGAGCTACCACCGAATAAATGAACATTTTGGCCAATTGATCCGGTTCCCCTGAAGTTTCAGAATAGGCTTCCGAAGTCCTTCCCCCTCCAGGCTTCTCATTTAAGTCCTCCGTTAGCTCTGTTAGCCCACCGTTAGTCTATTTTGCCTTGTGTTAGGTCCGAGGGTTGCTCAGTGTATAGGCTAGAGGGGAGGGGTGAATAGCCTATACTTTGTGTAATAAAAATTTCATCCAATTTTAACATTTAAATTGAAGAGTAGATGAAATGATTACTACACATAGGTCATCTTCCTCATTCTGACTGCTTAGCCGAAGATAGGGACATCGGACGTCCTTGATCAGCAGACGTAGAAAGTGCAGACGGAAGAAGTTTGTTAAACTTAGCTGATGAGAATGAGTTTGAGCAGCGGAAGAATAAACAACATAAGTTTAACAATTTAGATTAAAGTAACTGTAAAGATTTGATATGAAAGAGAACTTAACAGTTGACTATAATCTGTATTAGATGCATCATTTACTTTCCTTAAACAGATTGCACATGATAAAGCAAATTACACAAGAAAGAGAAATCAAGGCTGAATGAAACAAACATATATATTATATTAAAATTCAGCGAGGTTTGCTCACAGGCAAACATGCTTAGTACATCAACCTAGACTCTCTAACCTAGCAATCTCCTTAGGAAAAAGAAGGAGAAATGAAGAAAGCGAAATCAAATATATCGAAAATACATTAGAAGATGTACTTAATATTTATTAAGACATCTTCCTGTAGTTTCAACTCGATATATTTGTTGTGAGAAGAGAATATTAGGAGTTGTTCAAATAACAAGTATTTGAACAACTGAGTGCTAAGCACTCGACCAAAAATGATGACACCTTATTGCACAATCGACACAGCTTATAATGTAGTATAAGTCTGCCGATATGAATGCAATCTGGACATGTAAGTTCTGGCTCTTCATCGGACATCTTCAAGCTTGATCTGGCTTCAACGATCTGTAAGATACTTGGTCTCTTTACTGGATGATGAAGTTGAGGCCACTGAAGAGACTGAGTTCTTCGAAGGAAGAAGAACTCAAATCAACAACAAGGTTGTTGATCAAGCAGAGCTTCTCAGCTTTTGGATTTTCTTCTCTCTCTCTCTCACAAAGTGTTTGTTCTTACACTTGTGATTTCTCACTCTAAAGGAGTGGTTCTGGATTGAAGAAATGAAGATCAATACCACAACCTTTCTCAAGCATAAGCATACACAGTTTGTGTGTTCTAGTGCTTGTGCTCTCTCTCTTGTGCTTTTTGGAAATGAGGATGAGAGTCTTCTTATATAGCTGGAGAAGAAGAGGTGACCGTTGGTGTATTGAATAGGTTTATGCCCGTTGGTGATCTGAATCTCATAATGTAGCAGAGTACATCTTTGGATTTGTTGGGCAAAGACCTTCAGTTAGGTTTAAGTCTTGAAGATAGTCCGTGACACAGGCTGGACATAGTTGGACATGTCGAGCTTAGCCTGGATGCAGTCTGACTGATTTGGACGTATCATAGCTTTGACTGGAGTGCAACGTCCTGTGCTTGGCCTTTTCTGGAAATGAAGCTTTGAAGACCGCGAACACTGTTCAGAAGAGGAAATGTCCATTGGATAATCGTGAAGGCGCAGACATCGATGCGTATCTTGGATTTGTCAGACAGATCTTGTAACGGATCTATTTTGGCTTGAAGTGCGTTGAGTAACGACCGATGTATCTCGTGATCTTACAGTTTCTCGGCAGTTTGTTCTGATGAGGGATTTGGCCGATTCTGAGATCTGCCATTATAGAACTGCTGATGTAGAAACCGCTGATGGTCACGATGTTCCTCTTGAATAAATAGCTTCTCTGCAGTTGCTCTGATGAAGTGCTTTGGCGGATACGAGAATCTGCCGATATAGAACTGCTGATGTAGAGATGGCTATTTAGGCAGTCATAGCGAAGGAAATGTCGCTAGTGAGACATCTGCCGATGATCACGTCAGCTGGCAATTTGAAGAGCTTGATTCATATGAGGGTTTGTCATCATTCTGGTAGGACAAAGACTCGGATATGTACAAAGACTTCCTAGTCTAGTGACCTATGCATTGTTTCAACAAGTTGCCACGCTAACCGGTACGCAGCCCTTTTAGCCACTTGTGAAACATGCGTTGTAATGGGAACAAGCAAATCACTGTGTTGGAATATGCATACATATATATCAGCTGATTTACAGGCATATTCCTAACAATCTCCTCCTATTTGCTTGGGACCATTACTACAATTGACTTATACATATAGCTCTTTAAAGCAGTTGTTCAATCCTTAGTAATAACATGCCACTACTGAATATTCAGTTTATATCAAGGCATGCCCTAGGTTGAACTTACAAGCGATAGCGTATGTATAGTCACCTATTTGCTAAGTATTTACAGACTCAATAAATGAAAGAGAAAATACAAAGCAATAACTGAAATGATTGTTAGGCAAATGATAATATTGCCTTAAGAGTGTGTTTCTTGCATCGGATGATCTGAAGAATGTTGCTCAAGCAAGAAGTAGAAAGTATAAGTAACTTGTTATCTAGTTCTTAATCGAATTGATTAAGCATCTTCATCTAGTCAGCGTATTATAATAGGCATATAGTATTTTGCTGTGTGGGTAGATACACAATCTTACAAGTTGTCTATCTCTCCTCCTTACAAGTTGTCTATCTCTCCTCCTTAATAGTTCACACTTTGGGGGGGGCATTACAACTTCACAATCTCTCCTCCTTAATGAATATTGTTCTCAATAGTGTTAATCCTACTATAATTTCTTGAGGCCTAACTTCCTTCATAATCACTTGGGGCCATTACTTCCTTATTATAATTTCATAATCACTTGGGGCCATTACTTCCTTATTATAATCTCATAATCACTTGGGGCCATTACTTCCTTATTATAATTTCATAATCACTTGGGGCCATTACTTCCTTATTATAATCTCTCCTCCTTAATGGTCACAAGTTAAAGAAAGATTGATAGTGATCAAATGAATTATGAGTTGTGACAGGTAGAGAGCAGGAAGTTTGGTTTTGTTAGACACTGTCATTTGAGAAATGCTGAATTGATTTAGCTAGATGTACTTCTGCAGAGAATATAGACCGTATCGAGTAAATACAGTCCCTCGTCATATTTGCAGATTCTTAGTGTGCAGATAGCGTATAATGCACAGTTTTCATGTATAGGACTTACAGAATAGGATATCGAGGTGAGGAATTGTGTTTCCATTGCTTGTAAGAAGATTTTACAAGAATGTAGTGTGACAAGCTTTATTTTGTAATAGGAGTGGCAAATAGGGTAAGCTGTTTAATTAGTGATACCAATTGGTGAGTAGTAAAGCATTCAAAATAGTCTCCTCCTTAAGGTATATCAAGTCAAAACAGGCAAGTATGGTTGAGTCTTATGCTGACTTTTGTTGGATGCATGAGATATACATCTAAAACATGAGATGTAAGATCTGCCTACGAGGTATTGCTGAAGTTCATCAAGAAAGTAAACTGCAGGCATGAACGAGTATGTACCAGGACAAATTTTGAATACTTAACTCAAAAGAAAATGGCAAATGTAGATAAACAGATGTTCACAAAATTAAACACGTTACCTATTTATCATAATAAAACAAAAGAGGATTAGTTTGATAAACCATAGACCTAGCTAGTCATCCTAATGAGGTAGAGTTAAAGGATGAAGGTCTGCTGATTCTAATCGAAGGGAACATTGACCGCTGAATTTGACGCAGAATGGGCGTTTGCTGGTTGAAGCTCCTCCTGAGATGAGGGTTGCTCAAGGTGAGCATTTGAGGCGATGGGAGCAGGGGCAGTAGTAGCGGTACTGTCTCTTGTGAATCCAAGAAATTGGATACTGTTCTGGGGTCTCGAAGACGATTCCTTACACGACGAGAGATTCGACGAGGTCGTTGAATCACTTGAGGAAGAGGAGTGGCAAGAAGGACCATCATACGATGACGCCATTCAGTGTGGGAAATGGGTCGATGAGGAGGACTGGGCAGATTTGGTGAACACATGATGCAAATGACTCTATTGGTGGAGAAATTTTGAGGTACGCAGTCGTCTCGTTGTTGGAGACGATACAAATTTTATACAACTTTTTGAATTTTTGAGAAGATGAAAGGGTTTCTTGATTAGAGGAATGGGAAAAGACATTTTGGGGGCTTAAAGAAGTGAGTGCATTTAATGACATAGTAATGATAGTCTGATTTGGTATTATGTCATCATGCTTAGTGTAATTATGGCTAGTACATAGGCAGTCTAGAAGATATTAATATTATTTTCAAACAGAAAGTTTAAAAATATAATCAGATTAATTTAATTGCCTTTATTGTGGTATTAATGGGTACAACTGCTTCTAGAAATAATATGAGCTGTTATTTTACTTCAAGCGAATTGTTTGAGTAAATTAATCAAAAATAGAACAGCATTGGTTGTTTAAGGACGAATTGGGGACAAAATAACTTGACCAAGCCATATGGCACAGTTGTACATGACACATATGTGGAAGTTTTTAGATGAATGTGTCTTAAGATTGTCTGATACCAATCTTGAAGTCTGATACCAATTTTGAGAGATTTGATGAGTCTTTTAATGAATGAAGACACTATCAGCAGGTTGTATTAGGTATTTGCTAAAGTAGGAACTGCTGATATCAATTGTTATGTCTATTATTGGTAGTGTGATTAATATCAGCTAAGGTAAGGACAGCTGATACCAATTGAATAGACTCTATTTATAATGGACATCAATCTATTTAAGATTAATAAAGCTTAGTAAGAATATTAAATAGACCAAGTATGTGAGATATTGAATGTGTACCTGAAGTGATGTCCGTTCTTCTTTCTGTCCAACAGATCTAGGTCATCTACATCAAAAGAAGAGATCTGCAGACCAGAATTGTTCTGAAGAGAGTGAGACGTAGCCTATATACAGCAGGGGTCATATCGGCTGTTCACTCCTGAGGAAGGACTTAATATTTGAAAATATTAGTCTTCCCAAGAATTCTTGAATGTCTGACTATCTTGAGGATAGGTCGAGTTACTAGAGATTTTTAACTACATCCTTTTTGACAAAGAATCACATGATAAGGTGTAGCGAGTGTTTTGAATTCAATCGTATACCAATTAGTGTTGAGCCATTATAATGGGAACAACTAATCAAGCCTTTATAACTACAATCTCATAAGGTACACAAGATTTTGTAGTTGTCGTAACTAAGAACACAAAGTGCTGTTGAATTGTCTTTAAAGGGTCCGATTTGGAGACACCGTTGTTCAAAGCAGATTTACTAATAATCTTGACCTTTTAATCATGAAGGATAGAGATTGAGTAATAGCGATTCCTTGATAGGTTGACATGAAGGTCATGAAAGCTATCGCCTATTTGTTAAGAGACTATAGGTTTTGGCAGAACTTGAATTTACTCATTGTGAAAAGATTAAATTCTGAAAGGCAATTATCATGGTGTCTAAGGATGAAAGTTAAGCAGTAGTAGAAGACCATAACTTGATGTAGCAGATTGTTCAAGAATGGTTTGCTGATGGGATGTCGCGAGTTTGTGTCTCGGTAGAGTGATCATTTCATTAAGAACAATTCTTTTAATCACCAGAATAAAATGGAGATAATAAAGAATAATAAGTTTGATCAACACACTTAACACATTAGTTCATGCTATCAAAGGAATGCAGACAAGTAGATAAGCATGAGAAAAGTTGCGAGCTTGTATTCAATAATCCAAGTAGTTTTACGGTGTGTTGCAAGGATCGGTGATTACAAGAACAATACAACCGGATTTTTGATGAACCAGATTACATGAGAAAGATACATAATGATTCAATTTACGAAAGAAATACATGTTACAAATTTGTGTCCTATAGGTCCTAATCCTAGACATTAGATGAGGAGTCATCGGTCAAGGATTTAGAAGGAGTTGGATGATAAGAAGATGGCCGTGTTCTTTTGATCTCCTCCAACTCTCGGGGGAGGCAGAACATCTTCACTTCTTCGGGTCATTATGAGAGCACCGAAGGGTGATGGCCGTCAAAGATGTACTGCTTGGCCCATGAATCCCCTTTGATATTCACAGGGACTTATGGTCGTTGTTAGCAGTTCGTCATCTTTGTCAATTCCATATTAGCTACTTAATTCAGCAGAACTGAATTATCTGCATCGGCCATCTTTGAGGTGATGGTCGGCATACCTACATATAACCAGAAGACTTGTTGCACATGGCAATATATTAAATGTTTTCCAAACATTTGACATTTCTTTTCTGGCATCTTTTCTGTGAAGTTCAAGTATGCAAGCAGACTTCCAAAAGTGGAATGAGTATGTGCTAATTGATTTTCCCTGATTCATCTGTAGACATTTTAGAGTATCAATGAGATTGATAGCTAAAAGTTAGAAGAGAGAATGAAATCACTTTTGCGGCATTAATTGATGGTTTTCTATCTTACTTTTAAAACTAATTGACTAAAAGAGTTCTTAAGTGTTCGACGATCATGGTTTGCAGCATATAAATCATGCTTGACGCAAACTTTATGATTGTCGACGAGACAAAAGAAGATCTTTTATCAATTGTTTTCTCAACAAGACGTGGAACCATAATTAATGATTTCGATATACAAGACTTGATGCAATTTCTCTCATGTTTGGAAACCGTGTATTGAAAAGATTTTGGAAATGATTTTCATTTATGATGATATTGAAAATATATTTTGAGAGAAATTTAGATCAGCTTTGTGAAGTAACAAAATAAAATCAACTCAACGAATGAATATGAAGAAATCATACCCAGTTGTTGAGGAATTGACTTGATCCAATCTTAGGACTTGGATTTAGTAACATTTGTGAGATTTTGAATCATCGATTTGTAACTAGTGTAATCTATAGGCGGTTTGTGAGTTTTGTCATAGTAGAGATTTGAATGAAGAAGGAGCTCTACTTATACTCACGGAGGTTAGGCGAAGGATACTCAATAATGAAGCATTACCGTTGAGTTGTCCTTCGATCACGCCTTGCGGGATAGGTGTGAAGTCTAGATATTCTCAAGATTCTTGGTAAGGATTGATGTTGACTGCCTTGTCGTTTTCCAAGATTTTGAAAATAGTCTTAACTTTAATCGAAGCCAAACTTGAAAAGTGTGCCTCCACCTTTAATAGACTTGAGAGAGTAGGTCTTTAAAGGGTTTTTACTCCTATAAGTCACACATACAACCGAGCTTATGAAGTGTTGGTTGGCGATATGGAAATTCACCAACCGGGGTTTTAAAAAACATTTGAAACCGGTGATAAGAAAAATGCCGATTTGTTTTGAAAACCATTTGCATAAAACAAATCATACAATCAATATATGTTGATAAAAGTGCATGACAGTTATTATGCATTATTGTCGATGATATGTGTGAGCATATTAGTTCGAGACATGAGCACAGTCATTAGAAAGCAAATAGCTAACCTGTTTTGTATAGTCATGAGAGAGGGTCTTTATCAACTCCTTTGGACTTATCGCAGATTTTTCACTTCATTGTTATAAAGTCCAGCAGTGAGGATTTTGACCTTGAGTGAGTGAAGGACATGAGTGAATTCTCATGAGTGATCGCAGTCCTTCATGAATCGCAGCCTATGTTACTATCTCCGATGGAGAGAGGTGTTGCATGATTGACCTTTTTGTCATATGAGTTCCGCCTAAAGTACTCATAGAGAAAATTAGCAACATTTATGAGCTAAAGATAGCTCTAGTAATCCAATAATACAAATGAGACTTAATAAGCATGACAAAAGAATAATTATTCAAAATACACTTATAAGTGTAACCCAAAGTGTTAAGAAATTAGGAGTCGGGTTACTTCCTCATTAAACTCTTTGAACGCTGCTCATAGTTGTTGAAGCACCGCCTAATACGAGCATAGGTTCTTTGAGTGTATTCTTGCTCGGCCGAGGCTTTTCATTGAAGGAAGACAAATTCATCATTGATGTCCTTAGGCCAAGAACTTACAATCTCGGTGATTTTGAAGATGACATATCTTTGATTTCCTTTGAATTTCCTTTGAAACTCTTCTTATTTCCTCTTCTAAACTTTTATAAAAAGTTTTCTTGAGAAGGTGTTGGATTGGAACAATCGTTAGCCTTATGTCAAGAGAGCATGTTTTTGGAAGGGATTCTAAGTAATTCATCTATCAAATATGAGTTTAACCCATTTGCCAAAGAAGATACCAAGATTTAAGAACGATTTATGAAACATGCATAATCCTTAGCAAGTCAACCTCCACTATAATACTTCTCTTCACAATATCAATGTAATTCGATATATGATAAATTTTCTTATAGTGATCACATTGTCATCACAATACTCTTTCTCACATGTTTTTGAAAACAAAATTTATTTCGATTTGAAGATGGTTTTCAAAAGGCTTTCGTGTTTCTACCAAAAGGTTTTGTGGATAAAAGATTTTGAAAAGACTCCTTTTGACTATGCATCTAATCGAGCGCAGGATCTAAACTCTCGTGTTATTAAGCCCGAAATAAGGTTTACAGTCGGCTCGATACCAATTGTTAGGTCCGAGGGTTGCTCGTATAGGCTAGAGGGGGTGAATAGCCTATACTTTGTGTAATAAAAATTTCATCCAATTTTAACATTTAAATTGAAGAGTAGATGAAATGATTACTACACATAGGTCATCTTCCTCATTCTGATCGCTTAGCCGAAGATAGAGACATCGGACGTCCTTGATCGCCAGACGTAGAAGTGCGACGGAAGAAGTTTGTTAAACTTAGCCGATGAGAATGAGTTTGAGCAGCGGAAGAATAAACAACATAAGTTTAACAATTTAGATTAAAGTAATCGTAAAGATTTGATATGAAAGAGAACTTAACAGTTGACTATAATCAGTATTAGATGCATCATTTACTTTCCTTAAACAGATTGCACATGATAAAGCAAATTATACAAGAAAGAGAAATCAAGGCTGAATGTAACAAACATATATATTATATTAAAATTCAGCGAGGTTTGCTCAAGCAAACATGCTTAGTACATCAACCTAGACTCTCTAACCTAGCAATCTCCTTAGGAAAAGAAGGAGAAATGAAGAAAGCGAAATCAAATATATCGAAAATACATTAGAAGATGTACTTAATATTTATTAAGACATCTTCCGTAGTTTCAACTCGATATATTTGTTGTGAGAAGAGAATATTAGGAGTTGTTCAAATAACAAGTATTTGAACAACCGAGTGCTAAGCACTCGACCAAAAATGATGACACCTTATTGCACAATCGACGACTTATAATGTAGTATAAGTCCGCCGATATGAATGCAACTGACATGTAAGTTCGGCTCTTCATCGGACATCTTCAAGCTTGATCCGCTTCAACGATCGTAAGATACTTGGTCTCTTTATGGATGATGAAGTTGAGGCCATCAAGAGACCGAGTTCTTCGAAGGAAGAAGAACTCAAATCAACAACAAGGTTGTTGATCAAGCGAGCTTCTCGCCTTTGGATTTTCTTCTCTCTCTCTCACAAAGTGTTTGTTCTTACACTTGTGATTTCTCACTCTAAAGGAGTGGTTCTGGATTGAAGAAATGAAGATCAATACCACAACCTTTCTCAAGCATAAGCATACACTTGTGTGTTCTAGTGCTTGTGCTCTCTCTCTTGTGCTTTTTGAAATGAGGATGAGAGTCTTCTTATATAGCCGGAGAAGAGGTGACCGTTGGTGTATTGAATAGGTTTATGCCCGTTGGTGATCTGAATCTCATAATGTAGCGAGTACATCTTTGGATTTGTTGGGCAAAGACCTTCGCTAGGTTTAAGTCTTGAAGATAGTCCGTGACACAGCCGGACATAGTTGGACATGTCGAGCTTAGCCTGGATGCGACCGATTTGGACGTATCATAGCTTTGACCGGAGTGCAACGTCCCGTGCTTGGCCTTTTCGAAATGAAGCTTTGAAGACCGCGAACACTGTCGAAGAGGAAATGTCCATTGGATAATCGTGAAGGCGCAGACATCGATGCGTATCTTGGATTTGTCGACGATCTTGTAACGGATCTATTTTGGCTTGAAGTGCGTTGAGTAATGACCGTGTATCTCGTGATCTTACGCTTCTCGCTTGTTCGATGAGGGATTTGGCCGATTCGAGATCCGCCATTATAGAACCGCTGATGTAAAACCGCGATGGTCACGATGTTCCTCTTGAATAAATAGCTTCTCAGCTTGCTCGATGAAGTGCTTTGGCGGATACGAGAATCGCCGATATAGAACCGCGATGTAGAGATGGCTATTTAGGCGATAGCCGAAGGGAAATGTCGCTAGTGAGACATCTGCCGATGATCACGTCACCGGCAATTTGAAGAGCTTGATTCATATGAGGGTTTGTCATCATTCGGTAGGACAAAGACTCGGATATGTACAAAGACTTCCTAGTCTAGTGACCTATGCATTGTTCAACAAGTTGCCACGCTAACCACGCACCCTTTTAGCCACTTGTGAAACATGCGTTGTAATGGGAACAAGCAAATCACCGTGTTGGAATATGCATACATATATATCAGCTGATTTACAGGCATATTCCTAACACCTTGGCTGACTTGACGGACTTTGTTGGAATAACTTACATCTCAACTTTGAAACCCAAAATTGCCTAAAATCTTGTGCTAAATTCCATGAATGCTCGTAAATACCTTGGAAACCTACAATGAAACACAAATACACAAATAATAATATTTCCAAGAATATTTAACTAAAAAATAGCACAAAATAAAAGGAAAAAAAAGGGAAAATTCATGAAAATCTTGAGCTCATCACACCCCCAAACTTAAGCTTTGATCGTCCCGAGCAAAGAAATAAAACAATTAAAATGAGCTCAAGGACTTAACTGTGGAACACGGCGCTCGCTTAAGATCATATGCACATTATCATGATGGAAATCAAACTCAAGAGTATAAACATGCATAGATAAGGTATAGTGTGATTTTAGTGCTAGCTCACATTTTCCTAAAACAATTACCCACATTACAAAACAAATGCCCATCAAAAAGTAGCCTTGCTCTAACTAAGATTGAACGGTCAATGAGATATCAAAATTGAGCAATCAAACCGAAGAAGTTTTTAGTTTCACAAAGCAAGGACTTGCATGGCATGCCAATATCAATAGGACTTTATAAAGCTTGTAATGTTGGCCAAGGTTTGGGTTACAAATGAAGGATAAGATAACAAGTCAAGAGAGCAAAGAATTTGAAGTCTTCACACCATGATTTGCTTCATGAAAGCATCACTCTTCAAAGTACCACAAACTCACTTCAACAACCCCTTAAACTTTAAACAATGGGTTGAAGAAAGTGCACTCAACCACAACAATTAAGCTCCACCCTTATGTCTCCTTGAGAAATTGACGAACGATGGCATTTTCTTTTTCTTTTTCTTGCCTCCCTTGATTTTTCTTTTCTTTTAATTCTTCTTTTCATTTTCTTTTGCTTGCCAAGGGGGCTCTTTTACCGCCATTCAACACTTTTCGACACCAACATCATCAACATTAAAGCACAAAACATCCATGAAGCAACACTTCCCAACAAGAATTCCTAAATAAAACAATTCATTCCAAATCATGCTCTCTTGAAGGGTGAAGACAAAGTGTATAGGCTCATGGGATAGGATGATGTTCAAATGGGGGTCATTGTGTGCTCTAGGCACACGCCATTCTATAAATAAAGCTCAACGGGGACACAAGGGATTAATGTAAAATGGGTAGGATAATATGGCTCAAACAATCTAAAGATGGCCTATATCATGCTCTTGTCATGCACACAAGTCCAAACCAAGCTACTTTAATCAACAATTTTCAAGATCATCCAATGGTCATCAAAACTCACAACATGATACTCATCCGACATGCACTATCAAAGCTCTCTTAGCATAACAATTCAACTCAAATTCCAAACATGGGCATTATTGATCATGAATGAGGTGAAGCTGCCATAAAAAGCACACAAATATCCTCAACTATGCATATAATAAACTCAAGAAAGAATCCAAGAAAATAATGCACATATAACTCTAACAAGCGCCCAAAATTCAAAGCATTAAAAATGGGGAATTTTAAGCTCAAGACTTTCAGAATTTTCAAAGTTAAACAATCCATACCCAACCCAAACTTAAAGTAAATGGAGAAGGGAAGGAAAGAAAACTCCCTCAAAGTTGATTTCTAATGGAATCCGGCCTCGAGAGTAAGCATACTCCAAAAATTTTCCTCAAGCAACCCCAACTGTGAATGCGCTCAACCCCTGTATCAAATCAAGCTCAAAATAAAAATGTATGAAAGTAATTATGGAAATAAATGCATAAAAAGAAAATCTTTTTGTGTGGGGACACTATATACACCACCCTACAAACCCACAAAACTCGGGAAGGCTTCGAAAAATGACACAAACATATAAATACAAAAGCAAGTAAACTAAAAAAAAAATGCTCAAATTACAATTAGCTTCGCTTAGTATCGATATTAGCATATAGGAGCGAAAATTAAATCATTCCCCGGCAACGACACCAAAAACTTGATGTGTTGCAACTTAAATTGCAACAATAGGGTAAGAGTACCCTGCCGTATCAAGTAATATAGTGCGTAAGCACAAGTATCGATCCCACAGGGAATGCACGGAATTTTCACTCCAACTAAGTACCGAAATTAATCTAACTAATTATATTTGAGCGAAAATAAATTTAGAATAAAAACTAAAGATAAAAGAAAGCAATTAATATTTACATGTCGCAAAATGGTTTGGCAACAACAAATCAAGATTTAAAGATAAGATTATAGGAATGCAATATTTCTAGTCTAGCTCATGTCTAATTTAATCCTTTCTTTACTTTTCTTTAACTCAAATCTTGGTAGCCGAGAACACTAAATTGGTTAACTACGAGCTCTCGCCTCAATAGCAACCCGAATCTCCCCTACCTCGCGAATGGCTAAGGTGGATTGATCGTATGTCAGAACAAGTCCTCAATTGGCTATCTATGAACACTCGTTACCTTTCGGTCTGGCGTCACATAGACAATTATTGTATTTTCGGAATTAATAGGAAGGGCTTTCACTAACTATCCTATAATTTTAGTGATCATCTAATGGGTAGCTAATCCATCGGAAGCATTAGGAACACACAATAATAACCAAGATAATGGGTAATAATGGGTAGAGAAATAATCTCTCTATTTTTCTACAAGGCATGCCAGTAGCCGGAGGCTATCGGTGTGTGTCAAACACCAACTATTAAATTGATCGGTCCGAAAAGTTAAGTAGCTCTCGCTCACACAAACAATTCTAAAATCATTTAATTAATGGCTAAATCAATTAAAAGCATTAAGCCCATCAATAATAATAACCTAACATGCTTGTATACTAAATAGAGACAGAGATTAAATTAAAACATTACAACGACATAGAAAAATAATTGCTTTCCAATAATCATTACGCACAAACCAAGTCCACAAATTACAAAATCATTCAACCCTAGAAAATTACACAATAATCATAAGATATAAAAATTAGAGAGAATAAACCGATTAAAGTGTGGATCCATGGTTGAAATCACTTGTAATTGCTTCCTTGGCACTTGATTTGGTGCTCCAAACCTTCAATGGTGATTCATCAATGGAGGAAGGAGAGAAAATGGGGGAGAAGGGCTGCTGGACAAAGGGGCTATTTTGCCCTGTAAGGGGACTTTTTTCATTTGGGGATACTTGGGAGATATTTAAATGAGGGCCAAAGAGTATCAAGGAAGCTAATGGCAAAATAGGAATTAAATGGAAGCTTCAGGGGCTGAAAGAGCAGAGAGAGAACTACTGAGGGCTGGTTGAAACATTGCTGATCCGGATGGGCAATGGGTGAATGGAGGATGGCCGGATCTAGGCAAATGGGGTTGGTGATGGGTAAATGGGTGATAGTGTGAGAGGAAATGGGCGGAAGGATGGGGGGCGTGGGTCGGGGCCGGATCAGCGAGTCCATGGAAGAACCGCGGGTTGGGTTGGGTGGAGCGCTACGTGGCAGCCTGTGGAGCTGCCACCGAATAAATGAACATTTTGGCCAATTGCTCCGGTGCCCCTGAAGTTTCAGAATAGGCTCCCGAAGTCCTTCCCACTCCAGGCTTCTCATTTAAGTCCTCTGTTAGCTCTGTTAGCCCACCATTAGTCTATTTTGCCTTGGCTGACTTGACGGACTTTGTTGGAATAACTTACAGCTCAACTTTGAAACCCAAAATTGCCTAAAACCTTGTGCTAAATTCCATGAATGCTCGTAAATACCTTGGAAACCTACAATGAAGCACAAATACACAAATAATAATATTTCCAAGAATATTTAACTCAAAAATAGCACAAAATAAAAGGAAATAAAAGGGAAAATTCATGAAAATCTTGAGCTTATCAAATAGCCTATAAGATTAAATGATGAATCCCTTGTATACCAAATACCCAAGTTAGACGTATCAATTAGATATCTGATGATTCGTTTGACAGCCTGCAAGTGAGACTCCTTTGGATCTACTTGAAATCTAGCACATACACAAACAGCAAACATAATGTCAGGCCTACTAGCGGTTAAATGTAAAAGTGAGCTAATCATGCCTCTATAAAGAGTCATGTCCACTTTCTTGCCCTTTTCATCTTTGTCAAGATGGCAGTTAGTAGCCATAGGCGTACTGAAACTGTTTTCATTTTCAAGTCTAAATTTTTTGATAAGATCCTTTGCATATTTGGCTTGATAGATGAAGATACCGGTTGAGCTTTGTTGAATTTGAAGTCCTAGGAAGAAATTGAGTTCTCCCATCATGCTCATTTCAAATTTACTCTGCATAAGCTTTTCAAATCTTTTGCAATGATTCTCATTAGTAGAACCGAAGATAATATCATCAACGTAAATTTGAACAAGTAAAGAATGGCATTTATGCTTCATGATAAAAAGAGTAGTATCACTTTGACCTCTCACAAAGCCTTGGGTTATCAAGAACTTTGAAAGGGTCTCATACCAGGCCC
Source organism: Platycodon grandiflorus (assembly GCA_016624345.1). Classification (NCBI taxonomy): domain Eukaryota; kingdom Viridiplantae; phylum Streptophyta; class Magnoliopsida; order Asterales; family Campanulaceae; genus Platycodon; species Platycodon grandiflorus. Next base: position 42,003,364 of record CM028363.1, read on the forward strand.
TTGGAGCTTGCTAAAGTCCATATAGTGCTTTCCTCAGCTTGTATACGTCTTCTCTTCTTGAATTGTGAATGAAACCAGGTGGTTGTTCCATGTAGACTTCTTCTTGTAGTTCACCATTGAGAAATGCACTCTTAATATCCATTTGATATACCTTGAATTCTTTAAAAGATGCATAGGCTAGGAATAGTTTGATAGCTTTTAATCTTACAACAGGAGCAAATATTTCATCATAATCAATTCCCTCCTCCTATCTGTATCCTTGAGCTACCAGTCTTGCCTTATTTCTGGTGATGTTTCCATTTTCATCCATCTTATTTCTGAAGACCCACTTTGTTCCAATCACTGTTTGTCCTTTGGGTCTAGGAACAAGTGACCAAACTTGGCATCTGTCAAATTGGTTTAACTCTTCTTGCATAGCTTCCACCCAGCTTGAATCTTCCAGAGCTTCATCTATCTTCTTGGGTTCAATATTTGAAACAAATGCTATAGAATACATGCATTCATTCCTTGAAGCTTGTCTGGTTTGAACACCAACATTAAGATCACCAATGATTTGACTGACAGGATGATCTTTAACTTTTCGAATTTCAGCAGGTAGATCTTGTCTTATATTATCAGCCGAGTTCAGTTCTTGAAAAGTGGAAATGTCTGAGACTTGGTTTTTAGGTGGATAGGTTAGTTCCAATGTAGGTTGAAATACTTCTGGTGAAGACGGAATAGTGAATTCTGGACTTTCTGAGTCAACGTTAGCTTGTCCACTATCGCCTCTTGGAAGTTCTATCAAGTTAATCCTTGGAGGAACTTGTGAAGATGTAGCTTCAGCAGAATTTGAACTTGGCTGTTCTGTACCTTTTCTCACACTCATCGGAATCATTAGACACCTTAGGAGCCATATGTGGCCTAATAAAATCAAATTCATCAAAAGAGACATGTACAAATTCAACAACTTTAAGAGCAGTTTTATTATAAACTCAATAAGCTTTTGAAAATTTGGCATATCCCAGAAATATTCCTTCATCACTTTTGGATTCAAACTTACCTCTATGTTCTCTTCCATTATAAAGAACATTGCATTTGCATCCAAATATTTTGAAGAAACTAATATTGGGTGCCTTACCTCTCCATATTTCATATGGAGTTTTGTTATAAAACTTGTTGATAATAGACCTGTTTTGAGTGAAACAGGTTGTGTTTACAGCTTCAGCCCAGAAGTACATAGGCAGCCTTGCTTCAGCAATCATGGTCTTCGCAGCTTCAATAAGAGTTCTGTTCTTTCTTTCAGCAACTCCATTCTATTGAGGTGTGCCAGCAGCAGAGAAATTGTGACCAATTCCATGGTCATCGTAGTATTTAGCTACACCATTATTCTTGAATTCTGTCCCATTGTCTAATTTGATATCAGCAATGTCATCCAGTTTCTGAGTCTGCAGTCTTCTGAAAAGTGCTGTTATGATGTCATAGGCTTCGTCTTTAGAAGACAACATTTCAACCCAGGTGAATCTCGAATAGTCATCAACTACTACTAGTGTGTATTTGCTACCACCAAGACTAGTTGTAGTAACTGGTCCGAATAAGTCCATGTGAAGGAGCTGTAGCGGTCTGGTAGTTGATAAGCATGGCTTGCTTTTGAATGATGACTTAGTTAATTTTCCCAGCTGGCATGCTTTACAAAGCTTATCATGATCTGCTGATATCTTCAGCAGACCAACAACCAAGTTGTCCTTTGATAACTTTGATAAATATTTGAAGTTGAGATGGCTGAGTCTTTTGTGCCACAGCCAATTGTTATCATTTGATGTCTTTGCAATCAAACATAGACTTGATTTTCTCCCGACAGCATTTAGATCAACCGCATAAACATTTCCTTTTCTGAAACCAGTTAGGATTGTTATACAAGTCTCACTGTCCTTGATGAAGCAATGACTTGCAGTGAATGACATATTAATCCCTTGTCACAGAACTGTGATATACTTAGGAGATTATGCTTCAAACCTTCTACCAAAGATACTTTGCTGATGGAAAGATTTCCTCGAATTATGCTTCCAAAGCCAACCGTCTTCCCTTTGGAGTTGTCACCAAAAATTACTAAGGGACCTTTAGCTTCAACAATATTGGAGAGAAGATTTTGATTTCCAGTCATATGCTTTGAGCAGCCACTATCCAGATACCATAAATCTTTCTCCTCCTCATTAATGGCCATTAAGTATTCCTGAAATTTAATCATTTAAGAATATGGTCCCCAGTTTATTTTTGGGTCCTAAGGGTTAGTGGCCTTTTGGAACCCGTACTGTTTAACCTTTGGAGGTGTGAACCCTTTGGATTTAGGTATGAATCTCAGAAGGCATTCATGAATCTTGTGACCATGACCTTTGCAAAATAAGCAGTTATGAAAACCTTGAACATGTTTGATGATTTCTTTAGGAGCTTTCTTACTATCAGCAGTCTTGAGAATGACCAATTTACTGATAACCGGCTTATTGGATTTAGGCTGATAATGCAACTTTCTAATGATATTGGGCTTAACAATAGTAGACCTTTTATCAAAAGATTTTACATTTTCATGCAAAATTCCTTTAAGCTTTTTATCGCGAGGTTGTTAGCAATCTTCCCTTTGACAAATTTAATAGGCATGAGTTGAGAGTTCTTTGACTTGTTATTAGTCATCACTGTTTTCACAGGATGTCTGATAGCATATCTTTGATGCTCAATCTCCCTATTAGCAGTGTCATAGGTGTTGACAGGTTGCTTATCCTTGGACTTGTATGGTTTGTTTTTGGAATAAATATATGGAACTTTGTTAAAACCAAGTCCTTGTTTTCCTTTTTTAGAAGAGTACTGATCATAGACAAGTTCTTCAGCCATTTCTTTAGCAATCACTTCAGCTGTCTCATTTCCTCGAGAACCAGATGAACTTCCTATATTGAATTCACTTTGGAAACCGATACCAGTTTTGTCATCAAGAGATTTTTGTTTTAAAAGAATGGTATCAAAATTTCCTTTTGAATTATTCCAAGTATCAACAACCTTTTGAAGGCCATATTTCTCAGAATTAATTTTCTTTATGTGCTCAAGTAGGAATTCCACTTTTTTAGTTAATGCTTTGTTCTCCTTTTGAGTCTTAATATTCTCAGCTTGTTGTCTATTGAGATCTTTGATCTCAGACATCAAGGTAGATTTCTCAGAGACAACCAACTCATGCTTTTTGGCTAATTTTACATAGGTAGTTTTGAATTTGGAAAATTCTTCCAACATGTCTTTGTTAGCTTTGACGAGTTCTCCCTTTGAAGGTTCATTGATCTCATCATCATCACTATCATCCTATTGAAATGGTAGTGATCTTACTGAGTCATGGGGTGATTCCCTGGCCATAAGACATATATTTGCTTCCTCAGCAAAGTCACAGGAATCATCCTTATCTAAATCTGTATCACACCAAGTGGGCAAGTTGCTTTCATCAATGTCCTCAGCCACCATCCCTTTTTGTTTTTGAAATTTAGAATTGGGACTTTTTTTGTAAAATTCATATTTTGGCTTTGGGCATTTTGAAGCAAAATGGCCTGGCTTCCTACAGTTAAAACAGACAAGCTCATTTTCTTTTTGGTTAACAGCAGTTTTATAAGGAGCAGCTGTTTTTGTAGGAGCAGCAGTCTTGTAAGGTGACTGCTTATAGGAGGATTTGTTAAACCTTTTGAAACGTTGATATTTCTTTACAAACATGGCAAAAGCTTCGTCAGAAAGAATATCATCACCATCACTAGATGTAGATGGGGTTTCATCAGGTGTAGAACAGGAATGTTCAACAGATATGGCTGGTAAAGATAGATTTTTAAAACTCTTTTCTATCTCTTGAGCTTGCTGGATTTCAAGCTCATAAACCGAAAGACTTGCATAAACATTTTTAAGAGATAATTTATTCAAGTCTTTTGATTCTTTCGTGACAGTGATCTTTACATGCCATAAACTGCCTAGTGCATTAAGAAATCTCATGTTTATTTCTTTCTTTTCATATGTCTTTCCTAAAGAATAGCAAGAATTTACTACCTCGTAAAATCTGTCGTAAGCACTTCGGAGAGTCTCTTTAGGATCCTTTTTGAATGAATCGAACTTCTGGATGCAAGTGTAGAGCTTGTTGTTCCTGGTTTCTCCATCACCTTCTAGATATTCCAGTATAGCTTACCACATTTCTTTAGCTGTATCTAGGTTGATGATCTGCTGGTAGGTGCTTATGTCTACGCAACTGGTGATGATGTTGATAGCTTTTCCATCTAGAGCATCATTCTTTCTATCTTCTTCATCCCATTCATCTTCAGGCTTTGGGATTTCGGGATCACGAGGATCAAGTGCACTAGAGTGTTTGGCTTCATAGGAATTCTTGGTCCATCTAACACATTTCCAAAACGTTTGTCAATAGAGTTCATGTGTCTTTTAACCTTGTCTATCCAGATATCAAAGTGAACTTCATCCAGTACAGGACAATGATTCACATTTGAAGTTTCTAATATTTGATGAGCAGCCATTGGATCTTTAATCTCTCAAGAATTTAGTCTTGGAAAAACTTGTTTTCAGAGAGTTAAGCTCTGATACCAATTGTTAGGTCTCAAGGTGCTCAAATAGGCTAGAAGGGGGGGGGGGGTTGAATAGCCTATGTCCAATTTTGAAAAATTGATTTGAAAGATACTTCACTAAAGTTAGAAAAGATTTTCAGTGAAAATAAGTGAAGTATGGGACAAGTTTGAGATGGGTGATCTTGATAGGACAAGACCAGCTGTTCTCAAAGCTGTTGGAATTCTGGAAATAAATAATAGCAAATCACAAGCGCATAAAAGATATAGGCAAGAAATTTGATATGGTTCACACTTATAAATAAGTGTTACGTCCACAACCAAATTGGTCAACTTTAGATTTGAAAAACGTGTACTAAGTTTATCCACTAGAATCTTTACAAAGTAGATCACTAATGGATCGTGTACATAAAATAGTTGACCAAGTGTTTGTGGGAGAATTAATATCTATAGAGATATAATTCTCGTGTGCTATGAATGCAAGGATTGCAATCAATGAAGAGCAAGAAAGACTTGATCGTCTAAGAATAGTGCTCTTCAAAGAATATTGTACAGATTTTTCTTTGAAGCTTTTATGAACTAGCAGTACTTGAAGATGAAGACAATCAGAATGTTAGTTGAAGTTCGTTCAATTGATCGCTAGTTTTCTTCAATGCTGTTATGAAGTCTTCTATTTATACTCGGGGAGATTTAGGTAGCCGTTGGAGATCTTCAGCTTTGGAGAATTTGAATTTGACTGCAATTAATGCTCTAATCTTGCTGTTGAACTCTGATAAGTGATTTTGTAAGATTCAGACTGACTTCTGCAATATTGCCAAAAATAGGTAGATGATAAGAACAGACAGAGTGTCCTTTTTTGAGATGTTTGCCTAATATGGCATGGATCATTCAATGCTCTTTGCAGGTTATCGTTATACCATCGTTGACAATAAATACCGCAGATAGTCTTGAGGCATGTCACCAGTAAAGTCTTGATCGGACAATCTTTAGATCTTCAACATTGCTGATGAAGCTTGGCTGGAATGAGATTGTCCGATAATTTTAAGAGATTCGGCTAATATGAAGATAACTGGTCTTTGTATGTCTGATTAATGATAGGCTAACTTATGAAGACTAGACTAAGTTCAAAAAGCAATCATAAGCTATTACAAGCACTTGTCAAAGTACAAGTTGCCATTCTAACAGACACGCATGCCCATTAGTCACCTTGACTTAGACTTAGGTTATGGATACAAGCAAATCTTTATAATATACAACAATCTCCTCCTATTTGCTTGAGTCCATGACCTTATGAATACAATGGAAGCTGACCATGTCTGATTCTAGTAATAACATGCTAAAGAGATAATATATTAAGTGAGCATGTCCTAGATAGATTTACATAGAGGTCAGTGTATTCACAATTTGTATGTCTGATTAATTAGATGTTATTAAATTTTTTACATTGCACTTATAATTCTAAGTAATTTTGATTTGTATTCATATGTCCATTTCAATATTTATCCTATTTTAGTTTTGTTCAAAGCATTTCAATTAAAATATTTTTAATTATTTATAACGGGTTTAGAAAATCCTTTTAATATACTTTTACAATTTTTTTTTATTAAAATCGCGTATCACACGGGTACTAATTTAGTATGTTTATAAAATTTGTATATGTAGCATTACATTTTTTTTTTTAAGATAAGAAGTGGAGTAAATACTAGAAATGGATAATCAAAATATATCCTAAATCAAGTGTTAAATTTTGTCCAAGTCATAAACCAAACTCGTGAAAATGTAGAAGATTAGCCCTATAAATACATACATTAGCAACACATTTTTTATTTAACCTATTAATTATTTCTCTCAACAACAAACCATTGCGCCGCCTCTCGCTCTCTATCTCTCCGGTGGTTCTCTCCGGTGGTTACGACGGATTTCTCTATATCAGCTGATCCTCAAATCCACTTGTAAGTCTCTCTTTCTAATTATTTCTATCAGCTTTTTCAGTTCGCTGTGAATCTATTTTTTGTAGATCAGAAACAATCTTAATTATTTCTCTCAGGGTTATTTCTTTTATTCGAAGAATTTTTTAATTTTCAGTATCTGAATTTCAAACTTAAATACTGGCCTTGTATCAGCAAGTGAAGCTGACTTAAATGTAGAAATAATTTTGTAAAGATTTTTTTTCGTGTTTTTCTGATCTACTGTTCTGATTAATGCTCTCTGTAGGCTTTAAAGAAGTTGTTTAAATCTTGCAAATTTTCACAATATTGGAAAATGGCAGGATGGGAAAATTGACTTTTGATTTCCTTTTATTTTCTCCTTTACTTTCTTTATGCAGTATGTTACTGGTATTCGAACGTGGGAAAGTACCAGAACTGCTCAAACATTAGAATTCATGATCGTTGTTCGTGGCATTTCAAGTGGGGCTGAAGATGATAGCAAAAGGGTAACAGAATTTGATCTGGGAATGAAGCAGTGTTATCTTCAGCTCCAAAGTTCTTCTTGGTATGTTCTTACTAATAATGGTAATTGAACTACTCCATATTTGCTATCTCTTGTTCCTTTCTATTAAGAGTATATATAAACAAAACGAAAAGCAAGTCGAGTTCCTTCCGAATCGTGTAAATAGTTAGCATTTTCAATTATTCATATACTCTCCTCGTATACATATCTACATTTGCATTTGTCTTGCTCAATTCTTGTGGTGACTCGGTGATATTGAATTTAACTATTTCCTGTGCAAATAAAGAGGTTCATTTATTTTATTGACGATTTTGATTGTGGTTTTACAGTGCATGATTACCATTTGTTTGGTCGTATTATCATGTTTTGGTTTCAACTTTCAAGTGGACATACAGCTATATTCACATCTAATAATCTATTTATCTAATCATTTATTTATTTCAACAGCTTTTCACAAGTCACTTCTTAATTAGGTTCTGTTGTAATTAACATTGATACTTATCAGGTTCTTATATGGAATTTGGAGGGGCAACCAAATAGCCATGCATGCTGTCCTTGGAGCGTTCGAGATCTGGTGAGTTAACTTTTTCCATATTCAGAATTTGTCTTCTTTTAAGTCTTGGAATTTCAAATTATGCTAGTATTTCAGTGTCTTATAAAAATCATGCTCCCTTCTCATTGGAAAATTTGGAAATTTAAGGCTCCCTTATAGTTATAATCTTTCTTGACAAGTAAAAGTATCTTTCTTAGAGCCCATTACATAAAAAGTATACATGACCCCAATATCCCAATCACTTTTTAAAGGGGAATCTGTCCAAAAGATTTAAAAGAAACTCTACAAGAAAACTCCCCAGACTCTATCCAAAAGACAGAAGGTTTAACAAGAAAGCCTTCAAACTATTTCTAATCCTGTCGTTCCAAATGACCCCTGAAATGCACCGTGACCAACCCAACAATAAATCTAATACAAGCCTTGGCATGGCCATTTATTCTGAGCATATATAGACTCATTAGCCCATAGTTCCTTCGCAACAAAAGAGGGCGCCAATAAATGATTTACGCTTTTTCCTTCCTTTCAACACTTGAAGCGCTAGTTAAAGTAAAACCTATGATTTGTGGACAGTGTTGACATAGAGATGTAGTGCCGAACATGGAGAACTTCAAAATCCAAGACACAGCCTTATACCTATAGTTTCTAGATAGATATATAAAAAATAGATAGATACAACAATTTCTAAAATCTGCAATGATTACCTTCATTTTATATTTTCTATATACATGTCTTGATTTGATATATATATAATAACACCGTTGAGGAATTTGGTAATGAAGTTGACTGTCCATGAAACAAATCCAACCATCTTTCTCCAAACCCTAATTTTGAGTGTCACACATGGCGACCCACGCATCTGATGAAACTATAAAGGAAAAAAGAAAGAAACTATATATGTAAAGGTAATGCTCCCTTATCAAGAAAGAAAGAAAGAAAGAAAGAAAGAAATTATATATGTAAAGGTAATTTTGAGTGTCACACATGGCTACTTTTACATAATTTGCCATGTCCCCCACATCATATATGTAAAGGTAATGCTCCCTTATCATGGGCAATAGTAGAAACTATAAAGGAAAAAAGAAAGAAATTAGAAAATGAGGAAATTTCCCACAAATTTTCCAGAGTCTAAAGAGTTTGAAAGCTTCTTCAGTCTAAAGAGTTTTAAAAACTTGAATGCTGGAACATCTCTATTTATGTTTTTTTTTTTCTCTATAAAAATGTAAGGAAAAAATAAACTTGAATGCCTCTATTTATGTTCAAAATGAATGACTTTTGGCACCATTGTGGTTGACCTCTTATTATGTGTTCTGTTGCTGTCCACTAATCTGCCCTCCCATCATTGGAAATTCTCCTGTGCCAATAAAGAACTATATAAGGTCTTTTGTAAATTTAACATTACTAGCTGCAAATGCGATCTCTGCGTGTTTGGATACGTCAATAATCATCCATATATATACATTTATATACACAATTATATATATATATATATATATATATATATGTGTGTATATATATATATATATATATATATATATATATATATATATATGTACGACCTGCCATTTACAATCAAGAAAACATTTATTCAAGCAATGTGACTAGTCCAACATTCATCGAACTGTCTGTGTCATGAATGAAACCCTATATATTTGACTTCGATAGAAAGTATAAATCACTTTGAAACATATTACAAGTGCCTTAGAGTCATGGTGTGCGACATGTGGTGCCACCGACACATGATAGTGTCATTGCTTCGTAGAGTACACCTTTGTATACGTGATTTAGTAATTGTTGTAGTTTATGCTCCTTTAAGAATTCTTGATAGATTGACCTTGAAGAACAGATAATTTATTTATTATATAAAAGTGCAACCTAGCGACCCCTCCTCACATATCGACCACCTCCTCGCTCTCTCTCTCTCTCTCTCTCTCTCTCTCTCTCTCTCTCTCCCACTCTCTCTCTCCTCTCTCTCTCTCTCTCTCTCTCTCTCTCTCTCTCTCTCTCTCTCTCTAAAACCTTGCTTCTTCTCTCTCTCTCCGAAAACCTTGCACCGCTTCTCAAATCGGAGGAGGCACCATTATTAACAATAACTCCTAACATTTTCTATAGGTTTTCTCTCGAAGTTGGCCATCCCTTCGATGCAATCTTCATTTTTTTCTTTTTGATATATCTTGGTATTCGTATTTCCTTCATTTCTGTTTTGATGGTCGATCAATTTCTCCTTGTGTGTTTTATTGATTCCTTTATTCTTTTGAATAAAATATGTTAACTTTTGTTCCATACAAAAGTATATATAGTGTTATATTTTCAATCGAGATTAAGAAATCTAAGTTAGGAACATTCGGATCTTTTGTATTATTCCTTGAGTTAAACAACTTGATTCCATGAAATGCAATGATTGCTACAAGGTCAAGAGAAGAGTTCATGTTGTTTCCATGTCAATCATTGATGAAGCCAAGCTTGAGGCATAACCGACACATCTGTGAGATTAGATTTTGAAAGAAGGCGTGAAAAAACATGAGAAAGAAGCGTGAAAAACAAGAGATGCATGGACATTTAGGCTCTTGCCTTCTGTAATTCATTTGATTGACACAAGAAAGAAGCGTGAAGAAAACAGAGATGCATGGACGCTTGCGCTCTTGCCGCCTAGTAATTCATTTGATTGACACAAGGCATTCCAGTCCCTTGAACGATAGAATAAGCTTGTGATCCGCATGCTCTTTCATCCATTTGGGCAAGCTGTTCGGTATACATTTAATTCATTTGACCGAAGCCAAGCTTTGTTGTTTTAATACTTGTTGGCTTGTGCGAATCACTTCATTGATTGCATCCAGCATGATTTTGATTTATATGATATGTAGGGTTAAGACGATTGACTCTAATTTGTTTTGTTTTTTCGGACATAGGTCTAATACAACACCCCAACACCCTCCCCTTTCTTGAAAAATACCCTTTTGCCCCATATTTCAAGTTTAAAAAAAATGCAAAGCAGCCCCTAGTTTACAACCGTTCGCGAGCCCCCTCTAGTTTAAGGAGAGATTGTCTTTTGATGAACCAGAGTATACCATATTATCTGTTGGATAAAAATCTCCATGAAGATCTAAGTCTTGAAGTCTGTTCGAAGAAACAGGCTGTCGGATATGGACTTGACATGCAGGCCTGTTTGACTAAAGTGCACTGTGGCAGAGTACATCTTGAAGACTGTAACCAGACACGGAAAATGAAATATTCGATGGATAAGAGTGAAGACTCAAACATCGATGCATATCTTAAGCTGTCAGGGAGATTTGCAGAGTGACCTTTGCAAATCTTTGTAAACTTTATAGCTTGGAGAACGACGGATGTTCCTCTTTATATTTATCAACATTCTTGTAGTAGACTTGTATAGAGCATGGCTGATACTTGAGTAATTGCCGATATAGGAATGCTGAAGTGCAATTTACTGGTGAGACATTGCTGGTAGAGATGTCTGATGGTGAGACATTGCTGGTAGATATGTGTGCTGGTGCTTTATAGAGCTAATCATTATGAAGGGTCGTCATAAGATGGTAGGACAAAGACTCGGACATGTACCAAGACTTCCTAGTCTAATGACTTATGCATTGTTTCAGCAAGTTGCCACACTAACCAGTACGTAGCCCTTTTAGCCACTTGTGAAACATGCGTTGTAATGGTAACAAACAAATCACTGTGTTGGAATATGCAAATCTATATATCAGCTGTTTCACAGGCATATTCCTAACCTTAAGCATAATCTAGAATGGATCGAGGGTAGTAGGGACATGTGATTGTTTCAGTTGAGTTTTTTAATTTTGTAAGCAATAGATTTGAACTTCTCACATATTGATGTCGAGTCATCGACATGGCTTGGTAAAGGGTAATTTGCAGTTCTTTGTGGTCATATAAAGGATAAACAATGTGAAATTCAGAATTGTTTCTTTTACTTTCCTTAAAAGGTTTAACTTGTACATAAAAAAATTCAAGGAAATGAATTTCAAGAATAGCTTGCAAATGTTGATGTTGTTCCACATATATTTTCCATTAGTCATTTGCTCTCAATTGTTTAATTACTAGTTGTAGTACGATTCATAACTCCCAATATTGCAACTTATTCTAGTTGTTTATGTCTTGTTGTTTGGTTGGATGGTCATTCGGCATTGTACGGTCTCTAATGTACTTTGGTTTTATTAATAACAAATTTTTTTGTTATCATTAAGTCTTAATATTAAATACATGTGTTGTAATTTTTAGGAGGATTATGTAAATAAATTACGTGAAAAGAATGGATTATCCCTTGGTGCTCCTATGAATGCAATTGAGGATCGTAGTTTGAAGACTTGGCAGCAATGTGTTCGGGGTGTGACGAGGGGTAGACTCATTGGACGACAACCTAGTGAAAGGTGGAGTAAGACAAGTGGCTCGAGAGACTATGACACACATGTTGATTCTCAGGAGTCTTCTAGGAAATAGAAAAAGTTGGAGAAAGACAACGAAAAGAAAGAAAAAAAGGAAGCAAACTTGTACACTTTATTACTGATCAGAATTCATATATCTCAGAGCATAGTACTTTACTTACTTCGATGTCTCAATACATGCAAGCACTTGCGAAAAATGTGGCATGCCGCTCCGCCTCCTCCCTTGTCTTTTCATCCCCCTCCTACTACTCCTTTCACATGTTCTACAAATGATGGTGCTTCAGTTGCTTCAAATGTTCCATGATCCTTTCTCATCTCGCCTTTTGGTAATGGCTTTGACCGTGATAAAAATGATGACAATGATGATTATGAATTACTAATTATTCTTTGAGTTATGTTTTCTCTTTTGATCAAGACATGTACTACGTAAATGCTATAGTTAGCCAATTCGGAAAAAGTGACAATGTGCCCATTGAAATACAAGTGTATCTATCTTGTCTACATCCACATAGATTGATAAGATATAACCTTAGATATTGATAATGATTCATTACAATAATGACTTATCTTTCCACGTCATATATTTGATGGGTGGGCTTGATTTTCTTTTAGTCAGCAGACTTGATATCTTGAGCCTATGAGTAAACGTTTTCGCAAGTCTAACTATGGAGTCCGTTGCACTCTAACAAATTTATACAAAAATCTTGCGATTCTAAGTCTTATAAAAGGAACTTGACTAATGTAGTGTAAACGCTACATACATAAAAATTAGGGGACCTCCTTAAAAACTAAGTAATGGGATCAAGCATGTCTAAAGGGTATAACATATATTTTACAAACAGTTAGACCCACAAAGATACTATATAGAAGATTTTGGAAGAAAACAACCTCAAAAATACTAGTCTGTAGGTTAAGCTTAGAACAATTGGGAATTCAACAATTGTAAATCGGCACTACTCAAGGGTCGATCCATTCTCCCCTCTTTTCAAGTAAGATCCTATGTTTGTCTCTCCACTACCATTATTTTAAGAATCCTATGTTTGTCTCTCTAGTCCCATTATTTCATAGATCCTTCCTATGTCTCTCTACTATCATGTCTTCAAGTAAGATCCTTAATTAATTAGTCTCTCCTCTATACACCGACAATACCATCTCTCTGTATGCATGCCTATATATGTATGTACATGTATAACTATCTGAGAATCCATGGTAGGCAAATTAGTACATTGTGCATTTTAAACACCAAAGTTAAGATCAGATAGAGATAAATATGGGCATGTATAGAAATATAACCTATATGAAGTTGAAATGAAAATCAGTTTATTATGTTGCAGTTTGCATTCCTATCGACCCTTTCAAGGTTTAAACCATAATATATTCACTAGGACCACTCTAGCAAGTGATTGGTGGGTTAACATTTTAGTATGTTAGCAAATATGGAGTGAATGTGTAAAAGATCATAATTTGCAGGTCAAATATGTTAAAAATGTCTTAAGATTAGCCCTATAAATACATAGATTAGCAACACAATTTTTTATTTAACCTATTAATTACCCTATTTCTCTCATCAACAAGATGCCGCCCCGCCGCCGCAACCCACTCTGTATCTCTCCAGTGGCGATGACGAGTATCTTTGTATCATCCGGTCCTCAAATCTGCTTGTAAGTCTCTCTTTTTAATTATTTCTAATGGCTATTGCAGTTCCCTGTGAATCTATATATATACGCAACATGAATTTTCTTCCAGAATACTTTTTTTTGAAAAATTATTAGTAGATCAGAAAAAATCTTGATTGCATGTGACTCTATCAACATCTCAACATTTTTTTTTTATTTTTTTATTTTCCAGGATTGTTTCTTTTATTCGAAGAATTTTTCATTTTTCAATACCTGAATTTCAAAATTAAATCTGACTTTGTTTTTTGTTTTGTTCTTAATCCAGTTTTGTTTAAGAAATGTTTTGACTTACTGTTGTATGTAGCCTTTAAAGAAGTTATCTAAATGTTGCAAAGTTTCAAAATGTTGGTAAGTGGCATGGACAAGATGACACAATTGACGTTTGATTTCTTATTTTTGCTCTCTATTTCTTTCTTTTTGTAGTGTCTTGGTAGTATTCGAATGCGGGAAATTAAAGAAACTTCTCAAAGATTGGAATTCACGATCGTTGTTCTTGACATTTCAAGTAAGTCTGAAAAAGATAGCAAAAGGGTATCAGCTCCAAAGTTCCTCTAGGAAAAATATTTTTTGCCCATCGTACAATTTTGTAATGGAGCGATTATGTGTCACATTTTGTGGGCGTGCGTAGTATTTTTAAGTACTGATTTTCCTTCTTATTATTATTATTTTTTTTCGATTTAGGCTGACGACACTTCTCTTTTCCTTTTTGGTCAACAGAAATCAATACCCCCGTCAACAAGGGTTGTTGACAACCACGACTACCACCAAATTAGATCGTAGAGGACATCTCCAGACCATCGCTCATGCGATCCCGAACCACCACGACGCTCATCATCAAAGAGGAAATCATCAGATCATCATATCGCGATGAGTACGAAGACAGTCACCACCACCACTGTCACCATCATCATAGCCTACATCACTCAAAATGATCATTATCAGACCCAAGACTACCTCCGCCATCGAAACCACAGAAGTCCACGGCAACAGCATCAGCACTAGTGGCCGCTGACCGTAAAACAAAGCCAAACGTCTTCTCTCGTATAAGCCACTGTTGCTGCTGCTGCTGTGGCTACTGTAGATGTAGATTATGAATCTAGTGACGACGATAGGCATTTCAGGAGACGGACGACAAAGGAGAGAGAAAGAGATCATGAGAGAGATGACCGAGATCGCAGCGGCTACAACAAGCGCAGGTAAGATGGGCTGATGGGCTGAAAGAATTGGGGATACGGATTGTGCTTGGCACGTGTTGCTGCTAGAATGAGAATAGTCAGGAAAAGAGGGAGTGAAAAGCTTGGATGAGATAGAGTTAGTGAAGGATATAGAAAGAATTACAAGGACAGCCCTGGACTATGTCCGGGAGGGCGATCGCCATGGCCCCCAAATTTGAGGGGCCCCAAATTTATATATACAACCTCTTATGTGTAATATATAATGTAATATAGTTTTTGCAATTGACTTCCTCATCTAATGGATAAGGTGGTGGACTCATTTTGTATAAGTTTACTACTTTCACCTTTGACACCTATTATCTACTTTCAATGCTATATGTATTTGTGCTACTAAAATGACTTAAAAGTTAACTTCTTTTATTTTAGTGAAAAACTGAAAATGAACACTCATTTTGGACGGAGGGAGTAGCATTTTTCACTTATTCATCTTTTCTCCTCGTATACATATCTACATTATCATTTTGTCATCGGTTATATTGAATATCGTAGCTGTTTATATTCCTCTTTGGGCTTAAATTAGCTTCTCATTTTTTTTAAAAATTTTTTTGCATGCTTTGAATGCGTAAAACTATTGCTTAGCTACCATATAGAGAATAGAATTTAACTATTTCCCCTAAAGAACAAGTGCAAATAAAGAGGTTTCCAGAAGCATCTATATATACTTTTGCTTCATTTATTTCCTTGACCTCAGTGTGTGCAACAGTCCGACCAGAATTCGAGATCTACCACAGAATAAAAGTACTGTTGCCACCACTCTCAGACTTTCCTGAGGTAAGTGGTCAGGAAAAATATCCTTCTTCCTCCCGTATTTATATATTTCAACAGCTTTTCACAAATCAAATTTTTAATCAGGTCCTGTTTTAATTTATCAGATACGTTACCTTAAAGAAAAAGTAATTGATTGGTTATATCAAATTGAGTTTAACATTGATACTTATTAGGTTCTTATTTGCAATTTGGAGGGCAAATTTCCATGCTCTCTCTCTCTCCCCAGAAAACCTTGCACTGCTTCTCTATCATTTTCTATAGGTTTTCTCTCGAAGTTTGCCATCGCTGCTGATGCAATCTGCATTTTTTCTTTTTTGATATATCTTGGTATTCAAAATTTCCTTCATTCAGTTCTCTGTTTTGATGGTCAGATCAATTTCTCCTTTTTAGTTTTATTGATTCCTTTTTTTTTTTGAATAAAATATGTTAACTTTTGTTCCATTCAAAAGTATAGCGTTCTATTTTCACTCAGACATTAAGAAATCTAAGTTAGGAATATTCAGATCTTTTGTATTATTCCTTGAGTTAAACAACTTGATTCCATGAAAAGCAAAATTCTGATTGTTACTAGTTCAAGAGAAGAGTTCATGTTGTTTCCATTCTGTAGAAAACGCTGCGTTTTCAAAATGCAGCTGCGTTTTAAAACGCTGGAATTCCTAGCTTTTTCCCAAAACGCAGTAGAGAATAAAAAGCATCGTTTTGACATAATATCCCAAACGCATTTATAAAGAAAAAAGCCGCGTTTTAAATAATCTGCGTTTTAAAAATGCTGCGTTTTTAAAACACTGCATTTTTAAAATGCTACACAAAACAGGCTCTTAGTATGTTGATAGAATTTGTATATGTAGCATTACATTTTTTCTTAAGATAAGAAATGGAGTAAATACTAGAAATGGATAATCAAAATATATCCTAAATCAAGTGTTAAATTTTGTCCAAGTCATAAACCAAGCTCGTGAAAATGTAGAACATTAGCCCTATAAATACATACATTAGCAACACATTTTTTATTTAACCTATTAATTATTTCTCTCAACAACAAGCCACTGCGCCGCCGCTCGCTCCGATTCAGCTGATCCTCAAATCTGCTTGTAAGTCTCTCTTTCTAATTATTTCTATCAGCTTTTTTTTTTGGATTTGATTCATTTCTTCAGGGTTATTTCTTTTATTCGAAGAATTTTTAAATTTTCAGTATCTGAATTTCAAACTTAAATACTGACCTTGTATCAGCAAGTGAAGCTGACTTAAATGTAGAAATAATTTTGTAAAGATTTTTTTCCATGTTTTTCTGATCTACTGTTCTGATTAATGCTGTCTGTAGGCTTTAAAGAAGTTGTTTGAATCTTGCAAATTTTCACAATATTGGAAAATGGCAGGATGGGAAAATTGACTTTTGATTTCCTTTTTTTTTTTCTCCTTTACTTTCTTTGTGCTGTATGTTACTAGTATTCGAACGTGGGAAAGTACCCGAACTTCTCAAACATTAGAATTCATGATCGTTGTTCGTGGAATTTCAAGAGGGGCTGAAGAAGATAGCAAAAGGGTAACATAATTTGATCTGGGAATGAAGCAGTGTTAGCTTCAGCTCCAAAGTTCATCATGGTATGTTCTTACTAATAATGGTAATGGAACTACTCCATATTTGCTATCTCTTGTTCCTTTCTATTAAGAGTATATATAAACAAAACGAAAAGCAAGTCGAGTTCCTTCCGAATCCTGTAAATAGTTAGCATTTTCAATTGTTCATATACTCTCCTCGTATACATATCTACATTTGCATTTGTCTTGTTCAATTCTTGTGGTGACTCGGTGATATTGAATTTAACTATTTCCTGTGCAAATAAAGAGGTTTCCGTAAGCATCAATATTATTCTCCATGCTTTCGTTATTGTATAACATTGGGCTTCATTTATTTTCTTGACGATTTTGATTGTGGTTTTACGGTGCATGATTGCCATTTGTTTGGTCGTATTATCATGTTTTGGTTTCAACTTTCAAGTGGACATACAGCTATATTCACATCTAATCATCTATTTATCTAATCATTTATTTATTTCAACAGCTTTTCACAAGTCACTTCTTAATTAGGTTCTGTTGTAATTAATATGAAATGTTACATTTTGAAAAAGTGATTGATTGGTTATATCTAGTTGAGTTTAACATTGATACTTATCAGGTTCTTATATGGAATTTGGAGGGGCAACCAAATAGCCACGCATGCTGTCCTTGGTGAGTTAACTTTTTTCCATATTTCAGTGTCTTATCGAAATCTGGTGAGTTAACATTTGTTTGGTCGTATTATCCCTTCTCATTGGAAAATTTGGAAATTTAAGGCTCCCTTATAAGTTATAATCTTTCTTGACAAGTAAAAGTATCTTCTTAGAGCCCATTACATAAAAAGTATACATGACCCCCGGCCAGATTCTATCCAAAAGATTCTATACTTGTTAAAGGGGAATCTGTCCAAAAGATTTAAAAGAAACTCTACAAGAAAACTCCCCGGCCAGATTCTATCCAAAAGACAGAAGGTTTAACAAGAAAGCCTTCAAACGTGCTATAGAAGATTCTAAAATCTGCACCGTGACCAATTCTAATTCTAATCCTGTCGTTCCGAATGACCCCTGAAATGCAACAAAAGAGGGCGCCAATAAATGATTTACGCTTTTTCCTTCCTTTCTACACTTGAAGTGCCAGTTAAAGTAAAACCTATGATTTGTGGACAGTGTTGACATAGAGATGTAGTGCCGAACATGGAGAACTTCAAAATCCAAGACACAGCCTTATACCTATAGTTTCTAGATAGATATATAAAAAATAGATAGATACAACAATTTCTAAAATCTGCAATGATTACCTTCATTTTATATTTTCTATACATGTCTTGATTTTATATATATATATATATATATATATATATATATATATATATATATATAACACCGTTGAGGAATTTGGTAATGAAGTTGACTGTCCATGAAACAAATCCAACCATCTTTCTCCAAACCCTAATTTTGAGTGTCACACATGGCTATAAAGGAAAAAAGAAAGAAACTATATATGTAAAGGTAATGCTCCCTTATCAAGAAAGAAAGAAAGAAAGAAAGAAAGAAACTATATATGTAAAGGTAATTTTGAGTGTCACACATGGCTACTTTTACATAATTTGCCATGTCCCCCACATCATATATGTAAAGGTAATGCTCCCTTATCATGGGCAATAGTAGAAACTATAAAGGAAAAAAGAAAGAAATTAGAAAATGAGGAAATTTTCCATAAATTTTCCAGAGTCTAAAGAGTTTGAAAGCTTCTTGAGTCTAAAGAGTTTTAAAAATTTCAATGCTGGAACATCTCTACTTATGCTTTTTTTTTTTTTTTCTATAAAAATGTAAGGAAAAATAAACTTGAATGCCTCTATTTATGTTCAAAATGAATGACATTTGGCACCATTGTGGTTGACCTCTTATTATGTGTTTTGTTGCTGTCCACTAATCTGCCCTCCCATCACTGGAAATTCTCCCGTGCCAATAAAGAACTATATAAGGTCTTTTGTAAATTTAACATTACTAGCTGCAAATGCGATCTCTGCGTGTTTGGATACGTCAATAATCATCCATATATATACATTTATATACACAATTATATATATATATATATGTGTGTGTATATATATATATATATATATATATATATATATACGACCTGCCATTTACAATCAAGAAAACATTTATTCAAGCAATGTGACTAGTCCAACATTCATCGAACTGTCTGTGTCATGAATGAAACCCTATATATTTGACTTTGATAGAAAGTATAAATCACTTCGAAACATATTACCAGTGCCTTAGAGTCATGGTCTGCGACATGTGGTGCCACCGACACGTGATAGTGTCATTGCTTCGTAGAGTACACCTTTGTATACGTGAGTAAGTAATTGTTGTAGTTTATGCTCCTTTAAGAATTCTTGATATATTGCCCTTGAAGAACAGATAATTTATTTATTATATAAAAGTGCAACCTAGCGACCCCTCCTCACATATCTGACCACCTCCTCTCTCTCTCTCTCTCCAGAAAACCTTGCACTGCTTCTAAAATCGGAGGAGGCACCATTATTAACAATAACTCCTAGCATTTTCTATAGGTTTTCTCTTGAAGTTGGCTATCCCTTCTGATGCAATTTGCATTTTTTTCTTTTTTGATATATCTTGGTATTCAGTATTTCCTTCATTCAAATCTCTGTTTTGATGATCAGATCAATTTCTCCTTGTTTGTTTTATTGATTCCTTTATTTTTTTGAATAAAATATGTTAACTTTTGTTCCATACAAAAGTATATATAGTGTTCTATTTTCAATCAGAGATTAAGAAATCTAAGTTAGGAACATTCAGATCTTTTGTATTATTCCTTGAGTTAAACAACTTGATTCCATGAAATGCAGAATTTTGATTGCTACAAGGTCAAGAGAAGAGTTCATGTTGTTTCCATGTCAATCATTGACTGAAGCCAAGCTTGAGGCATAACTGACACATCTGTGAGATTAGATTTTGAAAGAAGCTGTGAAAAAAACAGGAGAAAGAAGCTGTGAAAAAAACAGGAGATGCATGGACATTTAGGCTCTTGCCTTCCTGTAATTCATTTGATTGACACAAGAAAGAAGCTGTGAAGAAAACAGGAGTTGCATGGACGCTTGCGCTCTTGCCACCTAGTAATTCATTTGATTGACACAAGGCATTCCAGTCCATTGAGCGATAGAACAAGCTTGTGATCTGCATGCTCTTTCATCCATTTGGGCAAGCTGTTCAGGTATACATTTAATATCTCAACCTCTACCCTCCCCCAACATATATATATATATATATATATAATCTATACATGTATGTATGTATGTATGTATGTATGTATGTATGTATGTATGTATGTATATATGTATGTATGTATGTATGTATGTATACATTACCTTTATGGGCTTTGTTGTTTTAATACTTGTTGGCTTGTTTAAATCACTTCATTGACCGCATCCAACTGTGATTTTGATTTATATGATATATAGGGTTAAGACGATTGACTCTAATTTGTTTTTTTTTTTTTCCAGACATAGGTGCTAAATACAACACCCCAACACCCCTGCTTTCTTGAAAATTACCCTTTTGCCCCTCACTTTTCAAGTTTAAAAAAAATGCAGCAGCCCCCTAGTTTACAACCGTTCAGCAGTCCCCCTCTAGTTTAAGGAGAGATTGTCTTTTGATGAACCGAGTACACCATATTATCTCGTTGGATAAAAATATCCATGAAGATCTAAGTCTTGAAGTCTGTTCAAGAAACAGTCGCCGGATATGGACTTGACATGCGTGTCTGTTTGGCTAAAGTGCACGTGGCGAGTACATCTTGAAGATCGTAACCGCACACGGAAAATGAAATATTCGATGGATAAGAGTGAAGACTCAAACATCGATGCGTATCTTAAGCTGTCAGGGAGATTTGCAGAGTGACCTTTGCAAATCTTTGTAAACTTTATAACTTGGAGAACGACGGATGTTCCTCTTTATATTTATCAACATTCTTGTAGTAGACTTGTAGAGAGCATGACCGATACTTGAGTAACCGCCGATATAGGAATGTAAGTGCAATTTTTGGTGAGACATTGGTTAGAGATGTGTCGGTGCTTTATAGAGCTAATCATTATGAAGGGTCGTCATAAGATGGTAGGACAAAGACTCGGACATGTACCAAGACTTCCTAGTCTAATGACCTATGTATTGTTTCAGCAAGTTGCCACACTAACCGGTACGCAGCCCTAGCTTTTAGCCACTTGTGAAACATGCGTTGTAATGGGAACAAACAAATCACTGTGTTAGAATATGAAAATCTATATATCATCTGTTTCACAGGCATATTCCTAACCTTAAGCATAATCTAGAATGGATCGAGGGTAGATGGGACATGCGATTGTTCCGGTTGAGTTTTCTAATTTTGTAAGCAATAGATTTGAACTTCTCACACATTGATGTCGAGTCATCGACATGGCTTGGTAAAGGGTAATTTGCAGTTCTTTGTGGTCATATAAAGGATAAACAATGAGAAATTCAGAATTGTTTCTTTTACTTTCCTTAAAAGGTTTAATTTGTACATAAAAAAAATTCAAGGAAATGAATTTCAAGAATAGCTTGCAAATGTTGATGTTGTTCCACATATATTTTGCATTAGTCATTTGCTCTCAATTGTTTAATTACTAGTTGTAGTATGATTCATAACTCCCAATATTGCAACTTATTCTAGTTGTTTATGTCTTGCTGTTTGGTTGGATGGTCCTTCGGCATTGTACGATCTCTAATGTACTTTGGTTTTATTAATAACAAATTTTTTTGTTATCATTAAGTCTTAATATTAAATACATGTGTTGTAATTTTTAGGAGGATTATTGTGACGACCCAACCCCGACCTCGAGAAGGGAACGCGGGTTGTGCCGTCCAAATAAGGACTACAATCATGCAAGGACTCAATTATCAAAACTGACGTGACGCAACATTGGACACGTAGTAAAACTCGGCATTAAAAAGCCGGAATATTTTAAACTTTAAAACCTGATATAACAATTAATAGCAAGTAAACCAAGTCATCGGCAAAATTACAGCCGGAACCCAACACTAATAAGTCATGCCAATATATAAACACCTCAACGGCTAAACACACCGGAGAAACCACATCAATAAACAAGAGCTAAAGGGATGCTCAGCGGAAGTCTTAACAAGTGAACCAAATACAAGTAAGCAAGGCACGGCCAACAAATGCCGGTAAATAACTAGAAACATTAGTAGTACTATTAATCTAATCTACAACATGTACAAGCTATTACGATTACACATTCCCAAGTGAAGTCTAAGTGACTTGCTTAACCCAACGTCCTTGCAAAAGAGAAAACCAAAAGCCAATGCTACCACCTCGAGACGAGCAATCACGAGCACGAGTAGACGATCAACCTCGATGAGACGGACCTGGATGACTAGGATCTAAAACAGTAAAAGGGAGAGGGTAAGTCATAAAGACTTTGTAAGCAACCAATATGCATGACAGGATATAATGCAAGACATACATAGCACGTATCAAGCAAGATCATGTTAGCACGTAGTTCTCATGTCGCGATGCACATTGTTTTCACATAAGTGCTTAATTAAATCACATAGGATAAGGATATGTTATAGAACCGGTGCCGCTTCGTAGTCCCTGAAATAGACAAGGTTATCACGATTGTATTTGTCGGATGCACGTGTATGATACATCGACCACGATTAGTATTATTCCAAGTGCCCTTTGGTTACGACAAGGTACTCTTCTCCACTGTGATCAGTAGTGAAGGGTGTGTGCGAGTTATGGTGTGGCGACCCATCACCATCATGAATCTCATGATTTATGACTATGATGCATCGTTAACCATCGAGACAATTCACGTAATGCCAGCTGGACTAATGGTATGTCAAGTAGGTATTTACTTGTCATACAAAATCAAGTAAGGAGCAAGTTCGACAAGAGCGAACTCGTCCGAGTCAAGTAGATGTTTACTCACGTAATAAATCAAGTAATGGAGCGAGGTCGACAAGAGCGACTCGTCCGATCAAGTAGGCATGTTACTCTACGATATACAAGTCAAGGATAGATCAATCATGTCAAGAATTCCCAAGAACTAATTCACAATTTAATTGAACTCTAAACGTCGTAGGGATTTATTGTATAGTCGGTATTGTTCAATGACTCTCTAAAGCAACTCCGTTGAGTTATTACTAAAATGTTCCTAAGTGGCGAATGAATGCTATATGCAATTCATTGCTCTTTTCTATGTTCTCGATTCATATACAATTTGACTATCAAGTCATTCATGACTTTTAGTCCATCAAGATCCAAGTTCCCAATTTGTGAACTCTAACAAGTTCATAAATTTTGAAGTTATGAATTATAACAAGTCCAAGAACAAAAGTTATTCCAAGTTCATCTTAGAGCATTGTTCATACATGACACAAGTCCAGATCATCAATTATGAGTCATTAACCCAAAATTTACAGAAAATTAACTCAAGAAATTTCATGTTATTAACATGATGCATGTCTTCTTAAGCGTGTAAACTAAGACTATCATGAAGGGAGCATACTTGATATTGAGCATACAAAACAAGGGATTGGGTGCTTACCTCAAACACACAAATCAAACCAACAAAAGGAGAATCAAAGCCTTCCAAGTTGTTTCACTAGTCTCAAGCAACAAAAATCTGGCTTTGCATGCAGGTTTGAGTGGTTGGAAATGGAGGAGATGAAAACAGACAGTGATCTCACCTTGAACACACACACACTCTCTCTCTCAATTGTTCTAAGAAGGTTTTAGGTGTAATGGGTGCAATGGAGGGGTCATTTCCAGGTGTTGTGGTTGTAAGGGAGGTGTGAGTGAGCTGGTCTCTCACTTAGGGACGTGTCCCAACCCAAACAAAAGGCTTACAAGTCAACAATTGTTAAAATAAAGCTTCAGCACATAGGGCGATCGCTCTCCCACGAAACAGGGCGATCGCTTTAACATTCTGCCAACAAAGCGATCGCTTTGTTTGGGACCAAAGCGATCGCTTTGTACCCAGTTTCTCGATAGTACATTCTGTCTACAAAGCGATCGCTTTGTTCAAAACAAGGCGATCGCTTTGTACCCAGTATGCACCTCACTGAGTACAAAGTCATTCATGTTACCAAAAATCTTACCAAATCATCTTTTTGTAAACAACACAAGTAAACAAAGCTAAAACAATCAGTAGTTACCCAAATCACAATTCATTATACTAACATGGCATTTCTATTCATGCTAACAAGACATATATCATGCAAATAATACAATTAAGAGAACTAGGGTGTCACAATTATGTAAATAAATTATGTGAAAGGCATGGATTATCCCCTGGTGCTCCTGTGAATGCAATTGAGGATCCTAGTTTGAAGACTTGGCAGCAATGTGTTCGGGGTGTGACGAGGTGTAGACTCATTGGACGACAACCTAGCGAAAGGTGGAGTAAGACAAGTGTCTCGAGAGACTATGACACACATGTTGATTCTCTGGAGACTTCTAGGAAATAGAAAAAGTTGGAGAAAGACAACGAAAAGAAAGAAAAAAAGGAAGCAAACTTGTACACTTTATTACTGATCAAAATTCATATATCTCAGAGCAGAGTACTTTACTTGCTTCGATGTCTCAATACATGCAAGCACTTGCTGAAAAATGTGGCATGGCAGCTCCTCCTCCTCCCTTGTCTTTTCATCCTACTACTCCTTTCACATGTACTACAAATGATGGTGCTTCAGTTGCTTCAAATGTTCCATGATCCTTTCTCATCTCGCCTTTTAGTAATAGCTTTGACCGTGATAAATATGATGACAATGATGATTATGAATTACTAATTATTCTTTGAGTTATGTTTTCTCTTTTGATCAAGACATGTAGTACGTAAATGCTATAGTTAGCCAATTCGGAAAAAGTGACAATGTGCCCATTGAAATACAAGTGTATCTATCTTGTCTACATCCACATAGATTGATAAGATATAACCTTAGATATTGATAATGATTCATTACAATAATAGACTTATCTTTCCACGTCATATATTTGATGGGTGGGCTTGATTTTCTTTTAGTCAGCAGACTTGATATCTTGAGCCTATGAGTAAAACGTTTTCGCAACTATAGAGCCTGTTGCACACTAAAAATTTATACAAAAATCTTGCGATTCTAAGTCTTATAAAAGGAACTTGACTAATGTAGTGTAAACGCTACATACATAAAAATTAGGGGACCTCCTTAAAAACTAAGTAATGGGATCAAGCATGTCTAAAAGGTATAACATATATTTTACAAACAGTTAGACCCACAAAGGTACTGTATAGAAGATTTTGGAAGAAAACAACCTCAAAAATACTAGTCTGTAGGTTAAGCTTAGCACAATTGGGAATTCAACAATTGTAAATCGGCATTACTCAAGGGCCGATCCATTCTACCCTCTTTTCAAGTAAGATCCTATGTTTGTCTCTCCACTACCATTATTTTAAGAATCCTATGTTTGTCTCTCTAGTCCCATTATTTCATAGATCCTTCCTATGTCTCTCTACTATCATGTCTTCAAGTAAGATCCTTAATTAATTAGTCTCTCCTCTATACACCGACAATACCATCTCTCTGTATGCATGCCTATATATGTATGTACATGTATAACTATCTCGAGAATCCATGGTAGGCAAATTAGTACATTGTGCATTTTAAACACCAAAGTTAAGATCGATAGAGATAAATATGGGCGTGTATAGAAATATAACCTATATGAAGTTGAAATGAAAATCAGTTTACTATGTTGCAGTTTGCATTCTTATCGACCCTTTCAAGGTTTAAACCATAATATATTCACTAGGACCGCTCTAGGAAGTGATTGGCGGGTTAACATTTTAGTATGTTAGCAAATATGGAGTGAATGTGTAAAAGATCATAATTTGCAGGTCAAATATGTTTAAAATGTCTTAAGATTAGCCCTATAAATACATAGATTAGCAACACAATTTTTTATTTAACCGATTAATTACCCTATTTCTCTCATCAACAAGACGCCGCCGTCGCCCCACTCTGTATCTCTCCGGTGGTGATGACGAGTATCTCGTATCATCCGGTCCTCAAATCGCTTGTAAGTCTCTCTTTTAATTATTTCTAATGGCTATTGCAGCCTCGTGAATCTATATATATACGCAACATGCATTTTCTTCCAGAATACTTTTTTTTGAAAAATTATTAGTAGATCAGAAAAAATCTTGATTGCATGTGACTCTATCAGCATCTTAATTTTTTTTTATTTTCCAGGATTGTTTCTTTTATTTGAAGAATTTTTCATTTTTCAATATCTGAATTTCAAAATTAAATCTGACTTTGTTTTTTGTTTTGTTCTTAATCCAGTTTTGTTTAAGAAATGTTTTGACTTACTGCTGTATGTAGCCTTTAAAGAAGTTATCTAAATGTTGCAAATTTTCAAAATGTTGGTACGTGGCATGGCCAAGATGATTCAATTGACGTTTGATTTCTTATTTTTGCTCTCTATTTCTTTCTTTATGTAGTGTCTTGGTAGTATTCGAATGCAGGAAATTAAATAAACTTCTCAAAGATTGGAATTCACGATCGTTGTTCTTGACATTTCAAGTAAGTCTGAAAAAGATAGCAAAAGGGTATTAGCTCCAAAGTTCCTCTAGGAAAAAATATTTTTTTGCCCATCGTACAATTTTGTAATGGAGCTGATTATGTGTCACATTTCGTGGGCAGAAGCGTAATATTTTTAAGTACTGATTTTCCTTCTTATTATTTTTTTTCCCAATTTAGGCTGACGCCACTTCTCTTTTCCTTTTTGGTCAACAGAAATCAATACCCCCGTCAACAAGGGTGGTTGACAATCACGACTACCACCAAATTAGATCGTAGAGGACATCCCCAAACCATCGCTCATGCGATCCCGAACCACCACGCTCATCATCAAAGAGGAAGTCATCAGATCATCATATCACGATGAGTACGAAGACAATCACCACCACCACTGTCACTAGCATCACAGCCTACATCACTCAAAATGATCATCATCAGCCCCAAGACTACCTCCGCCATCGAAACCACAGAAGTCCACGGCAACAGCATCAGCACCAATGGCCGTTGACCATAAAACAAAGCCAAACGTCTTCTCTCGCATAAGCCAGCGTTGCTGCTGCTGTAGATGTAGATTATGAATCTAGTGACGACGATAGGCATTTGAAGAGACGGACGGCAAAGGAGAGAGAAAGAGATCATGGGAGAGATGACTGAGATCGCAGCAGCTACAACAAGCACAGATAAGATGGGCTGATAGGCTGAAAGAATTGGGGATAAGGATTGTGCTTGGCACGTGTTGCTGCTAGAATGAGAATAGTCAGGAAAAGAGAGAGTGAAAAGCTTGGATGAGATAAAGTTAGTGAAGGATATAGAAATAACTACAAGGACAGCCCTGGACTATGTCCGGGAGGGCGATCGCCATGGCCCCCAAATTTAAGGGGCCCCAAATTTATATATACAACCTCTTATGTGTAATATATAATGTAATATAGTTTTTGCAATTGACTTCCTCATCTAATGGATAAGGTGGTGGACTCATTTTGTATAAGTTTACTACATTCACCTTTGACACCTATTATCTACTTTCAATGCTATATGTATTTGTGCTACTAAAATGACTTAAAATTTAACTTCTTTTATTTTAGTGAAAAACTGAAAATGAACACTCATTTTGGACGGAGGGAGTAGCATTTTTCACTTATTCATCTTTTCTCCTAGTTTACATATCTATATTATCATTTTGTCCTTGGTTATATTGAATATCGTAGCTGTTTATATTCCTCTTTGGGCTTAAATTAGCTTCTCATTTATTTATTTATTTATTTTTTTTTCATGCTTTGAATGCGTAAAACTGTTGCTTAGCTACCATATAGAGAATAGAATTTAACTATTTCCCCTAAAGAACAAGTGCAAATAAAGAGGTTTCCGGAAGCATCTATATATACTTTTGCTTCATTTATTTCCTTGACCTCGGTGCGCAATTCCGACCGTAATCCAAGAGCTACCACAAAATAAAATCGTAGCCACCACTCTCGACTTTCTGAGGTAAGTGGTCGGGAAAATATCCTTCTTCTTCCCGTATTTATATGTTTCAACACTTTTCACAAATCAAATTTTTAATCAGGTCTGTTTTAATTTATCGATACGTTACCTTAAAGAAAAAGTAATTGATTGGTTATATCAAATTGAGTTTAACGTTGATACTTATTAGGTTCTTATTTGCAATTTGGAGGGCAAATTGCCATGCTCTCTCTCTCTCTCTAAAACCTTGCTTCTCTATCATTTTCTATAGGTTTTCTCTCGTTTGCCATCGATGCAACCGTATTTTTCTTTTTGATATATCTTGGTATTCAAAATTTCCATCAATCGTTCTGTTTTGATGGTCGATCAATTTCTCATTTTTTGTTTTATTGATTCCTTGTTTTTTTTTGAATAAAATATGTTAACTTTTGTTCCATACAAAAGTATAGCGTTCTATTTTCACTTAGACATTAAGAAATCTAAGTTAGGAACATTCAGATCTTTTGTATTATTCCTTGAGTTAAACAACTTGCTTCCATGAAATGCAAAATTCTGATTGCTACTAGTTCAAGAGAAGAGTTCATGTTGTTTCCATGTCAATCATCGACTGAGGCCAAGCTTGAGGCATAACCGATACATCTGTGAGATTAGATTTTGAAAGAAGCTATGAAAAAAAAGGAGATGCATGGACATTTTGGCTCTTACCTTCCAGTAATTCATTTGATTGACACAAGAAAGAAGCTGCGAAGAAAATAAGAGATGCTTGGATTCTTAGGGAGCTCTTGCCGCCTAGTAATTCATTTGATTGACACAAGGCGTTCCAGTCCCTTGACCGATAGAACAAGCTCGTGATCTTCATGCTCTTAATTTCATCCATTTTAGCAAGCTGTTTAGGTATACATTTAAAATCTCAACCTCTACCCTCCCCCAACATATATATATATATATATATATATATATATATAATCTATACATGTATGTATGTGTGTGTGTGTAAACATTACCTTTATGGGCTTTGTTTATTTAGTACTTGTTGGCTTGTCTGAATCACTTCATTGACCGCATCCAGCTATGATTTTGATTTATATGATATGAAGACGATTGACTCTAATTTGTTTTTTTTTTTTTCCAGAGGAATACAAAGGGCGTTAATCATGGCATTTCGTTAGGGCTGATCATCCACATACGTCTGTGACCTTAATCTGACAAGTCTTTGATTGAAATATTACATCTCAGTGAAGCCAAATAAACTAACGATGTAATCTTCGGGGCAGTATCATAATGTTTATTTGTGAAATTTAAAATTTTAATTTTAATTTTAATGTAATTTTTATTGTTCTCAATATGTCCTGTTTGTTATTATTCCTACTGTTAACATACTTAGTATTTTTTATTTATTTTTTTCATTTCCCCGTTTGTGTACTCTAAACATTTATATGATTTTGTTAGATGAACAAAATTAAAAGAAAAGCAACAATGTTATTTACTTGCAAGTTTACACGGTCGTATCAAGTAATTAAGTGGTCAAGTATGAGTTAATCCCACACGTTGATAATCCTCCATACTTTTTTGATCAATTTGACCAATTTTTATTTTTTGATTGATTTTTGATGACGATCTAATTGTTTTTTCAGAAATCATAAACATTTGAAATATAGTACTTTCAATCTAGTTTCCAAAGGTGGTGTTTTTATTTTTTTCTAGATTAATAAAATGACTAATTGCATGATTCGTCCATTGACCTTTAACATTTTTTGCCATTAGCCCTTTGAAAAAAGTTTTCGCTCACAACTAGCTCAAAGCTTGTCAAATATCCGTTTGAGTGTAGTTAACTCGTCACATGTAAGGCACATGTAATTGTGCAACTGTTCAAGGGTACGAAGGGAATTTCACAACAACGATGGTAATTATAAAGAATACAGAGCTCACCTCGTACACATCTTTTCTCAAAGGCAATTGAGGGGAGATAGTAATTGTCACATTAAAAAGAACATTATAGTGACAATTTTGTCCATATTATTCAATTCAAAATCCTTATTTTTTCTCGAGGCAGATTGACAGACCATTACAAGTATTCAAATTCAAAGGGATCAGTTACAAAATGTCCCACGGCTTGGGCTCATGCACAATAACAACCATGATGCTCGAGCGAGAAAACCACATGGCACCCCGACCTCATTTCTTGTGAGATTGTGTAGCTAATAACTTACTAATACGTGCTAGTGTCATGTGTGTTGGAAATAACGTTGAAAGTTTTTCTGTCTAGCTCATCCCTCTCCCTGTCAGTGTTTGTCCATTCATTTTAAGGCTTACCGATCTCAACAACAATAGAAGTATTTGGGGTTTTTTTTTTTCGGCGTGCAAGGACCATCATTTACTCACTTTCAATAACGCATTATTCGTGGAATTTAGGTACCTCCTTTATCCTATCCTTCTATACATCAAAGTGGTCTTCATCCAATATTGAAACATGGTTCACATTGGATGTTTGCATTATTTTGTGAGCTTCACATTGGATGTTTGCATCATTTTGTGAGCCATGGAAAGGGTTTCAATCCCTAAAGCTTGGAAAATAATTTTTAAAATAGCTCTACTCGATACTACTTGTTGGTTCTAAGTGGGTAGAATAGGCTAGAGGGGGTAAATAGCTTATCCAAAAAAAAAAATCCTTTTAATTTGCAGATTTACTAACTATAGTACTTAGTTTCCCAAAATAATTGTCTTGTTTGAAACTTTCCTTTTAAAACATCACTTTTACTATTTTACCCTTACTTTTCTTCCTACTTTAATTATGGGCCACATACAAATGGGCATTAGAAACAACACACTTTTTCAATACTATTCCAATATTAATAATCAAGCCAATTAAGTTTTCTTAATGTGATCAAATAATTTAAGGATGGAGGGAGTAATAGTTTGGGCATAAAAATGATTGAAGGGGTTAAAAGGCCAAAACACGCTTTTAAATTAGGGGTTTGAAAATTGGTGAAGTAATAAGACCAATAATGACATTGATGATAGAATAACTTAAGTGTGATACTTGATTTTTACTTGTTAAACAATTAGCAACAAGGATGAGTAGACAAAGTATTTGTCGATCATACAAAACAACAAACATGAAAAGTAATCAATTGATAAAAGAACATTTCAATATCGTAGAAATTGAAAAGACAAATGATTTGAAGTGATTCACACCATAAAAGGTGTTACGTCCACTATCAAGGTGGTCAACGGACTCAAAATAATGCATTATTTTATCCTCCAGATACTACTAGTTTTCAGATACACTTCAATAAGTTTCCATATGGGAAAAACTTAAGTGCAATAACTACTTAATCACTAATGGATCGTGTACCAAATAGTTTTGACCAGTGTTTGTGATAGATTCTACAAACTAGATTTAATTTCACTCGTGTGTTTGGCGAGAAAGTCATTTGAATGTTTGACTAATAATGAAGGTTCAAGTGGAGAGTTCTTATATGAGATAACAGTGCTTGTAATTCTGGCAAACCCTTCTTAAATGTTCATGAAATAAGGCTTTTATACTCGAGTTCTTGGAGCCATTTGAACGTTAAAAGTATCTTTCATCTTAATATGAAAATTTGGGTGCATTAAATGCACACTAGTGTTGAAATAGTAGTTGAAGAGTTGTCCTTTTTTCTTTGTCTCTACTAGTAAGTTGTTGCACTTTAAATGCAAAAGAAGTTGTTGCACTTTAAATGCAAAAGACAGATGAACCAAGGTGGGTAATTTGGCAAAGTTGTTGCACTTTAAATGCAAAAGAGATTGAACCAAGGTGGTTAATTTGGTAGCCAAAAGGGAAAAAGTGATAATGAACCCATGTGAAATACTCAAGTGTAACTGTCTTGTCTACATCCACGTAGATTGATAAGATATAACTTTAAATTTTGTTAAAAGCTCATTACAATGACATACTTATCTTTTTACATCATATATTTGAAGGTAGGCTTGATTCTCCTTTAATCAACAAACTTGATATTTTGAGCATATGAGTAAACGTCCTCGTAAGTCTAACTATGGAGTATGTAGCACTTTAAAATTTTTACAAAGAAATCTAACAATTCTAAGTCTTATTAAAGGAACTTGACTAATATAGTGTAAACACTACAAACATAAAAATTAGGAGTCCTCTTTAATAATTGAGTAATGGAATCAAGCACTTCTAAAGGTATAACATATATTTTTCTAACAATTATTTTTACAGTTGGACCCACAAAGGTACTATATAGAAAATTTTAGGAGAAAAAACTTCAAATATTGGTATGTAGGTTGAACAATATATTCTCGCAGGTCAAATATGGACTGAATGTGTAAAAAATCATAATTGCTAGTCAAATATGTTAAAAGTAAAAGAGGTACTAAAGTAAATGACTTTTTAGAAATTTGCACACAAATTAAGTAAGCTTATAAAAAAATTGATCTACCCTTATGTAAGTACAATTATTATTGATAAGTTACATGATTATTTTTCTCTTTCCTCTTAATATTACTCTTTAAATCATGAATAATTTTTCTCTTTCATCCTACTTTTGTCTCAAAGTTTGAATAACACATCATTACTCATCCCACCTATCGTCTAAAAAAAATGTTCATATTCTCAATGCATTGAAGACAAACGTTGTTCATTCACAATACAACATTTAATTAGAGAGTGATTAATAAGGGAAATATTGGCAAATATAGCTAATTTTGGGACGATTTTTTTCTAAATGTAAATTATTTTTCTAAAACATCATTTACTCCCTCTGTTCTACTCAAAGAGTCTACCTTTGAAAAATCTAATAATTAAGAGGTATGTAAGTAGTATTAGAGTTGATTATAATTACAAAAATATTTTACAATGTTAATATGTTTGTATCACATGTAGAGGGTAAAGTTGAAAGTTTTATGAAAATTGTAGGTATAATTTTTAAAATAGACTATTTGAGGTGAAACATCCTAAAATAATATAGTGAATTCTTTATCTGAAACGGAAAGAGTATTTTAAAACGTATGGAGTAGGTCGGAAAGAGTTACAGTATTTAAAGTTAAACCAAACTATTAATTACCCTATAAATACATAGATTAGCCCTATAAATACATAGATTAGTTTCCTGTGAATCTATATATATACGCAGCATTCATTTTCTTCCAGAAATTTTTTTTTGAAAAATTATTTTTAGAATGGAAACAATCTCGATTGCATTTAACTCATGGTGAACTTTTTTTTTTTGATTTATTTTCCAGGATTGTTTCTTTTATTCAAAGAATTTTTCATTGTTCAATATCTGAATTTTAAACTTAAATCGACTTTGTTTTTGTCAAAAATATGAAAATTAAATCGACTTTGAATTTTTTTTTTTAATCCAGCTTTGTTTAAGAAATGTTCTGACTTACTGCTGTATGTAGCCTTTAAAGAAGTTATCTAAATGTTGCAAATTTTTAAAATGTTAGTAAATGGCATGGACAGGATGACAAAATTGACTTTTGATTTCTTATTTTTGCTCTCTATTTCTTTCTTTATGTAGTGTCTTGGTAGTATTCGAACGCGGGAAATTAAAGAAACTTCTCAAAGATTAGAATTCACGATCGTTGTTTTCAACATTTCAAGTGAGTCTAAAGAAGATAGGAAAAGGGTGACAGAAGCCACCAACAAACAAGCAATTAGGTGCAGAAAGAATTCTCACACACACTTCACCTTCTACATGCAATAGCCAAAACATGAACACGGAGGGCCAACATTCTCAAGATATGAATGAAACAAGCATCATTCCTTTAATTGTGAAAGTGTCTTGCACAATTGATGGCCATTTGGATTCACTATTAGCAAATAGGACTTGTAGCTTTAATGATCAAGCTCATAGAAGCTTTGATCCCGCCATGTCGATGTGGAAAATCCGGAGACGACGTAGAAAAGAGTCATTTAACATTTGGCACGATAGAGAAAGTAGGCTCTTTTCTACAAACTCAAGCCTTGCACGATCCTCCATAAGATGACAAACAAGCATGGTGACATCTCGAAAGAATGTACTTATCTACCTAGCATTGTGTTGATTACCATGCTTGAAGGTATCTGCAGGGCTGTCCAAGAGCTCGATGGAAAAAAATTGGACGAACTTGATTGTAATATTTTGTGCGGCTATGATTCGTTCTTGCATGAGGCCGAAAAAATGAACTTCAATGTGAAGTTGTTGCGCCTACGACTTGGTGAACTTTGTGATGCAACAGATCATTTGTTGAGACAAAAGAAGCAACGTAGAGGAAGTCAACGATCATCATATCACGATGAATTCGAAGACGACCACCACCACGCCACCAAGATCATAGCCACCGTCGCTCAAAATCGTCATTAGCCCCATGACTACGTCCGTCATCGGAACCACAGAAGTCTGTCCACAGCAACAGCATCAGCACCAGTGGCCACCGACAGTAAAACAAAGCCAAGCGTCTTCTCTCTCAGAAGCCACCGTCGCTGCTGCTGCTGCTTTAGTGGCAGCTGTAGATGTAGATTACGAATCTAGTGACGACGATAGGCATTTCAAGAGACGACCGGCAAAGGAGAGAGAAAGAGATTGTGGGAGAGATGACTGAGATTGCGGTGGCTATAGCAAGAACAAATTAGATGGGCTGATTGGCTGACAGAATTGGGGATAAGGATTGTGTTTGGCACGTGTTCATCTACTTCCCGAAGGGGGAGCACACAACAATAATAAATTTCTATTTTAAAAATTTTCTTGTCTACAGCTTTGTATAAGTTTACTATTTTCACCTTTGACACCTATTATGTAATTTCAATGCTATGTGTATAAGGTACTAAAATAGGTTAAACATCAATTTCCTTTATATTAGTGAAAAATTAGAAGTGGACACTCATTTTGGACGCATTTTTCACTAGTTCATATGTTCTCCCCGTAAACATATCTACATTAGCTTGATATCATAGTTGTTAATTGCACTTCTTTGTGCTGACTTATCTAAGTCGCTGGAAGGAAGACCAAATATAAGTAGAAATTTTATATTCCTTTTTGGGCTTAATTTAGCTTCTCATTTTTATTTTTCATTTTTTGAGTGTGAAAACTTTTGCTTAGCTACCATGCATATAGAGAACAGAATTTAAATATTTCCTCAGAAGAACAAGTGCAAATAAAGAGGTATCCATAAGCATCAACATATTGAGCTTCATTTATTTCCTTGATGATTTTTATTGTTGTTTAACTGTGTATGCATGCCATACCAGCTATATTCACATCTAATTATCTATTTATCTTGCAGAATATAGAGAAACATCTTACACTCACATCCTAGGATGCAACCCCGACCTCAGTGTGTGCAACTGTCCAACCCGAATCCAAGAGCTACCACAGAATATCCTTCTTCCTCCTGTATTTAAATATTTCAACAGCTTTTCACAAATCAAATTTTTAAGCAGGACCAATTTTTATTTATCAGAAACGTTACCTTAAAAAAAAAGTAATTGATTGGTTACATCAAATTGAGTTTAACATTGATACTTATTAGGTTTTTATTTGGAATTTGGAGGGCAAATTGCCATGCCCTATCTCTCGATGATCCATGATTAATAAGAATCCATTAAGTTCTGGTTAAATTCCACGTATTTTCCACTAAAGGTCCATCCCTAGACCATTAAACTACTCTCGTGATTAATGGAGCCTAGTTCGATTTATATGGTTCCACTAATCAAGATTCTTCCGCGGGATACTTCTCTTGATTAGTTAAGATTAATACAAAGTATGGACGTCATCATATTTGTAGGCGTGACAAAATGATATATAAAGCATTGATTATGAAAGATGAAAGAAACTTTAACTTGATTAACAAAGAAGACTACATTATGCTGAATTTTCCAACCCTAAGAAGTTAGAGAATTACTCACTAGCCACGGCAGAAACTACAAGGATTAATAAATAAGACATGAAAAAAAAAGAGAAGAAAGATAATTATTTGAAATACTTGTAGGGAAACAATGGCTGAGAATAAACTTTTATATCTTCTTGCTTCAATACTTCAAGTAACTCCAAGAACATAGATTGAATTTTCGAGAGATTTTGAAGTAATAAATGCTAGAAAGTTTTTGCTATATGTTTCTATGTATATCCAGATCCGTTTTCTCATTCCCTTAAAGGGCCTTTAAATATGCAATCTAAGCTAGGGGTATGATTCTTCAAAAAGGTGTCTTCAAGAGGTGCCTTTTCAGCGAATGCTTAGTGCACGGCCGTACATTATGACTTGCACGACCGTGTAAGTCTTGGCGCCAAATTTCATTTCGAACTGACCAGACTACATGGCCGCTCCCTTTTTGCTGTTCGGCCGCTCTACTTTAGAAGACACGGTCGCTCCAGAGGATTTGGGCCATTTTGGCTTGATAGATGTATTTGCATGGTCGCTCCACTTTATAGAGCACGGCCGCTCCAGCTGAGTTCGGGCCTAGGTGATTATTTGAAGACGTCCCTTCCTCAGCTTTGGTCCCTTAGATTTTTCCAAGCTTTATTTGTTCCAAGAATTGACTTAAAACTTGTATAAATGCTTAAAACATACCAAAAAGCATAGAATCGAAGATATAGAACAAAAGAAGCTAAATTATACCAATTTAAGACTAAATGGGAATAAAAACTAAGTAAATAACAAAGATGTAATGCTATAAATGACTATAGAATAGCCATTTATCACTTTTCATTCCTCCTCCACTTTGAGAATGTGTAAGTGCGATAGAAGAAAACGATTGTGATTGTGAATGACTTGTAGTGTTGGTATCAGAATATTGCTCAAAAAGCTTGTACAACTTTGATTTCACAAGTGCCATCTTCTCTTGGCATTTATCGAAATCAAGCTCCACCATTGAATAAAAAACTCCAACATAGAAAGTTTTATCCGTGGGTCAAGAATAGCTCCAAATGCAAGCACACTACTATATTGAGTCCAATATTTATCGAACTCATCTTTCTACACATATCACTTATTAACACATCTTCATTCAACAAGTTCCCATTTAACAAAACCTCGATCTTCCAAATTTGCATAAAATATAGATTTGACGTAGGATAGGAAGAACCCGAGATCAAGTTGGTAGTATCATAAAATGACTCAAGAAATTCACATATTTTTTCTCCTCTTTTCACTCTTCAACTAAAGGACAATATTTATAATTCCTATCATTCAACTGAAGTGCAGCAAAAGCTTTTTTATAAATACGTGGAATTCCAACGAGTAGACACATCTAGTCGCAAGCCAATACTAGTGTCAATGTTGCCAACTAGTGTCACACATTCTTCAAAAAAAATTCATTCTACTCTCAGAACCTTTTACATACTTGACAGAATCTCTAATTTTATTCAAAGCTCCAACAACAATTTTCAAACCATCAATGAGATTAAACATATAAGCACAACACCGAACATGAAAGAATTCACCATCACACAAAAAACTACCATGCAAAGAGAGTTGTTCTTTCAGAATATCTTGCATATATAGTGTCATTATTGGTAGCATTATGTTTTTTCAAGGAAAAGACTTTTTTCTCAATCCTCCATTCCTTCAAAAAGTCAAAACAATTTTGCATCCAATTCAACTCCAGAATGTGGAGAGGCATATGAGCAAAGTTAAGTATCTTGCTGTTCAATTTCCAACAGTCATCAATGAAGTGGGCAGTCAAACAAATGTAACCCTCACTAGTGCATGCAATCCATACATCTAAAGTAAGACAAATTCTACTTTTAATTTTAGCCAAAACTTGTTTGAGTCTCTCTTTCTCCCTCAAATAGGTTTTTTCAATGTCAGAAATAAGAGTATTTCTAGAAATGCAATGAACATCGGGATTTAAATACTTCAACAAAGCTCTATTACCATCATATATACTCAACAAATGAAAATGGCAAGTCATGCTTAATAACTGCGGATGCTATTAACCCTCTTGAAATCTCTTGGTTTATTTTTCTAGACCTCATCTTACATCCAAAAACATTTTTCCAACATCATTAAACTTTATCATTTTGCATGTTTCAATGCATCGCTTCAATGTAGAAGTTCCATATTGTTTGCTTCCTCCATGTTTATACTTTGTGTTACATGCTTTACAAGATACTCGTTTTATGCCATTTTCACCTATCTTTGACTTAACAAAATATTGCCAAACTTTAGAAGTTTCTTTACGTTCTTTACCTTGAGTCGGCTTTGCATTTTCCACTTTATCACTCTCATCCAAGTTTGATAGTTTGATTTAAGGAAGAAGAAGCCATAATGGTTTCCTCCTTCATGTAAATACATAAAGAAAACATTAATCAAACAACCAATATAATCATATTTTTATATGAAACTAATGTCAAAATTTATAATCGTTTTCCAAACACCCAAAAGACAAGAACTAAAAAATAATTTTGTTCCTAAAAAATGATGATCAACAGTCAACACAGACTATTCTCACTTTTAAGTCAATGGCTTGAAAAGGAAAGTAAACATTGAAAAATTTTGAGAGTGAAAAAAGAATTAATTATTTTGAAAAGGGAAAAACATATCGTCGCCGTCGATGAGGAAGGGAGAGAAGTGACGATAAGAGATTGCCGGAGAGAGGCTGCGTCGGAGACGGTGACGCGTGCTCGAGACGGTGACAAGAGTTGAGTCATGGACACGGAGAAATATGATCCATGAGAGAGGGTTGGTGGTTGTCCATGGCTGCGGCCGCCGGCGTGTGCGTGGTTGTAACAAGCTGCGCCGCTGTCGGAGGTGAGAGAATAAAAGATGAAGTCTTGGAGAGAGATGCGGTGTGAGACCTAAGGCTGAGAGTGAAAGGCTGAGATCTGAGAATTGAGATAAGATTCTCTCTATGGGGCACCGCTCCTACAAAACACACAGCCTAGGCTTTTTTTAGAATTTTAAATTTCCAATTTCGTCCTAACTCCTTAGATTGGAGGGCCAACCTGCACCGCACCGCCTTGACTCGTAACCCGCGCGAGCTCAGCCTGTTTAGCCCGTTTTTAAATGGTCCCATATTTTGCCAACCCAACCCGCTTATTTTGTGTGCCGGTCCGGACTGGCCTAACGGGCTAAAACCATTTTTATAGCTCTACTACCAAGTAAGTGGTGGTTAACATTTTAGTCCTAGCAAATATGGTCTGAATGTGTGAAAGATCATAATTTGCGGGTCAAATATGATGAAAGTAAAAGCGGGTAAGAATTATTTAAAGTTATAGGAGTCGTTTGATATCTAAGATTAAGGCCGGATAGGATTACTAAGCCAAATTATCAGATATTTGGTACGCAACAAACAGTCGGGACTAATAGCACGAGATATCGGAATAAAGTCCTCATTACCTCGCTAATAATACCAAGGGAGATGATGGCATTATTAGTACTCTCATTAAGAAAAATCACGTGACTAAATTTTTTAATCTCAAAAATATCCTCAATATATAAATGAAGATTAATAGCAAGGGTGCTAATATCACTAAGATTAATAATGCTTATCCCCGCCTAACTTAATTCAAACAAACCCATATAGTTTGGCATGTGATATAAGAATACATTTTAAAACCTATATATAGTCAAATTTATCACGATAACCACAAATTTATAAGTTTCAATTCCACTAGAAATAGTTTTTGAGATAAAGATACTTCCACCATTCTTACCATATATATATATATATATATATATATATATATTTCACATGTTGACTTGATACAGATTAAGAAAATTTAATTGTCTCTATTATAAATATTATATTAACATGTATTTTTCAAAGATGCCCATGTAAGAGTGAGACTTATCAATTAAAATAGAAATAACATTAAGAATAAAATAATAAAATTAATATTAAAAAGATAAAATAGTTGATATATATTTAAATGACCTAAAAAGAAAAGATAATTTTTTTTTGATACATCCACATATTTTATCACATTTACAACATGCCTTAAAGTGTTGTATGTTGGTTGGAATGTACAATACTTAGAGCTCGTTTGGTACAACGTTTTCAAAACGTAGTGTTTTAAAAACGCAACGTTTTTAAAACACAACTTTTTTTCTTATAATTGCGTTTGAGATATCACTTCAAAACGCTATTTTTCTTGCAGCGTTTTAAAACCTACATTTTGGGAAAAAAACTGAAAATTTCAGTGTTTTAAAACGCAGCTGCCTTTTGAAAATGCATTTTCTTCTTTGTAGCATTGAAACATAATTTTTGCAAAGAAGCTGCATTTTATCCCTGCGTTTTAGCTAAAACGAACGATGAAACGGGCTCTTAAAGTTGTAAATACTCTCTATCTATAACTATTATTAAAGTAGAAGTCACTGTTGTCACGTGACACCTTTACATTCATTTTTTCCAGCCTAATCCTGGGCCTATCCTTTCTAAGCTGTCTCATTTACTGTCCCTTTTATTAATTTTCTACCTAACGGTAAGAAGTCCATTTCCTAAGCTGTCCCATTTGCTATCATATTTTCAATGCACATCTTTCAAGTTCCCTTTTCTACAACAAAATTCAATGGACATCTTTCATTTACCAAATCTTTAAAAAAAATAAAAAACAAAGTTATATATTAATTCAATGGACATCTTTCATTTTCAATGCCTATCCTTTCTAAGCTGTCTCATTTACTGTTCTGATTAATGCTCTCTGTAGGCTTTAAGAAGTTGTTTAAATCTTGCAAATTTTCACAATATTGGAAAATGGCAGGATGGGAAAATTGACTTTTGATTTCCTTTTTTTTTCTCCTTCACTTTCTTTATGCAGTATGTTACTGGTATTCGAACGTGGGAAAGTACCAGAACTTCTCAAACATTAGAATTCATGATCGTTGTTCGTGGCATTTCAAGTGGGGCTGAAGAAGATAGCAAAAGGGTAACATAGTTTGATCTGGGAATGAAGCAGTGTTAGCTTCAGCTCCAAAGTTCTTCATGGTATGTTCTTACTAATAATGGTAATTGAACTACTCCATATTTGCTATCTCTTGTTCCTTTCTATTAAGAGTATATATAAACAAAACGAAAAGCAAGTCGAGTTCCTTCCAAATCGTGTAAATAGTTAGCATTTTCAATTGTTCATATACTCTCCTCGTATACATATCTACATTTGCATTTGTCTTGTTCAATTCTTGTGGTGACTCGGTGATATTGAATTTAACTATTTCCTGTGCAAATAAAGAGGTTTCCGTAAGCATCAATATTATTCTCCATGCTTTTGTTATTGTATAACATTGGGCTTCATTTATTTTCTTGACGATTTTGATTGTGGTTTTACGGTGCATGATTGCCATTTGTTTGGTCGTATTATCATGTTTTGGTTTCAACTTTTTGAAAAAGTGATTGATTGGTTATATCTAGTTGAGTTTAACATTGATACTTATCAGGTTCTTATATGGAATTTGGAGGGGCAACCAAATAGCCATATTCAGAATTTGGAGCGTTTGTGGAAGATCTGGTGAGTTAACTTTTTCCATATTCAGAATTTGTCTTCTTTTAAGTCTTGCAATTTCAAATTATGCTAGTATTTCAGTGTCTTATAAAAATCATGCTCCCTTCTCGTTGGAAAATTTGGAAATTTAAGGCTCCCTTATAAGTTATAATCTTTCTTGACAAGTAAAAGTATCTTTCTTAGACCCCATTACATAAAAAGTATACATGACCGCAATATCCCAATCACTTGTTAAAGGGGAATCTGTCCAAAAGATTTCAAAGAAACTCTACATGAAAACTCCCCAGACTCTATCCAAAAGACAGAAGGTTTAACAAGAAAGCCTTCAAACGTGCTATAGACTCATTAGCACGAAAGAAAGCCTGAAATGCACCGTGAAAACTCCCCAGACTCTATCCAAACTCTACAAGAAAGCCTTCTCAAAAGTCAAAACTAATTCTAATCCTGTCGTTCCAAATGACCCCTGAAATGCACCGTGACCAACCCAACAATAAATCTAATACAAGCCTTGGCATGGCCATTTATTCTGAGCATATATAGACTCATTAGCCCATAGTTCCTTCGCAACAAAAGAGGGCGCCAATAAATGATTTACGCTTTTTCCTTCCTTTCTACACTTGAAGCGCCAGTTAAAGTAAAACCTATGATTTGTGGACAGTGTTGACATAGAGATGTAGTGCCGAACATGGAGAACTTCAAAATCCAAGACACAGCCTTATACCTATAGTTTCTAGATAGATATATAAAAAATAGATAGATACAACAATTTCTAAAAGCTGCAATGATTACCTTCATTTTATATTTTCTATATACATGTCTTGATTTGATATATATATAATAACACCGTTGAGGAATTTGGTAATGAAGTTGACTGTCCATGAAACAAATCCAACCATCTTTCTCCAAACCCTAATTTTGAGTGTCACACATGGCTATAAAGGAAAAAAGAAAGAAACTATATATGTAAAGGTAATGCTCCCTTATCAAGAAAGAAAGAAAGAAACTATATATGTAAAGGTAATTTTGAGTGTCACACATGGCTACTTTTACATAATTTGCCATGTCCCCCACATCATATATGTAAAGGTAATGCTCCCTTATCATGGGCAATAGTAGAAACTATAAAGGAAAAAAGAAAGAAATTAGAAAATGAGGAAATTTTCCATAAATTTTCCAGAGTCTAAAGAGTTTGAAAGCTTCTTGAGTCTAAAGAGTTTTAAAAACTTCAATGCTGGAACATCTCTACTTATGCTTTTTTTTTTCTCTATAAAAATGTAAGGAAAAAATAAACTTGAATGCCTCTATTTATGTTCAAAATGAATGACATTTGGCACCATTGTGGTTGACCTCTTATTATGTGTTTTGTTGCTGTCCACTAATCTGCCCTCCCATCACTGGAAATTCTCCCGTGCCAATAAAGAACTATATAAGGTCTTTTGTAAATTTAACATTACTAGCTGCAAATGCGATCTCTGCGTGTTTGGATACGTCAATAATCATCCATATATATA
Source organism: Platycodon grandiflorus (assembly GCA_016624345.1). Taxonomy (NCBI): domain Eukaryota; kingdom Viridiplantae; phylum Streptophyta; class Magnoliopsida; order Asterales; family Campanulaceae; genus Platycodon; species Platycodon grandiflorus. The sequence goes on from CM028363.1 coordinate 42,046,612, forward strand.
CATTTATATACACAATTATATATATATGTGTATATATATATATATATATATATATATATGTACGACCTGCCATTTACAATCAAGAAAACATTTATTCAAGCAATGTGACTAGTCCAACATTCATCGAACTGTCTGTGTCATGAATGAAACCCTATATATTTGACTTTGATAGAAAGTATAAATCACTTCGAAACATATTACAAGTGCCTTAGAGTCATGGTGTGCGACATGTGGTACCACCGACACGTGATAGTGTCATTGCTTCGTAGAGTACACCTTTGTATACGTGATTAAGTAATTGTTGTAGTTTATGCTTCTTTAAGAATTCTTGATAGATTGACCTTGAAGAACAGATAATTTATTTATAATATAAAAGTGCAACCTAGCGACCCCTCCTCACATATCTGACCACCTCCTCTCTCTCTCTCTCTCTCTCTCTCTCTCTCTCTCTCTCTCACTCTCTCTCTCTCTCTCTCTCTCTCTCTCTCTCTCTCTCTCTCTCTCTCTCTCTCTCTCTCTCTGAAAACCTTGCACTGCTTCTCAAATCGGAGGAGGCACCATTATTAACAATAACTCCTAGCATTTTCTATAGGTTTTCTCTTGAAGTTGGCTATCCCTTCCGATGCAATTTGCATTTTTTTCTTTTTTGATATATCTTGGTATTCAGTATTTCCTTCATTCAAATCTCTGTTTTGATGATCAGATCAATTTCTCCTTGTTTGTTTTATTGATTCCTTTATTCTTTTGAATAAAATATGTTAACTTTTGTTCCATACAAAAGTATATATAGTGTTCTATTTTCAATCGAGAGATTAAGAAATCTAAGTTAGGAACATTCGGATCTTTTGTATTATTCCTTGAGTTAAACAACTTGATTCCATGAAATGCAGAATTCTGATTGCTACAAGGTCAAGAGAAGAGTTCATGTTGTTTCCATGTCAATCATTGACTGAAGCCAAGCTTGAGGCATAACTGACACATCTGTGAGATTAGATTTTGAAAGAAGCTGTGAAAAAAACAAGAGAAAGAAGCTATGAAAAAAACAGGAGATGCATGGACATTTAGGCTCTTGCCTTCCTGTAATTCATTTGATTGACACAAGAAAGAAGCTGTGAAGAAAACAGGAGATGCATGGACGCTTGCGCTCTTGCCACCTAGTAATTCATTTGATTGACACAAGGCATTCCAGTCCATTGAGCGATAGAATAAGCTTGTGATCTGCATGCTCTTTCATCCATTTGGGCAAGCTGTTCAGGTATACATTTAATATCTCAACCTCTACCCTCCCCCAACATATATATATATATATATATATATATATAATCTATACATGTATGTATGTATGTATGTATGTATGTATGTATGTATGTATACATTACCTTTATGGGCTTTGTTGTTTTAATACTTGTTGGCTTGTTTGAATCACTTCATTGACCGCATCCAACTGTGATTTTGATTTATATGATATATAGGGTTAAGACGATTGACTCTAATTTTTTTTTTTTTCAGACATAGGTGTTAAATACAACACCCCAACACCCCTGCTTTCTTGAAAATTACCCTTTTGCCCCTCACTTTTCAAGTTTAAAAAAAATGCAGCAGCCCCCTAGTTTACAACCGTTCAGCAGCCCCCCTCTAGTTTAAGGAGAGATTGTCTTTTGATGAACCAGAGTACACCATATTATCTGTTGGATAAAAATCTCCATGAAGATCTAAGTCTTGAAGTCTGTTCGAAGAAATAGGTCGGATATGGACTTGACATGCGTCTGTTTGACTAAAGTGCACTGTGGCGAGATACATCTTGAAGAGTAGCGACACGGAAAATGAAATATTCGATGGATAAGAGTGAAGACTCAAACATCGATGCATATCTTAAGTTGTCGGGGAGATTTGCGAGTGACCTTTGCAAATCTTTGTAAACTTTATAACTTGGAGAACGACGGATGTTCCTCTTTATATTTATCAACATTCTTGTAGTAGACTTGTAGAGAGCATGGTGATACTTGAGTAACTGCCGATATAGGAATCTTGAAGTGCAATTTCTTTGGTGAGACATTGCTTTGGTAGAGATGTGTCTTTGGTGCTTTATAGAGCTAATCATTATGAAGGGTCGTCATAAGATGGTAGGACAAAGACTCGGACATGTACCAAGACTTCCTAGTCTAATGACCTATGTATTGTTTCGAGAAGTTGCCACACTAACCGGCACCCTAGCTTTTAGCCACTTGTGAAACATGCGTTGTAATGGGAACAAACAAATCACTGTGTTAGAATATGAAAATCTATATATCATCTGTTTCACAGGCATATTCCTAACCTTAAGCATAATCTAGAATGGATCGAGGGTAGTAGGGACATGCGATTGTTTCGGTTGAGTTTTCTAATTTTGTAAGCAATAGATTTGAACTTCTCACACATTGATGTCGAGTCATCGACATGGCTTGGTAAAGGGTAATTTGCAGTTCTTTGTGGTCATATAAAGGATAAACAATGAGAAATTCAGAATTGTTTCTTTTACTTTCCTTAAAAGGTTTAATTTGTACATAAAAAAAATTCAAGGAAATGAATTTCAAGAATAGCTTGCAAATGTTGATGTTGTTCCACATATATTTTGCATTAGTCATTTGCTCTCAATTGTTTAATTACTAGTTGTAGTACGATTCATAACTCCCAATATTGCAACTTATTCTAGTTGTTTATGTCTTGCTGTTTGGTTGGATGGTCCTTCGGCATTGTACGATCTCTAATGTACTTTGGTTTTATTAATAACAAATTTTTTTGTTATCATTAAGTCTTAATATTAAATACATGTGTTGTAATTTTTAGGAGGATTATGTAAATAAATTATGTGAAAGGCATGGATTATCCCCTGGTGCTCCTGTGAATGCAATTGAGGATCCTAGTTTGAAGACTTGGCAGCAATGTGTTCGGGGTGTGACGAGGTGTAGACTCATTGGACGACAACCTAGCAAAAGGTGGAGTAAGACAAGTGTCTCGAGAGACTATGACACACATGTTGATTCTCTGGAGACTTCTAGGAAATAGAAAAAGTTGGAGAAAGACAACGAAAAGAAAGAAAAAAAAGGAAGCAAACTTGTACACTTTATTACTGATCAAAATTCATATATCTCAGAGCAGAGTACTTTACTTGCTTCGATGTCTCAATACATGCAAGCACTTGCTAAAAAATGTGGCATGGAAGCTCCTCCTCCTCCCTTGTCTTTTCATCCTACTACTCCTTTCACATGTACTACAAATGATGGTGCTTCAGTTGCTTCAAATGTTCCATGATCCTTTCTCATCTCGCCTTTTAGTAATAGCTTTGACCGTGATAAATATGATGACAATGATGATTATGAATTACTAATTATTCTTTGAGTTATGTTTTCTCTTTTGATCAAGATATGTACTACGTAAATGCTATAGTTAGCCAATTCGAAAAAAGTGACAATGTGCCCATTGAAATACAAGTGTATCTATCTTGTCTACATCCACATAGATTGATAAGATATAACCTTAGATATTGATAATGATTCATTACAATAATAGACTTATCTTTCCACGTCATATATTTGATGGGTGGGCTTGATTTTCTTTTAGTCAGCAGACTTGATATCTTGAGCCTGTTGCACTCTAAAAATTTTATACAAAAATCTTGCGATTCTAAGTCTTATAAAAGGAACTTGACTAATGTTGTGTAAACGCTACATACATAAAAATTAGGGGACCTCCTTAAAAACTAAGTAATGGGATCAAGCATGTCTAAAAGGTATAACATATATTTTACAAACAGTTAGACCCACAAAGGTACTATATAGAAGATTTTGGAAGAAAACAACCTCAAAAATACTAGTCTGTAGGTTAAGCTTAGCACAATTGGGAATTCAACAATTGTAAATCGGCACTACTCAAGGGCCGATCCATTCTCCCCTCTTTTCAAGTAAGATCCTATGTTTGTCTCTCCACTACCATTATTTTAAGAATCCTATGTTTGTCTCTCTAGTCCCATTATTTCATAGATCCTTCCTATGTCTCTCTACTATCATGTCTTCAAGTAAGATCCTTAATTAATTAGTCTCTCCTCTATACACCGACAATACCATCTCTCTGTATGCATGCCTATATATGTATGTACATGTATAACTATCTGAGAATCCATGGTAGGCAAATTAGTACATTGTGCATTTTAAACACCAAAGTTAAGATCAGATAGAGATAAATATGGGCGTGTATAGAAATATAACCTATATGAAGTTGAAATGAAAATCAGTTTACTATGTTGCAGTTTGCATTCTTATCGACCCTTTCAAGGTTTAAACCATAATATATTCACTAGGACCGCTCTAGCAAGTGATTGGCGGGTTAACATTTTAGTATGTTAGCAAATATGGAGTGAATGTGTAAAAGATCATAATTTGCAGGTCAAATATGTTAAAAATGTCTTAAGATTAGCCCTATAAATACATAGATTAGCAACACAATTTTTTATTTAACCGATTAATTACCCTATTTCTCTCATCAACAAGACGCCGCCCCGTCGCCGCAGCCCACTCTGTATCTCTCCGGTGGCGATGACGAGTATCTCTGTATCATCCGGTCCTCAAATCTGCTTGTAAGTCTCTCTTTTTAATTATTTCTAATGGCTATTGCAGTTCCCTGTGAATCTATATATATACGCAACATGCATTTTCTTCCAGAATACTTTTTTTTGAAAAATTATTAGTAGATCAGAAAAAATCTTGATTGCATGTGACTCTATCAGCATCTCAATTTTTTTTTTCCAGGATTGTTTCTTTTATTTGAAGAATTTTTCATTTTTCAATATCTGAATTTCAAAATTAAATCTGACTTTGTTTTTTGTTTTGTTCTTAATCCAGTTTTGTTTAAGAAATGTTTTGACTTACTGCTGTATGTAGCCTTTAAAGAAGTTATCTAAATGTTGCAAATTTTCAAAATGTTGGTAAGTGGCATGGCCAAGATGACACAATTGACGTTTGATTTCTTATTTTTGCTCTCTATTTCTTTCTTTATGTAGTGTCTTGGTAGTATTCGAACGCGGGAAATTAAAGAAACTTCTCAAAGATTGGAATTCACGATCGTTGTTCTTGACATTTCAAGTAAGTCTGAAAAAGATAGCAAAAGGGTATTAGCTCCAAAGTTCCTCTAGGAAAAAATATTTTTTTGCCCATCGTACAATTTTGTAATGGAGCTGATTATGTGTCACATTTCGTGGGCAGTGTAATATTTTTAAGTACTATTTTCCTTCTTATTATTTTTTTCCCAATTTAGGCCGACGCCACTTCTCTTTTCCTTTTGGTCAACGAAATCAATACCCCGTCAACAAGGGTGGTTGACAATCACGACTACCACCAAATTAGATCGTAGAGGACATCCCTGACCATCGCTCATGCGATCCCGAACCACCACGCTCATCATCAAAGAGGAAGTCATCGGATCATCATATCACGATGAGTACGAAGACAATCACCACCACCACCACTAGCATCACAGCCTACATCACTCAAAATGATCATCATCAGCCCCAAGACTACCTCCGCCATCGAAACCACGAAGTCCACGGCAACATCGCACGTGGCCGACCGTAAACAAAGCCAAACGTCTTCTCTCGCATAAGCCACCATTGCTCGCTGCTGTGGGAGATGTAGATTATGAATCTAGTGACGACGATAGGCATTTTAAGAGACGGACGGCAAAGGAGAGAGAAAGAGATCATGGGAGAGATGATCGAGATCGCAGCGGCTACAACAAGCACGATAAGATGGGTGATGGGCTGAAAGAATTGGGGATAAGGATTGTGCTTGGCACGTGTTGTTTGCTAGAATGAGAATAGTCGAAAAGAGAGAGTGAAAAGCTTGGATGAGATAAAGTTAGTAAGGACAGCCCGGACTATGTCCGGGAGGGCGATCGCCATGGCCCCCAAATTTAGGGGCCCCAAATTTATATATACAACCTCTTATGTGTAATATATAATGTAATATAGTTTTTGCAATTGACTTCCTCATCTAATGGATAAGGTGGTGGACTCATTTTGTATAAGTTTACTACTTTCACCTTTGACACCTATTATCTACTTTCAATGCTATATGTATTTGTGCTACTAAAATGACTTAAAATTTAACTTCTTTTATTTTAGTGAAAAACTGAAAATGAACACTCATTTTGGACGGAGGGAGTAGCATTTTTCACTTATTCATCTTTTCTCCTAGTTTACATATCTATATTATCATTTTGTCCTCGGTTATATTGAATATCGTAGCTGTTTATATTCCTCTTTGGGCTTAAATTAGCTTCTCATTTTTTTATTTATTTATTTTTTTGCATGCTTTGAATGCGTAAAACTGTTGCTTAGCTACCATATAGAGAATAGAATTTAACTATTTCCCCTAAAGAACAAGTGCAAATAAAGAGGTTTCCGAAGCATCTATATATACTTTTGCTTCATTTATTTCCTTGACCTCGCGCAATCCCGAATCCAAGAGCTACCACAAAATAAAAGTACTGTAGCCACCACTCTCAGACTTTCCTGAGGTAAGTGGTCAGGAAAAATATCCTTCTTCTTCCCGTATTTATGTGTTTCAACAGCTTTTCACAAATCAAATTTTAATTTAATCAAGTCCTGTTTTAATTTATCAGATACGTTACCTTAAAGAAAAAGTAATTGATTGGTTATATCAAATTGAGTTTAACATTGATACTTATTAGGTTCTTATTTGCAATTTGGAGGGCAAATTGCCATGCTCTCTCTCTCTCTCGAAAACCTTGCTTCTCTATCATTTTCTATATGTTTTCTCTTGAAGTTTGCCATCGATGCAACTGCATTTTTCTTTTTGATATATCTTGGTATTCAAAATTTCCATAGTTCTCTGTTTTGATGGTCAGATCAATTTCTCATTTTTGGTTTTATTGATTCCTTTTTTTTTTGAATAAAATATGTTAACTTTTGTTCCATACAAAAGTATAGCATTCTATTTTCACTTAGACATTAAGAAATCTAAGTTAGGAACATTCAGATCCTTTGTATTATTCCTTGAGTTAAACAACTTGATTCCATGAAATGCAAAATTCTGATTGCTACTAGTTCAAGAGAAGAGTTCATGTTGTTTCCATGTCAATCATCGACTGAGGCCAAGCTTGAGGCATAATCGATACATCCGTGAGATTAGATTTTGAAAGAAGTGAAAAAAAAAAAAAGGAGATGCATGGACATTTTGGCTCTTACCTTCCAAGAATTCATTTGATTGACACAAGAAAGAAGCTGAAGAAAATAAGAGATGCTTGGATTCTTAGGGAGCTCTTGCCGCCTAGTAATTCATTTTGACACAAGGCGTTCAGTCCCTTGACCGATAGAACAAGCTCGTGATCTTCATGCTCTTAATTTCATCCATTTTAGCAAGCTGTTTAGGTATACATTTAAAATCTCAACCTCTACCCTCCCCCAACATATATATATATATATATATATATATATATATATCTATACATGTATGTATGTGTGTGTGTGTAAACATTACCTTTATGGGCTTTGTTTATTTAGTACTTGTTGGCTTGTCTGAATCACTTCATTGACTGCATCCAGCTATGATTTTGATTTATATGATATGAAGACGATTGACTCTAATTTGTTTTTTTTTTCCAGAGGAATACAAAGGGCGTTAATCATGGCATTTCGTTAGGGCTGATCATCCACATACGTCTGTGACCTTAATCTGACAAGTCTTTGATTGAAATATTACATCTCAGTGAAGCCAAACTAATGATGTAATCTTCGGGGCAGTATCATAATGTTTATTTGTGACAATTTAAAATTTTAATTTTAATTTTAATGTAATTTTTATTGTTCTCAATATGTCCTGTTTGTTATTATTCCTACTGTTAACATAGTTAGTAGTTTTTTTATTTTTTCATTTCCCCGTTTGTGTACTCTAAACATTTATATGATTTTGTTAGATGAACAAAATTAAAAGAAAAGCGACAATGTTATTTACTTGCAAGTTTACACGGTCGTATCAAGTAATTAAGTGGTCAAGTATGAGTTAATCCCACACGTTGATAATCCTCCATACTTTTTGATCAATTTGACCAATTTTTATTTTTTGATTGATTTTTGATGACGATCTAATTGTTTTTTCAGAAATCATAAACACTTGAATTATAGTACTTTCAATCTAGTTTCCAAAGGTGGTGTTTTTATTTTTTCTAGATTAATAAAATGACTAATTGCATGATTCGTCCATTGACCTTAACATTTTTTGCCATTAGTCCTTTGAAAAAAGTTTTCGCTCACAACCAGTTCAAAGCTTGTCAAATATCTATTTGAGTGTAGTTAACTCGTCACATGTAAGGCACATGTAATTGTGCAACTGTTCAAGGGTACGAAGGGAATTTCACAACAACGATGGTAATTATATAGAATACAGAGCTCACCTCGTACACATCTTTTCTCAAAGGCAATTGAGGGGAGATAGTAATTGTCACATTAAAAAGAACATTAAAGTGCCAATTTTGTCCATATTATTCAATTCAAAATCCTTATTTTTTCTCGAGGCAGATTGACAGACCATTACAAGTATTCAAATTCAAAGGGATCAGTTACAAAATGTCCCACGGCTTGGGCTCAAGCACTATAACAACCATGATGCTCGAGCGAGAAAACCACATGGCACCCCGACCTCATTTCTTGTGAGATTGTGTAGCTAATAACTTACTAATACGTGCTAGTGTCATGTGTGTTGGAAATAACGTTGAAAGTTTTTCTGTCTAGCTCATCCCTCTCCTTGTCAGTGTTTGTCCATTCATTTTAAGGCTTACCGATCTCAACAGAACAATAGAAGTATTTGGGTTTTTTTTTTTTCACTGGCGTGCAAGGACCATCATTTACTCACTTTCAATAACGCATTATTCAGTGGAATTTAGGTACCTCCTTTATCCTATCCTTCTATACATCAAAGTGGTCTTCATCCAATATTGAAACATGGTTCACATTGGATGTTTGCATTATTTTGTGAGCTTCACATTGGATGTTTGCATCATTTTGTGAGCCATGGAAAGGGTTTCAATCCCTAAAGCTTGGAAAATAATTTTTAAAATAGCTCTACTCTGATACTACTTGTTGGTTCTAAGTGGGTAGAATAGGCTAGAGGGGAGGGGGGGTAAATAGCTTATGCAAAAAAAAAATCCTTTTAATTTGCAGATTTACTAACTATAGTAATAGTTTGGGCATAAAAAAAATGATTGAAGGGGTTAAAAGGCCAAAACACGCTTTTTAAATTAGCCAGGTTTGAAAATTGGTGAAGTAATAAGACCAATAATGACATTGATGATAGAATAACTTAAGTGTGATACTTGATTTTTACTTGTTAAACAATTAGCAACAAGGATGAGTAGACAAAGTATTTGTCAGATCATACAAAACAACAAACATGAAAAGTAATCAATTGATAAAAAGAACATTTCAATATCAGTAGAAATTGAAAAGACAAATGATTTGAAGTGATTCACACCATAAAAGGTGTTACGTCCACTACCAAGGTGGTCAACGGACTCAAAATAATGCATTATTTTATCCTCCAGATACTACTAGTTTTCAGATACACTTCAATAAGTTTCCATATGGGAAAAACTTAAGTGCAATAACTACTTAATCACTAATGGATCGTGTACCAAATAGTTTTGACCAGTGTTTGTGATAGATTCTACAAACTAGATTTAATTTCACTCGTGTGTTTGGCGAGAAAGTCATTTGAATGTTTGACTAATAATGAAGGTTCAAGTGGAGAGTTCTTATATGAGATAACAGTGCTTGTAATTCTAGCAAACCCTTCTTAAATGTTCATGAAATAAGGCTTTTATACTCGAGTTCTTGGAGCCGTTTGAACGTTAAAAGTATCTTTCATCTTAATATGAAAATTTGGGTGCATTAAATGCACACTAGTGTTGAATTAGTAGTTGAAGAGTTGTCCTTTTTTCTTTGTCTCTACTAGTAAGTTGTTGCACTTTAAATGCAAAAGAAGTTGTTGCACATTAAATGCAAAAGACATATGAACCAAGGTGGGTAATTTGGCAAAGTTGTTGCACTTTAAATGCAAAAGAGATTGAACCAAGGTGGTTAATTTGGTAGCCAAAAGGGAAAAAGTGATAATGAACCCATGTGAAATACTCAAGTGTAACTGTCTTGTCTACATCCACGTAGATTGATAAGATATAACTTTAAATTTTGTTAAAAGCTCATTACAATGACATACTTATCTTTTTACATCATATATTTGAAGGTAGGCTTGATTCTCCTTTAATCAACAAACTTGATATTTTGAGCATATGAGTAAACGTCCTCGTAAGTCTAACTATGGAGTATGTAGCACTTTAAAATTTTTACAAAGAAATCTAACAATTCTAAGTCTTATTAAAGGAACTTGACTAATTTAGTGTAAACACTACAAACATAAAAATTAGGAGTCCTCTTTAATAATTGAGTAATGGAATCAAGCACTTCTAAAGGTATAACATATATTTTTCTAACAATTATTTTTACAGTTGGACCCACAAAGGTACTATATAGAAAATTTAAGGAGAAAAAACTTCAAATATTGGTACGTAGGTTGAACAATATATTCTCGCAGGTCAAATATGGACTGAATGTGTAAAAAATCATAATTGCTAGTCAAATATGTTAAAAGTAAAAGAGGTACTAAAGTAAATGACTTTTTAGAAATTTGCACACAAATTAAGCTTATAAAAAAAATTGATCTACCCTTATGTAAGTACAATTATTATTGATAAGTTACATGATTATTTTTCTCTTTCCTCTTAATATTACTCTTTAAATCATGAATAATTTTTCTCTTTCATCCTACTTTTGTCTCAAAGTTTGAATAACACATCATTACTCAACCCACTTATCGTCTAAAAAAAATGTTCATATTCTCAATGCATTGAAGACAAACGTTGTTCATTCACAATACAACATTTAATTAGAGAGTGATAAATAAGGGAAATATTGGCAAATATAGCTAATTTTGGGACGATTTTTTTCTAAACGTAAATTATTTTTCTAAAACATCATTTACTCCCTCTGTTATACTCAAAGAGTCCACCTTTAAAAAATCTAATTATTAAGAGGTATATAAGTAGTATTAGAGTTGATTATAATTACAAAAATATTTTACAATGTTAATATGTTTGTATCACATGTAGAGGGTAAAGTTGAAAGTTTTATGAAAATTGTAGGTATAATTTTTAAAATAGACTATTTGAGGTGAAACATCCTAAAATAATATAGTGAATTCTTTATCCAAACGAAGAGTATTTTAAAACGTATGGAGTAGGTAGGAAAGAGTTACAGTATTTAAAGTTAAACCAAACTATTAATTACCCTATAAATACATAGATTAGCCCTATAAATACATAGATTAGTATCACATTTTTATATAACCTATTAATTACCCTATTTCTCTCATCAACAAGAGGTGCCCCGCCGCGGTTCACTCTCTATCTCTCCGGTGGCCATGACGGGCGTCTCTGTATCATCTGGTCCTCAAGTCTGCTTGTAAGTCTCTCTTTCTAATTACTTCTAACACTATTGCGGTTTCTGTGAATCTATATATATACGATTCATTTTCTTCCGAATTTTTTTTTGAAAAATTATTTTTAGAATGGAAACAATCTCGATTGCATTTAACTCATGGTGAACTTTTTTTTTGGATTTATTTTCCGGATTGTTTCTTTTATTCAAAGAATTTTTCATTGTTCAATATCTGAATTTTAAACTTAAATCGACTTTGTTTTTGTCAAAAATATGAAAAATAAATCTGACTTTGAATTTTTTTAATCCAGCTTTGTTTAAGAAATGTTCGACTTCTCGTATGTAGCCTTTAAAGAAGTTATCTAAATGTTGCAAATTTTTAAAATGTTAGTAAATGGCATGGACAGGATGACAAAATTGACTTTTGATTTCTTATTTTTGCTCTCTATTTCTTTCTTTATGTAGTGTCTTGGTAGTATTCGAACGCGGGAAATTAAAGAAACTTCTCAAAGATTAGAATTCACGATCGTTGTTTTCAATATTTCAAGTGAGTCTAAAGAAGATAGGAAAAGGGTGACAGAAGCCACCAACAAACAAGCAATTAGGTGCAGAAAGAATTCTCACACACACTTCACCTTCTACATGCAATAGCCAAAACATGAACACGAAGGGCCAACATTCTCAAGATATGAATGAAACAAGCATCATTCCTTTAATTGTGAAAGTGTCTTGCACAATTGATGTCCATTTGGATTCACTATTAGCAAATAGGACTTGTAGCTTTAATGATCAAGCTCATAGAAGCTTTGATCATGCCATGTCTGATGTGGAAAATACTGGAGACGACGTAGAAAAGAGTCATTTAACATTTGGCACGATAGAGAAAGTAGGCTCTTTTTCTACAAACTCAAGCCTTGCACAGATCCTCCATAAGATGACAAACAAGCTTGGTGACATCTCGAAAGAATGTACTTATCTACCTAGCATTGTGTTGATTACCATGCTTGAAGGTATTTGTAGGGCTGTCCAAGAGCTCGATGGAAAAAAATTGGACGAACTTGATTGTAATATTTTGTGCGGCTATGATTCGTTCTTGCATGAGGCCGAAAAAATGAACTTCAATGTGAAGTTGTTGCGCCTACGACTTGGTGAACTTTGTGATGCAGCAGGATCATTTGTTGAGACAAAAGAAGCAACGTAGAGGAAGTCAACAGATCATCATATCACGATGAATTCGAAGACAGCCACCACCACAGTCACCAGCATCATAGCCACCGTCGCTCAAAATCGTCATTAGCCCCATGACTACGTCCGTCATCGGAACCACAGAAGTCTGTCCACAGCAACAGCATCAGCACCAGTGGCCACCGACAGTAAAACAAAGCCAAGGGTCTTCTCTCGCAGAAGCCACCATCGCATTAGCCCCATGACTACGTCCGTCAAATTGAGTTTAACATTGATACTTATTAGGTTTTTATTTGGAATTTGGAGGGCAAATTGCCATGCCCTATCTCTCGATGATCCATGATTAATAAGAATCCATTAAGTTCTGGTTAAATTCCACATATTTTCCACTAAAGGTCCATCCCTAGACCATTAAACTACTCTCGTGATTAATGGAGCCTAGTTCGATTTATATGGTTCCACTAATCAAGATTAATCTTCCACGGATACTTCTCTTGATTAGTTAAGATTAATACAAAGTATGGACGTCATCATATTTGTAGGCGTGACAAAATGATATATAAAGCATTGATTATGAAAGATGAAAGAAACTTTAACTTGATTAACAAAGAAGACTACATTATGCTGAATTTTCCAACCCTAAGAAGTTAGAGAATTACTCATTAGCCATGGCAGAAACTACAAGGATTAATAAATAAGACATGAAAAAAAACAGAGAAGAAAGATAATTATTTGAAATACTTGTAGGGAAACAATGGCTGAGAATAAACTTTTATATCTTCTTGCTTCAATACTTCAAGTAACTCCAAGAACATAGATTGAATTTTCGAGAGATTTTGAAGTAATAAATGCTAGAAAGTTTTTGCTATGTGTTTCTATGTATATCCAGATCCGTTTTCTCATTCCCTTAAAGGGCCTTTAAATATGCAATCTAAGCTAGGGGTATGATTCTTCAAAAAGTTGTCTTCAAGAGGTGCCTTTTCAGCCGTTTAGTGCACGGTACGTTATGACTTGCACGACCGTGTAAGTCTTGTCGCCAAATTTCATTTCGAACGACCGCGCATGGCCGCTCCTTTTTTGCTCGGCCGCTCTACTTTAGAAGACATGGCGCTCCGGAGGATTTGGGCCATTTTGGCTTGACGGATGTATTTGCATGGCCGCTCCACTTTGTAGAGCACGGCCGCTCCAGTGAGTTCGGGCCTAGGTGATTATTTGAAGACGTCCCTTCCTCGGCTTTGGTCCCTAGATTTTTCCAAGCTTTATTTGTTCCAAGAATTGACTTAAAACTTGTATAAATGCTTAAAACATACCAAAAGCATAGAATCGAAGATATAGAACAAAAGAAGCTAAATTATACCAATTTAAGACTAAATGGGAATAAAAACTAAGTAAATAACAAAGATGTAATGCTATAAATGACTATAGAATAGCCATTTATCACCTTTCATTCCTCCTCCACTTTGAGAATGTGTAAGTGCGATAGAAGAAAACGATTGTGATTGTGAATGACTTGTAGTGTCGGTATCAGAATATTGCTCAAAAAGCTTGTACAACTTTGATTTCACAAGTGCCATCTTCTCTTGGCATTTATCGAAATCAAGCTCCACCTTTGAATAAAAAACTCCAACATAGAAAGTTTTATCCGTGGGTCAAGAATAGCTCCAAATGCAAGCACACTACTATATTGAGTCCAATATTTATCGAACTCATCTTTCTACACATATCACTTATTAACCCATCTTCATTCAACAAGTTCCCATTTAACAAAACCTCGATCTTCCAAATTTGCATAAAATATAGATTTGACGTAGGATAGGAAGAACCCGAGATCAAGTTGGTAGTATCATAAAATGACTCAAGAAATTCACATATTTTTCTCCTCTTTTCACTCTTCAACTAAAGGACAATATTTATAATTCCTATCATTCAACCGAAGTGCAGCAAAAGCTTTTTTATAAATACGTGGAATTCTAACGAGTAGACACATCTAGTCGCAAGCCAATACTAGTGTCAATGTTGCCAACTAGTGTCACACATTCTTCAAAAAATTCATTCTACTCTCATAACCTTTTACATACGGAATCTCTAATTTTATTCAAAGCTCCAACAACAATTTTCAAACCATCAATGAGATTAAACATATAAGCACAACACCGAACATGAAAGAATTCACCATCACACAAAAAACTACCATGCAAAGAGAGTTGTTCTTTCAGAATATCTGGCATATATAGTGTCAATATTGGTAGCATTATCTTATGTCAAAGAAAAGACTTTTTTCTCAATCCTCCATTCCTTCAAAAAGTCAAAACAATTTTGCATCCAATTCAACTCCAGAATGTGGAGAGGCATATGAGCAAAGTTAAGTATCTTGTTGTTCAATTTCCAACTGTCATCAATGAAGTGGGTCAAACAAATGTAACCCTCACTAGTGCATGCAATCCATACATCTGAAGTAAGACAAATTCTACTTTTAATTTTAGCCAAAACTTGTTTGAGTCTCTCTTTCTCCCTCAAATAGGTTTTTTCAATGTCAGAAATAAGAGTATTTCTAGAAATGCAATGAACATCGGGATTTAAATACTTCAACTAAGCTCTAACACCATCATATATACTCGACAAATGAAAATGGCAAGTCATGCTTAATAACTGCGGATGCTATTAACCCTCTTGAAATCTCTTGATTTATTTTTCTAGACCTCATCTTACATCCAAAAACATTTTTCCAACATCATTAAACTTTATCATTTTGCATGTTTCAATGCATCGCTTCAATGTAGAAGTTCCATATTGTTTGCTTCCTCCATGTTTATACTTTGTGTTACATGCTTTACAAGATACTCGTTTTATGCCATTTTCACCTATCTTTGACTTAACAAAATATTGCCAAACTTTAGAAGTTTCTTTACGTTCTTTACCTTGAGTCGGCTTTGCATTTTCCACTTTATCACTCTCATCCAAGTTGATAGTTTGATTTAAGGAAGAAGAAGCCTTAATTGTTTCCTCCTTCATGTAAATACATAAAGAAAACATTAATCAAACAACCAATATAATCATATTTTTATATGAAACTAATGTCAAAATTTATAATCGTTTTCCAAACACCCAAAAGACAAGAACTAAAAATAATTTTGTTCCTAAAAATGATGATCAATCAACACGACTATTCTCACTTTTAAGTCAATGGCTTGAAAAGGAAAGTAAACATTGAAAAATTTTGAGAGTGAAAAAGAATTAATTATTTTGAAAAGGGAAAACATATCGTCGCCGTCGATGAGGAAGGGAGAGAAGTGACGATAAGAGATTGCCGGAGAGAGGCTGCGTCGGAGACGGTGACGCGTGCTCGAGACGGTGACAAGAGTTGAGTCATGGACACGGAGAAATATGATCCATGAGAGAGGGTTGGTGGTTGTCCATGGCTGCGGCCGCCGGCGTGTGCGTGGTTGTAACAAGGCTGCCAGTCGGAGGTGAGAGAATAAAAGATGAAGTCTTGGAGAGAGATGCGGTGTGAGACCTAAGGGAGAGTGAAGGTGAGATCCGAGAATTGAGATAAGATTCTCTCTATGGGGCACCGCTCCTACAAAACACACAACCTAGGCTTTTTAGAATTTTAAATTTCCAATTTCGTCCTAACTCCTTAGATTGGAGGGCCAACACCACCGCCTTGACTCGTAACCCGCGAGCTCACTGTTTGGCCCGTTTTAAATGGTCCCATATTTTGCCAACCCAACCCGCTTATTTTGTGTGGCGGTCCGGCCCAACGGGCTAAAACCATTTTGATAGCTCTACTACCAAGTAAGTGGTGGTTAACATTTTAGTCCTATAGCAAATATGGTCGAATGTGTAAAAGATCATAATTTGGGTCAAATATGATGAAAGTAAAAGCGGGTAAGAATTATTTAAAGTTATAGGAGTCGTTTGATATCTAAGATTAAGGCCGGATAGGATTACTAAGCCAAATTATCGATATTTGGTACGCAACAAACAGTCGGGACTAATAGCACGAGATATCGGAATAAAGTCCTCATTACCTCGCTAATAATACCAAGGGAGATGATGGCATTATTAGTACTCTCATTAAGAAAAATCACGTGACTAAATTTTTTAATCTCAAAAATATCCTCAATATATAAATGAAGATTAATAGCAAGGGTGCTAATATCACTAAGATTAATAATACTGCTTATCCCTGCCTAACTTAATTCGAAACAAACCCATATAGTTTGGCATGTGATATAAGAATACATTTTAAAAACCTATATATAGTCAAATTTATCACGATAACCACAAATTTATAAGTTTCAATTCCACTAGAAATAGTTTTTGAGATAAAGATACTTCCACCATTCTTACCATATATATATATATATATATATATATATATATATTTTACATGTTGACTTGATACACATATTAAGAAAATTTAATTGTCTCTATTATAAATATTATATTAACATGTATTTTTCAAAGATGCCCATGTAAGAGTGAGACTTATCAATTAAAATAGAAATAACATTAAGAATAAAATAATAAAATTAATATTAAAAAGATGAAATAGTTGATATATATTTAAATGACCTAAAAAGAAAAGATAATTTTTTTTTTATGATACATCCACATATTTTATCACATTTACAATATGCCTTAAAGTGTTGTATGTTGGTTGGAATGTACAATACTTAGAGCTCGTTTGATGCAACGTTTTCAAAACGTAGTGTTTTAAAAACGCAACGTTTTTAAAACACAGCTTTTTTTCTTATAATTGCGTTTGAGATATCACTTCAAAACACTGTTTTTTTTTTCTTGCAGCGATTTAAAACCTACATTTTGGAAAAAAAAACTGAAAATTTCAGTGTTTTAAAACGCAGCTGCCTTTTGAAAATGCAGCTTTTCTTGCTGCAGCATTGAAACATAATTTTTGCAAAGAAGCTGCATTTTATCCCTGCGTTTTGGCTAAAACGAACGATGAAACGGGCTCTTAAAGTTGTAAATACTCTCTATCTATAACTATTATTAAAGTAGAAGTCACTGTTGTCACGTGACAGCTTTACATTCATTTTTTCCAGCCTAATCCTGGGCCTATCCTTTCTAAGCTATCTCATTTACTGTCCATTTTATTAATTTTCTACCTAACGGTAAGAAGTCCATTTCCTAAGCTGTCCCATTTGCTATCATATTTTCAGTGCACATCTTTCAAGTTCCCTTTTCTACAACAAAATTCAATGGACATCTTTCATTTACCAAATCTTTAAAAAAATAAAAAACAAAGTTATATATTAATTAGATGTTATTAAATTTTTACATTGCACTTGTAATACTAAGTAATTTTGATTTGTATTCATATGTTCATTTCAATATTTATCCTATTTTAGTTTTGTTCAAAGCATTTCAATTAAAATATTTTTAATTATTAATAACGGGTTTAGAAAATCCTTTTAATATAATTTTACAATTTTTTTTATTAAAATCGTGTATCACACGGGTACTAATTTAGAGCCCGTTTGTTCGTGCGTTTTGGCCAAAACACAGGGTTAAAACGCAGCTTATTCCTTAACTTAGCGTTTCAATGCTGCGGTAGAAAACGCTGCGTTTTCAAAACGCATCTGCGTTTTAAAACGCTGAAATTCCTAGCTCTTTCTCAAAACGCAGTAGGGAATAAAAAGCAGCGTTTTGACATAATATCCCAAACACATTTATAAAATAAAAAAAAACCGCGTTTTAAATAATCTGCGTTTTTAAAACACTGTATTTTCAAAATGCTACACCAAACGGGCTCTTAGTATGTTGATAGAATTTGTATATGTAGCATTACATTTTTTCTTAAGATAAGAAATGGAGTAAATACTAGAAATGGATAATCAAAATATATCCTAAATCAAGTGTTAAATTTTGTCCAAGTCATAAACCAAACTCGTGAAAATGTAGAAGATTAGCCCTATAAATACATACGTTAGCAACACATTTTTTATTTAACCTATTAATTATTTCTCTCAACAACAAGCCACTGCGCCGCCGCTCGCTCCGATTCAGCTGATCCTCAAATCTGCTTGTAAGTCTCTCTTTCTAATTATTTCTATCAGCTTTTTCAGTTCCCTGTGAATCTATTTTTTGTAGATCAGAAACAATCTTAATTGCATTGTACTCTATCAGCATCCGATTATTATTATTATTTTTTGGATTTGATTCATTTCTTCAGGGTTATTTCTTTTATTCGAAGAATTTTTTAATTTTCAGTATCTGAATTTCAAACTTAAATGTAGAAATAATTTTGTAAAGATTTTTTTCCGTGTTTTTCTGATCTACTGTTCTGATTAATGCTGTCTGTAGGCTTTAAGAAGTTGTTTAAATCTTGCAAATTTTCACAATATTGGAAAATGGCAGGATGGGAAAATTGACTTTTGATTTCCTTTTTTTTTCTCCTTTACTTTCTTTATGCAGTATGTTACTGGTATTCAAACGTGGGAAAGTACCAGAACTTCTCAAACATTAGAATTCATGATCGTTGTTCGTGGCATTTCAAGTGGGGCTGAAGAAGATAGCAAAAGGGTAACATAATTTGATCTGGGAATGAAGCAGTGTTAGCTTCAGCTCCAAAGTTCTTCATGGTATGATCTTACTAATAATGGTAATTGAACTACTCCATATTTGCTATCTCTTGTTGCTTTCTATTAAGAGTATATATAAACAAAACGAAAAGCAAGTCGAGTTCCTTCCGAATCGTGTAAATAGTTAGCATTTTCAATTGTTCATATACTCTCCTCGTACACATATCTACATTTGCATTTGTCTTGTTCAAATCTTGTGGTGACTCGGTGATATTGAATTTAACTATTTCCTGTGCAAATAAAGAGGTTTCCGTAAGCATCAATATTATTCTCCATGCTTTTGTTATTGTATAACATTGGGCTTCATTTATTTTCTTGACGATTTTGATTGTGGTTTTACGGTGCATGATTGCCATTTGTTTGGTCGTATTATCATGTTTTGGTTTCAACTTTTTGAAAAAGTGATTGATTGGTTATATCTAGTTGAGTTTAACATTGATACTTATCTGGTTCTTATATGGAATTTGGAGGGGCAACCAAATAGCCATATTCAGAATTTGGAGCGTTCGTGGGAGATCTGGTGAGTTAACTTTTTCCATATTCAGAATTTGTCTTTTTTTAAGTCTTGCAATTTCAAATTATGCTAGTATTTCAGTGTCTTGCAATTTCAAATCTTGCAATTATTTCAATTATGCTAGTATTTCAGTGTCTTGCAATTTCAAATCTTGCAAATTTTCACAATATTGGAAAATGGCAGGATGGGAAAATTGACTTTTGATTTCCTTTTTTTTTTTTTTTCTCCTTTACTTTCTTTGTGCTGTATGTTACTAGTATTCGAACGTGGGAAAGTACCAGAACTTCTCAAACATTAGAATTCATGATCGTTGTTCGTGGCATTTCAAGTGGGGCTGAAGAAGATAGCAAAAGGGTAACATAATTTGATCTGGGAATAAAGCAGTGTTAACTTTTTCCATATTCAGAATTTGTCTTCTTTTAAGTCTTGGAATTTCAAATTATGCTAGTATTTCAGTGTCTTATAAAAATCATGCTCCCTTCTCATTGGAAAATTTGGAAATTTAAGGCTCCCTTATAAGTTATAATCTTTCTTGACAAGTAAAAGTATCTTTCTTAGAGCCCATTACATAAAAAGTATACATGACCCCAATATCCCAATCACTTGTTAAAGGGGAATCTGTCCAAAAGATTTAAAAGAAACTCTACAAGAAAACTCCCCGGCCAGACTCTATCCAAAAGACAGAAGGTTTAACAAGAAAGCCTTCAAACGTGCTATAGAAGATTCTACATTCCCAAAAGTCAAAACTAATTCTAATCCTGTCATTCCAAATGACCCCTGAAATGCACCGTGACCAACCCAACGATAAATCTAATACAAGCCTTGGCATGGCCATTTATTCTGAGCATATATAGACTCATTAGCCCATAGTTCCTTCGCAACAAAAGAGGGCGCCAATAAATGATTTACGCTTTTTCCTTCCTTTCTACACTTGAAGCGCCAGTTAAAGTAAAACCTATGATTTGTGGACAGTGTTGACATAGAGATGTAGTGCCGAACATGGAGAACTTCAAAATCAAGACACAGCCTTATACCTATTGTTTCTAGATAGATATATAAAAATAGATAGATACAACAATTTCTAAAATCTGCAATGATTACCTCATTTTATACTTTCTATATACATGTCTTGATCTGATATATATATATATATATATATATATATATATATATATATATATATATATATAATAACACCGTTGAGGAATTTGGTAATGAAGTTGACTGTCCATGAAACAAATCCAACCATCTTTCTCCAAACCCTAATTTTGAGTGTCACACATGGCTATAAAGGAAAAAAGAAAGAAACTATATATGTAAAGGTAATGCTCCCTTATCAAGAAAGAAAGAAAGAAAGAAACTATATAGGTAAAGGTAATTTTGAGTGTCACACTGTTTCGGTCAAATTTCAACAAGTATCACCAATGACAAGAAAAATGACAAAAGAGATAAGAATCAGGGTACAATGATTATTGGATAGAATAGAAATGAACACGAGGAATTTGTTGACTAGGGAAAGCCCTTGAACAACTTGTTCGCCGGCACAAAACCCCGGGAGGTTTAGGAACCTGCCTTGACCAAAAGGTATACTTATCGAGTTTGAGTACAAAACTAGGAGCGTATATAAGGGAGCTTAAGCTAGTGAGATTGTGTG
This sequence comes from Platycodon grandiflorus, assembly GCA_016624345.1. Taxonomy (NCBI): domain Eukaryota; kingdom Viridiplantae; phylum Streptophyta; class Magnoliopsida; order Asterales; family Campanulaceae; genus Platycodon; species Platycodon grandiflorus. The sequence goes on from CM028363.1 coordinate 42,068,109, forward strand.
TAAAATATAGGTGTTATCCCCTTTTTATACCTCAAATAACGACTAAAATACAAAGAAAATAACAGGCCTAGAATCTTGGAAATAAGTTGATCTTGTTGAGATATTTTTGCCACATTGTTGATGGAGGAGATAATGGTCCGTTGCTGGCTATTTTGATGAAGAAACGTCATTGAATCAGTCTCCTCATCCATTGGCACGTTCCTTGAAAAGTAGGGTTTAATGTAACAATAATTCAACCTGCAAGATGATCAAGATGTAGTAGGAGAACTCAAGTTGTTAGTACCAAGATGTTATGTGCAAGTTGAAAACAGGTTGACTGAAAATGTAGGGCCCAACAGTTGCCCCCAAACTTTTTGAATTTTATAACAAAGAATATAAAGAGTCAAAAATTTAAAAAGTTTGCCAAAAGTGGATAGAGTGTACGGCGGTTATTAATGAAAAAGGTTTGATGGGATGGTTTTGGGTCTTTCCAAGGCAAAGTTCACGATGGTTCTTTAAACTTTCAACCGCTTACAACCTCTTCCTCGAATAAGTTAGAACCCTTCCTGTCAGAATCCTTAACAAAAGGGTTTTCTTTGGAGAGAAATCAAGGAGGAACGAGAAGAAGAAAAACAAGTAAAATTCGGTGAGTTCCTCGTCCCCTTCTCAATTTCTTGCGATAATTTTCTCAAGTTGTAAAAATGGGAAGAAAGAAGTTAAGCATAATCGAGAGTGATGAAGGTCTTCCCGAGGGTTTCGTAACCCAAAATCTGTTGAAAGAACGATAAGGAAAAATACTTGATTTCGAGGCGGATCGGAAATTATTAAGAAGAATCACGCGCCATCCAAAACTGTTTTCTTCACCCATCCCAACTTAACCTCCGAGTGCTATTCCCCTGAATGGGTGTGCTTTCCAGAATATCCTTTCATCATTGGTCTAAAATTCCCTTTTCCGGACTTAATTACTAGGTTCTTTACCTCTGCCAAACTGAACTATATGCCCAGATTATGCCTCAAGGTTGGAGGTGTTTACAAACCCTAGTTAGGTTGAAGGAGGAAACTGGTTTGAATGTGGGTCTAGAAGAGTTTGCTTATACTACCGATATAAGGGGATTTGGCCTTGGGAGGTATTGCTTTAGGGTTAAGAGTGGTGGTGATCCCATCTTGAATTCCAACAATGACCCCGCCGATAGAGGATGGAGAAACAAGTTTTTCTTTGCTAGGAAAGATAGCCTAGGTCAAGAGGCTGGTGTAATTTCGAAATGGAGGTCCCAAGGTAGGGGAAATTTTCCTTTGATTTCACACATTCTTAAAATCTTTGCACACCTAATCTTAACCAACATAAAATTTCCTTTGTAGAAGTTGCCAAATTGTGCGTGCTTTTTCCGAACAAGAAGGGATGAAGAGAATGTGAAGAAGATTTTCGAGTTGGATCCACTTGTTAGGTCTTTCAAAGCATTCCCCGTCTGTTTTCGAGAGAGGGTTGAGGGTTTGGAAGAAGAAGTTAACCGGAAGAGCCTCGCCAAGTTCTATCAAGATGTCTACAGTTTGATTAACATCTTAAAGTTTTTCGCCTATCTTCCAATTATTCTAATCCTTCAAGTTGTTCTAATTCTATGGCCTTTATGGCAGCTACTGCTCTAAGACCAATGTGAGTGTTGCGGACCTACTTGCGATGCTAAAGCAAAGAGGTCGTAAAGAAAGATAGCAAGCCCCAACTCCCCAATCTGTGGTATCTAGTTCGAAGTGAATGCATCAAAGAAGAAGGATGAAGCAAAGAAAAGGAAACGACGGAGGTGAAGCCACGGATGTGAGTAATGTTTTGGATGTGGAAAAACGAGATAGAAGTTTGGTCTTTGTGATGAGATTTTGTTGACAAGGTAAAACGGGAAACTTTGAACCTTGTACCAAAGAATTTACAAAGTACTAATACTTCTTTTACACGGGTTCGGAGATAATGAGTCCTATTATGGACCAAGTCAATGTTTTGAAAATCAAAGCAACTAGATGCGATTATGAGGTGAGGAATCAAAAAGGAAGCCAAAACAAATCTTTGGGGAGGTAGAGATTGAAGAAAGTCATTGTGAATTTGAGAAAGGAATTGGCGATGTTTGTCTGAGAAGGTGAAGGAAAATGAGGCTCATGTAAAGGAACTTGAAGCAGCAAAGGAAGATTTCAAGTTTAATGCCACCAAGACAGTGTTGGAGGCCAGAATTCAACTCATGGAGGAGTTCAAGAATGGGCAGGCTCCAAATTGGGATTTGGAGGAAGAGAAAAGAACTCTAGAAGACTTCATTGGCGAACCGGTGGATGGAGAGGAGGTGAATTCATCGGCCCTCGAAGCTCTTGACACACTGGTTGATGATGCCAACAAAGTTTTGAGTACCACAGTGGTGACTCACGTTGAAGAGAATAATCAAGAGAAGGAGACAAATGCAACACTAGCGGCGAATAAGATGTTTGAACAATTTGAATGTTTTAGGTAGTTTGGAAGGAAGGGTAACAAAAACAATTTCCTTTTTGCTTATTTGGTTATGTAATGGCTCATAAGAGCGCAGACAATTTATTTGGGGGTACTAGGTTGGTCCAGTACTCCAAACTTTCCGTAGGTTTTAAGGGATTTGTTGGCTTATCCAACTTATTCACTAGTTGTGAAATCTTTTGGGAATATTTTGAAGTTTTATAGAAGTATTTTAGGTTCTTCAGAAATACTTGCTTGTTCAGTAGATAAAATGTTGATGATATAAACATAGGTAACATGTCAATGTTACAACCAATAGTCACAACTTGAATAAGTGTGAAATCGTGCGCACGGCGAAGGTGTCAAAACCTTAATTCTTTAGAAAAGATGTAAATCTTTTAACCATAAGTAAGATGTACCTTTGATCAGAGGTAAGTCGTTTGAAGAAATAGAACAAGTCTCAGCCGTCCTGGCGTGTCAACATGTTCCATTCCTCTCCAGCTAAAGTTTCAACATGTTGGAGCCGTACTGGCGTGTTAACATGTTGAACTTCTTTATCTCAGGTCTAAACATGTCGGAGCCGTACTGGCGTGTTAACATGTTCGACCTGCTCCAATTTAGGTCTCAACATGTCGGGCCGTCGGCGTGTTAACATGTTGAGCCTACTCCGCTTGTATACCTTGCAAAATAAATTCATGTTACGCTAACACCCCTCCGATGCTTAAGTTAGTAAGGATTTCCAATAAAATTGAGAATTGAAACACACGAATGAACTTGACATAAATTAAATCATACCTGAGAAGTCTAGTCGTTAACAACTTGACTTACATAAAATAGAGTTTTAAATGAATGGCATTCCAACTCCTAGGGACCCTATCTCCACTTGGGGTTGACAACTAGTATGCCCCTTTGCCAGCTTCAGCATCAATAAGATATGGTCCCTCCCACTTGGGAGCTAATTTACCTGCATTCAGTTCTCTTGTATTTTGAAATACTTTTCTTAAAACTAAATCACCAACCTGGAATCTTCTTATTCTGACATTCTTGTTGTAAGATCTAGCAATCCGTTGTTGATAGGCTGCCATCCTTATCTTGGCTAAATCCCTGATCTCATCAATTGCATCTAGATCTTGGGTTAGCAAGAGATTATTTTCATCTTGAGTTAATAAACCATACCTTCTTTGTTGGGATTGTCACCTCACGGAATTACGACGCTCCAAATACCAAGGAATATGGAGTTCTACGTGGCCCCTTTTGAAGTTGTCCGTGCGCCCAAAGTACAAGTGGTAATTCTTCAGCCCATTTTCCTTTCTTTTGATCTAGGCGTTTCTTCAGGTTGTTGACAATCAACTTGTTGCTTGACTCAGCTTGACCGTTGGCTTGAGGGTAGACAGGCGTAGACGTGATCAGCTTGATGCCCCAATGAGCACAAAAATCTCTAGTCTTCTTACTTATGAATTGGGATCCATTATCACATATGATCTCGATGGTATGCCAAACACGCTAATAATATTCTTCTTTAAAAATGAAACTACCTCCTTGTCTCTCACTTGTACATAGGCCTCGCCTCAATCCATTTTGAGAAATAATCGGTCATTGCTAACATGAACACTTTGCCTCCAGGGCCTTAGGCAACTTGCCCACAATATCCATGCCCCATTGCATGAAAGGCCAAGATGAAACGATAGAGTGTAGAGGTTCAGCAGGTTGATGCAAGATGTTACTGTGCCTCTGGCAGGCATCACATTTCTGCACATAGCTCATGGCATCTTGACGCATGGTTGGCCAGTAATAACCAGTCTTGAGAGCCTTCGATGCCAATGCTTTCCCACCAGAATGATTTCCACATGTTCCTTCATGGATTTCACTTAGCACGAGCTCAACTTGCTTATTGTCAATACATCTCAAATAGTGTCCGCAAAGACTTCTTAAACAAGACATTATCTATTAAAACAAAAGTTGAAGTACGCATTTTAAAAGATCTAGCATTCTTAATATCAGGTGGAATAGTTCCAAGTAGAAGGAACTCAATTATAGGTTGGGTCCAAGATGAACTTGTATCTTGTGCCCCATTAGATTGAGTAACTTCTTGAGTTTCCTCCACTTGGTCTATTGCGGGTACTTAACATAAATAATGGGAATATTAGTATGCAACATAGACTTGCAAGTTGAACCCAAGTTGGCCAATGCATACTTCGTATTCTCTTCTCTAGGGACTGTTTCAAAGAGAATGACGAAATTTTGAAGCCAAAGCTTTAACATGTTGGAGATACAGAGTCATCTTGGAGTGCTTCGCCACATAACTGCCATTGAAATGGTTAGCGAGCAACTGAGAATCAACATATACATTTATATGAGTAATATTTAAACTTAAAGCTGTAGTTAAACCCATGATTAAAGCCTCATATTCAGCTTCATTATTCGTCGCATTGAATTCACAAGATACAGCTTGAGGTATGATATCACCTTGAGGGGATTTCGGAACTATTCCCAAGCCAATTCCTTTAGAATTTGAAGCTCCATCTGTATACGTGTCCAAAATCTAGGAATTGTTTTACCTTCAAGCTGTTGTACTTCAGTTCCACCTCGGGCGCAAACTTGGACTAAAGTCTGCTACGAAATCAGCTAGAGCTTGAGATTTGATAGCTGTTCTTGGCTCATATGAAATGTCATACGTGTTCAACTTGACCGACCACTTGGCCAACCTGCCTGACATCTCTGGAGTTCTCAACACATTTCTCACAGGATAGTTAGTTCTAACAGTTATAGAATGTGTTTCAAAATAATGACGCAGTTTTGTAGCAGCAGTGGTTAAGGCCAAAATTAACTTTTCAAGATGAGAGTACCTCCTTTCAGCATCTAGTAAAGACTTACTTATATAATAAACAGGATGCTGTTCACCTTGGATTTCTTTCACCAACACTGCACTAACTGCATTCTCAGATACGGCTAAATATAAATAGAGGTGCTCACCACGTTCTGGTTTAGCAAGTAGGGGTGACATCACCAAGTATTCTTTAAGTTGTTTAAAAGCTGCCTCATGTTGGTCAGTCCATTGGAAGAGTTTATTCTTTCTTAACACTTCGTAGAATAACCTGCATTTATCAGATGATTTAGATATAAATCTATTTAGGGCAGCTACTCTACCTGTTAACCTTTGGACGTCTTTGATATTCTTGGGAGATTCCAAGTTGAGAATAGCTTTGATTTGTTTGGGACTGGCTTCAATTCCTCTCTTAGTCACCATATAGCCCAAGAACTTTCCTGCTTTAACACCAAAGTTGCACTTCGCCGGATTGAGTTTCATGTTGAAAGCTTTCAAGATGTTGAAGGCCTCAGCAAGATGCTCCACGTGATCTTCATTATGCTTGGATTTTACTACCATATCGTCTATGTAGACTTCCATTGTCTTCCCAAGTTGATCTTTAAACATCTTGTTCTGACCTCGATAAGTTGCCCTGCATTTTTAAGACCAAATGGCATAGCAATATAACAATATATACCTTCTGAGTCATGAATGCCGTATCCTCTTGGTGCGAGGGCTCCATTTGAATTTCTTGATATCGAGGACGCATCCATGAATGTCAAGATATCGTGGCCAGCTGTCTCGTCAACTAGAGAATCAATATGAGGAAGAGGGAATGGATCTTTCGGGCAGGCCTTGTTCAAGTCTGTGAAGTCCACGCATACTTGCCACTTGCCGTTCCTCTTCTCTACCACCACAACATTAGCTAACCACCTTGGGTATTGAACTTCCCTGACCATCTTGGACTTCAAAAGTCTCTCAACTTCATCCTTTATAATCTGGTTCCGCTCATGGGCAAACTTTCTTCTTTTCTGGTGGATAGGACGGATGGTTGGATCAATGTTCAACTTGTGAGTAATGATGTCCTTGCTTATTCCTGTCATATCTTCATGCTTCCACGCAAAACAACACTTCTGACTCTTCAAGAACTCAATCAGCTCCTTCTCAATTTCGGATGGAAGATCTGTACCAACTTGCACTTGGGCCTCAGGGTTTGACTCATCAACATAAATACTTTTCGTCTCATGCTCCACTGCTTCAAGAACATCTGGGCCTTTTTCTTTAATTGCTATGCTTGACGAGGGAACTTGCTTTCATATTAACCTTGTAGCACTCTTTAGAAAGCTGCTGATTTCCCTTCAACTTGGCCACACCCCAAGGTGTTGGAAATTTGACGCACTAGTGATAAGTTGACGGCACGGCCTTCATGTTGTGGATCCAAGGTCTTCCTAAAATGACATTGTACGAGGATGAGCATTCGATCACACAGAACCTCTCCATGGAATTCATACCCTCCAAATAGAGAGGCAACTTGATTTCTCCGACTGTTTGCTTCACTTCACCACTGAACCCTACCAGTACAGACGAATTATTCACAACTTCGGATAAAGGAATGCCCATCTCTTCGGAGCGTGAGTGAAGATTATATTAACCGAGCCGCCGCATCAATCGAATTCTCTTGACCACACAATTAGCAATGCACTGGACAACTAGACCATCATGATGGGGTCCAACGTGTTATCCTTATCCTCATCTTCGAAGGAGATAACTTGACCATCTGTGAAGTCGCGACACCTTGAGGCGGTTCGGCGATCCTCCTTAGAACTCTTGGCATGACGCTTGGTGCGAATAAGTTGTACCACAAATATGGGATCCACCTGAAATAACATTTACTACCTTGGTGGTTGGAGGAGGTGCAACTTTCTCGGGTCTGGACTGCTCCCCAGAATCAGGCTCTTTGGACTCATTTCTGACCCTCTTCTTACCCAACAAATCCTTAAGAAGACCCTTTGACAATAGATGAGCAATTTCCTTCCTCAAGGCGAAACAATTTTCAGTAGTATGCCCGAACTCCTCATGAAACAGCACCACTTGGACTTATCCTTCCAAGTTGTGGGCTTGTCACTCTTCTTAGGCCATCTTGCTTTGTCTCCAAGATTTTCCATGGCGCAAAGGACTCTGCAATGTCCACGAAGCGTGTCGAAATTTTAGGATAGTCATTATCATCCCCATCTTGATCATCATCTACAAAATGAACTTTAGAAGATTCGGATTTAGCAGGGGGTTTGCCCCTGTTAGACTTATAATGATGGGAATCTGATTTTCTGTCTGGCGGCTCAAATAGAGGAGTAGGGGTCCTCCCAGTTGACTTCTCCATTGCCAGGCTGTCATCCTCCAATCTGATGAAACGCAAGGCTCTGGTTCTTATTTCTTCAAGTTGTTTTGCAGGAGTCATCACCAACTCATTATAAAATAGAGAGTTCTTCTTCAAGCCTATACGGAATGCTTCCGTAGCCGTGGACATATCCAGTGGTATGGTCACCGCCTCCTTATTAAACTTGTGCAAATATTCTTTAAGACTCTCGTTAGGTGTTGCACAATTAAGGTCACTAGTCAACTTGTCAAATGCCTGTTGCACGAAAATTGATTAGTAAACATGTTGACAAGTTGAGCATAGGAAGAAATAGAGTTTAGAGGAAGTCCCGTTAGCCATTTTAAGGCTGGTCCCGAGAGTTGAGCCAAAACCCCTGCAAAACATGCTTCTTTAAAAACAGGGGGATACTTATAATATCCATCGATTCGATACGACAATACATGCTCTGTGGATCGGTGCTCCGTCATACTTCTTCATATGAGGGTGAAAACTTCTTTGGGATCTCTACATTAGCTATTCTGGAACAAAACGAGATTCGTTGTAGTAGGTTGAAACTTGGTGATAAGGCAAGTTGACTCAGTGCACGCGAAGCAACTCTTTTATAGTGCATTTCCTTAATAAGTTGATTCTGCGAAAAGAGGATTATTATTAAATTGAGATGCGAAGTATCAAAAGCATTAAAGAAACTCCTTGTTTGCCCCATCGAAGGTGTGGCATAGGTATAGCAAGATGACAACACGGGTTGGCTAGGTAAGGTGAATCTTGGTTGCGTGATTGGAATGGACGTCACGATTGTGCTTCTGGCGGCAAGATATGGACATAGGGATATCTCCAAAATGGCTTGGTCACTGCACCAAACAAAGATCTAGGATGCAAAGGTGAAAATGGAGTAGATACTTGAGTTTCAGTTTGCTTCCCTTTACGCATGGTATCAATGGCATTGAATATCATGGTGTTTGTATGCTCTGAGCATCCAACCGGTCATTCACTTTCTTCAACATTGTGACCACGTTGGACATTAGCTCCAAATTGACAACTTAGAATTTGAAGATAGATTGCCTTGGGTGCGGAACTAGGAAGGGTGACTCCTCTCACCTTGACTACCGGACGGATTGGTCATTTCTACGCAAATAATCAAAGTAGTCCCACGGATGGCGCCAAATTGTTTCGGTCAAATTTCAACAAGTATCACCAATGACAAGAAAAATGACAAAAGAGATAAGAATCAGGGTACAATGATTATTGGATAGAATAGAAATGAACACGAGGAATTTGTTGACTAGGGAAAGCCCTTGAACAACTTGTTCGCCGCACAAAACCCGGGAGGTTTAGGAACTGCCTTGACCAAAAGGTATATTGATCGAGTTTGAGTACAAAACTAGGAGCGTATGTAAGGAGCTTAAGCTAGTGAGATTGTGTGTAAAATACGTGTTATCCCCTTTTTATACCTCAAATAACGACTAAAATACAAAGAAAATAAGGCCTAGAATCTCGGAAATAAGTTGATCTTGTTGAGATATTTTCGCCATTGTTGATGGAGGAGATAATGGTCCGTTGCTGGCTATTTTGATGAAGAAACGTCATTGAATCGATCTCCTCATCCATT